>CM028134.1:252955416-254317500 GCA_016271365.2 Neoceratodus forsteri
GGTGCAATACAAGCTAGTGATAACCTCAAGAATCTCTTCCTCATCCAAAAGGATAAACTCCCCCCAACCATCCACCACTCCTCTTGTACTCACTTCTCTATCCCTGTCACCCTTTTTATAGGAATAGAGTAGATCTGGTCCAAAATGCCCACAATCTTAGCTTTGAAGAACTCACTAAGCCATTCACACCTCTCCATGGAGACTTACTCCTTTAGCCCATAGACAGTCCAGCTGTAAAAGACTGTCCACAACCCTGAAAAGTGTTGCTGGGTGGTTCCTCTCTGCCACTATAAAAATAGTGAAAAAACACTTTTTTCACCTCCCTGGTATCTCCCTGGTAATAGCTCAGATGTTCCTCCATGGCATATCTGTCAGCATCAACCCAAGATCTATTCCATTTGTTCCCTAATCTCCAACCCAGGACCTTAAGCTGCCAAAGCTCTAACAAAAACCAGGGTGTACTTCAGTGCAAGGTCATCAGACAGAAATTGATTGCTGCCAGGTAAGCCACCACCTCAGACAGAACCCTATTATAGTCCTCAACCACTGCAGTGCATCCCCTGGTAGAAGCTTCAACCAGGCTCGAAGTCTGCAGGAAACCCATATACCTTACTGGATCCGAGTCCCATTTAGAGTGACAATGGATCACTTCTGCAGTTGGAGGTGGTATGGTGAGAGCCCCAGCACTGAATGATAAGGTGTAGTTGTCTGACCAAACCACTGGATCCACTGAGATGTTACTCCAAACTCAACAAGAAGACAAGGTCAAGGGTGTGGCTTCTCAGATGTGTGACTGAGAAAATAATTGGTTGGAGATACAACTCACTAATGGGCTCAAGGAGTTTCGATTGCAGAGAATCTGAGGGATCATCACACCAGGCACTGACATCTCCAAGCATAAAAATCCGTGTAGAGTACAGCACCCAGTCCAACAGCCTCCCAACAAACTCCTTAAGGAATTTCCCCCCACCACTAGGATGGCAGTAGATGAGCACAATCTTACACTTCAAACAAGACACACATTCTATAGCCACACCCTCAAATGACCCAGCCTCTACAATGAGAAACATCACATAGTCCAATCTGGCTTTAACACAGAAGGCTACTCCACCACCCCATGCCCCGATCTCAGACAATGTATCATGGAGAGCCCAGATGGAACTAACTCAGTCAGAACTGTGCCAGCCATCTCAATAAGCCAGGTCCTTGTGGTACATGTTAGGTCAGCCTGTTAATCAGTGATAAGATCTCTTAAAATACTTGCCTTATTCATGACTGACCTAGCATTACAAAGCAACATCAGAGCCAGGGGAGCCTGGCAGGTTTACCCACCAAATATTTCCTGGTCTCCTCATTACCTGGGGACTGGAATGAGGCTGCAAAAATGTCTGCCTCTACCAGTCCCTTTAGCTAATGCATCCTAGCTGTCTTACTAAAAAAACATTGTATTGCAAAACTGTTCAGCACCTCATAATCTCTTCATAGGGTAATAAATTCTAAAAGTCTTACATCTCTGATGAATTCCATGAGGTAAAGATAAATTATCAAACTGAAAAGGCCTAAGGTTGCATAATTCATTCCTTGAATAGGTGGCAACACCCCTACCTTGTGAAGGAGAGTCAAGCCAATCTCCAGTCTCACTCCTCATACCAAGGTTAGACAGCCTTTCTTGGGAATCCCAGCACCAATGAAAAATAGGCAAACAGTAGTGCCCAGCATCAGGTTCCCTCATGTCTAGTCATGTTAATAAGTATCTTGAGGGATGAACTGTTGAGAAAAGTCAAGGCCAGCATGTTGTACTTGCCTGTCGTCTTGCAACTTGGCAGCTGATTACTAGTGCTTGAGGCTAGAAGGCTTATGGAGGCACACACATGTGCAGCACTGCTTCTGTATAATGCCAACTGTTGACTTTTTAACAGCACTGCAGGTGATTATGTAATTTATGTCATTTAAAAACAGTGACACCAAAAATTACAAATAGCTGCACCAGAGAATACTGTGGCAGTAGTATCAGGATATCTTTAGTTAGGATGAAACCTCATGTTGGACACCTGACAAATACTTTATAAGTGAACCAGTCTTCTCCTCCCATTTAGGATTTGTGGTCCCCTTTCCATAGGACATCAACCTCCATCATTCCAGAGACAAGTACAGGCCTGATAGCTTTCTGAGCAGTCCCCATGAAGAAGATAGGAAATTATTTTTACATACTTAACCGACTTTCCATCTTCCATTCCATGCCAGTTATGGTATTCTGATATGCGTTGACGATTTGTTGATAAATAAATAATCTAGGTTTGGGGTGCCCTCAGATCTACATTGGGTTCCACTCTCCTCACCAGCTACTGTTCTTGATTTTCATATTTCTAAGACATTCTATGACATCAGAAACTCCAATGTCATGTTATTCATCTGAATGGCCTGGAACGGGTGTTTCTGATGTTATAGAACATTCAGGCAGTATGAAAACAGAGAGCAGCAACTGCTGAGCACAGAGGGATTCAGGGTAGTTACAAAGGCAACACAATTAGATTATTAATTTAACAAAAAAAGTCAAAATACATCCAAGAATAGTGGGTAGCCAATAAAAGAACAACTAGAGAGTACCTAGAGGTCTAAAAACTGCTTCCTATCACCTTAAAGAGGGACCTTCCTTCAGTCTCCTTAGTCTCTTCACACGTCTCAAAAACAAAATACAGCAAAACAAATCTAAGCTGTTGTCACTCTCTCTCTCTTTCTCTCTCTCTCTTCCTGTCTCCCCCCCCCATCTCCTAAAATCTCCTATCAAGCTGCTCTATCCAGCATTTTCAGGCAGGATTTGGCCATCTAGCTGTTGTGTGCAGGGGAGCAGTATTTCATCAGCCCCCCACCCCGTAAGTCTTGAACACTCAAGGTTAGGTTGGCAGATTTTTGGATGACAGAGTAGCCTCAGTATTCTAGAACAGGTATATAAACTGTGAGTCTCCAACAAAAAATGCCTTAGTTTTAAGGTTGAAAATGTACTTTTAAAACCAGGAAGTGACATTTGGTATCACTTTCGGTTTTCTTAACTCGTGGGCTATAAATCCCACCCCCACCCCCGGTCCAACATCAGTGAGCACAAAGCTAAGGCTATACAGGCAGAGGCTTTCCATCTGCCCTGTATCAGCCTGGGGAGGCCTGTGGACCTGGTGACAACACCTAATTACACCTAGTTCAGGTAAACTGATACATTCTTAGTGCTATTGGGAACTTAAAAAAAATCTAAAAATTATAAGAGGCTAAATAATCAGTAACTAGTGTGTTTTTTTATTATATCAAGATACATAATGTGATAACATTATGGCACAAGGGTTTTTTAGGAATTTCTTTGTTTTGTTTTAGTCTTTGGTAACTGGGTAAGACCCACTAGGTACAAGTGCCTGTTTTCAGGGGCGACCTGGGAGCACTGGGCAGTTAAGTGACTTGCTCAGAGTCACACAGTATGCAAGTGGAGGTTATGAGACTCAAACTCAGGTCTGGTCTGCTGGATGTATCAAGCTCGTTCACACCTCATTCCTCTAACCTCTAGGCTATACTACATATTCAATGTGAGGAGTGTGGGATGTGCACAATAATACAGGATGCCAGTCCCATAGCAGACGCTTATATAGAGTATGTGCTAGATGAAGAAAAATACAGTAGGTTGAAACTGAAAATGAAGCCCAAAAACTCAGACTAGAACCAATGAGGCAAAAATAGGGACCTATAAGTTTTTCTAGACAAAATTCATGCAACTTTGCGAGCAGAAACTCAAAATGCTATTACTTAACCATTAGACTGCCAACAGAAGTAGAATGTGTAGGGAATCTGGACAGATATGTCAGGCTGCAGCACAGTAAGGGTTAAGAATAAGAAGATATTCCCTAAATAGAGTCACAAGAAGTAAAAAGAACCCACATAGCTGAGGATAGTGATGAGGACTGGCTCTGAAAACAGGAACTTAAGCGAGGATGGATAGCAGATCATCCACTAACAAACATTAGCAACTGCTTTGATGCAGTACAAGATAATCATGGCAAGGGATAGTTCAAATATAATATACAGTATTAGCACTAAGTAGCGATGAACAAAGAGATGACATTCTATAACCTAAGAACAGGCAAACTCTAGCAGCCTACCCCCACATGGTAGAGACACGAGACATCAGAATGATGTTGCCAAGCTCACCTGGACCAGGCAGAAGGGGAGAAGCAAATAAATTGAGGACACATGTTAAAGTTAACAGGGAGGAGAGGAAACTGTAGGGGACCAAACCCAGGAGTGGAGGGAGGACAGGCAGCAATACTTGGAAGGCCATGGTGACAAGTGCCCGCAGCCTGGGAAATAAAATCCCAGACACGGAGGCTGTGATAGTTGAGGCAGACCTGGACATAGTCACAATAATTGAAACCTACTACACTGCCAATCATGGGTGGGAAGTAAATATACCAGGTTATACTCTGTTTAGGCAGGATAGGGGAGGCAAAAAAAGGGGGAGGAGTTGCCCTGTATGTCAAGGAGGGTATAAAGGTAACCCAGATACAGAGTAGGCAGGGGGAGGCCGAGGCACTGTGGGTCACCCTTAAACCAGGAAATGGCACAGCAATATGCACAGGGGTGATATACAAGCCTCCAGGTCAGGGGGAAGAAGTGGACATGGACCTTGAGTATGAAATACATAAAATGGCAATGAAAGGTGAGATTCTGCTGATGGGGGATTTCAATATGCCAGACGTGGATTGGACCACCAGGCAGCTGCTTCAGTCAGAAGCAGAGGCATCCTGGATTTCCTACATGGGGCAGGACTCAGGCAGCTGGTGCTTGATCCCACCAGAGACAGGGCAATTCTTGATCTAGTATTGACCAACAGGAAAAGAATCACTGATGTTCGGGTGGAGGGGCAACTAGAATCCAGTGATCACCACATAGTGTGGTTCAGCATACAGACAGGGATTCAGTCAAGTCACACTAGGGTGAAGGTTTTAGATTTCAAAAAGGCAGACTTCACTGAAATGGGGAGAGTTATCAAAAGTGCCCTGGAGAATAGGGGGATGGGGGGGAAGAGCAGTAGGAGAACCTAAAAGGAGCCATAGTGGAAGTAACAAACAAATGCTTCAGAATGGTATCAAAAGGCAAGAGAAGGTTCCGGAAATATAAGGAGACCCAAAGGGAGGTGGACAGAGAGGTGTACTGAGAGTGTCTAAAGGAAGCAGGGAGGGCGGTGAGGAGAACAAAGATACACTTTTTTTTACAGACTGAGGAAAGTTTAGTACAGACCATAAAGAAAGGGGACAAGACACTCTACAGGTGCATCAATGAGAGAAGAAAAACAGGGGGGGGTGAATTGTAAGACTTAGAGGGGAGGTAGGGGAGTGTAAAGAAGGAGACATGCATAAGGCAGATATACTAAATAAATACTTCTGTTCAATATGCACAGAAGGGGGGGGACAGGGACCACAGCCAAGCATCAGGTGCCAAGAGGGGAAAGAGGTGGACAACAGTCCATTCACGGGGAACAGAGTCCTGCAGGAACTCACTAAATTGAAGGTGGACAAAGCAATGGGACCAGACGGCATACACCCAAGGATACTACGGGAGCTGCGAAGAGAGCTAGCAGAACCTCTGTCAGCATTGTTCATCAAGTCTCTTAACACAGGCGTGGTGTCAGAGGATTGGAGGAGGGCACATTTCGTCCCTCTACACAAATCAGGCAGTAGGGAGGAGGTGAGCAACTATAGGCCTCACCTCAGTAGTGGGGAAGATCATGGATGCACTACTTAAGGAAAGGCTAGTGGGACATCTAGCAGCCATCGGTGCCCAGGACCCAAGGCAACATGAGTTCACAGTGGGTAGGTCATATCAGACAAATCTCATAGACTTCTTTGACTGGATGACAAAGGAAGTAAATTGGGGGGGCACGGTGGACGTAGCCTACCTAGATTTCAGTAAAGCCTTTGACACCGTCCCACGTAAGAGGCTGGTTAACAAGATGGCTAATCTGGGCATGGGGGACAAGGTGGTAAACTGGGTAAGGAACTGGCTAATGGACAGGAGACAGGGTGGTGGTAAATGGAGTACAATCTGGGGAGATGAGGGTGACCAGCGGAGTACCCCAGGGATCAGTCCTTGGACCAGTTCTGTTCAATGTCTTCATCAGTGGTGTTGCAGAAGGCTGGAAGGAAAGGTATGCCTGTTTGCGGATGACACAAACTGTAACAGGGTGGATACTCCTCAAGGGGTGGAGAAAATGAGGAGGGATCTAGGGAAGCATGAGAAATGGTCTGCAGAGTGGCAACTAAGGTTTAATTCAAAAAAGTGCAACATTATGCACCTGGGACACAGTAGCCCTGGGAAGAGCTACAGGATTGGGGGAGGAGTTGCTGACAGTCACCAAAGAGGAAAGAGACCTTGGGGTTACTATTTCAGATGACCTGAAAATGTCAAAGCAGAGCACAAAGGGAACAGGGAGTGCCAGTGGCATGCTGGGGTACACAGCAAGGGGTATCACCGCAGAAGGCATGAAGTAGTAATGCCGTTATCCAAAACCCCTGGTCAGACCTCACATGGAGTACTGTGTGCAGTTCTGGAGGCTGTAACTTCGAAAGGACATTAACAGACTGGAGGTGGTCCAGAGACAGGTGACTAAAATGGTTCAGGGCTTGTACCACAAGACTTATGAGGTGAGATTAGGGGACCTCAATATGTTCTACCTGGAGGAGAAGAGGGAGAGAAGGGACATGATAGAAACATCCAAGTACCTCAGGGGCATAAACAGAGTGGGCGGGGTGAATCTTCCAATACAGGAGATGTACAAAACCAGGGGACGTGACATGAAATTGGAAGATGGCAGGTTAAGAGGGAATGTGAGGAAGTTTTTCTTCATGGAGAGAGTGGTGGATGCATGGAATGGTCTGCCACAGGAGGTGGCGAGAGCGAGCACTGTGGTTGAATTTAAACATGCCTGGGACAGGCATGGGGAACCGTAGAGTTTAAGTGGGGAGAGGATCAAAAGCTGTAATCAAGTACAGGACTTATGGGCAGACTGGATGGGCCTAGCAGTCCTTATCTGCTGACAATTTCTATGTTTCTGTGTTTCTAAGGGAACTAGGCAAAGTTGAGTAATAGGGGAACCAAAAATAAGATTTACTGATTCAGTGATTTGTAAGAGGGACAGGGAGAATACAGGGGTGACATATCTACAGGGAACAGAAGTTTATATGATCATGGCTAACATTACTAAACTACTACAAAGACCAGGCCGAGAACCAGTGATAGTGTTCTATGTGGCAACAAATGATCTGTGTGGAAGACTGGATGAGGACATTTGAAAAGATTTTGTGGACACAGGAACTGAACTCAACAGGGTTGAATAGTCTTAATTTTTGAAATGCTACCAGTACCCAGGGCAGGGCCAAGAAGAATAAAAGTAATCAAGTAGATGAGTGCTTTGATTAGGAAATGGGCCCAAAAGGTAAACTTTTACATTTTTAAAAATCTTCACTTTTTCTAACATAGATATGTATGACTTCTACAGGCCAGATGTACTACACTTAAATAAAAGGGGCATATATATGCTTGCGACTAGGTTGAAAAAGATCATTAATTCAGCTTTATTAGTTAGGGGGTATAACGGGGGAATTAAAAAGTCCAAATGACAAATTATAAACTCTGATAAAAAATCACACTGAGGATAAAACAACAGGAACCTATAGGTATAACACTGAGTATCAACAAACTGCAATCAAAAACAAAATGACATCTGCACTTGTCAATGCCAGAAGCCTGGGTAACAAAATAAAGGAGATTATATATGCTGCAGTATTGTGTTGCTTGCTGGCTGGCACCGCTGCATGTACGTTGCATTTAAATATAACAGTAGCTGGGATTACATAGACCTGGTGGACATAAGATGACAACTGGGGAAATAAAATTGAGGGATACACTGCTTAGAAATGATAGAAAGATAAAAAGGGTGGGGGTGGCAGTATCTGTAAAAAATACCCTTTCAGCAGCAACACTAACCCCAAACGATGCCCATACCCTCCTCACCATCAACCCCTCTAAAGGTGCTTCCCCTGATGGCCTCAACCCCAAACTCCTCTCCCTCTCCTCTCCAGCCATTGCATACCCCCTCTCATTAATCCTAAATCTCTCATTCTCTACTGCCTCGGTTCCCTCTTCATGGAAACATGCAGTGGTCCTCCCTCTACCCAAAGAGGGTGGCTCCTCATCCCCTGGCAACTGTTGCCCCATTTCTCTCCTCCCTACCCTTGCCAAGCTTCAAGAACACATTGTCTTCTCCCAACTCACCTCTTTTCTATCTGACACCTCCTTTTTCACCCCTTTCCAGTCTGGTTTCAGGAAAAACACTCAACCACTACCTCTCTCCTACGGCTCACAGACTTTATCCTAATTGGGATGGACAATGGACAAATGACCTCTGCCATTTTTGTCGACCTGGCCAAGGCCTACGACACCATCTCTCACTCCCTTCTCCTCGACTCATTCCCAGCGGCTGGCCTATCTCCCCCCGCCACAAAGTGATTCAAGGCCTACCTTATTGGCAGAACCCAGTCAGTTAAAATCTTGGATGCCACTTCACCTCTCCTCTCAATTAACACTGGCGTCCTCCAGGATCCTGTATTAGGGCCCCTCCTATTCTCCATCTTCTTAAATGACCTTCCCTCTGTTTGCTCTCCCTCCACCACTATACATATGTATGCCGATGATACAGTCCTGTATACATCTGGCTCCTATCCTTCTGAGGTTACAACCAGCTTACAGCAAGACTTCAACAAGGTTCAGCTCTGGTTTGCTAACCATCAACTTTTCCTCAACACCAAGAAGACTGTCTCCATGACCTTTGGCACAAGGCAGAGACTCTCTAGGCTTCCCTCCTTACCCACGTTCCACACCCTTGATGGGACTTTACTTGAGGACACATCCTCCTTCAGATACTTAGGTGTTTGGTTGGACCAACACCTAAACTTCTCTGGACATATTGATGCCATCCAGAAAAAAATGCACCCCAAGCTTAGTGCCCTGTTCAGGAGCCATAGTTGCATCCCTCCTACGGCTAGGCATGAACTTGTTCAGAAGATGATACTGCCCATTTTTGACTACTGTGACATAGTCTATGGTGCTGCCCCTAAGTCTGGCCAGATTGGACATCCTCTTCAATTCTTTCTGCCGCTTTGCTCTGGATGCCCCCCTCGCACCCACCACTGTGATCTTAATCGTGCCCTATCCTTCCCCTCTCTTACAAATAGGAGACTCTCCCACTGTGCTAAATTCACCTCCAAGCACTGGTTGGGTGAGCTCCCTTCCTACCTAACCTCCTCCTTTATAACAACCCCATCCTTCCATTCCCTTAGATCAACCAACTCCTGCACCCTGGTAGTCCCCCACAGATCCACCCTAATCGGCCAATCCGCTTACTCTCACTGCCTCCCAAAACTTTGGAATTCACTCCCCCCTCAAATCCGGCACTCATCCTCCGCCTACTCCATCAGCTCTGCCCTCAAAAATTACCTTATGCCTAGCTGCTCCTGCTATGTCCCTCCCTAATTCCTTCCTATAAGCCCTGGATAAATCCTACCCCTCTACCGTCACCTTCATTTTACCCTATGCACCCCCAACCCCTGAATTTCTAGCTCTCCTCCCCTTCCCCCAAATTTCTCCCCCTTATTGGCCTCCCTTGATCTCTCACAGAATGTAAGGGATGTCAAATGCTCTCCATGGGTCCCTCTCCTACCCCACAGGGGCTTGTATCCCTCATCTGCTCCCTTCCCCCCTACATCCCTCCACCTCACCCCTCCCTCTCCTTTCCCCTTTTCTTTCATGTAAGCACTTGTTTACTTACTAACCTGGCACTTGTTATTGTTCACTTTTTCTACATATTATGCACAACTCTGTTTTAACACTGTTTGTAACACCTGCCTTACAACTGTATGTTAATGTTGATCTTGTAACTTGAATGTAACTTGAACTACGACTCTTCCCCCTCCCACCTCACCCCTCTCCTTTCCCCTCTCACCCCCTCTTTTCTTTTCTTTTCTTTTCTTTTACATAAGCACTTGTTTACTTATGAACCCGGCACTTATTATTGCCCACTTTTTCTACCTATTATATGCAATACTGTTGTACCACTGCTTGTAACACCTGCCTTACAACTGTATGTTAATGTTGATCTTGTAACTTGAATGTTTAATGTTTCACTCCTACTGTACCCCTTACTCCCAGGGAAGATGAGTGACTTGTCACTCAGTGTGCTTTCCTGGTGATACATTTCAATAAATAAATAAACTACCACAAATCAAACGAGACAATGATACGGTTGAAACTATTTGGATAAAAATAAAAAGGTACGGTAGCCAAGAGTTAATCAAGGGGATTTGTAATCAGACACTCAAGCACAAAAGGATCAGAGACAAGCTCAAAAGACAGAAGATTGACCTGACAAGTGAAAATGGAGATGCAGTTTTTATAGGAAATCTAAATCATGTGGACATTAACCAATCAGTTTTTATTTCCATAGTACCTGATCTTGAAGGCACGAGGCACAGCACATAAAAGCATGAATAAATAAAAACTAAACTTCACAATACAAATAAATACTTTACCAAGATAGAACAGGTTCAGGGAGACAATGCTTTTAGCCAGCATCATAAACACCAGGAAGATCAGGTCATTTATTAGGGCCTTTTTAAAGGCCTTCACTGAGAGGCCACTACGGAGTTGGGATGCAAGTGAGATGCATTCAACAACCAAGGTGCAACCACAGCAAATGTTTCAGCTACAAAGGATTTCAAAGCAACTTGTGGAACTTCAATACGGTTCTCCCAAGTAGAGTAGAGAAGGTGGTCAGCAGTAACGTACATGGGTGTAGGAGGTCTTTTATGTAGTCAGGACCCAAACTGTGGAGGAACTTGAAAACCATCAGACCAGTTTTGAAGGTAATATGCCATTAACTGGAAACCAGTGTAGATCATGCAGCACTGGTGTGATATAATTAAAAGTGCCTGTACTGGATATCAGCCACACCATGGCATTCTGCATTAGCTGGAGATGAAGCACCAAACCTCCAGAAAACCCCAGATATAGAATTGCAGTGATCAAGCCAGAATATCATGAAGGCATGCACCCCACTTACCAGGTCATCATCATATTGAAGATAGGGCTTCAGCCAAGCAATATTTCTGAGGTGGAACAGTCCACAGTTAACAACAGCTGCCACCTGTGCTGCCAGTGGCAGTTTGTCATATCACTATCTACAGCTCTGAGGAAGCTGACGCTTAAGGATGGCATGGTGATAATTTTCCTCTTCATTGCCATCTTCTGAGCACCTTGATCTGTGAGTAGTTATTCCTTTGTACCTGTAATAAGACTCAGCCAGCTGGAATCTATCTAGTAACTCAGTGTAGATAAACACTGGTCTATCACCAAAATAGAGTCACCCCAATCCAGTGCAAAGGAGTGTTACAACTGGGTATCATCTGTCTAACAATGAAAACCAAGATTGTACCTTCTCACAATCTCTCCCAAGAGCACCATGTACACTGCAAGCAATAATGGAGACAAGATTAAGCCTTGAGAAATGCTGCAGGGCACAGCAGCCACCTCTAAGAAAAATTTCCTCAGGATTACATGCTACTCCCTGCTGGCAAGCAAGAACTCAATCCAATGCAGCACTGTACCAGTGACTCCTCTATACTTCCTCAGGGGATCGGTCAAACCTCTGTTGTCCACAGTATCAAACACTAAAGAGGGACTGAGGAGAATCACCACTGAATATTTCCTTTGATTCCTCAAAAGGATGACATTGTTCATCACCTTCACTAGGGTGGTCTCAGTGCTGTGCTGAGATCTGAAATCAACTGGAATGGCTCAAAGATATCATAGTAGATCAATTGAGCCTCCATCTAAAGGTCCAGAGATGGCTTCTTAAGGACAGAGAGAACACCACCACAGTCTTCATTGTGGAAGAAAAATAGCCTTCTCCTGGGGAACCCTGGACACTCTCAGCTATCATGGGAAGCAGAGCCACCAACAGTCAAGTAGGGCCTGGGTCCAAAATACAGTAGGTGTACTGCAAAGAAGACATCACCAAAGATATTTCCTAGTCTTAAACTGATTGAAACCCAGTCTAGAGTACCAGAGTGCCTTTGAATAAATTGTCTCCCCCACTGTTAGAGACCATCCTCACCTGGGAGATCACCAACCTGATGGAGAACACTCTGTCGAGGAATAAAGCACAAAATTCTTCACATGTCTCTGCAGAAATAGCCCCTCTGGACTGTAGACAGACAAGATGCAAAAGCCTGGCCACAGTTCAAAAGAGCTGGAATGGTCTATTCCTCCCTGCCACAAGAAACCCTGATCAAAACTCTGTCTTCTTCTGGGTGATTTCCCTCCGGTACGTCCCATAATGGGTTCTCTGAGTCAGTTGTCCTCCATCGAACAAGATCTCAACAAGATCTCAACCAGGTATGCTCCAATCTCTTATACCATGGCAGGTCTCAGCAGGACACCAATGGGAGGACACCGAAGGATATGAAAATATGAACAGCAGATGAAAAAAGCATATGAAAGCCCCCTGTGGCTATGTTAACATGTTTGAGATGTCCAGTACTTCCAGAAACCTGGAAGGAGTCAGGTTCTACTGAAGGTGGCACTGAACAGTTTCCACAAAGGGGGAATCATACAGAGAAGCCTGAACTGAAATGTCACTACAAAATGACCTGACCAAGCTATCTGAGCAACCTCATCCTTTATAATGTCAACTCCCAGCATGAAGACCAGGTTCAAGGTGTGGCCATGTTCATAGGTCATGGAGGAATTGACCTGCATGAAATCTAGAGCAACATAGAAATATAAAATTTGTCAGCAGAAAAGGATCGGTAGGCCCATCCAGTCTGCCCTATTTCTCCCTACCTATTTCAACACCTTGGACCCTGTGAATGAGCTTGGTACATCCAGCAGACCTGGTTTTGATTCCCATAACCTCCACTTACATACTGTGTGACTCTGAGCAAGTCACTTAACCTCCCCAGTGCTCCCAGGTCACCCCTGAAAACAGGTACTTGTGCCTGGTGGGCCTTACCTGGTTACCAAAGACTAAAATAAGAAAATATATATATTTGGTCATCGGCATCCCTCCCACCTACCTCCCATTTTTTTTCATTATTTTACCCATGTGCCAATCCCACACATGCTTCAAGCTCCGCACTGTTTTTGCCCCCACCACCTCTTCTTGCAGGTTGTTCCAGGAGTTCACCACCCATTCTGTGAATAATTATTTCCTCACATCCCTCTTCAACTTCCCCCTGTAGCTTCACTGCATGGCCCGTGTTCTGTGCTTTTCCTCCTTTGTATAGCACAGTGGTTTAAGGCTCTGAGCTGCAAATCTAGAGACCTGGGTTTGAATCCCACAGCCCCCACTTGCGTACTGTGTGACCCTGAGCAAGTCACTTAACTTCTCTGTGCCCCCAGGCTGCACCTGTAAACAAGCTTTCAGCTTAGTGTGTCTCACCTTGTTAAACAATTGGGGGAAAAAAAAGAAAGAGACTCCCTACCTGCACTTTGTTCACTCCTGTGAAGTCTTTGGTACTTATAGGTCTCAATCATGTCCCCTCTCACTCTCCTCTCCTCTCCTCTAGGAAGTACATGTTGAGATCCCATGGCCTCTCATCATATGGCTTCTTGTTTTCAGATGGCCCTCCTCTGGCCCGCTTCCACCCTGTCAATGTCCTTGTGGGAGTGCAGCCTTCAGACATTATCTGCAGCAGATAATGTCTGAAGGCCACAGACAATCTCTGGAGGTGCATCCAGCAGACATCATCTGAAGGAATCTGGTAGTAACCTGCAAAGACTCATCACTCACCCAGGTGTTGCAGTCCCCCAGCACCAACAAGTTAGAGAACCCTAATGCCAGGCTGACTATAAATCCACATCATTCCACGGCAGTCGATAGATGAGGGAAATTTTGCTTCCTATGCCTGCCTTACTCTGAATAGTCACACATTCAAACAACCCAGACTCCACCAATAGCAATGCAGTAAGTGCCAGTTTAGATTTAAAGCAGATGGCCCCAAATCCTGCCCCTATGCCCCCACCTGAGGTGGTGCACCATGAAGTACCAGTTGAGAATGGAGGACTCCAGCACTGGGCCACAGTCATTGCCAAGTCATGTCTCTGTAAGGTACACCAGATCAATCAAGGAATCAAAGATAAAATCCCTCACCACTGCTGTTTTATATTTTTCATTGACTGAAAGAAACAACAGCTAAAACATTGCTGGGAAACCAATTTTAACTACAATAATTAATAATAATAATGAACAATATGTACAGAAACCAACAAAATTATAATCAGTCCAGGACATTGTATAAGGTTATCTGGGAGAAAGCATAACAAACTGCGTGGTCAAGGAGCACCTGGGAAGTAGTGACCATAATATGTTCTTTTTTTGAATCACTACCTGCAGTAAATTAAGACAGAATGATACCGAGAGTGCAGGCCAGCATATTCACTGTACACATTTCTGTAAAGATTTTTTGAGTACTTGTCCAAAACCATATGCCTTTTTATTACCATTTTCATTCTAATCTGGAGTATTTCAGTTAGTGTAGGCCTCTGAGTAGTGTCTTTATCTGTTGAAACTTCTATTGTTTAGGACATATATATGTGTACAACTTGTTTAGAGATTTGATGAGTCATCTGACAACAATCTGATTTTTTTTATGAAAAGTAGTCACAAAGTGAGCACGTACTGTATACAGTATGCACTCATTGACAGATCAGTCGGCAGACGGTCATGGTGGAGAGCAGAGGGCTGTGCTGGTTACCAGCTCCAGGTTGGGTTGGGGGAAGTGTGGAGGTGGGGCATTACCTGCTGGGATGGGGGCAGGGGGTCTGCTAGACACCAGGGAATGATGTAACATTTTTTTGTCATATACAGAGGATGGGGATGAGGGTGGGGATACTCTGGACACCAGGGAACCAGTGTTTTTGTGTCAGGTGGGTGATCAGGTGTGGAAGGGACCACTAGCCACCAGGGTATACATAATGCCACATTGGGCATGGATGCAAGTGGGGGAGGGACCACTGGACACCAGGGAATGATTTATTGTAACATCATTGATGTTGATGGTGATCAGTGAGGAGGAAACCACCAGACACCAGGGAATCTTTAGTATTACATTTTGGGCCCGTGATCAGTGGGGGGAGACCACTTGATACCAGGGACTGCTGTGTTAGGGTTTAGGGGGCACTATACTTCCTCTGCCAGCCGCTAGGATTGTGCAGGAGTAAGTTGGGGGTTTGATCTTTGGTATGTGTGCTACACAAGAGGACCAAGAAAAATGGCTTTGTGCAGTGTACATATTCTGAATATTGGACTGCTCCAATATTCAGGTCACCGTCCCCTCATTTATGATGCACCCACCTCTGAGACTTGCCCGGCCGCAAACCCTGTTTGGCCGCATTAATCGGGCTTTTCGGTATTGCCCATCCTAGCAAAACCCAGTTTGTGCAGGCAAACTCAGATTTGCACCTGGGCAATTTTTTGAATATTGGGCCCCTGGAGTCTACCATCAAGGAGCATCTGGTGGAACAATTGAAGCTAATGGACTCCAGGACAGGAGGCAGCAGGGCAAGGGTTGGTGAAAATTAATATAGCAAAGGGGTGGAGAGCAGGGGGGACTACAAATGGGCATTTAGCCTAGGCATGAAAGGAAAAGTTGTTGGTTACACAACACAATAAAGGAATGTGTGTGTCTCAAGGGAAAGCCCAGAAGATTGCTAATCACTGAGCCTCCCATAGCTTAAGGGTTAGAGTGCTAACACAAAATGCTAGGGGTCTGGGTTCAAGTCCCAGTGGGAGTCACACTTTTCCTTTCACATTTCCATCATGATTTAAAATTTCCTCACAGTAGCTTTACTGCACTGAGAAAGTTATCTGGTGCCTAGGCATGAGTAAGGCTTGGTTGGTATACCATGGGTAGGAAAATAAGCAGATAAAATTGACCAAGAGTCTGTCTGCTGACACCTTTCTGTATTTCATTTAGACCCATGTAAATCACCAGGACCTGACAACATACACCCATGTGTGCTAAAAGCAGTTGGAGATGTTATAACAAAACCAATTAATAATAGTTTCAACCATTCACAAAGAGACTGAGTGATCCCTAGTGACTAGCATGATGCATTTGTCCTCTCAGTTTATAAGTGATAGTGGTTCAGTGGAGCACTACATGTCAGAAGTCTGATTTCAGTCTTATGTAAGATATTAGAAGACTCTGTCAGAACCTTCAGGTCCTGAATTAAAATCAACCTCTTCCTTAACCTTTCAGACCTGACCCTCCTGTGACAGTCTAGTCTGAAAATAAATTTCAGATCACAAGTACTGCCCTCACTGCTTTAACACTGCTACACTTGTGGTACTGTATTTTGTGTATTTTGCTCTGTTTTAAATTGTTCTGTATTTGAATGGCTGCCTTGTAAAGTGGTTTGTGATACATTAACTGTGTGAAAGACACCACATAAAATTTGTATTGTATAGAAAGACTGACATTTAGATTTAACAAGTTCATTTATTTTAATAAAAGTTGCTTTTGTTAACCACTTTTGTATCTGCCTTAGCCAGCTTTACAAAAAAAAATGCATGGGGTCATCTACGTGATCTCCTTGGTGAGTGGTGCAAAATTAAAACAATTCAAAATGTACATTTTATGTACAAACAAAATTAACTCATTGCTTCCTAGAATATGCCTGTAGGTGGCAGCAAATGTACTGCAGTGTGTCCCAGAATGACTGCAGAAGTCACCTACAGACTTCCTGTGTGCCCTAATAACGTCTGGAGACATCACTCATATGTTTTAATATTACTTTCCAGCCAGAATTGATTAGAATTGACTGCATAGCACCATTAGAAAGGTAATGTTGTGTTGAACAACTTTGCTACTGACACTTTGTGTGGATCATGCTCACTTTAGGAGTTAGTCACATTTGTTTATGACATGGTGTGTATGGCAGACATTTTGTCCATCAAGAACCTCCTAAGCACTCTGAAGAAAACATACATTCTGGGTATCTCAGCCAGTATAAAACAAAAACTGAATTGAGCACAGTTGATTGCATAGCACCATTGGAAAGGCAATTTTGTGCAGAACAACTTTGCCACTTGCACATTGTGTGTATGATGCATGTATACTTTATACTATGTATACTTTAGGAGTTATATGCTTTTATTTATGGTATGGTGCATATGGTTCAGATTCATCCTTCAAAATTCACCAACGCACCTTGACTAAACTGGGGAAAAATTATGTTTAATACTACATAAATAGCTGTTTTTAAAAAAAAAACAACAAATTATTAAAACTACATCTAGTGTCTGGATGCTTAATTTGGTGTTGATATGGTACATATTTCCCAACAAAAAAAAGGCTTATGGTGCATTTTTTAGTGGAATAAATATTGTTTTTTGCTGTTTTGACCAGCATAGAAAAAATACTAAATTACCTATTATTACTTGCATACCACTGTTGGAAAGGTAATTTTATGCTGAACAAGTTTGCTGCTCATACTTTGTGTCTAGCATTTACGGTTTTTGTGCTATTAGCATTTCATTGCAGCATGCTGATTATGGCTTGTTTTCGCTTAGAAAGGCCCAGGATTCACTTCTAACAGTATACAGGAGACAAGTGCTACAACTTCAGAGAGCTCCTTTGGAGGCAATGAGTTAAGGCTAAATTATGTTTGTCAAATAAACTCTGGCACAAACAGCATGTGGTTGAGAAAATTCAGATTATTTTCAGATACAGTATATTCCCCATGCTACCTGGAAAATAAGTGTCCTTTCAATGATAAGTTATGCCAGGATCACTTATTCCTGTGTCTGGTGGTTGCCAAAGAGTAGAGGGTAATCATGTTTCTTCTTTTATATACAAAATATGGATTTCAAAGAGTCTCAGCACTCTTCAAATATATTGGCTTGTGTATTCTTGGGTAAAGGTAAATGGTTCTAGTACCCACAAAAGTGAAAGTTGGTCCTACTGATGAGTATAGAGAGGCCTTAGTGCCTATAATAATGACAGAATTGCATTATTTATACAATATTAATAAATTTAGACTGGCCCATAAGTGCAGTGTTAGAGCTGCCACTCATGATGCTGGCAGCTTCGGTTGGTTCCCCAAGTTTTGACCGGCGGAGGGAGAGGAGGCTCAAGCATGCCAGAGGAGAGGATGCTCTCCTCTGGGGAGGGAAAGCAGCCAACTCCAGTGCTCTGCTGCCACCTGGGTGACTGCAGCTGGTAGTGCACCTGGAGAAGCTCAATGGGAAGGGAGGACACTGATGGTGACATGCTCAACACGCTCGGCATGACTGAGCTTGCCCATGCCCTCACATCAGCATCCAAGGAAGAAAAACTTCTGGAGAGGCTGAATGAAAGTCTGACCCCTTGCAGGCCCACACTGGTGACATGGCCTGCCAGGAAAGATCCAGATCCCATGCATGGTGGAGGGGAGGTACCTGCTGACCCACCATGGGGCAGATGCCATGGGAGCAGAATGTGATGTGATGGTAACCTGTGAGAAGCCAGGGGATAATGCTGGGGGTGTTGAACCATAAACAGAGCTTCCCCAGAAAAGGAGGGAAAAATATATTAATAAACGTAAACAAAAAAAAACCTTTTTAAAGATTTTAAAAATCAAATCAACAGCCAGATCATTGGCACAGTTGTAGCATTACCACTTGTGACACTGATGACATGGATTTGGGAACAAGCTCAAGTCATCACAGGGCTGGCCAGGGGGGAGAGTAGGTACTATACTCTACTGCAAGGACACTGCTGTAAATTAGGAGGGGGGAATGCCAGTTGACTCTGATGGGATACTTCCACACATCTGCATGTGCACACATGCTCCATCCTCTGCATCTCAGGGGGACAAGGGAAACCACAGAAACAACCAGCAGACAAGTAGGATGAAGCTGAGGACACTCTAGGACCTTTGATGTGCTGGCTGCCCACCATCTCTAGAACAATGTCAGTTGGGGGGGGAGTCTGGTCAACTCCACACTACCCCAACTCAGGTGGGGGAGTCCATGGTAAGATTAGGTTGTGGCAAGTGGCAGAGAAGGAGGGAGGTCACATGGCTTCCAAGGTCATGTGTCCAAGCAGGCCTCATGGGAAATAATTAGCCAACTCTGCTGCATGAAAATGTTCCCTTGGGAACCTGTAGCTACAGATCTTGAAATGCAGATGAGAAAGTGCCATTTTGAGCACCTCAGTTAGCCTGAAAGGCAGAGGCATAGGGTTGCACACCTCGAACATCCTGGAAAACAAAATCATAAAACTGGACTGAGGATGTCTGAGTGTGTAGAAGCCAGCTGGCCTAGATGATGTCATCCCTCCATACGCACATCCATCTGGGAAGGAAGGGCAGGGGTAGACAGTCACTCAAAGGGGCAAAGCCACCTCCCACAGTCAAAAAGAGTAAATGAGTGAGCTGAGGTTCAGCTCACTCTCTTGGACCCAATAACATCTGAAAACCCAGAGCTCTGCAGCTAGAGATCTTGTGAGAAATACAGCTTAAGGAATAGTATTTCATCAGATAGCGGCAGATAAATAGGTTGTAGAGTGAGAATAGCTCAGATTTTCCCATCTGTTAACTGCCTGGTTTAACTCCATTTATTTTCATTTCTAGTAAACTGGTAATCCTTTTGTCTGACTGTATATAAATCCTGTTGCAAATACTTGTAGTCCTCTAGTAAAGAATTTATTTTTGATAGAACAAGTGACTGCCTGTTTATTTGCTAAGGTAATTTAATTATTTCTGCTGGACTCTGTTTGCAATCCATCTGTAAAGAGCATTCTACCCACAGTTACTGTGTTGACCTTCCTGACCTTGTGCAAAGAAGGCGGTAAGAAGCAGGTTTCCTGCTTCCTGTTTGGTAAAAACCTGGTGGTGGCAGTGAACTAGAAATTCCTGGTATGGGGATTTTCATCACAGTGACCAATGTGGACAGAGTGAGTATAAATAGAATGTAAAAAAATCAAATCAACAAATTTGCCCCTTCTGAAACAGTGGAACAGTCCAAGTTTTCAAAACGTGTGCTTAGTTGCCTATTGTGATTGTAGGAGGTCCTCACACACAAGTGATTGGTTGAATCAGCACCAATGATTTATAACAATAAAAGCAGGTACGAGACTGTGTGGGAGGCTGTGGGCACAAATGGTTGCTGTGTTTGCCTACACACAGTCATTGCACAACCAGCATCTAATGCAAGGGATCTCTTTACCAATTTGTATTCAGTCAAATCCAGTTATTATTAATTGGCATTGTAATGTACTTATGATTGCATATTTCTGACAACCTCTTTGAGTGTTATTAAATGATTATAATATTATTGTACAGTAGAAGCCACTTAATTGGGATAGCCTGGTGGTGGCCCTTTCATACTGATTAAGTGATGACCATCACATTTATCAGAAGTCCAAGTTTTTTCAGTATTGTACTGTGATTTGTATTTGTAAAGCCAACTGTTTCGGTATACATAATTGTTTCCCCCAATTTAGAATGCTTCCATCTCTCTAAGTAAACTGACATGTCCATATAGACTATAGTAGATGTAAAGTTATTTTTAAAACTTTTAAAAGCTTGCATCTTTCAGTCGTGAGCAGAACAGAACCATGTGATAACTAGGAACCATGTTTTAGTTAGGAGTTCTCTTCATAGCGTGGCAGTGTGCAGCACTTTTGCTTTTTTCACCTTGCTTCTTTCGAGGGCAGATTGTGTAGGGGAGAGAAGCAATAGAGGCATGAGAGAAGCAGGATGGAGACAGTGTGAGACACTTTTACTTACAGGACAGAGATAGTGTAAATTGGCAGAAAAAAACAGAGTCTACAAGCAAACGGGGAGAATTCAGTAGCAACCCTTGTGCTGGCATACACATTTCTTAAAATTTGTGGTGGCTGCCACAGCTTGGAGCTTGAAATCAGTGGCAAGTCATGACACAGGGTGTAGAGGATGCATGGCAGAGGGAGAAAATGCTGAGCAGGAAAAGGGAGCAAGAGATTTACACTTTCTTAGGTGTGAATAAAGGATTAGCGAGGAATAACAAGGCAATTAGAGGCATTTGAGGGAGATGTGCCTGGACAAGATCAGGCTTAATTGTCCCAGCTAAGTGGTTGAGACCTGCAGGGATGTCCCCTCTATACAGTTGTGGCTGCCATAGGGTAACATAGTCACTTAATCTGTTTCCAATGGGGTGTCCCACTAAAGCAGATGTCCTGGTTATTCACATACCAATTAAGTGGATTGTTATGTATTGTGTTGTAACAAACTTTTAATGTATTTGCATCAAGGACCTCATTGTAAATCAACTTCAGCTCAACTGAGTTTATCCCTATTCATATAACATTATGAATAAAATGTTACCATACCACACCATATCATGCTGGCAAAGTGCCTTGAGCTACATCATGTGTGTATGATGACAAATAAAGTCCCTTGTGTCCTGTGTAAGCAATAAGACATGATGGGGTGTGCATTAGACAGTTCTAATGCACAGCCATGGGCGTCCGCCCCAGGTCATGCATTAGAACTGTTTAATGCACATCCTTGGAATGTCTTATTGTGCTTATAAAATGTGCCTCTGTATTTTACAAGCATGTAAAAATCAAAGTATTTGTGTTTGAAAAATAGTATAAGCATTTATATATTTTATAGTAAAACAGTTCCTCTGCCTGCATTACTATATTGCTTTGGTTTTTTGAGCTCATGATTTTTTTTGTCCCACTGTGACTTCCATAGTCAAACAATGCTCATCATAGCTTCCATGCCACCGCCTTGTTTTTGTTGATGAAGAAGTATCTGAGATTTGTATTCAAATACAAGATGAAGCCCATGCATGGGGAGGATGGGAGGAGCTTATGAGTGAGTGAGACCATTTCTCATTCTAACCTCGACACTGGTGGTGTTCGGATGCTGGGTTCTTTAGAGAGGAGAGCAATGGTTTGTGATGGTGCATTTTATTTCTGTGCTTAATGTGACAAAGAGCAAATGTAAAAGCATCTATGTTCATTTGGGATTGGTCTCCAGAAGCCAGATGGGGAAAAGAGAACAAAAACTGTTCACTAACTTTGGAATGATGACTCCGGCAAAACAAGAAGTAAAGAAAGCAAGTGCAAGAAAGATAAGCACTAAGCCTTTGAAAACAAATGGCTTACCTAGTAAAAAGCTTGACAATTTTATTATGCGAGAAAGGGCTAAATGCCATAAAGATAAGTAAAGCAAACAGTATGGATGTGAGCAATATTACTGCCATGCAAGAAAAAAACCTTTGTACAGAATCCTGCAGTAAATGTGATGGGGGAAATTGAAAAAAAGCAACTCTAAAGCTAGTGAAGATGTGGACCTGAAGTTAACAGAATCTGACAATTCAGAAAGAAAAGAGAGCTGCAATGATTCTGCTCCAAAGGACATGCCTACCTGGGCTCATTTTTTGCTGGGGATAATCCAAGAGATGGACATAAAAATAAATAAGTTAATAAGTCTGAAACAGTGAGTTAATGCGGTGCAGCATACTATAAATTCACTAGTGGATGAGAACCAATCCTTGAAACAAGAAGCAGCTTTCATTCAAAAAAAAGTGACAGATTTAGAGGAACAACAAATACCCATGTGTCACCAAGTAAAATCGATGAACAACATGCAAAGTGAATTTCAAAAGAAGCTACAAGACTTTGAGATGAAAGCAAGAAGAAAGAACATTAGGATCATTGGGGTACCAGAATCATGGGACTCAAATAGTACTTTAAAAGATGCTTTTAAACAGATTATGGTGGCATACCTAGAAATAGACTCTGCAGAAATACAAATGGAAGTGGACAGAATACACAGGTCTTTAAGACAAAAACCTGAAGACAATGCCACACCTCATCCCATTGTAGTCAAATTCATGAGATCCCAGGATAAGACATCCTAATGAATCAAAACAAAATGGTAATATTAAATGCATGCTGAAAATAGGGTTAAAAATCAATGTTTTGGCCATAGGTCTTCTTCAGGAAATATCCAAAAGAGAAATAAGCAAAGTTGAGTGTCCTAATGAATCATGTCTACAAAAAGAAGAGACTTAAATTAATGGACGCTTCAATAGCAATATACCATGATTTACCTACAGAAATATTAGCAGGAAGAAAGAAATTTAATTGGTTGTGGTCTAAGTTGTGGGAAAAAGACCAAAAATATTTTTTAGCTCCAACTAAACTTTGTGTAGTACTTGGTGGACAAAGATATGTGTTCTCTACTCCAGAAGAAGCTATGAAGATATTATCAGAGAAAATCCCAGATTGTTCAAGATGACTCTATCTGAAAGGATCAAACTGCCTTCGATTGGAATAAATGAATAAAGGAATTTTTTTGTACACTTTAGTTAAAAATATAATGTGACTGATTATTTTTTTTCCTTTGTTACTGCCCCTTATATACACTATTATTTTCCTTCTTGGAGATATATAAGGATTTTATATATTTACTTATAATGGCTTTTTTTTCTTTCTTTATTTTCTTCCTTTCTTTCTTTACTGATTCTTTCTCTTCTCTCTGTATTGAGTTATAGATTAAATAGTGTAAATGTACAGTGTCTGATGAGGTCAGCATGACAAGCTGAATGTTGGCTTAGCAACCTTTTGTTGCTATGGGAGTATATTTTCTGATATATAAAAAGTATTTAGGTATTAGTGGGAGGGAGGGGGAACTATATGATATAAATGGAATAAAAAGAGATGGTTACCTTAATACAGACAATACAGATTATGGATAACAATCAGATTAAATGTGCCACATTAAATGTAAATGGTTTGAATACCCCAATTAAACGGTTACAAATCTTGACTTATTTAAACAAGGTAAAAGTAGATATTATAGCACACCAGGAAACTCATCTAACTATTATGGAGCATAAAAAACTTAAGAGAAATTGGATTCACCAGACTTTAGCCTCACCAAATACAAATAAAAGTGCAGGAGTTTCTTTATTATTTAGAAATTCATTGAATAGAAAGCTTGAAGGGACCTGGATGTGGTAATAGAGAATATACTGTTTACAATAGGTTTAATTTATGCTCCATTTACAAGTTATCATTTGTTCCTGGCACAAATAACAGAGGGACTAGTCTCATTAAATGCACAAATTATTACAATAATGGGAGACTTTAATGCTTTGATGCATCCTAAAATGGACAAAACTTTGTCTTCTATCCCTTTCAATAAAAAAAATCTAATCTCCTTAATCATTTTACCAAAAACCATGATTTAATTGACATTTGGAAATTTAAACACCCTGCTGAAAAAAAAATATTGTTATTATGATAAAAAAATATGTTCTCTAGAATAGATCAATTTTTTTATCTACAATCTTTAATTCACAGTTTTTTAAGAAATGCTATGAGATCTATTATAATTTCAGATCACACAATGGTGGAAGTCTATTTAAAAGTTGGGATCCCTCAAAACAGATCAAAACAGTGGGTATTTGACAATACATTACTAGAGGAGGATAATTTTAGAGAGAAAACCAGCCAAGCTATAAAATATTTTTTTCTTTCATTTTTCAGGTCAGTGCCCTATTTCAGAATTATAGGACCCCGGATTGATCACGTGATGAGCTAGCAGGGAAAAGACATCTCTGAGACTGCTCCCGGGTTTCGGCGAATAAGATATAGCATTTCATCATTTTAAGACCCCACTTTTGATTCAGCAAAGAGCTCTAATTGTTAGCAACGTACTGAACTTTGGCGAGTGACTCAAGTTAAGTTAAAAAGGAGTATATTCAACAGAAGTAGAAGCGGGTCTGGAATGCAGAATGGCCGAGATGGAAAGTGGAAGCCCTGAGCCTTTGGCAGCAAGAACGCCAGCGGTCAAGTGCTCAAAACCCCATTCCCCAGCTCCAGAAGAGAACGAGGATCCGAGAGTAGAAGATCGAGGGGGCAATCAGCCTCAGAAGATATTATTAAGATTAAGCAGCTTTTACAAGGGCTGGTGGCTGATTTTACTATACTGAAGCCGGCGTTACATGCTTTAACACAAAGGGTGGGGGATGTGGAGGCCAGAGTTGCTTCACAGGAAAGGAAAATGGGAGCCATGGACCAGGAGGTAATTGGTCTTAAAAGGCAAGTCAAAAAACTAGAGGATCACCTGGAGGATCAAGAATCACGTAGTCGGAGGAACAACCTAATTATGGTGGGCCTCCCTGAGAAATCGGAAGGCTCAGACTGTGTTGCTTTCATGCAGGATTTCCTCCTGAAAATGTTTGGTCCAATGTCATTTGGTGAATCTTACAACATTGAGAGGGCTTATCGCACATTGAGAGAAACCCTCCCACCTGCAGCTCATCCCCGAGTTCTTATTATGAGATTTTTGAATTTTAAGGAGAAGACACACGTGCTGAATTAAGCCAAAGCAAATAGAAATTTGCAGTGGAATGGGGCTTCTATTTGGCTCATAGAAATTTGCAGTGGAATGGGGCTTCTATTTGGCTCATAGAAATTTGCAGTGGAATGGGGCTTCTATTTGGCTCTTTCAAGATTTAATACCCTCGGTGAGAGAGAAGCAGAAGGAGTATACGGAGATAAAGAAGAAGCTGTACTTGGCAGGTCTGAAATTCAGAATACAGTACCCAGCTACGCTGATAGTGAAGTTACCAAAAGGAGACAAAAGATATGCTACGGCATGTGATGCCATGAAAAGCCTTAGGGTGGAGCTACCAGATCTGTTCAAGTCCTTAACCTGAAGGAATGAGAGACTTGCAAGATTGCAGGCAGTATAGTGGCAAGTGTGATTAGTAACAATTGGGAAGTGCTGTGATAGTTGGTAGTGTTTGTTATTGGCCAACTTCGATTAAATTCCAGACTTGGGAGAAGAGATCTGCTTTTCTTTGACTGAGACTACTTTAGTTAAAGGTTCCACGGGACTGTAAAATGAAGCCCTTTCGCCAACCTCAATGTTTGTCTTTTTTTGTTTTTCTTTTTTTTCTCTCCAGGGCATAGCTGGCCTGAGAATATCAACAGTCCTGGACCATTGGGATGTTTTCTTTCTGCTAGCTGTTAAATGTTCCTCTCTTTTCCTTTGCTTACACCAGATAACCACAGTTTAGTAGTATGAAGAGGATCGGTCATTGAATAGTCTGAAATGTTAATGGGGATCATGATTGCAATGGGACAAAAAGTTAAGGGAAAGGGGGGGGTTCTGCTCCATATATGCTAAAGAGCAAATATGCTAGGGAAAACAGGTCGTTCTCTCCCAGGGGGCTAGGGGCTCCTCCGAAAAATGAAAAAAAAGGAGTAAATACTAGCTACAGGGGATTATTGAGTATTTTTTTTTAAGGTTCTCCTTTTGAGTAGCCCTCTGATATTCTCCCTCACAGTCAGTTTTAGCTGGATAGGATATGAGAGGAAATGGACAGGGCAAGGAATGCTATAAATTTGATATTAAGATGTTGCTATAGTGGTGGTGCCCACGTATGGGGGGAAGGAGGCAGTTGCCATGATACTGGACCATTATTTTTTTTTCTCCTTTCACTAATTTAAAGCTCTAGGGTGTGGTAGGTAACCTAAGAATTTATTGTGGGGTTGGGGAATAGGGTGGGGTCTTCTGTTCCTAGTTGGTGATACGCTGAGACTCGGGGATCGGAGACACCTTGGAGCTGACTCATACACATCTCATGAGGATTAAGGAGAGTGATTGGAGGATCGGGGGTGTAGGAGGGGATTTACTGGGGAAGGGAGAGAGAATCCATGATATATGAAATAAGGAAGATAGAATGAGAGTGAATATCAGGGTAGTGGTACAGAATATGGTACTAATTAAATTTCTTTCATGGAATGTAAAAGGCCTCGGGAGGAAGAAAGACTGGTTATACTGCATTATATAAATCAGTTGGGGGTTCATTTTGCTGCACTCCAAGAAGCCTATTTACTGAATGAGGAATTATATCTACTCAAGAAAGGGTGGGTGGGCAAAGTAATAGGAGTTGGGAATGCGAAAGCATCGGGGGGTGTGGCGATATTAATAAGGAAAGCTTGCCCATATGTAATCGATCGAATTAAGTCACGAGTGGATGGCAGGGGGATATATGTGTTGGGTTCAGTTCTAGGAAGCTCATTTTCGTGTGCCTCAATTTATGGCCCTACTCCGGCTAAATCAGAATTTTTTGCTTCATTGGAAGTTGATATTGCTATGCTCCCATCTAGCTCACTTATTATGGCAGGTGATTGGAACATCTGTTTCGATAATGGGGTGGATAGGAATCCTCCTTCTAATAGATTACCCAGTGCACCACAGATAGCTTTAAATAGATTCCTGGAAGTTACAACATTAGTAGATCCATATAGAATGTATAAGAAAGGGGATACTAAGATGACTTTTTATTCCGGGGTCCATAAGACACATACTAGGATTTATTTTTTTTGGTCAATAGGGAGGCATTAAGGGGTATTAAAGAACTGAATACCTTCAATAGGGTACTATCTGACCACTCCCCGATCCAGATGCTATGGGAGATAGACAATATTCCCCCTAAACCATATCGATGGCGGTTGGATGAAGGGATATCAGCAGTTGATAATATGGTGACTGAACTAGAAGATACACTGAAGGAGATTATTCAAACTCAAATTCTGACACTGGTGGATGAGAAACTTGCTTGGCCTACTTGCAAGGTATTATATGCAGGAATAGCGCAGGAATATACCGCTAGGAGGAATACATTGAATAGAGCACGGGAAGAATTTCTAACTGGGGCCATTAGGTCATTATTACCCTTAGAGGGTTCCTCCAATGAGGTGGATGATGAGCTAAGGGACTTAAGAGAAGAATTTAGAAGTATAATGAATCTCAGGATTGATCGCTAGCTTGAAAAATTAAATGCTAGATACTTGATACAGGGGGATGTGTCGGGTCACTTATTGGCATCTAGAATTAGGGAGTGGGAGGTGGAAAGAATGATTATGGCAGTGAATTTTGGAAGAGAAATTATTATGGATCCTCAGGGAATGGCTTATGCCTTTGTGGATTATTACGCTGGGATCTATCAAGAGGGGGGTACCGGTTCAGAGGAAGAAACCAGAGGGTTCCTTGGCAAAATACCTTTGCCCAAACTGGACATAGAGCATGCCCAGGCATTAGCTGCCCCAATCTCTGATCTAGAGATTATGGAGGCAATTAAAGAATTGCCAAATGGTAAGACACCAGGGCCGGATGGCCTGTCGGCCAAATTTTACAAAGTCCATTTATTGACAATAATGCCTCTTTTGAAATAATTATTCTTGAATATTATGAAAGATGGGGTTCCCCATCCTCCTTTATACCAGGCCTACATTACTTTGATTCCAAAACCGGATAAACCCAGGGATTTACCTGGTAATTATAGACCCATTGCTTTAATAAACCAGGATATTAAAGTACTTACAAAGATTTTGGCTAACAGGGTTCTAAAAGTCACTCCTCTATTAATTAGTCAGGACCAGGTTGGGTTTATGCCAGGACGAGGGGCACATGATGCATTAAGGAAGTTGCACCATATTCTCCATAGGGCTTCCAATTCTAAGTCTGCTATGGCACTGATTGCACTTGATGCCGAGAAGGCATTCAATCGGGTTTCCCATAATTTTCTATTTTTTACAATGGAGAAAATGGGTTTTCCAAAGGGTTTTCTCAGATGCCTTGAAAATCTTTATAAAGCCCCTACAGCTAGGGTCCTATGTAACGGTTATCTTTCTAAAGAGTTCCTGCTGAGAAATGGGACAAGGCAGGGCTTCCCCTTGTCACCAATTTTGTTTAATATTTATTTGAAACCTTTATTAAGGGCACTTAATATGGAGCCCATGGTTCAGGGAATTGAGGTTCAAGGGATGGAGCTTAAATTCTCGGTTTTTGCCGATGATATTTTGTTGCATTTATATAATCCAGCCGATAGTTTCCAAAAAGCCCTGGAAGTTATCGGGAAATTCTCAGAGGTATCCAACTATAAATTAAATTTAAGTAAAACTCAAGTTCTCCCACTTACCGTATATACCTATAGAGCAGATTTCAAGCACCTGCAACTTAACTAGGCCCCGAGAAAAATTAAATATTTGGGAATTTGGATCATGGCTAAAACAAAAGATGGGGTGGAGGAAAATGTGGGTAATTTATTGACCACAATTAAAAATGACATTTTAAGGTGGAATAAACTCCCACTGAACTTCTCTGCTAGACTGGGATTGATTAAAATGAATCTCCTACCTAGATTGCTATACCTGATTTATTTACTACCCTATAACATTCTGAAGGGAAGGTTTATTAATATCCAAAGGGTAATTTCAGAATTTTTGTGGAATTCTAAGCCTCCAAGGAGGAAACATGTCACCTTACGCCTTTCTCATCTTAAGGGATGTATTAAGCTTCTGGGCCTATTTTTATATTATGTAGCAGGACAGCTTGGCCTGATGGGGCAGTGGTCCAGGAGTTGGGGAGAAGGGGGATATATCCCAACGTGGCTCCAAATTTAGCAGTGCACTTTAAAGGGCCTAAAACTATCCCCTGCTGCATTATTGTTTATAGATCCGGGGGCTTTACCTGATAAGGGAAAGCAGTCACTAATTTTTAAATCAGTGAAGGCGTGGTGGGATTTATTAAGTCTGACACAGAGGAGTGCACAAAGGGGAGCTAGGGATCAACCTATATTAGGAAATCCTAACTTTAGGCTGGAGGGTCTAATAATTAATCAACCATGGGCATTACAACTATTTGACTTGAACTTGACAGATTTTATATTAGAAGATAGGGTGAATTTACCAGTGCAGACTAAGAAATGGGACTTTTTCCAAAAGATCCAAATTACAAATCTGGTACAGAAATTTATATGAGATAATAAAGAAATGGGACAAAGTTCATTTACTTGGGACCATCTGAAGGAGATTGATTGCTTACAACACCCCCTTTCAAAAGTTTACGGGCTGCTGTTAGATTTTGTGAGCTTAGAATCTAAGGCTCAGATAGTGTACTGGGGAAAAAACACTAACCCCCCTGAGGCCTGACTGGAAAGAGATATGGAAAAATGTTAAACTTCTGCCTATACCGAAGTATAAGACTATGCAGTTGTTTTATTTGTTCAAACATTTACTACACCCCTGTTAAACTATGTTCTAGAAAATTCAGACAGACAGACCTGTGTTTTAGATGTGAAATGAAACCAGGGGACTTGGTACATGTGATGTGGAGCTGTCCCAAAATTTATTCATTATGGGTTCAAATTGGTCAAAAATGGATCTGTTATTAAATTATTCAGAGTAAATTAAACCAGAGATTTGTCTTTTGGGGGACATGCAAACGGTTGTGAGGGACTCAGCTAAGAATCATGTGTCTCTGATGTCCGCTCTGGTTAAGGCATTCATCCTAAGACACTGGAAAAATGATCATACTTATAATTATGATCAATGGGTCAGTGATCTGCTACAGGTCCTGGATAGACTTAAAAGACAAATGATAATAGAGGAGAAAAATAAAATATATGATAAAAGATGGAGGGTGTTAGAGGCAGTGTACGCAATACAACTGAAGAGTGCCCAGATCCAGATCTGTCTGTCTGAAGGGGATTAGTCTGTAATGTTTTCTTAAGAGAATGTGAGAAGGGATTATGATTTCATGGAGGTACATGATTTTGTTTAGGGTAGGTTCTTTACCTAGTGAGACATAATACTCTCTTGAGATTGTCTTTAGCTGACGTAGAAGGTCTTTTATATTTATAAGGCCAGGATGGGTTCTCGTTCTCTCTCTCTCTCTCTCTCTCTCTCTCTCTCTCTCTCCCAGGGACACAGTTATTAAAGTTCAGTCCTGAGAAGTTATAATTACTTCAAAGTTGAGAGAACAATATAGAGAACAGTCTGATTTGGAAACAGATTGGATTAGTGCCAACTTTGAAGGATTAGAATTAAGTGTTACATCAATAAAAATGGACTTAAATCTTTGGCTATAATACATTATAACTGTGTATGTAAATAGTTTTGGGGATGTATATAGTATCCATATCCAGTTTTTGGATGTGGGCCCGGGTATGTATCCTGGGGTATATGTATGTATGTCTTATTACTGGAAAACATAAAACTCTAATAAAGAAGTTTAAAAAAAATAAAAAAAAAGAATTATAGGACCCCCTGAAAGCTATGCTTAGTGGGATATGCATCTCATACCAAGCTTGGAGAACTAAAAAGAGGAAATAAAAAAGAGGCCCAACTTTATAAAAGATTAAAAGAATTTGATTTTTTGGTGATAAAAGACTCACAATCATATCCGCAGGAATGGATAATGGTTAGAAATTCAATCCAACAATTAATTTATCAAGAAACAGAAAAAACATTAAAACAATTAAATGTGCAAAATATTTACAGGGGGACAAAATAGGGAAATTATTGGCTAATTTGCTTAAAAATCAAAAACAACAAAATATTATAACAAAATAAAAAAAAAGAAGGGATTACAACTACAGATTTTGAAGAAATGAAAACTATTGTTTATGAATTCTACAAAAATATATACCAGACATCAGTTGAATCTGATAACAGGAAATTAGAGATTTTTTTTAACTAAAATACAGTTACCTAAAATCAATTTAGACAATTCAATATTTACATTATCAGAGTTTAAGGAAACTGTCCAAAATTTCCCCATAAATAAGAGCCCTGGGCTAGACAGGTTCACAACTGAATTCTTCCAAGCATTTAATGAGGATATGTGTCCATGGCTCCTTCTAATGTTACAAGAAGTGCAGGGGGGGAATATATTTTCCAGAAGTGAGACTAGAGTGATACTGATTTATAAAGAGGGCAAACCCAAAGATATACCTGAGGGATACAGACCTATAGCACTTCTTAATGCCAATTCTAAAATCATTAGTAAGGTAATTGCAAATAGAATAATAAAGAAATACCGAGTATTATCCATCCAAATCAGTTTGGATTTGTGCTGGGAAGAAAAATAGTGAATGCACATAAGAGAACACAGTTTTGTTTAATTATGTAAAGGATCTCCCAGATAAATATTTTGCACTTGTCTTAGATGCAAGTAGGCATTCAATTTAGTAAATAGAAGCAATATGTTTATTAGAAATTTGGGGATTTCCTAAGGATTACATGTTTTTGATAAAACAATTATATAGAAACCTACAATCATGGTTCAGTTTTAATGGGGCTTTAACGGTTAAACTCAATATGCTTAATGGAGTTAGATAGGGTTGCATCCTCTCTCCATTGTTGTTTTTATTGTGTATTGAGCCACTTTTGGAAGCATTTAGATCAAACTTATCTATTAGAGGAATATCCCTAGACAATGAAGAGATTAAGTTAAGTGTTTTTGCAGATGATACTTTGTTAATGTTTAAGGATTTAACAACTTTTGTCCCTACAATTTTAGGAGAGATTGAGACATTTGCTACTTTTGCCAGTTACTAGTTTAAACAGGAAAATTATATTCTTTTTCAAATAAAAAAAGGTGAAGAAGATGAGAGGCACTTAAACTGTTCTTGCTTTGCTAAAGAGGAACAATTTAAGTATTTAGGTTTAATATTTACAAATAATAATGAAAAGAATATAAAGATTAATTATAATAGCACTAAAGAGAATATTTTTAATCGTTTACAGACATGGCATAATCGTTCAATCTCTCTTTGGGGGAGAATAGAAGTTATAAAAATGATGGTGTTACCCCTTTTGATTTATGTATTACAAGCAGTTATTGGATCTCCACAGGCAAAATGGTTTTTGGATGTTACATTTTTTTAAAACATTTTATGGAGAGGGGGGCAAACACAGGATAGCTTGGGAATAATTAGTCACAGCAAGGAACCAGGAAAGTTTTGGTTGTCCAGATCCTCATTTGTATAATTTGAACAATATTATGGCTGCTATGTGGGAATGGATTTTATTCCCATCTAGGAATCATATACTCTTACAAGAAATAGTAAATAAATATAATTCACATAACAAATGATCAGATATGTTATTTAGATTGCAATATAGAAAGATAAGTGAAGTTCCAATATTGAATTATTGGGCCTGACAATTTAATACTACAAAATTTAGATTAGAACACATAAATAGTCCATGGACATATGGTAAAATATGCCTGCAGAGAAATGAACTAAATGTAACAAATTCCGCTATCCAGTTTATGAAAAGATGTTGTGTAGAAACTTGGAAAGATCTTACAGAAAAAGATAACTTTTTATGTTACGTGGCATTTCATGAAAAAATTAAAACTGCCTCTGGAAATTATCTGCTTTATGCTGCATTACGACATAAATTTAATAGTCTAAAACATTTTATGGGAGTAAGTTGGATAAACCCAACTTAAAAATTGGATCATTCCAAGATTTGATTGGTACTAATACTAAAAAATGATTATCTAAAATGTATGCAGGAATGTCGAATAATCTCAAGGAAACATGACACAAATTTAATATAGAATGGGAACAAGAGATGGGGATTAAATTAACTTCTAATGAATGGTGTAATATCTGCATTAATGCTAATAAATGTATTTTTTCACCAAAGAAGAAATTGATTCAAAAAAAATTAATAACAGGGCACATATCACACTCAAAATAATTAATAAAATGAACCCAAATTATGATACTACATGTTGGCATAAATGTGGCAATGTAGCATATTTATTCCATTGTCTATGGAAATGTCCAAACATGTATAATCTTTGGACTCAAACAATGCATTTAATCTCAAGTTGTTTTAGAGGTATATGTACCATTTGACCCATTAGTTTTATTATTCCGTCATATAACAAAGTTAAAATTAACAAAACATCAGAATACGATTCTTTTTTTTAGCAACTATGGCAACTAAAATAATAATATTGGAGTACTGGAACAACCAGAACCTCCCTGAAAACTTTATAAATATTTGGTGGAATACCCTAAAAGAAACCATTGCATTTGAAACACTATGGCACAATTGTGAAAATGAAAATGACTTAATGGATACGTCATGGAAAGAATTAAGACTCCTTTTACCACCTCTAATCCAGTGTTGAACTAGTAAGGGGAGGGGGTGGGTTAGGGTGGAGAGGGATATAATGTTATAGAATTGAGATGTATCTGTGTGGTTTTATGATTTAATGGTGGTTTGTATATATTGGATTTTTTTTAATATATTAATAAAAAGACTCAAGAAAAAGATGAATCCCATGAGTGGGATATCTTTTTAACATTTTTCAGTCTGGCAATTTGCATTTAAAGGCACTTCAAGCTTCTCCTATGTGGCTCCCAGTTATTGGAACTCCCTGCCCCTTGATGTGCACCTGGCTCCTAGTTATGCCATATTAAAAAAAGAGACATTACTCTCACCTTGTTGAGTGCACCCGATGCATTTGCTTCAATCCTCCCTAGATCTGTCATCACACTCTGTACCTCGCCATGCTCTCACCTGCTAATAGACTCCTTGCATTCATACATTTTTGTACCTCCTTCTTCTTCCATTGGTTTTCTTCCTGTCGTTCACTCCCTCGCTCTACATGCTATCCCCTGCTGACCTGCCAACCTGGCACCCTACTTCCCTCTCTCTCAATATCTCCTGTTTACTCATGAGAATCACATCTGAGTCACTACACTCTGTTTAGTCAAGACAGTCTACTGCTTATTGTAATGTCTATATACCAACTGTTCTATGGTATTGCTAAGACAATTATATCTATTTTGTTAAACTGGTGCCACTGTATATCTAACATGCAATAATTGTGATATTGTCTTGCCCTTCCATTTGTTGTACTGTTATCCTCCAATTGTTGTAACCTCCCAGGTCGTGTCTGAAAATAGTCACTCTTGTGTCTAGTGCACTCACCCGGTTATCAAAAACTAAATAAATAAATAAAAGAGGCAGTGAGATACTGATTTCTAACAGGGTCAAGATCGGAGTAAATAGGCAAGTAGTGTGAGCAGGCATGGGGAAGTATTGGGAGCAACTGGGAGGAAAGATGCCAGAACAGGTATGGAGACACGATCTTCAAAGAGCCACTGTTGTTGGTTACTAGGAACACTACTGGTTCAGCAGGAAGTTAAGAAGAGCCATGTGAGTGATTTCTGTTCACCATTGAAAAATAAAAAAAATGATCTGCTGTTTACTTTTGCAATAAAGCTGGTGATTAGCTGTGATCGGAGAGGGAGGGCAATCACAGTCATGAAAAATGATGGCAGTTAGCAAGAAAGCAGGCAGTAAAGAACAGACATGCGACTCTAAAACTTATTAAGTGGTTTCTCAGAAACACATAAAATTAGAGCCTGTTTTCATTATAGGGAATTTTCTAAAGTTTCAGATTTAGACTGTTTCTCTCTAAGTTTCTACTGGGGGAAAAATGGTGGCTGATTAGTTTTCAAAATTCTAATGTTGGCACAAAGATTTCTAACGTAGTGCATCTTTGTTGATGACACTAGTTTTTAGCCATGTGTTAGACACTTCTAATGCACAGCTAACAATCAATCAGATTGCTAGATATTCTTTGCCCATTTTATAATCTAAAATAAGCCCTCTGACCTGCAGCCTACTAGTTATTTTCTATGTATTTATTTGAAGAACATTGAAATGTATCCACTGACATCTATGGGAACCAATTCAAACTCAGATGCCTTCTCTTACAGATCCACTAAAGAATCCCAACAAACAGTAGACCAACAAACAACTTCTTGACATTAAAGTCCCAAAACGCACATGACTGACAACCACAGAATCCTGACAAACAACTGCCAGACAACAGGCAAAACAGTAACATGAACCAACAAAGAAAGTAACAAGAAAAAACACCTTATGACATACGACCCAATCATGCATTCCACCGTACAACCAAAAGAAGAAAATCTCACAAACCACAGTGCAAGTCCACAGGTTCAAACACAGCCGCTGACAACACCTGTAACACTAAAAAACCCTGTAGATCCCACAGTGTTCCTAAAAACTCTAGAAATATCCCGACAGAGCTCCTGCCCTATATAAACCGGCACTGATACACGTGGAACCCAGAACAGCACACATAGTGGACACAGAGACTGTGACACACACACTGAAAGCAAGCAAGTCAACAAGGAACAAGAAGCAGACAGACAAATGTAACGATACCCCACAAATGGCAGAAACATGCCAAATAGTCCCTTTCCAAAAAGAGGGAAAGATAAAATCCACATTCAAGGGTACCTACTTGTATAGGAGAGAAACAGAGAAGACCTGTACTACTGGTACTACAAGAACTGAAAATCCAAGCAATGCAAAGGGCAAGCAGCCACCATAAAACTCAGTGAGGGACACCAGCACTGAAAATAATCACCTACCACTTTGTACACTACATTCTTGTGGGGCATCCACCCTTCCACCCCCCACCCACCCAAGATTAAATATAAGCAACTCCAGGTTGCTGAGACTTGCACTGTCAGACAGTTCAATGATGGGAAGATTGTGTTTGGATATTGGCTGTTGGGCAGTTGCATGTCAGAATTCTGTAGGACTCCCTCTCTCCTCTTACTTTTCAGGTTAGTAATAATTTTCTATTTTAAAGTTACCTGAAAATCAATGCCTTATACACTGTATTTCAAAGCCCAAGTCTCTCAATTAAATATCATGGTCCAGTACACACAGGGTGGGATATTCAGAAATGTGCCAAAGGCATGCGTAACCCCGGAGCAGTGCAAGTCAGCTGCACAATGGTGCAGTGACTGTGATATTCAATGGATGTGCACTGCAACATGCACCAGCACAACACTGCTGAATATTGCAGCTGCCGAGCCATGGCGCAGTGATGGTTGCACAAAGGAGCAACCAGATATGTGCTATAGCACACCAAGGAATGTGCAAGGGGTAGAGGAAGATGCACCAAGGCACATCAGGAACAGACACAGGCACAGCAGGATGCCAGACAAGGGGGAAGGGGGGGACAGTGCGGGAAGGCAGGGACACCAGGCCAGGAACACTGGCAGGGACACACAGCCAGCACACAGGTGACCACTGCACATGGAGTGCAGGCATGCAGCTGGCCCCCCCGGTGGAGAATGCAGGGCACAGGCAGCACTGACATCCAGGGGCGGGCACCCTGGTCCACCACACACTGGAGGGCACGCGGTCGCCCAGCCAACAACAAACCACACCCTGACACACGGCAGCCACCACACACACACACCACAGAGCCCGAATCACCAGCCCAGAGCCACCCAAAGGCACAGCCACTGACTGAGGGGCATGCCACAACCATGCACGCACCACCCAATGACACAGGTGCACCACACAGCCACCCACCACACCACTGCAGCATGGACCTGCTTGCCAGCTGCAAAGTAGACATGGACACAGAAGGGTAAACAGGTAACAAATGTAATAGAACAATAGCAATACAGCTGTACAGAAAACAATAAACAAAGGGGAGGGTAGGTGTAGGTGGGAAGCGATATGGGGACGTGGCCTGTACAGGTGGATGGGGGAAGGTAGGAGAAGAGAGGACGGAGGTGGGAAGGGGGCTGGGGAACATCATGGCTGGCCATGACCTGCTGGCGCCTGGTGCCTCCCCCTGCACTGGTCTCATACCAGGATTCACCTGGTCTGGTCCACAATCTCCATTGTATGAGATGTTATACGAATAATCTGCCACAGCAAACGGCAGTACAACGGAAGCCTGAAACTCCTCCGGACACCTGTGGCAGAGGAAGGGTCAGGTGATCAGTGCATGTCCAAAGCACCCTAGTCCCCTCCTGTGTACAGCTGACAGTGGGAACACACGCCCTTGGAGTGGCACCCCATCCACCTGCAGTGGGTGGGCCTATGTCTGCCGCCAACCCGACAAGCCACATCAGTGCACAGTGCTGGAATCCACTGCCCAAGGGCCACCCGACAGCACAGCGGCAGGCAGGTGGCATGGTGGTGCAGTGGAACCGCAGCAGCACAAGTGGTAGCCAGACACACACCCATCCCACCAACAGCTGCCACACACGAGCAGTGGCCGCCCCACGGCACCACACACACTGCACCATGTGCCGAACACAGCTGCCAGGCACAGGGGATCAAGGCCATACTCCCACCCTGCACCACCCACCCTGCACAACAATGTGGGAATGCACAGTGCCTATCTGCTCACTGTGGCACTGCGAGCGCTGGTCATGGCACACCATGCCCTCCCGGTCCTCCACCAGCAGCCGATGGGCCCACAGCAGACTGCTGTGGACCACCAGGTGCCCCCACCACCCTGGCACTCCTCTGATCTTCAGGTCTTAGGACAGGAACACAGACAGGCACACATCAGAACACAGCCACAGCATGAGCCCACTGCCATCACCCCCCAAGCACAGAGTGCACCCCGGACTGGCAAGGCCGCAGGGCAGTGGGGCAGCACACCCAGTGACTGGCAATGAAAAACCACAGGCACACAATGACAGGTTTCCCCCCAGCATGGCATGCAGCCCTGCCAGCCCCATGGAACAGTGGACATGCACAAACGCAGTCAGAGCCCACTTACCTGGCCATAGCACGGACGCCCTCCAGACGCGCACCTGCAGCACCCTCAGCTTCTCTGGGTCCCTCCTTAACAGGTCCCCATACCAGTGGCAACACAGCTTCCTGGTGTGCTGCACATCAGTGGCCTGGACAAGCCAGTCCGCAATGTCCTGCCACACCCCAGTCCTGGGCCTGTTGAGGGGCTGCTGGCCAAACAGGCTGGCAACATGGGGCTCCACCTGGGCCACCAGGTTCACCATCTTGACCTGGCTCCAATTACGGGAATGGGGCACTGTGCAATGCAGCATGGTTCCACAGCAAAGAAGCAGGCCAAAATGATGCCCAGTAGTGCACATGCACAATGTGCTCAGGATGCGCGCCTCGCACAGAGATGCACTGCATGTGGCAATCGCACATCTCTGGTGATACGCAGCATGGGTGTGGCCAAACTGGCATGTGGGGCAGAGGCCCCTGGGGACACAGAGCAGGGCAGCGGTCAGGGGTCAGCATGCGCAATGTGTGTGTGAGCGCTATTGGGCCCATGACGCATGTTGCGCAATAGGGCCATGAAGGCACCACTCCCCATGGGCCCAATAGTGCCTGAGCACCATAGGCTCTATAGTGCCCAAGCACCATAGGCCCTATAGTGCCTGAGCACCATTGACACTATGGCACCCAAGCGCCATTAGCCCTATGGCGCCTGAGCACCATAGGCCCAATAGCACCCATGCACCATGGGCCCAATAGCACCCGAGCACCATAGGCCCTATAGCGCCCCCAGCTCCATAGGCCAAATAGCACCCAAGCGCCATTGGTCTTATAATGCCCCAGCGCCTTAGCCCCTATAGTGCTCCAGTGCTATAGGGTCCATGGCGCATAGGGCACGATGGCCCCTATAGTGCACCTAGCGCATGCTGTGCAATAGGCGGTAGCATATGCCATGGTGCATGCACATTGGTGAGTGCACACTGCACATGTCATGGCACTGTGCAATGACATGCGCTGGAGCAAGTCCATTGCACAATGCGCAAGAGCACGATATTCAGCTGTCATATGCAGATTAGCTCCTCAGCCTATCTGTGGCACAATGAGGACATTTGCATGTCATTACAGTTGTGCAGCAGCCCATTTGCATGCGATGCACTATAAAGGTGCCACACAACAGCACAGGCCATGGACCGGTATTGCAACCTTCAGAGGTAACTTATGCCTACCGAGGAGATGGCCAGCACAGGGTGTTGGATGGCTGGGGTGGGCCACTGCAGCCACTAACCACATATCCATGTCCACAGGTAGCCTCATGTCCGAGCACGAGGAGGGTGAGGAGCGTGGGCCTGCCTGGAAGTGTAGGCCCAACTTTACGAGAGCAGAGGCAGATGCCCTGTTCAAGGCGTACCTTGACAGGGAGCCTTTGCTGAGTGGCACCACTGGCACACCCCAGACCAGGGCCATGGCCTGGGAGGAGGTGGTGGAGGCCATGAACCAGCAGGGCAGCCACCAGCGGTCTGCACAGGAGTGCAAGAAAAAGGTGGGCACCGACAAGTGTCAGATAAATGAAAAGATGGCAGCCATTCAGGCTGCCAGATCAGCCACAGGTGGGGGCCAGGCTACTGTGACACAGCTTACAGCGCAGGAGGAGCTGGTGGTGGACACCATGTGGCATAGTGCAGTCGAGGGTGTGCCATGTGGTGGCTTCCAGACTGGAGGAGTCCATCACTGCATGGTGGGTATGGCAGGTGGGTGGGCGGGCGGGATGGGGCCTGTCAAGTCAGCAGCTCTAACGCAACTGTGTTCCCTTACAGAAGCCACTCACCAACATGTGGTGGCAGGGGCACATGCGGGTGTCGTGGGAGCCTGCCCAGCCCCAGAGGATCAGCCATCCACCTCCATGGGCATCCGGGGGCCCAATAGGCTGCAGCATGCCACTGCCTTCCAGCCGGATGTCCTGGGCATGGTGGCAGACGAGGCCCTGGCTGTGTTCCAGCAAGAACGCCAGCCATGGTGTGCTCTGTGCAGAGACACAGATCGGGGCAGGGTCCGACACTGATGATGATCTGACCATAATCTTGCATGGCAGGGGTTATGTCAGAGGGGAGACACCCATACCAAACACCAGCACTGGCATCGTGGCCGGTGGCCTGTTGGTGGTGGAACAGCTGCCCGCCACTGCCCCTGGTACCACTGTGTGCACAGGCACAGTGGTGCAGGGTGGCGGGGCACCCGCACAGGCACTGGTCAGTGCACAGGGGCCAGAGGGGTGGCAGCAGCAGATGGCTGGAGACTTTGGGAGGCCAGGCACCATGTCCACTTCTGGAGTACCTGTCATTATCCAACCCCATGAGGACCCCACTGTGCAGCATCCACCTGAGTGGGGGGCCATGCAGCATGGTCATACGACACCGGTGGGTCTGCGCCATGCCCATGCACCCCAGGGTGCTGAACCCTTGGCCGAGCACACTTGATTGCTGCGGGCCTCTGTGGAGCAACAGATGCTGCTCATGGCTGGGGTGTGGGCTCTCTGTGCAGAGGTGCACCAGGCAGCTGAGCAGCATGACAGAGACACCGCACAGGTCCTGGAGGTCAATCAACACCTGCAGGAGGACACGACCGCAACCCTGGACCACATTGCCAATGCGATTTCGGTCAGCCTTGCCCCACTGGCTGCCACAGGGCATGGCCAACTGCCACAGACACTGCAGAGTGCAATGTCCACCCCACGGCCCAGGCTTTGGGCAACCCCAACTGTGTCAATGCCGGGCTCCACTGTGGGCATCCCAGGCACACCTAGTGAGGGCCTGTTTGGCAGCCTGCAGACCCCTGTGAGGACCCAGTCATGGTCCCGCAGTCCCACCCCTGGGGGAAGTCACAGACCCCACCTGTAGCCGTCACGCAGCCTGAATCTTCTGGGTGGCCGCAGCGTGGCCATCCCCATGTCCATGGTGGCTATGTGTCTGCACGGCAGATCTGATGTGCACGCCTCCCTGTCTGTTGTCTGCAGCCACTGCTCTGTTTGCACATGGGCGTTGTGTGAGTGTGCATGGCACGGTCGTGGCAGCTGTGTGGTGTGCCACAAGCTTCCCATGTGTGCACCTGCCCGGCCGCTGGACCATGTGGCGTGTGCGTGATGATGCCTTCTCAACACTGGTTGCGCATGTGCACCGGTGCCCTGCGTCTGATCCACACCATGCGCTAGCACCCAGTCACGTGCCTGCGGGTGCCGTGTGTGTGTGTGTGTGTGTGTGTGTGTGTGTGTGTGTGTGATGCCGTGCAGTGCTGTGTGGTGTGATGTTGCATGTGGCCGTGTGGCACTGCCCCACCACTGCCCCACGCCTGTGTGTGCATAGCCTTGGCCATGCCCACACATAGCTGTGTGCGCTGCCACTGTGTCGGTTCTGTGCATGGGTGTTTGTCCACCTACCTGCGTGCACCGTAGTGCTCCTGGGCTATTGTTTCTCAATGGTGGTGTGCCAGCTGCATGAGTCGGGGATTCTTCCACCCGGGGGGGGGCTGCCCACCACCTCCCGGCCAATCACCAGCATCATCCCCACTGCTGTTCCCCTCATCTGCCTCAACAGCTATCCCACGGTCAATGGCCATGTTGTGCAGCATGCAGCAGGCCAGGAATAGGCCACAGGCCTTCGAGGGGTTGTATTGTAGGGCACCACCGGACCTGTCCAGGCAATGGAACCATGCCTTCAGCATCCCAAACACATGCTCAATGATGTTCCACATGCTGGCGTGTGCCTCATAGTACTGCTTTTCCGCTGGGGATGACAGGCGCCGGTAGGGGGTGAGCAGCCAGGGCCTGAATGGGTAGCCACTGTCACCTGTGTGGGGAAGGAGAAAGAGAGAGGGTTAGCCTGGTGACCCCTGTCACTGTGCCCCATGCCCCTCCCCAGTCCACACAGTTGTCCCCCTGCCCTGGCCGCCCCCCCTTCCATGCCCTGCTGTACCCAGCTGCCCGTGGTCTCACCATACTCACCAACTAGGTGTCCTGTGGGGATGTGCCCACTCTCAAACCTGTTGCACAGTGCTGAGCTGTGCCAGATGAAGACATCATGTGCTCCCCCAGGGTATGTGGCACAGACATTGGTTATGCACCCTCTGGCATCATACACCACGTGGCAGTTGATGCTGGGGTAGCCCTTTCTGTTGATGTAGGCTACCCCCTCCATGCCAGGTGGCATGCGGATGCCCACATGGGTGCAGTCGATGGCCCCTAGCACACCAGGCATACGTGCTACCCTGTGGAACTCCTGCATGGTTACTGCATGCTCCACCTGTGTGCTGGGGAAGTGGATGTGTTCCACAGCATGTGGCTGCAGGGCGTTGAGGAACTGTGTGAGGAGCCATGACATGGCCGACTGGGTTATGCCTGCGGTGTCCCCTGTTGGTCTCTGGAAGGTGCCCGTGGCGAGCAGGCACATGACAGTTGTCACCTTTGTCTCCACTGTCAGGGCATGGCTCCATCTAGTGGATGCCTGCATCTCCTCACTGCACAGCTCACAGAGCTGCCTCAGAATCACCTGGTTCAGGTGATACTGGCCCACGATCTCTATGTCAGTATGGCTCTCGAAGTTGATGCGGGGCCGGTACCGCCTGTTCCAGGCGTACTGCTGATGGGCCCTTTCATGGCCATGTTGCTCTGCCTCCTACCTCCTCACACCCCTCATTATGGCCTCCATCTGGAATGCCACACTTGCCATGGCCCCTGTTGTCCTGTCACCCCCTGGGCGTCCAGCTCCACTGCCCCCCCGACTCTGTGGGGCAGTGCCTGTTGCTCGGCAGGGCCCCCTCCTGCGTACCCTGCCCCTGGCTGGGTTCTGCCTGCTGGCTGTGTCATCTACCCCTGTGAGTGCCTGTGTCACTCCCCTTGGGTCCAGTAGCTCTGTTGGGCACCCACTCTCTCCCCCTCCCTCAGTGGGCCTCCCTGTGTGTCACACTCCCTCTCACACTCTCTCTCTCCTCTCTCTCTCTCTCTGTCTTTCTCTTTCTTTCCCTGTCTCCCTCTTCCTCTCTCAGACAGCCTGGCTGTCTCCCACTGTCCTGCTCCCCTCTGGCGCAAGTGCTCTCCTCCAACTTGCTCCCTGTTTTTATAGGCTCAAGTCTGCTCCGCGCAACTGGCAGTTGATCCTCGCTTGTGCCATTGGTTGGGGGTTGAATATCGCTCTGTGCCACATATTCATGAGTCCGCCCCCTGCCATTGCGCATGCATGCATTTCTATTGTGCATTGGCGCACTGCCACTTGCGCTGTGCAGTTGCTCCCACTGAATATCGCTCTATGGCGCATCTCTGCAGTTGCACATGCACAACCGCTTTGAATATCCAGGCCACAGTATTTTGTAGATTGCTTAAATTGAACTTTGCATTTAATGTGGACTGTAACTAATTGTGTTCAGAGCCCTAATGTCTGCTAATGCATTAACCTGATAAGGGACATAGATACAAACACATACATTACTCGGGCCCACTCCTTCCATTGCCAGCACCCCTGAACACATATGTATACCCTGTAACCTCTGACTCCTCTCACCTCCCCTACCCTTGTGTCTCTGTTATCTACCCTTTCCCAGTACCATCTCCCCGTCCCCACCATCTCATAATTTGCTTTTCACAAACATCCTCCCCCTCCTTAATTATCTGCCCCTTTCCCAGTACCAGCTCCTCTGCCACTATTTCTTGACAGTTTCCCTATCTCTCCTCCCTGCCCTATATGTATTACCCACCCCACTAACACAAATTTACCTGCTCTCCTCTCTCCCCCTCTCTCTCTCTCTCTCACCAGCTTTCCTGGCACCTCTCCCACCACCATCCACACATACTAACCCCACTTTGCTTGCTCTTGAGCTCTCTTTTCAACCTCCAAATGTGTCCACTTCCTCGAATTAATCTGCCTACTACTGCAGGATCAGGATCTTGCACTACACTGCGGGTCAGGGAGAGGAAGGGGGAGTGGCTAGAGTATCCCAGTATACAGTGACTCAATTACAGTGAGTCAATTTGGGTGAGGTAACAATAGCAATTGTGAAATTGGCTATGTGCTTTTAGGAGCACATTCTAAGTACAGTGCTTTTGTTTCCATTGGGAGTGAGTTGGAGTACTTATTGGTTGAAGTAGATAGGTATTTTTTCATTGGGCTGCTTCTGAACTGGCTGTCTGGTGCCCTAGTCACCACCTGTGTTGCTGGCGGACCCTGGTTCAGGACCGGGTGTGAGGGATTTTTTTTTTTTGGTGTTGCTGTTGTCTAAGCTTATTTTTTTTCATCTTAACTCCTGCCCACCCCCTGACTTTGTTCTTCCCCGACCCAGGTTGCCTCCACATAAAAGTAAGTACACATCAGTCCTCCCCTCCGCCGCAGAGAAAGTAAGCACCTGTCGCTGTTTTGTAGAGCATGCTATTGTGCTCATTGCTGTTTTGCTTTTTGCCAATGTGCAAGTGCTGTTACCACATAGCACCAGCAGCTAGATGCCAGGGATTATTTAGAACTGGACTTCCATGATTTCTGCTTAGACTTGGGAGAACACCAGATCTGGGCAACAACCGATCACAACTTTTTCTTTATCAACCTTGTTTATTACTATTGTGCTTCTCTCTTGATGGTGTCATGTCCCAGCTTCTGTCCAGAGACTCCTCTGTGTTGATTTGGCACCTTCATCCACTGCTCCTTTGCCCACTGGCTTACCCATTTCCAACTGCCCCTCTTTCATCATACTCTGAGATGATGTACAGGATCTATGAGCCATGGGCAATTGTTTGCTGCTCTTTCAAGTGCCTTGCTGGCATGGGTGGAGACAGTCCTTTCTGTCATTCTGCCTCAAACTGTAATTGTTTCCCCTCATTTTTTCCTCACCCACCTCCCTCTTTTTAAGTATGTGCGTTTTTTTCCCTGGTGAGCTTACTTTTTGAGACAATATCCATTCCTTTCTATGTCTTGTTTATATGGCCTACTCTACATAAAGTGTATCTCAAGAGTACTATCTGCAATCAGTTGCTCATGGTCAATGGAAGTAGTTCATAGCAACATCCCAGCTACTTTGAGAAAGGAGTGTTGTTCCTTACTTCTGAATATGATTTGTTTACCATTTTACTGTTCATAAAAAAGTGTGCATGCGTGTGTGTGTGTGTGTGTGTGTGTAAGTGTTGCAGAAAGGAGAAAAATATATAAAGGCTTCCACTTTTACTAGCAATGCCCAAGATTCATTGTGAGAATGCAAGATATGGGAGCCATGTTGTAATGAAAATACAGCACTCTCAGTGATGACTTATACAGTCCACTCAAACAGGCTAGTGTGTCAGTACTAGTATATGGTAACTCCTATTTCAATAACCCATATCTATGCAGAGACAGATTTATTTTACCCACCATTCTATGCCAGCCTTGTGGATTTGCTATAGTGTCTGAGGCCATTTTTGTTCTCAGTGTGAATGAGGGGAAACCTTGCTCAAGACAGAAGCTCATCCCAGAATTCCATTTATGGATTCAGTATCATTTTCTTTAAGTATATTCCACACTTTTTACCCGCTGAAGAATGCAGACTCTAGAGTGGGAAGAAAGATGAATCTAAGGAGCCTCAGACTGAGGTTGTTTCTAATATACATTTCAACCTTCTCAGTGTGCTTTCTCTTACCTGTCACCAAAACTCTCATGTGCAGGGTCTACAACAGCCCATTGCATTGGCAATAGTTTGTTGTACTGCAGTGTGGGAAATCAAACTTCGGGAGTGACCTGAGGCTTTTCATTGCCAAGGCCAGTGGAGAGAAAATATGCTGTGGAGGTGTTGCTTTCACTTTCTTGGGAGGAGGATGATTTGCATACATCATTAGGTAGCATTCCTGCAGCTGGTTCCTCGTTGGCCACACCATCATTCTCTGAGGGGGCATTGAGAGGTTAGATGCTGGAAGCAGAGGAAAATGAGAAGGTTCTGGTGGCGATTATAACCAGAGAATTGAGGAGTGCTAAGCAATAAGCAAAGGTAATTTGAAAAGCTAATGTAGCCAGCCCAGTGATGTGGAGAGCTGAGGTGCTGGACGCCTTACCTCCTGCCATGCCGCTGACCCGTTTTCAGTAGCGGACTTGGTCTGTTAGGAGTCAGCCAGGGAAGGAGAGGATTGAGCATCCCACAAAATGGTCTCCTCTCCCAGGGATGGAGGGTGCCATGTCTTGTTACAGCACTGTCACCTGCAGATGTGTAGGTAATAAGGTGAGTGAGACATGGGTAGGGAGGGATACACCATTCTGCATATCACATAAAAGCCTGCACCACACGATCATGCAAGGGACATATTCCCAAAATACTGGTGTCCCTATGGGGAGGGGTAGAGTGGCAGCAGAACAGAAAAATGGAAATACACCCTGACTGGCAGGATGATTGCTGACCTATGCAGGCCCTACTCCCAGTGACCTAGCCACCTCACGCCATGGATAGAAGCTGTGGGGGACTTGGGGAAGAAGATAAGTCCTAAAATAAGCCAGGGTGATGGGACTGGGAGGATCGATGGGAAGGAGGGCCAGACAGGGCAAGAGAGGAGCAGAAATATTAAAAATTAAAAAAGAGCTAATGCAGTTTAAGGGAATGTCAGGAGGAATTTTATAAGTAGATCTAGAAAAGTGATATTGCCATTATATGGGGGTATATGTGAAACCGCATCGGGAATATTGAACATCATTTTGGTCACCATACTGAACAAGGGGTGCGGACAAACTGGAAAAGATCAAAAGAAGGGTGACAAATATGATAGAGGATTGGGGAGGGCATATCATGATAGTTTAATGGATCTAAACTTATTTTCACTGGAAATTAGGAGACTGAGTGGGAATAGAATAACTGTCTATATGATCTTGCACAGGCACATTAAAATTGATAAGCAGGAGTTTTGGGTGACTATAGAACATAGGAGAACAATATGGCTTGATATGAAGCTGACAACAGGAGGGTTTAGGCTAGGCATGAGGAAACACTTTTTTACCAACAGAAGTGGCAGATTGTATGCCCGCCCAGTGGCGTGGAGGACTGTGGTGCTTAGTACTTTACCTCCTGCCACACCGGCAACCCATATTTGGTAGCAGACTCTGGCCGTCAGTAGTCAGCCAGGGAGGGAGAGGATTGAGAGTCCTACAGGATGTACTCCTCTCTCAAGGAGGGAGGGTGCCATGTCTCCCTGCAGCACTGCCCCCTGCAGATATGTGGGTGGTAGGGCAAGTGAGACATCAGGAGGGTGGGACACACCACGCTGTGTATCATGTGAAGCATGCACCGCACGTTCACACAGGGGAGGTAGTTCCAAATGCTGGCATCCCTATGGGGAGGGATAGAGCGGCAGTGGAATGGATAAACAGAAAAACACCCTGGCTGGCAGAATGATAGCTGATCTCCACAGACCCTTCTCCCAGTGAGCTAGGCACCTCCCCGCCATGGATAGAAGCCATGGGGGGACTTGGAGAAGAAGGTTAGCCCTAGGATAAGTCAGGGTGATGGGGCTGGGAGGATCGACGGGAAGGAGGGCAAGACACAGTGAGAGAAGAGGAGAAGAACTAGTAAATAAAAAAAAGTGGCAGGTTGTGGGACAGTCTGCCAGGTGAGGTGATAAAGACAGAATCAGTTTTTGAGTTTAAGAGGAGGCAAGATGCCTACCTGGATTTGAAGAGTATTAGGATCTAACCATTGTTACAATCAGGGGCAGACTACTGTAAATAAACAGTGCGTCCTTCTGTCTAGCAAAATTTAAAGTAATGCAATGCTACACTATACCCCTTGGGGCCAAAATATACTATCAGTAGTGTGGACAGAATAGAGTGAAAGAGGTTGCAGGTAAAAATAATAAAAAGAAAATAAAAAAAGCATTCAGAGTACAGCAAATGCTGACCCTATTTTTGGTGGAACACTAGGGCAGAACTGCAACAGTTTGTTAATTCTTTGGATTTGCGTTCATAAAATCATGCTAGACTTAAAGCAGCTGGTCCATGCCCAATAGACTATTACTTGTCAGTCTTTCTCTGGGCATGGTGCCATTTACTTTAACTAGTTAGAACCTGCAAAGCAAAAATAGCTTTGAAGGAAAAAGAAAAAAGATATTTGACAATTTTTGAAGAGAGGTGCAGAAAATATAGTCTTGAACAGTTCTGAAGCTACCAATCAACTGCACAAGTATTACATAGAATTTCTGTTACAACCCCGGTACTTTTTATCACGCATGACCACCCATCATATAAATGCTAATGTTATTCCTTTTTATAATATTTTGGACAAAGAATGCTTTTGATTTCCAATAACACCTTTAAAGTACCATTCATATGCTTGTGTAGAGCACTAGCAGTCATTTCTCTGGTTTCCTTTTCCACTGCAGGATCCCCTGGGAGTTTTTACCTGCTGAGTACCCTTTAAATAAACTAACAGCCTACACACTGTAAGCTCTAACTTTCAATTGCAAACCTGTCTTGTTTTCTTTTTATTATGAATACAGTACCCTGAAAGAAAAAATTAAGCAGAAGCAGTCTGGACTACTTTCTTTATGTCTTTCAAGAAAACTGCATTTCTTGCAGAAGTTATTCAGCATAATTGGAGAAATCACATCTGTTGAGTTGCTACAATGACACTGGAAGAGAAGGCTCATTTTTCTTGCTCCTTCTGAGGAATAGCATTTTCACCTATGGTCCAGTGGAACAGCAACCTAAAGAAAAGCAAAAGAACACATTCTCTGAATGACTTGTGCAGATGTCTATCCCTTGCTGAAAACCTCCAGTAGTACTACAGAGGTCAGAGGCTATCTGGATCTTTTGAATAAGCATTTTTAAGTGACCTAGCCAATCATGCAGCATCCCCACAAGTATTGGAACCAAGCCATTTGGATTAATTCCTTTAAAATTCCTGAGTGACCAATTTATACTTCTATAGTTTTAACATTTAAGGTGTGATTCTAATGCCATTTATCTCCATATAACTTGCACATCCATAACACAGAAACATAGATATTGATGGCAGAAAGTGGCCCAATGGCCCATCGAGTCAACCTGGTACTTGTCTACATCCAAACGGAAGACTAAAACCTGTGCTCTTAAATAATGATTACTGAGACAATGATGCAGTGCAGCAATTGTTGATTTGGAGTGAGTAAACAAAACGAAAGAATGGTACCAAACACCCCACATGAACACGTCCTTCTTTCTTCAACGTTGACTGGGAACTGAAGAAGCAAGGTAAGTGCGGTCAATGCATTTTAATGCCTACATCCACACCCAGCCTAAAGCTGAACTGGATCTATTCTACCAATGACCATGTACAAATAGTGACAGGATTAGGACATGCTACAACCAGATCTCTGTTGCTGTGGCCCAATGTAGGAACAGCAGTCCCTCCATATATCAAGCAGCAAGAAAGCGGCAAATGCATTCAGGGCTTCAGACTGTAAAGTCAGTTTATTTCAACAAAAGCTCACACAAGTGCAAAAATATGATCTGTGAAACAACAGTGACAACCAGCTCCCCTAGGTTTCATGTCACTCTGACACTTCAACTGGGGGCCTACTGATGGCCCTGACTGTATTTCAACACCCTCCTTCCTAGTCCACTCATCCCCTTCCCTTGACTGCCCACCCTTCCTCCCTCCTCGAGGTTGAATAACCCATCCCCATGGTAGAAGATATTAATACTCCCTCCCCAAGTAGTTTTTCACCTAATGTACATGTATCTCATACAGCAGTAACATTGTAATTTAAGGTCCAAAGGGTCTCTAGGTCCATCAAGTCAGCACCACTGCTTCATAAGCAGATATGAGTAAGTATGCTGTGTAAACGTGTACTAACTTAAAAGGGTTCTCCCTCCACTCTACTACCCAGGGTAGCCATTCTCTTGGCAGGTAGAAATGTGTCCAGATATATCCTGAAGACTTGTACTGTCTTCATATCTAATGTCCACACTAGTAGGCTGTTCCTCTGAACTTCAGGGCCTGTTCCTGTGCCTTTTTGAAGGACACCAGATGAAATATTTCTGTTTAATCTTGTGTATACCCTTTGGTATTCAGAAAATGGAGACTATATCCCCTTTCAGACTCCTTTTCCCTACCATGACATGTTAACAGCCACCGGACTCTCATAGAAACATAGAAACATAGAAGTTGACGGCAGATAAATACCACAAGGCCTATCCAGTCTACCCATTTTTTCCACCTTATGAATGAATTCATAGCTTTCACCTTCCATTTCGACTACCTCATTGTATTTTTGCACTGGGGAGCCCAGAACGGCATGTAGTACTCCAGTGGGGTCTGACTAGGGATTTTGTAAAGAGGTTGCTTAACCTCCTCTTCCCTGCTGGCCACCCTCTCCCTCCCTTTTTGATGCACCTCAGCATTCTGTGTGGTCCTTCTCGACCGTTGCTGTATACTGCTTGTCGTGCTCCATTCCCTTGTCTATTATGAGCCCCACTCCTATTTACTCCTCTGCTGCAGATACTGAGATCAAATATCAGATATTGGTGAAGGTAGTGTGTTCTAATGGTTAGAGCCCTGAACAATGCAACAGTAAATCATTGGAACTGACTACACACACTGACTAACATTTTGATCTCACTATTTCCTCTCACTTTCAATATTAATTGCACAGTTATACAGTGGAGCCAGCCATGAAACAATGTAGCAGCTTGCAGTAAATGACATGCCACAAAATATTGCAGTAAAAAAGGGCTTAGTTGTAACATGCTGCAGCATTTTGTGAAATACTGCAGCATTACTGCATTGAATCCTGGCTTCCACACTGTCATAGCTAATACTAGAACAGCAGTGATATGAGGGAGCTCCTAGCAGTGGTAAGGCCTCTCAGCCACTAATGGGTGAAGCTGAGCTCTGAAGTGACAATATTGTAAGTATACAGACCAAACAAGTGATGAAAGAAGGCTGAAAACGTAAAAATTAATCTAATCAACAGGGCAACGCAACACCTAAACAATGTGCTGCTTGAAAAATTAAGCAATTTAATTCACTTTGTTGGTTTTATTGTCTTTTGAGTGGGATTTTATACTTACATGTATACCCCCTGATGCTCCCTTCTCATGAATCCCATGCTGGACAGAATGCTTTCCCTTTCTGCTTTCCTAGTATCTGGAACTCTCTTCCCCTAGCAATCCACTCTGCCTCCTCCAAACACTCTCTTTCCTCTCTACTCCAAGCCCACACCACTCACTCTTGCAAATGTCTATAGCCCAATGTCATACCGCCTCCCGTTTCTTTTTCCTGTCCCCCAAGCGCCTACACCTCTCTGCACCTCCCTTGTCCTAATTCCAACATATTCCAACTTCTACACTCATCCTCTCCCCATGTAAACCATCCCATCCTCTTTCCCTCTTACCCTTTTATCCCTTCCTCCCTTCTACCTCTCCATCTCTATCTCCTCCTCCTCCTCCCCTCCACAAATAACCACTTCCTATTCCCATTCTTCCTGCATCCTCATCCTCCTCCCCCTCCACCATCTCCACTCTACTCCCCCTTCCCTTATCCTATCCCCTTCAATAGGCTGGGAGTGCCTGATATCTCACAATCCAGTTGTAATTCAATTTGTATTGTTATTAATTATGCCAATTCATTATGTGTGTTGCTGTACATCGCTGTGCCCTATTTCTTTATCATATTACTGCACATTTCTACTTGTCACTATATAATTATCCCCTTTCCTTTTCCCCAGGACATATCTGGAAATGAGCTTAATGGCTCAATATGTTTTTCCTGGTAAATCTCTTTTAAATAAATAAATAAATACTTGTAATCGGCTGCATAATAATTAAGAAATAGTTATTCTTAAGAAATTCTCAAGAAACATTAATTTAAATCATCAGAGGGAAAGCCAATGTGATATATCACTGAATACTTCTGTTAATCCACCGCTTCTGTTTTTAAACTGCAGAATCACAGGTCTCCTTGGCTTACAGCATAACAGTAAAAAAACTACAGGCAAGGTGGCCCATCAGCACAGCGGAGTAATTCAACACATGATGCTGATGACCCAAGTTCATGCCCCAAGCCTGGATTGTCAGAGGGCTCATAGGAGGGGGAGAAGGATCAAACATCCCAGAGGACTCTCTCCTCTGAAGACTGAAACATAGTTCTGCCACTGCACTGCCACCTGGGTGACAACAGGTGGAAATTCAGGCAGAGCAGGAGGGGAAGGTGGACACCTGACAGTTCCATGTGGTGACATACACGCTGCATGTGGGCATGTATTGCAGCCCTAGTGTGCATGAATCCATAGGAGAGGGACAAAAAAAAGAGATAAATGCCATGACCTGGAATGTGACATCCAACACATTCAGGGCTTTATGTTACTTACTGTACCCTAATTATGTTTTGGTGTTCCACTGGGGGGCATGCCCCCCTTGGGCCCCACTTCTGGGAGGTCGAAAAGTGGGAATGCAGCTGGTGGGGCAATGGAGATGGGAAATGGCTTCCTGGGCAGATATAAACAGGGTCCAGGCTATAAAAAGAATAAATTAAAATACAATACAGGCTCCTATTACTCAAACAGTTGAGAAACCCCACTGGCTTTTCTGACTGCAGATTGCACACCTACTGTACAAAACTGCTTGCTTGATAAATGGCAACCTTTTGAAATATGTACTCCCACGGGGCAGTATTCTAGCATTGTCAAAGCCATAAAAATCAGGTTGACAGTGGCAACCACTCTATGATTTTACTTCTCTTAGGCACTCATAACATGATGGGCAAAACATCAGGAAAATTAGATCAAGGAAAGTTGGGATCCCCGAGGGAAAGCATATTTCAGTTGCAAAGCTTTTAACTGCAAGAAATCCTTAAATTTGCATTTTTTTCTTTCTTGAAATCAGAAAAAAAATTGTTGTATATTACCCTTTCCCAATTTTACCTCCTCCAGTTTGGTATGGGGTGGGGGAGGGGTTACATTTCTAATCTTAACACTCACAGAATTGTCAGTTTCAACCCCCCGAGTCTGCAGCAGTTCCGCTGACAAATTAAGTTAGCTTTGCTCACAACTGGGATCAAGTCCTGGGTGCATTGCAAATATCATGAAGTCAAGTTGCACGTTTACAAAAAAAGGAATATAATTTCCCAGCACACTTTTTTTCTTTAGCTGAGACTGCTAGCCACCCCACACAATGATTTAGATTTTGACGGCTAAAGGCAAATTGAATTTTTTTCTATAAAAACTATCTGAAAAAATGTTGTTAAGCTTATCTATGAAAAGTAGTGCATTTTCCATATACTATTGCATTCATTGCACAACAGCCTTCTCTGCTGTATTTGTGAAACAGCAAGGTAGCTAGCAGTGTCAGTGGCTCAGTAGGTAGCACACTTGCCTCTGAGGCCAGGAGTTCAGAGGGCTGTGGGTTCAGTTCCCACATCTGGCACTTGGGTTAATATCCCCAGTACTGACACAATAGTGCATCATGAGAGGGGTGCTGCACTTCTGAGGTGCCGTCTTTCGGATGAGACGTTAAAACTGAGGTCCCATCTGCATGGATTGGTGGTAGTTCAGGTGGATGTTAAAGATCCCATGGCACTTATCAAAAAGAGTAGGGGAAGAATTTCCCCAGTGTCCTGGCCAAATTTCCCTCATTCACTAAAAATACCACCAACAGCTTAATCTGGTTCAAGGTCAGTTGGCATTCATCTGTATCCCCCTACCCTGGGTTGTGCCTGAAAATAGGTAGGATTTGTCTAGTGCACTTACCCGGTCAACAAAAACTAAATAAAAAAAATAATTAAAAACTCAAATTAGCATTATTGTATTTAAAAATGTTTAATAAAATTGTCTGTTCAACAGCTTGGGATAGAAAACCATTTTAAATAGTCACAAGTTTAACAAAATGCTTTAATAGCCATAGGGGTCTTTCATAATCAGATGCTAGAAATTCAAAAAATAACAAAGAACATAAGTAAAGGTGCACAGCACTCTTCATCAAAACACATGTTTTTATGTTACCCTATTTATTCCTTTACCTGTTGATGTGATTGCCTCCTGTAATTTTCCTCAACAGTACAGGATGCAATTGAAAATTAGACTTCTGCTCAACTTGTTTTCCGATAAATAAATTGAAACAACTGTTTGCTTTGTGTGTTGTTTTTCATTTTGGTAACAACTGAGAGAAAACTTTACTTTGTATGAATTTACAGAAGCCATTTCCTTTTTACCTGTTTTTCTAATATTCATCTTCATACAAAATTGTGGATCAAACTGAGCAGCCAAAATTGCAGATTTGCATAAGGCAAAAGAAGAATTTGTTTAGCATTATGGGATGTTACAAAAAGTCTTACTTCATTTCATGCTGTATTACGGAGGCTGCATGACTAATTCTCAATGAAATGTAAGACTAAGAATGTCTCTTCTACTTTTAACAACAATGCCATTGTTCCTGGATAATGAAAGAGCCTAAATATCCCATAGCATGATGTGTATTAGTGGTTTATGTTGTTATATGGCAGGCTAGCATCAGTATACCTTAACACATCATCACTTTCCTACAGCAAATTTGAGTGAAAAAACTATCTCCACATATCATCATGCAGTAATACAGAAGTGAAAGATACAGTTTCTTAATGTCAGAATTATGAGAACTCAAAGCAGCACTGCTGAGTTCTGAAAATTATGTCAGATACTGTATTAACATTGTAAATAACACATTTCACTCCAATTTCATTAAATTGATGCATGTACCATATGTGTTCAATCTTCAACTATCTTTGATTATGAGACCTACATCTCATACTGCCATGTCTGCAAACTACAGTCTGGGCAGACACAAGCCTGGAAATTGATACATCTAAGCCAGATTTGCCTTCTGGAAGGCCCACCTCTGTCCTTTGAGGACTTTGATGTTACAAAGGACAGGATAGCATGCTGCTAAGGATCTGGCAATGTTTTGAAGCACTGTTTTGTATCACATAATTGGTCTAGGCATCTGAAATGAGTACAATAAATAGATAAGCGGGCTTTTTGCTGTACATATGACCTGCAAATTTATCCACTGAATGAAAAGTTTCCCATTTTGGAAAAAAAAAATTCCTTTCACAAAGGTTCCTAGATAGCTTACATGTTTGCATTTAACTGCACCTAACACAATCCCCAGTTGACTTAATATTATCAAGAGATTGCAAATCAAATGTGAAACAGTTTTTTTGTGTTAAAAAATGTTTTCAATTTTTTTCTGGTCTTCCTCTGTTGTAATACGGATTTTCACACTTCAAGAGATTTGGAAAGTTGTTTTTAAGCAGTGATTATTATAACAGTTGCAAACAGTTGTGTTGAGGTGATACTTTCAGTAGTTCTTGTGCCATGGACATTATGGGTATTATCTCACAAACAAGCCTGCTACTGTTAGCATAATTGCAATTATAAACCATTTTCATGGCTACAATTTTGTAAGCCAGCAGATTTTGAAGAATAATGCAAAAGTCCTGAGAATATTTGAAAACAGTAGACATGAACTATTTTCAGACTGTTTTCCTACTGTTTCCCAAAATGTCCCCATGCATGGCTGAAAATGGATCATTGATCTAGTCTACTTTCCTGGTTAAATGAAATATAATAAGTAAATAAATAAATGAAGGAAACAGGTCCTACTGAATGGCATTTCTGATGGACTGATTGATCACTAACTGTAGGTCTAGAATAAACCGCCTGAGCACATAAAGTGGGTGGGGTTTGCAAGGCAAGGAATACCCCTTATTAATTAATTGAGTTGGCAAAAGCCAACAATGTTTGGTTGTGTACCTTTGTTCATATGTTGTTTGTGTTTGTAGGTTATGCAGATGAGTTAAAGGGAAGAAAGCATTCTAGCTTATGTGTTTAAACAGCTGGTGACAAGTTCAGGAGAACTTTTGCAAAACCTAATATTTAGACACAGTCCAGCTTGTATTTCCCATTAGTACTGTATTCCTCCTCCCCATTATTTATTACTGAGGTCATCTGTATGAAAACAGGATCTTTACTCCTGAAGAGTTTGTCTATTCCTGCACAGATTGTGATGTCACAACAGAGGATTATGACTTGAAGTAGGGAGTAAGTTAATGAGGCAGATGGACTCTAAAGAAACTCTAAGCGATAAAGATCATATATTCATGCAAATTTCCTTAGTAATAAATAATGGGGAGGAGAAATATATAAACTATAACTGGAATGCAGGCAGAATTGTACCTAACTATTATGCTTTTTAAAGTTTTCTTTGAGGCATCAGTAGCTCTTTAAGGGTGTGGGGGATGACACAAAATGTGTCTGGGGGTTGTGGGTAATAACAAATTTGTGTGGGTGGTCTGTGGTGAAGGCCCACGTGTGCATATGGGGATGAGGGGTCAGGGGATTGCACTAGACGCCAGCAATATATCTGCCTGGCTTATGGAGAGGGAGGGGATAGCACTAGAACAGTCTTCTGATATGATCGACGTCTGTAAAGAGTTCTGAAAGAAATCAACATGGGACCCTGCCAGATCACCTTTTATCTCCATGATTACCCTCAGGTAGATACCATATGGACCCTGGGATTTTCATAGCCTAACACACTCCAAATGATTTACTTAATAATTCTGGCATGATCAGCACTGACTTCTGCTTAGCCTGCTCATCTAGTAAGAGAACACAGGTAAAGGAACTGCACCCAGTTTAAAGTTTTTTATAGTCCCATTTATTTAAAGTAAGACTACGATCACTCTTAACATCCCTACCAGGGAGAAAGGTGCATCTAAAATTAATATATTGTATATTAAGTTGATACATTCATTTTGGATACACCTCCCAACCTGAGGAATGGGACTCAGCTCGGCAAAATGTTGCTGGAGATGTAAGAGAAATCACAGTAATGCTTTAAATAAATGGAAATATGAAGTACTTTAAACTGGGTGAGTGGCAGTTCCTTTACCTGTTTTCTCTCAGTAGTTTGATTTGGCATATACAGGTACTTGCTATTTCCTGAAAGAACTTCCTATTTGTTTGCAGTACCGGTGATACTTGAACTCCTAACATAGCCTGCTTATCTCCCACTATGTATGACCCTACTACCCATGCCCCACCTTCCAAGTTTAATACTGATGCATAGTAGTTATTTAGTGTCTCTGTCACCTCTTGCCACTCTAAATTGTTCTTCACCCCAGAATTTGGGCTCGGTGAAGTTCTTTATCATTTACTCAGTTTCACTCAGGTCCATAGGTTGTAGAAACCATATATTTTTTTTATTTTGTTTTATTTTTTTGAAATCTAGGATTACAAATACCTTTGAGCAGGAACTGCTCATTTACAAAGGTTCCACATCGAAGGAATGGGGGTATACATACATACAAAGGTCAACATAATAATACATAGTTACACAATAAAAAGAAGTAAGAGACTGAGGCTTAGGAAATTTCAGTAATTCAAAATGTGCCAAATGTTAGGTAGCATGACATACCAGCCAAGGGCAATCTTAGAAATAAGCACTGCAGGTGAGAGGGAGGACGGTATGCAGGCAGGAAGGCCATTGTCGGAGGGTAGAGGGTGAGGGTAAGAGCTCTAAAGAGGAGGGAGGGAGGGGAGGGATAAAAGTCAGGAATATGACCCATCAAAACTACTGTTGTGTCCAATATCATGTTGTGCTCTGCTGTTTCATGTGTTATTGCAGTATTCTACAGCTACCAGTGACATCACAACCATGTTGTGCTGTGGAGATGCCAATACTTAGATGCTGCCTCAGTTCCCAACTTCCCACCCATAGGTGGCCCAAGCAGTGCACTCATATTTTCAAAGGGGTGCGTCATCATTAATGTCTTTACAGTAACCCTTTATCTTAGCAGTCATCAAATAAAACCACCACTCAAAACCACTTTTCCCTTTTTTTACCAAAATGTGTTCTGGAATTTCAGGTTAATATAAGCAGAAATGCTAAAGTTATGAGCCATTTTTAGTCAAGTCTGCCAAGCAAAGCTAGGCACTCTGAGAAGAACATTTATCCTGGATCTTTGCAGTCATTACATAAACCCCTCACCACAAAAAAATGCTTTTCCCTTCTTGTACCAACATCTGCTTTTTGCGGAATTCAGGGGGCACATTGGGGAACAAGTTTCTGGAATTTCAGGTTAATATAAGCAGAAATGCCAAAGTTATGAGCAATTTTAAGTGATATCTGCCAAGCAAAGCTAGGATCGCAGAGCAGAAAACTCACCATGGATCTTTGCAGTCATCAGATAAACACCCTCCCCAAAAAAATGTTTTCCTTTTTGTACCAACGTGTGCTTCTTGGAGTATTTAAGGGACATCTTTAGGAACATGCATGTGGTATTTCAGGTTAATATAAATGGAATTACCAAAGTTCTGAGTCATTTTCTGTGATGTCTATAAAGCAAGACCAGGCTCTCAAAGCAGAAAACTCGCCCTGGATCACATAACACCCCCCACCACCACCACCACCACCACCAGAAACCATGTTTTCCCTTTCTGTACCAACGTATGCTTCTTCAGGTATTTTGGGAACACCTTAGAAAATATGTATGTGGAATTTCAGGTTCATATAAGCAGAAATGCCAAAGTTATGAGCCATTTTGTGTGATGTCTGTCAAGCAAGGCCAAGCATTCTGAGCAGAAAACTAACCCTGAGCTGGCCCAGTAGCGTGGAGGGCTGAGGTGCTAGATGCCTTACCTTGTGCTACGCTGGTGACCTGGGTTCAGAAATGACCTTGGATCGTCAGGGTACTGGCATGGAGGGAGGAGCAGGATCAAGCAGCCCTACGGAAGCTCTCCTCTCCTGGGGGAGGTGGTCACCTTCCCGTAGTCTCACCACCACCGTGTGGAGGTCCAGTGTTAGCACAGGTGGAGGGGGTGGGAGAAAACAGAGGTAAAAAGCTTAAAATATATATAGAGAAAAAAAAATGAAAACTAACCCTGGATCTTTGCAGTCTTCATATAACCCCCAAAAAATACTTTTCCCTTTTTGTACCAACATGTGCTTCCTGGAGTAAGGGACGCCTTGGGGAACATGTATACCAAATTTCTTGTTTATACCTCAAGACATGTAAAAGTTATTACTGCTTCTGTCTAATATTGTTTGGTTTGGTTTTGCTGTGAGGGAGGCAACTGCATCGGTGGTTGAAGGAAGGGAAGCGGTACCAGGAGGGAGGACAGCAGTATGCCTGAATCTGCATTGGTGGTAGAAGGTGAAGAGGCAGTCAGGGTTCCCAACGGAGCCGAAGAGGGCTGCATCGGTGGCCAAGGAGAGGCTGTTCCAGTGTTCGGGTGACTCCCGGCACAGCCGCCAATCAGGGGAGGCAGCGCTAAGGGCATGAGATTTAAATTGTGGCTGAGCTATTTAAAGGCAGGCCCAGCCATGTACCAGTAGTGTGTTTGTTGTTTGGTGGGGGGGTTCGTTGTGAGGGAGGTGACCGCATGGGCAGTCAAAGGAAGGGAAGCGACAGCTTCGGCGGTCGGTACTGGGAGGGGGAACAGCAGCACGCCTGAAGCTGCAATGGCGGTAGGAGGCAAAGAGGTAGTCAGGGCTCCCACCAAAGCTATAGAGGGCCGCATCGGTGGAAAAGGAGAGGCTGCTCCAGAGTTCAGGTGGCTCCTGCCAGAGCTGCCAATCAGGGGAGGCCGCACTAAAGGGCGTGAGATTTAAATCACGGCTGGGCTATTTAAAGGCAGGCCCAGCCGTGTACCTGTAGTGCGTTTGTTGTTTGGTGGGGGCTTTCTCCCACCCACCCTGACCTCCTCCTCTATTAAATAGTCCTGGTATCTCTACCAGTAGTGGTTTGGAACAAATCAGGAGAGGCTGGAGGCAGAGAGTGAAGATGAGGTGGACACCTGAGGAACTGTGCATCCAGGGACTCTTCGGCTGGGGGAAGAGAACCAGAAGGGGGCAGGTGGAGGAGCTCATTGGAAGGACTGGCCCCTGGGTGACCTGGAGGGCAGGGATATATCTAGAGGTAAGGGCACTGTTACTGGTTTAAGAGGCTGTGTCTCTTCAGTTTGGGGGGCTTTATTATGGGTTCGAGGGCACTGTGGCATTTCTGGAGGATCTGCTACAGAGCAGGGGCACTGTGATTGTTAATTGACAATTGGGGGTGTTTGAAACTGTTTGGGCTCTGTAGTATAAGGGGAACTTGAAGTGATTGGTATATGGCAGTTGGTGGAGTTTGTAACTGTTGGTCTAGGGGGAAACTCAATTTTACTTACTGCATTTGAGGGGTACTCAGTCTTCTACTGTCTTCACAGGTAGCACTGCTGGGGTCATAGGGAAAGCTTCAAAGTATTGTCACTACATAGGGAAGGGTTGTTAAGTCCAGGGACTGTAGGAAGCAGTGCAGGGGTTTGTTAAGGACATGTTACATAAGGTCTATCTACTAGGGGGTATTCAGGGAGTAAAGCGATGCTGAGGCAAGCAAATGGAGGGAGCTGGGGTAAGACACACTAGGGGTGGAGTGGCACTAGCTGAGAAGGATGGGACAGCAAAGGATGGGGGCACAGGGGGACAGCAAGATGCTAGAGGGGCCATCTGGGGTAGAATAGTGGGTTGCTATGGTTGTGGGGCGGCAGTCTGTATGAACATATTGTGGAAGCTAGGAGGGTGTCCGATCTGTCACAGGCTGAGGAGACTCAAGGAAGAAATGCTGTTGCTTGGTAGAGAGTTGGGGAGGTTGAGGGAAGGGAGCAGGGGAAGAGGGCACCAGGAGGACACCACATGGGTGGAGCAACAGTTCAGGGGGGATGGGGGGAAGAAGCAAACAAACAGGGAGCCTTGCAAGGGAAGGGGGGTAAGGGCAGGAGGAAGGAGCCCACACACAGCATGGCAGAGAGGGCAGGTAATAGGTATGCAGTGCAGGTGACATTGGAGGAGGAGAGGGGTGAGGGATCTCCAGGATGGGGGTAGGAAAGGGGGAACGTGAGGATAGCACAAGTGTCAGTAGTTGGGCAGAGGATTGAGGTAGGGGTAAGGGGGGCACAGCTGGAAGAATGGATGAAGGAAACAGGCATTAAATATGAGAGGAGCAATGCTAGAGCAAATAACGAGAGGGACTTAGCAGATGGGGAGGGGAGAGTAGGGGGAGGGAAGGATGGGGAGGTGTGTGAGGGAACAGTAAGGGGGAGCAGGGATAGGTCCATGGTGGGGGGACCATAGGAGGGAAGGGTATGGTTTCAGCTGGGGTGGACTCTTGTAATAGATACCAAGGTAAAAGGGTGGGGCGGAGACGAGGATTGGAGAGGGAAGGGTATTAGTGCTGGGGGACTCTATACTTAAAGGGATTAGATGGAGCAGCAAGGGGGAATGGCATAGTTGCATCTGGGAGGAGTCCATACTGTATCTGACTTCACTGCAGGCAGGGCGGGGCAGTCAATTCTAAAGTGTGCTAGGAAGGGTAGGAGGAAACCACATATTCTGGTGCATGTGGGTATGAATGACCTGGCGGGGGAGACGGTGGAAGTAGTGATGCAGTGGTTTGAGCAATTGGGCAGGCTGTCTCAGGAGCTAGGGGAATTGGTGGCCTTCTCAGAGGTGCTCCCTGTACCCTGTGCTAGTACAGTGAGGAAAGTAAGGATTGGGGAGTTCAACACATTATTAAGAAAGAGCTGGGGGGGACTACTGGGACATGTACAAGAACAAGGAGTAAGAAGGGAAAGGAAAAAAAACTCAGCTGGCTGACACAGGAGGTCATGGAAGGGTTGAAGACAAAAATAAAAGTTATTTCGGAGGCTCAAGAAAATGAGAGTGGAGGATAACAGCGAGGTGTATATGAAGAAGTCCAGGTAGGTTACTAGGCTGGTCAGAGCAGCCAAGTCTCCCAGGGAACTGAGACTGACGCAGGGCATTAAGAACAGAGAAAAGGACTTCCTCAGATACATCAGTGAAAGACGAAAAAACATGGATCAGATTGTGAGGATTAGGAAGGATGGAAGCTAGGTGGAGAAAGGGGAGGAGCAGGCAGAGGCACTGAATGATTACTGCTCTGTGTTCATGAAGGAGAAAGGGGGGAAGACACCACCTGGGAGAGGGTGAGGAGTGGGCGGGGGGAAGTGAGTGATATAGGGATTACAGAGGATAGGGTGCTAAAGGGATTAAGGGCTCTGAGGGGATAAGGCACAGTGTCCAGACAGCATTCACCCTAGGGTACTTAAGGAACTAGACTAGCAGAGATCCTGGCAGGACCACTAGCTGACCTGTTCAACGCCTCCTTGGACACTGGATGCATACCATAGGACTGGAGGATGGCCAATGTGGTACCCATTCACAAAAGTGGACCTAATGACAAACCAGGCAACTACAGACCAGTGAGCCTCACATCAATTGTGGGAAAACTCATGGAGATGATCCTAAAAGAAAGGCCGGTGACTTTTTTGGAGATCAATGGTCTCAGGATGGTCAGCAGCATGGGTTTTGTCTCAGGAAGATCCTGCCAGACAAACCTGATTGAGTATTACAATTGGGTGACAAGGGAACTGGACAAAGGCCATGTAGTGGATGTCCTGTATTTGGATTTCAGCAAGGCCTTTGATTCCATGCAGCATGGGAGGCTGGAGGGGAAGCTGGAATATATAGGGGCCGGAACTAAGATGGTAATTTGGATTTCCAACTCGCTGAAGGGAAGGCAGCAAAGGCTGGTGGTGGGTGCGAAACTCTCATCACCGAGGGATGTGATGAGCAGAGTGCCACAGGGATCAGTATTGGGACCGGTGTTGTTCGGGATATTCATAGATGATATCTCCCACGGGGTCTGGAGTAAGATCAGTCTCTTCACAGATGACACAAAGATGGGACGTGTTAGATGACATCGAAGGGTGGAGGGGGCTGCAGGAGGACCTGACCAAACTACAGGAGTGGTCCAATGCATGGCAGTTGGGGTTTAATGCCAAAAAGTGCAAGGTCTTGCACTTCAGGGCTAACAGCCAGGGAAGGAGTTATCAGCTGGGGGGAGTACAGCTGGATTGCACTGAGGAAGAAAAGAATTTAGGGGTGCTTATAACGGGGAGTATGAATAACTTAGCTCAGTGCAAGAAGGCAGCAGCAAAAGCCAATAGGATACTGGGGTGCATAGTGAGCGGAATCTCCTCCAGGAATAGGGAGGTGATCCTGCCCCTCTACAGGTCACTGGTCAAGCCGTACCTGGAACACTGCATACAGTACTGGTGCCCGTTCCTGAAGAAGGACATCAGATTGTTGGAGGTTGTACAGCGGAGGGCGACAAAGATAATCCAGGGTTTGGGGGGCTACTCCTATGAGGAGTGGCTTGGCAAGCTGAACAAGTATTCCCTGGAGGAGAGGAGGGATAAGGAGACATGATCGAAACCTTTAAATACTTAAAGGAGATCAACAAGACTAGTACAGAAGGGATTTTCCACATTAGGAGGGGGAGGGTCACGAGGGGGCACCAGATGAGACTGGAGGGAGAAGATTTAGGAGGGAAGTCAGGAGACATGATCTCACTGAGAGGGTGGTGGATAAGTGGAATAATCTGCCAGAGGAGGTAGTAGCCTATAGTATGGTAGACAGTTTTAAGAGGGATGGGACAGAGTGAGAGGGGTAATTATGAAGAGGGGAGGGTGGGGGCAGCTGCAAGTTGAGGGGCTAGCTGCACAATCGAGTGGACTCGATAGACCTACAGGCCTCTTTCTGCTGGCATTTTCATGTGTTCATATGTTGGTGAAGCAAATGCAGGTGCTGAGAGGAAACATTCGAGCTGCACTTTGTGAAACAAACAACTGGTAGAGACACCCCTCGAAAACAATTTACTAAGCAAACCACAGCATAAATAATACACAGACACTAGTGGTACAGTTAAATATTTCTTTTATTATACTGTGCAGTATTTATATTTTTCTGTATTTTTAATTAGGCACTGCACTTTACTTTTTACTATTTCCTTTTTATTTGTTTATTAAGACTATACAGTATGTACTGCACAGTACTGTCCAGTTGTGAGCTCAGTCTTGTGAGCAGGATCCATGACTGCCACCCATTATTGTTGGTCTGACAGACAGATGGTGAAAATGTATTTTTATTACTGGGTGTAGACAGTACCATTTTGTCATTCACATAGTTTACTACTATTGTTAGTACTCACTTGGTGCCCTACCACCTGCCACTCCCTTTTATAGGGGTCCACACAGTAGTCCACATTGTGGGTCAGTGCTGGTGGCAATGGTGTGCCATCTGCCAGCAATGACCAGTGCGGACCTTCTCCTACTGGTCTCCCTCCTCTCAAGACCTCAGTCAATATTATAGTCAACCCTTTAGCATCCTGTAACTATACATAATTGAACATTGATTTTTTTATTCTGTGCATTTCACTGCCTATTTCTATGCATGTTACATGCATTACGAATACAGTACTGTACTTGTACTGTACAGTATACTGCAGTACATTAAAATGTGTACATACTCAGCTGAATGAAATCCAGAACCCACTCACACTGCTTGGGTGCAGTAAACACCCAACCCCCATTGGCAGAGGTATGCCACTATAAAATGGTTTGTATGCATTTACAGTCCTGCTTTAGCCATTTTTAAAACAACTGTACCATACAGTATGTTTCATGGTTCTCATTCTTTGGATTTACCTTTCCGGGGGAGGGGGGGGGTCAGCAGGCGTTCAATGCATTACTGTTGATATTAACAGCTTCAATGTTCATCCATTTTTGGTTTTGATATATTGTGTGTATGTAATTAGTTACACATTATTTACTATTCTGTTCACATCAGTTTTTTGCTAAGCATACAAATATTTAATCTAGGCATCAATTCAAACCCCCACCACCAGTGATGGTCCACACAATACTGTACTTTGGTTCTGACCTCAAAGTTTCATTTAAGGGATTTTATGCAAAAATTAAAAAGATGTCACAAAACAGTACTGCATTCAATACTAAGCATTTTATTTCTGTCCCTGCTTAAATCAGACCTTATCCTTGACCTAAACCATCTAAAGGTGCTTTTACACAGCGGTGTCTGCAATAGAATAAGCATTACAGAACCAGTGTAACGTTACCTCCATTTGCATGTAAAGTGGATTTCATCCGCTACCACAGGGAACATTCATCCGAATCACATTCTCTAGTTGCCTGGGTTCACCCCGATGTGTTCCTGTTTACCCTGCGGTTTATTCAGGCCATTTCATTCACAGCATTGCCCAGCAACTGAGTTCTCACGGCTGCCAGTAACTGGAATGAAAAAAGACAGAACGGAGAGGCAGATTTGCCGGAACAGGAGCCGCGTGTAAATCTGAGCACAGAACGAAACAGACTGCAATGGTCCAACAAGGTAACTTTACCATTGTTCAGGACATGAGCTTGTAAAAGCGCCTTAAGCATTGTGTCTTGCCTGTCCCCCATTTACTTTTTTCACAGGTCTGTGGGCTAGTATTTAAAGTCTGAATAAGGTGCCAACTACCTCATGCTAAGCTCATTGCAATGTTATCATGGTGACCAGGTGACAGCCTGTTTGTGAATGGTTGGAAACTCCAAATTATCCTACTGCAATTATCCCAAGAGGGATGGAAATTTCTTGTTTGAGCACCTTTCAGCTTTATAAAGTATACATGTGCTTGTTTAATACAGCACGGTGCATTTTGGCCAGGTAGTGTCATTTCACAACATCCAGGCACTCAGAGGGTAACCACGGCCTTCAATGTGACCCCTTCCTTCCTGACACACTTAATGAAATGTGGCCATGCTGATTAATGATGGGGCTTTATAAAGTATGTAAGTGCTTGTTTTATCACATGCTGATTGGGCAGGCATTTACTTTTCACTACATCCAGACACTCAGAAAAGAAAAAAACACCAGTGGTGGAATTCTCTGGGAAACCATGACCTTGGATGTGTCCCCCTTCCTCCCAGGAGCACATAAAGGAGAAAGGAAATGATTTACTGTTGTTTGTAACTGTTAAATCATAAACAACAAGCAGTGGCCTCCATGTGTCTTTGTCCTTAATGCAAATGTTTAAAATACATATTAACATACAGCTCCTTAATATTGAAACTTCCGTCAGTTTGAGAGCCTTTTTTCCTTGAAATCAGCTATTCAAGACTGTCATCACTGACTCCAATTTTAGACTGCTGAAGCCTTCGTGCAGGATCATGGAACCATTTGAACAGCAGCTTAAATAAAGGATGATGCCACACTCCTCCCAGCCTATGCAAATAAGGACAGGCTCAAAACAACTTTTATTTATGGTGACCGGCTCACTCTGTACCCCCACCCCCTCCCAACACACACACATGGTCAATCACCTTACTAATTTCAGAAAAGTCAGGATATTTGTAATGCAAGGCTTAATAAAATTGTCATTTTTTATCGACCGCATCACTGAGCCACCCATACATGCGCTGGGTTACCATATAGCAAGAAGGTAGGTATGTGGATCTAGCAGACACCAGAAAACAGAATAGGATGTTTTACTAATACCATTTCTGACTGTATTGTTATTAGTAAACTGAATGGTCAAGAGTGTGTGCATGCATGTTTGTGTGTGGGGGGCAGAGTTAGTGAGCCAGTCACTGAAAAATAATAGTCGTTCTGAGCCTTATGTTAAAAATATCCTGACTTTTCTGAAATTAGTAAGGTGACTGACAAAGTGTGCCGTTTGTGTGTGTGTGTGTGTGTCTGAGTGTGTGCTTGTGGGGGAGAGGAGCTGGTGGTGGTGGTACAGAGTGAGATGGTCGCCATAAATGAAAGTTCTTTTGAGCCTGACTTTTCTGAAATTAGTAAGGTGATTGATCGTGGTGTGTGTGTGTGTGTGTGTGTGTGTGTGTGTGTGTGTTGGGAGGGGGGGGGTACAGAGTGAGCTGGTCACCATAAATGAAAGTTGTTTTGAGCCTGTCCTTATTTGCAAAGGCAGGGAGGAGTGTGAAATCATCCTTCATGTGAAGCTGCTGTTCAAATGGTTCCATGTTCCTACACACAGACTTCAGCAGTCTAAAATCGGAAACAGTGATGAGAGTCTTTCACAGCTTGGTACGTGCCGACTCCTGATTTTAAGAAGAAAAAGGCTGTCAAACTGACAGAGGTTTCAACATTAAGTAGCAGCACGTAAATATGTATTTTAAACATCTACATTAATGAAAAAGACACACACGGAGGCCAGTGCTTGTTGTTTATTATTTATTTAACAGTTACAGACAACATGAAATAATTTCCTAACTCCGCTAATGAAATGTAGCTGTCGCCCAGTTTGAACATCTGTTTAGTGTATGTGTACTGTAGTTTGCTGCTTATGCTTACTTACTGAGTAAGTGACGTGTGAGTGAAAATGTGTTTCTGAACTGGGCTTTGTTTATAATGTACACTACACTGTGAGGTGCTTATAAAAGCACTGCACAGTTTTGCCAGGCAGTGTCATGTCACAACATTCAGACGCTTAGGAGAGGGAAAAAAGCCAGTGGTGGAAATCTTTGGGAAATCATGGTTTTGGATGTGTACCCCTTCCTCCCAGAAGAACTTAATGAAATGTGGCCTCCCTCCTGTGTTTCATACACAGTACAGTTTGTGTGTGCTGGGGGTGAGATTTTATTGAAATATTTCACAATACATTTACATACAATGCAATGCAGTATCCAGTACATTTGTAAATTCTACTATAACAGAAAACAAGAAAAGCATACTAACAACATATTCACAGATGCTTCCACACAAGTCTGTCATTATAGCACATACAGTAGAGTACAAAACACATCTACAAATTAAAAACAAATTGCAAACAAATACTGTATGATACTCTGCAACACCAATGTGATTCACATTCCAGTTGTGCGTACATCCCTACTTGACAGCCACAACTGGCAACACTTTCTGCAAGTGTGCAATGTATCGTCTGCAGTATCTTCTTTTTAAAGACTTCTGAAATTATTTAATGTCATCAACAAGTTCTTGCTTTGTGTTTTTTTCTTTCTTCAAATAAATGTTTTCATGGCATGGCACATGGCATGCTACACCATTGCAACTGGATTCATATCTGGAGACCTGGTGGTACAAATAAAACCCAATAAAACACATTGTGAAGGTCATTTTTATGGCTGCAAAGCCACAGCTATGCAGACATATAGCAAAAAGGAGAAGTAGAGAGAAAAGGGGGTCTGCAGTTGGGACCGGATACCCAATGTATAGCAGTTTATGTGCTCTGCACTCTGCCCAGTAAGTGGAGTTAAAGCAGATCAGTGTGAATCAGTGCATCTGTTCCCCACCCTCTCTGAAACACTCCAATGGGACACTTCTTCTGTGCTTTTCTCTCTTTCTCTCTCTCTCTCTCTCTTGGTCTGTTCCCCCACCCTTGCCAACCCCTAGTCAGCTGTCCAATTGGGTGCTTCCTCTGTCAGTCTCTCTCTCTCTCTCTCTCTCTCTCTCTCTTTCTCTTACTCTTAGTCTATTACCTACTCCTGTACTTCTTTTCTTCAAATTTCAACACCCCCACCCCACCCATTATCAGACTACATTGCTGGTTTTAATCTGAAGTCACAGAGTGGCTGTCACTTTTAACCTCCCCACCCACTGGCTCTCATCTCCCTTTGAATCTGCAGCCCCCCGAGATTAACCCCCAGCCCAACACTTGATGACTACTGCGCAAACAACAGCACATCCTGGATCAGCTGAGGGGTGTAAGAAAGGGCTGTCCACCTAGCCATAACTTAAAAAAGACAAAAGCTCCTGCAGTCCAAACAAATTAACACCATTCAGTATATTTCAGAAATGAACTGGTTTATTCCATGGTCTGGAGAGCTACGTAGTCCTCCAGACTGTGGAATAAACCAGTTTGTTTCCACAATATACTGAGTGGTGTTCATTTGTTTGGAGTGTAAGAGCTTTTGTCTCTTTCCAACAGTCAGGGATACCAGGGTGCCCACCCCTAGTGCCCCCAAATATCAAACTGACACTGGAGTGCCCAATTCCCAGTGTCAGTAAGTACCTGCAGTAAAGAAAACTGTCCCTCAATATCTTTTCTTTTTTAACCTAAAATGAAGAAAACTGTTTCTTGTCTTGCACCACCATTTCAACCCCCACCCTGACCCCCACTCAGCACCCTCCACCTGTCACTTCCCTACTCTATACTTACCTACCAGGGGTTAAGTGTCATAATCATCTATGGACCAGAGACACATCTTCGACCTTCAAAGCTGGACCAAGATCTGAGGAAATCAATTAAGTGTGGTTAGTATATTTCAATACATTTTTAACCTTTTCCCATAACTTAGTCATTTTTTAATATTTTGACCCCAGATTTTCAACATGGCTTTTTTGGGACTCCACCTCATAAGTAAAGGTGATGAGAGGTAATTTTTCAGTCACTCTGTGAAATCACCTTTTGGGCATGATTTCAAGCTTTTCACCTACAAGGTACATGAGCTGGGGTCATAAGAAGACTATGTTGAAAATCTGGGGTCAAAATAGTAAAATGTAGCAAAGTTATGAAGGTACATTAACATTTTTCAATGCTCATTCATAACTTTGGTTATTTTCAATATTTTCACACAAATTTTCAACATAGCCAGTTTTTCATACCACCTCGTGAATGTGACAGATGTCCAAAATGTGTTTTCATACTTGTGGCATGAAATTACATTTCAGCTAGGATTTGAAAACTTTCATCTACCGAGTTCATGCGGTGAAGTCATGAAGACTATGTTGACAATTTGCACATTAAAAAAACAAAGTTATGATGATACATTAAAATGTTTCAATGCTCACTCATAACTTTGGTAATTTTTGATATTTTGGCACCAAATTTGCAACATAGTAATTTTTTCACACCACCTCATGAATGTGACAGGTGTTGTTTTTCAAATCCTGGCCAAAATGTGTTTTTGTACTTATGGCATGAAATGATGTTTCAGCTGCAGTTTGAAAATTTTCACCTACGAGGTTCATGAAGTGGGGTAATAAGAAGACTGTGTTGAAAATATGGGGTCAAAATATCAGAAAAACAACAAAGTTATGAAGGTAGGTTGTAATTTTTCAATGTTCCTTCATAACTTTAGTAATTTTTAATATTTCAGCAGCAAATTTCCAGCACAACCATTTTTCACACCACCTCATGAAGATGACGGCTGTCATTTTTAAAATCCTAGCCAAAACATGTTTTTGCACTAGTGCCATGAAATGACATTTTGTCCAGTATTTCATAAATGAAACTTGTTATGTTCAGAAGGGAGCAGAGTAAAAAAGGCTATGTTGAAAATGTGGGGTCAAAATGTGTCATCCCAAAAAATTTATGAAGTGATGTTGTTTGCATGGATGGGCATTGTTCCAGAGGAGACTATGCTGCCTTCCTGTACCAGTGACCTAACTTTGGGTGTGAACTCAGTAAGCCAGCTGAACCGATCAAGGCTAGGGGGAAGGCACTGCAGCCTGTGGCACTGGTCCAGCCTGAGTAGGGACACAGCAGTGTTCTGGTGCACAGATAACACCTTGTAGAGGGCTGGGGAGCCTTCCCTCTTAAGTGGTTGACGTGCATGTTGAGGCCTGCACTGCATCAGATGGATGTCCATTATCAAGTTAAAGTACTAGGAGCCATTTTGGTTCTGACCAGAGTTTGATCTTCAGTGTGGCTGCTGTTCAGGGCTTACTCTGGTGGCATTCGGATCCAATTAGCTCCAGCAGCAACAATAGCCATTGCTGATGCAGTATGTTTAGGGTCATTGTCCTGAAAGGAATGATGTCTATCTGAGTATTTATTCCTTATGTATTTCTTCACTGCTCCCATGACAATATGTTCCCTGAAGAACTCACCATCCATGGTTCCTGTGGGCATAAGGCAAGTACAGATAAAGTTGCACGGTTCATGATATGAGACAGTAACTGTCTTAAGCAATTAGCTCCTAAAATTGAGCATCACAAACCCTCAAGAAAGCACAGTAGGCCATGCCCCTGTTTGACTATGGAGCCCAAGACATGAACCTTCAGAGCATGGGTTGGCTTTAGCTTCATGGAGTCCCTGCCCTTCTTATGAAATGCCACTGAAGCAAACTGCAAACATCCCATCTGACAGCATATCCTCTTTACAAAGAAGACAGGTGCCACTACCCCATGTTCAGCAGCCAGATTTTCCACAGTTTCCCTCCCTTTTTAAGGACACTACAATACAGAAAAAGCAGTAAAGTTAGGCAAATAAAATGCAGTAGGTGCACATTACACTAAAATTCTTTAACTTTGTAGTACTATATAATGTATAATGAGGTGAGTATCAGTGATACACTGTATGTCATTTGGATCTAAGGTGTGTACTGGGTGCAAATTGTAGGCTGTGAGGCATGCAGAGCAGGAATAGGGTGTTTCAACAGCCCACTATCTGTGATGGAGATCCTGGTACTCTTCAGAAACACCAAAATCTTCCTGCCCCTTTCCCCTTCAGCCCACATCCTCCTGATTACTGACAAATCTCAGCTGGTGTCTTCCTCATCATTGTCACTGGCATATGTTACTACAGTAAAGGAGTGCTCAGTTGTGGAACTGCATCATTTATCTGGATCCAGAAAAAAAGATGATTTGATACCTTTTATTGGACCAACATAGATGTTACAAAAGAAAACAGGTGCTTTAGCTTTCAGACTACACCCAGTCCTTCAGCGGAAACTAATGTCCATTGTTTTGGAAAAACTTCATCAGTTTCTGATGGAGGACTGGGTTTATTCTGAAAGCTTAAGCATCTGTTTTGTTTTGTAACATCTATGTTGGTTAAATAAACGGTATCAAATCATTTTTTTTTTCTGGATCTTTTGTCGCAGGGACCAATACGGCAACAAAACACATTTTTTATGTCATTTATTTGGAAACATCAAAGAATACCACATCACTTCACCTGTGGTCCAGTCTGATGCAGGTATGCACCTATGATGTGTTAATGCCATGCACTGCATCACCAGATGCCATCTGTAGTCAACCTAGGTAAGGCCCCAGAAAATGCAATAATGCCCACTGCACCGTACATTTTCTGAAGAATTGCCAGTGCTGTGTCATCTGAATACTGCACCATGAACCAGATTGTTTTCTATGGGAGAAAATCCAAGTTAGCATCTTGACCACTAAGAAGAAGACTCAGCTGGGACATAGGACACCAAGTGTTATCAGGCTATTTGCTGCAGCAGTGAAGGAGAACTTCAAATGAATGAATAAATACAAAAGAAGGAAATCTACATATAAGGAGAAGACACCAAAGCTCCCATAGATAAAGGTACCCAAGGTACAGTAGAGAACAGTACAGTTAATTTATTTTCTTTTTGTATCCATGATGTGTTTTACAGTGTATTACTGTACTGAATCTTATTCTGATGCTGTACAGTTTATCCATTTTATACATGACAGTATGCCTTTCATCTTATGGTACTGTGATTTGTTTTCGTTCATTTGTAACAGTATAAACTTGTAAATAAAACAGACAACTTTGGAACATCAAGCAGCAGCAAAGAAAATAGTACAGATGATGAAGAAAAAAAATCACACATGCAGTACAAAATTAGGATGAAAGGGAACAACAGCCAGAGGAGGAACAGCCAGAGTCCACAAGAGAAAAGGAACAGGAAAGTGAGGCAGAACAAGGAGAGGCTCACAGAGAAATGGAGCTGGAAAGTGAGGAGGAACAAACAGAGGTTAACAGAGAAATGGAGCAGGAACGAGAAGAGAAACAAGCAAAAGATCAACACACCCAGACAGAGACAAGAATACAACTGGACAAGCAAATCAATCAAATAGAGGAGGATCTAGAGGAAATTCCTGGTGTGTCTGAACAAGCACAGGAGAAACCAATGCCAGTACTCAGAACTGAACTGATAATATGGCTGGGAAGGTAATGGGCCTTGAGAAAAAGATGGATCTCATGCTCCAGGTGTCACAAATGAACAGTGGTACACATGGTCCAGTGCTTTCACATCTATGTGAGTCATCATCACCTGTTTTATTAATACAACTTCTATACTCTGATGTTCAGATTCCAAGCAGTGGTAACCATGGTGGCACAGCAGGAATAAACTCCAGCAGTTCCCCACATGTGTCATTTGTTCCTTGTAATGAGGAAATAACATTACTGTGACATCTCCCCATGAAATGCTGTTTTTGCCGATGAGCAAGGCAAGCAGAAAAGGACTTGTGACAATGGCCACTGACAGGCCAGAGTGTCTGGCTGCTCTGGGTTTTCAGACACTGGTGCCTCAGAATCAGTATCTCTCCTGCGAAAAACACATACATTCAGATGGGATCATGAGAAAGAGGCTGATATGACATGCCATATGCCACGAGGTGTTAGGGATTGCAAGGAGGTATTTGGAGGTTGGCAGTAGCCACATAAAATTAATAAAGAACAGAATAAATAGTTGAGAAATTGAACAAAGAGTGGAAATCTAATAAATATGTGCAATGTTCAGTTATATTTTTTTATGTCTTGTGAATAAATCTCTCACATTACATTTATGGCCTGATATTCAAAAAGGAGCACACGTGCTGCTCCTGCAGAGAAATGTCGACTACGCCTGTCAGTACTGGAACCAACAGCCCCACCCAGCCCTACGCAGTTAGGTAGGTTCAGGATCCAGAATGTATGTGGTGCATCACAGACTCTTGACCATCCCGAAGACCTCCTCCTCATTCAATGGCTGAAGTTCCTTCCAATTATTCACTAAACCACTTGCACTCCCCTCACTATCCCTGCTGACCAATGACTGGATAACAGAGGAAATCTGGTCACTTATGCCCACTACCTTGGTCATAAAGAACTCATTAAACCACTTGCGCTTCTCAATGGAGACAAGTTCTTTGTGACACAATCAGGATGTAATAAATTGTCTACAACACAGAAAAGTGTGGCAGGACAGTTATTCTCAGCAGCAATCATGGCAGAAGAGAAATCTTGCTTAGCTGCCACAATGGCCTCCCAGTACAGCCTCAAGTGCTCTTCCTGGATAAGTCTGTCAGCACCCAAATGTGATGTCCTCCACTTTCACTCTCATTTACAACCTGCAACCTTCATTAGCCAAAGCTCAGATGTAAACTATGAACTGTTTCAGTGTAAGGTTTACAGACAAGAACAAACTCGTGCCAGGGTATCTAGCACTACAGAAAGAGCCCAATAGTAAACTTCAACCAAGGTGTTGCATCCTTTGGTAGAGACATCAGCCAGGCTCCAAGTGTCCAAAACACCTAGAAGTCTTGTAGGATCAAGATCTTATTTAGAATGGTATTAAATCACTTCTGCAATCCTAGATGGTTTCATAATGCCCAGCATCAAACAATATGATGCACTGGTTCAACAAAACAACAGGCTCCACTGAGATATTATCTATCTCCAACCCCACCAAGAAGATAATGTTCAGAATGTGGCCTGCCGAGTGTATCGCTCTGATAATCTCCTGTCTGAAACCTAGCACCCACTTAAGCTGGAGAAGTTTGTTTGCAAACACATCTGATGGGTCATCAACTCTGGCACTGAAGTCTCCCAGAACAAGAGTTCTTGGGGACTCCAATGCCCTGTCCAACAGCCCTCAGCAAACTCCTACAGGAAGTCCTTGTCCCCTCCTTGAGGGTGGTATGTGAGGATCACTCTGCACTTCAGACCAGACAAATACTCAATGGCTTCACACTCAAAAGACCCCACATTCACAATGGAAGACACCACATAGTGTAAGCCACCTGTAATACAGATGGCCACACCACCATCCCTGTGCGCCAGCCTCAGGTAGTATGCCACTGAGAAACACAGAGGAACCAACTCCTCCAGAACAGGTCCAGCAGATTTATCCAGCCAGGTCTCCATGATACACACCAGGCTGGCATGTGACCCAGAAATGACATCACATATGATGGCAGCATTTTTCACCACCAACCTGGCAATACAAAGCAATACCCTGGCTTGGGAACTGGAGGGCCAGGCGTGTGACATTGAGCAGCTCACTCTGGTAAGTACTGTACTTCATGGTATTTAAAGTAGTAAAATTAATTGTTTAGCATTTAATAATGTACTTTCAGTCATACAGCATTGTAGTTTGTGATGTCACCATGCCAAATTAGTAATGTACTATATACACAGTAACCATTATCTACTTCAAATGCTTTGTTGTGTAATTAAAAAAGTTAAGTTATTTTGGCTAACATTGGTTACTGTAAATGCTATTGTGTAATAAACCAGTGGCCATCTACTTTGTATCAGTATAGTTACTAATTTTATTTATATTCATTGCAGAACCAAGCTGGGTGGGAGTAGCACATTTATTAAGTAGCAGGAGGCCACAGTGTAGCCATTCAGGTGGCAACAACAGATGGACACAGCTCCAGTCCCTGTGGTGCTTATCCAGGTCAGTCCAGACCTCTACAAGGAGCAGGTATAAAGGGTTCTCTGCGCGGCAATCCACAGGTATGGAGAAAGTAACTATTTATACTGTATTATTATGTATTGCAAATTTTTTATCATTGCTGGATTTGAGTAAACTGTACGTGACATGCATGGTTAGTCAGTGTTAGTCAGGGTTGGGCTGTGAGTCCTGGGAGTTGCATTACAACTTAAGAACTTTTTTGTTTATGAATGTTGAAACTGTTTTCCTGTGTCCAAAGTTCCAGACAAAAGTATTGGGCCTACTATGGCTGCACCACAGTCTATAAACAACTGCACTATTTTTTTCTTGTCTCTTTCAGGAGGAGATCTGAACCATGGCACTGCAGCTGGAGGAGGGGGAGGAGGCAGATGCCCTGTGGTGGGTCACCACCAACAGGATCCAAGACAACCCGGCAAACAAGGACCTCTAGGACAAGCATGGCAGGGCCCTGGGAGGAGCTGAAATGGCCTGTCCACCACCAGAGACCATTGTGATCACAGAGTAGCACTAAGACTGGAAGAGTGGACTTTCTGCTGTTAAGTGGAACAGGGCCTTCAGCTGTTTAATAAAAAAAAAAAAAACTTAAAGTAAAGTACTAAACTGTATAAAGTAAAAAGTAAAGTACTGTAATTAAAGTACAGGACAATGCCAAATACAATAAGTAAAGTACTTAAAATGAATTACAAAGCAAAAGCAAAACCAGAAGGAGCTGGAACAGATTGTCCACTGCTGGAGTCTATTGCAGCTGTGTAGTAGCACTAAGACTGAAAGACTTGGCTTCCTGCTGTTGAGTGGAACACAGCCTGCTACTGTTTAATAAAAAAAAAGGAACTGATTTTAAGTTAAAGCAAAGTACTAAACAATACAAAGTAAAAAAGTAAAGTACAGTACTGTAATTAAAATGCAGAACTAAGCCAAATACAATAAGTGCAGTACTTACGCTAAGGTACAAATCAAAAGCAAAAAAAATGGAAAGTACTTAAAAAGAAAAGACAATGTATGTAAAGTACAGTACAGTACAGTACAAAGCAAAACAAGTGTAATTAATAAGAGAATATAGAACTGTACAACTCTTCAATGTATTTTCAGTGTCTTGTGTATTCATTTATTGTTTGCAATAATATAGGTAAAGTAAAATAAGGTTAAAGTATTTTTGAGAGGTGCATCTGTGTAATGTTTGTTAGGCAAAGTGCAGCTCCAATGTCTCCTTTCAGGGCTTGCATCTGCTTCACCAATATCAGACAGAAGCAGTAATAACTGATATTTCTTAAAGTATAAACAGGAACTTTGGCATACATGTTCGCTAAGGTCTCCTCAGACAGCCCCTAAGTACTGAGATTAATAAAATAAGGTTAAAGTGTTTTTCAATGGGTGCACAAGGCAAAGCAGGTGAATCACCACATAGCTGCCACATGAGAATAATTAGCAGTTGAAAATGACTCACTGTAGAAGTGAGAAGCAATTAAGTTGAAATATACAGGCCCAATAATGAATAAATGAAGTCAGTGCTGTGGAGGTAATGTGCCCAAAGAGTGCTCATACGAAGTGCCAAAAAGGCATGCCACTGCACTCTCATGGAGCAGAAAACAACATGACAGGGGCACAACTGTATCTTCTACTTCTCGGTGGAACAAATCATGTAACTTCCCCTGTAGGATTACATTATCCAATGTATTTTTAAAGACTGTCTTCTTGCAACTATGAATTACTTTTCTGGTAGGTTATTCTAGAAACTACCCACCCTCTGAGTAAAAAAGTATTGCCTTTTGGTATTTCTCTTTTTTTTTTCTCTTTATTGAGAAAAGGGTATATAGTGCATGGGTGGTCACTTGTCCCATAAGGAAAAGGTGACATCGTAGCCATATTGTACCATCAGTATGATGTCAGGATGCTGCTGTATCGTCATTCTGACATCAGATCAATTGTGCAATAGGATCTAGAAGTTAGAATGAGGAGGATTGATTCAGTATGGGAGTCACTTTTTTCTAGAAGTCGTAGGAGCCCTTCAGCAAAATAAACTGGTGAACATGCAGAAATACCTATTTTTTATTCTGGTCATAGCACAAAAAAATGTATTGCTAAAAGTGAGGAAAAATCAATGTTATCTGTCTCTGAAATGGGTAGGTAGGAAATAAAAACTGGTCCTTTCCTTCAGTGCCCTGCCTATGATACAGAATTGCTCCTTTACCTCATCTATATTCCTCTTATCCAGATTGTTTGTGCCTGCATGCACCACCATGCCTGGCCTCCCTCCTTCTTTCCTGATGAGCTCAACTACCCTGGTCCTTAGTTTGTCCATTGTGTCAGCAGGGTAATAGTGGACTGCCTCCTGGCTGTCTGAGGTGGGACCCACCATAATTCCTATTTCCTAACTATGGAGTCCCCAATTACTAGTACCTTTATCTGTTCCACTTTAGGGCCCACTTTCCTCCTTGTCTCATTAAAAACTGATGGTGCCTCCCTATTAGGTATGCTAGTCCCCTGTCTCTCAGTGTGGGCCTCTGGGATACTTACCTCCAACAGGGGTAGATATCTGTGGGAGGTGTACATGTCATGTTCCACTGGCTTCCTGTCCCCTTCCATCCCCAAGCATTAGTACTGTACTTACACTGGCATTGTCTCCTCCCACCCATAGAACCCAAATTGAGTCACTTGATACTTATTTTATAAGTTAACAGAGCCTCTAGACTCCGAGTATAAGGTTTTGGCTAGAGGACTGTGAAGTGAAGCAGTGCTTTCTGCCCAAACCTTATGAGATGAGTCTCTTTTAACATAAAAGATATCCCTCAATTGCCCTATTTTCTTATTACAAACCGCTGGAGTTTAGCTTAAGTAGTTTATAATAAGTTTAATGTCTTTTGTTTAATTTTTAGTATGCCATCCTCCTCCCTGCCACTGAAGTGGAGCACTCCCACCTAAGGCTCCTGCATGAGCGCACACTGTACACAAGATAAGAGGTACAGAGTCTGACTGGCTGAAATTGTATTAGTGACTTATAATCTTTTAAACAAGGCCAGTTGAGGGCTTCCACTATGACTCAGCAGTAGAGCACTGCAGTACCATGTTGGTGACCTTGGCTTAGAAGAGAGCATGCATCTCCACTGTGTGGTGACTCATGGTCAATGGTGTTGCCAATGGCAGCATTATCTGACTGTAGAAGGGAGACAATGACCATTCATTCTTGCAGCAATACCAATGAGAGGTCATGTAGGGCTTGCGGTACAAGTGCCCCTGCCTTCTCCCCAGCATCACTGTGGAGTCATTGGTGAGCTGCAGCACTTTAGGAACGAGGGAGCTGAGTCAATGGAAAAAGGGCCACCAGTACTGTCGGGCACCATACCACACAACTGTGCTGTGCCCTAGTTGATGGGTCTGGCGAGTTCACAGGAAGTGGCTCCAAATGAGAAGAACCACAAGAAATAAAGAAATATATACAAGTGCTCACTAAAAATAATTTTACAAATAATCATATTTATTACATCTGTTTTTTCATGTGCTTCATATGATAGTTTCATTATTTTCTTAATCCTACTTTTGCCATATCCCTAATGGCATTTCTAACTCAGGTGGGGTAGTGTATGTCTCCAGGGACATCTCAGTAGTGGAGGCCTGATGGGAACACAGTGAGCAAAGTGGAAGCTGATGTAAGTAAGCAATAAGACATGACGGGATGTGCATTGAATAGCTCAGACTGCATGTCCAAGGGTGTAGTGAGGCAGGATACCACAGGCTGAGTGCCTTTAGCCCCTGGAGGAGCAGTCAGATCTGTTCAATGCACACCTCCAGAGAGTCTTACTACCCTTATAAAATGGGCTACTTTTTGTTGTTTTTAATCTTAGAAAAGGCAAGTATATATGAAGATTGCCAGGATTAAGCCCAATTCTGAAGCATGCTGCAGCAAAACTAATGCAGTAAACAATGCAGTTTCGATGGGAATTAGTCCCTTTTGTCACGCAGAAAACTGTGACACTGTGCTTTATCTTAGTGGGCTTCACTGTAGATATATACAGTGGTGTCCCCCAGGATGAAACACACTTTTAATGTACTCTGCAGTATGCTGCAGCAGACCTACTGAATAAAGCAATGTAATTTCAATGGCAGTTAGTCCCCTTTGTCATGCAGAAAACTGTGGAATTCACTTCATCCTAGCAGTGTCACATTTTCTTGAATGACAAAGGGGACCAAATACCATTGAAATTACTCTATAGCAGTTAGTATTAGCACCTGATATATTTAGCGTGACGACTCCAGTTGTACATATTAGTGCCTGATATAATTAGTGCTCAGTGCTTACTGCTGGAGTACAGTTAGCATGGCAGATTAAATTAGCGGTCTGTTTATATTAGCGGTTCTTTACTTTCAGCTAATATAGCTAATATAAATGGAAAGCTAATATAATCTGCTATACAGAACATTGCTTTATTCAGCAGGTCTTCTGCAGCATTCTACAGATTGCTACAAAATGCTGCAGAATTGTGTTTCATCCTGGGGGAGGCCACTATATATATATATATATATATATATATATATATATTCTACTATTATCAGAAGTTCTGATAAAGTGGTCCTTCCACTAGCTAGAAAATTATGTTAGTTTTTTTTTGTAAGGCACTTGTGTTGCTTTAGCGTCCTTTAAGGGTGTTGCTGGAAAGCAGCCCCCATCCCTCACCCATGCCAACAACCAGCATTTTTTGTGAGTGTTGGATGGGAGAGTGGTACATGTTCAAGGCGATGAAATCTGAAACTCTGCTTCTTTTTTTTTTGTTATGCAGAGGACACTACAAGGTGACATGCAGAAAGGAGTGGCTCCTTCCTTTCTTGTGATGGAGACAGCCATGTTGTCAAGTGACAGGACGTACCTCTTTACCCTCACTGCCTCTGAGCCCAGGTGTTAAAATACAACAAAAGAAAGTATCTGAAATGGATGTACAGTGGGGGGGGGAGTGTGATTTGGCATGCTATGGACCAGCAGTGTGATGGTGACTTCAGAGAACGGGCGCTCTTATCATCATGTTACATAATGGGGTAGTTAGTACATCTGTTTAATTTAAACAATTTAGTCTGAAATGTCTGTGTAGTCCTCTTATTAAGTATGAAATATGGTTACTGCGGTTTTCTGATGAATGAGGTTTTGATCACTATCATAGGAAAAACAATGGCGGTGTTTAAAAATGTGGTGTTCTGGCAGCAGATTGATTTTGTTTTAGCAATGCAGTGCTGTTTTTCACAACTTGTTTTTACCTGTGCATTGAATGGATTCAATGCACAGGTAAGAATCAATCAGAACTGAAGAATGTCCCTGCCCATTTTATAAACCAAATGAATGAGTGGGTCAGAGAAAGATGAACAAGATAGAGAGCAGTCATATTTTTGTTCATAAGAATGAATCATTCAAAACATTAAAAATACTATTTTGGTGGAGTCAAATAGCATGCAAGTAATACTAACTGGAAGATACCTGTAATATTTTACAGTAAAATGGAGAGATTGTTTTCTTCTCCACACATGATTACAATTATGTTTTAAACAATTATAAATATCATTTTTCCTGTGAAAAAAGAGACAGCTGCCTCCTATGGCAGAAGAAAGCATACGCTTAAAAAACTGTTCTTTTTCATAGAAAAATGTCAAAAAGCATACGTCTACCAAGCTAACAAATCTTCTGTTGGGTGGCTTTTATAGTGTAAACATCAAGGACGTTTCATACAAAAGGAGCGGTCCTGTACCCAAAGACACAGAACTACTCATTTGAGAAAGCAGGTGCCATGCCTGCAGACATACAGGCTTTTGTACATTCATCCCGGAGTCATATTTATATTCATTCTAGTGATGCTACATTGCCACTGAATGGTTCATTTCTATTTCAGCACAGAAGCACCCTCCCTTCGTAATCTCCACAACCTGATCAACCCAAAGGCAGCTTATCCTGGCCCTTTTCCAACAATCTCATCTGCTTTGCATACTCCCCTGAAGTCAGTTGTCCAAATTATTTGTTCCCCTAATGGGATGCCCCTCCTCCTCCATGACAATATCTTCAACAACAGTGTGGGCTTCTTTTTACTAAACATAGCATTCTTCTTGTGTCTTCCTTATACCTTGTCCTTAACTACCCCTCAAGGATTACACATCTCTGAGCAGTCCTGTTCATCTAGAAGGAGAAATATCATCTGAAGTGACTACCAGGTGTGAAACAATGCTTGCAACAACTTATCCTCATTAAAAACACTTAACCTTTTTCAATCTTCCTCCCAAAAACATACAAGTGAAATGTGTATTTTTTTTTTTGTAACCAGGAAAGTCACACTGAGGTGTGACAGTTCATTAACAGATGCATCCTGTGTGTATGGGGTGGGGAGGAGGGTACTTGGACCGGATTTATTTATATGGGGAATTTTGGTTAGAAACCAGGGAAAATACCCTACACCTATGTTAAGTGCCATGTGATCTTTAACGTCCATCTGGACAGCCACCAGATATGGGCAGAAGGGACCTTAGTTTAACATCTATATATTAATAAACAAATAAACATCTCATCTAAAGGATGGCACCTGAATAGTGCAGCACTCCCTCGTAGTGAACTATAGTGTCATGATTGGGTATTGGCCCAAGTTCCTGGTGTGGAACTAGAACCCATGATCTTCCGATCTCCTGGGCCCAGAGACAGGCATACAGGCAGTGAACCACTAGCACTGCCAAAGTGCCTATAATCAGTCTCTAAGTTGTGATTTTCATAATGGACTGAATCCCCTTTTTTTCATTCTTTCTGTCATTTTGCCCTGGACTGTCCACCTCACAGCCACCATTGTTCTGTCTGTTCCTCTCTCTCTCTCTCTCTCACTCCCCCTCCTCTCCTAGAGCCAGGCCTCTCTCTTTCACCATCTCTCTCTCTCTCTCTCTCTCTCTCTTTATCTCTTACTGCACTTCCTTCATCTCCAAATTCTGGCTTGGCTCAATTTCCCCCCCCCATCTTACCTCCCTGTTTCTGTACCCCTTTGCCCCACTTTCTCCATAACACTGATCCTTGATCCCTCACCATTCCTTACATAAAATCTTCTGCAAGTCAAGCGGCTTTCACCTTTCATTTCTCTGTACTCTGATCTTCCCTTCCCACTGCTATCTGCGCTGCCTCATCCCTTTTGTCCCTCAAATATCTTCTTTGTGATTTATCTGCTCATTCCTCTAACTGTCCTTGACCGCAGTATGACCTGGCTTCCAGATCCCCCAACAATCACCCTCCTTAGACAACAGCTTAACTTTGGTTTTCCCACATTATTTGTGCTGAATCTGTTATTCAATGCACCTGTTCATTGGTAATATCTGTTGTATGTTTATTCTATATTTATAGCTTCCTCTGCAAATCTGTATTTTGCTATTTATGTTATTTTATTTTATTTACTGTACATTATGCTCAACTTGTAATGTTCTCCTGTTCACCTTCACTACAGGACACACCTGGAAATGAGCTGTTACCAGCTCAGAATGTCTTTCTCAGTAAAACATTAAAATTATTTAAATTACTGTATGTTCGCTCCCTCTTCCCTTTTGTAAATCTCACTCCTCAAGCCCGATTCTGACCAGAGACTGCAACCCACTCTGTATATTGAAATGTACTTGGGGTTTCTCTGGCATTTGGTCTCATGCGTCTCCATCAGCTACTAAGCAGTAAACATCCACCTCCACCACCATATAATCAGAAATACATTATTGAGTTACTGGCAGCAGTTCCCATCTTCATGTATTTATCCAACATTGGTCAACTGTGACAATTTCATTGTATATCTCTAAGTAAAATACAGTCAAAAGAAAATTAATTTACTGTTCCTTCAATTACTGTACATTAAGCATTCTTTAACTTCCATTAGGATCATGACACTAAATACAACCATTGTCAAGCTTCTGTCACTAACCAACTTGTTGAGAGCTCTGATACTGCCCTGTCCACCATGCTCAATGAGCTGATCTCATCCTGAGCTTGATCTGTTGTCAGAATGTTTTTGGTTCTAATGTTCAGTAATTATGTACAGGCCAAGAAGCAGCTCAGTTGACTCTTTGAAAAGCAATGGCAGAACTTTTAAGTCAGTATCACCAAAATAAAGAGTTTCCAATTTGGACATCAGAAATCAGTGACATTTTCACAGGGTCCTAATTTATGTGCCTGAGTATAATATAGTAGAAATGTAGTGCTAGAAAAAGACACAATTAACAGATTGTTTATTGATTCTGGCTGAATTTGAGTGGAGCCTTAAGAAATATTGTTGTATATGAAAAGATGAACAGGTCAGGGAGAGTCCCTATAACTAAGGAGACTTGGAAGGTATAAAATGGTACCTACCTAGATAAACTGTTGACAGTGATCTTTGGGAGACTTTCAGATCCTTTACAGTTACATTTTAATTAAAGAGTACTTCACTCCAAACATTTGTCTCGCTGCCTTTTTAGTGCACCTTCCAACATGTCCTCTAGTTTCTAAACATCACTTCTCAACACCATCCAGAACTACAAGAGCAGTGTATACTGTAAGTTAATAGGGCTTCTGAGGGGTGTCTTTTATGGTATAAGAGACGTTGAGCATGAGACTTGGATGAGAGGACCACAAAGAGAAGCTGAGCGATTCTGCCTGCAAACCTCATGACAGGAGTCTCTTATACCAAGTCTGTTATACTCACACCCTTCTGATGCCCTATTAACTTATTATAAATCACTTAAGTTTATCTTGGGTGATTTATAATACGTTTAGAAATTTTTTATTATTTTACTTATGCCGTCCTCCCCCCTGCCGCTGAAGTGGAGAGCTCTCCCCAAATACTTCCACACAAGACCACTGTGTACAGAATAAGATGTACAGTGGCTCTATATGCCATTTGGCTGAAATTACGTTAGTGGTTTATAATTGCTGTAGGAGGAAGATAAAAGCACTGTGAATTCTAAGTAATCTGACACAATATTTTGCATTTTTTTATTTACACATACTGTATTTTGATATCTTTATATACTTGCCTTTTGAAGCAGCATGTGTTGTTACTCACAGTATACAAGGGCTATATCTGTCACCTTAGACTTAGAGGAAGGACTAGCAGTGCTCTTACCCATTGCTGCTGGCTGTATTATATTGGTCATTTTCTTATGTTGTTCTCCTTTTATAAGAATTTAAGTTACTTAGGCTGTGTTTTCTCATCGCCATTCTAGACAAATTGAGCGACTGACTCCCTCAAGTATCTGGGCTATATTAGAGAAGCTGCATACTTGGGATCCTGGCAGCTTCTTTATGTTATAATCTGTTTGGCTGTGAATACCATACCTCCACTTCTGAGTTAGTTATTTTATATAGTTAAGCTTCTTCATTTCTTTTTCTACTGCAATGATTGGTTTGTGCCTGGGGCATGAATAGACAGTCACTTGATGCCCACTATGGTATGCCATCCCTAACTATTCCTTTCCCTTGACTGTTTTGTTTTATATTTATAAATTACATATTACATAGGATGTTAGAGTGAATTTAAACTTTAGTATCTAGTTTGAATCTCTGAACTAGTCAGTGGTTGAAGTACTGCTCATGATCATACATTTCTCATCTTTTGCACTCCCAGTACCTTTTTCCTCTTGAAACCTACCCAGTCGAGATTTGAAGGATTTCATTCTATCTGCCTCTATGTAACTTCTGGTTCCTCATCTCTTTTTTAAATCTGGCTCTGATTATTCTGAACTCGTGCCTTATATCCTGTTGTTACCTAGGAATTGAAACAAGCCCTGATTCTCAGTTTGCTCCTTATCTCTAAAAATGTTATGTCTCTATCAGATTCCTTCAGGCTTCTTATCCCCTGTAAGAGGTTGCGTTCCCCTTCCCAGCCTGTCCTCATTATTCATCTGTTTCATGCCCTGTATCATTTAAATAGCAAACCCAGTTGGATGCTGGGATGTGTCAGGAGGGGTATTGATAGCAGAAGGGAAGAGGTAATACTTCCGCTGTATAGATCCTTATGAGGCCACACCTGGAGTACTATGCCCAGTTCTGGAGACCTCTGGGAAGGAGAGGGATAGGCTGGAGATGGTGCAGCACAGGATAACAAAAATAATTCTGGGCCAACAGGGTAGATCCTATGAGGAGTGTCTCAAGGCACTGAACATGTGCTCACTGGAAACAAGAAGGAAGATATTTTTATTTTTTATATTTTTATTTATTTGAGATAATCAGAAAGACCTTTGAGTCAGAGACTCATTTACAAAGGTTCCACGTCATACATAGTGCGGTACAGGGGAACAGAAACAGACAGGTTGCAGTGTATTACATTACAGTGAGATTATAATGGTTCCACGTTATACACAGTGAGGTGCTTAGTGCTCCTCTCCTCTCATTGCTCACCTTAAAGCTACATGCACCTATTAATTGTACACCTAGCACTTCTCAGTTCTGTGCTTCCATGTGTCCCATATGTTTCTAGCTCCTCAGTATGTTTTGTCTACCTATAATGTTCTCTATCCCCCTTTCCAACAATTTTCTCATTCTTCCTGCTCATTGTTTCCATTCACTCAAATTTCTAAGCATATTTAGCTGCCTTTTTTTCCTCATTCAATCCATTCCAGCAGCCTTCAGTTCTCCATCCCCAACTCTGCCTTTCGGGATATCGAGTGAAGGTGGGCTTGCCCTGTCCACCAGGGATGGAGTCCTGTTTTCAGCCATCAATCTAACAGTCTCCATCTTTAATTCTGCCTAGAGAGGTATCAAGTGAAGGTAGGCCTTCCCTGTCTACTGTGAAGGGGAGTTCTGTTCATTATTTCCAGTTCTATCACCATTCAATCATATGCCCTGTCTCCAGGGTTGGGAGCCTGTTCCTCATTTTCAGTTTTCTACCATCATCCAATCCTCTACCATCATTCATCAGTCTCTGTCACTAGTTCTGCCTAGTGGGGTATTGAGCGTCGGTGAACATGCCCTGTCTGCTGGGTTGGGAGCCTGTACCTCATTTTCAGTTTCTACTATCAATCCATTCTATACCATCATAACCACCCAGTCCCCTGGGGTTACTAGAATCCCTTCAGTATCAGTGCTAGACAGGGAGAGGCAGCTGGTGATTAACTAGTTAAATGAGGTTTTCATCTGCTCACTCTTCTGTTTACTTGGCTTCAGCTGAGATGGAAGTGATGAGTTCATTTGGAACTCTCGCAGCAGCATAAGCATTGGCCAGCTGTGAGAAGGCAGTTAGAATGTTGAGACAAGAGTCAGAGTGTGAGGCAGTAGTTGGAAGTAGCAGCTTGAAACTGGAGGAGTGAGAATTGCTCAGCTGAGGGCTCTGAGTTGAGGGCCCTGCATTCTCACCTTAGACCTGGTATTCTCCAGTTTGCCAATAGAAGTGATAGAAACCATTGTCTACAGCAGGATCTCCTGATTTTAATCCCTGGAATGGTGAAAAAGACTTCTAGTGGATGGATCCATGGGGTAATCCCCTTTTTTGATCCAGGATGGTTTGAAGCTGCCTGAAATGTCTAACAGTGAGTAGGATCTGACTTTTACTGCAGAAAGCAAGTACCTGTGCTGTTGTGTTCTCTGACTAAAAGGGGAGGCACCACTTTTTTTGTGAATTCAGAAGTGTGAGATTGTTCTAATTTAAAGTTGGCTGAAGTGTGTGATGTCCAGAGGTATGACTATATCACATTCTTTGGGACTTTAGGTTTTCCACTACCATTGTAGTGATTCGAATGCTGGATGCCAAATTTCATTCCATAAGCATTTTCTGAAGTGTATTTCTGAATGTTTAAGGTGTAACTCTGAAAGAATGGCTGAGCATGGATTTGGGAGCAAAGGGTGAGCAGGTTCCCATCTTGAGAAAGAGGAGCCAGACAGTTGGAGAAGGCTCTAGCAACTTGTCCACACAGGTATTGGGAGACCAGTTCTTTTGTTCTTTGAGTTTGAAACACTGGCTCAACCAGGACTTACCACCCCCAAGCCGGGTCATGGGCCGCAGACTAGTAAAGAGTAGTAAAGAGGAAAGACTGATTCATAGTAGGGCTGATGCTACAAATGGGAAGTCCTTTCCTACCTTTCCTCACTGAGTCTAGGAGGTGATCAAACAGAACAGAACAGGCAATCCTGGCTTATGGAAGAGGCAAGTAAGAATTTCTACCCAGATGTGGTAGAATGTGTAAGGGGCAAAATCATCAGTGATCACCTTACATTCTGGAGACTGGGCAGGACTCTGTTTATGGAGACTGTGTGAACTGTGGATGGGGCTGGGCAAGAGACATTTCACAACATCAAATTGGAATGCCCAGATGGGATCATAGTCCTTGCCCCACACCCTGAGTGGTGCTACCCTTAATGGTGCCACCCCCGTGAATATGCCCAGCATGCCTAAAGGAAGCGAGCAGTGGCAGGTCAAATGCCTGTCATCTGATGCAGCAGTATCCGTGGAAGAAGATGCAGCTCTTCTGGTATTCCAGTATTTCTTCAGGTGTATCCAGATTCGTCAGCCCAGCAGTTTTCTTGTTCCATTGTCTGGCCTTCCAGAGGACATCAGACCAGCAGTTTTCCTGTTTCATTGTTTAGTTTTCCAGAAGCATTAGCCCAGCAGTTTTCCTGTTTCAACATTTGTTTTTTTCCAGAGGACAACAACCCAGCAGTATCCAAAGATGCCATCTGGTCTGAAGGGAAAAGGTCCTCAGCTCTCAGAGTAAGAGAAAATGTTTTCATTCTTCAAGGAGCTGGTAAGAAAAAATTTTATTTACACTAACTGACTTTCCACAACACATCCTACATTTGAAGACTATCCAATGAACTTTAATTTTCATCAAAGACTCTCCCCATGGATTGCAGAGCTATACAGGCTCTGTACGGTCCAAGAACTGTTCTTCAGCAGGCTTCTGCCTAGGAGAGACTCTTTAATGGACAATGCCTATGGGCAACAATTACATTGACCCCTAGTTTGAGACATTTTAGGAAATTTCATCCCCAAATGTGTTGTATAAATGTCTTCTTTCCATTTTTTTTTTTACTTTTGTACTTTTATAAAAAAATGTGTTTTTTTTTTGTTGTGTTAGATGGAGGTTTAGGTACTGTGTGGAATGCAGAATGTGTTTTGTGTTTTTCTTCTCTTGCAGGTGTTCCTGAAGAAGAAAAGAAGAACAGAAGAGGATGTTGGAACTCATCCAAGTTCCCCTTTTCTTAGTGTTTTTTAGAAATTGTGTATGGTTAACAGGGTGTTAACATGTTTTTCTTCACAGATGTGGATTTTTTTGGGAAAAGTAATACAATGTAGTGTATGTTTCTTTTGTTGTTCACAAGTACCCTGGGAGGTGTTTGGGGATAGGTTTTCCCCAGTAGGTAGTCTAAGTCAGATAGATTTTCCCTACAGGGCTAGTGGATAGGCAGACTGGTGGTCCTGAGCTGGACAGGGGTCACCAGTGCTGCCTATTAGGGCATGCTTCAAGCAGTTTTCTTGGAGCCACTGAGAATCCATAGATACATCATAGAATGGGGCTGAAGTTTCATCAGCCAGCCTCTGTTCCTTTAGTGTTACCTGCCTATGTCTAGCACATGGTAAGGGAGAATTTGCACAACCTCCCCGTAGATAACATGGAGGGTAGGATGGTCTAGTGCCAGATGGAGATATGACTACAGACAGTCATTCATCTGGTTGTGGTGAATGTAACCAACCAGTCCCCTGAGGTTACTAGAATCCCCTCAGTATCGGTGCTAGGCAGGGGGAGGCAGCTGGAGATTAACTAGTTAAATGGGGTCTTCAGCTGCTCACTCTTCTGTTTACTTGGTTTCAGCTGAGAAGGAAGAGATGAGCTAATTTGGAACTCTCACAGCAGCATAAGCATTGGCGAGCTATGAGAAAGGAGTTAGAATGTTGAGACAAGAGTCAGAGTGTGAGGCAGTAGTTGGAAGTAGCAGCTTGAAGTTGGAGGAGTGAGAATTGCTTAGCTGAGGGCACTGAGTTGAGAGCCCTGCATTCTCGCCCTAGTCCTGGTATTCTTCAGTTTGTCATAGAAGTGGTGGAAACCATTGTCTACAGCAGGATCTCGTGATTTTCATCCCTGGAGGGGTGAAAAAGACTGCTAGTGGATGGATCCAAGGGGTAATCCCCTTTTTGATCCAGGATGGTTTGAAGCTGCCTGAAATGTCTAACAGTGAGTAGGATCTGACTTTTGCTGCAGAAAGCAAGTAGCTGTGCTGTTGTGTTCTCTGACTAAAAGTGAAGGCACCACTTTTTCTGTGAATTCAGAAGTGTGAGATTGTTCTAATTTAAAGTTGGCTGAAATGTCTGATGTGCAGAGGTATGACTGTATCACATTGTTCAGGACTTCAGTTTTTCCACTACCAGTGTAGTGATTTGAATGCTGGATGCCAAATTTCATTCCATAAGCATTTTCCAAAGAATGTTTCCAAATGTTTAAGGTGTAACTCTGAAAGAATGGCTGAGTATGGATTTGGGAGCAAAGGGTTGGCAGACTCCCATCTGGAGTAACCAGTTCAGGACTAACAGGTTCAGTAAGGGTACCTGGTTACTTTAGACAAATGGCCAAATGTCTGAAGAGAATTTTACCCCCTGCAGTGGGTTACAGTTTCTTCTCTGGTTATGAAGAATGGTGCTAGTCTTAGCAAAAATGTGTGTTCAGTTGTGGCCTGTGCCACTGGAAGCAATGTTCTATGTCCTACTACATGTTGGAATGCAAGTCTGTGTTGTTCTATGTCCTACGACAGGTGGGAATACAAAGTGCAAGTGTCCTATGTCCTACTGTGTGGGAATACAAAGAGTTTTCTGTCAGATACAGTCGATTTGTTGTTCTGCAAGTTCCTAGTGCCACAATGTGTAAACCTTGGGGGTCCACCCTTGCTTTGAAGAACATCTGTTTTGGAATAAAGTCACACTCTAGAACCCCAACTATGGATTGGACAGTTACATTTTTGCTTCCTGTGTGGAGCTACTGGGTACCCCTCCAGATGTTAGGTCTAGCATAGCCCTAGTTAAAAGTTATCTCCCCAGGACCTGGTTTTTGTAAATACCAAATAGGTAATATTGCTTTTGTACACCTCCACCCCTCACTCTCTAGAAGAATGAGCCTAATATACATTCCCAAAGCTAGGGGTGGTACCAATTGTCTAAATGTTTCTGAAATCTGTGCCCAGTATGAGTGCCAGGGGTAGCTAACTGTGTAAAGTAGCTAGGGGTGGTTACACTATCATTTGTCAGTATCCATCCCTAGCTCTGCCTTGTAGGGTGTTGAGCAAAGGTGGACATGCCAATCTGCCAGGAATGGGAGCCTGTTCCTTGTTTCTAATTTCTACCAGCAATTCATTGTGTACCATCATCTGACAGTCTCAGTCCCTAACTCTGCCTTCAGAGGTTTCAGGCAAAAGTAGGCACTCACGACTGATAGGTTGTCTCCTTTCCTCTGTGCGTGAGACACTCTTATCCTGTTTCACATGCAGCTACCCTGGAAATGGGCACATTCGGGGAAAGTTGTTTTTAAAATTTTAATATTTTATTGATCAGTCTTGATCAATAGTATATTAATACTGTTGCTGAGACCATTCTTGCAGTTGTAAGAGTGATCCCACTTAAGGGTATCAGAACCACTCACCTTTGGCCATTGAGTGCAATATGGTGACAGCTTTGAGCCAGCCAGAAAATTAGCCTGCAGACTTCTTAGTTTAATTTTGTTTTTCTTATGTTTTTGTTTCAATTTTAGTTAGTTAGGGAGGAAGTAATGAAATAGATCAGTACCACTGCAATTATTTTGGGGGTTTTGAGTTCTTTCTCTGGTTTTTGAAGTATTTATACATATTGTGGTCCCACAACTGCTCTGACTGTTTTTGCAGTGTAGTGTTGAGGCAGAAGTGGGATTTTGTTCCTTCTGTGCCTGCGGTGCTGCGGTGCTGCTTTTCAGGGAGTGAAGCACTTTTTCTCTGGCACTTTTTCTCCGGCTTTCAGATTATTTCCACTTTTTTATTTCAGTTATCAGAGGTGCTGACGTTATTTGAAAGCACCTCCTTAACTCATTACCTCCAGGAAACGCCTGCAGTTGGCAGTCGAATCATCCCCTTTGTCTCCCACGACTTCAGTCAGCAGCCAAACACTTCCTGTTTGCCCTGGACACTTCTCAGGTCATCAGCAATATTTCTCTGTATTACTTGTGAACTGAATTGATTAGAATTGACTGCATAGCACCATTAGAAAGATGATTTTGTACTGAACAACTTTGCCACTGATACTTTGTATGTATCATATATTCTTTAGGAGTTATTCACATTTGTTTATGATATGGTGTGTATGGCTGACATTTGTCCCTCAAGTCTTACCTAGGCACCTTGAATAAAATGGGAAAAATACATGTTTTATATTACAAAAATTACTTTCTAGTGCAAAATTACCTTTGTATCTACATCTAATGTGTGAATGTTTAATTTGGTGTTATTATGTTACATGTTTTCCTACCAAAAATGGTTTATGTTGCCTTTTTTATTGCAAAAAAAATACTTTTTTTTATTTTGACTAGTATAGAAAAAAGAAATTGCTTATTATTAATCGCATAGCACTGTTGGAAAGATGATTTTCTGCTGAACAACTTTGCCACTCATACTTTGTGTGTAGCACTTACGGTTCATGAGGTATTTGCATTTGTTTATGGCATGCTGATTACGGTTTGCTTTTGCTTAGAAAGACACTTGATGCAGTGTTAAGAGTATACAGGACACAAGTGGTGACACTCTCAAACAGCTCCTATGGCGTGTATGAGTTAAAGTAATAAATTACGCTCCAAATCAGATGGAGGTAGCAGGTGAAGAGCCCTTTAACTTTGAGCATCTTTTTTACCTATCCAATACCCTAGGAGTGGAAATAAATTGTGTGAAAGAGGAGTACCCATGTGGAATAAGAACAAGCCAAAGCTGAAGTGAACTGAGCCCTGGGTCGTGAGATGCTGTGAATTTCTGGATTTTTGCTGGTCTTGTGAATATTTGGGGGCCTATTCCTGGTTAAATGCTAGGAGTGCTTTGGGTGTGGAGGGGTGGATTATTGACCTCGAGGATCTGAGGGAATTATTCAGTGGTGCCACCTGGAGTTTAGTGAGGGCATGCAGAAAGCTAGTGGTGTTGGACCACCAGGTGGTTGGAGGACAGCCAGGGGATCTTGTGCCTGTGTCTCTGGTCTTCCAGGGCTGGTTTCCACCTTTTCCCATAGCCGGGGTACTGCCTGGTGGGTAGGTGGCCCCAGAAAATTGGGACTGTTGTAATCAAGTGGAGTGGTCTACAGGATTTGGGGGACCTGACTGGTGGCTGCTGTGGGGATTGGACAGTCTCTGGAAGGGGGCAGGAGGTCCTCCACTGGAAAGTGGAGAGTCTCTTTGCTATCCTTGGGTCTGTGGTTGGAGGGTCCCAGCTGGAGGGCCCTACATCCTGTGAGATCACCAGTTTCATATGGTGGTCATTGGGGGGCCTGCTTGTGAATGGAAGAATCGTAAGGAGGATATGATTGAGAACTGATGGATTCGTAGTACCAGCTCCTTGTCTTGGTTCAGTTTGGCTCCCTTGCCCTGGTATATTTTTGTAGTTAAAGATTTTTATTGTTTTTAGATGATGCACACACATAGACACAATATTACATACATTCTCTGGGGAGCACCATAACATTTGGTGTCTCCAGCAGTCTTCATTAGCACATCAGACCCTAACATAGTAATTCTTGGCAATATCTTGAGCAGTATTATACTTTACTTATTTGCTGTAGTTGTGAAGTCATTGTCTTTATATAGATCAGTCATTGTCCCCTCTCCCTTTCAGGGAGGCCTAAAGTCCCTGGCCTGTGATGCTACTCTTATCTTATTGTGCTGGGCCTGAACTGGGCCTGAGAGTTGAGGGATGTGGTGTGTCCTAAAACATAGATGTGTAGTAATATCAACTATATACAAATTGGCAATCCTTTGTGGTAGGGGACCTTCAATAGATTTGGGTACAGGATTCCAGATGGGGTGTGGAGGCAGCATTGGTGGGCAGGGTGAATGTGGTTCACTAAGGGGGGGGTCTTTATGCCGCATCCCCTATTTTGAAGTTGTGACAGTACTTTGAGTCTAGATAGGGCTGCCAGCATTTCTCAAATTGAGCTACTGTTCCCCCTGCAAAGCTTGAGAGTCTCTCGAATGTGGCTCCTTGGGCTATCACCAAAAAGAGCTCATTGAAGGTCTGTATCTCAGAGGAATGCAGTCTCATCAGAATTAGTCTCTTGGCCATGGCCCCCACTGCTGTGTAGGCCTCCCACTGCCCATCAGTGCTTCAAATTTATGAAACCATTTCTGGGGGATAGTGACCAGTAAATGGGCTAGCAGGTATAATATTTTTGGGGCAGCCATCATCCTGATGCAGTCTATTTTGCCCGCTAGCAAGAGCCTAAGGGTCTTCCATCTATCTGTGTCCTGTCTAAGAGAATCTAGCAGTGTATTGAAATTGGCTGTAATCATTTTTGTCAGGTTTGGGTGTAAAATTATACCGTGGTATTTGATGCCATTGGGGGACCATTTCAAACCTATGGTTGTAAAGTCCTCCCCAGAGCTCACCGAGTTCAGTGGAAGGACCTCTGTTTAGCCTGGTTCATCTTTAGGCCAGACACTCAGGTGAAGTCCACCAAGATATCAAAGATATCTCTGATCACTTGGGAGGTGTAGGCCATGGTGATTAAGAGGTTGTCAGCGTATAAGAATGTTTTTAAGTTGGTGTCACCCGCCTGTATACCCGGGATCAGGTGGGATTCCCTGAGTGCTATGGCCAGGGGTTCTATAGCTAGAACAAATAAGAGAGGGGAGGGTCAACCCTGCCTCATACCTTTCTGTAGTTCAAATGGGGGGGGCATAGTGCCATTGGTCAGGAACGATGCCATGGGGAAAGTGAGTTTTATCCAGGTGATAAAGCTAGGTCCCATACTCATTGTGTTAAGGGAGTGAAACAAGAAGACTCATTCAATTGAGTCAAATGCCTTCTCGAAGTCTATTGCTAAGATAGTCTGACCCCAAGCGACCTTTGACAATTCTCGCTTGAGATGAGTGGAACAAGCCCAGTAGGAGTTGTTCCAGTCTCCCTGCCAGTACCGTAGCCAAAATTTGGTGTTGGCACTGATAAGGGATATAGGACAGTAGCTTCCTGGTGATAGTGGGTCTTTCCCCTTTTTGGGAAGAACCATGATAGTTGTGTCTCTCATAGAGGGGAGTAGGTGTCCTGTGACCAGAGTCTTGGAATGCCCTGACCAGGTATTGGGCCAGATTAACTCCCCACACTCTGTACAGGTCAATGGGCAGTTGATCTTTCCCCAGGGCCTTGAGGGGGTTCATGGTTTTAATTGCTGCTTCATCCTCTTCCACTGTTATCGGGGCTTCTAAGTTTTCAATGTCAATATCTGGGAGTCTTTAGATGGGTAAGGTGGCCATAAAGCCTTGGATTTGAAGCAGATCGGGGGGGTTGGGTGATGCATATAGTTGCTTATAGAACTGGGTCATAATTTCATTCATCCCTTTCTGAGAGTGGCAGGGTACTCCATTCTTGTCAGCTAGGTCATGTATTGTCCTGGCTGCTCATTGGTGCTTTAATCGATAGGCCAGTAGTTTGCTGCCCTTTTCCCCACCCTCCCAGAAGGCATGGCACATCCTTCTCAAATTCAACTTTGCCTGGCGGGTTAGGTGGGCATTGAGTGAGATCCTTGTACTGGCCAGCTGTGCCAGCAAGGTTTGGGGTGGGATTTTTGATTTGAGGTTTTTGTACTGGGTTTCCAGGGTATGCAGTTGTTTCTCCAGTGTCCTTTGGTCCACCTCTCGGCGTCGCCTCCTGGAAGATGCAAAAGCAATTATTCTGCCATGGAAAGTTGCTTTAAATGCCTCCCAGAGGGTCGAGTTGGAAACTTCCCCATTATCATTGTTTCCCCATTACTCCACCACTTTGTGTCCCAGCCACTCCTGGAACTGAACATCTTTCAAAAGGACAGTGTCCAGGCACCATGTAGAGGTCTGGGGGGTTCTTGCCCTTGTCTGATAACCAGCTCCAAGGGGGCATGGTCCAAGACAATGATCGGATGCATCTTTGTGTTAACAACCCTGTCATATATCCCACTGGATATAAGCCATAAATCAATCCTGCTGGATGATCCATGGGTTTGGGAGAAGCATGTATAGTCATGCATCCCAGGGTGTTGTGTTCCCCATGTGTCTAGCAATGCATGCTCACTCATTAGTCTCTGGACCACTTTCTTTGCTTGTCTATGGGGTTCGGGGGCATTATTACTCCTGTCCATTGAGTGGTCCATTACAAGGTTGAAATCTCCTCCCACTAGCACTGGTGCATATTTTGAACTGAAATCTGTAAGGGCCTGGTTAACTGCATGGAAAAACTGCTGGCAGTCCTGGTTGGGGGCATAGATATTAGTAAGGATCAGGGGCCCTCAGGAGACCCCATTTTAGCTATGATCCTTCTCCCGTCCTTGTCATGTTTCTGCCTAGTCAGTTTCCATCTTAAGCTTTTATGGAGTAGTATGGAAACTCTCATTTTGTGGGATACGGCCACACTGTGTAGCTCATCAGCCACCCACCCCTGTTTAAGTTTCCTTGTTTTCCCAGTGGAGAGTTTCATCTCCTGTAGGAATGCTATCATGGGGCCCAACTTCTTCAAATGGAGCAGAACCTTTTTTCTTTTCTCTGGTGAGCTGAGCCCCTGTACATTCCAAGATATAAGTCTAGTCTCCATCGGGTATAGGGTATATCATAGACATAAGATACTGTGACAGGACTCTCCAACTTGCTTCCCTATTTCCTCTGATAAACCCCTGCCCTCTACCCCTCCTCCATTCCCCTGATTGGGTCTGGGCCCCAATCACTGGATAGTCAAATCCAGTAACAAAACTGTGTGCGTCAAACTTTTCTTTTTTTTATTTCCACTATTTTTATCCTTCTTGCAGCCACAGCCCTGCTTCTCCTCACCGCCAACCCTGAAGTTGAATATGTCCAGCTAGCATATGCAGCTGTACCATTGAGAGGGGCTTCCCCTTTGACCCCACGCCCGGCCAGGATCCAATACCGGCACACGCCTCTGTTCAGGCATTCACCGGTCGGTGAAGCAGTGGCCATCAAGCTGCCACAGACTTGTGCTGCCATTTTTCCTCCTCATTAGTGCCCCCGAAGTGCGAGAGTGCAATGACGTCAGGCACTTGTGCACCAATGTCCACCACATTCCACCCCTTGATGGCACCACTCTGGTAGTGCCCCCTGGTCATCACCAGGGGCTGCTACAGAGCGGTAGTTCCCTGGATCCCTCCCCGGGATGGGAGAGCAGTCCTCCAGATGCTCAATCCCATCCCTCCCTTACCAACCCCTGGTGACTTGGGCTCACATTCGAACCCAGGTTGCCAGTGTGGTGTGAGGTGTGGTATCCAGCACCTCAACCCTCAATGCCACCGGGCCGGCCATCAAACTTTTCTTTAAAAAACAGGTGTACCTTAAACATAGGTACTAACAATAACATTGTTCGTACATTAACAGAACTTAAGAATCCAACATTTCCTCCCTCCCTCCCCTTCCCTTTTGCCCTTCCCATGTTTAACCAGCATCCGCTATTTGTATCGGCTGTCTCACAGCTCAGATGCCTGTGGAGGTTACTGGGATGTGGATATCTTGGTCAGAGCATCAAGAAAGAGGCAAACTAAAGTCCTGGAGTTTCTCTTTCCGCTGCTCTCACCCTGATATGAGATTATCCTTTCTGCAGCTTCTAACCTTTTGAGCTGCAACCAGTCTCAGGTGCTGTAACTGCTGTTGGTTCCTGGCTCCTTGGTCCCCATCCCCCCTCACCCAGGGTGCAGGCTGGTTAGAGTACCTCAGAGGATTGCCAGGATCTGGGTCCCTCTGCCCCCTTACCCGGACTGCTGTCTTGACCCAGTTTGCCCTGATAAGGGCCTTGATGTGATCCAAGGGTATTCGCATCGCTGGGTTTCAGGGGATGTAGAGATCCAGCTGTTGTGTCATATTTAAAGCCCTTTCATTACCCAGTCCTATTCCCTGCCTCTCCCCATTATCTTAGATGGCCAGCTGGCCCCTCAGTTTTGTGCATCCACCATCCCCTGGGGCCCCTTCCCCAAGTTGGGGGGTAAAACCTCAGTCATGCACATAGTGCTGGAACAAAACAGCAGACAAATATACAAAAGCATACTGAGTGAGAAACGGACTTGCATTCAGCCAGGCGGGGGGGTGTGTGTGAGGGTCAGTTTCTGGAAAGAGTCCAGAAGGCAGAGGAAACAAAACAAGAACAGCTGATGAAGACCCTGACTGAGAGAACTGAACCCTCATCATCAGCCCATTGGTTCAGCAGCCAGTTTTTGGAATATGGGAGCCCCCATGGGCAGCACCATGGCTGGCAGTGTCTTGGTTGGTGGTAAGGCCTCTGGCGCAGCAGTGGATGTTTCATCCACCCAGGAAAGGCTTCTTGCCACTGGGGCCTTTGTCCCTCTACTTGTTGAGCATCTAGGTGGTAGAGGCAGATAGTGAGGAGTGCCATCAGTAGGCAAGTCCATCAAGGCCAGAAATTGATTGTTGCTCAGGTCAGGTTGTAGGAAGCCCTGTGAGACTTCCAAGTCAGGGCTATTGTTGTGGCTTCTGGAGTGGAGCCTGGAGGTTTGGTCAACATGCACCCCCTCCTCCCGCTCCCTTATTCTGTTCCTTCAGTTACTGCCCTGGGACTTGTGTGGAAGTACCCGGTTTGGTGTGTGGTTTTCATTGGCCAGGGTGGGCATACATGTCTGCCTGTGAAGATCATGCTTTGGTGGGAGTAGATCCATCAGGGCAGGCCTTGATGAGGGGCCTAGGGATCCACCAGTATCGTGGAGCCTATCCCAGTTGAGTTTGGGGGCCTGTGCAGCAAGGAAGTTCTCTGCAGCTGTAGGATTATTGAAGACCCTTGGGGATCCATTGATCACCACTCTGAGTGAGGCTGGATACTTTAGGGAATATTCAAGCCCCAGTTCTGCACAGGGTCTCCGTGCTGCTGCATATGCCCTTTCACCACACTGATACTTCTTGTGAGTAATCAGTGAATATTTTCTGCCCTTTCCAGTGGAGCTCTTTCTTTTGCCTGGCCAGTCTGGTGATTGTTTCCCGGTCTTGAAACCAGAGGAACCAGGCTAGAATAGTGCATGGATGGCCCCCTGGGGTCAGGCAGAGAGCCAGGGTTCTGTGGGCCCTATCGATCTCCAGCGGGTCCCCACAGTGCTAGTTTAGGATGGTTGGTAACTCGTACTGGAGAAATTGAATAGTGTCCTTTCCCTCACAGCCCTCCGGAAACCCCACGAACCAGCTGCGATTTTCAAGGTCCTCAACTCTGGACCACAGCAAATTAATGATTCTGTCCTGCTCTTGCATCCTGGCTCCCACTTTGTGCCAGCCGTCCTCGGCTTTGGCTAGCCTATGTTCTGAGACACAGGCTCTTTGTGTTAATTCTGTTATGTCAGCCAAGTTCTTCTTAGTTGCTAGATCCATGTTGTCCATTCTTTTTAGCATCTCAGCAAACATTTGCTGGATTTCTGACAGGTTGCCCTCGGGTGGTCATGGTGGTGGTGGTGCAGAATCCATCTTGGGGATCCCCTCATGTAACTGGGCTGCTTGTCAGAGCACAGAAGCAAGAAGGCTATAACTTCATAGTGCTGGCAGCCAGAAGTCCGATCGAGGAGTCGCTAGAAAGGTAGGCTCTATTATACTGTTTTGTGAATTAGAGTTGTGCCTCACTACAGGAAGATCAGATTTATACCAGATTTAGAGTAGGGTTTTCAGAGATCTCAGGTCTCAGGTGACCGTCTCTTTCAGCTTTTCACCATGCCCCCTCACCCTGGTGTATTTTTGGAGTCCTCCTTGCCTCATAGATTGGTTTGGAGGGGGTGAGTGACCCTCTATTTTATGCTTCAAATTTTGTAATTGAACTGTCAGAGTGAGAGTACCGCAGCTGAGAATTGCAAGATTGATTTAATCTGCTGGAGGAAGAATTCAATGGTGAACTTCAAAAACTTGGTTTGGTTGGGGGTGAGAACCCCAGCCAAGCATTAGTAGATTTATTGTTTTAATAATGGACTAGATACTTCGAATTGCTGGAGTGAGAGTCCAGCTGTCGGACATAAAAACTGGTTCTGGTTGGAGGATGAGAGCCACAGCCAAGTGCCAGTTTATACTGCTCAAGACTTTTCTTTTTTTCTTTTACCTCTTCCCAATGTTAACTGAATCTATATTTGGTTATTGGGGTTTTTAGTTAAGCAAGGGGTTGGGTTTGTTTTATTAATATTGAAGTGATTTGGTATAATGTGTGTTTGATCTTAGTAGTGATTGGGTTTTAGTTTGTACTGTGAGTTAAAAATGTATTTTGGGAGGGATGTGGGATTTTAATTACTGTTAATTTAAACAAAGAGGTCTGCAATTTTGGTTTATTAAAATGTGTTGGCCAGCAGCTCTCCCTGTTAGCCGCTACTCCCCTTCACAGCTCCATGACCTCCTCCCTTTTGATTGCTCCCCACTGTCTGAAGCAGTTTATAGTCACTGCAGGGCATTGGGGATAGTGGGCAGAACATAGAGGGGTTGGGGTTCTGGACCTCGGGGGAAGGAAGATTGCAGCAGCCAGATTGGGGTCATGGGAACCAAGAGACACCCTGGGACAAAATAGAATCCTGATTGAGGTTTGCCTTGTCTGGTGTCCATACCCAAGGGCTCCACTTGTAATGGGCTGGTAGCCTGGACGGTCCCAGTATCCCATCCAACTCGCATGGTGTTAAGCAATGCTAGATCTGCCAGGAATAAGACCGCTATTATAGCTCATCTTGTTGGGTCAGCAGATCTGGCTTGTATCACCGAGACCTGGCTGGATAAAAATGCTGGCCCCATTTTGACGGCAGCAATTCTGGCTGGTTTCTCAGTGATACACCATGCAAGGTTGGATCACAGAGGTGGGGGTGTAGCAATTTGTTTTAAATCAGAATTGAGCCTTATGGATGTGCCAGTTGAGGGAACCAGATCCTTTGAGTGTGTTGCAGCCATGGGTGTGGAGTGCAGGAGCCTGAGACAGGGAGAGTGAGAAAGCAACCACAGCTTCCTTGAATCAGGGAGGCTATTTTCTAGACTACGCTGAACTGAATTATTACTTTTTGGACCTGTGTAAGTAACTAGTATTGATTCTGTTTTTGGGGTGGACTTGTCTTAGTTTTAACTTTTAATTTGCCAGGGAGGAACTGTAGCTGGGAGATATTTGCAGTCAGTTGTGAGTAGACCTGTTACTTAGCCTTTGTAAAATAGGTGTCTGTTAAGGGGAGGAGCTGAAAGGGTCCTAGTTGAACTGAGGATTTATAACTGGAGCTGTTTGTGGTCTTTGTTTGCTGAGCCTGAGACAGGGAGAGTGAGAAAGCAGCCACAGCTTTCTTGAATCAGGGAGGTTATTTTCTAGACTTCACTGAACTGAATTATTACTTTTTGGACCTGTGTAAGTAACTAGTATTGATTCTGTTTTTAGGGTGGACTTGTCTTAGTTTTAATTTTAATTTGCCAGGGAGGAACTGTAGCTGGGCGATATTTGCAGTCAGTTGTGACTAGACCTGTTACTTAGCCTCTGTGAAATAGGAGTCTGAAATGAAGGAAGGCACTCCCTGGGGTGGAAGGTAAGAGTTGTAGGTGATTGTTTCTGGATGGCATAGGTTTACTATGGGGCTCCACCTGGAGTGATGCAGGCCTATACAGGCACGATGGTCTGCGTCTATCCTGGAGGGGAACCAGGATCCTAGGTGATAGGTTTAAATGCTTCAATGGCAAGCATTTAAACTAGCCAAGGGGTGAGGCACTGAAGAGGAGAAGGGAAATCCTAGCCCCCCAGAAAAATCAGGGTAATTAGTGAGGTAAATGCCAAGATAGAGCAGTCGATAGGGAGAAGGGCAGGAGTAAATGGAGAAAAAGACAAAGGCAGTAGGGACAGGGATGGGGCAAAAAGAAATAAGCCATAAAAAAATGGAAGGTAATGAGTACCAATGCCCGTAGTCTAGGTAAAAATGTCCCTGAAATAGTGGCTTTGATGGAAGAGGGATGCCTGGATATTGTGGCAGTCACAGAAACATGGTACACAGAGAACCATGACTGGGATGTCAACATACCAGGGTACACAATCTACAGGAGGGACAGGGAGGGAAGAAGAAGAGGAGGAGGAGTAGCTCTCTATGTAAGGGAAGGGATCAAAGCAACAGAGCTAAAGGGTAAACAGGGAGGAGAGGAGGCACTGTGGGTCACCCTGGAGACTGGAAATGGCTCTACAATCCGCACAGGGGTTGTATACAGACCTCCATCACAGGGGGAGGAAATGGACAAGGAAATGATAGAAGGCATCCTTGGGATGGCAGAGAAAGGGGAGATATTACTGATGGGGACCTGAATATGCCAGATGTTGACTGGAGCACCTTTGCAGCAGCCACATCCAAGAGCAGGGCCATTCTTGATGCCCTACAGGGGGCATGCCTCAGACAGTTAGTTTTGTAACCCACTCAGGAGAGAGAAATCTTAGACCTGGTACTCTCAAACGGGGACGGAGAGAGGATCTCTGATCTTGAAGTGGGTAGCCATCTGTGAACAAGTGACCACCAAACAGTGTGGTTCACGATAAACTTAGCTGTAGAGTCAAGCCACGCAAAAGTGAAGGTACTGTACTTCAGGAGGGCTGATTTTGTCAAAATGGGAGAGTGCCTCAGAAAAGCACTCACAAACAGGCAAGAAGGTGGGGTGGAGCAACAATGGGGAAACATCAAAACTGCTATCACAGAGGCAACAAGCCTTTGTGTGAAGCAAATAAATCAAAAAGAAAGAAAAACAAACACTATGGTTCTCAAAAGAAGTGGCGGGGAAGGTAAGGAAGAAAAAGATAGCATTCAGGAAGTATATGGAAACACAGAAGGAGCAGGACAGAGAACTGTACCAGTTAAAACAGAAGGAAGTGGGTAAGGCAGTCAGAATAGCAAAGGCCCAAACTGAGGAAAAGACAGCCAACTCGGGTAAGAAGGGGGATAAAACCTTTTACAGGTACATTAGGGAGCAAAGAAAGACTAAGGCAGGGATACTGAGGCTGAACAAAGAGGAAGGTGGTTGGGCAGACACCGACAGTGGAAAAGCAGGGATACTGAACGAATACTTCTGCTCAGTATTCACAATGGAAAAGCAGAGGGAAATACCTAATCCAGTCAATAGAAGCACTGTGGATAAGGGGTTGATATTAGTCCTTTCACAGAAGAAAGAGTTCTGAAAGAACTCTTAAAACTGAAGGTGGATAAAGCAATGGGGCCTGATGGGATTCACCCCAGAATTCTAAAAGAAATAAGGGAAGAACTAGTAACACCACTGACTACCCTTTTTAATAAATCATGGGAGGATGGTGTGGTACCTGAGGACTGGAGGAGGGCGGATGTGATTCACCTTCACAAAAGTGGAAGCAAGACAGAGGCAGGATACTACAGACCTGTCAGTTTGACCTCAGTGGTAGGGAAAATAATGGAATCACTTCTGAAGGAAAGAATTGTTGAGTACCGAGAGGCTAGTGGGGCACAGGACCCAAGGCAGCATGGATTCACAGCAGGAAGGTCATGTCAGACAAATCAAATTGATTTCTTTGACTGGGTGACCGAAGCAGTAGACCAGGGAGGGGCTGTGGAGATGGCCTTCCTAGACTTTAGCAAGGCATTTGACACAGTCCCGCACAAAAGATTAATAAACATATTATCCAGCCTGGAAGTGGGTCCCAGGGTGGTAGCCTGGGTAAAACACTGGTTGGACAACAGGATACAGTGGGTAATAATAAATGGAGTCCACAGTGAAGAAAGGAGGATTACTAGTGGGGTACCGCAGGGTTCAGTACTGGGGTCGGTCCTTTTTAATGTCTTTGTAAGTGACATTGAAGAGGGACTGGAAGGGAAAGTACATCTCTTTGCAGATAACACAAAGATCTGCAACAGGGTTGATACACAAGATGGGGTGGAAAGGATGAAAAGGGACTTTGCAAGGTTGGAGGAATGGTCAAATATATGGCAGCTTAGATTCAATGCAAAAAAGTGCAAAGTAATGCAGCTGGGAAACAAAAACTCAGGGGAAGAGTACACAATGGGGGGTGAGATACTGACAACAACAAAAATGGAAAGGGACCCGAGGGTAGTCATATCAGATGACCTAAAGGTGGGCCAGCAATGTGAGAAGGCAGTAAGGAGGGCTGGGGGGACACTGGGATACATAGGGAGAGGCATCACCAGTAGAAAACAGGAAGTTGTTGACCTTCTGTACAGACAATTGGTAAGACCACATCTGGAGTACTGTGTACAGTTCTGGAGACCCCATCTCTGCAAAGACATAGACAGGGTGGAGGCTGTCCAGAGGAGGGCAACCAAAGTGATGCAGGGTCTGCATCAGAAGACATATGAAGAAAGACTAAAGAAACTAAAGATGTATAGCCTCGAGGAAAGGAGGGACATGGGGGACATGATAGAAATGTTCAAATACCTTAAGGGAATCAACAAAGTCCAAGAGGGTAGCATCTTTCAGAAAAAGAGATGTGCAAAAACAAGGGCGCAAAATTTGAAGACAGAGGGGGGGATGGCTCAGAAGTAATGTGAGAAAGTATTTTTTCACAGAGAGGGTTGTAGATACATGGAACAGCCTTCCTGAGGAGGTCATGGAGTCAAGAACAGTGTGGGAATTCAAGAATGCATGGGACAGACATAAGACAGTTCTAGTGGGGGGTAGGAGGAAGTAGGCTGTTGGTTAACTAGGATCTGCAGCTTATCTGTTAGGTAAGGAAATGGGCAGACCAGGGTGGGCCAAGCAGTCCTTATCTGCTGACAAATTCTATGTTTCTATGTTTCAGTTCTCATCTACTGTCCACCCAGAGCTGAGAAGTTGTTCCTGCAGGAAGTCACAGACTTCATTGTCAACATGGTATTGGAGTCCCTCAGATTGATGGTGTTTGGTGACTTTAATGCCTGGGTCAATGACAAACTCTCACTATTTGGTCAAGACTTCCTCCAACTTATGTTTTTGTTGGGCTTCACATAGGTAGTTACCTCTGCGACTCACACTAAAGGCCACTCGTTGGCCCTTGTTTTCCTCCTGGGGATGGAAACCTCCAACTTGGTGGTGGAACCAGTCAGTTGGTCAGAGCACCACTCTATAAGGTTCAGTTTCTTTGCTCCCCCTTATAGGCCTGCCCCTGTGGAGATTGTCCAATACCACCCTTTGCAGGGTATGACCCAAGATGGTCTTTTGGTGGAATTAGACCTATCGGGATTAGCGGGTTCAAGTGAGGGTCCTGAAAACCTTCTACAGGCCTATAATAGGGCTATGGTGGGGACTCTGCATGCCCTCGCTCCTGTCTGGGTTCGCCCTCTCAATTTTCACCCTCGGTCCCCTTGGTTTGATGGGGCTTTGAGGGAGCTGAGATGAGAAAGGTGAAGGTTAGAATGCAGCTGACGGAGAACCGGCCTGGATGCCAACAGACTTAGACTGATGGAACTTTTTAAAGACTATCAGTCAGCAATGTCCCGTAAGAAGGCAGAATTCCTGTCCAGGGAGATTGCTGCAGCTCAGAATCGACCAGCTCAGCTCTTCTGAACTGTGGACAGACTGTGCAATCCAGATGGTCTACAAGTTTGGAGAGTGTTTTCTCACGAAAAGTGTGAGTAGTTTGCTCAATTCTTTGCTGATAAGATTGACAACATCAGATCGGAGATCCGTTCAGCTCGCTCTGTATGTTTGGGAGGGGGTCGGTGAATTATTGCTTCACCTGGGCTTTGCTGGATGGAGTTTGATCGGCTGGGGATCAAGAATGTCATGCGGATTCTCAGAGACATGCGCCCGACCAGTTGTAGTTTGGATCCAGGCCCAACTCACCTTTTAATAGGCTGTATTGATGTCATTGGCCCAGTCCTTGTGGAATTTGTCTGGTGTTCACTGGAGACAAATGAGTTTCCCTGCTCCCTGTAGGAGGCAGTGGTAACTCCCCTTCTCAAGAAATCTTTGCTTGACTCAGACTGTCTTGCTAACTACCGTCCGATCTCTAATCTTCCATTTGCAGGGAAGGTTATCGAGAAGGTCATAGCACTGCAGTTAGAGAACCATCTTACCATCCATGACATCTATGATCCTCTCCAGTCTGGTTTTCATGAAAGGCATACTACCGAGACTGCTCTGGTTCAGTTGCTCAATGATTTCCTAATTGCGAGAGATCAGAGATCCTGTACCATCTTGTTTTTTCTTGATCTCTCTTCAGCTTTTGACACTGTGGACCATGGGGTGCTGCTGGATCACCTGCAGGCCATCTGTGGCCTGTCTGGTATGGTCCTCAGATGGTTTCATTCATTCCTCACTGGTAGAGCGCAGGGGGTTGTCTCCGGGGTTTATTCCTCTGAGGCATTCCCCCTGCATTGTGGGGTGCTGCAGGGTTACGTGCTGTCCCCCATGCTGTTCGCAGTGTACATGCTGCCATTGGGAGACATTGTGAGATGGTATGGGCTGAGGTTTCACTGTTATGCCGATAATACACAGCTCTACCTGTCTTTTGTGCCCTACCAGGATAGTGCATTCTCTGTTTTTAATAACTGCCCTGAAGAAATACAGGACTGGATGAACATCAGCTGGTTAAAGCTCAATTTGGATAAGACTGAGGTGTTGGTGGTGGATCCTTGTCACTGGATAGAGAGGTTGGGGATGGGATGCCCCTCAGGATTGTGGCTTGGGGGGGTCCCAGTTACCGACTTCTGAATAGGTGCGAAATCTGGAGGTAATTCTTGACAACAGTCTAACACTTCATTTACAGGTGTCGACCATGTTCAAGCCCTCTTTCTTTCAACTGAGAAATATTGCCCAGATTAAGCACCTAGTTCCATCTGGCGACTTACCTACTCTGATCCATGCCTTTCTGACTTCACTCCTTGACTACTGTAACTCCCTTTTCCTAGGGCTTCCAGGGGTTGATATCCGTCACTTGCAGCTGGTGCAGAATGCTGCGGCCAAGCTGTTGTTTGGGTCATCTTGATCGAGCCACATTACGCCTGTGCTGCGTGAACTGCACTGGCTGCCAGTCCAGTGGTGGATCACCTTCAAGGTCGGTTTGCTGACCTATAAAGCCCTACATGGACAGGGACTGAGTTACCTGCAAGATCTCTTGCATTCTTACTGCCCCCTTCAACCACTTCACTTGACCGATGAGGGTTTGCTAGAGATTCCCAGGGTACGGTTAAAAACATCCAGCTCGAGGGCATTTTCATTAGCAGTCTCTACGCTCTGGAAATCTCTGCCTCGCCAGATACAGACGTGCCTGACAGTGGAGAGCTTTAAGACCACCTTAAAATCCTATTTATTTCAGCTTGCATTTGGGGTTGTTGGTAACTGATTTTACTGGAAACTTTTGATTTTATTGTACTTTAATATTTTAAGTTTTTAATTGTCTTTACTGTACAACGCTCTGATACTTGGTGAAGAGTGCTTTATAAATAAAGTTTATTATTATTATTTTTATCATCCTACAAGGCTGGGAGTCTGTATTGTCTATCTGCATTTTCTACTGTATACATTCTGTACCATCAGCGTTGAGGCCTTCCGCTCCAGCTCAGTTCTGTGGATCTCTCAGACCGTACTTCAAGTCCACCATCTTCGCTCAACCCTGGGCACCCTCTACTCATCAGCCTTCTATCTTCTGCACCTGGGCCTCATCTCTGAATCCATGCCTCTGCTCTCCTCGGACAGTCCTCTAAGGTCTCCTAGCCTTACTTCTCGGCTCATTCAGCCCATCCACGGGCCTCAGACTCAACTACTCCATTGCTGTTGGAAAGTTATTACCTCTTAGTTGTGCTTCACATGCCCGTTTGTCCATTACTCAGCTTCTCCTCACACTTTGGATTGGTGTTCTCACCCCTCAGCCTCCTCCAGTTCTGGATCCTGCACCCTTCTTGATTGCTTATCCCTGGACTCTTCCCTGGTCTCCAGAACTCAGGCGACTCCTTCATCTTCAGTTATCCCGCCCTCCGGGTTTTTCTATGGACCCTGGGATGTCGGCCTCACAACAGGGTACATGAACTTACTTCCCTCCTGGGATACCTCATCTACACAAAAAATATCATTTTTCAAAGTAGTTCCTGTATGTCCTACCAATTGGAACTGGTACCATCATTTTCACTGATACCATCATATCCGATTCTTAGGCAGCAGCTACTTAGAATGACATGTCGTTCCACTTGTACCTTCATGGAATGAGCTGTCTGATGTTCTCATAAGACCCTTCTTCTGTCTAGCATCTGAGAATATGCACCAACATATCTCCATCGCATGGTTATCCCTCTGTTCTTGCACAATCCTGAACCATTGCTCTTGGGCCTCCGGACATTACAATACTTCATGAAGTAATCTACATCTTCTCTGCAGGATGTACTCAATCATGCCAATCACCTCTCTCTCTCTGGGTCCTCTGGTCCCATCAGACAACATCTATCTTCTGTATTTTAATCAACGGAGACTACCATCACCAAAGACAAGTCTTCATTCCAGTCCATCACTCTGCCCGTGCTCAACTGACCTCATTATCTCTACCTCAGTTCCACACCTCTACAGTACCACATCAGACCATTGCAATCGATTTAGTTGATGCATCATGCCGTGTACAGTATCATTCCATTCATTGCCTCATCAGTCAGCAGACTCAGTTAAGACCCCTACTTTATCTAGCATTCCTTCAACATGTTGGAATTTAAGCACCAATAAGTAAACTCCATGTGGGCCATTCTGGCTCCTGCCAATAAGCTACTTTTACTTCAATATGAAACGTATCCCTCATATGCTCATCGCAGTCCTTCCTTATTCTGTCTGCATGGAAATCATATACTAGCATTCCTAATGCACCAACAAGCCTTGAAACTATCATATAGAATATTTAAGCTATATTTATCAGATATCCAGTTACTATGCTTACAGCCTACTCCATACTCATTTTCATGTTTTTAATCCTCCACCTACTCCGTTTAACAAGGTACCCAAAAAAACTTCAATCACTCAACCTCCTTGTTATCCCCCATAAGACGCTTCCATAAGTGAAACATAGAGAATCTTCTGAACTCGAATCCATTTGACTCTACTTTGCACATCCGCATTTCTTCCACTAATTTGTCCAGCCTTCTTCTGATTTCTGCATCCTGAGGATTATCTTATCATCCTTTATCTGTTCAAGGGACCTTGTCAATATTTGCAAAATTACCAACATAGAAAAGGAGCTGATCATACTATTCTGCTGATACCTTCCTCAAAATCTGACAAATTATATTAAAGAGTTCACACAAATCTAGTATCCATCTTGCAATCACTGGAAACCTGCAGCTCATCTGGACAAAAACTCATGTTGTTCCTCAGTCTCAGATTTACCAATCCCTCTGCGTATCTCCAATAAACTACCACTTAATATCACAAACAATTCTTTGATCACATTCAAAACTTTCCATCAACAGCTGGACTTCATCCATATTCATCATCTCAACATTTCATCCATGTCAGATCTGTTTCTTCAACCTCCAGAAACGAACATCCTGCATTCATCATCAAAGATTCAGAAATGGACTTCATCACTCTGTGAACACTACATCCTAGAATCAGAACTCAGTGCAAGCTTTAGGATAATCTCTTCTTAGGTTGCCCAGGGGATGGGCAGGTCAGTAGCTATGGGTCCTCAGAGGTTTCTTCCACAAGGGGTTTCTCCTCTCCTGCATGCTACTGATCACACTCTCCATGAGTTGGAGGAGGTAATTGTTTTGGGTCCACTATTCCCTTCAGTTACCCAGCATATTCTATCAAGGGTGGGAACAGAGAAAGGCCAAAAGTTTATAAGTATGCACAAGCACCATACTATTCACCAAACATTGAATGGGAGGGCTAAAGCCTGAGGTTCCATGTGGGGGAATAGCTCCTCCCACATACCAAATATAAACCAGCCTCTCCTGTCAGCTCATGCCTAGCACATTTTGAATCACCCACCATTCTCCCTGTCCTCCTCTTCCTCCAGCACTCTGCTGTCCCTCAATGCTGGGTCCTCTATTCCCTACAGCTACCCAATGTAATCTATCAAGGGTGGGAATGGAGAAAGGCCAAACGTTCATAAGTATACACAAGCACCACACTTTTCACCAGACAATGAACTGTAATTAGGGACTTCACAAGCAGATGCAAATTAGCATAAAATTCCTGATCCTTGTAAGAAGAAAAGTACAGAGATAATGGATGTAGGACATTTATTCCTTAGTTTGTGGGTGGAGCTTCTGTAGAAAGGAAACAGAGGCTAGGATGTCATGTTAATTTTCAGAGGCTCGCAGTAAACATATTGCTGATGTGATTGAAAATAATTCTGAAACATCTGGAAAACAAGTAGACAGTAGTAAGTCATGTAGGAACAATTAACGCCAAAGGAAGAGTCAGAGTAGGATGTTATAGAATTTTGGGTAAAACTAAGATTCACACAAAGTTTAATGAAACAAACTAGAGAAATATTCACAGAAATTCTAGTGGTATAGAAAGTAAAATAGAATAGAATTTAAATTAAATAGGATATATGCATGGCTTAGAATATATTGTCAGCTGCAGGTATTCACATTCCCTAGAAACTGATCCACATTTAAAAAGAGAAAGGACCTTGATGAAAAAAGAGCAGGCTGTAGAATTGGAAAGTGGTACTTGTCCTTAGGAAAACAACAAATTAAACTAGAAAAATGAATTCATTGAGGCAACGCCACTAGTATTTTCTGATGCAGTGTTTAATACCATTATATACTCAGTATGGCCTACCTCCATGGAGCAATTGGACAACTGGTTTTTATTACGAATTTTACATTTGCAGACTTCTAATAAACTAAACAGCAGTACTGTTAAAAGTGAATTGATGTGGGTACGTATGAACACATGGAAACTTCATTGACAGGACACAACCATGTCAACTTGACTACAAGCTTTCATTTAAAACAAATAAGTTGTTTGCCCTAATGGTTTCAAAGGTCACCCTTTTGTAAAGAAAATATCTTTAGAGTGGGATAGCTTTAGAAATGTTAGAGTTAGGAACTTACTATGGAAACTTGGAGTATGGTCAACATGGATAACCCTTTTGACACAGTTTCCATGCATTGATACATGTCAAGATGCATCAATATATACCAATACACATCAATATTCTTGTTAACAAAGTATTATTTTCAAAAGTGTGTGGGTAGAAGTGCATTGATGTAAATCAATGTGCAACAATGTGTATCAGTGCAACACAACTGTACCAATAGGACACAGCCATCTTGAGCTGACTGCAAGCTTTCATTTAAAAAAAAGTATGTTTCTAGCCCAAATAATTCCAACTTCCAAAGACAACCTTAAGTTCTTTTGTTTTATGGTCCCAAATTATGAACTTTTCACAAAAAAAACCCAGTCTTTAGAAAGGTTATTTTTTTAAACCAATAGGGCTAAGTACTTAATTTTTTTTTTTTTTTTTTTGTATGAAAGCGTGGAGTCTGGTCAACATGGATAAGACCTTTCAATACACTTTCAGTGTATTGCTACACTGGAAATGCACCTTACTATGGTGTATTGATACAGTATATTCAATTTTTTTTTTTACAGTACTGTATATTACAAGGAATCAACTCAAGGAAACTGCATTGATAGGACACAAAAAATAAGATCTCTTGCCCTTATAGTTACATACTTAGTCCTTATTAAAGAAACAAGCTTTAGAAGGATCTAGGTGATAATCTCAAAAACAAAAACATCACGGCACACAATGCTGCAAACGAAACATCGAAAACATAAAAATGTTTGCTCAAAAACACCAACTGTTACAAATGCCAAAATGACTCTTTTCTCTTGTGGGGGATTCTGCCCCCACACTCCTCCAAAGTGGGGGGCTTCTGCCCCCACCCCCAAAATAAATATAATCAACTCCGAGGGTGTGAACCCCGGGGACAGGGAGAAACTCAGGAAGGGGAAATTTCTTTATTAAAAAAAAACACAAAAAACAATAGTCCAATTCTGGGAGACAGGGAACCAAACCCAGGTTTCCAGATCTCCTCTGCTTCAGGTGCTGGCACCTTAGCCACTCCACCACGGGAGCAGCTCAACCAAGCACCACAATGACAACTCCTTCATACCTTCCGTATCTCTACATACAGCAACAAGGGTAGTGATATTTCCGCAATGTTATTCTACCCCTCTCACTGTAACTACTTTTAACATTTTCACCGTGATATTATTGTGTCGATATTACTCCCACAGTATATATATATATATATCATTCCATAACGGGGCATGCATATAGATTCACATTAGAATGAGGTTGTCCATATAGAACAGATGAGGGATTACTTGTTTGCAAGGGTGCTTTCTGTTAGCACCCTTTGCAAACTGTGTGAGAGGCCTTTCAGCACCATGCAATTCTGCTTAAAGTTGGACCAGCATAACGTTCTGTGGTGATTTGCATATGCAGCCCATGATGCTTTGCATTGTGTGGGCATGTGTGATTTTGTATTTTCTTGAAACTTGGCTTCCCAGCCAAATGCCCTTTGGGGTAACCCTTGCCTCAGTGTTTACGCACAGAGGTTCTTTGTCTTTTATATATATAGCGGATATCCTTTAGAAAGGGCTAACTTTGGAACTATTGAGGCTGAAAACATTTATTTTAAATCAGAACTCAGGAAAACTTGGGCTGGCAGTAAAGCATAGAAGTTAGAGCAATGAGCTTTGAATGAACCTGGTACAGTACATCCAGCAGACATGGGTTTAATCCCCACAACCTCCACTTGCATACTGTGTTACCATTAGCAACTTACTTAACCTCCCCAGTCCTCTTTAATTACCCCTGTAACAGGCCTTGTGCCTGATAGACCTTACATGGGTACCAAAGAGTTAAAAAAAACATGGATACATCCTTTTGATACAATTTCATTATACAACTGTAAGAAAAAAAATCTAAGAACTTCGTCACCCAAGATTCATCACCTGACTGTGCAGTACATTCCTAGTACTGCACAATCAGGTGCTAGATGTCAAGAAAGCTACTTATAAGCCATTTTATAGAGCACAATAACTTGCTTCAGGGTGTGAATGTCAGGATTTTAATGCACTTTCCTGGGGAATAAGGGCACTTGGACTTTGGCCTCATGCCTTACTTCACCCCTGGGGTGCACATTAAAATCCTGTAATATACCCTGTCATGGTTTATTGCATACATACTGTATTTTGCTATATTGGAAATTAAGCATTAAGGCATGAGCAGGGATTGGCTTAACATCTGTTAAATCTTACCCCGTGGGTGATCATGAGATACAAGGCATAGCCCAGTGTCATATGCCCCTAGGATAAGATTAGCAACCTAAACCTCTGATCATGCCTTAATGCTATTATTAAACTATTTTTTTAATGAATGCTTAAAACTGTTAAAATTCTAATTGTTCTATCATACGGGAGGGTTTTCAGTCATTAACCTGAGCCTTTTAGAATGCTGTCAGCCAATCTCAATATTCCATTTCTAGCCATTGTGTTAGAATGCACTTTTTCTATATAAATGTACTAAAATGGACTTACACTAAACTGACAGAAAAATTTGTATTTAAAAATAATTTTAAGTCTTTTTAAACATTTTGCAATTTAATTTAACCCCAAGTAAACCAAACTGTTCACATTATTTTGTAAGTTAGGCCTGAAAAGCACTGGAAGATAGTAAACATTTTTTAACTAAAATATTAACATACAAGCATGCAAAAAGAGGAAAAGAAGAGCTTTGGTGATCCTCTCCTTCCCCTAACAACTCAGTGGTCTATATTGGGTTAATTTACTTGAGGCTATTATTAAGGAGAGCATGGTAGAGTTTCCGGGTGCAAATGGATTCCAGGAGAAAAAATAGCATAGCTTCCTTAAGCGGAGGTTATTTCAGACAAATCTGACTGACTTTTTTAATTGAGTCATGAAGGCAGTAGAAAAAGGGTAGGCAGTGAGGGTACTGTATCTGAACTTTAGTAAAGCCTTTTAACTCCACCCCACATGGGAGGATGGTAATAAAATTGGAGGACTTGGGGCTGAAAGACAAGATTACAGGATATGTCAGGAATTGGCTGTGAGGAAGAACCCATACAATAGTCTTAAACTGGAAATTCTCATAGGTTAGGAAAGTCATTAGTGGGGACTCCAGAGGTCTTAGGCCCAGTACTTTTAACATCTTGATTTGCAACATGGGGGGAAGGGATCCAAGGGAAGGTGTCCCTATTTGCAGATGACACAAACATCTGCAGTAAAGTAGGGGTCAAACATTGTAAGTAGATCTTAAATGACTGGAGAAATGGTTACGGGTCTGACAACTAAAACACAATGTGACAAACTGCAGACATATGTGCATAGGATCAGGAACCCAAATACAGGATGGTAGATGTAGTGTAGGAAAAAAGACAGCAGAGAAGTGGGAACTCAGGTTCTTAGTATCAGACAACTTAAAGCAGTCCATGCTGTGTAGCAGAGCTATAGGAGAGGCAAATAGGATGCTGGGTGCATCAGCAGGAGAATCAGCAGCAGAAGAAAGGAGCTGTCCCAGGGATAGGGTAGAAGCTGTGCAGAGGAGGGCAATAAAAATGATTCAAGGGTAGTCAGAGAAGTCCTACATGGAGAGGTGCAAGGACCTCAATATGTATACACTGGTGAGCTGGAAGGAGAGAGGGGGACCTGACTGAAATGTTCAGGTTCCTTCACACGATAAAAAAGGCAGACACTGGGGAACTGTTCACAGTAAGAAGAAATAGGAGCACAAGGGGGAACTCGGAAAAGCTGGCAGGAGGGAGATTCAAGAAGGACATCAAACAGTATTTCTTTACAAAGTGGAACAGACTACCAGACCAGATGGCCTAGGCCAAAGAAGTAAAAGGAGTCAAGCAAGGGTTGAACAGACATATGCTGCTAGTGAGGATAGAAGGAGAGGATGACATGAGGGAGTGAATGACTACTAGGGCATTTGCATCACTATAAGTAGGGCCAGGCAAATCGAACTGGGCAGTGAGCCTTTTTCTGCTGTCAGTTTCTCTGTTTCTGTGTTCTCTATAATCGTGCTTTTTCCCCTCTCAGTACTCACAATTAAGAGTGAAAGAAGTGGACCAGTGATGAATTTGGTTGAGCTTTGAGTCGGACACCATGAATTTTGTTTGGCTCTGACACTTTGACCAAAGACACTTTGGGTCCACTGAATGGGAGCCTAGCATTCATAAAAGACCAAACAAAATGCCCATTTACTTTCACCATCCCACCCACCCCAGTCCCTTCTCACCTTCCTCCCCACTCCCATCAGATTTTTATTTTAAATATCAGCTCCTAGCACTGTGTCAGAAGCTGACTGAGTATTCTGAAAGAACTCTCCTCCCTAACCTGCCTTCCAGTCCCCAAAACTCTTTTGTTTACTAGCAGCCCCCACTCCTGAGTCCCAATCCATGATTTTTTTTTGGGGGGGGCTAGTAAAACAGAAATCAGTGTGCACAGTCACCTCCTCTCACAGCATGCCCACTCCTTCAGAAAGTTCTTTGTGCATGGAGAAAGATGGCATGAACTTAAGAGGGTTGAGTCAACACAATTGTGTCAGTAGCAGTGCCAAGCAGACCACATGCTCTGAGGCACGGAGTCATGTCACCGAAAACAGAAAAAGCACAGCAATCAGGGCCACAAGCAAAAGGGCGTGCCCTGGAATAAGGTCAGTAACAACACCAACCACAACACAAACAGCACATGCCATGCCAAACAATGGGATTTCTTGCTTTCTTGCACCCCCTCAATGTGGGTGGCTTCAACCCTCACACACCCTGGAATTTACTACAAACTCTGGGGGGGTGGACTTTGGGGATGGGAAGAAATTCAGAAAGGAGGAAAACTTAATTTAAAAAACAACACAGCAAAATGTGGTAGTACCAGGAGGGAACCAAACCACGGTCTCAGGTCCTCACTCACACTGTGTACTAGTGCCTTAGCCACTCCACCACAGGAGTGGCTCAACCAAGCACCCCAGCACACAGTTACTTGATCCCTCCTTAATTAAAGCATACAGCGACAGGGGTAGCAGTAATTCCCTACCGCTGTTATACCCTGTCACTCTGAATGCAAACATGCTCTACACAGTGTGGTTAATGCCACACTATCTTTGCTGCGCAGTATTGACCTGATATCCTGGTCTGGTAGCCTGTTCCAAGTATCCACTAATAATTCTGTGAAGTAATTCTCCCTGATTTGTTTTGTATGATCATATGACTGCTGTTCTTGGAACTTTGCATGTAATGATAAACACGTAACTACTGTAATTCTGGATCACTTTTAAAAAGGTGCATCCTTTCCCAGTGAGATTACCAAATAACCAAATAAATAAATAGTTTCCTTGAGAATTCATTTTCAGTGCTATTATTTGCCCCTTATTCTTTTATCTTTTGATACTACAAAGAGCTATATTTGGTCTGATGATGTTATCCCTTTCAGGTAATTATGTCAATTATATCATTTCATGTCATCTCTTCTCTTCCTATACAAAATAACCCAGTGCCGTCAGCTGGTCCTCATAGCTCTTGATTCCCAGATCTTCAACCGCCTTAGTCACACTCCTCTGTGCATATTCCATCAGGTCAATATCTTTCACAAGAAGGGGACTAGAACTATATATTTCACTTGAGTTTGGGTCTGACCAAAGATCTGTATAACAGCAGCAAGGACCCCTCACTCAAGTGTGGGGCTGGTCCCTATGTGCACTTGTGTGCAAAAACATTTTGGTTTACTTATTGTTTACTGTAGCATGGCAGAGTGTATCACATTAATTCTGCTTAGTTCTAGGCTGACATTTTCTGTTAGTACAAATTCCAGAATCCCCAGCAGCTGACATCAGAGCAGTAGGCAGCAGTAGAAGATCCAATAGTCTGCAGTGCATGTTAGTGTTTATATAAGATTTGGGGCCCAATATTCAGAAAGGGCAAAGTGGAGCACAGAGATTTGCGCTTGTGCTTTGCAATTGCCCTGGGTCCTGAGGATGCTATATTCAGTTAGATAGCACACTGGCGCTTATTCAACTGAATATAGGCCCTGGCAGTGCAGTACTATGTCAAGTAGCACTGCACGGACATGGATCCCAAAGTGTGCCTAAAGAGGATAGAGCCTGAACTTCTGGTAATGTCACGGCCAGGATAACAACCTGAGGAGAGCTCCTTCCTCTGGAGAATAAATTCCTCCTCCTCTTGCCAGTAAAGCTAACTTAAAAAGGTGAAAAATGACTATGAAAGACAGAGGAGAAGCCGGATGTACAGAATCAAGGATGGAGAAAGACAAGATTGCAGAGGATGGTTCTAGATACCGGGCATTAAGCTCAGATGGCAGCTGCAGCACTTCTCTGGCCAGCATGCAAGGTCCTGGGTATGACACCAACCAGAAAGATGAGCATCTACCCTATAACAGATTTGAGACATTACTAAAAGAAATTAAGGCATCCCACTCCAGGAGTAAAGCAGCATTTAAAAGGACCCAGGAAAGATTCTCGAGAGTGGAAAAAAGGATCGAGAAAGCTGATGAGAGAGCGGTGGTAATAGAAAATGGGGCTGTACAACTGGGAATAGTGATAGATGTCTTGCTGCAACAAACAGAAGCTTTACAAGAAAAATGTCTCAATTTAGAAGCAAGATCTCACCAGGACAAGTTAAGATTATCAGAGCTACCAGAAAATGTTGAGACAAGTAACATACGCACCTTCTTACAGGATTTACGTACCTATGTTCTGTCTCTACCTCCCAACATGGACCTCCAAATAGAATGTGCACACCGGGCCGTGTATCCTAAACCTTCAGACCCATCAGCCAGACCACAAACTATAATCATGAAGTTTTCCAGCTACTGAATAAAAGAAGAGGTCCTCTGAATAGCATGGCAAAAGGGAGATGTCCGCTAGAATGGAGTAAGATTATACTTTGAGCAAGATTACCTGCCCGAAAATCAGAGGCTTTGACTGCAATATGTGCACATAATGAGAGCACTACAGGCCTGACAAATCAAATTCCAGACCCCGTATCCAGTATGGATCCAGATCTTTTGGGAGGAGGATGGCTCTGTCTATTTTACACCTGAAGAGGCAACTGCAGCTTTACAAAAGCATAAAGTACCCATGAAGCAGAGAGGCGAAACCTAGCCAAATACTCAAAACAGAGGTGTAGCACAGGATTGATAGGTGGTTTCTCATCAGAACCTTCGAGTGGCAGGACGGGGATCAGCAAGTAAAACAATGGTGGACATGCATGCCCTTTTGAAACAGCTAACAAAGCCCCCAAGACCACAAGCAGAGTGTAATTCTTCAACCTGAAGAACTGTTTGAGGAAATGGAAAGTGTGCTGTGAAGTTCGGAGAACATCGGACTAAAGACGGACCCTAATGCTGAATAATAAGGCTGCACATGAGTGGCTTTGTTTTTGGCTCACCTTCTCTTTCCCTAACCTTTCCACTTTTTCATTGATTTGCTCTTACTGTTCTTTTCTTTCTGTCTTATAGCAACAAATGGAGGAGAGCAAGTAAAGAGGAAGTGGCGAGGACATCCTCAGCCTGGGTATGATCTGAAGGTTGGGGATACGATGTGCTTAATGGGAAATTCATTGAAGACACAAACAAAGGAGCAGATGCCTTGACAACACAGATACAAAAGATAATGGGGGGAGCGTGGAGGGGAAGGAGAGGGGGAAATTTGTTAATATGCCCTCAGAGATGCTAATTCAGTTTCACTGGAACCTGTTTACCATTTGTTTAGGGTGAAGAGTACAAGGGGGGAAGGTGAAGTCCTATTACTGCACAGCTCAAAGAACATTGGACTAAAGGCTGACCCTAATGCTGAACAACAGGGCCACACATGAGTGATTTTGCTTTCTACTTTCTTTCCCTTTGGCCTATGCTCTTTACACCTTTTACTAAAGTGATTTTGCTGTCTCTCTGTTTAGTTACAGCAGATGGAGGAGAGCAGATAATTTGGAAGTAATGAAAACATTCTCAGCTTGGTGGCACTGCCGCGGTGGCGATGCCTAGTACTTACTAGGGTTCCACGAAGCGCATATAGCGGAGGTGTAGATGCCTGACAGCACTGCTGCAAAAGGTAATGGGGAGTGAGGAGGAGGGAGCGGAAGAAGCGGTAAACCAACCTTCAAAGATACTACTTTAGTTTACCTAGAAGCTTGTATTTTTTTTCACAGTGAGGACTACAGGGGGTAATGAGGCAATGTCTTATTAAGGGAGGGGAAGAGAATAAAGAGATAATTACAGGGCATAAAAGGAGCTGGAAAGATGATCTAGCAAATGTTAGAACAAGGGTGGGAAATAGGCAACATAATATAAAGCATAACATTCTGTGGTGATTTGCATATGCAGCCCATGATGCTTTGCATTGTGGGGGCATGTGTGATTTTGTATAATATAAAGCATACTACTCAAATTGATCAGTAAATAGTAAAACAAAAATGGGTGCTTTGTAGAGGGGAAGAGTTAGAGCTTAAGAAAGAGCCAGAAGTGGTTAAAGGTAACTGAGGACACACTGTTAAATGGGGGGAAGGGTGCATGCCAGATTAACAAAGCACTAGTATTGGGAAATGCCAGCAAGAAAAAAAAAAGGCCCAGAAATGTATGAGCCACAACAATGTAAATAATGAAAATGTGTGCCAAAGGTTTGTACTTGGAGAGGAACTGGGGGAACTCTAGGAACTATCTACTCTGTACAAAATGTTTATGCAAGAGAAATGTTTCTTTGATACATTGCCACTGGGCAGACCAAAGTCTGAAGAGTCTTCGGGGAGGGGGGTGTAGGGTACTTAGACAATGGGCTGATGTTCCGGCTGTGGTACAGTACACTCTTTATTATTAGCTATCTGTTGATGATGGGCACCCACTTAGGGCCCTCATATACACAAGTAGCTCTAGCACGGGCTCCTGAGTTCAGGGGGAATGGCTCCACTACTACTCTGGGTTCAGGGGAGGAAGGAGCCTCAAGGGGGCACCTACTCGGAGACAGGGAAGATAGATTATCTTCCCCTACCTTGGAAGTATTTCCAGTTATGTTTTCCAGTTTAATCAAACAGTTGGCCATTTTGGCATGTTTGTATTGGTTTGTATTATTATGTATGCAGAGCAAAATAATAGATGGCTTGATGGGTCTCTGGCGGTGGGGGGGGGCAGACAAGGTTGGCCACTGGATAAGCTGCAGTAGCCACCAGGTAACCCAACTAAACAATGATGGCTTCCAGGGCACTAAAATATTGACATATAATGTGAATGGCCAGTACAATCCAATTAAAAGAAAAAGATAATGACCTACTAAATCAGACCAAAGTAGGAAACCTATCTAACAGAAGCTGATCATCAGAAGCTGAAACAGTTTAGGTATGAGGGGTTCTGCTTCTCCTCATATAAAACAGGATGGAGGAGAGGGGTGCACATACTCATCCCATGCTGGGCCTCTTTTGAGTGCTTGGATAAAGATATAGATAGGGAAGGCTGTTATGTACTTCTGAAAGGAAAACTAAATGGACAGCTGCTGACTCTGGTTTCAGTGTATGCTCCCCCAGGCTCCCCATAAGGCTTCTATAGGAAGGTATTAATTAAAGTAATAGAAAAGGCCAAGGGTACTCTAATAAGTGGGGGAAGGGGGACTGGAACCTTACAATGAATCCACAACTAGATAGCACATCACGTATACCCAGAATGGCACACAGGGTGGTGAGGCAAGTGAAGGCTTTAATAAGGAAATTGGGGCTTCAGAATGCCTAGTGCTACTTGAAGGGAACTAACTCGGGATACATTTACTTTTCACATGTCCACCAAATGTGTTAGAGATTGGATCTCTTATTATTAGTAAGGGAGGCCATATCTAAATTGATTAGGTGTGGGGTGGGGCCTTTAGGAATCTCAGACCATGTTCCACTTAATATTGAATTGAACTTGCAAACAACAGCAAAGTCCACATTTTGGAGACTACACTTCTCCTTACTCCAGGACAAAGCAGTCTTGGAGCAGATACCCCAACTAATAGAACAAACAGTCCAGGATCATAATAATTCAAACGTAAGTGGGTGAATAATGTGGGATACCATAAAAGTAGTAATGACAGGTGAATTAATAGCAATAGGGGTTGCAAGGAAAAAACAGAGACAGGAATGACAAATAACACTGGAAACACAAATACAGTCCCTGGGAGCATTGCAACAGAAGAAGTTGGATAGGCAAAGAGGGAAGGATTTAAATAAACTTGAAAAAGAACTAAATATCTTATTGGACCACAAGGTGAAGCAAAATTTAAAATTTCTCAAACAAAGATATTATGAAGGAGGCCCAAGGGTGCTAAAACTATAAGCCTGCAGACTTAGGGCATGAAAAGCTCAAGCACAAATTATAAAAATCCTGCACCCAGTTTTAGGACAACAGGTCCACAAATAGGAGGCAATATTGGATGCTTTCACAAAATATTGTCAAAAATTATACAGCCCTAAAACGGAGACCCCAGATGAGCAAACAAACACCTTCCTACTTAAGCTACCTAAACTTACTGATGAGCAAAACTTGGCTCTCTGTTTGCAGATATCAATAACCAGATTTAAAACTGTAATAGGCAATAGTAAAACTGGAAAGTGCCCGAATGGATGGCTTCCTCTGAATTCTACAAACAGTTCCCGACCAGGTTGCAACTTTATTGCAGATGGCATGTAAGGAAGAAATGGTGGAAGGGGGTTGCATTCTCACGCCATTGTGGAAACAGGCGGTGATCTCAGTGATTCCCAAGCCATGCAAGGACCCCACTGTTTGTGCATCATACTGTCCCATGTCCATCCTCCGCACAGATTATACATTTCTAACAGCTGTTCTATCTAAGAGACAGGTGGAGCTTGTCCCCCAGTTAGTGGATATAGATCAGACAGGATTTGTAGCTGGGTGTCAGGCGGCAGACATCATCAGGCGCACACTGCATCTTATTGATCATCTTAATAACACAAAGACCCCTGCAGTGATTATGAGCCTAGATGTTGAAAAGGCATTTGATTAAGTCGATTGGAAATACCTATGTAAGGTTCTTGCCGGGTTTGGGTTTGCCAGCACATTCACTGAAACTATCCAGAGACTGTACTGTATTCCACAAGCATACGTAAGAGCTTATGGTCATCTTTCATCTAGGTTTGAATTGGGGAGAGGCACATGGCAGCGGTGCCCGTTGTCACCCCTGTTATTTGCTCTCATCACTATCATCATCAAGAATTTTATTGCTCAGCAAAAGCTTTTACAAAATCTAAAATACTTATAATTATCAATATCATCTACGTATACAATCTCTATTACAGTACATTAATAAATATGTGAACATACATATTCTTCTTATATGTGCAAATTATCATAAATGAAGAGTGAATAATAAGCTTGCCAATTTCTCCAAAATAAACATATTTGAGTTATTGAAGAAAAAAGGTACCAACTGGTCGGGAGGGAGGGAGGTCAGTGTCAGCCAGGATTTCCCCCAACCACTTTTTCCTATTTAAATTATAAAAGAGACATAATAATAATACATATTTCAGGTAATCTTCCATTCGATTCCTACATGGACAAAGTGGGGAATCTATGTTCCCGCTGCCTTGACCAAAGTAGATGTAATTCATCTTGTATAGCTCCATTCTATATCTAGTACACAAACGCCTAGATTGGGGATTGGTTAATCTAATAAAATAGGGATCTAAGCCATGGGTCTGTTTCATTATTTTGTATCATCTATAGTTTTTTAGTGTAGCTATTCTTTCCATATCCCTTACTCTGGCTATATCTCTGACTCTAAATTTAACCAGAGATATAATTTCTTCCAATGGTTTACAGTGTATCTGTTAACACATGTCCTAATCCCTGGGATAAAGTTCTATTTGAAAGAGTTGTATGCTGGGTGCTATAAAATTCAAAGAAGCATAATACATTTCTTCCAAACACCATCTTGGAATTTTTGTTCAGATAACAAAACGTCTTTAATAAAAAATAAAAGACGTTTCTCCAGAACTAATGACTCCAAAGAAAACTGTCCTAATTCAAGACGTAAAACTTCTTTTGGTAGAGATTGGGGAACCATTAGGATGTAACGATAAAGTTTGTTAATTACACGTTCAATAACCTCCAGCTTACAGTTTCCAAGCTTCGGATGCATAGATTATGCTTGCTTTAATTTTTGCATTTATTACTTTTAGGATGCCCATTTTTGAGTTAAATAACCTGAAAGCATTTGATGCACTTTTAGTTTTGAACGTGCTAAGGGTACAGTGCTCCTTCCAGGTTGTACTTTGGGAAAAGCATACCCCTAAATAGTTATATGTTTTGACCATGTTTATTTTGGCTTTTCCAATAAGTACCTTAGGTAGATTCTTGGGTTGATTCCCAAAAATTACTACATTAGTTTTATCCCTGTTAATTAATAGACCATTTTTATTACATAAAACAGCCAATTTATCATGCTTTCTCTGGAGTCCCAACAGAGAAGTGGAGATTTAATCAATATCATCAGCATAAGCAAAAAGAGATACACTATTTTCCCAATTTTGGGAGAATGGAGGTCTGTATCTTCCAAATCTTGCAAAATTGAATTTATGTATAAGTTAAACAGGGTTGGGGCCAAAATACACCCCCTGTCTAACACCCAAGTTTGTCTTAATGGTGGATGTCAAAGCTCCCCATTGATTATATTGAATCTGCATCGAAGTATTTATGTGAAGTCTAATAATTACATCTAACAGAGAGCTATATAGTAGGCAGTATAGCACAGTGGTTTAAGGCTCTGAGCTGCAAATTTGGTGACATCCAACAGACCAGACCTGGATTTGAATCCCACAGCTTCCACTTGCATACTGTGTTACCCTGAGCAAGTCACTTAACTTCCCTGTGCTCCCAAGTCACACCTGTAAAAAAAAGCTTTTAGCTTAGTGTGCTACTCCTGGTTAAACAACTAAATAAAAAAAAAAAAATCCATGTCCAATTATTTTAATTTTTTTCCACAACAAATTTCTAGTGATTTTATCGAACACAGAAGTCAGGTCCATGAAACAGCAATATAATTTCCCATGCTTTACCGTTAAATATTTCTATATTAGATGTCTTAAAACATAGCAGTGCTGTACCGTGGGTCTTGCTGCTCAATAGCCATTTTGATATTCACTAAGAATTCCATTCTCGTCTATCCAATTTTGGAGTTTATGAAGCAAAATTTAGTAAAATATATTCTGGAAGACATCTATCAGACTGATTGGTCTGTACATCTTTGGATTAGAAGAGTCTCCTTTCTTCAAGATAGGGTAGACGATACTTCCCAGCCAACTGTGAGGAATATCTTGGCCTTGTATTATCACATTGTAAAGTATTCTTAGAACTGGGACCCACCACTGTATAAATGATTTGTATATTTTCCCAATTACACTATCTGGTCCTGGAGCCTTAATTGAATTAAGTGATAATATCGCTAAACAGGTCTCACTATCATTAAAACAAAGGTGTACAGGAAACAATTCAGATGATTCTGTAATTAAATTATTAGTCCCTAATGCTTCCGTTTCTGAGAAGTATAAAGTTTCAAAATAATGCTCCCATGTAGTTGGTATAATATGTGCCTCAATTCTGTTGGAATATTGACCATAACCACTGCTCACCAGTCTCCAAAAAGATTTAGTGTCCTTCTTCGGTATTGTACTGCGTAACTTTTCCCACTGCAACTTATAATGTTTGTTTCTTTCACGTTCCAGAAGTTTGTTATAATCTTTCCTAACCTAATTTAGTTCTTTAATCTTCTATTCAGTTTTGTTTTCCCTTACTTCCCTTATTTTCTGATTAAGAGTAGATTTAGCTTTTTTTACAGTTATTATTGAACCATGATCATGGATTTGTTACCTTAGTAGTAGCTGTCTTACAAAGAGGTTTACTATGATTTATTAACTTGTCCCAAATTTCCAGTATACTGTCAAAATTAATATTTAAGAGTAATATTTGCCATTGTTTGGGAAGCCATAGGAAAACAATTCTTGAAAATATGTATGGAATGATTACGCCATTTAATTCTCTTAAGGCAGTAAGGCAGGCAAAGGCTCAAACTGAGGAAACACTAGCACAAACAGTAAAAGAAGGTGACAAGACTTTCTATAGATACATTAATGAAAGGAGAAAGTCCAGAGGGGGTATTGCTAAGATCAAAGGAGATAAGAACATGTGTGAGGAGGAGGATCACGTAAAAGCATCTATCTTAAATAGATACTTCTGCTCAGTATTTACTGATGAGAAGGTAGGGCAGGGCCCATAGCTCAGCACCATGGACACAGGGGGTGGGGAGGGAGGTGTGCACGAGTCACTTCACAAAATAAAGGGTCCTACAAGAGCTTGACAAACTCAGGGTGGACAAGGCAATGGGACCTGATGGCATACATTCCAGGGTACTAAAGGAGCTAAGGGTGGAACTAGCAGAGCCATTATCAAAACTATTTAGTGAGTCTCTGAGCACAGGAGAGGTCCCAGAAGACTGGAGAAGGGCTCATGTGATCCCGCTCCACAAGAGTGGTAGCAGGAAGGAGGCAGGGAACTACAGACCAGTCAGTCTTACCTCAGTAGTGGGAAAGATTATGGAGACACTCCTTAAGGAAAGGATTGTGCAACACCTGGAATCCATAGGAGCACAGGATCCAAGACAGCATGGATTTACAAAAGGAAGGTCCTGTCAAACTAATCTCATAGATTTCTTTGACTGGGTAACCAGAGTGGTGGACCAAGGGGAGCAGTTGTTGTCACCTACCTTGATTTCAGCAAAGCTTTCAATACTGTTCCACATAGAAGATTGATTAATAATAGCTGGGTAGGCTCGTGGTGGGTCAGAAGTTGGTCAACTGGGTGGCAAACTGGTTGACGGGGCAGAAAAAAGAGAGTGGTGGTAAACGGTATACAGTCAGAAGAGATGCAAGTCACAAGTGGGGTACCTCAGGGATCAGTCCTGGGGCCAGTCCTCTTCAATATCTTCATCAGTGACATTGCAGATGGACTAGAGGGTGTGGTTTGTCTATTTGCAGATGACACCAAGATCTGCAACAGAGTAGATGATTCAGATGGGGTGGGCAGGATGAGAAGAGCTCTGGATAAACTAGTAAAATGGTCGGAAGAGTGGCAACTGGGGTTTAATGCAGAAGTGCAAAATCATGCACATAGGGAAGAGAACCTGAAGCCACCTATAGGCTGGGGGAGTTGCTGGCAGTCACAAGGGAAGAAAGAGACTTGGGCATCATCATCACCGATGACCTGAAATCATCCAAGCAGACCTCAAAGCAGTAGGTAAGGCTAGGGTGATGTTGGGGTGTATTAGTAGGGGTATCACAAGTCAGAAGAGGGAGGTAATAATCCCTCTTTACAAGACACTGGTTAGGCCCCATCTGGAGTACTGCGTGCAGTACTGGAGGCCACACCTTCACAAAGACATTAACCAAATTGAGGCAGTCCAGAGAAGGGCAACCAAAATGGTGCAGAGACTGCATCAGAAAACATATGAGGACAGATTAACGGAGCTCAATATGTATACCCTAGAGCAAAGGAGGGAGAGAGGTGATATGATCAAAACATTCAAACACCTTAAGGGCAATAACAAGGTGAAAGAGTCTAACATGTTTCAATATAAGAAAAATAGCAGGACAAGAGGACACAGCATGAGATTAGAGGGAGGCCAATTAAGGGGTAATGTGAGGAAGTTCTTTTTCACAGAAAGGGTGGTGGATGCATGGAACGGCCTACCTCAGAAAGTGGTGGATATGAATACAGTGCAGGGCTTCAGACAGGCATGTGATGGGCATAAGGGAGCAATACAGATGAGTATGAATAGATAGGTCATTGACAGAGTAAATGCGATGGTGCATTTATAAGTAGAAAAGAAATGGCAGACTGGATGGGTCTTGTAGTCCTTATCTACCATCAACTTCTATGTTTCTATGTTAAGATTTATAATTTCCATAGATGTTGAAGTCTCACATGAATTTTGACTAGGGATTTCAGTGTTTAGAGTTGTATGAACAGGAAGATGCGCTGATTCTGGACAGTCCAAGACCTCCATATCCAATAGAATCTTGGCTGCCTCTGTTAATCCATAATAAATCTATTGTTGAATGACCTTTGGGCCTATAAATGTGTAACTTCCTAGTGTGTCTGTCTTGGTTCTACCATTAACAAGGACACAATTCTATTCTCTGAGATAAGTATCTACTTGTCTACCTCTAGTATTTCATTTTTTATCCACAAGTTTTCTTTGTGCAGAAGTCCCAGGTTAAGTTCCATTATATTCCTTATAAAATCAGTATGAAAAGCTTCATCTAATTTCCTTTCCCCAATCCGGGCATTAAAATCACCCAGAATAAATACTGGGAAATGGTCATTTTGCTCCAGTATAGTTTCCATATTATTCGCTGTATTCATAGAACCATTTGCATAGTGGATTTGACAAGATCCAGGTATGAAGGGGCTAACAGTAGGTGGACAAGAGCAAAAAATAGTATTATATGCAGACTATGTGCTCCTATACTTGACAGCCCAGAAAGGTCTCTCCCAAGACTAATGAGTATGGTAAAGGAGTTTTCTAACATATCAGGGTATACATAGAAACACAGAAACACAGAAATTGTCAGCAGATAAGGGCTGCTAGGCCCATCCAATCTGCCCTTCAGCCCTATACTTGTATGTGGCCTCTGATCCTAACTGGTCAGTGGTTTTTCATCTCTCTCTCTCTCTCTCCCACCTCAAAGTTCCCTTGTGCCTGTCCCAGGCATGTTTAACCCCCACACACACACACACACAGACACACACACACTGTGCTTGCTCCCACCACCTCTTGTGGCAGACTATTCCATGCATCCACCACCCTCTCTGAGAAGAAAAATTTCCTCACATTTCATCTTAATCTACCCCCCTCCAATTTCATATTATGCCCCCTCATTCTTGTACTCCTTCTACATTGGAAGATGTCTCCTACTCCTTGTTTATGCCCTTGAGGTACTTGAAAGTTTCTATGTCCCTCACTCTCCTTTCCTCCAGTGAGTACATATTGAGGTCCTTCAGTTTCTCTTCATATTTTGTGGTGCAAGCCATGTACTATCTTAGTCGCCCTTCTCTGGCTGCCTCCATCCTGTCAATGTCCTTGCACAGGTGTGGCCTCCAGAATTGCACACTGTAGTCTTGGTGAGGCCTCACTAGTGTTTTAACATTGGCATCACCACCTCCTACCCTCTGCTAGTGATATCTCTGCCTATGCACCCCAGCATGTCACTGGCCTTCCTGCATCCTTTGTGCTCTGCTTTGACACCTTTAGGTCATCAGAAATTATTACCCCTAGGTCTCTTTCCTCTTTGACGATTGTCAGCTCCTCCATCCTGTAGCTCTCCTTAGAGTCCCCCTTCCCAGGTGCATTATTTTGCACTTCTTTGCATTGAACCTCATTTGCCACACCTCTGACCATTTTTCAAGCTTCCCAGGTCCCTTCTCATTTTCCCGACCTCTTCTGAGTATCCAACCTGTTGCAGATCTTGGTGTCATCTGCAAATAGGCAGACCTTTCCTTCCAGCCCTCTGCAATATCACTAATGAAGACATTGAACAGGACTGGTCCAGTACTGATCCCTGAGGTACCCACTGGTCACCCCTCTCCTGGATTGGATCCCATTTACTACCACCCTCTGCCTCCTGTCTGTCAGCCAGTTACTAACCCAGTTTATCACCTTGTGCCCCGTGCCAGACTATGCATCTTGTTTATCAGCCTTCTGTGTGGGATGGTGTCAAATGCTTTGCTGAAATCCAGGTAGGTGATATCTGTCATCCTCCTGATTTACTTCCTTTGTCACCCATTCAAAAAATCTATAAGATTTGTTTGACATGACCTTCCTGCTGTGAATCCATGTTGCCTTGGATCCTGTACACCACTGGATTCCAGGTGTACCACTATCCTTTCTTTCAGCAGTATACCCTAAACTCCACTAAAACAGGGACACTCACATTTAATTTTACTCCACCTCCGCAAATTAGAAGAAAATATTTATTTATTTATTTATTGAAATGATTTACCAGGAAAAGGCACACTGAGCAACAAAGTTGCTCATTTCATGGTGTGTCCTAGGGGGTGGGAGAATTGAGGTCCAAGCATCAAATAACATACTATGCAACAATGATACAGGATACAATACATAATACATAGCAAGCAAGCATACAGACAAATGAGCTAGGTAAAAATAACTCAACAATAAGACGCCTAATATAACAGTTGAAGTGCTCATGGTATAATAATACAATACCCAATGAAGTGGACTCTACTCTGTTTAAAATATTTGGGAATAACATTAAGAAACACAAACAAGCCTCTGTTCTAAGATAGTTATGTCCCGCTGATAAAGCAGTTATGGAAGACATTAAGAGGTGGGCCCTGCTCTCACTACCTTTCCATGCTCAAGTACAAACTGTTAAAATAAATCTTTTGCCACGTTTTTATATATCTTCCAATGTGTGCCAGTACAGTTAACTAAACAGTGGTTAACAGACATACAAAACATGATCTATAAGTTTATATGGGCAGACAGAAGACCCAGACTGAGAAGTTCTATACTGTTAACTAAAAAGAAATGTGGGAGCTGGGAGGTGCCCCAGTTAGGGAATATTGGTTGGCCTCACAGGTAAGATGGGCGCCTCTGGAGGCAAATGTAGCTATGAGCACACTAGCACAGTATGGAGGAGATTATGGTAGGCAGCAGACTGTGTGGCTCTATGCTATATAATCCATGGACTTACTGTCTAACTCGAACATGTAGTTCTTAGCAATGAGAGTCACCGTGTTTGCTTGGGAGAGGTTCAGCACTTTCCCATAGTGCAGAAAGACATATGGAGATATAGGCAGTTTGCCTGGAATATTGACTTTCTGCCAGGATATTTAGACCCTATTATGACAGGCAGGCACAGAGCGGCATGCAATATCCAGCACAAATGCTAAAAGGGGACAATATTTTAACATTTGATGAATGTTGCCAACAATACAGCTAGTCACGTGCAGATCAACTGCGATATTTTCAAATATGAAACTACTTACAGACCCAACTGAGACAATATCACAATGTACAAGCCCCCACTGCAGGCGCCGTGAGGTTAGAGGATCTTCTAAATATAGTAACTTGTAAAGGAACAATTTCACAAATCTATCAATTACTAAACTCCCACAGAGAAGAAGAAACTAAAACATAATAATAAATTGGGAAGAGGGGTGGGCTTCACCTAACCAAAAAAAAGTGGGACAGGATATGGGAGGGTTCCTTTAAAACAACTTCCTCACCATGGTGGCAAGAACTTTCTTGGAAAATTAAGACAAGGTACTTTATAACTCCACATCTGAAAACCAAATTGGGTAGGACCAGTACCTCAGCATGCTGGCGGAACTGTGGGGAACAGAAAGCCACACATGAACACATATCCTATACCTGTCTGACTTTAGAGAGCTTTAAAATCTGGAGACTTGGGTTTGAATCCCACAGCCCCCACTTGCATACTGTGTGACCATGAGCAAGTCACTTAACTTCCCTGTTCTCCCAGGTCGCACCTATAAACAAGCTTTCAGCTTAGTGTGCTACTCCTAGTTAAACAATTGCAAAAAAAAAAAAAGGGAAATATCTGATAAGCTCAGGGCCCTCTTTCCAATAACTACCCTATTGCAACTCCACCATTTTATCTTAGGCCTGCCCCCACCAGAAGTAAGAAGGGTCAACTCATGGTACCTCTGGGGTATATGCATGGCCACAGTGGGGAAGGTGATAATATGAAGGTGGCTCAACCCAGAACCACCAATACTAACAGAGTGGCGTAAGATTGTAAATGAAATTCAAAAAATGGAAAGATTAACAAACACCAGACAATGAACTGTAATTAGGGACTTCACAAGCAGATGCAAATTAGCATAAAATTCCTGATCCTTGTAAGAAGAAAAGTACAGAGATAATGGATGTAGGACATTTATTCCTTAGTTTGTGGGTGGAGCTTCTGTAGAAAGGAAACAGAGGCTAGGATGTCATGTTAATTTTCAGAGGCTCGCAGTAAACATATTGCTGATGTGATTGAAAATAATTCTGAAACATCTGGAAAACAAGTAGACAGTAGTAAGTCATGTAGGAACAATTAACGCCAAAGGAAGAGTCAGAGTAAGATGTTATAGAATTTTGGGTAAAACTAAGATTCACACAAAGTTTAATGAAACAAACTAGAGAAATATTCACAGAAATTCTAGTGGTATAGAAAGTAAAATAGAATAGAATTTAAATTAAATAGGATATATGCATGGCTTAGAATATATTGTCAGCTGCAGGTATTCACATTCCTTAGAAACTGATCCACATTTAAAAAGAGAAAGGACCTTGATGAAAAAAGAGCAGGCTGTAGAATTGGAAAGTGGTACTTGTCCTTAGGAAAACAACAAATTAAACTAGAAAAATGAATTCATTGAGGCAACGCCACTAGTATTTTCTGATGCAGTGTTTAATACCATTATATACTCAGTATGGTCTACCTCCATGGAGCAATTGGACAACTGGTTTTTATTATGCATTTTACATTTGCAGACTTCTAATAAACTAAATAGCAGTACTGTTAAAAGTGAATTGATGTGGGTACGTATGAACACATGGAAACTTCATTGACAGGACACAACCATGTCAACTTGACTACAAGCTTTCATTTAAAACAAATAAGTTGTTTGCCCTAATGGTTTCAAAGGTCACCCTTTTGTAAAGAAAATATCTTTAGAGTGGGATAGCTTTAGAAATGTTAGAGTTAGGAACTTACTATGGAAACTTGGAGTATGGTCAACATGGATAACCCTTTTGACACAGTTTCCGTGCATTGATACATGTCAAGATGCATCAATATATACCAATACACATCAATATTCTTGTTAACAAAATATTATTTTCAAAAGCGTATGGGTAGAAGTGCATTGATGTAAATCAATGTGCAACAATGTGTATCAGTGCAACACAACTGTACCAATAGGACACAGCCATCTTGAGCTGACTGCAAGCTTTCATTTAAAAAAAAGTATGTTTCTAGCCCAAATAATTCCAACTTCCAAAGACAACCTTAAGTTCTTTTGTTTTATGGTCCCAAATTATGAACTTTTCACAAAAAAAACCCAGTCTTTAGAAAGGTTATTTTTTTAAACCAATAGGGCAAAGTACTTAATTTTTTTTTTTTTTTTTTGTATGAAAGCGTGGAGTCTGGTCAACATGGATAAGACCTTTCAATACACTTTCAGTGTATTGCTACACTGGAAATGCACCTTACTATGGTGTATTGATACAGTATATTCAATTATTTTTTTTACAATACTGTATATTACAAGGAATCAACTCAAGGGAACTGTATTGATAGGACACAAAAAATAAGATCTCTTGCCCTTATAGTTAAATACTTAGTCCTTATTGAAGAAACAAGCTTTAGAAGGATCTAGGTGATAATCTCAAAACAAAAACATCCACGGCACACAATGCTGCAAGCGAAACATCGAAAACATAAAAATGTTTGCTCAAAAACACCAACTGTTACAAATGCCAAAATGACTCTTTCACTCTTGTGGGATTCTGCCCCCACACTCTTCAAGCTTTAGGGCTTCTGCCCCACCCCCCCAAAAATAAATATAATCAACTCCGAGGTGTGTGAACCCCGGGGACAGGAGAAACTCAGAGGGGAAATTTCTTTAAAAAAAACACAAAAACAATAGTCCAATTCTGGGAGACAGGGAACCAAACCCAGGTTTCCAGATCTCCTCTGCTTCAGGTGCTGGCACCTTAGCCACTCCACCACGGGAGCAGCTCAACCAAGCACCACAATGACAACTCCTTCATACCTTCCGTATCTCTACATACAGCAACAAGGGTAGTGATATTTCCGCAATGTTATTCTACCCCTCTCACTGTAACTACTTTTAACATTTTCACCGTGATATTATTGTGTCGATATTACTCCCACAGTATATATATATATATATTCACACATGCCCACACAATGCAAAGCATCATGGGCTGCATATGCAAATCACCACAGAATGTTATGCTGGTCCAACTTTAAGCAGAATTGCATGGTGCCGAAAGGCCTCTCACACAGTTTGCAAAGGGTGCTTTCTGTTAGCACCCTTTGCAATCTATAATGAAGCACTCAGCCTATCATATCTAAAACGTAGACCAACCTTGTATTCTGTGTTATACTACATTAACAATGAGCATGTAATTTTCTTGAAACTTGGCTTCCCAGCCAGTGCCCTTTGGGGTAACCCTTGCCTCAGTGTTTGCGCACAGAGGTTCTTTGTCTTTATATATATATATATATATATATATATATATATATAGTGGATATCCTTTAGAAAGGGCTAACTTTGGAACTATTGAGGCTGAAAACATTTATTTTAAATCAGAACTCAGGAAAACTTGGGCTGGCAGTAAAGCATAGAAGTTAGAGCAATGAGCTTTGAATGAACCTGGTACAGTACATCCAGCAGACATGGGTTTAATCCCCACAACCTCCACTTGCATACTGTGTGACCATGAGCAACTTACTTAACCGCCCCAGTCCTCTTTAATTACCCCTGTAACAGGCCTTGTGCCTGATAGACCTTTCCTGGGTACCAAAGAGTTAAAAAAAACATGGATACATCCTTTTGATACAATTTCATTATACAACTGTAAGAAAAAAAATCTAAGAACTTCGTCACCCAAGATTCATCACCTGACTGTGCAGTACATTCCTAGTACTGCACAATTAGGTGCTAGATGTCAAGAAAGCTACTTATAAGCCATTTTATAAAGCACAATAACTTGCTTCAGGGTGTGAATGTCAGGATTTTAATGCACTTTCCTGGGGAATAAGGGCACTTGGACTTTGCCTCATGCCTTACTTCACCCTGGGTGCACATTAAAATCCTGTAATATACCCTGTCATGGTTTATTGCATACATACTGTATTTTGCTATATTGGAAATTAAGCATTAAGGCATGAGCAGGGATTGGCTTAACATCTGTTAAATCTTACCCCGGGGGTGATCATGAGATACAAGGCATAGCCCAGTGTCATATGCCCCTAGGATAAGATTAGCAACCTAAACCTCTGATCATGCCTTAATGCTATTATTAAACTATTTTTTTAATGAATGCTTAAAAACTGTTAAAATTCTAATTGTTCTATCATACGGGAGGGTTTTCAGTCATTAACCTGAGCCTTTTAGAATGCTGTCAGCCAATCTCAATATTCCATTTCTAGCCATTGTGTTAGAATGCACTTTTTCTATATAAATGTACTAAAATGGACTTACACTAAACTGACAGAAAAATTTGTATTTAAAAAATAATTTTAAGTCTTTTTTTAAACATTTTGCAATTTAATTTAACCCCCCCCCCCCAAGTAAACCAAACTGTTCACATTATTTTGCAAGTTAGGCCTGAAAAAGCACTGGAAGATAGTAAACATTTTTTAAACTAAAATATTAACATACAAGCATGCAAAAATGAGGGAAAAAGAAGAGCTTTGGTGATCCTCTCCTTCCCCTAACAACTCAGTGGTCTATATTGGGTTAATTTACTTGAGGCTATTATTAAGGAGAGCATGGTAGAGTTTCCGGGTGCAAATGGATTCCAGGAGAAAAAATAGCATAGCTTCCTTAAGCGGAGGTTATTTCAGACAAATCTGACTGACTTTTTAATTGAGTCATGAAGGCAGTAGAAAAGGGTAGGCAGTGGGGTACTGTATCTGAACTTTAGTAAAGCCTTTAACTCCACCCACATGGGAGGATGGTAATAAAATTGGAGGACTTGGGGTGAAAGACAAGATTACAGGATATGTCAGGAATTGGCTGTGAGGAAGAACCCATACAATAGTCTTAAACTGGAAATTCTCATAGGTTAGGAAAGTCATTAGTGGGGACTCCAGAGGTCTTAGGCCCAGTACTTTTAACATCTTGATTTGCAACATGGGGGGGAAGGGATCCAAGGAAGGTGTCCCTATTTGCAGATGACAACAAACATCTGCAGTAAAGTGAGAGTCAAACATTGTAAGTAGATCTTAAATGACTGGAGAAATGGTTCGGGGTCTGACAACTAAAACACAATGTGACAAACTGCAGACATATGTGCATAGGATCAGGAACCCAAATACAGGATGGTAGATGTAGTGTAGGAAAAAAGACAGCAGAGAAGTGGGAACTCAGGTTCTTAGTATCAGACAACTTAAAGCAGTCCATGCTGTGTAGCAGAGCTATAGGAGAGGCAAATAGGATGCTGGGTGCATCAGCAGGAGAATCAGCAGCAGAAGAAAGGAGCTGTCCCTGGTGTGACCACATTTGGAGTGCTACAGTACATACAGTTCTGGAGTCTGCACTTAAAAAAGGACAGGGATAGGGTAGAGGCTGTGCAGAGGAGGGCAATAAAAATGATTCAAGGGTAGTCAGAGAAGTCCTACATGGAGAGGTGCAAGGACCTCAATATGTATACACTGGTGAGCTGGAAGGAGAGAGGGGGACCTGACTGAAATGTTCAGGTTCCTTCACACGATAAAAAAGGCAGACACTGGGGAACTGTTCACAGTAAGAAGAAATAGGAGCACAAGGGGGAACTCGGAAAAGCTGGCAGGAGGGAGATTCAAGAAGGACATCAAACAGTATTTCTTTACAAAGTGGAACAGACTACCAGACCAGATGGCCTAGGCCAAAGAAGTAAAAGGAGTCAAGCAAGGGTTGAACAGACCTATGCTGCTAGTGAGGATAGAAGGAGAGGATGACATGAGGGAGTGAATGACTACTAGGGCATTTGCATCACTATAAGTAGGGCCAGGCAAAGCGAACTGAGCAGTGAGCCTTTTTCTGCTGTCAGTTTCTCTGTTTCTGTGTTCTCTATAATCGTGCTTTTTCCCCCCTCTCAGTACTCACAATTAAGAGTGAAAGAAGTGGACCAGTGATGAATTTGGTTGAGCTTTGACTCGGACACCATGAATTTTGTTTGGCTCTGACACTTTGACCAAAGACACTTTGGGTCCACTGAATGGGAGCCTAGCATTCATAAAAGACCAAACAAAATGCCCATTTACTTTCACCATCCCACCCACCCCAGTCCCTTCTCACCTCCTCCCCACTCCATCAGATTTTTATTTTAAATATCAGCTCCTAGCACTGTGTCAGAAGCTGACTGAGTATTCTGAAAGAACTCTCCTCCCTAACCTGCCTTCCAGTCCCCAAAACTCTTTTGTTTACTAGCTGCCCCCACTCCTGAGTCCCAATCCATGATTTTTTTTGGGGGGCTAGTAAAACAGAAATCAGTGTGCACAGTCACCTCCTCTCACAGCATGCCCACTCCTTCAGAAAGTTCTTTGTGCATGGAGAAAGATGGCATGAACTTAAGAGGGTTGAGTCAACACAATTGTGTCAGAAGCAGTGCAAGCAGACCACCTGCTCTGAGGCACGGAGTCATGTCACCGAAAACAGAAAAAGCACAGCAATCAGGGCCACAAGCAAAGGGTGTGCGCTGGAATAAGGTCAGTAACACCACCAACCACAACACAAACAGCACATGCCATGCCAAACAATGGGATTTCTTGCTTTCTTGCACCCCCTCAATGTGGGTGGCTTCAACCCTCACACACCCTGGAATTTACTACAAACTCTGGGGGGGTGGACTTCGGGGATGGGAAGAAATTCAGAAAGGAGGAAAACTTAATTTAAAAAACAACACAGCAAAATGTAGTAGCACTAGGAGGGAACCAAACCATGGTCCCAGGTCGTCAATCACACTGTGTACTAGTGCCTTAGCCACTCCACCACAGGAGTGGCTCAACCAAACGCCCCAGCACACAGCTACTTGATCCCTCCTTAATTAAAGCATACAGCGACAGGGGTAGCAGTAATTCCCTACCGCTGTTATACCCTGTCACTCTGAATGCAAGCATGCTCTACACAGTGTGGTTAATGCCACACTATCTTTGCTGCGCAGTATTGACCTGATATCCTGGTCTGGTAGCCTGTTCCAAGTATCCACTAATAATTCTGTGAAGTAATTCTCCCTGATTTGTTTTGTATGATCATATGACTGCTGTTCTTGGAACTTTGCATGTAATGATAAACACGTAACTACTGTAATTCTGGATCACTTTTAAAAAGGTGCATCCTTTCCCAGTGAGATTACCAAATAACCAAATAAATAAATAGTTTCCTTGAGAATTCATTTTCAGTGCTATTATTTGCCCCTTATTCTTTTATCTTTTGATACTACGAAGAGCTATATTTGGTCTGATGATGTTATCCCTTTCAGGTAATTATGTCAATTATATCATTTCATGTCATCTCTTCTCTTCCCTTCCTATACAAAATAACCCAGTGCCGTCAGCTGGTCCTCATAGCTCTTGATTCCCAGATCTTCAACCGCCTTAGTCACACTCCTCTGTGCATATTCCATCATGTCAATATCTTTCACAAGAAGGGGACTAGAACTATATATTTCACTTGAGTTTGGGTCTGACCAAAGATCTGTATAACAGCAGCAAGGACCCCTCACTCAAGTGTGGGGCTGGTCCCTATGTGCACTTTGTGTGCAAAAACATTTTGGTTTACTTATTGTTTACTGTAGCATGGCAGAGTGTATCACATTAATTCTGCTTAGTTCTAGGCTGACATTTTCTGTTAGTACAAATTCCAGAATCCCCAGCAGCTGACATCAGAGCAGTAGGCAGCAGTAGAAGATCCAATAGTCTGCAGTGCATGTTAGTGTTTATATAAGATTTGGGGCCCAATATTCAGAAAAGGGCAAAGTGGAGCACAGAGATTTGCGCTGTGCTTTGCAATTGCCCTGGGTCCTGAGGATGCTATATTCAGTTAGATAGCACACTGGCGCTATTCAACTGAATATAGGGCCCTGGCAGTGCAGTACTATGTCAAGTAGCACTGCACGGACATGGATCCCAAAGTGTGCCTAAAGAGTGAATAGAGCCTGAACTTCTGGTAATGTCACGGCCAGGATAACAACCTGAGGGGAGAGCTCCCTTCCCTCTGGAGAATAAATTCCTCCTCCTCTTGCCAGTAAAGCTAACTTAAAAAGGTGAAAAATGACTATGAAAGACAGAGGAGAAGCCGGATGTACAGAATCAAGGATGGAGAAAGACAAGATTGCAGAGGATGGTTCTAGATACCGGGCATTAAGCTCAGATGGCAGCTGCAGCACTTCTCTGGCCAGCATGCAAGGTCCTGGGTATGACACCAACCAGAAAGATGAGCATCTACCCTATAACAGATTTGAGACATTACTAAAAGAAATTAAGGCATCCACTCCAGGAGTAAAGCAGCATTTAAAAAGACCCAGGAAAGATTCTGAAGTGGAAAAAGGATCGAGAAAGCTGATGAGAGAGCGGTGGTAATAAAAAATGGGGCTGTACAACTGGGAATAGTGATAGATGTCTTGCTGCAACAAACAGAAGCTTTACAAGAAAAATGTCTCAATTTAGAAGCAAGATCTCACCAGGACAAGTTAAGATTATCAGAGCTACCAGAAAATGTTGAGACAAGTAACATACGCACCTTCTTACAGGATTTACGTACCTATGTTCTGTCTCTACCTCCCAAAATGGACCTCCAAATAGAATGTGCACACCAGGCCGTGTATCCTAAACCCTCAGACCCATCAGCCAGACCACAAACTATAATCATGAAGTTTGCCAGCTACTGAATAAAAGAAGAGGTCCTCTGAATAGCATGGCAAAAGGGAGATGTCCGCTAGAATGGAGTAAGATTATACTTTGAGCAAGATTACCTGCCTGAAAATCAGAGGCTTTGACTGCAATATGTGCACATAATGAGAGCACTACAGGCCTGACTAATCAAATTCCAGACCCCGTATCCAGTATGGATCCAGATCTTTTGGGAGGAGGATGGCTCTGTCTATTTTACACCTGAAGAGGCAACTGCAGCTTTACAAAAGCATAAAGTACCCATGAAGCAGAGAGGTGAAACCTAGTCAAATACTCAAAACAGAGGTGTAGCACAGGATTGATAGGTGGTTTCTCATCAGAACCTTCGAGTGGCAGGACGGGGATCAGCAAGTAAAACAATGGTGGACATGCATGCCCTTTTGAAACAGCTAACAAAGCCCCCAAGACCACAAGCAGAGTGTAATTCTTCAACCTGAAGAACTGTTTGAGTGAAATGGAAAAGTGTGCTGTGAAGTTCGGAGAACATCGGACTAAAGACAGACCCTAATGCTGAATAATAAGGCTGCACATGAGTGGCTTTGTTTTTGGCTCACCTTCTCTTTTCCCTAACCTTTCCACTTTTTTCATTGATTTGCTCTTACTGTTCTTTTCTTTCTGTCTTATAGCAACAAATGGAGGAGAGCAAGTAAAGAGGAAGTGGCGAGGACATCCTCAGCCTGGGTATGATCTGAAGGTTGGGGATACGATGTGCTTAATGGGAAATTCATTGAAGACACAAACAAAGGAGCAGATGCCTTGACAACACAGATACAAAAGATAATGGGGGCGTGGAGGGAAGGAGGGGAAATTTGTTAATATGCCCTCAGAGATGCTAATTCAGTTTCACTGGAACCTGTTTACCATTTGTTTAGGGTGAAGAGTACAAGGGGGGAAGGTGAAGTCCTATTACTGCACATCTCAAAGAACATTGGACTAAAGGCTGACCCTAATGCTGAACAACAGGGCCACACATGAGTGATTTTGCTTTCTACTTTCTTTCCCTTTGGCCTATGCTCTTTACACCTTTTACTAAAGTGATTTTGCTGTTCTCTTCTGTTTAGTTACAGCAGATGGAGGAGAGCAGATAATTTGGAAGTAATGAAAACATTCTCAGCTTGGTGGCACTCTGCCGTGTGGCGATGCCTAGTACTTACTAGGGGTTCCATCGGCGACACATGCGGAGGTGTAGATGCCTTGACAGCACTGCTGCAAAAAGGTAATGGGGGAGTGAGGAGGGAGGGAGCGGAAGAAGCGGTAAACCAACCTTCAAAGATACTACTTTAGTTTACCTAGAAGCTTGTATTTTTTTTCACAGTGAGGACTACAGGGGGTAATGAGGCAATGTCTTATTAAGGGAGGGGAAGAGAATAAAGAGATAATTACAGGGCATAAAAGGAGCTGGAAAGATGATCTAGCAAATGTTAGAACAAGGGTGGGAAATAGGCAACATAATATAAAGCATAACATTCTGTGGTGATTTGCATATGCAGCCCATGATGCTTTGCATTGTGGGGGCATGTGTGATTTTGTATAATATAAAGCATACTACTCAAATTGATCAGTAAATAGTAAAACAAAAGTGGGTGCTTTGTAGAGGGGAAGAGTTAGAGCTTAAGAAAGAGCCAGAAGTGGTTAAAGGTAACTGAGGACACACTGTTAAATGGGGGGAAGGGTGCATGCCAGATTAACAAAGCACTAGTATTGGGAAATGCCAGCAAGAAAAAAAAAAGGCACAGAAATGTATGAGCCACAACAATGTAAATAACGAAAATGTGTGCCAAAGGTTTGTACTTGGAGAGGAACTGGGGGAACTCTAGGAACTATCTACTCTGTACAAAATGTTTATGCAAGAGAAATGTTTCTTTGATACATTGCCATTGGGCAGACCAAAGTCTGAAGAGTCTTCGGGGAGGGGGGTGTAGGGTACTTAGACAATGGGCTGATGTTCCGGCTGTGGTGCAGTACACTCTTTATTATTAGCTATCTGTTGATGATGGGCACCCACTTAGGGCCCTCATATACACAAGTAGCTCTAGCAGGGGCTCCTGAGTTCAGGGGGAATGGCTCCACTACAACTCTGGGTTCAGAGGAGGAAGGAGCCTCAAGGGGGCACCTACTCGGAGACAGGGAAGATAGATTATCTTCCCCTACCTTGGAAGTATTTCCAGTTATGTTTTCCAGTTTAATCAAACAGTTGGCCATTTTGGCATGTTTGTATTGGTTTGTATTATTATGTATGCAGAGCAAAATAATAGATGGCTTGATGGGTCTCTGGCGGTGGGGGGGGGCAGACAAGGTTGGCCACTGGATAAGCTGCAGTAGCCACCAGGTAACCCAACTAAACAATGATGGCTTCCAGGGGCACTAAAATATTGACATATAATGTGAATGGCCAGTACAATCCAATTAAAAGAAAAAAGATAATGACCTACGTAAATCAGACCAAAGTAGGAAACCTATCTAACAGAAGCTGATCATCAGAAGCTGAAACAGTTTAGGTATGAGGGGTTCTGCTTCTCCTCATATAAAACAGGATGGAGGAGAGGGGTGCACATACTCATCCCATGCTGGGCCTCTTTTGAGTGCTTGGATAAAGATATAGATAGGGAAGGCTGTTATGTACTTCTGAAAGGAAAACTAAATGGACAGCTGCTGACTCTGGTTTCAGTGTATGCTCCCCAGGCTCCCATAAGGCTTTGGAAGGTATTAATTAAAGTAATAGAAAAGGCCAAGGGTACTCTAATAAGTGGGGGAAGGGGGACTGGAACCTTACAATGAATCCACAACTAGATAGCACATCACGTATACCCAGAATGGCACACAGGGTGGTGAGGCAAGTGAAGGCTTTAATAAGGAAATTGGGGCTTCAGAATGCCTAGTGCTACTTGAAGGGAACTAACTCGGGATACGATTACTTTTCACATGTCCACCAAATGTGTTAGAGATTGGATCTCTTATTATTAGTAAGGGAGGCCATATCTAAATTGATTAGGTGTGGGGTGGGGCCTTTAGGAATCTCAGACCATGTTCCACTTAATATTGAATTGAACTTGCAAACAACAGCAAAGTCCACATTTTGGAGACTACACTTCTCCTTACTCCAGGACAAAGCAGTCTTGAAGCAGATACCCCAACTAATAGAACAAACAGTCCAGGATCATAATAATTCAAACGTAAGTGGGTGAATAATGTGGGATACCATAAAAGTAGTAATGACAGGTGAATTAATAGCAATAGGGGTTGCAAGGAAAAAACAGAGACAGGAATGACAAATAACACTGGAAACACAAATACAGTCCCTGGGAGCATTGCAACAGAAGAAGTTGGATAGGCAAAGAGGAAGGATTTAAATAAACTTGAAAAAGAACTAAATATCTTATTGGACCACAAGGTGAAGCAAAATTTAAAATTTCTCAAACAAAGATATTATGAAGGAGGCCCAAGGGTGCTAAAACTATAAGCCTGCAGACTTAGGGCATGAAAAGCTCAGCACAAATTATAAAAATCCTGCACCCAGTTTTAGGACAACAGGTCCACAAATAGGAGGCAATATTGGATGCTTTCACAAAATATTGTCAAAAATTATACAGCCCTAAAACGGAGACCCCAGATGAGCAAACAAACACCTTCCTACTTAAGCTACCTAAACTTACTGATGAGCAAAACTTGGCTCTCTGTTTGCAGATATCAATAACCAGATTTAAAACTGTAATAGGCAATAGTAAAACTGGAAAGTGCCCGGGAATGGATGGCTTCCCCTCTGAATTCTACAAACAGTTCCCCGACCAGGTTGCAACTTTATTGCAGATGGCATGTAAGGAAGAAATGGTGGAAGGGGGGGTTGCATTCTCACGCCATTGTGGAAACAGGCGGTGATCTCAGTGATTCCCAAGCCATGCAAGGACCCCACTGTTTGTGCATCATACTGTCCCATGTCCATCCTCCGCACAGATTATACATTTCTAACAGCTGTTCTATCTAAGAGACAGGTGGAGCTTGTCCCCCAGTTAGTGGATATAGATCAGACAGGATTTGTAGCTGGGTGTCAGGCGGCAGACATCATCAGGCGCACACTGCATCTTATTGATCATCTTAATAACACAAAGACCCCTGCAGTGATTATGAGCCTAGATGTTGAAAAAGGCATTTGATTAAGTCGATTGGAAATACCTATGTAAGGTTCTTGCCGGGTTTGGGTTTGCCAGCACATTCACTGAAACTATCCAGAGACTGTACTGTATTCCACAAGCATACGTAAGAGCTTATGGTCATCTTTCATCTAGGTTTGAATTGGGGAGAGGCACATGGCAGCGGTGCCCGTTGTCACCCCTGTTATTTGCTCTCATCACTATCATCATCAAGAATTTTATTGTTCAGCAAAAGCTTTTACAAAATCTAAAATACTTATAATTATCAATATCATCTAGGTATACAATCTCTATTACAGTACATTAATAAATATGTGAACATACATATTCTTCTTATATGTGCAAATTATCATAAATGAAGAGTGAATAATAAGCTTGCCAATTTCTCCAAAATAAACATATTTGAGTTATTGAAGAAAAAAGGTACCAACTGATCGGGAGGGAGGGAGGTCAGTGTCGGCCAGGATTTCCCCCAACCACTTTTTCCTATTTAAATTATAAAGACATAATAATAATACATATTTCAGGTAATCTTCCATTCGATTCCTACATGGACAAAGTGGGGAATCTATGTTCCCGCTGCCTTGACCAAAGTAGATGTAATTCATCTTGTATAGCTCCATTCTATATCTAGTACACAAACGCCTAGATTGGGGATTGGTTAATCTAATAAAATAGGGATCTAAGCCATGGGTCTGTTTCATTATTTTGTATCATCTATAGTTTTTTAGTGTAGCTATTCTTTCCATATCCCTTACTCTGGCTATATCTCTGACTCTAAATTTAACCAGAGATATAATTTCTTCCAATGGTTTACAGTGTATATCTGTTAACACATGTCCTAATCCCCTTGGATAAAGTTCTATTTGAAAGAGTTGTATGCTGGGTGCTATAAAATTCAAAGAAGCATAATACATTTCTTCCTCCAAACACCATCTTGGAATTTTCTGTTCAGATAACAAAAATGTCTTTAATAAAAAATAAAAGACGTTTCTCCAGAACTAATGACTCCAAAGAAAACTGTCCTAATTCAAGACGTAAAACTTCTTTTGGTAGAGATTGGGGAACCATTAGGATGTAACGATAAAGTTTGTTAATTACACGTTCAATAACCTCCAGCTTACAGTTTCCAAGCTTCGGATGCATAGATTATGCTTGCTTTAATTTTTGCATTTATTACTTTTAGGATGCCCATTTTTGAGTTAAATAACCTGAAAGCATTTGATGCACTTTTAGTTTTGAACGTGCTAAGGGTACAGTGCTCCTTCCAGGTTGTACTTTGGGAAAAGCATACCCCTAAATAGTTATATGTTTTGACCATGTTTATTTTGGCTTTTCCAATAAGTACCTTAGGTAAATTCTTGGATTGATTCCCAAAAATTACTACATTAGTTTTATCCCTGTTAATTAATAGACCATTTTTATTACATAAAACAGCCAATTTATCATGCTTTCTCTGGAGTCCCAACAGAAAGTGGAGATTTAATCAATATCATCAGCATAAGCAAAAGAAGATACACTATTTTCCCAATTTTGGGAGATGAAGTCTGTATCTTCCAAATCTTGCAAAATTGAATTTATGTATAAGTTAAAAGGTTGGGGCCAAAATACACCCCTGTCTAACACCCAAGTTTGTCTTAATGGTGGATGTCAAAGCTCCCCATTGATTATATTGAATCTGCATCGAAGTATTTATGTGAAGTCTAATAATTACATCTAACAGAAAGCTATATAGTAGGCAGTATAGCACAGTGGTTTAAGGCTTTGAGCTGCAAATTTGGTGACATCCAGCAGACCAGACCTGGATTTGAATCCCACAGCTTCCACTTGCATACTGTGTTACCCTGAGCAAGTCACTTAACTTCCCTGTGCTCCCAGGTCACACCTGTAAAAAAAAAGCTTTTAGCTTAGTGTGCTACTCCTGGTTAAACAACTAAATAAAAAAAAATCCATGTCCAATTATTTTAATTTTTTTCCACAACAAATTTCTAGTGATTTTATCGAACACAGAAGTCAGGTCCATGAAACAGCAATATAATTTCCCATGCTTTACCGTTAAATATTTCTATATTAGATGTCTTAAAACATAGCAGTGCTAATCGGGTCTTGCTGCTCAATAGCCATTTTGATATTCACTAAGAATTCCATTCTCGCTCTATCCAATTTTGGAGTTTATGAAGCAAAATTTAGTAAAATATATTCTGGAAGACATCTATCAGACTGATTGGTCTGTACATCTTTGGATTAGAAGAGTCTCCTTTCTTCAAGATAGGGTGACGATACTTCCCAACCAACTGTGAGGAATATCTTGGCCTTGTATTATCACATTGTAAAGTATTCTTAGAACTGGGACCCACCACTGTATAAATGATTTGTATATTTTGCCAATTACACTATCTGGTCCTGGAGCCTTAATTGAATTAAGTGATAATATCGCTAAACAGGTCTCACTATCATTAAAACAAAGGTGTACAGGAAACAATTCAGATGATTCTGTAATTAAATTATTAGTCCCTAATGCTTCCGTTTCTGAGAAGTATAAAGTTTCAAAATAATGCTCCCATGTAGTTGGTATAATATGTGCCTCAATTCTGTTGGAATATTGACCATAACCACTGCTCACCAGTCTCCAAAAAGATTTAGTGTCCTTCTTCGGTATTGTACTTCGCAACTTTTCCCACTGCAACTTATAATGTTTGTTTCTTTCACGTTCCAGAAGTTTGTTATAATCTTTCCTAACCTAATTTAGTTCTTTAATCTTCTATTCAGTTTTGTTTTCCCTTACTTCCCTTATTTTCTGATTAAGAGTAGATTTAGCTTTTTTTACAGTTATTATTGAACCATGATCATGGATTTGTTACCTTAGTAGTAGCTGTCTTACAAAGAGGTTTACTATGATTTATTAACTTGTCCCAAATTTCTAGTATACTGTCAAAATTAATATTTAAGAGTAATACTTGCCATTGTTCGGCTGGGAAGCCATAGGAAAACAATTCTTGAAAAATATGTATGGAATGATTACGCCATTTAATTCTCTTAAGGCAGTAAGGCAGGCAAAGGCTCAAACTGAGGAAACACTAGCACAAACAGTAAAAGAAGGTGACAAGACTTTCTATAGATACATTAGTGAAAGGAGAAAGTCCAGAGGGGGTATTGCTAAGATCAAAGGAGATAAGAGCATGTGTGAGGAGGAGGATCACGTAAAAGCATCTATCTTAAATAGATACTTCTGCTCAGTATTTACTGATGAGAAAGGTAGGGCAGGGCCCATAGCTCAGCACCATGGACACAGGGGGTGGGGAGGGAGGTGTGCACGAGTCACTTCACAAAATAAAGGGTCCTACAAGAGCTTGACAAACTCAGGGTGGACAAGGCAATGGGACCTGATGGCATACATTCCAGGGTACTAAAGGAGCTAAGGGTGGAACTAGCAGAGCCATTATCAAAACTATTTAGTGAGTCTCTGAGCACAGGAGAGGTCCCAGAAGACTGGAGAAGGGCTCATGTGATCCCGCTCCACAAGAGTGGTAGCAGGAAGGAGGCAGGGAACTACAGACCAGTCAGTCTTACCTCAGTAGTGGGAAAGATTATGGAGACACTCCTTAAGGAAAGGATTGTGCAACACCTGGAATCCATAGGAGCACAGGATCCAAGACAGCATGGATTTACAAAAGGAAGGTCCTGTCAAACTAATCTCATAGATTTCTTTGACTGGGTAACCAGAGTGGTGGACCAAGGGGAGCAGTTGTTGTCACCTACCTTGATTTCAGCAAAGCTTTCAATACTGTTCCACATAGAAGATTGATTAATAATAGCTGGTAGGCTCGTGGTGGGTCAGAAGTTGGTCAACTGGGTGGCAAACTGGTTGACGGGGCAGAAAAAAGAGAGTGGTGGTAAACGGTATACAGTCAGAAGAGATGCAAGTCACAAGTGGGGTACCTCAGGGATCAGTCCTGGGGCCAGTCCTCTTCAATATCTTCATCAGTGACATTGCAGATGGACTAGAGGGTGTGGGTTGTCTATTTGCAGATGACACCAAGATCTGCAACAGAGTAGATGATTCAGATGGGGTGGGCAGGATGAGAAGAGCTCTGGATAAACTACTAAAATGGTCGGAAGAGTGGCAACTGGGGTTTAATGCAAAGAAGTGCAAAATCATGCACATAGGGAAGAGAAACCCTGAAGCCACCTATAGGCTGGGAGGGGAGTTGCTGGCAGTCACAAGGGAAGAAAGAGACTTGGGCATCATCATCACCGATGACCTGAAATCATCCAAGCAGACCTCAAAAGCAGTAGGTAAGGCTAGGGTGATGTTGGGGTGTATTAGTAGGGGTATCACAAGTCAGAAGAGGGAGGGTAAATCCCTCTTTACAAGACACACTGGTTAGGCTCCATCTGGAGTACTGCGTGCACTGAGGCCACACCTTCACAAAGACATTAACCAAATTGAGGCAGTCCAGAGAAGGGCAACCAAAATGGTGCAGGGACTGCATCAGAAAACATATGAGGACAGATTAACGGAGCTCAATATGTATACCCTAGAGCAAAGGAGGGAGAGAGGTGATATGATCAAAACATTCAAACACCTTAAGGGCAATAACAAGGTGAAAGAGTCTAACATGTTTCAATATAAGAAAAATAGCAGGACAAGAGGACACAGCATGAGATTAGAGGGAGGCCTATTAAGGGGTAATGTGAGGAAGTTCTTTTTCACAGAAAGGATGGTGGATGCATGGAACGGCCTACCTCAGAAAGTGGTGGATATGAATACAGTGCAGGGCTTCAGACAGGCATGTGATGGGCATAAGGGAGCAATACAGATGAGTATGAATAGACAGGTCATTGACAGAGTAAATGCCGATGGTGCATTTATAAGGTAGAAAAAGAAATGGGCAGACTGGATGGGTCTTGTAGTCCTTATCTACCATCAACTTCTATGTTTCTATGTTAAGATTTATAATTTCCATAGATGTTGAAGTCTCACATGAATTTTGACTAGGGATTTCAGTGTTTAGAGTTGTATGAACAGGAAGATGCGCTGATTCTGGACAGTCCAAGACCTCCATATCCAATAGAATCTTGGCTGCCTCTGTTAATCCATAATAAATCTATTGTTGAATGACCTTTGGGCCTATAAATGTGTAACTTCCTAGTGTGTCTGTCTTGGTTCTACCATTAACAAGGACACAATTCTATTCTCTGAGATAAGTATCTACTTGTCTACCTCTAGTATTTCATTTTTTATCCACAAGTTTTCTTTGTGCCAGAAGTCCCAGGTTAAGTTCCATTATATTCCTTATAAAATCAGTATGAAAAGCTTCATCTAATTTCCTTTCCCCAATCCGGGCATTAAAATCACCCAGAATAAATACTGGGAAATGGTCATTTTGCTCCAGTATAGTTTCCATATTATTCGCTGTATTCATAGAACCATTTGCATAGTGGATTTGACAAGATCCAGGTATGAAGGGGCTAACAGTAGGTGGACAAGAGCAAAAAATAGTATTATATGCAGACTATGTGCTCCTATACTGACAGCCAGAAAGGTCTCTCCCAAGACTAATGAGTATGGTAAAGGAGTTTTCTAACATATCAGGGTATACATAGAAACACAGAAACACAGAAATTGTCAGCAGATAAGGGCTGCTAGGCCATCCAATCTGCCCTTCAGCCCTATACTTGTATGTGGCCTCTGATCCTAACTGGTCAGTGGTTTTTCATCTCTCTCTCTCTCTCTCCCACCTCAAAGTTCCCTTGTGCCTGTCCCAGGCATGTTTAACCCCCACACACACACACACACAGACACACACACACTGTGCTTGCTCCCACCACCTCTTGTGGCAGACTATTCCATGCATCCACCACCCTCTCTGAGAAGAAAAATTTCCTCACATTTCATCTTAATCTACCCCCCTTCAATTTCATATTATGCCCCCTCATTCTTGTACTCCTTCTACATTGGAAGATGTCTCCCCCCTACTCCTTGTTTATGCCCTTGAGGTACTTGAAAGTTTCTATAATGTCCCCTCACTCTCTCCTTTCCTCCAGTGAGTACATATTGAGGTCCTTCAGTTTCTCTTCATATTTTGTGGTGCAAGCCATGTACTATCTTGGTCGCCCTTCTCTGGGCTGCCTCCATCCTGTCAATGTCCTTGCACAGGTGTGGCCTCCAGAATTGCACACTGTAGTCTTGGTGAGGCCTCACTAGTGTTTTACACATTGGCATCACCACCTCCTACCCTCTGCTAGTGATATCTCTGCCTATGCACCCCAGCATGTCACTGGCCTTCCCTGCATCCTTTGTGCTCTGCTTTGACACCTTTAGGTCATCAGAAATTATTACCCCTAGGTCTCTTTCCTCTTTGACGATTGTCAGCTCCCCCCCCCATCCTGTAGCTCTCCTTAGAGTCCCCCCCTTCCCAGGTGCATTATTTTGCACTTCTTTGCATTGAACCTCATTTGCCACACCTCTGACCATTTTTCAAGCTTCCCCAGGTCCCTTCTCATTTTCCCGACCCCTTCTGGAGTATCCAACCTGTTGCAGATCTTGGTGTCATCTGCAAATAGGCAGACCTTTCCTTCCAGCCCCTCTGCAATATCACTAATGAAGACATTGAACAGGACTGGTCCGAGTACTGATCCCTGAGGTACCCCACTGGTCACCCCCCTCTCCCTGGATTGGATCCCATTTACTACCACCCTCTGCCTCCTGTCTGTCAGCCAGTTACTAACCCAGTTTATCACCTTGTGCCCCGTGCCCAGACTATGCATCTTGTTTATCAGCCTTCTGTGTGGGATGGTGTCAAATGCTTTGCTGAAATCCAGGTAGGTGATATCTGTCATCCCTCCCTGATTTACTTCCTTTGTCACCCATTCAAAAAAATCTATAAGATTTGTTTGACATGACCTTCCTGCTGTGAATCCATGTTGCCTTGGATCCTGTACACCACTGGATTCCAGGTGTGCCACTATCCTTTCTTTCAGCAGTATACCCTAAACTCCACTAAAACAGGGACATTCACATTTAATTTTACTCCACCTCCGCAAATTAGAAGAAAATATTTATTTATTTATTTATTGAAATGATTTACCAGGAAAAGGCACACTGAGCAACAAAGTTGCTCATTTCATGGTGTGTCCTAGGGGGTTGGGGAATTGAGGGCCAAGCATCAAATAACATACTATGCAACAATGATACAGGATACAATACATAATACATAGCAAGCAAGCATACAGACAAATGAGCTAGGTAAAAATAACTCAACAATAAGACAAGCCTAATATAACAGTTGAAGTGCTCATGGTATAATAATACAATACCCAATGAAGTGGACTCTACTCTGTTTAAAATATTTGGGAATAACATTAAGAAACACAAACAAGCCTCTGTTCTAAGATAGTTATGTCCCGCTGATAAAGCAGTTATGGGAAGACATTAAGAGGTGGGCCCTGCTCTCACTACCTTTCCATGCTCAAGTACAAACTGTTAAAATAAATCTTTTGCCACGTTTTTTATAAATCTTCCAATGTGTGCCAGTACAGTTAACTAAACAGTGGTTAACAGACATACAAAACATGATCTATAAGTTTATATGGGCAGACAGAAGACCCAGACTGAGAAGTTCTATACTGTTAACTAAAAAGAAATGTGGGGAGCTGGGAGGTGCCCCAGTTAGGGGAATATTGGTTGGCCTCACAGGTAAGATGGGCACTCCTCTGGAGGCAAATGTAGCTATGAGCACACTAGCGCAGTATGGAGGAGATTATGGTAGGCAGCAGACTGTGTGGCTCTATGCTATATAATCCATGGACTTACTGTCTAACTCATAACATGTAGTTCTTAGCAATGAGAGTCACCGTGTTTGCTTGGGAGAGGTTCCAGCACTTTCCCATAGTGCAGAAAGACATATGGAGATATAGGCAGTTTGCCTGGAATATTGACTTTCTGCCAGGATATTTAGACCCCTATTATGACAGGCAGGCACAGAGCGGCATGCAATATCCAGCACAAATGCTAAAAGGGGACAATATTTTAACATTTGATGAATGTTGCCAACAATACAGCTAGTCATGTGCAGATCAACTGCGATATTTTCAAATATGAAACTACTTACAGACCCAACTGAGACAATATCACAATGTACAAGCCCCCACTGCAGGCGCCGTGAGGTTAGAGGATCTTCTAAATATAGTAACTTGTAAAGGAACAATTTCACAAATCTATCAATTACTAAACTCCCACAGAGAAGAAGAAACTAAAAACATGATAATAAATTGGGAAGAGGGGGTGGGCTTCCACCTAACCAAAAAGTGGGACAGGATATGGGAGGGTTCCTTTAAAACAACTTCCTCACCATGGTGGCAAGAACTTTCTTGGAAAATTAAGACAAGGTACTTTATAACTCCACATCTGAAAACCAAATTGGGTAGGACCAGTACCTCAGCATGCTGGCGGAACTGTGGGGAACAGAAAGCCACACATGAACACATATCCTATACCTGTCTGACTTTAGAGAGCTTTAAAATCTGGAGACTTGGGTTTGAATCCCACAGCCCCCACTTGCATACTGTGTGACCATGAGCAAGTCACTTAACTTCCCTGTTCTCCCAGGTCGCACCTATAAACAAGCTTTCAGCTTAGTGTGCTACTCCTAGTTAAACAATTGCAAAAAAAAAAAAAGGGAAATATCTGATAAGCTCAGGGCCCTCTTTCCAATAACTACCCTATTGCAACTCCACCATTTTATCTTAGGCCTGCCCCCACCAGAAGTAAGAAGGGTCAACTCATGGTACCTCTGGGGTATATGCATGGCCACAGTGGGGAAGGTGATAATATGAAGGTGGCTCAACCCAGAACCACCAATACTAACAGAGTGGCGCAAGATTGTAAATGAAATTCAAAAAATGGAAAGATTAACATACTTAACACAGGATATGATAGATAAATTTATCGAAAGATGGACAAAATGGAAAATGGAGATGGGTTAAGGGGGTAGTATAAGAGAAATCTAAAAAGGGCCTGATATATATAAGATGGACAGGTTTATAATAGACAAAGCCCATCATGGAGAAGGACTAGAAAAATACATTAGATGCTGGTAATCTACCCCTCAGAGACGCTAGGGGACCCATGTAGTAATAGCCATTTTAACAACAAGGAATATACAGTAGAAAATACAATGAGCTCTGAATATTGTTGATGGTTATACACAAAACTTACAAGTTATAATGTGCTTACAGCTTAAGTGTAACTGAATATACAGTATTTCTGCTTTTACGTTAGATAAAAATGTACATTGAAAATGTCAAAATAAAGCAAGTATAAAAAAAAAAGAATGGATAGCACCACAACACTATCTGCAATTTTCAAAGGGACCCATGCAAATGAGCCTATTGAGCATGCAAGGTGCAAAGAGGCCATTTGCATGCCCATTATGGGCTCATTTGCATGGGCAGCAGAGGTGGGTTAGCATGCACCTCCCCCATTGCCTGATCCCATAGTTGTGTGGTCATCCCTGGTGGCTAGTGGTCCCCCCCCACTAATCACCATCCCTGTGCTCACAGCAGTACTAATCCCTGGTGCCTAGTGGTACCCAGTCACAGATCGCTGGTCACCAATACATATAGACCAGGGATTAGTACTGCTGTGGGGCCGTGATCAGCAGGAGGGGACCACTAAGCACAGGGATTGCTTCCATGGGCACAAGGATGATGAGTAGGGGGGGGGTGGCTGGGCACCAGGGAGCTTTATTTCTATGTTACAGGCTGGCAGGTAGGAGGGAGGGGGAACACTTGGCACCAGCGAGGGTTTGCTTTATTGTATGCGCCAACAATCGGAGAGCAGGAGTTCCACTAGGCACCATGGAGGTTTTGGGTCATACACAGGCTGTCAGTTAGTGGGAGGACTACTAGGCACCAGGGCTAACTGCCTTGTGCATGAGAACGATGTTGGTGGGGGTCCATGGACCACAAGGGAGATGTGCTCCCCACCAACAACTGGGTACTTTGCTGCAGTACATCTAGCAGCCACTAGGTTTGTCTGGAGTAAGTTGAGTTTTTGTTTGGCAATATTTGCGCTCTGAAAATGGACTGCGCTAAGTCCTTTTGAGCAGTGCAAATGCGCTGAACATGGGATTGCATGGATATTCTTGTCCCCGGCCCTCCCTTTGCCAACCCACGTACATTGTATTCTGTCCAGGCACTAACCCTATTTGTCCATGCAACCACCCCTTTTGAATGTCATGCTGCAGTGCAAACCCCAGTTTGCACAGGCAAATACCCATTTCAGCCCATGCAAAATTTTAAATGTTGGGCCCCTGATCTATTGTTTGCTAGTCCCACAGTTCTCTCTGGGCTAAGTACGGTCACAGAAGACTGTACTTAGCCCCTAGAGAAAAGTAGGCCGGAAAACATCTGTTCAGAGATTTTAAAAACTCTAACATGCATTGCAGGCTAGTGAATCTCCCACTGCTGCCTACTGTGCTGATGTCAGCTGCAGGGGATTCTGGGATTTGCAGTAACAGAAGATATCAGCCTAGAACTAAGCAAAATTAGTCTGAAAATCTAGTACACTACAGTGAACAGTAAGTAAACCAAGATGTTTCTGCACACAAAGTGCAAACTGGGACCAACCCAATACTTGAGTGTGGGGCCCTTTGTGCAGACTGTTCTCCTTTAATGCATATCATTATGTAATTTTCTTTGCTAGCTGCCCCCTCCCCAATTACAACTGATGTCAATGATTACAGCCTTGTCTTTTTCCTGCTGTGCTTCAGTAATCCCTATACCCATTATTCTGCATTTGAACTTCTTCTTTCCGAAGTTCATTTGCTTGCATTTTTCAACACTGAAGTTCATTTTCCATCTCTTTGCTAACTCCACTATCTACCCCGGTCACTCTACATTTTATTTATCGTATACTGAGTTGTGACTACTCTTCCCATTTCGGTGGTGTAAGCAAGTGTGGTGACCCAGCTGCTGGCACCTGCCTCCAGGTCACTTCTAAATATATTGAACAGTTTGAGTCACAGAACAGACCTCTTCAGGAATCCACTGGTCAACTATGGCCGGTTTGATTGGCTGCCATTCACTATGACCCTCCTTTCTAGCCTGTGACCAGGAATTTATTTATTTATTTAGGGTTTTTTTAACGGGTAAGTGCCATTAGCCAAAACATGACTATTTTCAGGCGCGACCCGGGAGATTTACAATAAGTAGGGATGTACAGGGGATACAATTTGATTTAGGGTAGAGGCGTAATACATACAGAGCTAAAACAAGGTTTAACAATCACATAATTAGGTAACAATAATAGTTCGATAGTTTATATTCAATTAAAAGACTCAGTAACAAAAAATCACATACAGCTGACAGCTGCATGGTTAAGGGCAGCTAAATCACAAACAAAAATGAAACAATAAGTGCCTAGAATAATAAACTAGATGGTTAGGATAAGTGGAGATAACACATTGCATAACCAGTTATACATAGGTTACTCAGCGTATGAACTAACTTCCTGTGCTGGATGGTAGTAAGTGCTTTACTGAAGTCCAGTTACATGACATCCACCAGTTTACCCATATCTAATTTCTTGACCACATACTTGACAAAGGCAATGAGATTTATCTGGCATGATTTCCCTGACAGGATCGATACTGGGCTGCCAAGCCCAAGTTGATTTTCTGTAAATATTTAACAGTTCTGTTTTTTAAGATTGCCTCAAGCAGCTTATGTGGTATTGATGTCAAGCTCACTGATTTATAATTCCCTGGCTCAGTCCTGGCACCATTTTTGAATTATGGCACCACTTTGTCCACTTTCCCAGTCCTCAGGTACATATGCAGTTCTAATTAACTTATTGAATATTGATGCTAACAGGATGGACAGTTTGTTGGCCAATTCCTTCAGGATATTTGGGTGCATTCCACCTGGCCCGTTGCCTTGCTTATGTTTTTAAATACGACAAAAAGGAAAAATGAGTATATGGTCTAAGTACTTCAAGCAAGGCTGAGGATCAGCATAAGGTCCTTCTCAGGAAAGCCTGACACATGCACCATATTATTGAACAGTTCTGAATAAAAGCATGTGTTTTTTCCATAAAGATAATTGAATCTTAGTGAATTGCATGGCAGCACACAGGCACTCTGATACCATCACTGAAGCATTACAGTTTAATTTTCAAGAACAATTTGTACAGGATGAAAAATTTAGTAGTAATATAATTTGAGAAGGCAGTATAATGACCAAGCCAAAGCCCTGTTATTAATTTTCTTTTACATTCAAAAGGCTAGTCTCAGCTTCTACAAAAGATGCATTTTGGTACCATTTACGTAGATTTAGAAAATAGCCTAAAGTCACATGTTACCTTTCCCTACTACACATTTTCCTGTAAAGTTAATTGTCTGTTACTATTAGACTAATGCTCCATTAAATGGGACAGGAAAGGTACAAATGGAATTTAGAATCATTGTAGTGCAAGCCTGTTTGTAGTCAGTGCCAGCATGTATCATCACAATGGCATTTCTGTTTGTCATGAACTGCACTAAAAAAATACAAACTGCATTCTACATTGTGAGAGCAAAGATGGCCATTTCTGCAGTTCTTTGAGCCATGCATTCTGTGACTCACTAGTTGATGGGCTTGACTCATGCTGATGATGTTTCAGCATGTATTCCTGCTGTTCTGCAGTGCCATTCACACAAGCACACACACACACACATACATGCACACACACAAAGGCACACACACACACCACACACACACACACACACACATACACATAGTAAGAGATCAGAAGAATAGAGCAGAAGCATGTTTCTCTCACAATTGACAGGGATCAGAAAGTACTTTTTAAAATAACTTTTTAATCATGACCCACTTCAGAGTTTTAACCCACTTACTTTACTTTTTGGGTGTCAGAGCAAGCATGGCATGTGAAGTACCTTTTGTGGTCATGCGTGTTCTTTTCTGCATTTAGTCACGTTTAAAGTTACATTCAGTGATTCTGCTGCAGGATTTTTATTTATTTACTCATAAATTCAGAAACAACCTTTGAGCAGGAGCTCTTTTACAGAGTTTCCACATCAAGCAACATTAAACAGTGTACAAACTTCAAACACTGTATACAAAAAGATAAGGGTACATCAACACTTTTGCCAATGGGGCATTATAGATGGCTGAACTCAAAGGGAGAAGCCTGTCAGGAAGGAGAGAGAGGGGGAGAGAGAGAGAGAGAAAAGGAAGCAGCTTCAAGGCAAGACCTTCTCGTAATTTAGGTAGGCTAGGTGGGGTGTATAGTAGACAGTGCATGGGGCGGGGGGAGCTTAAAGGGAGCGGGAGGCAATGAGGGGATATAATTGATGATGTCAGTGTGACAGGGTAGAATAGGACCCTGTCCCAGTTGTTATGGAGAAAGTGTTTGAATGCAGGGATCTGTTCTATTCTTTCTTTTCCTGTCTCTTCTCTGTCTGATTGCGCAACCAAATTTTCTTGTGAGACCTAGGATTTGATCACCCTGACAGTCTCGCAATTCTTTGCCTCTCACTGTCTCTCAGCCTTCCCTTGCTGTCTGTCTTTTTTCCTCCCTTGCATATCTGCTGATATAAAAAAATGCAGATCATTATGTGAAAATGTAACCAATATTGGAATCCCTTTTGTTTAGAAAATATATAGCATTACTGTTGAAATGTATATAATTATATTTTGAGATGATTGCAAAAAGCTATTGGGAACTCAAGAGGTTACCTGAGTGCAAATTTTTAAGCCTTTCACAGAAAAGTTTTGGAAAAGATACCTAATTTCCGGGACATTGTGTTCTAGCTGCACATGGCTGATACTTACAAGAACAGGTTGCTTGTTAAGAATGGGGATTGCAAGGACTTATAAGAGAGCTGAGATGCAATTACTTGAAGGAGAAAAAAAGGACACAGAGATTGAAGGAAAACTCTGATGGATGTTCTCTATTTTGTTTTGCCTTTGTAAATAGTTATACTGAACAATTTTATTTTTTTTTTTACTGCTAGTGTAAATAAATATTTTTGGTGAATTCTACAACTGCTCCTGGTTTTCCAATGCTTCCTGACCTGTGCCTCAATGACAGTCAGTAATAATGCTTTTGGAGCTTGGCATGGTGTTTCAGACCCACAAACCCTGGTTTGGATTCCCAGTATGGGCCCTTATTTCTTTCATACTACAATTTATGTAGTATGAGAGAATTGTTAGATGTCATTGCTGATGTCAGTGATAGAGTTTCAGCAAGGTTTAAAGCAGATGTTCAGAAAATTAAAGTATTACTTCTATACTGCAGTCAACTTAATTAGTTCTGGCAGATACTCTAAGGCTTGTCTAAGTTTGAATGCAACTTGGTGGGAAGCATTACTTCAAGTTGGCAGAGAGTTCATAACTATACTACACTGCAGCTGTGTATTGGGGAGGTAGTTCTGCACTCAGTTTAAATGTGTTTTCCAAAGCATGCACTTCTTGTCTAGAAACATTCTGGCTCACTATGTGGAATGATAGCACAGTGGCATAGCACTAGGACAGTAATTAAGATGGATCATGGGTTTGATTTCCAGTCTGGAGCATTTTTTCTTTCTCACTACAATTTATGTTCTTAGCCTGCACATGGGGAAAAACGGGACATTGCCAGAGCACCAAGACAGTAGTTGGAAGGGGGCTTGGGCTGATTCCAACTAGTTAGCATGCAGCTGTCTCTAGTAGCCTTCTTTCTCATCATGTGGAATGACTGCACAGTGGCAGAGCACCAAAAGAGTAGTTAGGAGGGGGCCGAGATTCAATTTCTAGTTTGGAAGATTTTTTTCTTTATCACTATAATTTATGTTGTTAGCATGCATGTCTCTTTCTCTCTCTCTCTCTCTCTCTCTCTCTCTAGAAACCTTCTTTCTTGCCATATGGAATGATAGCACAGTGGCAGAGCACCAGGAGTTGGGAGGGGGCTTGGGTTTGATTCCTCGTTGTAAATTTGTTTTCACTATAATTTATGTTGTTAGCATGCATTTCTGTCTAGAAACCTTATGTCTCATCATGTGGAATGCTAGTACAGTGGCATAGCATACGGATAGTTGTTGGTTGGGGTCTAGGTTTGCGTCCCAGTGGATAGCATTTTCTCTTTCTCACTACAATTTATGTTACTAGCATACATCTTGGTCTAGAAACCTTCCCTCTTAATATGTGTAATGATAGGATAGTGGTACAACACAAGAACAGTACTTTTGAGGAGGCTTGGGTTCATCCCCAGTATGGCACATTTTTTTCTTACTCACTGCAATTTATGTAGTATGAGAGAAATTGTTAGCCACTGTGCAATTTATATTGTTAGCATGCATTTTCTCTCTATACAGTAAACATTCTGTCTCATTATGTGGAATGATAGTAAGGTGGAAGAGCACCAGGATAATAGCTGAGAGGAGGCTTTGAGTTGACTCACAGTAACATTTTTCTTGCTCACTACAATTTATGTTGTTAGCATGTATCTATTGTATGATAGAAGTTGCTAGATAACATTGCTAATATCAGTGTTAGGGCTTTCAGGGCTTGGAGTAGATTTTCAGGTCATGGAACTGTTAGTGATCCAGGAATGAAGAACATGGAAAACATAATTATCCCACTCTATTGAAACTAATCACTCATGAGAGGGACTAATGGAGGCTTAGCACTTTTAGCTCATGAGATCTTTTTTATGTCAGACCATGCTGACTCCAGCGGTCTTAGTACAGTAAGTGATCAGATTAAAAGTTCAGAGTGTGTATATAGTGTGGTGTATGCTTGTTAATTCTCTGATATATATTGTGTGTGTGTGTGTGTGTGTGTGTGTGTGTGTGTCTGCATGTATATGTCGGTATCATACAGCATCTTCATCTACATTGTTTAGTATGTATATGTGGCTTTTACTAATCAAATATTACACATCCATACCCCTGGCACTGCTCACTGCCATTGGTACTTTGGTTCCATTAGTTATAATTTGCTTAAGCGTAACCTTGTAACCATAGAATTACTGACACATGCAGTATTTTTATGTAAAATGTAGTTTTACAGTAATACCTTTTTTTAGGCTAACCAGAAGACTGTTCAACACACAATCTTTCAGGACTAACACTGCTCCCATATGTGTTATGTATATAGGGGATACATGATGGGTGACTGTGGAATATGGGAAATATTAGCTTGAGTGCAGCGTGCACTGTGATAATATCACGAGTGGCAAAGCCACAAGTGATATTATTACGATGCACTCTCATGATTGCTAATATTTGCCATGTTACAATCTATTATCATGTGTCATTATACAATAGGGCCCTTATTTTTTAATTTTGTTATGTTGAGTGTGTTCTCTGCATTATTTTCCTTTACGGTGTGTTGTCTGCCTTGTATTTTCATTTCCGAATGAAGTTGTACGTGGTTACTGATGACTGGAATATGTATAGCTTTCCATTGGCTTTATTTTTTGAATGGTGCAGTTTCCTCAGTCTTGATTGGTTACTGGTTCTGTTGTAATGTGATGCATGTGGCAGGAGTGGTTAATTTTGTGTGGTGGGCATGGTTCTTGTTTTGCAGCATGTGGCTTGGGCTCTTTTGGCATGTTTTCGTGCTTTTTTTCTTTATTTATCTCGTGTTTTATCAGTTTTGTAGTGCTTCATAGTGTACTTCATGTGCACACTGTTTTATTTTTATTTCAAATGTGTGCTTTGTGTATTTTCGGTATCGCCATTTTAGGCTTTTTTTGAGGACAACATGTGGTTTGTGATTCACCTTTATTATTTCTTTAGCAAAGTGAGAATCATCAGGAACTGTGAAAAAACATGTTCAGGTTGCTGGCATCAGTCTGCAGGTATGCTTTGTGTTTTCTGAGTCTGAGTCACTGTCTGAGCTGATGACTGGAATTTTCCAGCTGCTTGGTTTCAAGTGTTTGGCAGTGCTTTCATGACAAAATGAGTGTTGGGCTATCACCTGCTGATGTACAGAGAGTAGGTCTATTCGTCTGAATATATCACTGTGTCTACATCAGCTGGATGTTATTCAACACCGGTGAAAATATTAGTATATATTGGAATAGTTATTGCTTCACCAATGTTGTATAAACATGTATGTGTGTATGTATGTGTTTTATGTAGTGCCTCTTCCACTAGAACATATGCACATATGTATATGTACATAAGAAATACATGCAGCATTCCATTGCAGAATGTGGATTTGGTTTTGCTCACTTGAGTACATTCTCCAAAAGCCCCCCCCCACACACACATATACACACATACACACACACATACACACATACAAACACACATACACATACACACACACACATATACACACACACACACACACACACACACACATACACATACCCACATACACACATACACACACACATACACATACACATACATGCTTTCTTCCTTCTTTTCAACCTGGCTCAACTCTGTTCAAAGTTCAGTGACATTATAACAGTAGAACCTTCCCACACCTGCTAATAGCCATCTGCTCTAAAATTAAACATCTCAGGCTGGATTTTCAAAACTGGCTGTTTTTTTGTGCCCATGCAGAAACACCTTGCAGGTACACAAGGTTTTCCCACATGCACCATACTTTCAATCGCGGAACCATTTGTGACCAGCTCTGCTCTTAATGGCAGCTTGTGGACATTATTTTTTTTGTTCCACTGCACTAAAATGTTACACCTAATTGGACCAGGCATAACATCCTTCACAGCTGTACCCACTTCCCCATGCAGCAATTATGACTTGGCACCAGTGCAGAGATTTCTTTCTGCACTGGCAGCTGCTGACTGGGACTTAGTCCCAAAATGGGCTGAAAATCCAGCCCCTCCTCTCTTTCATGACTGTTATTTGTTTTAAAATGGTAGTACAGTATGTTCTGTTCACATTGTATTGCTTAAACTGGTTTATATAGATGAATTGGTCTGGCAGCGGTTGTAGTGGTTAGCATCCATGCTGCTGCCCTGATAGAATGTTTTTTGAAACCATTGCTGAGATCACCTCAGGAGCCAGCATCAACATTTGTTTTGCTGTAAGGGTTTAACTAAACCATTCTAAAACAGTTTGGATACACAGGCATAGTTTGTGCATCTGTAGGTCTTTCACAGCTGTCTCCCAGTACCCCTCAGTGCCCAAACCAGCAGAATAAGAAAACTTAAATATGTATGGTTCCACAATCCTGGCATGATGTTTGCTGGACTGGATCTATAAGGTAATCAATAATCTATAAGGTCTATAAGGATCTATGTATTATGGTAGAGGAGCCATTTACATGTTAAACCCAACATTTTGCACCTCAATAACTTTGCAACTGTTTAATGGATTTGCATGAGATTTGGAACACAGAATCAAGACCCATAAACCTTGGGATCTGTCAAGTTTCGTACTGGTCAGATATACATCTGCAGAGTTATTAAGCGTGATCTGCGCGTGCGTTTATGCTGTTTTGAGAATTCTACAGGTTGCACCTACAGGCATACGGTTTTGCGTGACCAGTCCAAAGTCTTCAGGGAACATGCAGCCAGGGTCCCCAATGTGCCTTTCAAAGATTTCGTGAAAAATATTAACGGTTCAAAGTTATTTAAAAACAAGTTCCCATTATAAGTCAATGGGAAAAGTTAACAAAAAGTTCGACAGTGTCGCAAATGCAGTTATTACTTTTGCAAATGGCCCTTTTACTGTTGCAAATCCATCATTTTGTTTTCAGTTGGTGATCAGAAATATGCTTGGCATTTAAATTTGGGACCCTCTAGCAACCTAATTTTTTTTGTATTCACCTAGTCGGACCCTGAGGATGCTAGCCATGTCTTTATTTTGGGATAAAACACCCCAGAAATATGTTTTTCAGATTTCTGGAAACAGTACTTTTGCAAAGTAGTGTCGCACTCACGAAAGTGTCACAAATTTTTATGAAAGCTTTGGAAAATTGTGACAGTACTTTTCTAGGCTGTGGGAAAACGACAGCAATTCTTTGGCACCCCGCTGCAAAAGAACGGTTTGGAGTTTTGGGCTGAAATTTGGAAAGAACACAGCCGACATATGAAATGTGCCTTTCAGTGTTTTGTTGAAAAAATATTACATGGTGGCAAAGTTATGGTACTCCAAAGTTGACACCTTTCCCCATAGGATAACATTACAGCGTACGACGCATTGCAGCAATCGTTTGACGCTCTGCTGCAAAATAACGGTTTGGTCTTTTGGGCTGAAATTTGCAGGGAACACAGCCAACATCCCACAGATGTGCCCTTCAGTGGCTTGGTGAAAAAATATTACAGGGAGGCAAAGTTATGGCACTTCGAACTTCTGTTTTTTCCCCATAGGATAACATTACGGCGTTCGCCACGCCTTTCAGGGCCCGTATCTCAGAAACGGTGTGAGATACAGACTTTTTGTTGAAAAATTACTTAGCCACCATATAAAACTAGCCAGGAAAGTGATAATTCATATTACTTTTAAATTTTTTTTCTATGTTGTACGGTTCCTGAGATATAAGCAATTTACTATTCCAAGTCCTCATTTTTCTGTTCCGAGAGTCATTATTTTGCATACATTCTTTGTACTCACTGTCTTTCTGTATACAGCTTTTGGGGAAAGCCAGCATGTGTGCTTACATTACTGTTATCATTACCATTTCTGCTTGCGGTTTTGTACCCGTTTCACTTACCGTTCACGTTTACACTACCATGTCCGTTACCCTTTGCGTTTTCATTTGAGGTTGCATTTGCGTTGTTTTTAACATTTCTGTCTACAGTACTGTTTCTCTTTCTGTTTCGCTTTGCATCACCATTCGCATTACGATTTGCATTTGTGGGCACAATGTTACTATGTGACAAGACATCACATGGCGGGTGCGTGGGGCCCATTACATTCACTATTTCTCGTTATCATTCTGAAAAAGAAGGGAAATTAGAGGCACAAAACTCCATTTAATGCATCAGTTAGGGTTGTTTCACAGCGACAAAAGTGAGGAAATTCGATGTTAGGGTTGAATCCCCCTTTGCACCCCTCAGCCCACCCTCCAACTGGAACCCGGGGTCTGCAGCGTTGAATCATCGGTCCTAACTCTCACCCCATTCTCCTATTCCTCAGCTTCTTTCCACATGTGATGGGGGTGAGTTAGGCTGACGACCAATGCGCACCCCAACCCAGTTGGGTGGCTGAGGCTGAAAGGGGTTTCAACCCTAACATCGAATTCTCGCTTTGTCACTGTGGAACAACCTAAACTGATGCATTAAACTGAGTTTTGTGCCATATATATATATATATATATATATATATATATATATATGGATCTATAAGGCCTAATGCTGGTTACTTCAGGGCTCAAATAAATTCTTGGTTTGTTCCCCCTCACTGAGTCTGGCTTCTGCTGGTGAAGGGAGAGAGTTGGACCACTGGACCTTTTTGGAAAAAAAAAATCTATGGTGTGCTCTCCTTCACCAGTTCTGGCTCCCGCCAATGAGGGGAGTGTCACATTCATCCACCTGGTCCACTTTTAAAGGAGAACTGCTCTGAATCTATAGGCAATTTTTTTCATTGTAGAATCTGTTATTTAAATACTGGTTCAAATTCTGTTATTGCTCTAGTTATCCAGGGTTAGTTATCCAAGTAGGTGCTTATGATTTAAATACTGCTGGTAAGAACCATTTTAGAACTGTATGATGTAGTTTATCTCCCTGTTCTACTCGTCTATTGTTTGCACAATGCATCAATGTTCTACTATAGAACTCTGTGGCTAAGAGGAACATAAACTACATCATACAGTTCTAAAATTGTACTGACTATCAGACTGTAAAGCAAAAACACCAATTGAGGTTTCTAAATGGCCTGCATAGATGGAACAATAACCTTGGAAGAAAAGACAACTATGCTTGGGAATGAGGCCTGATGCAGATTAAGGGCTTGCAGCCCAATGCAATGACAACCCAATACAAAATTAACCCGCACTCCAAAGTATCATATAGCTTAGGTTCAGTATAAATGCTCCAACACTGATGAATTAGAATAAATCAGATTGCTTTAATGTGGATATCCACAGATGCTGCAAGCACACACAAACTGTTCAGGCTGTAACAGCCACAATGCACTTGCCCCCTGGGGCATCTGTGGATATCCACATTAAAGCAATCTGATTTATTCTAATACATCAGTGTTGGAGTATTTATTCTGAACTTAAGCTGCATGATACTTTGGAGTGCAGGTTAATTTTGTGTTGGGTTTTAGATGAAACAGTAACAGGGTTTTAACCGGTACTTAAAAACTGTGCTCACCCTCCCTCTTTCCCCCTACTCCAGGTAACTGACTGGACTCCCTGTCTAGGTTCCCCCTACTTTCTCCCTTGTGAAACTTCATTCACTTGGCTCCCTCTCTCTCTGTTCTTACCTCGCCTCCTATTTCCTTGAAATTACCAAAACTCCCTATCTAGGGTCCCTATACTCTTTTCCCTTGCTATCTCCCTTCACTTTGCTCCCCTCCTCCCTGTCCTTACCTCTTCCCCTATTTCTTTAGACTGCCAGGTCTCCCTATCTAAGGCACTCTCGCTTTTCCTCCTGCTGAACTCCCTCCACTTTGCTCCTTTAATCCCTGAACCTATCCCCTCCCTTCTTTTGTGGATACCAATAGGGTTCCTCTACCACTGTAGCCCCCCCCCCACTATCTCACTGGTGTTGGTTTCTCTCTCCCCTCCTCTCTCTCTTAGCTCTTCTTCACTGTGCTGCTACTGTACTACCTGCCCTTCACCTGCACTGCTTCCATTACTCATTCTCCTCTCCTATCCTCCTCTCTAGTGTTATTTTTCAAGCACTGATCCTACAGTTTCTTGCCAGCTATTTTGTTGCTTATTATCCTCTCTCGCCTCCCCTTCTGTTCTCCCTAACCTCACTCCCTCCTGCCAGCTTTCCCTCCCCCAACCTATTCTCCTCCCTTCCCCTGCCTCCTCTTCTACTCTACACTCCTCCAGCACTCCCCCCCCCTCCTGATTCCCCATGGTCTCCAGGATGCTCCCTCCTACCCTCCTCTTCTTCTCAGCTCCACCTGCATACCATTAGATCCTCTTTTCCCCCCTGCCCTTCTGCCCTCCATCACCCCTCCCTCCTTCCTACTCATCCTACAAATGCATCTTGTCCTCTGTCAAGCTCATCATCTCACTGCTGCTCCTAGTGGCAGGCGATATTGAACCCAACCCTGACCCTGCACACTTCCCTTCCACTTGTCTCCCCAAAGGATTGCGAGTAGCTCACATTAATATCTGTAGCCTTCTCCCTAAGATTGATTTACTTCAACTCCTCATGGTTACCATCCTATCAGATGTGCTGATATTCTTGTACTCTTGGCTGTCCCACAAGATCCCTGACTCTGCTATCACCATCCCTGGATACACCCTCACCCAGCAGGACTGTGCAAAGAAGGGAGGTGGAGTTGCCATCTACCTCTTCTCTACTATCCAGTTCACTCTGTACTCTCTGTCACCTCCCCTTCTGCATGTGAAATGCTCCTCCCCAAACTCTCCATCCCTTTCTCTGTCCCCATCTTCATGGCTGGCATCTACTGCTGCCCTGGGCCATCGTCCTCTTCTGTCACAGTACTCCTAACCACGATCTCTAGTTATGCCTCCACCAGTGAGCGACTCATCCTTGGGGACTTCAATATTAATGGACTCTCCCCCTCAGAATTGAAACTCTGCCAAAATATTAAGTCTCTTCAACTGACACAACTGATCTCAGTCCCTACCTGTCACAATCATAGATCCCCTAACCATTCATTACTGGAATGGGTTCTTAGCTCCCACCTTCACCAGATCACAGATGCTGGTACCCTCCCTGATGCCCTTAGTGACCACCATATGGTCTACTGCGTGTGGAAAATTCATCGCCCCGAAGTCCCCACTAAAATCATCCAGATCTGGTCCTTCTGATCTCTGGACCTCTCCTCGCTGCATGCTGACTTGCTAGCAACTGACTGGTCCCTCATCTCTACTGCCAGTGACACCAACTCGGAACTCAACTACTTTCATTCCAAATTCTTATCAATTTGGGATCTGCATGCCCCCCCTCAGGGAAACCAGGGTCCATGGTTCCCACCTCCCCTGGATCTTAGCCAAATTACTGGCCTGCCTCCATGCATGTGATCTGATCTGGAAGACTCACAAGTCCTGTAGCTCCCAGTCTGACCTTAGCAGGTATCAAGCCCTCTGGAATGCCTATACCAGAGTCACCAGGCTTGTCAAGGCTGAGTACTTTCTTCCACCTTACAAAATAGCCTTAGCCACCCCTCCATGTTCTGGAAGGTCATCCATGCCCTTTTCTCTCCCCTGACCCAGTCCTCCTCCCCAGTCCTCAAGGTGGATGATACTCTCATTTCTGACCCTCTTTTGGTTGTCTCCAAGCTCAACTCCTTCTTCACCTCTTGTACCTCCTCCCTTCTCTCCTACTTCCCCTCTACCCCATCCCCCACACCCCTTCCTGCCCCTCCTTCACACTCCTGCTCCTTATTTCCTGCCACCCATGCTGCTTCTTTCAAAACTCTGCTGGCCCTCAACTCTCTCAAAGGTGGGAGCCCTAATGGGCTCAACCCCAAACTCCTACACCTCTCTGCCCCTGCCATTGTTGTCCCAGTCTCTTCCCTTCTCAACCTGTCTTCTCCCTTGCTTCTGTACCTGACTCCTGGAAGCACAGCTCTGTTATACCCTTTCCTAAAGGAGGTGACTCCTCCAGCCCTGGCAACGTCCACCCTATCTCCCTGCTCCCTACCTTAGCCAAACTCCAGGAGCATATAGTGCTTTCTCAGCTAAACCTCTTTCTTGAATCCTCCTCTTTTTTTAACCCCTTCCAGTCTGGCTTCCATAAACACCACTCCACCTCCTCCTCCTCCCTCCTCCAGCTTACTGACTCCATTCTCAGAGGCATGGATCAGGGCCTCCTCACCTCAGCCATCTTTGTCAACATGATCAGAGCCTTCGAAACTGTTGCCCACCCCCTTCTCTTTGACAAGCTCAAGGCAGCGGGGCTCTCTGATACCACAACAAACTGATTTCACTCCTACTTGATGGGTAGATCTCAATCAGTTTGAATTGGTGATTCCATATCCCCCCTTCTTATCAGCATTGGTGTCCCCCAGGGTTTTGTCCTTGGCTGACAGCTCTTCTCAGTATTCTTAAATTACCTCCTTATGCCTGCTCAGCTACATCCATCCACATGCATGCAGACAACACTGTTCTATGTGCCTCTGGCTCTTCCCCTTCCTTGCTAACGTCCAGGATTCAACAAGATTTCAACAATGTTCACCACTGGTTCTGTCTAATCTGCTATTATTAAATGTAAAACAAATGGTTACTGTGACCTTTGGCACTAAATAGAGGCTCTCCAGGCTCACCTCCCTCTCTTCCAAAACCTTAAATGAAGTCACAATTGATGACCTAGGGGTCTGCCTAGACTGACACCTTGACTTTTCTGTGCATGTGGATGCCATCCATAAAAAACTCCATCCTGCCAGCCGGTGACCCAGGTTCAGGAATGACCTTGGGCCACTGGGGTGCCAGCTTGGGGGGAGGGTCAGAACAGGATCGAACCTTGGCTCTCCCTTCCATGGGGTGGACGCCCTCTGCGCCGTAGTCCCGCTCCCACCAGGTGGAGGTTTGGTGGGTAGTGTAGGCAGTTAGGAGTGGTGATGTAAGTCCAGGGAGGGGCAGAGGGGGCCACCGGATCCTGGTGTGTGCATGCACCTCCACGCACGTACATGTATGTGTACACCATGGCCCCAGGGGAGAAGGGGAGCAAAAAAAAAGAGAAAAAGACAAAAAATATATATGGAGAAAAAACTCCATCCTAAATTCAGCACACTATATAGGAACAAAAACTGTATCCCTCTTCCTGCTCTCCGAGCTATCATCCTGAATATGATTCCCCCCATTTTCAATTATGGTGACATTGTCTACAGTGCTGCACCAAAGACCACCATTGTCTGACTGGATCCCCTCTTTAACTTCTTCTGCCGCTTTGCTTTGGGCTTTCCACCTCGTACTCATCACTGTTCATTATACTGTTCCCTCTCCCGCCCCTCCCTTAATGCTCACCGCCTTGCTCACTGTGCCTCCTTTATCTTGAGCTCCTCAGGTGGCACACTGGATGTATCCTTGCTTTACAAGCAAAGGGTCAGAGGTTTGATACTAGGTGAGGGAACATATTTGCTGTTAGGGGGAAGGGATAACCTAGTCCAGGGAACCTTGAATAAGCATAGTAAATTGTAGCAATAGGCAGACTAGGTGGGCCAAAGGCTCTTATCTGCCAACAACATCTATGTGTCTCAGAATTCTGGGTGGCGTCCCTCTACTCCTGCCTTACTTCTCTCCTCTCCCCCCCACCCTCTTCTTACACCCTTTGTAACTCTTGCTTTCGTTCCTTCACCCTCCCTTCTAGGAAATCCCTAGCTGGTCAGGTTGCCTTCTCCTACCACTTTCCTGAACTCTGGAACTCTCTCCTCCTACCCATTCACTACTCCTCTTCCAAGTAATCTCTCTCCTTTCTTCTCCATGACTTCACTGCTTCCACTTTTGCCTACCCCAGATTCCTTCCCTGCCCACCTCCAATTACCCCTCCTCCCTTTCCTCCTTCCTAGCTCCACCTCTCAATTTCCCTCCCCCTTCCTCCCATCTTTTTATTTTCTCTCTCCCACCTAAATCTACTTGTTCATCCTTTTTACCCCCATCTACTCATATTACCCCCTCCTTTGTCTTCTTAACCCTACAGCAAAATTACCCCTTCCTGCCTCCACATCTTGAATTAGTCTCCCCGTGGAATCCACTGGGAAAGCTCTCTGCCCTGTCCTTGTTTAATTTGCCTATTGTTGATACTTGATTTTCTTGTACTGTACAATGTATTGCTCTCATTGTATGTTATTGTTATTATTGTTATTTTTTTCTGTTGTTGTTTGTACTCTTCTTCCCCTTCCACTTCAGATGCACTTGGAAATGAGCTATTTCAGTTGAGTATGTCTTTCCTGGTGAAACTTTTTAAATAAATAAATAAAATAAATAAATAAAAACATCTTCTTTTGGGAAAAATGACTTATACGTTTAGCGCAGTTCTCCTTTTAAAAATGAAAGTTTGCTTCCCTTGCTGGACAGAGAGAGAGAGAGAGAAAGACTTTATTTTCTCAGTTGCAGAGGGGGAGGAGCAGTCTACACTACCAGAAGGTTCTGTGGGATAATAGCTGCTGCTGGTAATTCTGTTTTCTGAGTTTAAACTGTGGGGAGCTAGGAGTATGTGATTCAGTTGCAGAGGGGGAGGAGCAGTCTACACTACCAGAAGATTATGGGATAATAGCTGCTGCTGCTAATTCTGTTTTCTGAGTTTAAACTGTGGGGAGCTAGGAGTGTGTGATTCAGTTGCAGAGGGGGAGGAGCAGTTGACACTACCAGAAGATTCTATGGGATAATAGCTGCTGCTGCTAATTCTGTTTTCTGAGTTTAAACTGAGGAAAGCTGGGATTGTGTTGCCAGGAATGATACACTCTTGAGAAATTTGGGTGTAGGCCCTCATCCCACCCTCCCCACCCCTCCCTCCCCAGAGTTCGCTCATTTATAAGGGAACACCTGCCGCTGGTGGAGATAAAGGCTTCAGGTGCAGCTCATGTAGTTCTAGCCACTGGGGTGGGGTTTAAAGGCGGGGAGAGAGGAGGTTAGGGAGTTGTACACTTCCCTTATAAGTTTACTGTGCAGTACTGCACCTAGTAATGGGGTACCCATTTACTGTGGGACTATAGCTAGGATTAGTGGGTGACCCAATTAGTGGGGAAGGGTGTATCTTGGACTAGTGGGGAACCTGGTGGCTCACCCAAGGAAACCTACTTGGAGGGAGATGAGACCACAAGTCATCAGGGCCGGCATCTTTGGGAGGGTGGTGGGGTGCACAGGGTGTGGGGCGGCCATGATACTGGACTGGGCTTGGAAGTTCGGTGGTTGCCCAGTGTGCTACCAGCTGGCACAGCTTAGGGAGGAGGTTGAGGGGGTTAGGAGACAGCTGGGGGGAAGGGGAGGTATGGTTGGGGAATAGAGCAGGGGCTCTCCCACGGGGTTGGGGGAGGAATGGGTGAGGAACAGAGTGGGGGTTCTCCCACAGGGTTGCAACAAGCACTAGGGATGGGGATATAGGAAAAGGAGTGCAGGAGAGTACTCTGGGATCACATAGGGACCCTGGCAGAGGGGGCACAAAAGGAGGACACTACCAAGGAAGCAGGCAGGTATCTGGGGACCCCCACAGAGGGGGGCCAAAGGGAGGACATTCTCAGGGAAGCAGGCAGATGGCTGGGGCTGGACAGAAGGAAACAAGGTGGGGAGATGGATCAGATCTTAAGCTCAGTAACCGCTTCAGTTCTCTTCTTCTGCTTGAGGATGAGGGGGGTGATGTAGCCATGACAAGGGTGGTTAGAGATGGAATGGGAGTGGGGGCAGGAGGAGGGGGTCAGATAGCAGGAAGAACAGGGGCTAACTTGGAATGTGAGAAAACGGGGGGAGCAGGGGATCAGAGCAAGAGGAGGAGGGGTAGAGGGAGGAAAGCACAAGGAGAAAGATCAGTTGGGAGGAAAGGGCAAGGAGAAGGACCAGAAGTACAAGGAGGATACAGTAAAGGGAGCTGAGGGTTTAGGCTATAGGAGCATGACAGGCAAGGAGGGGCTGAACGGAGACAGGAAGGAAGGGAGGACGAGCCAGGCTAGTTTAGGAGATGGGGGGAAGGACCAGTCATGAGCAGTGACAGGGGTGTAGCGGGATACAGAAGGATACTCGGGAGGAGGAGAGGTGTAGGATCAGAGGGGAGGGGTGGACAGGGTAAATAAGGAGTGGGTGGCAGGTGGCACCCAGATGGGGAGGAGCAAGGAGCCGGCTTGGGAGAGGGGCCTGTAGAAAGGATGAGGGACAGGGAAGGGGGGTAAATGGAGGAAAAGGAGCTGTCAGAGTTCTCCTGTTGGGGGATTCCATGATCAGGGGTAACAAATGGGACAGGGAGGGGGAAGCCTGTCTGGTTAGAACAAAATGCTTCCCTGAGCTAATGGTGCACAGGGCCAAGCATAAGGTATATCAGCTGACAAAGGATTGTGGGGGTTCTCCGGACATACTGGTCCACCTGGGTACCAATGACATTGAGGGAAATAGCGAGCTAGAGATACAGGCAAGGTTCAGGGAGCTTTCCAGGGTCTGTCATGACATAGGATGCATGATTTCCTTCTCAGAAATCCTGCCGGTGCCAAGGGTTAGTGGGGAACACAAAAGGAAGATTAGGGAGATAAACCAGTTGCTCAGAGAGTGGTGTGGAGCCAGAGGTTATGGGTTGATGGGGGATTGGGGGGAGACCTGGGAGGATAAGGGGTTGTATGTTAGAGATAAGCTCCATCTCAATTTTGGGGGGGGAAATCACAGCAGAGAGAGAGGGGGAAGCCCTCAGGTCCATTAAGATGGAGAAAGCACCGGGGCCGGATAAATTACATCCCAGAGTGCTGAAGGAACTGGTGGATGTCCTGTCGAAACCCCTGGCAGAGCTTTTCACTATCTGTCTGAGGACAGGGTGGGTGCCCAGGACTGGAAGGTGGCACATATAGTGCCTATCCACATGGGTGGATCAAGGGAGGTGGCAGGGAACTACATGCCCGTCAGCCTGACATCAGTGGTGAGCAAGGGTATGGAGGTGTCAAGAGGTCTAAACCTCACTTTCAGATTCTTGATGATATTGGGAATGCAAGTAATCACAAACACATTGCATTAGAGTAATAAACAAGTTTATTACTACCAAAGGGATAAATCACAGTTGCCCTAAGCAGTTCTTACCAATACGAACCGGGAGCCAATGCTAAGTGTTTCCTACACCTCGAGGATTCTTTGTAGTCTCTTGGGGTCTCTCAGGTCTCTGAGGTGTAAAGCCTTGTGCATAACATTATATACCTATGATAATTACTATGGTTACCAAAAGATAGAAACATTTCTAGTTACAGAGATGAGCCCTATTGGCTAAATTAGGGGTGGCTCCACGGTCCAAGATATATAGAATAATGGATAGGGAACTGTGCACAACAAGGCTGTGTTTCCATCGAGGGGGTTGATGACATCATAGACCTCGAGAGCGAACCTCGAGAGGTCCCTATGATGTCATCAACCACCTGAGATGGAAACACACAGTCTTGGTGTGCACTGTTCCCCATCTATTATTTTATATAGTATATGGTTGCCCCCAAAAATGTGACCATTTTAATTTATGTTTAAGGATTGCGGTGCAGTTTCCTACCATGTTGTGTTCACACTGCGCATACACCCGGTCCTCGCTGCCGTGCCACCCTGAATATCTCCATACTCCTTGCTGCGGTCCCACTCCGTTTTTACCGTAACTGTGCCAGAGATTAAAAGATCATGGCAAAAAAAAAACAAATGTAAATTGATAGTTTAGACACACAGAGCCGATAATGACAGCCGGTGTCCAAACTGTCTGCTCGCCCGACCGCTCCCTTAATGGATACGCCATTTTAGAATGCATTTTTAAAAGCACCGCCTGTTTCCACCAATCGGTAGGAGTTTTATAAGCAAAAGTTGTTCCACTGATCGTGACGTCAGAACGATAGTACAACAACTTTTTTGACCTTTGAACTGTCCTACAACAGGATTTGGAAAACCATCGTTTTTCCATCCACAACAAACCCTAACCATATACTATAACATTATATGATTCTGTAAAGTCATCAGTTTTAGAACAAAAGAAGTTCTTATACAGAGTCTTACATAACTAAGTGTAGTGGTGCACATCACCAAAGGATGGCAATGTTGTCTTACATATTATAATTACTTCAAGGACAGGTGTATTGGCATCTGACAAATAAGAAATAGACAGAAAATACATGGTAAAATATATGTGCATTAGCAAGCAAAGTGGATTACAACAATATGCATTCATATCCTGACATCTACTCTTATACGGTAGATGCCCTTAGCCCTAAGTATTAGTATAACCTATACCTAAGCATTAGCTGTCTACGGTGTACCTCTGAGGGTACCAATTAGGGTGCAGGGACCTCGTGTAACAGAGGGCATTGTCAAGGAGAGGCTGGGGGGATCTGGAAAAGCTGAGGTGCCTGGACAATAGACAGCATGGATTTGTCCCGGGGAAATCATGCCAGACAAATCTTGTGGAGTTCTATGACTGGGTGACAAGTGCCTTGGACCTGGGTAGACCGGTGGACGTCCTCTTTCTTGACTTCAGCAAGGTGTTTGACTCTGTTCCTCATGGGTGCCTGTTGGATAAGCTGGGAGAAATGGGGGTGGAAAACCAGATGATCAGATGGATAGGCAATTGGCTCCAGGACCGAACCCAGAAGATCGTGGTTGGTGGAATAGTCTCATCCCCAAGAAGGGTCATTAGTGGGGTCCCGCAAGGATCGGTCCTTGGGCCCCTCCTGTTCAACGCCTACATCTCTGAAATAAGGATGGGTATCAGGAGCGAGATAAGTCTCTTTGCGGATGACTCAAAACTGAGGGCGGTGGTGGACGGGGAGGAGGGGAGGGGAGGGTGGCCCTACAGGGGGACCTGGAGGCTCTGGAAAGGTGGTCTAGAAAGTGGAAGCTGAGGTTCAATGCAGGGAAATGCAAGGTACTGCACCTGGGAGCCAGAAACCCAGGCCAAGTGTACACCCTGGAGGGAAAATGCTACAAGTATCGATGGCTGAGAGGGACCTGGGGGTGGTGGTGGATGTCAAGAAGAAGAACAACTTGGAGACTTGTAGGAGGGCAGCGGCCAAGGCCAACAGGATGCTGGAATGCATCGCTAGGGGGATCACCTCCAGAAGGAGGGAAGTGATACTCCCTCTGTATAACTGCTTGGTGAGGCCGCACCTCTAGTACTGCATGCAGTTTTGGAGGCCACACTTAAAGAGGGTCATTGAACTCCTAGAGAGGGTCCAGAGGAAGGCAACCAAAATGATTTGGGGCTTGGGGGGCAGGACCTATAGGGAGAGGCTCAAAGAGCTAAATATGTACACATTGGAAGAGAGAAGGGACCGAGGGGACATGATAGAGGTCTTCAGGTACATGAAGGGGGTAAATAGGGGAGGAGCAGTCAGGGTGCTTCAAAGGAATGGGGGGGCAACTAGAGGGCATGGGTGGAAGCTGGAGGGGGGAGATTCGGGGAGAAAGGAGGAGGTGCTACTTCACTGAGAGGGTGGTGGAGCCATGGAATGCACTGCCCAAGGGGCTGGTGGAGGCAAAGACGGTGGAGGGGTTCAAGAGGGGGTGGGACAGGTACAGGGGAAGGGTTCTGGAAGCAAAATCCAGTGCAGCGAGAATATCCGGGACTGGGAAGGGAAAAGCCAGAGAGGGCGAGGGGGGCAGCAAGGTCAGCTCCCAGGGTGGGGGCTGACCAAACGAGCAGACACGAAAGACCATTAGGCCTATTCTGCTGGCAATTTAGTATGTTAGTATGTTAACAACAGATAAAATAGGACAGTATCCCCATTTTACAAAGTTGTTTTGTTTGATTATGGTTACAAAAGATGGAAAATTACTTGAAATTACAGTTACAGTAATTAGGTATCAAAACATCAGACCATTTACAACACTTAATACATGTGCATGAACAAGAATTAACCAAAGCTAATCCAAATGAGTAATACATGTCCTTCATCAAATATGACACGAACAACACTTACAGTAAACATTTCAAGCTAAACAGCTTGTTTACTAACCTTGAAGCATTAGCATCTCATTCTTAAGACCAAGTTTTCTAGCCTCAAAATTAAATGTTAAACACATATGCAAATTTTACTTATTTCTTGCATTATGGCATGGCATGGCTCCTGCTGATGAGTGAAGGATGAATTCAGGCCATCAGGCTCTTAGTTAAAAAAATAAATAAAAACAGTGGCCATGTATTACTTTTGTCAGTTCTGGCTCCTGTCAGTGAAATGAGAAAAGATGTGGGCCACCTTGGGCTCTTTCCAAAAAACAATGGGCCTTCACAGCTTGGCCCTCATTGACCTCTCCAACACCACTGGATGGCAAGTGGCATGACCCTACTCTTCCTTTCTTAGCCAGCCAATGTCTGATTAAAGCATACAGCAAAACTGATAGCGGCTTAGTACTGTACCTTAAATCAGATGGCAGATGGCTGAAGAGGTGAGAGGAAGGCTGTGCTGGTCACCATCCAGGGTTGGGAGGAATGTAAAACAGGTTGAGCATGTCATAACCAGGGATATTTAGCATGCTGTGGGGGTACCCTAGACATTGTGGACAGTGTGACATAGGACAGGATAATGGATGGGGTGCTAGTGAACACCATAGATACATAGATACATAGAAGGTGACAGCAGTTAAGGACCATGTGGCCCACCTAGTCTGCCTGTTTTCCCACTAGAGAGTGCTTGGTGTAAGATAAGGCAAAGAAGGTGGTGCCACTGAATATTAGGGACACTTTTACGTGGAATGGACTGTGGGATAGACTGTGAATGGACTACAGTCAGTGTTGAAATAACGGGGGGGGTTACCAGGGCTCAGCACCCCAGCTCTGAAGTGAGCCTCGGTAGCTCATGAATCACTGCCATTGACTTACAATAGGGAGGGGAGCTCAAGTTAAACATATGACCCTTATAGTTCCCCCCAGCTCTAAAGTTTAATTCCAACACTGACTGCAGTGTATGCTTGGCATGGGATGGGGAATGGAATGGGGTGCCACCAGCCATCATGGAATTCTTGGCATGGAATTTGTTGAGGGAAGGGCTACAAGTAGACACCAGGGATAGCTTGACATGGGATGAGTGTGGTATGGGGCCCCACTGAACAGAATTCATAAGTGACAGTGGTGGAAGTTGAAAGGTCTTGAGGTTTCCAGCTAAACCCACCAAATGACTTGCTCAGGGCCACAAAGTGAGCACATGGTGGTGGCAAAATGAAATTTATATCTGAGAAATGAAAAAGGCAGCCAGAGTCAGGCAGTGCACATGACAAACTGCAAAACAATGACTGGGTACTCATGCCACACCACAGAACAGATGAAATGGTTGAGTCAAGAACTAGATAAATGCTTTATTGTGCAAAAACAGGTTAAGAAAGGTGTGGCATACAAGATTGTATAATTTTGTTTTAATATACAGCGCCAGGTTTTCCCAGCCTACAACCCACAGAAATAGAGAGGCTAAGGGTTAATTGCTAGCAGATGAGCACTGTAAGGAAAGGCTTGTTGTGGGTATTTAGGAAATCCATTTGTAAAGACTTATTCAATGGGAGGCTGTGAGAAAACTGTTTGCCTAATGCATATCACTTTGACGGCTACCGAAGTATAGTTTGTTGTTGTTGTTCAAGTATGGAGCACTGTTCTTTCATATTTCTTCTAACTTCTATTTCTTTATATTATGTATGTTGAATAGTGAGGATGCGCTTATCTTGCATTCATCTTAAATCACTGACTTGACTACCCTTTTTATCCTCCGTCTTCATCACTTTCTTTTCCCAGTCATTTGACCATAACATGAATAAACTGTATCAGATTTTATAGTTATTGATATCCTCCTGCCTATTTGCTTTTTCAACTAAGTACCCCTGTTTCTGACATGAATAACTATACCTACTATGTACAGTTTCTCCTATATAGGTTTCTCCTGAAGAAGGCCTCATGACAGCTATCCCAATTAGAATTTGGTAGTGTTCAGTGTGACTATGTTGCAGAGATGTGGTTAGTCTGCCATCTCTCAGTCAGTTTCTTTCATCAGCTGGTATCTGAGCAGTAATTGTACAGCTGGTATACATTTATTATGTTTGCTTACCTTAAGAAAAGCAAACAGAAAGGGATCATTTTAAGATCATTTAAGAAGAGAGTTTGGGGGCTTGGAAGAATCTTAACAAGTCAGAAAGCAAGAAAACTGCATCCCTTTCTTCATGGTATTCACTAGCCAAGCCACTGCATGTTTGGGGGGGAGGGTGGCTACATCATCAGCCAGTGAGACAGCTAAGATGGTGGTATGAAAATGTACAACCATACTGCAGGTTGTAAGCATGCTGTGCATAATACATGAGTTAGTTCCTGGTGTAGGGTATGCCATCTTAGTTTGCTGTACTGTTTGTCATGTGAGTTCATTTACTGTTTCTACAAGTCAGATGTGTCGTGTAGTAATTTGGGGTGCATAATTATGGTATGTCTCAAGTTGTCGATATTATTTAGTAATGTCAGCTAATGTGGCAGTGTATGACTTTTTCCTCTTTGCTGTGCTTAATCCACTCATATCCTTTCAAAATATAATCCCATCCTTCTACTGTTTCCTACTGTACAGGCAAATGTGAGGGCTAGTGAATGCAAAGTAAAGAGAGTTATTACAGAGAAAAATTCAGAAAAAAAATACTAACTGTACATAGGAAAACGAATGAACTCTGCAGAAAAATTACAGACAATACAGAATGTTCAATATATACACAAATAATACATACTATACAAAACATGCCACTTCCCCATCTGCAGCAGATATGTGCATGGAGTGAGTTATAAGGGTTCAGGATTCTAAATGTGCAACTAAAGAAAGCAGTGCCTGTGGGATAAGGAGGAAAGAAGAAAGAAAGAAAAGAAAGAAAGAAAGAAAGAAAAGGGGAGGGAAAGAAGGGAGGGAGGGAGGGAGGAAGGGAAGGAAAGGGGGAAATTAAGGAAAAGGGGGAAGGCAGATTTGATCACAATGGAGAAAGAGCCAGGTGAGAGGAGAAGAGTGTGTAGGTGTCTACTGAGAAATCTGGGGGATGAACTACGAGGGGACAGGAAGAGAATGCCAACTGCCTGGTGTGTTTACATCCACATGGTCACTCCAAAAGCATCTTCTACATCATCTCTGGAGAATTTTGAATGTCAGCTCTTCTGCTGCAGGATAAGGTGCTAACTATGATAACCACCTATTGAGAATGGAGCATGGAAAACAAAAGTACAACAAATATGAGGGATTAGCATAAAGAGGCAGCCAAAAGCATAAGCATCTACTTTCGAGGTCTAAATGTCTCTCACGCAGTGTGTTCATGTAGTTAGCATGTAGACTCGGATTACGTCAAACCACTGTTGATGTTTTGTATTGCTGTATGACCTGTAATTGTTGTTCTTTTGTTTGTAACTCTCCTGGGTCGTGCCTGAAAATAGGCAATGCTTTAGTCTACTGCACTTACCTGGTAAACAAACAATAAATAAACAAATGAAGTAACATGTGGTCTTTCTTGAGCAAGCCACTTGGTCTCTCTGGGCTTTTGTCCTACAACTTGCAAAACTGTCAGAAACAGGACCCCGGTAAAAATGAGATGTTGCGTCTCAGCAAGGCTACCCAGTGTAACATAAATTGCAAATAAATTTAAAAAAATGTAATTTGATTCTACTGCCACAGTATCGGCAGGCCCCACTTAAATACATTATTTAGTTGAAGCAAAGACAGCTGAAGACAAAGAATGCTTCATAGCCAGAATTAGGTGCTTTGTACTGCAACCGTGGATGCATCCCCTTGCTGGCTCTCAGAGCCATTGTACAGAGAATGATTCTCTCTATTTTCAACTATGTAGACACCATCTATGAAAGTGCTTCAAAGTCCACCCTGGCCAGACTGGATCCTCTCTATCACTCCTTCTGTCAGTTTGCTCTGGACTGTCCACCCCGATCTCACCACTGCTCTTTATACACCTCACTCTCTCTCTCCCCCCTCTTGAAGCCAGAGGTCATGCACATTGCTCCTCCTTTATTGCAAAGTACTGGCTTAGTTCTCTCCACTCTTACCTCTCCTCTCTACTCTCACCCCTCCTCCTTCCTTTTACTTCCTCTGCAGCTCTGGATATCGCTCCCTAGCACTCCTACCTAGGTCATCTTCATCTGGCCAGGCTGCTTTCTCCTACCGCCTCCCTAAACTCTGGAATTCCTTCCCCCTTTCCATCCATTCTGCCACTTCCCTTCACTCTCTCTCCTCTCGTCTCTTTGACTTCACTGCTCCCTCCTGCAACAGTGCAATAATGAATGGACAGTAGCATGGCCACAGGGTAACCTATGCATATTATTTCCACAGGTGACAGTGGCTATCTACAGCAGCCATGGCTCATGACACCAGTGAGACACCCAGAAACAGACTCGGAGATACAGTACAATGAAGCCCACGCATTGACACTTTCAGTCATTGACAAGACCTTTGGACTGTTGAAAATGTGCTTCTGTTGCCTAGACAGATCAGAGTGAATCCTGCAGTACACATTGGCAATGACTTGTAAGATTTTTGTGGTATGCTGCATCCTTCATAATATAGCCATAGCACACAGGATTGCTATGCCAGAGGAGGATGCTGAGCTGGTGGATGATGACGATGGTGGAGAGGAAGCCAATGTGGACACCAGACCTGTGCAGTGGCTGTCAGGACATGGAGTACTGTAGCCGGCCATCATGCCAGAACACAATAGATCAGCAGCCACTTCACATAAGCAGACAGGAGTGTCAAAATGCCACCACTGCCACAGGCACTGTCATACTCTCAGAGGCCAGAACTGGATTCCTCATGACCAAATGACTGTATGACCAGCCACACAGAAGAATGGATGCCATGCACATGTGGGGATCAACAGCAGTGTCATGGTAGGTGCACTGTGTGTGCCCATCATCCCATCCACATGCAGGTGAAGGTACACGGTGGCCATGGTGATGGAACATGTGGCACTATGGTCATAACACATGTACATACTGTGGGACATGGCCCAAGCAGAGCTGTGTAGGAGGGGATGTTGCCTGGTGCTGCCTAAAGGCAGTGGCATCTCTGTTGCTGGTTTAGTGCTCATTACCTGTAGGTAGCCTGCAGGTGGCAGAGTAACACATCTCAGCAGGCACCCAAATAAGAAGGTCAAGGCACACTGCACATCAAGAGTGTTGATGGCTGGAAGGCTGCAGCACATCTAGGAGGTCCAGTGGAAGATGACAACAGACATGGCACAAGGACACACTAGATGGCACTGGGCAGGGAGGCCAAAAATTAAACCCCATGGAGAGCGTGTCAATGGGCACATATTTACGGTGGTCCACAGTCATGGGGCATCACAGCCATGTGAGTGCAGCCAACAGTCCAACAGCCCCCTCCCCAAATATGCAGGGGTGCTAGGGCCTCCCCCAGAGCATGGGGGCCTAAAATTGGCCTGTACTATATATGGACTCCCTCAAAGTTACTGCCATGTTGACTATGTGCTGGGATCAGACCACATGATGTCAGAAATGCAATGCACTGGGCATTTCAAAACTGGGGAGGCAGGTGTGCCATCCCACAAGTGGCAGGGATAGTGGTCAGTCATGGGCCCCCTCAACACAAGTGGCAGTGATTATGTGGGAGTGTGTCTGTACAGGTGTCACCTGGGGTGATTAACACACAGAGGTGAGGTTGTGAGACATGAGGACAAATATACTGCCTCAAGGTGTCACCATGACCAGTAGATATGCTAGCCATGCCTGGAGGCAGTGTGTGATGTGGCCACAGAATACTGTATGAGGGAGGCACAGGTGGAATAGTTATCGTGTCACAGGTGGAGATGTTGGCTGTAGGAAACCTGGGGATGGGTGGAGTGTTTATTCTGCATGGACCTGGGTGGTGTACAGCACAGCAGGTCACAGTATTGTGAAGCTGTGAGGAAAATAACGTAGGCTGCATCAGATCCCAGCAGGTTATGAAGCCAGCCTGCGTCGCTGGGAAAAATGACATATGCTGAGGCATTTTCATGCTTGTCTTTTCTTGAAGGTGTGGCGAAAATGTGAAATGACACAACTTGCTTCAAAATGACGTGGATTGCAGCTAAATACAAAAGTAACCACTGATGCATGTGGCAGGACCATAACAACAGCTGTAGCGGTACTGAGAGCAATAACACCACATCCTTGTGCCCCCACAACTGCAGTTACCAGTTTTTCAGCACTACCACTTGGACATGGCTACCTCAAGGGCCAGAGCTCCAAATTTCATAATAGAGGAAACTGTATAACTCATCAGTGCATCCAATAGTGAGCCAGGATGCTACTGCCCCCACACAGCAGGCAAGATTCCCCCAATGATAGGGATAAGGTATGGAGGATTACTGCCCACAAGTTGCAGCACCTGTCATGGGTCAGACATACCCCAAGGCAAATAAAACAATGATGGAATAACCTCCAGCTGTGGAACATGGCCCAGGATACTGATGTGGCCATGCAGGGAGGCTACCACCATAGTGCAGCTATGTGGCAAAGTAATATTTCCACCACAACATCTGTAATGTGTGCCACTGATCCTGATGGGCGCATACTTGCAGTACCTCATCCCCACTTTTTTCTCCACAGATGCCGCCAAAAGCAACAATAAAGGTCCCCAGGACAGTGCATGTTGCAGTGATGACCCTGATACTGGAAAGGTAAGTGTCATGTACAGTTCAGGTGCACAAAGCTGGGACTTATGGTGGCGTGGGTACATGCACAAAGCCACCAACCATGGTCCTGTACATTGGGCTGGTTCACAGCTCTGACATGCCAAACCCCAAAGGCACCACCAGTGGGTGGCATACCATGCCCTGGTCAGGTGTCCCCTTGGGCTCAGGTGGCCCCCTACATGTCCCATACAGCTATGCCCTGGGGGACCATGGATCCCTCACGTGCATCTCATGTGGTGCAGTACACAGCAGATGCACTGCAATGGCATATCACATAATGACAGGGTGGGACAGACACATCTGGTCCCAGATGGGGAGGCATGTGCCAGCATGGACCACTGAGGCATGGGAAGTTAACCCATGGTGGAAAATAGCAGGGAACAGTACTGATGCGCACCCTGTTACAGTGATGTGTAGCTGCCGGGCCTTGCAGTACATGTTGCTGCACCCTGTGGTGCACCTGCATATGGATCCATGGCCATGACCCTGGACAGGCAGGTCGCAGAAGATGCCAGCCGTGGTAGAAAATGCTAAACATAACATGCCTGGCTGTGACACTGAACAGGTAAGTGGTATGGTCACATCATGTGTGTCCTGAAGCCCCACTGCATCGTAGCTGGTGGCCATGGTGCCATATGACACCCCAGACAGGTGGGAGGGTATTGTGTATGGGTTGATGCCTTAATACTCTGTGGTTAGGTTCCACCACACAGGTCCCAGACAGTTGGGATCCAGGGACTCATGGTGGTGGCTGGCCCAGCACCAATCAAGGCAGGGTAGGAATACCACACAGCCACCAACGGTAGTGCATTGCAGGACAGAGGGTCACTACAGGCAACAGGTGGGGTGTAGATACCATGGTGACATGGCACAGGTGGCACAACCACATACCACCCAGTTGCATGTACATATTATGTCATGGGGATGGCCAGTAGTACAAAGGGAGGATCACATGGGGATTACAAGGAGGGTCACCTCAGGATGTACCCCAGAGCTGGTGAAGCACCTGCAAACCAGCCCTGTAGCTGCACAGTGTAACCCTGTGACATTATACCACACCACACAGTAGTGCTTGTAGAGCACTGGGGGGATGTTGGACACCTACAGGTGTACCACATGCCCCATAGTCCCCACCCCACAGTGCTGCACCATGGAACACAGCGGCAGGCATGGGCAATAACACTGTATGTGCCACAAAGGCTTCAAGTGTGTGGCGGTGGCCTGTGATGTGTTTCTTATGCCATGGGGGGCATCCCAGCAGAGGATGAGAGCAGGGGTACACATGGACAATGGCCAAGTGCCTTGTCAGGGGTCCAAGGGACAGTGGGAGTGATATACCCATAGCCCAGTGTGTCACGACACCTGCCACCCATCATGTCCGGGTGTGGGTAGCTGCACAGCTGTGACACCATAAGGTGGACGACAGCACACCCACAGGTCTGTCATGGAGCCCACATTATGCTGGCCACTCTGTACTGACCCCTAGGTGCCATGGCCCATCAGTGTATGTAGGATGCTGTGGCTGCTTTTATAGGCAGCATGATGGATACATGTGTACTGCATTACCACTCACTGTCCCATGTGTGTCCTTCGGCACCCCCCCAATAGCATATTGCTGTCCAGTATCACAACACTCAGTGCACCACAGACACCGCTGCGGTATGTACTACCCTGTGATGCAGGGGTGCAGCTGGGGGGTTTAGAGAACCACTGTAGACCCTCTCAGACCTATATGTGACACGATATCATGACCCTGATGACCTGGACACACCTGTACTGGTATTACATTGGTCTGCGGAGCCATATACTGGTAGCCAGTGTCAGAGGCACTTCTCATGGCAACCTACCTCAGTGTGTGGGTCAAGGTGTCATTGGTGTGGTGCCATGGGACAGCCCAGGTACAGCACCAGCAGGTTCACTGAGCATGGCTTTTCATGGAATGACATGGGGGAAGCCATGTCCAGCTGGAATGGATGAGGTGGGCCACATGGTGGGTAGCACAGGGAATTTGCAGACAAACTGCTGGCAGCTGGGGGGTGGGGCCTGGTGGGACACCCCACGGCACAGTGTGACTGATGTTGCAACGCATGGTGGTAGACCCCAGTTGGGAGGGTGTAGGGCTGAACAAGGCACCCACTGGCCCACTGAGTATATGCCCATGTCACCACCACTGTTGTGGCACTACACCTTAACACACATGGTACTTGTGGCCACACATCCATGCAATATGGCCCATGCCACCCTGCATGTCCGCAGGTGCCCCTGATCCACCATCTATGGGTATATGCAACCATGATCTGTGCCATATATGTGAGGTGCACCTGTTGTGTGCAGGGCTGCCACACATGTGGTGGACCCCCACCCCAAACACAGACAGGCAGAGCCACTGCATGACCACCATGGTGGCATCCAGTGATGGGTGAGCTGCGTATGCATAGCCACAGCCATGACATAACCCACCATGTGGGATGCCACAACCCCCCAACCTGGGGTGTATAGCAGCATAAGCACTGCTCAGCCAACTCCAGCTGCAGGCCCAGGCTGTACATGTGTGGGCCGGCACATGCAGTACTAGACTGCAGCACATCCCACAACCCCCCACCCACAGGACCCAGCTGATGGCCACAGTGACATCATTATCACCACCCCATGGTGGACACAGTGTGCATCACTGCAGGTGCATCACACATGTCGGCTGCTGTCTAACGTGGGTTGGGGACATACATAGCAATACTGTTCCGCTGTAACCCAAAGGGGACCCACCACTCCTCACAGCCAATGCCACATGTGCATGGGTGTGGTGCCTCACCCAGGGAGCAATAGCAGTGCTGTCACCCCCAATGGTGACCAACACCCCCTAAAATTGTGGCACTGTAGCACATGCCCAGCCCCCCATGCCACCCTCCTGTGCCATACGGGCAGGTGTGCCATACACCCCACTCCCACAATACCTCTCCACTAGTATGCTAATTGGCACCCAGCAGCCGCCCCCGCTACATCAGCTATCAGACAACCCATCCGGCCCACCCCTGCCCTGGCCACAGTGGCCCCCTGCCATGTGCCTCCATGGAACCATTCCAGTGGCAGATGCAACACATGCATGGTGCATGACCTATCCACCACTGTCAGTGGCACTGTGTTGCTGGCAGACCCCATTGCCCACAGCCTGCACCACTACCTATCCCATCCCATAGTCTACTCCCTGTCCCTGGGTCCCTCAGTGCCCCTGGCCTGTGGCCCTCACATCCTGTGTGGGCAGCAACTGCCAATCCTAGGGCAATTCTGTATAGCTCTGTGGGCATGGTACACCCACCAGGACATTTTGCGCCCCTGTGGCATGTATAGTGTGCCTAGGCCACCACCCAGAGCACTCCCCTGTGCCATATCCACCTAACAAAGTAGCCTGCATGAGCCATCCTGCCAGCCAGTTCTGACACAGTTCTACCCTCTGCCCTTACAGGTGATGGACAACATCCTGCATGTGGGCACCAGAGGGAGGCACCATGGGTCCATGCCCTGGAGAGGGCAATGCGGCGACTGAAATATCAGCCTGTGCTGACAGGACCAGATGCCAGATGGAGGAGCAGCACAACACATACAGGGACACTTGTTTGTTACAGTGTTACAGTCTGAGACACAGTAGGACTCTGACCAAGGGGCCACCCCTGTGCCATGGGCACGTGTTTCATCACTTGGGTGGTGGCATGTATATAGTTTTGTTATAATTCTCTCACAGATTCTTTGCTATTGTTCATGCCATGGTTATTGTTGTTTATAGCTTTTCTAACATTTTTGACATTGTTATTGTTTTGTTGTTTTCTGCTGTTGTTACCCTTGTTGTTGTTGTTGTTGTTGTTGTTTTGTTGTTTCAATACATGTTTAGAGTTGCACACTGTAATGTTTGTGTACTCCTTTCACCATGGTAGTATGTTAGCCAGGGGGTGGCCTGCACAGCACATAGGGCCATGTGTGCAGGTGGTGTGCCATGTGAGCTGGGTATGGGTCCAGATCACCAGGGTGCAGGCTGCATGTTACATGGGTGGCCAACACACATGTGCAGAGCATATGTGTGGCCATGTGTTGTCTCTCTGTCCCATGGCATGTCACGGCCATGGCCACTGTGCTACAGCATGTCATGCCAGTACTGCATGTGTACCACCTGGCTACACTTTCTGTGTGCCCCACGGCCCCATGGTGTCAAGGCATGGCCCAGTTATGCGACAGTGGCACTGTCTATTCCCCACTGACCATCACATGTGATAGAGCAAGGACAGCCATACATCCCCGCACTGGTACCTGTGCACCCTGGCCAGCATGGGTGACCTGTGATCCTCAGCATGCCTGCACACACTGGACAGCACAAATACCCCTGGCATAGTGTGGAATGGGTCCCTCACAGTTGCATCATAGGTGCCTGGTCCTGAACCTGTCCTGAACCTGGCCCTCTCATGTACATGTCCCTGTTGGGGTACTGAATATACCTGTGCCTATGCCATGCTGTACTATGGCATGCCAGTATTGTATGTCACACTACTGACATGTGCACAGCACATGTTTACAGGTGTCTTGTACACCCTGTTAACTGTTGACAGGATGCCTCACTGTCAGGTATGTTGGTCATGCCACATACCCATTGCCCAGTACCACCCATGTGGTGCACATACCCCATGTGGAGGGGTGCTCCCTTGATGTGTGTAGGTAGATCATATGTGTGTGAAACAGGGCACGCATAGACAGTTTTCATCATTATTAATTTTATTTATGTATATACAGCTGAGCAGGAGTGGTACACACATAAAGTATCTATGGAGATGGTTTCTGGCACACATAACCTGCTGTCATTTTTGTGTACTGTATGTGCCATTGTGTGACCTCCCAATGCACCTGCTGAGTGCTTGCCATACCTTGTGCCCTGTGTGTGTCCATGGTTCCCCACCACCACAGTATGCGGTCCCTGGTTTCCATTATACAGTATGTTCATACTGTGTCCCTCTGTCATGTGTCCATAATGTTCCAGATTTCCCTGGCTATGCAACATGCCTGGGCCATTAGTCCCAGGGGTACACATCCAGTGTTTTATTTAGCTTGCAGGACACCCTTCCTGCTGTGCACCTGAGACTGTCCAGCCCATATCTGTGAGGCATGTAGGCAGTGGGTGACCATGGCTGCTCTGCTGTTGTCTGTGTCCCCATCTGATCCCCTTGGCTGGTGTACAGTTGTCCATAGCGACCTCCTTGTGGCTGGTACTGTGTCGTGAGATGTACTACCGGTTGGCATCTCCTGCATCACAGTATCCTTTGGCCTCCTTCCCTTTTCTTTGGTGGTGCATCTGTGGCACTGTCTCCTCCCATAGCAGGGGTGTCCTGTGTGGGGTGCCCCTGGTGGCCATAGTGCTCCTACAGGTGGTGGTGTGGAACTACGACTCACTGGTGGCTTGGGATGTTATTGCCTGGAGCTCTGTGGTGTGCTGGGCACTGTATGCCTGCCATGAGGTGTCAGTGCCTTCCAGGACCTGTTGTGTGGGAGTGCCCCTGGTGGCCATGGTGCTCCAACACATGGTAGCGTTGGACTGTGTCTCACTGGAGGCCTGTGTTATAGGAGATCACACCTATGAAGTGGGCTGGTTGCTGTGTGTCTGCCCTCTGGTGCTAGTGGCTTCCAGGTCCTCTTGAGTAGTGCCAGCCTTGGTGGTGGTTGCCCATGGCTGCTGCTCATGTTGACCGCTGGTGCCCTGGGTGGTTATGGCAGTAGTTTCTGGGGCTAGGTGATTGCTTGGAGCCTGGAATGGGTTACTCATGGCACTGTTGGCTGGTAGGCGCTGCTAAACTCCATTGTTGTTGGTATGGTGTCCTGGGTATGTGTTTCACTATGGACCTGTGCCAGCTGTGCAGGATGTGCCTGTTGGTGTTGTGTTGTGTGTTGCATGGTCCAGAGTGTACTGGAATGCCCTGCAATGTTCACACTGGCCTGGAACAGTGCTTTGATAGCCACTGGGTACAGTGTAACCATGGAGTTGTGGCCCCTTCACACTCTTCTGCTGTTTGAACCATAGGGCCTCAGCAATGTTTTGTAGTACAGCGGTGATGGCAGTGATCTGTTCTTGTTTCACAGCAATGCTCCTCTCCAGTACTGCTCCAGGGCTTCTGTCTGTTGTTCTACACATGCCTGGAGCCCATGAAGTGCTGCTGTGTGTTCCAAATGCCAGGCTGCAATCTGCTGTACCCTAAACTGGATAGCATCCTTTACCCCAGCCATTGCCTCTTCATTGAGGCTGTAGCGTTCCCTAGAGCATTGTGGTGTGCATCCATGGCAGCCCAGATTGCTGTCTTCTCCTGACTCAGTGCCACTTCAGTGTCCAGTACTGTCTGGCAGTAGTGATCAAGGTCATCATCCTCCATGAGTGCACTGTGGATGGCCTGTGCAGGTGACTGCATTGTCCCCTCCTCACATCCCAATTGTGGAGGACTGAGTTCTTGCACAATGTTCTCATGTATTGTCTCATCAGTATCTGTCTGTGACTCATCAGTGTCACCATGTGCGCTCTGGGTGACTTCCTCAGTGTCAGTGGTCTTCTGTGTCACCACAGGTGATTACCACTAGCTCGCAGTCTCCTGCTCCTGGCTGTCCTCAGTTGCCAGGCCCGCACTGCTATCTGTTGACCCTGTGTCTATGTCAGCCATGCCCTCATCCCCAGCTTGTATATGGGCAGTGGTGCCACTCGTGCCCAATGCTGCTGTTCCTGACTGCTCTGAAGAGGTACCTGTCCAGATATACATTTATCCAGTATTAGTGGCTCTGTTGTTCAGCCATGGCAGTAGACTGATGTCTGCTGTCCACACTGCCCCTCATTGTTGTGTAACCTCCATTCCACATGAGGGTCCCCGACCACCAAAACATGGTGGAGGGTGCGTCTTGGCACAGCTGCAGGCTGTGCTGTCACAGTAGACTCTACTATCCTGTGGACAGTACTGGACCTTGCATGGGTCTGCAAAACTAGCCTGCACTGGATAAGGTCTCAGGGTACAGCTGCCATACCCTGTAGTGCACAAACACTCCCTTCCCATGTTGGGCTCTCCAGGTGCTGTTGCCTCTTTCAGACAGTGTAGTTTGCACATGTGAGCTGTTTGATACTGTAGCCTGTGTGTGGCCTGCTGTCTGACCTTGCCCCAGGATGGGCAGTGCACCCCCCGAGTGTGGAGGTTGGTGTGACAGTACCGGGGGGGCTGCAGCATGTCCTACATATTGTCGCTGTAGCATACACTACCCATATGTTTCCCCATTCCTCTTGGCAGGCCATTGCTCTGCAGCACAGGAGTGGGGTATGCTCAAACCACTTGCGGGTGTGTCTGCAAGGTGGGATGCTCCACCTGCAGAGGGTTCCTCTCCCCCAACACACACCTATGGGCTGGGTCCACATGTGGCACCTGTCCTCTGGCATCCACATTCTGTGGTCTTTGGTGCTTCCCCACCACCCCAGCGCCTGACACCTCCTGTGCCTATGTCCAGCATTCAGCCATGGTGGCCTGGCACATGCCTATATATTCTGTAGTTGTCTTTCCATAAGGAGCTCATGGCCCATCCCCCTCCCTCCACAGTGATGTCACCTGTACATTGCAGGTCTTTGTTGGCAGCCTGCTTGCCACCTCCATGCTGCATGCTACATAACACCTGCCTGTACTGCTGCCTATTCTGACCATGGGAGTTCATCCCACACCTGTTTTTGGCAAGGCAGGTTGCTGCATTACCACTATCAGCCTACGCATATGTCCTAACTGCCTTTCTGATCCATGATACAGGGCTGTGTCCTGTGACACAGTGCACACACCCATACCAGGTGTGCCGCGCCCAACTCCAAGTTGGGGTACAGTGTGGTCCTGTTCCCATTATGCACAGGTGTGTGACACATGGCTGAGGTGCCACTAGTAGCCATGTTTTGTCCCATGGCTGGTGTCACACTATGGCCATGCCCTGCTGTGGCCCTTTATGCCCTACACTGTATTCATGGTTCTGGACACGTGTACCTGGTACACATCAAAGATACTGTAAGCCACCTCTTTGGTTGTGACACATGCATGTGAGGTATTACACATGTACTGCCCTTGCCTGGTGGCACACATGCTTGGTGTCAAGGCAGGCATGACATTCCCCCAGGTTTATTCTGTGCTGTGTACACCTGCATGGCCCAAACCCCTACTTGTGCCTCTGTTGTGATTTTGCCATCCTCATCCACCTTGAGCAGTTACAGAGCCAGTGACATACCTGCTGAACTCTGTAGTCTGAAGATGACTAAGGTGCTGTTCCCTCAATCATATGGCTGCTTAGGTGTAATGCAACTCACTCCTCCTGGCTGCTTAGGAGTGTCCCCTGACTTAGTCTGCCACCAGTAGCCATGGTACGTTGTCTATTGTGGGCCATTTTCTCCTTGGACCTCTGCCTGATATCAGAGTAGTGCTTCTGCAGTTTGATTATGGGGTGCTTGACCAGGCCTACTGTATTTATTTTTGTGGTCACCTCATCCCAGGCCTGTTTCCCGCGGTCCTTCAGCTCCTTCTCAGTACCTCATGGTAGTAAGAGGTTTACATAGGCATCTACCTCCTCTATCGGTATATCTGTTTCCTCCTGCATAAAGTTTTTTTGTTTTTGTTTGCCAGCCCTTTCCTGTGCCATTGTTTGGCTCGTTCCCTCCACCGTTGCTTGTGCCACTTTTATTTTTCTTTCGTCCATCTTTTCACCTGTCTTTCGGATGAGATGTTAAACCGGGGTCCCATCTGCCTGTTTTGGTGGTGGTTCAGGTGGATGTTAAAGATCCCATGACATTTCTCAGAAAGAGTAGGGGAAGTTTTCCCCAGTTTAATCTGGTTCAAGGTCAGTTGGCATTCATCTATATCCACCTTCCCCGGTCGTGCCTGAAAATAGGCAGAATTTGTCTAGTGCACTTACGTGGTCAACAAAAACGAAATAAATAAATTTTATTCAGCTTCCATCAGTCCTTTCACTTGCACCAGCTTTATGACACAGTGTGTGTCTTGCATCAGTTCAGGGGTGACTGATGTATTGGCTGCCTCCAATTAGCAGGGCCTAGTAAGAAGGCTGAAAGGTGACAAATGTTGGGGAAGGAGACACAGATGGAGACATCTGTGGAAAAAGAAAATAGATGTGTACAGATGCAAACAGACTTTATGGAAAAGAAGGGGTGGCTGAAATATATTAGTAGAAAATAAGTCTATCATTTAAACCGGAGGGCTGCTGGGAGCCAAGGCGGATGATCAGCTTGGTTTCCATGTTTTTTCTATGGTCAGAATCCCAGAAGCCCTGCTGAACACAGTGATCTCCCCCAATAATGGCCTGACAGCTTTGCAGCATTTTCTGAATAAGCGTGACATCCAGCAGCCACCCGCACACACACACACACACACACTTACCCATCTGGCAGAACTTGTTCTTGAACTCAGTGCTTTTTCTTTCAATAACAGTTTTTTTCAGCAGGTCAGTGGAGATGTCATGGGTATGAAGATGGGTCCCAGCTTTGCCAATCTGTTTGTGGGTCAGGTGGAGGAACAGTTTTTTCTCTCATTCACAGGGACTGCACCTGAACTCTACATAGACGACTGTGTGGGGGCTACTTCCTGCTCCAAAGAAACCCTCCAAATCTTCTTGGACAAGTTTAAAACTGCCCATCCTTCCCTTTAGTACACCATTGAAGTATCCTCCTCTACACTGCCTTTTCTGGATATCAAGCTGTCAGTGCAGAACACTGGTCTGAAGGCATCAGTTTATTACAAACCCACTGACTCACACAGTTTCCTCCTCCACATCTCCTTCCATCCTAAACATGTCAAGAATGGCTTGCCATAGTCATAGTTTCTTAGACGTCACAGATTATACAGGGATGATGATGATTTTGTTGAGCAGGCCCAAATAATGCATAGTTTTTTTATTAACAGGGGATACCCTAAAGGCACAGTGGACAGAGCACTCTCCCGTGTAAGAAATATGCCCCATAACCTTGACCTCCATAGGAAGGATACTGTCACGCAAGAACAAAGATAAATTCCACTAGTGCTTCCCTTCCATCAGTGTACACTTTCTCATCATAGGATCATCACCAGCAACTTTCCTATTTTGCAAACTGACCCCAACATTGGTGCTTCCTTTACAGAACCACATATTGCCTCCTACCGCCGGCTACACCAACCTGTGGAATCTCCTGGTAAGAAGCAGCCAACCTGCTCCTAACAGTTCCTCCATGCCAGGTACCAAACCTTGCAGCAGAACTCGATGCTACACCTGCAAATTTATTTCTAGTGTGACTGAAATTCGGGGGTCCGCAGGTGTTTTTCACATCAGGAAGGAGTTCTCATGTACCTCCATTAATGTGGTACATTGTATTCTTTGCAGGAAGCGTGCAGCTATTTACATCAGAGAAACTGATAGATGCCTTGCTGACTGTTTCAGGGAACACTACATGGCAGTCAGGAATGAAGGCACTGATAAACCCATTGTATCCCACTTTATCACCAGGGACTACAGTATCAATGATCTTTCTGTTTGTGTCCTTCAGCAGGGCTTCTGGGATTCTGATAGACTTATTTTCTACTAATATATTTCAGTCACGCCTTATTTTCCCTAAAGTCTGTTTGTATCTGTACACATCTATTTTCTTTTTCCACAGATGTCTCCATCTATGTCTCCTTCCCCCACATTTGTCATCTTTCAGTCTTCTTACTAGGCCCTGCTAATTAGTCCACACCTGGGGACTTCTCTGGCTCATTCACTGCTATTATGCCTTGTCACTCCCATCATCACCTTTTTGTTTTCCAGATTCTGTCTTTACCTTGCCATTTATCACTTCTTCTCCCAGAGCCTCCCCCTTTTTACTTTCCCCATATATATGCTCCTTATTTTACCTCTCCTCTACATTAATTTTGCTTTTTCTCTTTTAGATATTTCCTGAAGAAGACCTATGGTCCAAGCGTCGATTTTTAACTCTATTTTCTATTTTCATTTGCATTTAATATAACCACAGTGTATTGATAGTTCCAGTCAACAGAACTGAAAGCTTTTTCAAAATTGATGGCCACCGCTGCTGTCTGGGAAGGGTAGGAGCAAGCAATATCAAATTGATTAATGTACACATATGATCCAAACTAAGCCATCCTTGAATAAACCCTTCTTGCGAGGGGTGAATCAGGTGTGGTAGTTGAGGTTTCAGACAGGCAGCAAAGAGTCTGGCTTATATTTTGCTATCTGCCATGATAAGAGATATTGGGCAGTAACTGGAGGGGAGTGTGTGGTCTTTACCCAGATTAGGGAGCACGGTAATTTTGGCCAAGGACATTGATGCTGGAAACAGCCCTGTGGAAGCAATTTCCACATAAAGGCAATGCAGTATGGGACATAGTTGAGGAGAGAGGCGCTGATACATATCTATTGGTAGGCCATCTCCACCGGGAGCCTTCCTTGGTTTAAGAGACCGAATCGCTGTTGTTATTTCTCGAAGAGAGATAGGCCAAGTTAAAGATGCCATCTGAGAAGTATCCAATATAGAGAGATGCAAGTTATAAAGGAAGAAGGATAGCTGAAATGAGTGAGGCATTGAGACTGAGGAGTAAAGCTGGTGATAGAAAGTTGTCATGGCATTGTTTATATCTCAGGTTTAGTACAAAGATGGCCAGCCTGATTACATAGTGAGGGGTTGTATCTTTTGGACTGTTGCTTCTTCAGGCGATAAGGTAAGAGTTTATCACTCTTTTCACCGCTTTCCCAGTACTTATTTTTTAAGTGCAATAGTGCAAGTTCTGCTTTCCACATTGTAAGGGCATTGATCTCCTGATGGAGTGCAAGGACTTCCTGCCATAGTGGAGAGCATTTGGGGAGGGATTAGAATTAAGGATGGCCTCCTTGGTTGCAAGTTGGGTTTCTAGAGTAGCCAGCTGACTCTCCTGTTGTTTGCAGCAGTGGACAGCGAAGCCTATAATGTGGCCTATAAGGGTGGCTTTGAAGGCCTCACATAAGATAACAACAGAAGTAGCTCCATTATCGTCATTGAAAAATTCAGTCACAGCTTGTTTAAGCCAAGCATTAAACTGAGGGTCTTGTAGAAGAAGTGGGTCTAACCACCAACAAAGAGAATGTTGCGAGTTGCTACCGAGGAGCAAATCTAGTTGAATGGGATCATGATCAGATATAGCTAGCAGGTTGATAGCTACTGCAATAACCAAAGTGGTAAGGTTGGGGGAGGTGAGTCATAAGTCTAAGTGGCTAAAGGTGCCATGGGCCACAGATTGATAAGTATAGTCCCTGACTTGTGGGTTATGCATTCTCCAAATGTCAGTGAGAGCCTGGTCCTGGAGCTATTGTAGGACAGCTTGCAACACTCTGGCATGAGGTTCAGGCTTATCATGGCTCTGGTCTATAATGGTGTCCATGGTAAGGTTAAAGTCACCTCCAATTAGCACTGGAACTTGAGGGGTCAGCAAAGGTGGAGACTTGAGGCTAAATTGTGAAAGAATAAGGGAGAGTCCTGATTTGGAGCATACAAGTTCCAAATAGTCAAGGGACCTTGGGGTGTCAAACTGGGCCAGTATGAACTTTAAGCAAAGACCAGTGTAGGTCTTTGTGGCTAAGAATGGAGGCACCTCTGTTTTTTTTAAACAGAACATGTTATGGACTTCCACAGCTACCCAACCTCTCTGGAGCTTCTGTGCTTCCAAATCTGTGAGTTTAGTCTCCTGCAGAAGGACCACCCATGATTTAAGTTTGCAAAAGTGAATCATAACCTGTTTCCACTTAACTGGGGAATTTAATCTCCAAACATTACAGCCATGACAGAGGAGGTCAGACATTATTGCAGTGTTGTGAATAGAAAGGCATGAGGAGGTAGTGCTGAAAGTAGGGAAGCAGGTGCTGAGATCTTAGCAAACCAAAATGTTGTGGGTATTTGGGACATCTAGATTCTTGTCAAATCCAATGCTGCCTTGCACTATCTGTACATTACAAGGAGTGCTGTGTAGAATTGAAGATATATAACATTCAAAGGTATAACAAACAATCAAGAACAATAACAGTAATATGTTAACCATTAATATCAAACTGAACATAAGCATATCTACAATATCATTCGGAAAGCCTAAGTAGTGGATGCGAGGATGGGAACAAGGTAGAAACCCTACCCAAGGTTCACCTCGAACCCCTGTTGGGGGGAAAGCAGATCAGATCGCAGTAAACTGACTGGCTGCTGACGTAGTAGCAAGCATCTGGAACTATAGACAGCTAATAGAGGACAGTAAGGTTTCAGAAAGTAAAGGGGGTCAGGCAGACCAGTCCTCTCCTCCCAAAACATCTGTTGCCAAGTTGCAGCAGATCCTCATCACTTGTTAAAGGGAGAACAGCACTAGGTATGAAATCACTGCCCTAGAGTCCTATCTAGCAACAGATAGCTAAGTATTGCATGAAGTCAGGAGAGGGGTACATTAAGGAATTATTCTGTTTCCATTATACAGAAGCCATATAGCATTGGAGTACCTGATACCTGGGTTAATAATCAGAGGGGGAGGGAGGGGAGATACTGAAGAAGTAAAAGTTGAACTGTAAGAGCAGGATAATATGGAAAGATATATACTGGACATCTGGTGGGTGGGAGGGGGAGCAAGAATTTAACCAACTATCTGGAAGTGCACTGGGGCACAAAAAAGCTTATAAGATTGGGGAGAAAATGCCATGGTTTCCAGTTGGCTGTGTACTTGGGAGGGGGGAGACATCTCCAGTCAAGGCAGGATGTCTATGACAACTAGGATTCCAAGAAATGCAAAGAAAGGTATCTGTCACTTAATCTTAGCACAATACGCTTATGGAGGTGTCTGGGTAAGAGTGCAATTGAAACATAAAAGGAGTGGGGAGATAGGAAAAATGAACAGGGCACAGAAAGATGGGGAATATATTAGAAGGGTGAATCGATGATTTAAACAATGACAAGTGTCTGGATCAGGAGCAAGGGAGACTCTGTATGGGGAGATGCAGTAACATTCATGCAACCTGTCTCCATAGGGCATTCAGTTGTCTAATGTGCAAAGACTAAGATGTACATTGGAAAAGGAAATAAATGCCAATGTCTTAGGAGCTCGTGAACGTTTAATGGGGAACAGCTGAAATGGACTACATACGCGAGGAGTGTTGAGATTAAGAACAGATGCAGCGATCATTGTTTAGGGATAAATCTGTACTTGATGTGTAGGATGCGAGGTTCACTCACTATGTGCTGGGGGGGTCATCAAAGATCATAAGTATGCCTTGGGGGGATAGCACAGAGAGGGGAGGAGGGCCAGTTAAGGTATTCTAACACAGTTCAAAGCAAGTCCCAACATTTACCATGCTTATTAAAATAAATTTGCCACTGGCTTGTTAGGGACCCAGGGCATAGTCAATTATATCAAAGACAAATCATTCTTTAGGCCCGGTGGTGCTGAGGGTAGAGGCACTGGATGACACACCTCATGCCACACTGGTGACCTGTATTCGGGAGCAGATGCGGGTCACTGGGGGTTGGCCAGGGAGGAGTAGGATTAAAAATCCCAAGGACTGCTCTCTTCTCCTGGGGAGGGTGGGTTGTGAGCCGCTCAGCTCTCATGGCTCCCAGTGGAGACTGGGGGCATTGCAGCTGGCAGAGCCATGTTAAGGGGTAGGGATGAGTCGACGACGTCCAGTGGTGGGGGCAAGCTCGCTTCTGACATGCAATAGAAGTCATTGCACATCTGATCCTCTGGGACCAGGAAAAAAGAAAAAGGACCCTGGTACCCAGACAGGCGAAGGTGGATCCAGTGGATGACCCCCACACCCTCAGCTGGATCCGTCCCAACTGGTCTCCATGCCTCCTCCACTCCCTGGCCACCCTTCTAGATTCTAGATAGAGCACTGGAAGAGTTAGGGCGGTCCCACCCCAGGTGGATCAGAGCCGGGGTGGGGTGGCCGGTGGAGGTGGAGGAGTGCTCCTGGGAGTGGAGACAAGATTAGGGAGGATCTCAGGCCAGACGGGATAAGGTCGAACCAAGAGACTTCACTGGAGAGAGGTCTAAGGGGCCAGTGTGGGAGCATAAACAGAGTTAACAAGAAAAATAAAAGATAAATCATTCATTACCCCCCTCCCACCCTTCTGTACCCCTCTGAACTAAAGCACATATACTGTTTCACATCATATAGAAAGCATTTTGTAATATTTGGCTGTATATCATAAGTAGAGGTAGTTATTGGGGAAAAAAGAGGGATATAGCAGGGTGACATACCCTGATCACACTATATTTGTGCATCCCTTGGAAGTTAATCTTTTATTTCCCCATAGACAGTATAGTGTTTGAGAGCCATAGGCCGTAAATCACTGAATGATCTTACCACCAATACAGATGGTTATCAGTCTTCAGTTGGTGGGGCGATGTTAAGCAGGAACTGTTGCAGAGTTTTCTAGGGTGTTTTCCTGACTTTGTAGTGTGGTCAGGGGCCACTGGAGCATGTTCTGACACATCTAGTGCTGAGGGCAGAGTGAAAGCCTGCTGCTCCCGGGCTGATGGTGTTCCAGGGGCTCAGGAGGAGTTTGGGCCTGTGAGGAGGCCTAAGCAACAGCCTGGGCATACGAAACCTCCATAGATAACTCTTGTGATAAAGAATCATACCAGTTGTTCTGTAAAAGGGTGGAAGATTCATAGTCGGTGTTTTCAGATTGTTCACTACAGCTGCAGCTGCAGGATCTTTCCTTGAGTTGGCTGGCAGGGATCTTGGAGCCACCATGGCTCCTGTTTCGCCATTTCTGTTGGGAGGCATCATCCAGATGTCATGGAGCATTGTCTGGGTAGTCCTGGCAGGCGGTTGATCAGACACTGAAGTTGAGGTATTGTCCAGGTTGGTAGGTGAGTGAGCATCTTCTTCATGATGGCGAGCTCAGGGATTTGAGGGCAAAAATGCCCAAGGCCAATGGATTTAAATAAAATTATTAGCGGCTTCAGGGGTATGAAACATCATCAGTACCCCATTGTGTAGAAGCTGGAGTGTAACAGGGTAATGAACACAGAAGGAGATCCCGGCAGTATGTAAGGTCTGGCAGACTTCCCGTAGGCACGGCGTTGGTAGGTCAGATCTTTTGCATAATCTTGGAAGACCATCATCTACTGGCCTTGCCAATCCAGGGTACCCAGTTCACAAGATCACAGCAAAATGCTTTCTAGAACTTGAAAGAGAAGTAGCCTAGCAATTATAGGCCTCCAATCATCCCCATGTTTGAATATCAGGGCCTATTAACAGTGGATCCATTTGATCACGAAGTGAGTGTCCCCAGGTAGTTTAAGAATGCCAGGGAGGACATGCTGTAAGAAAGAAATAGTGTCTCCCATTCCAGCTCGTTCAGGGAAACCAATGAAACGTAGATTGTTTCTATAACCTCGATTCTCGAGGTCATCTAATTTAGCTTGTAGATCTTATATCTTTTTTTCTCGATCCCGTAGAATATTATGAATTTCACGTGTTGAACCCTCTGTTAGTGTGAGTCGCTGTTCCATCGCCTTGGTTTTGTATAAAGCTTCCTAGTGAAACTTTTAAATAAATAACTAGCTAACTAAATAAATAAATCAATGGCATTCCAAGCTCCACTTGCATAGATGAATTTCGTTTAATGTCCTGGAGCTCCGTTAAAAGTTAAAAGAACTTACCCTCTATTTTTTTCATATTTGCTGCTAGCACCGCTGCAATACTGCATAGCCAGTAGCCCTTTATTTTCTTTATATGTAAATAACCTGAAAGTTTTAAGTTTAAATTCTGAGCCATTATACCATTATTGGTGAGCAAAAAAAAAGTCTTAAACACCATATTATCTCAGGGTTTTTACACCATTAGAGATGTAGTGAAATTTTATTTTGCCATCGAAATTCTGGCGAAATTGCCAATTTCGCACTGTGAAACATTTCACTTAAGTATGGCCTTTCGGTGAAATTTTGCCACCCAATTTCACCTTGAATTTCACCTTGTGGTTCTATAAGGAGAAATTAGGCATAATTGGGTTTTTCTCTCTGCTGGTGGTCACACGGTTGAGTCTAAACAGACAAGTGAATGGTTCATTTCCTATGCTACATATCTCAAGGAAGCAGGCAGCATCTAGACTCAGAGATAGAGCCCTGTGACAGCAGAGTGTACTTTGATACATAAACTACTTAATTTGTGCTATTTTTTGAACTTTTTCTTGTTTGTCTTTGTCCTATTTCATATTTTAGTACCTGTGGAGTGTGTGTGTGTGTTTGTGTGTGTGTGTGTAATAATAATAATAATAATAAAATGTAATTATCACAGCACCTTTCAGCCATCAAGGTGCTTTACAGCAAGATAAAAGATCATGATAAAACTATGACAGACAGTAAAATAGTCAGAGGATCAAAATTTAATCGGTGCCACCAAAGGCATGGCACCATAAATAGGTTTTCAGAGCCTGTTTAAACCCCCCCCCCCACACACACACAGTCGTGCACTCCCGAAGCTGACGGGGTAGAGAATTCCAGAGGGTCGGGGCTGCATGTATAAATGCATGGGTCCCAGAAGATTTCAAAGGGACCCTCACAATCTCTAGCAACCCCTCGTCAGCTGAACGCAACTGTCACACAGGGCGGTAAGGCACAAGGAGCTCTTTCAAGTAGTCCCCCCCACCTGGCTCTCTCTCAGAGTCTGTATCTCTGTTTTTTTTTTTTGGTTTTGTTTGAATTGGGGGTGGTGGAGGGCATAATGGAAAAGGATAGAGGCAGTGGGGCACCTGTATGCCACATTGGTAGGTGTGCATTTCAGATGTCCATTAAAAATGAGATGCTACAGCAGCAGGAGGCTGTTGGCCCCAGCATCAGCACCCAGCAGCAAACAACTGTGCCCCCTCCCCAGCAGCAGGAGGTGACTGTGACCCCTCCACCACAGCAGCAGCAGTAGGAGACAGTGCCCCCTTCCCAGCACCAGGATACTGTTCCTCCACCCTAGCAGCAGGAGACCATGCCCCCTCCTGAGTAGCAGGAGAAGTCAGTGCCTGGGGCATCATCTGCCACCCCCCCCCCATGGCCCCATCATCCCCAAAGTTCTCCTGCCTGGGAGTTTTTTTATGCAAGTTCAGTAGTTGAGCCAGTGGTCACCTGCAATCTATTCAGGCAGGAAGTGTGTCGCAGTAAGTCTGGTTCCCACTTCAGTACAAGTGGCGAGTGGCGCCACATACTGCACCACCACCCACTTCAATGAGACCTCAAACTAACATACTAACATACTAAAATGCCAGCAGAATAGGCCTAACGGTCTTTCGTGTCTGCTCGTTTGGTCAGCCCCCCCCCCCCGGGTGCTGACCTTGCTGTCCCCCTCACCTTCTCTGGCTTCTCCCTTCCCAGTTCCGGATATTCTTGCTGCATTGGATTTTGCTTCCAGAACCCTTCCCTGTACCTGTCCCACCCCTCTTGAACCCCTCCACTGTCTCTGCCTCCACCAGCCCCTAGGTAGTGCATTCCATGGCTCCACCACCCTCTCAGTGAAGTAGCACCTCCTCCTTCTCCCTGAATCTTCCCCTCCAGCTTCCACCCATGCCCTCTGGGACCCTTCCTCCTTCCTTGAAGCACCTTGACTGTTCCTCCCCATTTACCCTCTTCATGTACCTGAAGACCTCTATCATGTCCCCCCGGTCCCTTCTCTCTTCCAGTGTGTACATATTTAGCTCTTCGAGCCTCTCCTCATAGGTCCTGTCCCCCAAGCCCCAAATCATTTTGGTTGCCCTCCTCTGGATCCTCTCCAGGAGGTTAATGTCCCTCTTTAAGTGTGGCCTCCAAAACTGCACGCAGTACTCCAGGTGCGGCCTCACCAAGCAGTTATACAGAGGGAGTATCACTTCCCTCCTTCTGGAGGTGATCCCCCTAGCGATGCATCCCAGCATGCTGTTGGCCTTGGCTGCTGCCCTCCTACAAGTCTCAGAGTTGTTCATCTTGACATCCACCACCACCCCCAGGTCCCTCTCAGCCATTGAGACTTGTAGTATTTCCCCAGGGTGTACACTTGGCCTGGGTTTCTGGCCCAGGTGGAGTACCTTGCATTTCCCTGCATTGAACCTCAGCTTCCACTTTCTAGACCATCTTTCCAGAGCCTCCAGGTCCCCCTGCAGGGCCACCCTCCTCCTCCCATCCACCACCGCCCCCCAGTTTGAGTCATCTGCAAAGAGACTCATCTCACTCCTGATTCCTGTCCTTATGTCAGATAGGTAGGCATTGAACAGAAGGGGCCCAAGGACTGATCCCTGTGGGACCCCACTAATGACCCTCCTTGGGGATGAGACTATCCCAACTACAACCCTCTGGGTCCGGTCCTGGAGCCAATTGCCTATCCATCTGATCATCTGATTTCCCACCCCATTTTCCTAGCTTATCCAACAGGCCCACGTGAGGAACAGAGTCAAATGCCTTGCTGAAGTCTAAAAAGAGGACATCCACTGGTCTACCCAGGTCCAAGGCACTTGTCACCCAGTCATAGAACTCCACCAGGTTTGTCTGACACAATTTCCCCGGGATGAATCCATGCTGTCTATCGTCCAGGCACCCTGACTTATCCAGGTCCCTCCCTAGCCTCTCCTTGACAATGCCCTCCATCACCTTGCCCACCACCGATGTCAGGTTGACAGGCCTGTAGTTCCCTGCCACCTCCCTTGATCCCCCCTTGTGGATAGGCACTACAAGCGCCATCTTCCAGTCTTGGGGCACCCACCCTGTCCTCAGAGAGATGGTGAAAAGCTCTGCCAGGGGTTTCGCCAGGACATCTGCAAGTTCCTTCAGCACTCTAGGATGTAATTTATCCGGCCCCGGTGCTTTCTCCGTCTTAAGGGAGCTGAGGGCTTCCCTCACTCTCTCTGCTGTGATTTCCACTTCTGGTACCTCTTCTCCCTGCTTAGCCCTCCCCCCACCTGCCAGTGATGCCTCCCCCTCTCCCCAGACCTGCCGATCAGTGGGGTCCCCCTCCTCATTATCTCTGTCTCCTCCCATGTATGATGCAGCATCCCCATTTTCCCTGGTGAAAACTGAGGTGAAGTACTCATTTAGTACCTCAGCCTGCTCCCCCGGGTCTTGTGCCCATCTCTCCCTGATTTAATCCTGCTAATCTGCCCTTCACCCTTCGTCTTTCCCCAATGTATCTAAAGAACCCTTTTCCCTCTCCTAATTTCCCTGGCCAGGTTCTGCTCCTTCCTTGCCTTAGCCGCCCTCACCACTCTAGTGGCCCTTCTAGCCATCAGCTAGTACTCCCTCGACCCCTTTCCTCCTTGAGCACTTGAATTTCTTATAGGCTGCTTTCTTTCCCCACCACCTCCCTGGACTTCCCTGGTCCACCAGGGTTTTTAGGCCCTCCCCGCATTTTCGTCTTACTCTTGCGCAGGTGCTGGTAGCATCCTGCACCCTCTCCTGATGATTTCCCACCTACTATCAGCGTCCATGTCTGACCCAATCCCATCCAAATGCTCCTTAAGGATCCTTCCATTTCCTTAAAATCTGCCCCTGAAGTCAGTTACTTCGCTCTTTGTGCAGCCTTCTACCTCCTAGGTCCAGGCAGAACCAGACCGTGGCATGGTCACTCCCCGCCAATGGGTCCCTTACCTCCAGACCCCCAATCTGGTCACTGTCTGCCAGGACCACATCCAGTACCCATGCCTCCCTGGTCGGTTCCCTCACCTGCTGAGTTAGGAACGCGTCTTGAAAGACATCCAGCAACCTCTGTTCCCTGGTCACAGAGGATGTCATAGTCGCCCAGTCTGTTCCTGGCATGTTTAAGTCCCCTAACACCACCACCGTTCCTCTGCCCAGTCTGCAGTGTCTCCTAACATCTGCCACCAGACTGTCCTCCAGCTCCTCCGCCAGGGCAGGGGGTCTATACACCACTCCTATTTTTACTCTCTTGCCCCCTTGTTATCAAGGTGACCCAAATCGCCTCCACGGTTCCCTCCGCCTCCTCTACTCCCCCTATGCCAATGCAGTTTTTGACTATCATTGCTACCCCTCCTCCCCTTCCCTCCCCTGTCCTTCCTGAACATAGTGTAACACTCCAGGTTCAGGTCCCAGTCATGTCTTGCAGTGGCCCAAGTCTCAGTGACCGCTGCCACATCCACTGCTCCCTCAGTTAACATCGTCTGGAGCTCAGGCATTTTATTGCCCAAGCTCCTGGCATTTAACAGGACTACCTTCCACCCTTTCCTATAGTTCCATTTCCCCTGCTCATGTTCCCATGGGGATTCTGTTTCTCCTGGTCTGCACTTTGCCAGTTGGCCTTTTCCTGCAATCCTCCTGGTCCCCAGGGGGGTGGAGACAGAGTCCCTCCTTTATCGGCACCCCCTTGACAGCCTTTCTCCCATCCCACCCCCCTTCACAAGTTTAAACCCCACTTTTCACCAATGAACCCCTCTATTTTCAACTTAAGGATTCCCCTCCCCTCCAAATTGAGATGTAGTCTATCTCTGCATACAGCTCCTTATCCTCCCAGGTCTCCCCCAATCCCCATCAACCCATACCCTCTGGCCTCACACCACTCCCTGAGCCACTGGTTTATCTCCCTAATTTTCCTTTTGTGTTCCCCACTAGCCCTTGGCACTGTGAGGATTTCTGAGGAAACTGTGCATCCTATGTCATGACAGACCCTGGCGAGCTCCTGAATCTTGCCTGTATCTCTGGCTCGCTATTTCCCTCAATGTCATTTGTTCCCAGGTGGACCAGTATGTCTGGGAACCCCCACAGTCCTTTGTCAGCTGATATACTCGTGCTTAGCCCTGTGCACCGTTAGTCAGGAAGCATCTTGTTCTAACTGGCCAGGCTTCTCCTCCTATCCCATTTGATACCCTTGATCGTAGAATCCCAGCAGGAGCACTCTGACCACTCCTTTCCTCCATTCCCCTTCCATGTCCCTCATCCTTTCTACCGGCCCCTCCACCCAGCTGGCTCCTTGTTCCTCCCCCTATCTGGGTGCCACATGCCACCCCCTCCTTATTTACCATGGCCACCCCTCCCCCAATCCTATGCCTCTTCTCCTCCTGAGTATCCTTCTGTACCTTGCTAATTCCCCCCTCACTGCTTGCAACTGGTCCTTCTCCCCCATCTGCTAAACTAGCCTGGCTCATCCTCCCTTCCTTCCTGTCTCCATTTAGTTCCTCCTTGCTCGTCGTGCTCCCCTGGCCTAAACCCTCAGCTCCCTTTACTGAATCCTCCTTGTACTTCTGGTCCTTCTCCTTTACCTTTCCTCCCAACTGGTCCTTCTCCTTGCGCTTTCCTCCCTCTTCCCCCTGCCCATCCTGCTCTGATTCACTGCTCCCCCCATTCTCCTGCATTCCAGGTCCCCCCCTGTTCTTCCTGCTGTCTGGCCCCTGCCTCCTGCCTCCCACTCCCACTCCCTTTCCGTCTCTAACCACCTCTGTCATGGCTACATCACCCCCCTCATCCTTGAGCAGAAGAAGAGAATTGAAGCGGTTACTGAGTGTAAGGTCTGATCCACCTCCCCGCCTTGCTTCCTTCTGTCCAGCCCTGGCCATCTGCCTACTTCCCTGAGAATGTTGTCCCTCCGTCCCCCCTTTGTGAGGGTCCCCAGTTACCTGCCTGCTTCCTTGGTAGTGTCCTTTTGGACCCCCTCTGCCAGGGTCCCTATGTGACCCCTGAGAATTCTCCTGCACTCCTTTCCCTATACCCCCACCCCCAGTGCTTGGTGCAACCCTGTGGGAGATTTCCAGCCCCCTTCCCCAACCATACCACCCCCTTCCCCAGCTTTCTCCTCATCCCCGCAACCTCCTCCCTAAGCTGTGCTAGCTGGTAGCACACTGGGCAACCACCAAACTTCCAAGCCCAGTCCAGTATCATCATGGCTGCCCACACCCTGTGCACCCCACAACCCTCCCAAAGATGCCGGCCCTAATGATGTGGTTCCATCCCCTTCCAAATAGGTTTCCTTGGGTGAGCCACCAGGTTCCCCCTAGTCCAAGATACCCCTCTGCCTAATCAGGTCACCCACTAATCTTAGAGACAGTCCACTGTACACCAGTAACTCTGTTACTAGGTGCAGTACAACACATTAAACTTATAAGGGAAATGAACTCCCAAGTTCCTCTCCCAGCCTTAATCCAACCACCAGTGGCTAGAACTACATGAGCTGCACCAGCAGCCTTTTCCTCAATTGCAGGGCAGGTGTTCCCCTATAAATTTGCAGACTTCTGGGAGGGAGGGTGGGGGGGAGGTGGGTCCTAGGCAGACACCTGACAAGAGAGAGTGTATCAGCCCTGTGTCTCCCTCCAAGCCCTGCAGCTAAAGAACCAGGCCCAAGCAAATCCCACCAAATAGGTTTTAAATCAGCAGAAATAGGCTACCAGCGCAGCCTGTTACACAGTGAAACATCCATAAAAGAAGCCCCACTTACAGCCACCAAATCAGTTTACAAACATCCAGCATCCCCAAACAATACCCTGCTAGACCCTTAGAAGAAAGAAAGAAAAGAACTAACCTACCAAGTAAAATCCACAAGAACCCTGTGAAAACAACAGCAGCAGCTACTGTCCTGGAACACAACTGATCCTGTCCCCTTCCAGTTCTTTCTGCAGGACTGCAGGAAGTGGCAGCAGCAGCATCAACTGCAGCTGTGGGGAGCAGTACGGGTGTGAGCACTGAAGGGGTGAGCAGGAGGCAGGCATGGCTGGACCTGTTAAGTGTCCTCATCGGGCTCGCTGGACCTGACAACAGCAGCAGTCTGCAATACCAGCAAGACCCTGCCAGGGCCCCTTCCCCATCCAGAGCCAGTAGCAGCATAGGCAGCCCCCGCCCCACCAGCAGTGACACATGCAGACTTATCAGCTGTCTGTCAGAAGTTCACCAGCTTTGACAGGAGTTAAATGCTTTCAGACAGGAATTTAATGATGCTTGGGCGGGGAGAGTGCTAAACTCCAGGGTGATGTCGACAAAATCATGGGCATCTGTCTGAACTGCATGGCGGCCCCACTGGTAGTTAATGTGGCAGCACAAATTAATTTGTCTTTTTTGTTTTTATTTTTCTATCCTTTATTCTGTTGTTTGTATGATCCCCCCAAAAAAAATAAAAACAACAAAAAAAGCTATTCTAGCCTCTTTAATCACATTCTTAAGACCTCTTGTTTCTTTACTTTGTATGTAAAATAATTTGTTTGACCATTGCTGTTCCGTTTGTTACTGTCTTATGCTCCTTATATAATCAGTCCCTTTTCTTGTTCTCTCTCTATTACTGCTCCTTACTCATTGTTGTATTACCCTTGTCCTCCTGATCCTACCTGTCATTTGTTATACTTATGCGGTACTGTGTCTGTGTACCCCTCCCCTAGTAAACACCTTATTCCCTTATTATTTGTGGTGTGTGTTACTTCTTAGAGCTAGTTACTCTTACAAGATTACTTTTAACAACATAATGATGTGTAATGCAGTTGCATTCCATATATATATATATATATATATATATATATATGGAGTTTGCAAATAAAAGACTGGCTCCTGCCAAAGGCTGTCAGCCATCTGGGCATTGTGCACAGAGTGCATATTTTTTTGAATTCAAATACCTAGTGTGAGTTGCTTCAACTCAAAGTTATAAGTACTCACCATAACACATGTCCATCGAGTGCTCGTTCTTCATTCAAGTGTGGCAAGTAAACAATGTAAAAAGTGCTTCATATAACTAAGAAAAAAACACCTGCTCACCCATGGCACCATCATTTCTTATATGTTACCAGTTATGTCACACCTGACACACGTGTTTTTCACATGCCTGCTTTGTGTGTGTGAGAAAGCATGCATGTGTGAAACACGTCAGGTGTGACATAATCTTTGATATATCATGAAGTTCAGTGCTTTGAGGGAGTGGGCGTTTTTTATCTTAGTTGTATGGGAGCATTTTTTACATTGTTTACTTGACACACTGGAATAAAGAAAGAGCACTTTATGGATATGTGCTGTGGTGAGTAATTCTTACTTTGAGTTGAAGCAACTCACACGAGGTATTTGAATTAAAAAAATACAGACTCTGTGCACAGGGCTCTGACGTCCGACAGCCTTCAACAGGTGCTGGCCTTTCCTTTGCAAACTCCATATATGTAGACTGCAACTGAAATGTTGGTCACTGTTATGTTTTGTGAAAGTTATGTTGAAGGTGTCACCTGCTCTTTAACATGTTTCCTCCTCCTATCCACAAATGTCAAGTATTGTGCCTATTAGAAAAATTGTTTCACAATGCTATGTGATGTTGCGTCAGTTATTGTCGTGTGCAGCATTCCAAGGATGTAACATATCTGGTGCTGCCACTGCTGAACATGCTCTAGAAGTCCAGAAATGTTTTCCAAAAAAAGTTAAAGTAAATTGAGATAGAAATCTGGTGTCAGTCATGCTGTTAGATGGTTCACATCCACCACCAGGACCTAAATCTGTTGTTTTCTGCACCATTTACAACAGTTTTCAGGCACACTTTTGGTGCTGCCACTGCTAAATATGCCCCAAAAATGTTACAGCATATTGAGACAGAAATCTGGTGTTAGTCATGCTGTTAGATGGTTCACATCCACCACCAGGACCAAAATCTGTTGTTTTCTGCCCCATTTGCAACAGTTTTCAGGCATAATTTTGGTGCTGCCACTGCCAAACATGCCCCAGAAGTCCAGAAATGTTTCCCCAAAAATGTTACAGTAAATTGAGACAGAAATCTGATGTCAGTCATGCTGTTAGATGGTTCACATCCACCACAGGACTGAAATCTGCTGTTTTCTGCACCGTTTACAATGGTTTCCAATACACAAATAAAGCAGAAAAGTGATTAAACAAAGGAAAACAGGAACAGAACTACTCAGAATAAGTAACTGTTCAGATGAAGTTACCCAAAAAAGGGTCAATATGTAAGAAAAATATTACAAATAAGTAGCACACCAACACAAATATTAAGACTTAAAAGAAATAACAGCAACTCTCACAACTTATGAGAAATCTGTCAAATATTAGGAACTAGCCTGCTCTGCTTTCACATACTGTACACACACACCACACGGTCGACCCTCCCACACTCAACTCCCTCACAGACACAGGCACAGAGAAAACTGAAAACAGTACCTAAGTTTAACTAAGTATTATCCAAAGATACCAATTCTAAAAAATGTTCACTAGCAGCACCAGGAACAAAATGTAGATTCTGGGAGCAATTAGCTCTCAAAAATAACAAATAAAGAGGTTTTTGAAGGTTTTATTGGCTGTGATGCATCACACTGAACTGCTCTCCAACTCAACAGACAATATGCTGTGCAGGAAATAGCCTGCACATGATATTTCAGCTATTTACCCACAGTGCATTGCAAATTTTCAGACAAAATTGAAAGACACTGGCAAAATTTGGCAAAATTTCATGTTACTCGAAATCGCCATTCAGGGCGAAATTACATTTCGCCTAGGCGAAAAAGTTTGCGTAATGTGGTAATTACACAAAATATTTCGCTAGACGAAATATTCCAATTTATCACAACTCTATATACCATTATAATATTAAAACTACCAAACTAAATGTTAACAAATTTAAGATAGTTGAAGATCATGTCATTAAGGGTGTGTATTACAATTTTATTTTTCCTTGGTAAAAAGACAGCAAAGGTAAAAGTGGTCAAACATCACCATTTTACATTAAAGTGCCTACTCCACCCAAACTGTAGTAGCACATTATTTGTTCCATTATCTAGCTACACTTGAAAAAAGAAATTATTTTCATATAGGTTGGTACACTTAGAATATTGATGTTTTATTTACAAGTGCATTCCAGTGGAGGAATTCTAAAAAAGTTAACAAATACATTTTTTACATTTAATTAACAAATAAATACATGAATTATATGCAGTGCCACAATGATTTCATGAACATTAAGGATCTATAAAGTCACCCACATTAGTAACAATTACAAATATTAAACTATTACTTTCACAGTTTCATGTTGGAATTCTTGTAAAGAACTTGTTCTCATTTTTGCCATGATTCAGTTACAGAACCCAGATGCACTTGTTTTTAGGGTCATGGAACCAAATTTGGTTTCAGTTATGGGAATCCCCAGCCCTCTTTGTTTCTCTCAGAGGATACCTGGGCCCTGGATTTATACTTTGAACTAGTAAATGTTTAGATGGATGCCAGTGTTCTGGTCACAATAAAGTATTTTAAATATCATCAATAGCCAACTTTTTGTCTTCTGATAGTGACAGGTTGCCAGTTCAAGCTCCCATACAGTAAGCAATGATGAGTAGTTGGCTTGCAGTGAAGTACAAAACTGGCTATGTTATTTGATTCTTTGCAAAAACTTTGCTAATGCACTAGTTAGGGTCGAAGTGACAAAAGTAGGGAAATGTGGCATTAGGGTTTTCAACCCTAACACCCCAACCCTGCAAGCAGCAACGGGCATAGGATGTGCCTTGGGGTTATCAACCCTAACACCCACCCCATTTCATGAGTAAATAAGTTGAGATGGGTACAGAGTATGAGAATGAGGTGAGCATTAGGGTTGACAACCCCAAGGCGCACCCCACGCCTGTTGCTGCCTGTAGGGCGGGGGGTAGTTAACACCAAATGTCCCTACTTTTGTCATCTCAACTCTAATTAGCACATTAATGAAGTTTTTGCAAAGAATTTCCTTACTTTCTGAGATAGTATAATTGTATCTTCATTTGTCTGTGGGAGCACAGGGCCCTCTTGGCCCAGTGCTCCCATCCCTCCTTAGATGCACACATATACTGTATGTTACTGTAGAAGTGCAGAGCCCTCCAGGCCCTGCACTTCCATTTGTATTAAAACAGGAATGAAATTGTCAGCATAATCTTCTTATTACCCTGCCTCATGAACCCAGTAATGACAATTTTGAAATCCCCACCAAATGTAATTCCATGCCACTGCAACACCATTGATTTATTTACTTAATTAGCTAGTTATTTATTTTTTAAAAGTTTCACCAGGAAAGCACACTGAGCAAGTTGCTTATTTTCAGATGTGCCCCAGGGAGGGGGGGAGAGGGAAATCAGACATATACAGTGACAATAACTTTGAATTATACAGGACAGCTCAAGAACAAATTGATATAGACATATATAGTTACACAATTTCAAAAAGGAAGCAATTTAGTACACAAAGGATCAACAGTGAAGTAATATCAACACACAGTGCACACAGCTAGAGGGAGCTGTATATATATATATATATATATATATATACACACATATACAGTGTTAGTGCCATTTTGGGGGTTGACATGAGAGGAAGGAGTGAAATGGGAGTGGGAGAAAGGGATGCAAGGAGAAGGGGACGGAGGAAAGGGCAGAGTACATTAAGGGGAGGGAGGGACTGTAGGATGGGAATGTGGTTAAAAGCAACTACATGTAGAGGAGAAGAAGTTGTGTAGGAGGGGGGAGAGGGCAGAGGGGAAGCTGGCATGGTGGATAGAAAGGGGAAGGGAATTCGACAGTTTTGGGAGACAGTGAGAGAATACAGCCTGACCAATCCTGGAGGAACTGGGGGGGCATCTAGGGGGTTGCCATGGTAGGAGAGTCATAGCTACAGAAGAAGTGGGTTGGGGGTTGGGGAGCTAGAAAAGAGGAAAGGTAGGAAGGGAGACAGCCATACCAGAATTTAGATATGAAGTTGGTGCAGTGAGAGAGGCACCTGAATTCAAGGGAGGTGAAAGAAAGAGACTGGTAGAGAACACAGTGGTGGGTACGAGGGGACCGTCAAGGGTGAAACGGCAGAAAGAGTGGCAGAAGGAGTCCAGGCTGGCTAGGTAAGTTCTGGGAGTGGCACTGTAAACTACATCACTATAGTCAAAAACTGGAAGGATCATTTTCTGGACCAGAGCGTGACGGCAGGCAGAGGGATACAACAAAACAAAACATAACATAACCAGACTGGGTGACAAGCTAGCTTCTCTTTCATCCAGCCTCTTTTTCTCAGAAATTCTGCCTGTTTGGAAAAAAGGAACAACAGGCAGAAGATCAGGGAAAGGGACATTTCCGAGCTTAATGCCTGGCTAAAGTGCTGGTGCCAGGAAAAAGGACACATCTTTGTGGGAAACTAGCAGGACTTCTGGGAATGGGAGTTCTTTAGATTTGATAGCCTGCACCTCTCAAAGGAGGAGACTCGAGCGCTTGGCCAAAAGTTCAACATTCATATCAGTCAGTTAAACTAGCGGACGGGGAGGTGGCACAGGTACCCCTCGCATCATGAGGGCTGCCAGATGCCCCTCCCCCATAATCAACTAGTTCAGCACCTGGACACACCAAGTATATACAGCACAGGAAACACAAAGCAAATACACAACTAGAACAGGATGATCTTTTAACAGACCAGAAAAATCAGGGATGGAAGGCACTGTGCGTCAATGCTCGCAGTCTGCCAAACAAAATTCCTGATCTCACAGCCATGATGGCAGAAGTACAACTAGACTGGGTCGCAATTATGGAAACATGGTTCACTGGAAACCACACCTGGGATGTTCTCATCCTGGGTTACACATTATTCAGGAGAAACTGGGAGGGTAAAAAGGGAGGGGGGTGACTTTGTATGTAAGGGAGGGAATCTGTGCAACAGAGATCCAGGACAAGCACAGTAAGGTGAAGGCACCATGGATCACACTGGGAGCTAGGGATAAGGTCCCCATTCAGGTAGGGGTTATCTACAGACCTCTATCCCAGGAAACTGAGATAGACAAAGAGCTCCTTGAAATGATCCTGATGATTGCCGACAGGGGTGAGTTGCTGCTGGTGGGGGACCTCAATCTGCCAGATGTGGATTGGTCCTCGTACACAGCATCCTCAGAGAGGAGCAAAGAATTCTTGTTTGCACTGCTGGGAGTGGGTTTGTATCAACTGGTGGATTCACCCACCAGAGACAAAGCATTCCTGGACCTGATACTCACAAACAGCACCAGAATCTCAGGCATTCAAGTGGGGATCAATCTAGGGACCAGTGACCACAGATCAATCTGGTTAACAGTAAACAAAGTAGAAGATACAAATCACACAAAAATCAAGATACTTGATTTCCAGAAAGGAAACTTTTCCAAAATGAAATCCAGGAATAAATCCATACTAGAGAGCAGTAACATGGGGGATGTAGAGGACTGATGGGAGACCTTGGTGTCTGCTTTAACTACAGTTGCAGTACAATGCACAAGACAGATCAGCAAATCCAAAAGAAGGAAAAAACCTCTCTGGTTCTCCAACAAGGTAGCAACCAAATTCAAGGAAAAGAAAAGGGTTTTCAAACAATATAAGGAGACAAAAAATGAAACGGACAAGGAGGAATACAGGAACAAACTCAAGGGTGCCGGAAGATGCTAAAAGCTGAGGGGGCTGAGAATTAAAAGGGCACTTATGAGGGTACAAACGGCACTTTTCCTATACTAGTTTTTGCCATACAGAACTAAAAAGTGGAGTGGCTACCGCCCCTTCCACTCCCCCGGTTCCGGCACCTATGAATAAACTAAAAGAGGCAGGAAAAACAATTAGGAGGGCAAAAGCGCAGATTGAGGAGAGAATAGCACAGAGGATTAAGAAGGGAGATAAAACTTTCTATAAATGCATAAAAGAAAGAAGAAAGAGTAAGGGAGGACTAGTCTGACTAGCAATGAAGGAGGGCCACCTGTTAGAGAAAGATGAAGACAAAGCAGAGTTGCTTAACAAATTCTTCTGCTCAGTCTTCACAACAGAAGAGAGAGGTAAAAGACCTGTGCTAGGTAAGACAGTGCACAATAATAGATGAGTGGACACAAGCCCCTTCGAGAGGGAAAGGGTCCTAGAAGAGCTGTGTAAATTGAAGATAGACAAAGCCATGGGGCCAGATGGTATCCACCCTAGAGTACTAAAAGAACTTTGAGAAGAAATTGCTACATCGCTGGCTGAGATTTTCAACAAGTCAATAGATAGTGGCAGAATATCGCAGGAATGGAAAAGGGCAACAGTTGTGCCCTTGCATGAAAGTGGAAACAGGGAGGAGGCAGGAAACTACCACCCTGTCAGCCTGACCTCAGTAGTGAGGAAAATTATGGAGTCATTGCTTAAGGAGAAAGTAGTGGATTACCTAAAGGAGGGTGGAACACTTGACCCCAAGCAGCATGGCTTCACAGCAGGATGCTCATGTCAGACAAACATGATTGATTTCTTCAAATGGGGTACCAGAAAGGTGGACCAAGGTGAGGCAGTGGACATGGTGTACCTGGACTTCAGCAAAGCCTGTAACATTGTCTCCCACAAGAGACTAGCAAATAAGCTGGAACACACAGGCATTGGGCAAAAGATAGTCAACTGAATTAACAACTGGCCTCAGAATAGGACCCAGAGAGTTTTGGTCAATGGGTCATTATCAAGTGAGGGCAGAGTGACAAGTGGCATTCCACAGGGGTCAGTGCTAGGCCCAATCCTCTTCAACATATTTATAGGGGACATTGCTAATGAACTAGAGGAGAAGGTCTGCCTGTTCACAGATTATACAAAAGTGCAACAGAATGGACACACGGGAGAGAGCAGCAGGTATGGAAGCTGATCTTAGAAGACTGGAGGAATGGTCCAGGAATTGGCAGTTGAAGTTTAACGTTATAAAATGTAAGGTAATGCACCTGCGAAAACGGAACCCAAGAAAAAAGTACATATTGGGAGGGCATCAATTAGAGGACACAAAGATGGAACAGGATCTCGGCATAATCATTACTGATGACTTAAAGGTAGGAAAACAAAGTGAAAAATCAGCACACAAGGCAAGTGGCATCCTCGGATGTATAGGTAATGATATTACAAGTAAAAAGTGTGAGGTAATCATTCCACTCTACAGGTCCTTAGTGAGGCCACATCTAGAATACTGCGGCCAGTTCTGGAGGCCTCACCTGAAAAATTACATTGACCATTTAGAGACAGTACAGTGAAGGGCTACAAAGATGGTGCAGGGGCTGCATGAGGAGCCATATGAAACAAGACTCAAGGAGTTGAATTTATACTTTCTGGAGCAAAGAAGAAATAGAGGGGACATGATAGAAGCATTTAAATATGTTAAGGGGATTAACACAATTCAGGCGGGAAACCTCTTCCAGGAAAACAGGGCTGCACAAACAAAAGGGCACAATTTGCGTCTGATGGGAGGCAGGTTCAAAAGTAATCTTAGGAAGTACTTTTTCACCAAGAGAGTGACAGACCCATGGAACAGCCTGCCACAAGAAGTGGTGGTATCGAAGACATTAAGAGAATTCAAACTCACATGGGACAGGCATTGTGGGCAAATTAGGTTGAAAGATATCTAGGGGTGGTAACACCATGGGCAGACAAGATGGATCATGCGGTCCCCATCTGCCAACTCTTTCTTATGTTCTTATGTAACCATAGTTTCTAAATGGGGCACCTAACTTGGGGTGCAGTTTTTTGATGATTGCATCCATATGACCAGAAAAGTCAAAGTGTTGGTCAAGCCAAACCCTGAGATACCTAAAGGAGGTGGTATCCTGCAGTGAAAACCCATCAAGGGTATGGAAAGAGGGGCCATGGGTGCAAAAACACAGTTTGGACAGCATTTGAAAAATGACAACTGTCATGTTCATGAGGTGGTGTAAAAAGAAAGTTATGTTGAAAATTCAGAGTAAAAATATTTAAAATTGCATAAGTTATAAGGGAGCATAGCAACATTTCAACATATGCACATAACTTTCACATTTTTGCATATTGTGACCCCAAAGTTTCAATATATAATTCTTATGAGCCCACTTGATAAACAAGAGTGGTAGAAATCTTGATTTCCCCCTCAAAAGGTGATTTCCCCAAGTGGCTGTGAAACCACCGTTCTGGCCAGATTTGCATAATTCCACTGACATTGTTCATGAGGTGGGGTCCCAAAAAGGTCATATTGAAAATTTGAGCTCAAAATATGCAAAAATGGCAAAATTATGCCACAGAGTTGAAAACCCCATTGAAATACATTGAACCACATTTACCTTATTTTCTCATATTGCAGTCGGTGGTTCCAGCAGCAAGACATGTCTTCCATTGGAGAGTGGATCTTCGTCCTGCAACCTGTTCAGGTGAGTGATGGTTGTGGGAGCTGTGGGAGGTGTGAGGTTATGGATGCTCAGTGGGAAGTCGGAGTAGGGGGTGGACTGTTTTCTTTTTTAAAGATTAAAAAAAAAGACAAAAAAAAAGACATCAAGGGACTGTTTTCTTTATTGCAGGCAGCTACTATCTGAGGGTGAGGCAGTGCTGCAAGACACCAGGGAAACAATAAATTTAGATCAGGATGGTGATCAGAGAGTGGGGGTGCCACTAGACACCAGGGAAAATACTATTTTGGGGACAGTGATGGGAGGGTAGGGGGCACTACTAGACACCAGGGAAGCAATACACAATTATGGGGGCAGCCATCAGAGGGTGGGGGGCTCCACTAGACACCAAGGAAAGATATTAAATATAAATATAATAAAAACAATATACAGGGAGGGCAATCAGAGTGTGGGGGCACCACTAGACACCAGGAAAAAGTCTTACAATTATGGTAACAGGGATTGGAGGGTGGGGGCACCACTAGACACCAAAGAAATATTCTGTCAAACAAAAAAGGAGTTATTCCTCATGAAAAATGATCTTTTTTCACCACTCGTGATATGAAAAAAGATTATTTTTTCATATCAAACGATATAAAAAAAGATTTATAATGTTTTAAAAAAACTGATTTTAAGGGAATTTCTTGAACAGTTAAGTAAAGAATCCAGCTAAGGGGGTCCCAGTAAGCAAGCTACATGTGTTGGTCCCTCTCAGGAATGTCTTTTTTGTGGGTTTCCAGATTTGAATTTTATGGGAAAAGAGACAACAAAATGGCTGCAAACAAAACAATCATTTTCCCCTCACGACAAAAGACGACATCAAAACAAAACAAATTTTTTTTTTTGTTTCATACAGCTATTTTAAGTTCTTAGTAAGCATGCTTAGAACCCATTTTTTAAAATGTCAGAATTAAAATAACTTTGGAACGGATTAATATTTTTCCACCAAACATGCAAAAAGGCATATCTATGGCCCAGCCCCCTTCTACTCTGAACATTTCAGACCAAAATTCCAAACAATCTGGGAGGTAGCCAAATTTAAAAAATCCCATTCAAACCAATGGGAAAAAGCTATGAAACATTTACTTTTTCACTATACAGATCCTGGAAACCGCACATCCTACCAGAACAAAACGTAGCGCATTCAGAAATCTACCACACAAAACCGCACATGCAAAATTTCATGCAGATCCGTTCAACGGTTGCAAAGATATTAAATTGCAAAATTTGGGGTTTAACATAGAAACCCCAGTTCAACCCTAACTATAGTTGCGCTACCGCGCCACTATAATTGGTCCATCTTAGCCAAACGTTATTATTGCCTGACACAACACAATATTACAATCAAGAACAGATGTCAGTAGTTGCTGAGCTATTTGTTTTTTTTTGTTTGTTTCTTGTGATAAAAAGCAAGCCTTCACGTGGCAACAAGTTTCTTATTTGTATCACTGAATCAATATGTGAGGAATACTTTAGTACATAATCAAAGATCACATCTAGGTATTTATATTCTACTGTATTTGTAATTAATGTATCTTTCAATTATTTTACCTTTAGGTCCAGTTACACATTTTTAGTTTCTTGTACTGTGATTAAAAATGAATACCTTGAGTTTTCTTTAGATCAGTCAGTAGCCTTGACCTTGTGAATGATCCCTCCATATTCAGAAAATCTTGCTGTCATTTTAATTCTGAATTATTATCTGAGGGCGTGCTAGTGAGCTCTAGATGGCTTCACGTCAGCATTAGAGCTCCATGAGTTTTGGCTCTAATTCTGTTTCAAATTCATCTTTTTCAACAGCTCTGTTTTTCAGAAAACAGGACTCAGAATATGCAAGATAGCAGAAAACAAGAGTCACTATTGAAAAGTATTTCACCCCAGCACTGAGGAAAGCTGTCTCTGGTGCCACTTGTTTTTTCCACTAAAGCTGGGACCATAACCTAAGAGTACTAAATCAAGTTAGATGACTCAATAGTAGTAGTTAAGATTTCCCTGCAATGCCTGAGTTTATTTTATTTTATTCTATTAAGTTGAAGTCGGACACATTTGTTACCAGCAGGAAGATTATAGCTTTTGAAGTCTGAATCCGCAGCTACTAATTATAGTATTATTATTTAAGACTTAGTCATGTTGAGTAATTAGATAAAAAGGATGGAATAGTAACATTTTGAACTGATGTTAACATTATCTAATACATAATAAACTTGAAGTTTAAAAAAAAAGCTTAGACATTATCATTTGTTCAGATTCATGGACTATAAAACGCCTGTGTTGGTGTTATAGGGTGAGTTATTTCACCTGGTAAAAATTTATTTTATGATAATCGCTTTAGTCCATGAGCATGCTGCAATAGCCACATGAAGGAATTATTGCTATTAAATTTGTATATTGTTAAAGATATAAGGAACCCCCCTCATGGGGTAACAAAGGATGTCAAATACTGTATCCTAGCATTATATTGCTATAATTGACAGTTATAGCCTGCATTTGTAACCAAGGACATTTCTTTTTACAATGTAATGTACATTGCAAACCAATAAAAATAAAGTTAAAAAAAAAAAAAGCTGGGACCATGGCTTCCCCATTAATTCAATGCCCGGAAATGGGCACTAAATCCAAGACACCTCCTAAGCTCACTTTCACATCAACATACACTTCATTGACTGACTTTCAAAGTAAAGTCTGGCAATTTGTGGATAGAATGAAGTCTACATTATCTGATATTTCTTCCCCCCTACCACTATTGAGACTTAAGCAAAAGCTGTTGAGGATCAAGTTTTTTTTTTTTTGCTTCCCCAGCTCTGGGCTGGCCCTTCCTTTTTGGCCTTCCTATGACCCTCGCTGCCACACTGCCCCGATGCAGCCACCCATCACTCCATATTGCAGCCCCCTGGGTAACCTAGTGTAACCCTTCACCGGGTGGGTCCCTCTCCTCAGAGAGGAAAGGTGCCGGTGAGGCAGCCAGTACAATTCTTGGCCTAGGTGCTGCTGGGGGGGTCCTTGCACTGCTCGCAGTCTCGTGGGAGCTGGCAACTGTCATCTGGTCATCTGCAGGACTCTTTTCTCATTGTGCTCCCTAGGGGCATGGTGTGCCACTAACGTCAGGCATACACCAATGTTCACCACACCCCATTAGTTAGTGGGACCCCATGCACTGCCATGCCCCCAGCCCCTGCCAGGGGTCAGCAAGCATCGGGTCGCTTCCCTGCCCTCCCCCTGAGAGAAGACAAGCAGTCATCTGACACTTGAGCCCTCTCTCCCCGCCAGCTCTCCAGTACCCAGGTCTGTTCCCGAACCCAGGTCACTGGCATCACAAGCTGAAATCCAACCGCTGCCCCGACGGGTTGGCCTGAGGATCATGTTTTAAAGTTTGAAGTGAAAACTTCTGCTTTGTCTGTGAGAACACTAAAAAACTAAATGTGGAGGGGGCTGTAAACACTTCTCTGCATGAGCAGCTCTCATTTGCTTCAAGGCTTTAAAAAACTGATAGTACTCACTTATTGAAAAACTTAGGGATGATTGAACCGGATGGATGTTCTGTTAATGAACTGAAAACAGAAGAGGAAAAGATACTCTCAGTTGCTTTTACTGCTGAACCTGTGCTGATTCTGTATTCAGTGTTTTGACTTCCAGCCTGAAGCCAAGAAGCTGGTGAGTCAGCATTTGTTTTCAAATCATGTTGGTAGTAGCAAGTATGTTATTTTAACATTCAAAACACTAATGGAAAAAAATGGACTAACAACTGGCAAAGCAGAAAAATAAGTTATTGTATGAATGAGAACAGCTCCACTTGAATCCTGATTTTTGTCTTCTACCCAGTGCCACAGGAAAATATATCTCATGATCAGAGTAAACTTCAAAAATGCTGGTGTTGAAGTTGCTATGCAATCTCCCACTCAATTGAAAGTTATGGGTCCAGATGGAGTGCATCCAAGGGTATTGAGGAAACTCAGGGAGGTATTGGCTGCACCTCTGACACTCCTATTTAACAGCTTGCTGGAACCAGGACTGGTGCCAGAGGGCTGGAAGAAGGAATATGTAGTAGGCAGGGGTGTAGCCAGAAATTTCCATTTTGTACACACACTCTCCAACTGCTGCCCCCCCCTGAACAAAATGTACACATCCTCTCTAAATGCTGCCCCCATAACAAACAAATCCAATTGCTGTCAGATGACTCATCCAATCTCTAAACAGGTGGCACACGTATCTATCTCTCTAAACAGTAAAAGTTTAAACAGAGTCACTACTCAGTGGCCTACACTAATTTAAATAGTACAGATTAGAATGATAATGTTTACAAAAATGCATATGATTTGAGACAGGCTCTCAACAAAACTGTACACAAATGCGTACAGTGAGTATGCTTGCCTACACCCTTGGTAGCAGACCAGTCAGCCTGACATCAGTGGTGGGAAAGTTTATGGAAACACTGCTGAAGGAAAGGATTGTAGAATATCTTGAATTCAATGAGTTACAAGACACAAGGCAGCAAGGATTTTCAGGGGCGGGGGGGGGGTCATGTCAACCTAATCTCATTAATTTCTTTGACAGGGTGACCGGAGAATTAGAGCAGGGTGGAGCAGTGGACTTGGCCTACTAGACTGTGGTAAGGCTTTTGACACTGTTTCCACATAGAAGACTAATAAGCAAGGTGAGTACGTTAGGAATGGTAAACTGGGTAAGAAATTGGTTAGGGGACAGGTGACAGAGGGTGGTAGTAAATGGAGTTCACTCTGAGGAAGAGAGGATAACCAGCAGGGTGCCTCAAAGATCAGTGCTGGCACTTGTCCTCTGTAATGTCTTTATAAGTGGCATTGCAGAGGAACTGAAAGGGAAGGTCTGCCTCTTTGCAGATAACACCAAAATCCACAATAGGGTGGACACTACAGGGGGGTGGAAAGGATAAGAAGTGACCTGAGAAAGCTAGAGGCGTGGTCAAGGGTATAGCAGCTGGGTTTCAATGTGAAAAAGTGCAAAATAATGCACTTGGGACACAGAAACTTAGGGGCAAAGTACAAAATAGGTGGAGTGGTACTGATGACAACCAAGCAGGAAAGAAACCTAGGAGTAATCATATTGGATGACCTAAAGGTGGCTACGCAGTGTGACAAGGCAGTCAGGAGGGCTAGTGGGATGCTGGTGTGCAATAGGGAGGGGTATCGCTAGAAGAAAGAGGGAGGTGGGGTTGCCTTTGTTTAGATCATTGGTAAGACCCCACCTAGAGTACTGTGTCCAGTTCTGGAGAGACAATGTGGAGGCAGTCCAGAGGGGAGTAACTAAAATGGTGCAGGTTCTGCATCAAAAAGCCCTACGAGGAGTGACTAATGGACCTCAATATGAGCACCCTGGAATAAAGGAGGGAGAGGGGGATATGATAGAGCTTTTGCTTTCTAGTCTCCAGTGTGGAACTGTGTCAAAAATCTTCTTGAAATGTAGGTAGGCCACATCCACCACTCCACCCCGATCTAAATCCTTTGACACCCAGTCAAATAAATCTATCAGATTCTTTTGACAAGACCTCCACCCTGTGAATCCATGCTGTCTTGGGTTTTGTAACCTACTGGATTCAAGATATTCCACAATCCTTTCCTTCAGCAGTGATTCCATTACCTTTCCCACCACTGATGTCAGGCTGACTGGACTGTAATTACCAGCCTCCTCCCTGCTACCACTTTTGTGTACTAGGATTGTCCTTTTTGTTTTATTGTTCTTTCTTTGTAATATAGAGAATAATGGCTATGCAACTGTGTGTTATATGCTTTTTTTACTCTGCTTGGTGTGTGATGCCACATAAACCTCGAGAGTAAAGCATAACATAACACAAATGTTGCATAGACATTATTTTTTATAATTGCTGGTGCAGGGCCTTTTTTTTATTTTCTTTAAAGAAAACTGCTGTTTCGGTGTGAGATGAGCTGACGGACAGCAAGAGAGTGAGCACTTCCACAGCTGTGCGAGCCACTAACTGTAAGGGGCCTAAAAGTGTGGTCTCGAGACAGTGTTTGCTTGGGGCTAGGCCAGAACTGTGTTGAGATTCATCTCAGAACGCCGTAATAACAGATAAGTCCGGTTATTATGGTGTTTGAAACTAGCGCTGCAACCATATGTAAAAGGGGGTCACCAGTAATTATAAAAAGATAAAGTATAAATTACTAGCCTAAACCACAATAACTTCTTCATCAGCATTCATTCTTACCTGTGTTTGCATCAAAACTTTAAGCAAGTCATTTATGAAAACTAAGAAACGTAAAAAACACAATAATTGAGGAATCCCTCTTGTAATCTCACATGCTTCTTTGGAGCCTACTACTTAAATGTGACTTGACCCATATCAGTGGTTCCACTTTTACTCCAGTAGTCCATAGTCTTTCTAATAGCAGCAGATGGGTCACCAGCTCAAAGGCTTTGCTTAAGTCAACGAGCATTGCCATGGCTGTCTTCCTTTTTCCTTAGGGTTCTTTCGCTATATTACTAAAATCAAGCAGGGCAATGTTCATGGAGTAACCAGCTCTAAACACATTGGCTTGAGATCATGGACTCGATTTTCAAAAGCATATTAGACTGGCACATTCTGCGGTGAACAACCACATGCAGCAAACTTGGGTACACCGGTGTCTCTGCACTGGATTTTCAGAGAACAGAGGTCCTAGCGCCAAAGTCCCCGAGTTAGCCACAAACCGAATTGTGCATCAACCAAACGGTGCATGAAAGGGGACTACCACAAACTATGGCACAGGCTTGTGGCATTAGGGGCAGTGATGGTAACACGTGGGTCGGTTGCTCTGGTGGTTGGCGGGTTCGCTGGAGGATGCCCTGGCTCACGGGGGGCATGGGACGGGTCCGGCTGGAGGGTGACAACTGCCCCTGATGGAGGGACAGCAGGGATGGTGCAGGTCCATGGTGGGGCAGACACACCATCACCACCACAAGGGGGTTGCAGGATCTCACCTGCCACAGACCACTGGCCACTTCTGCGGTGGTCTGGCAGGTGTCATAGGCTTTCTGGGTGCCTTCCCCGTGGGCACATAGGGTCACCACCCCCACCCAGCAATGGTTGTGGTAGCGGTGCACAGCAGCATAGACCAGCTCTAGGTTGGTCTAATTGCAGGGTCCATGCACCCCTTGGGGGGGCTTACAAAATCCCAATGTAGGGAATATTGCAGTCCTGCAATCCTGCCCCGACACAAGCCCACTTCTGCCATGTCATATCAGTACAGCCATCACAAGGACTGCACAAGTCAGGTTGGTGCAGGTGGTCCTCCCAGTGGTGCATGGCCCCTTACAAAACCAGGACTGGTGCAAGGTGCAAAGCATGGAGCACTTTGCACCATCTCTCCTTGCTGCAAGGCCTTTGCTCCAGTCTGGATCTTTTAAAAATCAAGCCCACTGTGTTTATGATGTATGTGCACTGAGTGGTGTCTCTTATTAAACAAGACTGCTGCCTCATGCTGTTTAGCAAGGGGACCACAAAGTGAATCTAAGCATCTCTGTAAGCCCCAAGCAGCATAAGAGAATAAGAGGAATCCCACAGTACAAATACAATGTATTATAAATCATGTCTGTTGGAAAGAGTCATTTATAATAAGTTTTTCATATGTTTTGTTTTATTGTTAAAACTTAATGTAATACTCCTCCCATCACCTGTGATGTGGATTGATCCTTTTTAACATTCCCTCATGAGGAGACCACTATATGTAAGGTAAGAGCTCCTGCGAGTCTGAGAAGTGAGGTATCCAGTGAACACAGTGACCATGATTGAGTGATTACAAAAAGGGCGATTCAATCACGGCACCTGTGTTCTGGGCTACCTGGGCAGGGTAGCGCCCGGATACGGGGGTAGGCGACTACTGTGGCAGGATAAGGCTATATATAAACATGCGCTGGGGGGAGGGATCACACTGCATGATGAGCAGAAGGAGAGGGAGGGTATGTGGGGTGTAGTGCAGCGGTCAGCTGTCAAGCTGGCCATGTAGCGTGGTGGGTAGGTGGCAGGCTGGTGTTGGGAGGGTGCCAGATTCAGTTCTAGGGTGCAATTGCTTTTTGCATCAGGTCGGGTTTTTCATTTTTAAGTTTACATCCCCTGGAGTTGAGAATCCCAAGGTAGGCCAGCCCCACATAACACAGAGAACCAGTTGCCAGTTTCATAGTCACTGCAAGTGTACATCATCGTTATTTATTTTCGGTGATGTACACTTGCCCAAACGGTGATCACTATTCCGCGATACCTGTTATCACTTAGAACCTAGAAATGATTGTCTGAAATCACATAACAGATTTATAGTTCCCGTGATAGTCAGATAATTGTCAATGTACTTAACTCTGCAGTAGCTTGGAGAGGATGGGCAGCAGAGCTAAAGCTCTAAACTGTGAGGAATTTCTGGCATCTCCCCCTTTTGGAGTTGGGATCACTTTAATATTTTCCAACATGTTTGGAAGACACCTACTGTACTCTTAAGTATCACTTAAAAAGGTAAGTCATCAATGATGGACTTTTTTTGTTCCAGTCTTTAAAAGTGTAGCACCCGATTTGTCCAGACAAGGTAATTTGTTTACTTTCAAAGTTTTCAATGATTTATGTACAGTACTTTGGATATTTTAATCTGTTTGAACCAGAAAGCAGGAATGTCTTGAGGCATTATTATGCAGCTGTCCATACTCTCCAAGCCACCTTTTGAATAGAATTTCACAAAAAGACACACAAATAAACACACCACTAGAAAGATGTTAGGACATATTGAGGCTTGGTGAATGGGATTTATCAAATGAAGACACTGACATATATTGTGAGAGTGCCAAATGGTGCTTTTTGGCTCAAAAATTGGTGCTATGGGAGGTAATGATCATTCTAAGGGTAAACAATTGTGTTCCTTTTGGAAATACATTTGGTATACAGGAGAAGACAAAGGAGATATGTAAGACTGGAGAAGACACTGGTACGGACAGAGTACTGTAAATGATAAGACCCACTGATCCTGGTAGGGCACAGTGATCTAGTTTACATAACTGGATTTTGTTAACTGGGTAGGCTCACTTAGACTAAAAGTCCCTTTTTCTGGAGTGGCCTAGAATTAATTAATTCTATGGTCATTCATTAATACAGGTAAGGGTCCATGGTAACAAAATATTGACAGCAACGCAGTAATACAGGAAACAGCCCATGGTAACAAAATATTAACAGTAGCATAAAATAAAGAGTGCAAATCAGTATTAACAGATGATTTGCAATTGTTACAGAGTCACGGCATACTGACAGGCTTATTGTTTTCTGAAATGAGCCTGAAGAAACTGAAACTGTGTATTAGCCACGTCAGTGTAAAGTAATAAACATGGCAGGCATGTAATAATAATAGTATGTATCATGTGCACTATTACCCTAGTTACATGCCCTAGAGTTTTTATGCACTTATTAGCGATTATAAATAAACAATGTCTAAAGAAGAAAGGAAAAAATCAATACAGTATTTTGTTGTGAAAATCCTTCCACCACAAGAAGTAGTCACTCCCAGCTTAATTGGACAACTGTTTGTGGCTGCATTGTGAGGGCTATGCAACATACAGTATTGCTAACAAAAGGAGAGGGAGCAGGGCAGTCAGGAACAAGAACTATCACTTATTATCATTACCTTCTACTTCCACAGTGGAATCTCATCACCTCATTGGTATGCATGAGGTCACTGCTCTTCTATGTCTGTCTGTGCTCCCATCCCCCCTCCTCTTACCATATCTACGTTATTCATGAATCTGTGATTGTAGCACTTCATTTAAGCAATAATGCATGACAGGGTATGTGTTGTGCTGGGATAACAACACGCCTTGCGTGGTTGGGCATGAGGCAGAAGGCTGAGTGCATCCAACAGCAAGGTGTGACATTATCCCAGCACAACACACACCCTGGAGTGCATTATTGCTATTATACAATGGCTCATTTGTAAAACAAACAAAACAAGCATTTGTCAATGCTGAATTTTGATTGCTGATATGTGCTGCTTAGGTATTTGGAAGTGAAAGTACCATGCCTAAGAACTGTCATGTGCCCCCCCAGACTTCCACTGTGTTTTTCTGTTCAGTATTCACAGAAGAGTGGGAGGGGCAAGGACTACAGCAGTACAGCAGTTGCAAAGGCATGAAGAGGTGGACAGTAGTCCATTCACAGGCAGAAGAATCCTGCAGAAGATGAGTAAACTGAAGGTGGACAAAGCAATGGGACTAGATGGCAAACACCCAAGAATATGAAAAGAACTGTGAAGGGAAATAGCAGTACCTGTAGCAGCCATGTTCACTGAGTCATTCAACAGAGGGGTGGTACCAGAGAATTGGAGAAGGGCACATGTGGTCCCGCTATAGAAATCCAGCAGAAGGGAGAAGGCGGAGAACTATAGGCCTGTCAGCCTCACTTCAGCAATGGGGAAGATCATGGAGACATTGGTTAAAGAAAGGATAATGGGGCATGTAGAAGCCACTGGAGCACAGGGCCATAGGCAACAAGGATTCACAGTGGGGAAGTCATGTCAGACAAATCTGGTTGATCTCTTTGGGTGACAAAGGAAGTAAATGAGGGTGGGGCAGTGGACAATGCTTACCTTGATGTAAGCAACGCGTTTGACACTGCCCCACATAGGAGGTTGATAAACTAGCTGAGTAGGGTGGGCATGGGGGAAAGGGTGGTAAAGTGGGTTAGAAACTGGGTAAGAGACAGGAGGTAGAGAGTGGTGGTAAATGGGATGCAGTCTGGGGAGAGGGGGTGACCAGGGTTGTGCTGCAGGGATTGGTCCTGGTGCCAATCCTGTTTAATGTCTTCATTAGTGACATTGTAGAACGGGTGAAGGGAAAGGTCTGCCTGTTTGCAGATGACACCAAGATCTGTAACACAGTGGATACCCCAGATGGGGTGGAGAAAATGAGGAGGGACCTGGGGAAGGTTGAGAAATGGTCTGAGGACTGGCAACTGAACTTTACTTCAAAAAAGTGCAAAAGTATGGACCTGGGACACAGAAACCCTTGGGAAAGGAACAGAATGGGGGGGGGGGAGAGAGTTGGTGACAGTCACAAAGAAGAAAAGGGGCCTGGGGGTTCTTATCTCAGATGACCTGAAAATATAACGGTGGTAAGGCAGCTGGGAGGACCAGTGACATACTGGGGTGCATAGGCAGGGGTATCACCAGCATAAGGAGGGAGGTAGTGATGCCATGATATAAAACCATGGTCAGGCTTCACATGGAGTACTTTGTGCAGTTCTGGAGGTTGCACCTTCATAAGGATATTAACAGGCTGGAGATGGTCCAGAGAAGGGTGAATGAAATGGTACACAGCTTGCAACATGAGACTTATGAGGAGAAAGTAAAGGACCTCAATATGTACTCACTGGAAGAGAGGAGGGAAAGAGGGGATATGATAGAAACATTCAAGTACCTCAAAGGTATAAATAGAAGTACTGAGAAGTAGGAGACAGCTGCTATAGGGCTATGTGCCAGCTTCTGTGTGATACACACAGATACACACAGAAATGTGACGGCAGAGAAAAGCACCACGGCCCATCTAGTCTGCCCAACACCCTATCTCCCCCCTTATGTTATGCTTCCACCCTCTTTTCCCAACCCCTTAAATCTATCCCAAGCCCTCTTGAACCCCTCCACCATTTCAGCTGCCACTGCCTCCTCTGGCAGCTTGTTCCAGGCCTCCACCACCCTCTCCATGAAAAACCGCCCCCTGACATTACCTCTGTATTGCCCACCTTCCAGTTTGAGGCTATGTCCCCTCGTGTTCACTCCCTTCTTCAATTTGAACAAGCTGTTACCCTCTACCTTATTTATTCCCTTCAGATACTTAAAGGTCTCAATCATGTCCCCCCTCTCCCTCCTAGTCTCCAGGGGGTACAAATTCAGCCCTTTCAATCTTCTCTCATAGGGTACATTCTGCATACCTCTTACCATTTTGGTTGCCCTTCTCTGCACCCTCTCCATCAGCTCAACATCCCTTTGTAGGTGAGACCTCCAGGACTGCACCCCATACTCCAGATGCGGCCTAACCATGGTTCTTTATAATGGCATTAGCACCTCCCTCTTCCTGCTATTAAAACCCCTCGCAATGCAGGCCAACATTACATTTGCCTTTCCCACCGCCCTGCTACACTGGCTACCCACCTTGAGGTCACGCGATACTATAATCCCCAGGTTCCTTTCTGTTTCTTTCTCCTTAATCACCAACCCCCACTCCTCAAAGATATTCTTTTGTTCTTATAAATCTGTAATCTCCAGTATTTCAGTAACCATGTGACCACACTGCCTTCTTTAGGCAATTTTATGCTGGCTGATGCCTGGTGTCCGATGGCAGACAGAGGGCTCACCAAATTGTGTTGCAATCTGAAAAACTTCATAGAGTGTTCTTCTACTGGTAAGCGTTTTGGAAAGCTGGTGAAGGTCTCACAATTTTTATTATGATTTTATCTCCTTATGTCCATCCCCTTTAGTCCCCCATCCCCACAACCCAACAGTCATCAGTGGCCACAGCTTCAGCCTTCTTCTTGCCAAGAGGGTGGGTGAGAAACATAGAAACATGCAAGTTACCAGCACATAAGGACCACTTGGGCCACCTAATCTGCCCATTTCCCTGCCTGATGGATAAGCTGCAGATTCTAGTTGATTAACAGCTTACTTCCTCCTACCTCCCAGTAGAATTGCCTTATGTCTGTCTGTGAGCAACTGCTTTCACAGTCTGTGAAGTCTGACGTCTTTCAGTGCCGCTTATTGGTCATCTTCCAACACAGGCAAGGTGCTGCCAGCCCAAAAGTAACTCAGGATAAGCAGGTTTCAAAGTGGGGAAGAAATGGAGTGAGCAAGAATCAAGCACTCATTGAGATGCGGTGTCGATTTTAAGATCAACATACTGCAAATAGAACCCCAACTCTTTCAGCAGCCTTATGAAGAGTAAAGGCTTCTCGAAGCACTGGGGTTCTGTTTATTGCACTGTAAGTGGGCACCATCTAATTCAGTAATGTACTGTATCTTACATATGGATGTATGGTAGGCCCAACTTTAAATAAACACTGCACCTGAATTAACACATGATGTGATAGAAACATAGAATTCGTCAGCAGAAAAGGACCGCTCAGCCCATCCAGTCTGGCCAAGTGTTCTCTACCTACCTCCTTAGGGCTAGAGATCGGGGGGAAAAGACAATTCTTGTCCTCCTTGATCTCTCTTCAGCATTTGACACTGTGGACCATTGTGTGTTGCTTTTCCGCCTGAGGGAGTTGTGTGGACTCACCGGTATTGTCATCAAATGGTTTGAGTCATTTCTTACCAACAGGAGGCAGCGGGTTGTGATGGGTAATTTCTCATCTACGACCTGCCTCCTTTCATGTGGAGTCCCTCAGGGTTCGGTATTGGCCCCAATGTTGTTCGCAGTGTACATGCTGCCCCTGGGGGAGATCATTAGGAGGTATGGTTTGAGTTTTCATTGCTATGCTGATGATACTCAGCTATACCTATCCTTTGCACCAGGAACATCAAATGCAGTGGATGTGATGAATATCTGTCTGGCTGAGATAAATGACTGGATGTCTTCCAGCTGGCTGCGACTTAACCCTAATAAGACTGAGGTACTGGTGGTGGAGTCGAACAGAGCTCGTGATGGGATGGCCTCTGATTCAGCGACTGGCATTAAGCTAGGAGCTGTGTTATTGATGGCATCCCCAAGGGTGCGTAATCTTGGTGTGATCTTTGACAGGAGCTTGTCCATGGAGGCTCAAACATCCTCCGTGTACGCTCCTGTTTTTCATTTTTAGAATATCGCCAGGATTAAGCCGCTTGTTCCGCTCTGACCTCCTACTTTGGTACATGCCTTGGTCACTTGAGACTTGACTACTGTAATCGCCTATCTCGGGTCTCTGGAACTTCTCAGACTGCAGCTGGTGCAAAACGCTGCTGCGGCTTTGACCGGACAAAGTAAGTTTTGTCATATAACTCCGTATTGCAATTTGCACTGGCTGCCTGTCAGGTGGAGAGTTTTGTTCAAGGTGGGGTTTCTTACCTATAAGACCCTACATGGATAGGGCCCTGGTTACCTTACTGATCTACTGGTACCATCCACCTCTGTCCGGGATCTTCGCTCCTCTGGTGGTGGCCTCCTCACAGTTCCGAGATCTAGGTTGAAATCAGCAGGGGATCGCTCTTTTGGAGTTGCTGCTCCAGCTCTCTGGAACTCGTTGCCATTTGAAGTGAGAGAGGCCCCCACTGTAGAGGCTTTTAAGAGTGGTCTAAAGACCTTTTTATTTGTGCAGGCTTTTGGGGTTTAAGTTATGTGTTTGGGATTTTATTTGAATGTATACAGTATGATAAACTGTAAAGGTTTTTGTACGGCGCCCAGAGCCTTCGGGATTGGGCGTCTTTTTAAATAAAGTTGACTTTAACTTTGACTTTGACTACGTGTAACTCCTGCCTGTATGTGTTAGTGCATGCTTTATTCTGCCTGCATCCATCAGGACCTCCTTGTGAATACGCTTAATGGATTGTTCCTGCAATGAACTTGAGCCTACTCCACATCCATGGCCCTATTGATCTCCGTTGACCCCCTCCTTCTCCTTTCTGTAATATACCCCTATGTTTATCCCATGTATGCTTAATGCCCCCTACCATTTTAGCATCCACCACTTCTTCTGGCAGTCTGTTCAAGGCATCTACGACCCTTTCAGTAAAGAAATATTTCTTCACATCTATCCTGAATGCCCCCCCAGCTTTGTTGTATGTCCCTTGGTTTGGGTGTTCATCCTCATTTGAAGGAGACTCCCCAACTGTACCCTCTTTACCCCGTGAGGTACTTTGTAGGTCTTGATCATGTCACCTCTCACCCTCCTCTCTTCCAGAGTGTACATGTTGAGATTCTTCAGCCTTTCCTAGTAGGGATGCCTGTGAAAATTCTGAACTATTTTAGTTGCCATCCTGTGTAAAACCTCCACCTTATGTTCTTTCTGAAGTATGGACTGTAAAACTGGACACAGTACTCCAGCTGGGGGTATACCAGAGACTGATACAATGGCAGCACAATATCCCTCGTCCTCCTACTGGAGATGCCAGTCCTTATGCACCCCAGAATTCAATTTGCCCTGCCCATAGCCTTGTCACACTGTACTGCTATTTTGAGGTCCTCTGATATAATAACCTCAAGGACCCTTTCATGTCTAGTGAGTACCAGTACCTCCCCCCATCGTATACCCAGCATCAGGGTTCCTGTGCCCTAAGTACATGATTTTACACTTGTTGCCATTGAACCCCAAGTAAGTAAGAAAATGGAATTGACTTGAATGAATTGCAGGCTTTTAAGCAGCTTTTTGGGGAGTGTGTATGTGTGTGTTTGGGGGGGCTCTGGCACCGTCAGTACCTCCAAGAATGCCACCGACTTCCCCACCCCCTCACACTGCCTGCCCAAGTACTCAAACCTCCCCCTCACTACTTCCACAGTGTCCCCCAAGTCATTTGTACTGACATGCAACAGTAAATGAGGTTTCTTCCTGCCCCTCGCTGCATGCTTGAGCAGTGCCTACCCTGCCCCTCCTGCACTCAACCTGGGGACAGCTTCAATCCAAATATGGGTGTGCCTTTCTCCCTTTCCAACCCATCTCACCCATTTCAGTATTGAATCCCCCAGGACGAGTAACTCCACCCTTACCCCTTTTCCTTCTAATGCACCTTCCACCATCCGAGAATTCATTCTTCCGTGTCCCTTACCCCACCAACTGCACCCTCTGTGTCTTCTGTATCTGTACTCCCTACTTCCGCCTCACCCCTTTTCTCTGCCTTATTCCTCCCATCCCCCTTGAACCCCTTCCCAGTCTGACTACTTCGTACTGGGCTTCCCATGTCAACCTCCCCTCCTCCCCTGCTGATTTCCAACCCCTCTCCTGTCCCAGCTGTTGTCGATTTAGAGCCCCCATTCCCTTCTACCCCGATAGTGGTGTCCCTCCCATCCTTCCCCCTTCCTGTAGCCTTCTGTCCTTCAGTCACCACCCCTCCTTCCTTACTAGCCCCCTTCTACTGTTTTGTCCTAGCTATCTCTTCCCATACCTGTTGCTATCCCTCTCATGCCCCGCTTGTCCTCCCCCCTTCAGTATTTTCCTGCTCCCCCTCTCTGTCCCATAGCAGAGGTTTTAATCTATTCATAATCAATACCTGTCCTACAACTCTTTCTCCTATTGGTTCCATTTCCTACTTGTTCCCCTCCGTGCCACCCCTGGTGCCTGCCTACCCACAGCCATCTGCTCACTCCCCTGGTACTCCTTACAGTGTCTTCCTCCCCCATCAGAAGGCAACTCTGCCCTCGCCTCGGGCACCCCCTTCCTTCTCCTCTCTTTTCTGCTAGTGCCTCTGTTACTGTGGTCAGTTTCAGTCCCTAGTTATTCTTCCTCTGTCCCACTTTGTCATCCCCTATTCCCCCCCTCAGGATGCCTATCATATTCATCTGCCCTGCCACTTACACTCCTCCCTAACCTCCACAGTTCCTCCCACAAACTAGCCAGTCTTACAGACCATACACTCCCCCCATCCTCCAAGCCCAGTCCAGGATCATGGCACACCCACACCTTGTACACCCCTACATCCTTCCAAAGATGCTCGCCCTAGTGACATGTAGCACTTGCCTCATTGTGGCCCCCATCTTATGCTAGGGGCTCTTACTCCCAGTTTCTGTACCTTACTACAACTGTTAGACCTCTATTTACTCAAATTCCTGTCCCCCCCACACTAGTCCCCCTACTGACCCCTTGCCAACCGGGGTAATTCAGGCTCAAATGTAATCATTAGACACTGTATTACTGTAGCAATCCTAAAGGCTCCTTGTCTGTTTTTCACCCCTCAGCTACCATACTTTTTGTTCTCGGCTCTCATATAGTTTCACTTAGCCCACTTAGAAATCCTATTGCACTCCAAGTATTACTCAGTTCAGTAACAGAAATTAACAGAACAAATAAATATGTATTATTACAGCAATCATAACAGTATAGCTCTGTACTTAGCTCAGTTAGAGAAAGAAACAGAAGAAGTAAATCTGTATTATTACAGCAATCCTAAAGCATCCAATCATTGCTTTGTCTCCTCTCCAGAGACCCTGCTGTAATAGAGGACCACATGGGACACTGGGTGGGAGGGTGGGCAGGTAAAGTCCTGGCAGAGCTCCATTGAGCTCATTCACCCCTCTCTCACTCGCTCATTCTGTTTCTCCCGACGCTGCAGGCTTCCCTTTTGTACTGGGCTTCTGCCTGCCTTGGTGCCTTTTTGTGCCCACAAAGAAGTCCACAGCTGTCCTGACAGAGCTCAGTTGAGGCTGCTCACTCCCCCTCTCTCACTCGCTCATTCTGTTTCTCCTGGCGGTGCAGGCTGCCCTTTTGTACTGGGCTCCTGCCTGTGTTGGCACCTTTTTCTGCCCACAAAGAAATCCGCAGCAGTCCCAACAGAGCTCTATTGAGCTCGATCACTCCCCTTCTCTCACTCACTCACTCACTCTTTCTGTTTCTCCGGGCACTGCAGACTGCCCTTTTGTACTGGGCACCTGCTGTAATATAGGACCACGGAGGACACTGGGCAGGACGGTGGGCAACTCTAAAGTTCTTGCGCAGCTCCATTGAGCTCGCTTATGCCCCCTCTCTCACTCGCTTGTTCTATTTCTCCCAGTGCTGCAGGCTGCCCGTACTGGGCTTCTGCTTGCATTGGCACCTTTTTCTGCCCACAAAGAAATCTGCAGCAGTCCCGACACAGCTCAGTTGAGCTCGCTCACTCCCCCTCTCTCAGTCACTCATTCTGTTTCTCCTGGAGCTGCAGGCTGCCCTTTTGCACTGGTCACCTGCCTGCATTTGCGCCTTTTTCTGCCCACAAAGAAATCTGCAGCAGTCCTGATAGAGCTCCACTGAGCTCACTCAGTCCCCCTCTCTCGCTCGCTCATACTGTTTCTCCCACCGCTGCAGGCTGCCCTTTTTTACTGGGTTCCTGCCTGCATTGATGCCTTTTTCTGCCCGCAAAGGAATCAGCAGCAGTCCCAACAGAGTTCACTCACTCCCCCTCCCTCACTCGCTCTCTCTTTCTGTTTCTCCCAGTACTGCAGGCTGCCCTTTTGTACTGGGATCCTGTGTTGGGGCCTTTTTCTGCCCACAAAGAAATCTGCAGCAGTCCCGACAGAGCTCAGTTGAGCTCGGTCACTCCCCCCTCTCACTCGCTCGATCTTAATCTGTCCCAAACACTGATTTCCCACAGTGACCATGCTATTCTGCGGCAGGAGTGCAAAAACATATATTGGCCAGGATGTGAAAAATGACAGCTGTACTGTTCATAAGGAGGTGTGAAAAAATGCCAGTGTTGAAAATGTGGCGTGAAAATATTACAACTTTGCGAAGTTACAAGGGTGCATGGAAACAGTTCAACGTAAGCTCGTAACACAGTAATTTTATGGACTTTAATCACAACATTTTCAGCATAGGCATTTTAGGACCTCTGCTCATGAACAGTGTCACTGTGGTTTTCTTAATGTGTCCCGAACACTCATTTCCCACAGCAACCGTGCTATTCTGTGCCGGAAGTGCAAAAACACATTTTGGTCAGGATGTGAAAAATGACAGCTGTACTTCTCATAAGGAGCTGTGAAATAATGCCAGTGTTGAAAATCTGGCGTGACTATATTACAAATCTGCGAAGTTACAAGGGTGCGTGGAAACTGCGCAACGCGCACTTGTAACATAGTCATGTGATGGGCTATCAACATCCAATTTTCAACATAGGTATTTTAGGACCTCTGCTCATGAACAGTGTCACTGTCATTTTCTTAATCTGTCCCAAACACTAATTTCCCACAGCGACCGTGCTATTCTGCGCCGGAAGTGCAAAAACACATTTTGGCCAGGATGGAGGAAAATGACAGCTGTACTGTTCATAAGAAGGTGTGAGAAAATGCCAATGTTGAAAATCTGGTGAGGAAATATTGCAAATTCGCATAGTTAAGAGCGTGCGTAGCAACTGCGCAATGCACGCTATAACACAGTCATTTTTGGATTTTTTCCACCAAATTTGGGTAACATAGGCTTTTTGAGAGCCCACCCTCATGAACACTGGCACTGTTATTTCATTAATCAATCCTGAAAGGTGATTCTGTGCAGTGACCTCGAAATCACCTTTCCGGGCAGAATAACACCATGACAGTGGCTGAATTCATGAGGAGGGTTCCCAAAAACCCCATGTTGAAAATCTGGTGCCAAAATTCCAAAAAAAGCCTGAGATATGCACCAAAGTTGAAAAACCCCTGTTTATGCCATTATGCAGCTTACCGGCATTTCCTCACTTCACGGTCGGCTTTGAAGAGTGCAAACATGTTCCCAGTCCTCCAAAGATCTTCACGCTGGGCTCCAAAGGTAAGTATGGGGTGAGGGGGTGTGGGGAGGTGGGGTATGCAGTGGGATGGCGCTGCTTGGGGAGGGGGCACAGATGGTGAGGGACCGTTTTCTTCTTTTCAGGGTTAGAAAAAAAAAGATGTCGCAGGGCGTTTTTTTCCTTTTGCATTTACTGTTGGCATGCTGGGGTGGGCTCCCAGCATGCCACCTGTGTATTTTTGGGGTGGGGGGACTGGAGCTGAAGGGGATTGGGCACCCCGGCACACAAGAACTGAGGGAGAACATGCTGATGGGGATTGGGCACCCCCGTCGGCAAAGAACCAGGGAGAGGGGACATGATGCCGAGGGGGATTGGGTATCCCCTTGGCAAACAACACAAACCAATGGGGACTGGGCTCCCCATTGGCAAACTGGTCAGGGAATGCAAGGGAGCCCTGCAATGATGGGTCACTCCCTTATTGCAGTGGATGATGATGCTGCAATGATGAGGCGGCCCCTGATTGCAGCAGCTAAAACTTTTCCAGGTTGTGGCATGCTCTCTGAACTAGTGTCAGCAGCAGCATGCCACCCCACTGGGGACAGTAGACCAAGCCTCAAAAGGCAGTGGGGGCATTGGCCACAACAGTGCCACGCTTCCACAACCTGCTTCTTCAGCAAGCTGCCGCAACATGTTTCTTGCGCAAGTGCACAATCAACATAAAAATTGTTGTTGTTTGTTGTTTATTCACTTAACGTGTAAGCACACTGCAAAACTAGTTCCTTTTACAGGTGCGACCCACATAAAAAAAAATATACATGTACAATACAAATGTATCAGACCAAAAGTGTCTTCATTACAAAAGAAGATAAATAATCATAAAAAACATTTACAATTAGATTGTAGGTCAAAAAACATCCTTAATTCATTTGTAAATACTTAAGCAGAATGCAGCTGTCTTATACCATAAGGAATTTCATTCCAGATAGATGGAGCAATATAAGCAACGGCCCTCTGTCCACATTTAGATCTCATGAAAGGTATTTTAAAAACCAAACCATCTGTCCTATGTCTGGAAAAATAACCCTCATCATAAGGCCTCAACAAATTGCAAAGTCTTTGTGGGTTTACAGAATTAACAATTCTTTGTATGAATTTAGCTGTGTAATAGTGGAAGTTCTCTAAAACTGGAAGCCAACCTATCTCTTTCAAAATTTCGCAATGATGGGACAATTTAGGATAGTTTAAAGCGCATTTAGCAATTAATTGTAATAAAACAGATTTTTTAGAAATTACTGTAGCAGAGGCAGTATCAATTATGATAGCAGTATAATTTACAATATAAGCTAAACAATGATTAGAAATAGCTAACCTAGATTTCCTAATAAGAAGCGAACAAATTCTATATAAAGGGGCCATTCTACAATGAATTCTGGAGGTTACCCTCATGAAATGAGGTTCATAACTTAAATTAGAATCTAATAAGACCCCAAAATACTGAAATGTATCCACTTGCTCAAACAACGATCCATCAAGGGATTTAACTTGCAGGTAATGACCCACAGTTCTTAATTTTGCCGTGGTTCCAAAAATCATCACTTTTGTTTTTACTTTATTTAAGACCATTCTGCTAGAAATAAGGGACAATTGAAAGTTGGACATTTCTTTTGTTAGGGAATCACTTAAGTCACCAACAGAGGAGCCCTGCATATACATTACTGCATCTTCTGCATAAAGAGTTAAAAAAGCATTGTTGATTACTTTCACTTGCTGATCAAAAAACAAAGAAAACAAAAGTGGTCCTAGTATGGAGCCCTGAGGGACCCCACACTTTACCATTGCAGATTCAGAAATAACGCCTCCAGATTTAACCCTTTGTGACCAATCACTTAAATAGTCCCCAATCCAAGCCAATAAGGACCGTCCTGCTCCCAAAAACCCCAACCTAGAAATTAACAATTGGTGGTTTACCAAATCAAATGATGAAAAGGTACTTTTAAAGTAGATTTTTTTTGTCATTTTTTGAATGGGTGGGGCTGCTTTATGAAAAAGTAGTGCTGATTTAGCCAGCAGGTGGAGCTGATGTGCTTTGTGAGTGGCTGTAGAGTCCCTATAGCAACCTTTGTCACTGGTGCCACTCGTTGCTAATATGCCCTATTGATTCTGTGTTTATGTTGTTTTGTCATGGTATTTACATTGTGTTTTCCTCTTTTTGTCTTTCCATAACCCAGTTTTCATCGTAGTTCTGACTGAGAATCGAACTGTTGCGCCCCTTACGATGTGCCACCCATTGCCGCATTGATGTTTGCGAAAGAGGATACAAGGAGGTAGGGAGCACATTTCTAACTGCATTTTTATGGTCCACTTTAAAAAAAGAAAAAGAAACAGAAGAAAATGAGTTGAACAGTGAGCCTGTGAGTGTTACAGCCGCTCGGTGACTGTTTCAAGACTCACTTGCTCATTCATTCACTGGTCGCACTCGGTTCATGAACCTGATGGTAATCATGGGTTTTACTTAAATGTTTTTTTTTAAATAGGAGAAAGACACTTTGGGGGATTTGGGGGGAATATATCATGGTTGTTGATTTTTGGTTTTGCTGGTTTGTGGATTTTCTTTTACGATGAAGTCAGGGACACTGAAGGCAGCTGCAGAGCAGTAATGAGTGAAGTCAGTTGCTAAGCGGGGAGCAGTGAAGTGGGCTGTGTGCATTGATTTAGTTGATATTTGATGTGGTGTTCTGTGTGCTGGGACTAGACCCATGATGTTGTAGTGGGATAACATCACGGGTCCAGTCCCAGACTGACCAGTCAGAGGCCAGCATTCTTTCTTGCCATTGTATAATCTGTTTTCTGTGCCACCACTGCAGCTAGAAGAATACTGCTGACTACACAATAGTTAACACACCAGGAGCAAGTGGCTGCGACCAAAAAACAATTATATAATCAACTAATGTAGACCTAACATAGTAGAAACATTTGTATTACCTCCACATATGTACAGACTGAGAGAACAGACAAATGGTGGAGAAAATGAAACACACACCAGTGGCTCCATGCAGAGACAGGCAATGTAAACGGAAACCTTTACAACTAAGGATGGTCAGTTGGAACTGTGATTGCAGTATGCCAGATCCCTATCAAGGAACTGTACCAATTCAAGACCATAACACAATAAATTACACTGTTTTATATCAGAATAAACAATAGAAGCAGAGTAAAACCCAGTTTAACTTGTTGCAAAACACCATACTAATTCTTGATATCTCATGAACCGTACTCTTACATTTAGAGCTACAGCAGCTGATTGGGGTAACAGTGAGTAAGTGATTCTAGTGGGATTTGAGCCAGAATTTGCCGATTCTCAAGCCATTAATCTTACCACTAGACCCTAGTACCATCACTCTGCCACATGCCATGTGTAAGGCTGCTTTAGTAAAGGTTAAAACAGACAAAAGTGAAAATGGGAGGGAACCTAGTATAACTCATTTCCAGAAGTGAAAAGAAAAATCTGACTCAGTTCCAGAAGTAAAATGAGGAAAGACTGCTTCTATATAAAAGGTACACCTCTAAATGCATAAAACTGACTAAATAATGTATAAAAATGCAACATACTCTATAATGAAGAAACACATCCCCAGACCCCTGTCAGATATGTTCAAGTTAGATCAAAGGTGATGGGTTCCCTCATTGAATGTTTTCCAGATCCAGCACTGAAAGCAAACTTCTTGTTAGTAGTCCACTGGGTGTGACCAAAACAGAAAAAGGTGAACTTTGTTGTTTTATCCCCTACAAGGGAAGCAGTCAGTGGGGTGCTGACCACAGCCCAACTGTAATGCATTCTATAAATTGCATAGGAATCCATACCATTGTAACCAGCTGCTTGCCCCCCTGCATTTCAAGTAGTTTCTGTAGAGTAGCTGAATCTATGCCCCATACACTTTTTCATTGTTATCCTGTAAATGTAGGATTTAACATCGCAATAATACAAAAAGTAAATTACAATTAAGCCACACATTATTCTATATCACCAGTCAGGCTAATGGATTAGCAGCCATATTAGCTCTGACCAAAGTTTGTTTTGACTCCACCACCACCCCCACCCCTTCCACTCAGCTGCTTAAATCCCACCCCAAGGTGTCAGAGTGCTTTACTATATTAAAAACATCAATCCACATCTCTGCCTCAGGCACCCTTAGTTCTCACCACCACTGCAGAGCCTGGTATAGTTGTGAAGCATTTAAAGTGCTTCCACTGCTTCTAACACACTGCTGCCCTGGCAGAAACTGAGCTGTTACACATAAGTGCCACTGGATGTGTTTACATAATAGTCACAAGATTTGTCATTTTCAATTTTTTGAACAGCAAACATCCCTTGACAAAGCATTTTGTGTACAACTTGTCAGGAACCAGTCCAACTGCTAGTTACTTGCTTCCTGTGTTTGTTTGAACTGCACTACTGAGGAACCAATAAGGAAAATTCACTTACACTGAAAAGGATTTAGTCTCTCATTTCTTAAGAAAGGAGTCCCCTCTAAATAGTGAGTGCTGTTTTTCTTAACTTTCTGTAACAGCAAACATCATGGGTTTTCCAAACTTTATCTAAGTATTGAAAGTGTTGTTTTCCTTGACATTCATAAGGTTGTCCTGAGCAGGACATCAGAACACATTGATCATCTAGCAGCATGCATGAGTAACAGTACTGTACAATGCAGTGTCAGTACATTTGGTTGTCACAAGGAACAATAGCAACACTTTTTGAAAACTTGCACAAACAGTGGAGGCAAGGATAAGCATCAGGGCATGGGTATATTTTTAAATAAACTAAATCTGTCTGACACTTGGGGTGGAATTTAAGATGCTGGATGGGGTGCACCCATTTTAATTTTTTATACCTTCAAAGTTGTGGAGGTTTATTTAAAAACAATGGCTGCAATGTGTGTGTTTTTTTTTTTGGGGGGGGAGGTAGGAATTCAGTTATGATTTTCTGGGAAGTCCCAGCAGTTATATCTGTTCCCACTGCTTGACAAACACACCTCCAATATTGTTGGGAATTAAATCTAAAACCAATGGGCCCAATTTTCAAAAGCTTTAGATCAATGCGAGGGACTTGCATCAAAAGATTGTGATGCAAGGGGTGATGTGTGTCACTACTTGCGGCAATTGGAATTTTCAGACATCCTGCGTCAAATCCTGATGCAGCTGCACCAATGCCCCCTTGCACCAAGGTTGCATCAAACAGCCCAGTGCACCAGGTTGTAAGGGAGCTTGTGCCACAGCAGGGCTGCAATATCCCCTTTTTTGGTATTTTGCAAGTCCTGCCATGGATGCAGCAAGGGGCACCACTTAGACCAACCAGGAAGTGATCTAAGTGACTTGTGCCAGTGGGATGGGGTCAGACAGTGGGCTGCTGTGTGTAGAAGGGGCACAGGAGGTGGCATAGGAGGAGTCAGCGGGACAGCTGGGCATTAGTGGGAGTGATATGGCACCCAGAGGGGTGAGTTTGCATTGTACTGTATTATATATGTACAGTATACATATCTTCCCTCATGGTCTAGCGGCCCCCCAGATCACTGATGTCCCCCATAAATGGTGATATATCTTCCCTTGTGATGCAGCAGACCCCCCCGATCCCTGATCTCCCCCCATAAATAGTGATATATTCTTCCTGGTGGTTTAGTGGACACACACACACCCATCCCCAATCTTCCACAAAGCAATTTCCATAACAGTCCCTGGTGGTCTAGTGAACACCCCACCCCTGCAGACAGTGCCCCACCTCCCAGCTCCCCACCATCCCTTCCATGATCTAGTGACTGGCACAGCCCTCCACCCTCCATCAAGGCCGGCCGCCAACTGAGCTGTCAAGGAGCGCATACTGTATACAGTACATGCTAGCTGACTGACAAATGAGCGTATACTGTATACAGTATGCATGCCTTGACAGATCAGTCGGTGGCCAGCTCTGGTGGAGAGCAGAGGGCTGCGCTAGTCACCAGGTCAAGGAAGGTACCGGGAAGAGTGAGGTGGTGGGGCACTGCCTGCAGGGGTGGGGAGGTGGGGGATCCACTAGACCACCAGGAACTGTTATAGAAAGAGTTTTGGGGGAGATCTGAGATTGGTGGGTCTGCTACACCACCAGGGAGAATATATCAGTATTCATGGGGGAGATCAGAAAACAGGGGGGTCTGCTACACCACCAGGGAAGATATATCACTATTTATGGGGACGTGGGGGATCGGGGGGCCGCTAAACCACCAGGTTATGCAGGCTGTACGTATATAACACAGTGCAGTGCAAACGCACCCCACCAGATGCCACATCACTCCCACTGATGCCCAGCTGTCCTACCAACTTTCCATATGCTACCTTTCATGCCCCTTCTGCACCCAGCCCCCTCCTGTCCAGCAGCTTCACCCCCCTCCACCATCCAACCCCTCTACTGTTGCGTCAGGCAGGGGAGCTGGATCCCTGCAGCAATTCCCACAGGTGCACCAACTGTTTGGTGTATCAGTCGACTTATGGAAAACCTGGGGAGTTTGGCACCAGACCCTGATTTTTTATAAAATCAGGTGCAGGGTCCCTGGTGAACCCAAAGTTTGCCACAGCCCTGTAGCAACACAACTTGCATCGCTCTAAGAGCTTTTTGAAAATCAGTCCCATTGACCCTTGGTACCCGATTTTCAAAGGCTGACATCTGCAGCTGTGTCAGCCCCATTGTTTTGCACAACTGCACCAAACTCCTTTGACACAGCTGCACCCAATTTTAGTACATTGGGTGCAGTTGCGACAGTTTCCACAACTTAAGGCAGCTTGCACTAAATATTTGGCACGAGCCCCGTAAAAAGGGTCCCCCAAGTGGCATAAGTTAGACCAGGAGGGAGCTGGTCTAACTTGCAGCATTTGGTACACAGGACAGAAAATCACAATCAGCACTAAATGAATGTCACAAGCCCCCTGCACCATATGTTCAGCATACCAGGGGCTTGCGGCACTCGCAAGTCTTTTGAAAATCAGGCCCTTGAAATCAGAGGTTCTAATTATTCAGGGAAACACCACTTATGTTCATCATTATATTATTCCTTTAACTTCCATTCTTCAAATCACATTGACCAGCGCTAGACGTATCAGCACTGTTTTGATTCTGTTGTTCACAGCTTCCACTGCTAGATGCCACTGCCTTGCACTGACTACCTTTTGTAATACAAAACAACAGCACTTGTAGTAATTATACTGTGATAATCAGAAGGGTTGAAAGGTTTACCAGTCAATAATATTGCTGAAGTAAGCTTACTCTTTTTATAATTAAGTAATAATACATGACAATTTGTACAATAGTATGGGATATTGTCTCGTTTCAGGTTTGTTGTGAGGCACGAGGCCAAAGCCAAGTGACTTCAACCACCCAAGAAGGGATGATATCCAATAATATCACGCACTATGGACTGTATTATTTTAATTAGTTTAGCTACCAAACAAAGCACATTCCACAGTGCAGAAGCCTGCACACAGTGACTCCAGGCTCTCCTGCAGTTTAGCTCCCAAACTGAGCACATTCCACTGCACAGTAGCCTACACACAGTAACCCCAGGCTCTCCTGCAGATTAGCTCCCAAACAAAGCACATTCCACAGTGCAGGAACCTGCACACAGTAACCCCAGGCTCTCCTGCTGTTTAGCTCCCAAACAGAGCACATTCCACAGTGCCAGAGCCTGCACATAGTAACCCCAGGCTCTCCTGCAGTTTAGCTCCCAAACAGAGCACATTCCACAGCACAGGAGCCTGCACACAGTAACCCCAGGTACGGAGGACATAACAGTCGAGCCGCTGTCAGCATTCTACCGTCAAGCCGCTCTCAGCATTCTACCTGACTAGTGTTTCTTCAAAACTACTTTAAGTACTTTCTGTTGGCATAGCACTTTAGTTTTGTTACTGTCTAGTTTTTATTTTTAGCCTGTTTATCATGTTGTTTCAACTGTACTTTAACTCCGTTTGCAAGTGACAGTTACCTGTTGTTAGTGCAGCTTCTTGAATTTGCCTTTACAGTGTGAGTAGAGTTTATTTGGTGCTCTGCCAGAATTTTTACTGCTGTGTTTTTAATTTGGATTTACCTCCTGTTTCTGCCACTCCTGGTCCCTGGCTACTCATGCACAGTGACTGTCTCCCCTCCCCCAACACTGTTTCTCTTCTCTGTTCTTCCTGCCTCAGGTCTTTGTACTTTGTTCCCTAAAATTCACTCCCCTCTAACTCTGCATATTTTCTGTCCTTCCTTTCTAGGCTCTCCTGCAGGTTAGCTCCCAAACAGAGCACATTCCACAGCACAGGAGCCTGTACTCAGTAACCCCAGGAACGGAGGACATCACAGTCGAGCCGCTCTCAGCATTCTACCTGACTAGGTTAGCCCGTTGATGTCCAAGCATATATACTACGCACTGTTTCATGCACAGTTGCACCTTGTGTAATGTTTTGGTAATATAACTAAATGTTACTATTTTCTCCTTGTTTACCAATGCTTTTATATCACACAGACTCACTATTAAAGATGCAGCAAAGTTAAACTTCATCAGCAAAGTTGCTACGCAGTTGCAAATCTTCGACTTTGCGACGCTTCACAAAGTTCCTATTGGTATCACCAACTTTGACTTCACTGACTATCAACATTTTTCCAGGCAAAGTGGCACATTTTTCATGAAGTGGCAACTTTGTGATCGACATTTGGTCACTCTGTGGAAGAAAGTGACACTTCACCTGGCAAACAAACATTGTAAAGTTGTCGCTTCGAACTTCACAGAGTTGATCAACTTTGCAAATTCTGTTGAAGCAAAGTTTTCTCAGCCCCGCACATCTCTACTCATTATGCACAACTGTGCCTTGTATAATGTTTGCTATTATTATTGATGACTGTTATTTTGTGACTCTCCCTGTTCCCTCCCCCCCAAGATGCACCAGGAATTGAGCTTCAGCTCAGTGGGATTTCCCTGGTCACCAAATTTGAATTACATTTAACAAAACAAAAAGAACATTTATAAGACATAACATACATAGAAAACTCACAGAAGCCTCCATGTTGGAGATTATGGCCTGTTGAAACTGAAAGGCAAATCCTCATCAATAGAACATATTTGCAAAGATTTTCTGCGTAGGTGACTCAGAGCACCAGCTCTAGTCAGAGGTTTGCCTGGACTCTGTGCACATTTTTATCCCCAAAGCCCCTTTGAATATAGGCGACAAATGCAACTGCTATTGAATACATAATGCAAGGACATTCCTCACAGCACACAAAAATCTAATCTTAACTTGTACTGATAGACAATATTCTAGTGTGAGAGGTGTGGACAAATCGTGAGGAAGGAAAACTCCCTAAATACTTCAGAAAGGCTGTATCCTTGGCAATTGCTTTAAAAAAAAAGCAGTAATTTTTTTGAAACATTCTGAAAAATGGTCATCATTTCTCTGCCTCTATGAATATAAAGTTGTTACTTTTGTGCCTAGTGTGCATTAGGGTTATAACTGTTTGTAAGGTGCTGCACAAGGGTAACAAGAAGCAAAAATAAAAACAAATGCCCTTTCTATACTGCACAAATGCTAGACACTTTACAGGAATTTCTTCTTTTCATTTTCATTTTTCCATTCATTGGCATTTCAAATACTAGTCACTGTATGGGAATTTCAGTTGCACAATGCTGGCCACTTCCAGTGTTTAAGTTGGACGTCTAAAGCACTATAACATGTTGGCTAATTGTCAACTGCACTTTTTAGCCAAATGATAAAATGCTTTGACAAAACATGCATTTTGTTTTCTAGCTTGTGAATGTGCAGTAGCACTTTGGCTACCTGAATAATGATGTTTATAGCAAAGTACAGAAATGGTAAGCAAAATGCTACTTGGCTAGTGACAGCTTAAATGCTGACTTCACAGGAATTGTTATTCTGCTCCATCTGAAAGCATTTCAGAGCATATCCCACCTGTGCTGTGTGAGCTGCACTGGCTGCCACTCAGGTGAGGCATCACCTTCAAGGTTTGCTTGCTGGCATTCTGGGCCCAGAATAGACTACCTTTTCATTGCCTAAAGGACAGCCTGATGCTATACACTCTCCAACAACCCCTCTTTGCTCCACCGGGGCTAACGTGCTTGTCGTCCCTCATTTATATATGAAGACCTCAGGGAATTTCATCTTTAATAGCAGCTCCAAGAATTTTAAATTCACTGCCACTGTAATTTCAGACTAGCCCCCCAGCGGAGCATTTAAAAAAAGTGTTTATGGCATGTTTCTTTAACTAGGCTTTCCAGACATGTGCTGTTGATTATTATACCTCCTGTAACATATTGCTTGGTTGTTTTGCTTTCAGGTTTTATTTTGTCTTTTAATCATTACTAGTGAGCATTCTGAATGCTGTGGAAACAGGTTGCTAAAAAAAGCATTACAATCACCTGATGGTAATTATGCATTACAACCAGAAAGTTGTAACCTCCCCCTGGCAATCAAGTGCATGCTGTTCATGATGTCGCCGCTGACTGGTGGAGTTAGTCCGATGGTGTGGGCTTTAGCGAGCAGGAAGCAGCACACATTGACTGGTGCCAACTTCATGTGTCAAGGAGCTGGTGTTGGTGAGATGCAGTTTGCATTTTTTAAATGTATTTTAAAAAAGATTTTAGGTTCCCGGGGAAAGAGCGGAAATATGAGTAATGACAGGAGATGAGGCAAGTGGCCAGACAGAATAAGTGGTGAGAGGAGGGGAGAAGAACACCATATTTACAGAAAAGTTCAACAGTAATTATAAAGAAACAAAACATTGGTAGATGTGTGTAAACCAGACATTTACACACACCTTCAGTGTGGGATGCTTTTATAAACTTCACTCTTGAGGTATATGTAGCATTCCACACCTCAGGTGTTTGTTAAATTCTGGTTACACACACCCACCATGTATTATTCTCTATTTTTCATCTTCACAGGCAGAATGAAAGGCAGTAGGATCACAGCTAGTAAGTACGTTAAATATTAAACTTTTATTATGTGTACTGAACTACAAAGGGTCATCATGCAGTGATGTTTACACTTTTTCACATTTCATCTGATTTATGAAACTACAGTAAGAACATATATTAAAGCATGGTAAGTAGAAGGGGAAGCAACAAATATGTGCACATTATAACTTTTATTGGACTAAAACAATTGTGTTTGAGACTAGTTTTCGAGAGTTATACCCGCTTTATCAGATTAGCGGAAGCAGAGCTGAATTATGTGCCAGATATACAAGTTGGATGTTGATTTAAATGAGACATTGTATATCCTGTTTAAACATCAAAGCACTTCAGAATCAATTCATAGTCAAAAACAAACAGGCAGGATGGTTGCAGAACACCCCATTGTCATTATGAAAGAAGGGAGAGAATGTTTAAAGGGGTGACTTCTTTTCTTAGGGACCGAGTGCTGCTACTCTAGGTGCTTCTACAACCACAGCCATCTGTGCTCCATACCTGATGACTGCATGGGCTCAGAGCTCTGTACTGCACAAGCATCAAGGGATCCACATCCCACAAAAGACAATAACTCAGTGTTCACACATGACAAGGGCTTCATGCCCCACACATGATAAAAACTGAGTCACGCAAACCCTGAGGGTTCCACACCCATTATGAACCAGGGCTCTGCATTCAATAAACAACAAGGACTTCACACACTACAAATGACAAGGGCTCCATGCCACACAAAAGACAAGAGCTCTGAGGCCCACAAATGCAAGGGCTCCATGCTCAGTAAACAACAAAGTCTCTTCACTTTCTGAATGACAAGGGCTCCACACCAAAACAAATGGCAAGGGCCCCACGCCCCACAATGATAACTTCATGCCCCAGAATCTACAAGGAGCCTTATAACATCCAGGCCCAGATCCAATCCAACTGTTTAATTTGTTGATCACTACCTTGATGCAGTCCATTAAACTGCCAAAGTAGCTTGCCTTTCTTGGCTGTTCAGTCTCTTTCCCTGATTGCATGCATTAGCCATTCCCCTTTATAGTAGCTTTATCTTTGGTCCAGTTCCTTATGCACCTCAAGTGCTATAGTCACAGCAGTGGGGTTCCTTCAGTCATACTGCCAAGCCTGTGATAGTCCCAGTCATGGCTCAGAGAGACAATGTATCCAAGCAGTTCAGCAGTGGTTATCAGTCTTCTCTCTCTCACCTTGGTGGTCATTCATATTCACCAACATTCCTTTATTGATCATCATGCATGAGTCCCTCAAGCAAATCTAGGGGTGAAATCCTCACTGATTGAGGATTCATTTAGTTATAGGGCCAAGCTCTGTAGCACCTTTATGAAGGTGGGTGTCTTGGTTGAAAAGCAGAGAAAAAGGACCGTTCCACAATTTGCAGCCCAAATGTTCAAAGCAGTGCATTGTTTTATTCTCATATGAGTTCAGCTGTGCCTTCTGCAGTGCTAATTTGTGATTATAATAATTAGTAAGTAGTAATACTTAATATTCATTAATTCTACTGAAAGGGAAAGTGACCTAAGGCCTTAGATACCCAGAGGTTTCCGACACAGAGTATTTTTCCTTTCTCCATATCACAGGTCAAACAAATTACACAGTGAGGGGCATGTTCAATCCGTGGTTATGAAAGTTCATCCATGATTCTCAGTTGTAAGACCTCTCTCTTGGCTTTTTGGGGGTGCTTGTTGCTGTAGCCCCTCTCCTTCCCTTTAATCAGTTGGGCCAAGTCCCTCAGGCTCCCCTTATGAAGGTGGAAGATCTTGGTCATGAAACCAAGAGAGAACTGCAAAATTACCTATCCATTTGCCCACAGACCCAGTATATTAAACAGACAGAGCCTGGTGTTTGGTGTTACAGTTGAAAAATCCTCTCCACCCTCATCCAACATTGTATAAGTCAACAGCCATACCTGCACACACACACGCACGCACACACGGTGTTGCTGTTCCTTTATCTGTGAAATCTCTCTTGTGAGGGTTGCTACTAAATCTCCTCTCCTTTTCTTCAGTCAGTCAAGTTAAGTCCCTTTGGCATGTCTTGTGAGCCTGTAACGGTCTTGTTCACAAGACCAAGAGAGACTTTGGCCCAAGTGCCTATGAATGCATAAGGACTTAAGATATACATTTGCCTGTTGTCCCAGTGAATTAAATAGGCTGAACTTGGGGTTTGGTGGAGCAGTGGGGAAATCTAATCCACAGCTACTGAACTATCCTTCCTTCCATCCTTCACCTGTGGTATCACTCTTGGGTGGTGCTACTACATCCACTCTCCTTGCCTTTAGTTATTCAAGTCAAATACCTCTGGCACCTCTCATAATGGTAGAAAGATCTCAGTCAAAGGACAAAGAGAGATTTCAGCTGAAGTACCTACATGTATGCATAACCCCTTGATATATATACATTTGCTTGATGATCCAGTGAACAAAATAAATAAGAAATTAAGTCAGTTTTTAAAGTTTTTCTAAAATGCCTGGTTGTAATTTTGCACCACAGACCAGTTACATATAAAATCTGTATGGTGCACGGTGCAGCATAGCATGATGTCAGCAGTATTTAAGCTCCCTAAACAATATGGCAACATTTTATTTCTTAGTGTCTTTGGCTGAAAGATACAGCAGCAGCAGATACATACGAGACCTTCTCAACTGGACATTTCCAAGGGGGTAATTAGAAACAAAAAGGAGGCAGGGGATGGGGAGAACTCTGAAAGGGATGAGTAAATCTGTTTTATGTCATTAATATTTTATATTCATGTAAGTGCAGCAGCATAGCAATACACATCACAGTAGCATCATAACATCCTGAGACTATATAGTGTGAACAATTTCTAACATCTAAGACAGAATGTAAAAATCTGTATAATACATACTGTCAGGTACAAAGGGACGGGAGGTGGACACAAGTCCTTCTACAGAACAAAGAGTGCTTAAGGAACTAGAAATGTTAAAAGTAAACATGGCAATGGGGCTAGATGGAGTGCACCCCAGTTACTGAGGGAACTGAAACAGGAACTGGTTGGACCTCTGGTGGTCCTTTTCAACCTTTTACTGGAAACAGGGAAGGACTGGAGGAGGGCAGATGTAGTCCCACTCCACAAAAGTGAAAATAAAGAGAAGGAAGGGGATTACAGGCCAGTCAGCCTGATGTCGGTGGTGGGCATAGTAATGAAAGCACTACTGAAGGAAAGGATTGGGGAATATCTTGTTGCCAATGGTCTACGTGATCCGAGGCAACATGATTTCATGGGGGGAGATCTTGCCAGTCAAACCTGATTGAGTTCTTTGATTGGGTGACCAAAGAGGTAGATCAAGGAGGGGACGTGGACGTGGCCTACCTGGATTTCAGCAAGGCCTTTGATACCGTTCCACATGGGAAACTGATAAGCAAGCTAGGGAGCCTAGGAGTAGAGCCTAAAGTAGTAAAATGGGTAGAAAGTTGGTTGAGCAATAAGAGTCAGAGGGTGGTGGTAAATGGCACTCTGGAATAGGCAAAGTAATGGTTCTATGTCAACTGAGAGCAAACAAAACCTCCGCAGTAAATAATAGTGTGGTCAATTCACCGTAGGTAAATAACGCGTTTACCATTTTCAAATAAAGGCAATCTTGACGCGGGCAACTGCTTGTGTTCTTTCTTTTAAGCCCTGAAAAAAATACAAAATCATAATAAGGCATCATGTTGAGGTATTTCATAGTAATATTTTTAAAGCAATATTGGGTTCTGCAGAAACTATGCATAGCTGCCCGGTGAATGGGGATTTTGCTTCGACTGAGGTCAGCTTCTCGAATGCTCATCAGAGTGGTGAATATATTACTGGCACTCCATGGATGGACCTGGACACCTTCTTTTTAATTGCTGGAGTGACTTTACTTTATATATTATTTCTAGTTGCACTATTGGATATGGACTTTATTTGCTTTGGGCTCATAGCATATATTAATTATTTATTTATTTAGTTTTTGTTGACTGGGAAGGAGGACCAGACAACTTTTTGCCTATTTTCAGCCTTGTCCCGGGGGGTGGGGGATACAGATGGATGCCAACTGAAATTGAACCAGATTTTTAAGCTGTTGGTGGTATTTTTAGCTCCTTTAGCATAGCACAATTTCCTCTTTTTTGTTCTTTTGCTTCCTAAAATGAAATTCAAATTGACAGCAAGTGCCCTGGATGGAGTTGCTACAGTGTTCAAGTCCCACCACGTCCCCTTCCCACTATAGCATATTGCTTAAATACAAGCTACAACTGCCAGGAAAATGTCCCATGGAAGCTCCATAACTTCCTCATGAGTTCCACTTTGTTAACTGCTATTTATTGTTATCTGTCTGCCAAATTCTTTTAATGCCACAATGTTATGGTACAGATGCCATAATATGCCTTTTTCTGTTATTGCTATGTGCAGTTATGATCACGCTTAAATTGAAACATTATTTTGACATCACATCCAAAGGGACCAGTGGTGTGCCACAAGGATCAGTACTAGGGCTGGTCCTCTTCAATGTCTTTATTAGTGACATTAAAGAAGGACTGTAAGGGAAAATATGCCTGTTCGCAGATGACACAAAATTCTGTAAAGGAGCAGACACACTGGGGGAAGGGGGTAGAAAGAATGAGGGATGATCAGAAAAAAATGGAAGAATGGTCACGGGTTTGGCAGCTGGGATTAAATGCAAAAAAGTGAAAATCATGCACATGAGGCACAGAAACCTGGGGGCAACATGCTAACTGGGAGGAGAAGCATTAATAGTCACAAAGCAGGAAAGGGACCTGGGGGTCATCATGTCTGATGACCTGAAGGAAGCTAAACAGTGTGACAAGGCAGTGGGTAAGGCTAGTGGAATACTCAGATGCATAGCAGAAGGAGGGAGGTAATGATACCCCTGTATAGATCACTGGTGAGGCCCCACTTTTAGAACTGTGTACAGTTCTGGGGGCCTCATCTCCGTAAGGACATAGATAGGGTTGAGGTGGTGCAAAGGAAGGCAACCAAAATGGTGCATGGTCTACATCAGAAGCCCTATGAGGAGAGGCTTAAAGATTTAAATATGCACTCCCTAAAAGACAGGAGGGATCAGGGAGAAATGATAGAGACATTCAAGTACCTCACAGGAATAAACAAGGTACAGGAAGGGAGCATTTTCCAAAGGAAAAGATGCTCAAGAACAAGGGGCCATAATATGAAGCTGGGGGGGGGAATCAGAGGAAATGTGAGGAAGTACTTCTTCATGGACAGGGTGGTGGACGCTTAGAATGGCCTCCCAGAGGATATGGTGGGGGCTAGAATGGGCACACGATTTAAGAATTTATACTACTTTAGAGTTGGCATTTCCAGAGGTGGACTGCGTCCAGGTTTCCTCTAATACCACTGTATCCAACTACATGAGATCTCACTGCCTTTTTCCACATTTTTTGTCTCCTAAACTGCAATGAGCCATTTCAGTGAGGCTTATCCCAAACTGCTAGATACCTTGCTCCTCCTCTGCCAGATAAGGCACATGGGGGTCATCCCTGGACTGAGGGGCATCTCTGTCCTTATCCTTTCAGATCCATACTAAGGAGGTTTTGCTGAATAGTTTCAGAATCAACCTACCACTGTAAAATTCCTTGCTCATTATGCTTTGCTGCACTCAGTGAGTGGCGCTCTGAGCTCAGATTCACATATGTCATTACTAGGCCTCACTGTCTTGTCCCCGAGTCTGTGCCTGCTACTGCCTACCACAACTTTCTCCGACATTTTTTCTGACTCAAAGTGCATTTCCTCAGGATAACTACTTTTTTCCATTGTCCCTTGCTCTATGCCCAATTTGCATGTAAACATATTTTTTTCTCCAACTTTGCAATTCTTTTAACTGTTTTTAAAAATCTTAGAAGTACCTTTGATTCAAGATACTCACAGTCCAGCTTAATTTGTAACTCCTTTTCTTCACCGCTTGACCAACAGACCTGTCGCTCAACGTCAAGTGCCACTTCATTTTTCTGGTGGTCCTGACTGCAGTGGGCATCACTTGGATCATTTTCATTCTCGGCAATGGACGGACGGCTACCTGCACTTTAGGGATTTCCCATCCCCCGGTTTGGATGAACAAAAACACTGTTCAGCAATTTCCAGGCTCTGCAAAAAGGCCTGAAATCTTCACCTTGATACACAAGCTCCACTCCTCTATGACTCTTCACCCGTCCCCTCTCACCAGAGCACAGTCCAAGGGGTGGGGCTTACTAGATTGAGACAATCACTCAATGCCATGCAAATTAGGGCAGGGGCACTCTCTCTCTCTCTCTCTCTCTTTCTCTCTCTCTCTCTCTCCCCCCCAGCCCCACAAGCATGTCCTGGTTTTCTCAGAAGAATTTTAAACTGCAACTTGAACTTTTTTTTCTTTGCCGCTTGGTCTGCAGCTTGAAAATCACTTTGCGTTCACAGTTAGCCCTTGCTCTTGTCGGCACACCACCACCAAATTTATCACCCCAGGCCATTTCTTGAGGCAACCTACCCCAAAATCTATGGATGAGCCCCCACCTTTATGTAACCCACCTCTAAGGGTCTGACATAGTTGGTATTTCTCAGGGCCAGACAACCTCTGGACCCTACTTCTGGTTGAATGCAGTCGGGAGCAGCAGAGGGGCTCTGGGGATTCAGCGGCTTCCTTCCATCCAGCAGGACATGATGGCTGGAAGGAGAAGGACACCAATTAAGGTTTGGGGATCCGTGTTCTGATGAACACTGAGGGGTTTTCTGTAAATTTTGAAAGTGTAAATTTGTAAATTTAGGTCGTGTTTACATTTCTTGGGCTTTACAGTAAAGACGTTTTCTTTAAGTGCTGATCATAGCAGGGAGAAGAGCTGTTAAATGCTGCTGCTTACTATAGGTTTTTTTTCGCTTTATTGGACCTGATTTTCCTGCTACAGGTTTGATGCTGGATTTTCTTGCAGGGCCACATGGGGAGCAAACGATGATCACCAGTGATGCAGCAGGAGGAGAGCACCAATTGGGTTAGCTCTCAGAGTGTGCATGCCACTTTTAAAGTGGGGGACAGGGTTTAAAAATCCTAGCAAGTGGCTCGTGGCCTACTTCAGGTTGAGTGCAGTCGGGCGCAGCAGAGGGGCTCCAGGGATTTGGTTGCTTCCTTCTGTCCAGCAGGACACAACAGGAGAAAGGAGAAGGAGGTTTGGGGATCTGTGTTCTGGGGAACACTGAGGAGTTTTCTGTAAATTTTGAAAGTGTAATTTTGTAAATTTAGGTTGTATTTGCATTTCTTAGGCTTTACAGTAAAGAAACTTACTTTAAGTGCTGATCGTAGGAGGGAGCTGAGCTGTTCAGTGCTGCTGCTTATTGTAGGATTTTTTGTCCCACCCGTCCTGCCACCCCGGCCTCTATTAAATGGCCTTGGTGGGAGGGGTCAGCCTCATGAAGCAGCAATGAGACAAAAGCTGAGGGGATTTTAAATTACTGTTGCTGCATGGAGAAGGGTTGCTAGGTCTATGGTCTTTGTAGGAAGCAGTGCAAGGTTTTGTTAAGGATACATTCAATAGGAAGGTCTATCTACTGGGGGTATTCTGGGATTATAGTGACACTGAGGTGGGAAAATGGAGGGTGTTAGGGAAGGACACACTAGGAGATGGCGTGGCACTAGCAGGGGAGGATGGTGATGGCAAAGTAGGGAGGGGCACGGGGGCAGCAGGGTGCTAGATGGACCATTGAGGATAGAATAGGGTTTGCAATGGTTGTGGGGTGGCAGTCTGGATGAACATATTATGGAAGTTGGGAGCGTGTCCGATCTGTCACAGGCTGAGCAGACTCAAGAAAGAAGTGCAGTGGCTTGATAGAGACTGGGGGAAGTTGGGGGAAGGGGGAGGTAGCTGGGGCAGAGAGCAACAGGAGGACACCACATGGTTGGAACAAGGGAGTGGGGGATGGATGGGGAGGAAGGGCAGGAGCAATACAAATAGGTGGCCTAGCACAGGAAGAGGGAGCAAAGGCAGGAAGAATGAGCACACACCCAGCACGGCAGAGAGGGCAGGTAATAGGTTTGTGGTGCTGGCGCAGTGGAAGAAGGGGGGGGAGGGATCTCCAGGAGGGGGTAGGTAAAGGGAAGCAGACAGATTTCACAAGGGACAGTAGTCAGGCAGAGTATTGTGGTAGGGGTTGGGGGGTGGGGTACAACTGGAAGGATGGATGAAGGCAGCAGGGGTAAATGGAAGAGGAGCATTGCTAGAGTGGAGAATGGGAGGGACTTAGCAGAGGGGGGAAGGGAGACCAGGGTGGAGGGGAAGAATGGGAAGGACTGTGAGGGAACAATGAGGGGGAGCGGGGATAAGACTGGGGTCAAGGGGGGAATCTGGGTCTATAGGAGGAAAGGACAGGGACTCAGCGGAGCAGACTCTAGCAGTAGATACCAAGGTAAAAGGGGGGAGATGAGGATTTCAGAGGGCGAGGCATTAGTGCTGGGGGATTCTGTATTTAAAGGGATAAGTTTGGGCAGCAAGTGGGAACGGCATAGTCGTATCTGGGTGGAGTCCATACCTAGCTTAACTGCAGGCAGGGCAGTCAATTCTTAAGTGTGCTAAGAGGGGTAGGAGGAAACCGCTTCTCATGGTGTATGTGGGTATGAATGACCTGGCTGGGGAGACGGTGAAAGTAGTGAGGGAGAGGTTCAAGGAACTGGGCAGGCTGTGTGATGAGCTGGGGGAATCAGTGGTTTTCTCAGAGGTGCTCCCAGTACCTTGCACTAGTACAGAGAGGAAAGTAAGGACTGAGGAGTTCAACACCTGGCTGAGGGATTGATGTCAATCCAGGGGATATGGGTCAGTGTGGGGTTGGGACAGAACCTGGGACAACAATGAACTTTATGCAGGGGACAGGCTACATTTGAGTGGGGAGGAGAAGGGGGAATTAAAGCAGAGGGTAGGGGAATACATAGCTACAAAGGTGGATTTAAACTAGGTAGGGGGTATCGAGTGGACAGATGGTAGGCAGGGATTCCAGAGAGGGGAACCAAACATGCTTACCCCCTAGGCTAGTAGGGAGGAACTTGGAGCAGTGGCACAGGGGGGATTAAGAGGGATGTAATTCAGGGACAGGAGGGGTCAGGGACAGGTTGGAGGGTGGTCTCACTGAATGCGAGAAGCCTTGGTAACAAATTAGCAGAATTACAGGCTGTCTTAGCAATAGGGAAGGTGGCAATTGCAGCCATTGTGGAAACATGAGCTACCCAGTACCAGGAATGAGATTTGATGATCCCATGGTATAGGATATTCAGGAAGGATAGCGCTAAGGGAAAAAAGGGTGTGTGGCAATATATGTATGGAAGGGGATAAGGTGCATAAGGGGGGAGGAGAAGGAGGAAGGAAGAACAGAGGCCCTATGGATGCTGTTTCAAGATTCAGAAAGTAGGACAGTGAGGATGGGGTTGTGTGCAAGCCACCAGCCCAAGAAGATGATCTGGATAGGGAGTTAGCTGAACAAATTAGGAGGGTCTGTAGGAAAGGAAACACTGTGGAGGTGGGGGATTTCAACCTACTGGGGGTTGAGTGGAGCACCCCAACCACCACGAGTGCAAAGGAACAGGTCAGCTTCCTGGTGCAGTTGGTCCAGAGCCAACTAGATTGGATAGGACTCTGGACCTGGTTCTATCAAATGGGGAGGCTGTAAGGGATCTGGAGATGGAGGACCATCTGGCTGGGAGTGACCACCACACAGTATGGTTCACGATCAACCTGGGCAGGGAAATAGGAGGTACGGGTACTAGGGTGATTGGTTTTAAGGGGGCAGACTTTAAAAGGATGAGGGAAATTTGGGGCAGGCATCTGACAGGAATTCAACCACATATGGATGCCAGCCAAAAATGGGAGATTATTAGGAAAGGGCTTGTGGAGGCTACTGGGACATGTACAAGAACAAGGAGCAAGAATGGAAGGGCAAAAAAAAACAGCTGGGTGATGTAGGAGGTCATGGAAGGGGTGAGGACCAAAAAAAGGGCATTTCAGAGACTCAAGAAATCAGGAGGGGGATAACAGGGAGGTGTATCTGAAGACATCCAGGGAGGTTACCAAGCTGGTCAGAGCGGCCAAAGAGAATTGAGTTTGGTGTAGGGCATTAGGAACGAAGAAAAGGACTTCTTCAGATAAAACGGTGAAAAACTGAAAAACAAAGATCAGATTGCAAGGATTAGGAAGGGTGGGGTCTGGGTGGAGAAGGGGGAGGATCAGGCAGAGGCACTTAATGATTACTTCTGCTCTGTGTTCATGAAAGAGAAAGGGGGGCAGACACCTCCTGGGAGAGGGGGAGTGGGCGGGGGGAGGGGGTGACTGATATAGGGGTTGCAGAGGATAGTATGCTGAAAGGATTAAGGGCACTGAGGGGGTATAAGGCTCCAGGTCCAGACGATATTCACACTAGGGTACTCAAGGAACTAGCGGAGATCCTAGCAGGACCACTGGCTGACCTGTTCAATACATCCTTGGACACAGGATGCATACCACAGACTGGAGGATGGCCCACGTGGTACCCATTTTCCAAAGTGGACCTAAGGACAAACCAGGCAATTACAGACTAGTGAGCGTCACATCAATTTTGGGAAAACGCATGAGTCTATCCTAAAAGGGAGGCTGGTGACCTTCTTGGAGAACAATAGTCTCCATGATGGTCAGCAGCACAGGTTTGTCTCGGGACAATCCTGCCAGACAAACCTGATTGAGTACTATGGCTGGGTGACATGGGAACTGAACAGAGGCCATGCGGTGGATGTCCTGTATTTGGATTTCAGCAAGACTTTTGATTCCGTGCTGCATGGGAGACTGGGGGGGAAGCTGGAATATATAGGGGTGGGAACAAAGACAGTTAATTGAATCACCAACTGGCTGAATGGAAGGCAGAGAAGGGTGGTGATTGGGGGGAAATCTCATCACAAAGGGATGTGATGAGTGGGGTCCTGCAGGGATCAGTATTGGGACAGGTGTCGTTTGGGATATTCATAGCTGATATCCCCCGTGGGGCCTGGAGCAAGAGCATTCTCTTCGCAGATGACACAAAGATGGGAGCTGTGGTAGATGCCATTAAAAGGGGGAGAGGGCTGCAGAAAGACCTGACCAAACTACAGGAGTGGTCAGATGCATGACAGTTGGGGTTTAATGCCAAAAAGTGCAAGGCACTCTGGGGCTAATAACCAGGGGAGGAGCTACCAGTTGGGAGGTACTGCTGGAATGCACCAAGGAAGAAAAGGACCTAGGGGTGCTTGTAATGGGGAGCATGAACAACTCAGTGCAGTTCAGGAAGGCAGCAGCAAAAGCCAACAGGATGCTGGGGTGTATAGCGGGGGGAATCTTCGCCAGAAATAGGGAGGTGATCCTGCCCCAGTACAGTTCTCTGGTCAGGCCGCACCTGGAATACTGCATGCAGTACCGGTGTCCATTCCTGAAGAAGGACATCAGATTGCTGGAAGGTGTACAGTGGAGGGCGACAAAGATGATCCAGGGATTAGTGGTATACTCCTATGAGGAGAGGCTGTGCGAGCTGAACATGTATTACCTGGAGGAGAGGAGGGATATGGGGGACATAATTGAAACCTTTAAATACTTAAAGGAGATAAACATGACTAGTACAGAAGGGACTTTCCAGATTAGAAGGGGGAGGGTCACAAGGGGGCACCAGCTGAGATTGGAGTGGGGATGATGCAGGAGGGAAGTCAGGAGACATTATTTCACAGAGAGGGTGGTGGATAAGTGGAATACTCAGCCTGAAGAGGTAGTAGCCTGTTGTATGGTAGGTGGTTTTAAGAGGGGATGGGACAGAGTGAGGGGGTAATTATGAAAAGGGGATGGGTGGGTGGGGCAGGTTGCAAACTGAGGGGTTAGCCGCATAATCAAGCAGGCTTGATAGATTGTGAGGCCTGTTTCTGCTGGCATTTTTGTATGTTCATATATTCATATTTCCCCTAATACCACTGTATCCAACTACATGAGATCTCATTCCCACTGGATATTTCTTGTCTCCTAAATCGCAGTGAGGCAGTTTCGGTGAAGCTTATCCCAAACGTCTAGTGACCTAGCTCCTCTTCTGCCAGATGAGGCACATGGGGGTCATCCCTGGACTGAGGGGCATCTCTGTCCTTATCCTTTCAGATCCATACTGAGGAGGTGCCCTTGTAGCTGAGCCTGACCTCCCTCAGTGTCTGAAATACCAGCAGAAATTCCCTGAGCTCAAATTGGCAAGTCCTTTGTTCCCACACTGGGCAATACTTTACACACTGAGTCTTTTAATGGTAGGGACAAACCTCCCCCCCAATTACCCACGGTTACAGACTTCAGCATCTGTCAGAAGTATTCATCCTTACAAGGGCAGAGAACTGTAGCCAGCTGTCACCACCACTCGACACCGCTCACATTTAACTTTGGGGCTGGCAAGGCCAGGGGGTAGGAGTGACCTTCCCCAGCCAGCCCCAAACCCCTCCTCTGCCAGAAGGCAGAAGGCAACTCTCTCAACTCTCTGCACCCATGCAGAAAACACTCCCTATCAGCATTCCAAGCCAAGATTCCATTGTGGCTTATGCTGCTGTGAGATATCCATCCAACTGGAGCCTCTGCCAGACTGATTGACTAACAGAAGTTGCCACGGGAAGCAAAACAGGTCTTATGGACCTGGGCTGCCCAGCTAACCTACAGTACCTAGCAACCTAATCTAATCTAAACTAACAGGGTCCTAGTAGCCCAGGGGAACCCGGGCGTTACACTTGTAATTTAAAAACATCTGATCCGATTCCAATTCCTTTAATATGAACATTTGATCTAATTTCTATCAGCAGAATTTCTAGCACCAAAATGAATAATGTTGGGGAGAGAGAGAGAGAGAGAGAGAGAGAGAGAGAGAGAGAGAGCAGCCATGTCTGACTCCCCTAGACATGACAAATTCAGCAATAAATATAATTTGTTTTTATGCTTGACTTAGGGGAGTCATACAGAGCTTTAATTCACTTAATTACTGCAACAAGAACCCCCCAATTTTTCAACACAAAGAGCAATCATTGCCATGCTACCATATCAAACACCTTAGCAACATCTAGGCTGATTAAGTTTGCTTTTGTTATGCTGGCTACATTGGCACAGTGGTAGCGCTACCACTCATGACGTCATTGACTCCGCTTCAGAAGGAAGCCCAGGGTGTTGGGGGCTGGCCAGGGAAGGAGTAAAGAGACTGTCTCAGTGGATGCCCTCCTCTTCTTAGATGAGTGGGCAGCAAGCTCTGCCACAACACCACCACCTAGGTAACCATAGGTGGTGGTGCAGGTGGAGTGGCTAAGGGGTGGGCAGGAGTCACCTACAGAACACGCCAGTATGCTTTGTGTGCAACATCATACTGTTGGCTTCACTGAGCATCCAGTGGAAAGGAGAAAAGGAAAAAAGACCACTGGCTGCAGCAAAATGACACAGATTGCCATCCACAGACCCAACACCACCTATTGGGTTCGGGGTAGGCTCGTACCAAGTGTGGCATCTGGAGGGGAACTGGGGAACTCCCACCAACACCACCACAGGGGAAAACCTGTGGGGGAATTGAGCTGGGTCAGAGGTACAGTAAGTCCCACAGATGGTGGGTAAAGGGGTTGGGGGGGCGTCAGCAGAAAGAGGGCCAGACAGGTGTAGGGAGAAAAAAAAATAATTCTTTTGTTTCTGTTTTTTGCAAAAGTTCATTAATATACTGAACCTTACATACACCTGCATGTACATGTCTAGTAGAAATAAAGCCTCTTTGATTGTGATATATTTTTTTTGTAAATAGGGCAAAACCTGGTTATTAATTATTTTCGCAAATATTTTATACTCGTTATTTAATATGGAAACAGGTCTATAATTTTCAGCTTTCTTATGATCTTGTCTCTCTTTTGGTATTAATAAAATAAATGGTCATTTAAATGAGTCTAATCTCTTATTTCACTTCAGAATATTCTGAAAGAGCAACTACTGTATGGGGGGGCATTGTGTCTGCCATTATAGCATAAAATTCAGCAATGACACCATCATCCCCAGTGCAGTTCCCCTTCTCCACAGCCCTAATTGCATTATTTATTTTATTTCTAGAAATGGATGTAATCCAAAGGTCTCTATTTTCATTGGTCAGTATATCTGAGTCAAAGAAATTGGCATAGTATTCCAGATTTTCTGTCAAGGATATATTTTGAGAGATATGAAATGGCAGAATAAATCAATGTATGAACAACAGGACAGACTTTATGGACTATGGGTCTTTTTCCATACTTTACCATCTATATATCTATATTTCATGCAAACAGGACAATATGCATATATCAAAATAACACACTAACAAATTAGTTATTGAATTAAAACAATTACCATCATATTTTAAATATTACAAAACAAAATACAGCAATCACAACTATGTGTTATGCAATTTAGTCACTAGCAATGTTATTGTAAGAATTTGGGATTTTTTTCATACACCTTAGTTGTTGTTTTCTTGTTTTGAAGCAAAACCAGTTTTGTTTCCTTTCAGAAAACAAATTGTGCAAACTTGGCATTGGTATGAATGTATCTATCCTTAATCCCATCTTTAAGATTTGTCTTCTTGTGACTTCTAGATATTGTGTTTGCATCATAAGTATGTAATCAGACATGTCAGGGTGTGTAATTATGGCTCAATAATTGGTCACCTCGAGTGTTTTGCTAGGCACAGGCTGCTTATGCCATGTGCCATAAACACAATAGAGGAAAGTTTGATAATTGACTATAATTACATAAAATACAAAATCACACATGCCCCCACAATGCAAAGCATCATGGGCTGCACGTGCAAATCACCACAGAATGTTATGCTGGTCCAACTTTAAGCAGAATTGCATGGTGCCCTTGCCTCAGTGTTTATGCACAGAGGTTCTTTGTCTTTTAAACAGTTTTTTTATTTTAATGGGTTCACCACAATATATCCCAGGCACACTGCCTTAGGGGTAGCTGGTCCATTCCACTGGGGTGTCAAACAGACGAGGCATACTGATGAGTCCTGGTAGGATGAAACACGTGTCTATGTCTTCTGTTAGCACCTTTGCAAACTGTGTGAGAGGCCTTCGGCACCATGCAATTCTGCTTAAAGTTGGACCAGCATAACATTCTGTGGTGATTTGTATGTGCAGCCCATGATGCTTTGCATTATGGGGGCATGTGTATTTTGTATTTTCTGAAACTTGGCTTCCCAGCCAAATGCCCTTTGGGTAACCCTTGCCTCTAGTGTTTATGCACAGAGGTTCTTTGTCTTTAAATAGTTTTTATTTTAATGGGTTCACCACAATATATCCCAGGCACACTGCCTTAGGGGTAGCTGGTCCATTCCACTGGGGTGTCAAACAGACGAGTCATACTGATGAGTCCTGGTAGGACGAAACACATGTCTATGTCTTCTGTTAGCACCCTTTGCAAACTGTGTGAGAGGCCTTTCAGCACCATGCAATTCTGCTTAAAGTTGGACCAGCATAACATTCTGTGGTGATTTGCATGTGCAGCCCATGATGCTTTGCATTGTGGGGGCATGTGTGATTTTGTATTTTCTTGAAACTTGGCTTCCCAGCCAAATGCCCTTTGGGTAACCCTTGCCTCAGTGTTTATGCAGAGGGCTCTTTGTCTTTAAATAGTTTTTATTTTAATGGGTTCACCACAATATCCCAGGCACACTGCCTTAGGGTTAGCTGGTCCATTCCACTGGGGTGTCCAACAGACGAGGCATACTGATGAGTCCTGGTAGGACAAAACACGTGTCTATGTCTTCTGTTAGCACCCTTTGCAAACTGTGTGAGAGGCCTTTCGGCACCATGCAATTCTGCTTAAAGTTGGACCAGCATAACATTCTGTGGTGATTTGCATGTGCAGCCCAAGATGCTTTGCATTGTGGGGGCATGTGTGATTTTGTATTTTCTTGAAACTTGGCTTCCCAGCCAAATGCCCTTTGGGGTAACCCTTGCCTCAGTGTTTATGCACAGAGGTTCTTTGTCTTATAATTACATATCCCTTTAAGTGTCTAGTTGCATTTATAACCTTTATTCTACTATAATATTTGTTCTAGTAAAAAACATGATTTTTGATTAGAAACTATTTTCTATAAGAACTATTAGAAGACTTAAACATAGTTTCAGTTGCAGCAAATTGGTATTGTAGCCTAACCTAACGCATGGGCTAAACAAGTACAGGAGTGTTATTATGGCTAGATAATTACTCTATTCTACTTGTCCTGTAGCCTATCACATCCTAGAATGTTCTTACCCATGTTATAAATGAAACAAAATGTTGAAAAAGAATGTGTGTATAATATACTTTGCACTAACTCTATCTCTCTCTTCGCTTTGCTAAAGCACTTTGGGATATGCTTAGCATGAAAGGTGCTAAATAAAATCAGATGCTATTCTATGCTATGCTATGTATTACTTTGAGATATCTGTGCAAAGTAAGTTCTCTAAGCCAACAGCTTGTTTACACAGCCATCTTGTAAACCTGGAGAGCTAATCTGAAATGGATCTGTAATATAATAAACAAAACCTAAAAAACACACACACAGGGTTGCATCCATTAGGAAGATATTATAAAAGACCAAGGTTGATCTGAAAACAGCACCCTGATGCCCTTTCTCCTTGAATACTAGAAAATTTGAATAAACAATTCTTGTTGAGCAGTAGACAAACACTCTTACCATATGTACAGTATTGTAATGCCAGATACTATTTTTGACAGAGGTGCATAAATAAGCCAGGAAGTGATAGCAAAAGTGCTTCTAATCAGGCTCTATCTATCCAACAAGGCTGATGGCAGCTATTATTATGTTGTATAATCACAGCTTTGCCAGGTTTAAAAAAAATGTGAACAATTAAATTAAGAAATCATTGAACTTTGTAGGTGTGTTCTTGTAACATAACCAGCAGGCATGAGTCAGGTTTGGGTTCACTTAATTAGAAGCTTGCAAAGCAAGTTATTTGTTATGGCTCTGGGGAGAAATGATGACAATGACAAGGACTATTTTGCTGGAAATCTTTAATGTTGCTTAGCACATATTGTATTTTAGTCTGTCATAGGTTAATTTAAGCTTGGTAAAAATGATACTGCATATATATGGTGTAATGCCCCCCTCCCATAGTGTGGGGACTTACAGTACCTGGCTCCATGGTGCCTGTGCCTCACATTGCCGCTAGTTGTCTGCTCTCTGTGGTCCCTAAGGTCTTGAACTCGGTAGTGGGGGATGAAAGTTGTGCAATAAGAGCAGCAGCAAGGGTTACTTCAGTTTTTTCTGACAGCATGAACACGGATCCCGCCACACATCAATGGTGTCTGCCTGCTGCCAATGGACATGCACAATTGGCACTCCTGATGGGTGTGGATTTCCCCACTCCAGGCTCAACTGGACACTTGGTACAATCATGCACAGGGAAACAGGGATACCACAATAATGTTTAAAGTAAGAGCCCTTTCAAAATGTAGACTTTTGTGGCCAGTGCCCCACTGGCAGACAGGGCACAACTTTGTGCCCCCTTGCCCCAATACCACAGCAACAAGAGACAGGGGCCACACCTCAGCCAATCAGGCTACAAATCCTGGAAAGGGAGGCATCAAAGAATCCTGAAGTTCTGCTTTAGAAAAAGGCAGATAATCACATTCTAAGCACCACACAAAAATGAAGCTGAAAGCTGTAGTAAATTAGAGACTTTTGCTGTGTTGCAGCCAAAGACCATGGCTGAAACTGCCTAGCCAGCACCACAGCCAGGTATAATATTATAGCCAGCATGCAGATATCTGATCTCATCCATTCTCATTGTCTGAAATGGATATCTGAGTTTGGATTCTATGAGAAACATTGCGAAAGTAGCTCAGCCACAGGGATGGAGAAATGAGCGTGACGGACAAGTGAGAGGCAGATAATTAAGTGTTGTTATAGCCAGTCCTATAGACAGGATGCTAGGACGTACTGGGTGAGGTGTAGAGATTCAGGAATTCACAGGAGGAGCTGCCTGTGCAAAGAATATTTGGCTACTGACTGATAAAGCCAGGAGAGACCTGTCTTACACCAGAGGAACAGACAGGGTACCTGCTGACATCGGATGCCATCACACGCAGGAGAGAGAGACAGGGAGAGAGTGAAACCCACCAGAGGAGGACATGCTGCAAACTGCGCCATCACCACTGCACTATGAGGGAGATCCCCTGGCCAGTGAAACTGTGAGTGACTCAAGCTTGCCCTGCATCCACAGCAATTGTTTATCATAGTTTGGGAAGTTAGTTATTGGATTAGGCCACGCAATCAGGATTTACAAATACCTATCTGGATTTAAAAGCTTTTGGGTTTGGGGTTTTATTTGCCACAAAGGACAATTGCATGTATTTGTTTAAGTGCACCACTACCAGTCAACCACATGCAAAGTCATTGAGCCTACACAGTTTCTGCAGCTGGATACCTAGTGATGAACCACGAGCACCCTAGAAAGTATTAGAGGGACATATACTGGTGCCAGTGGGCAGGAGGGTAGCACCCCCAGTACAGGTGGACTAAGGAAAGCAACCATATTGTGAGTGTGTGGTTTGGGGTGGGCAGCTGCAAGGAGCTGAGTGTGGGAGGGCACTAAAATCACAGACTAGGTAATAAACATATATATATATATATATCGTTTTTAATCTTTTTATTGAATTTCTTCACCTGAAACAGAACACTAGCAATACAACACAGCTTGATGTAGGAGCTATAGTAGTTGTATATAGAAATAAAACATGCATAAAATATTACAGTAACAGGATCATGCATGTACATTGCTGCATTGTAGATAAACAGTCTCTGTCAATTACCAAAACAGGTAACCAGAACTAATTCTGCTCAGATATGAGTTAAATGATTATGGGAGGTGTATGTTATGGTGTCAAGGGGGAAGACAGGGGAGATGGTCATTAGAGATATTGTCAGCATCGGTACCATCACTTTGGAACCAGTCTCCAGCATTCAGCTGGCTTGCCAGGAAATTTAGGAAGGCTTGCCAAACTTTGTGGTAGTTATCAAGTGAGCCTATTGTAAGATGCAAGAGCTGTTCAAAATTAGCTACCTGAGTTAGGTTTATGACATGCTCCACTTCTATGGGAACGACTGGAGTGCACCAGTGTCTCAAGATCAGGTGTTTGGCCTCCATACTGATCTGAGCCAATCACTGATGTCCATTTGGTTGGAAATGTGGCACCTTAGAGTTAAGACCCAGAAAAAATAAGGCTGGAGTAAAAGGAAGTATCACTGGTGGATTATATTGTACACTGAGTGGATTTTCTTACAGAAGGGGATTATTGCTGGAAAGGAATGGAGAGTGTAAAGCAGGGTAACCCTTCGAGGAGTACCTCCAGCATTGATCTGTGGAAGGTTATGGAGTGAATGCAGAACCAAAGGAGTCCAATACCAGGAATGCAAAATCTTATACAGGATAGGTCTACTTCAGTTATGTTTGTAAGCTCCGTGTCCAGTGATTCAACAGGCCTTCCATTCAACCTCTGTGATGTTTCTTTGCAGGAGGGAAGCCCATATGTCTCTGGTCTATATGGACTGGCTCTGAATGAGCTCCCTAATGGCACTGCGTATAATGCCTGCACATCTTTTAATAAGGAAAAGCCAGCGAGTCAGTGATGACCTGGGGTGGAAAGTTACTGTAGGTGGTTTGAGCAACCAATGTAGGGCACTGCAGAGTTGGAGAAATCACCAAAAAGCATTTCTGGATAGTGAATTTCTGCCCTGAAGACCCTGACAGGTGTCCAATACCCTTGCCTTGGGGATAGGGATGGCTTCTATGTTGTGGATGCCTTCTCCCTTCCAGGAGGCTTAATGAATTGTCTTGCCACCTATTGTGATATTAAGGTTTCCCCAAACAGGAGCTAGTGATACCAGGGAAGGGTCTGTGCCTAGTCAGGGGTGTAGTTGCTTCCAGGATTTTGCTGAAACCCTACAGTGGGGTGGGTTCTAATCAGGGTGAGTATCTGTTTATAGAGAAAGACTGATGGTGAAGAATCAGCAGTTAGGGACTATTCCTTGTAAACCCATTGTGGAGCATCAGGATGCAAATGGTGAAACCATCTAAGGGTCTTCGTGACTTTGAAAGCCCATACATATCCTTGCAAACCACAGAAGACCTCATCCTCCAGAGGACCAGTGAGTCTGAAGTTTGTTATGACTATATCTTGGCTGTTTGCCCTCCCAGAGGAAGTACCCTATTATGCTGTAAAGTTGTGCAAACCACCTCTTGGAAACATCCGCTGTTAAGTGTGAAAGAGTGTAAGAAAGCTTAGGTGCAGTGTCCATTTTTATGGCCTCAACCTTCCCCACTAGGACAGCTGGAAAAGTTTCCATCTCTTCAGTTCAGTTCAGATTTCCATGAGTAAAGGTGCCCAATTTGTCTTGCATATCTTGGAGATTATTGGATTCACTTGGGTGACCAGATATGTGATTTTCTCAGGGGACTAAGTCAGTTATAATGCTGATATGCCTTGGGTACAGCATTGAGAATTCAGGGGAAGTTCTTCTGTTTTTGACTCATTTATGCATAGGTATGAGACCCGAGACATGTGGCTAAGTAGCCCAAAAAAAGTAAGGATGGAAGTCAGGCCTCCCCAATGAGAACAAGGAGGTTATCTGCATACATCATTGTGCAGTATTCCTCAGCCCCAGTACTTATACCTGTGATACCTGGATTTTCACAAATAGCAAACTGGCTGCACAACAGGACACAGAAGGTAATAGTAAATGGAACACATTCCGATAAAAGGGGGGTTACTAGTGGAGTACCTCAGGGCTCAGTACTGGGTCCAGTCCTCTTTAACATCTTTATAGGTGACATTGCAGAGGGTCTGGAAGGAAAGGTATGCCTCTTTGCAGATGACACAAAGATCTGTAACAGAGTTGATACACAAGGTGGGTAGAAAGGATGAGAAAGGACTTGGCAAGGTTGAAGGAATGGTCAGACATATGGCAACTTAGATTCAATGCAAAGAAGTGCAAAGTAATGCACCTGGGAAACAAAAACCCAAGAGAAGGGTACACAATAGCAGGGGAGGTACTAACAACAAAAAAAATGGAAAGGGACTTGGGGGTAGTCATATCAGATGACCTAAAGGTGGGTAAGCAATGTGAGAAGTCAGTAGGGAGAGCCAGGGGGATACTGGGATGCATAGGAAGGGGCATCACAAGTAGAAAAGGAGTGGTTATCCCTCTGTACAGACAGTTGGTGAGACCCCATCTGGAATACTGTGTGCAGTTTTGGAGACCTCATCTACACAAGGACATAGACAAAATGGAAGCAGTCCAGAGGAGGGCAACTAAAATGGTGCAGGGTCTGCATCAGAAACCATATGAAGAGAGAGTGAGAGAGCTAATATGTATACCCTTGATGAAAGGAGGGATGGGGGGACATGACAGAAACTTTCAAGTACCTCAAGGGAATCAACAAAGTCCAGGAGGGTAGCATCTTTCAGAAAAAGAGATGCATAAGAAAAAGGAGGCACAATTTAAAGATAGAGGGGGGATGGCTCAGGGGTAATGTGAGGAAATTTTTTTCCACGGAGAGAGTGGTGGATGCATGGAACCACCTTCCTGGGGAGGTTGTTGGGTCTAAAACAGTGGGGGAATTCAAACATGCATGGGACAAACATAAGGTAGTTGTAGTAGGAGGTGGCAGGAAGTAGGCTGTTGGTTAACTAGAATCTGCAGCTTATCCAGTAGGTAGGGAAATGGGCAGACTGGGTGGGCCAAGTGGTCCTTATCTGCCATCAAAGTCTATTTTTCTATGTTTAGCTGCTGCCAGAGGTTCCACTGTGAGGAAAAATAGTAGTGAGGAGAGAGGACACCCCTGTCTGATGCCCTTGCAGATGGTGAAAGGAGGAGAGAGGACCAGATTAGTGTGGACTTTGACCATAGGGGAGAAGTATGACATCTGTATCCACGTAAGAGACTGAGAACCAAAGCCCATGCGAGTCAAAACATGATGACTTACCCCCACTCAACTGAGCTGAAGGCCTTCTCAAAATCTATGGTCATTGCAGCCACTGGAGCTGGGAAGGATTTGACTTTGTGGATTAGGTTGACAAGGGAGTTGATGTGATCCAAGCTTAATCTTTTCACAATGCCAACCTGGGAGGTGTGTAGCAGAGAGGGAAGTACAGGATCTAACAGGAAGCCAGAGTCTTAGAATATATTTTTCTATTCTAGTAATTTGGAGATTGGGTGGCAGCTGGTAGGGAATGTGTGGTCCTTCCCCTTTTTCAGGAGAAACATAATTGTGGCCTCATGGAGGGCTGGGGCAGATATCCCATATTCGCAGACTCAGCATAGCCTCTACTCAAGAGAGGGGATGTGTGGTGCAAGATATGCTTAAAAATTTCAAAAGGGTAGCCATCGCCCTTGGGAGTCTTATCTGAGTTTAAGGACTGCAGGACAGGCTGTATCTCCTGTACCATCAATGGCTCTACCAGCAGAGTTTTCAGACTGGGTGAGAGCTTCAAGAGAGTAATTAGGAATATGTCTATTTGGATGGAGTCAGGGGGGATGGAGAGGCATACAGGGATGAGTAAAATTATTTAATGATGCAGTTGACCATGGATGAGTCCATCTAGTTAGCTCCCTACAAATCTCACAGCCCTGTGATATACGTCTCTGCCTGATGCTTACAGATATGGCAGGATAAGACTTACCCACCTTTCTCTCCTCCCTCACAGTATTTATGTTTCAACCGTAGAATGGCAAACTCAGCTTTAAGTGAGAGAAGAATGTTGATCTCCATCTGGATCTGGAGTATATTGTGGTGCAGTGCAGAGCTGATGGCCTATCTAGGATCTGCCTTAAATGCAGCTTCTTGTGACCAAAGCTCCTCCTCTAAAGAGGTTAGTTCTTTTCCCCTCTTGCTTCTGCAGTAAGCTGCAAAGCCTATAATCTTGCATCACCTCCTAGCCTTGAAAGTCTTCTAAACCATACTAGCAGAAACCTCCCAAGTCATTTTTCTGTAAAAAGATGTCAGTTTCCATCTGTATCAAAGAAAGGAACTGAGGCTCCTGCATTAGCAGGGGGTCCAATCTGCAATTGGGGAAATGGGGTTCATGAAGTCTCCATAAAAAATTTGTCTGGATGTGGGCATGGTCTGGGATCACCAAGGGCAATATCAGGGTGTCCAGTATAGTGGAAGTAAGCAGAGGAGAAATAAGCCAGAAGTCAATGCAACTGTAGGTGACATGAGCCACTGAATAAGTGTAGTCCTTAGTTCTCAGATTAAACAAGCACCAGATGTTTGTCATTGCCTGATCATTTATGAGTAATTTAAGAGCCCCAGATGTTCTTGAGTGAGCCTCTATGCTTTTGTTGCTCCCATCCATCACAGGGTCTAGGGTAAGATTAAAACCTCTGCCAAGTATGATCAGGCCCGCTGGGGAGGCAAGCTGAGACAGCTTCTGTGCAGTCTTATGAACAAAGGCAGGATCATTATCCTTAGAGGCATACAGATTCACCAAGAGTATATGTCCCACTGAAGTGTCCATGAGGGTCAACAGCCATATGCCATTCAGGTCACTTTTTACCTTTGGGAGGGTCCACTGAAGAGATCTTGGAAAAAAAATGGAGACCCTCATTTTTTTTACCTGTGAAGAGCTATATAATTTCAATCCCACCCAGTTCCTTTTGGGTTTGATGAGTTTCAGACCCAGATGTTTAGTTTCTTGAAGAAAGACTATTTGTGAATGAAGCTTTTTTAGACGGATTAAAATTTCTTTGCATTTAATAGGGGAGTTGAGCCCTAGCACTTTTCACAGTGGCGCATGATGTCTGCCATCATGGTGGCTGGGCCTGACGATAGTATATATGTGGATGCCATGGTGCCATGTGGATAGGTGCTAGACAGATCAAGGGGAAAGTCACCAACCAATCTTCCTCCACCCAGAGGTGAGAAATAGAAGAAGACCAAGTTACACACCTGACAGTTCTGAGCAGATAACCTTAAACTGTAACACTAAAACCAAAACAACTTTACAACCAAAAAGATTTTCTGCATGATGAAGTGGACCCAAGCAGTGATCAAAACTGGCCCAGTGCTCTCTGACTCCATCTCAAGGACACATCAGAAATATTATTTTGGCAGAAACACATTGAAATAAGCCGGCCCATCGGCACAGTGGTTGGATTTCTGCTTGCAATGCTGGTGACCTGGATTCGGGAATGGACCTGGGTCATTGGAGGACCAGCCGGGGGAGAAGCAACGAGCACCCCATGGACTGCTCTCCTTCTCTGGGTGGAGGGTGCAATGTGTGACTGGCACTCGAGGGACCCCTGATGGAGGCCAGGGGAACCGCAGTGACCGGCACCAGCTAGGATCCGGGGGGGGGTGGGACGAATGCTGGCATCATTGCACATTCCCGGCCCACCTACAGGGGAACAAAAAAAGCCTGCCTACCCACTGCCTTAATGATGCCCGTGCCCCCAGCTGCAATTGGCTCCCAGGCCTACTCCCACCCTATCCCATCTTTCGCGGCACCCTTCTGATGGAACGTTGCCCTGGGGGGCAAGCCAGGGGATACCGGGAGGGTGGCTAATGTGGGAAGCTGCAGCCGAGGGGTCCATGACCGGACAGAAGTGCCGGCGGTTGGGGGAGCCAAAAAGACGTAAAAAAAAAAAATTAAAATTATATATAAAAATGCATCCCCCCCCCAGTACCCACAAAAGAAGTAGGTTAATATTCCTTACAATATAATACCCTACCACTAGGGCTAGAACAGAGGAGAGTGGAAAGGATACCAGATTCAAAGGCTTTGTATCACTTTACTCCCTAGCCATTGGGAGGGTACATCCAGTCACCCCACTAGTTATTCTGATGAGCATTCCACTGGCTATATTCCAGGATATTGGTGCATAGCTGTGAGCAAACATATACATCTCTAAATGATGCTGGCATGGTGAGGAAACACTGAATCATGCTCTGAAGTACACAAGAGTTGACCAGACATCCAGCTGTGAGGTCCCATGCTGAGATCTGTTATGCTGGGGATGAGGTTGAGTGTCACAAAGGGAGTGGTTACAGGTCTGCAGTGGGAAGCCCATGTTCAATGAGGGATTCAAGTAACAGTGCACCACTCCAAGCAGCCTGCGAGCTTCCCCTGGACTGTCCCTGTCGTTGGGACTCCCTGGGATTGGGGCTAGGTGCATCCAGTTAAGTAGGTGCAAAGGTAGGGTTGTATTTAAATCAATACTGTAAATCCAGTGGCCAAAGGCAATCTGATGCACATCTACGATAGTAGAGGTTGACATGGAGAAGAACCATTGATTTTTTCTACAAAGCAGACACGAATTAACCAGATATCCAGCTGTTGTCAGGTGTATTAAAAGGATTGACCATGAGTCCACAATTGGAGGGCTTGTGCTCAATAGGGACCCAGGTAACAGTACTCCACTCCTATGAACAATCTGTGAGCACCCACAGGGCTTCCTCTTTCATCAGAACTCCCTGGGACTGGGGTTAGCTACTACAAAGCATGGAGGTAAAATGAGTCAAGTGGACACTGGAAGGGGGGGAGGCATAGACTATCTGATCCACAGCCCAGTGTCCACCTATGCTACTATGCTTTGACTGGAGGAGGGACTATAGCTACCAGAAGTGGCCCCTGACCTGCGTATAAGTCTGACTACCTCCAATGGACTCCTTCTTCATTAAAGAGAAGGGATTTACCCTACACCAAGGCTCCCTTTCAGACCAGCTAGCCAACAGATAGTATGGACACAAACCCAACGGATCTGTTATCCAGAAAATAGAAAAAGAAAAAAAGAGGGTCAGCATCTGAACTGAAAAAAATACCACAGCCTACATATAAAATCTAAAGCCTGTAACAAAGGCTGAGTAACTATGAGGTCACCCCCTCCCCATTCCTTACTGGCAACAACAGTTATACCCCGCTACCTAACACATTGCTACTGTGTAAAGCTGCAATTTGATGACAAAAAATAAAACATTCTGCTTGGAGCTGTTGCATCAACAGGAGCAGCTAGTTGGGGGGGTATTCCTGGGATTGACAGGTACTGAAAACATACAAACAGCCCTGTGGGTGTAGCAATTAAGAGCAGCAACGTCAACATTCTAGAGTGGACCGGGGAAGGAAAAAGGCAAAAGTACATCTTCCCTGGTAACCATGAAAAGTCAAAGTGAAGGGGTGAAGAGGGGGGAAGTGAACCAGAATCAGCAGCAGATCACTCCGTACAGCAAGCTACTGTACCCCACCTCACCCTTCTTCCCTACCCTGCATTACAGCACTGAATAATGTCAAGAAACAAGCATTTCCCAACATTACTCACTTGTCTCTGTTAGAGTCACTCTCCATGCAGTGATTGCATGTTGGATGAGGTCAGTGTATCACTGCTGCATGGCTCCCTGCCATCCTCAGGTCCAGATGAGCCAGAAGGTGGAAGCAGGACAGTGGTTGCAACCAACATGGCCCAAGACACCTCTTTGGTGATCAATTGCTATATTGAAGGATGGCTATAGATAGGGGTGTGACAGAAAGAGAGAGATGGAATTATGCTGCCTTCTTTTTACTTGTTAACTTGATAAACTAGGAGCAGAAGTGCACCATAGGTGCTTCAGGTCTACTCCCCACTGTACAGTGGATTTAATTAGTTTATACCCAGGAATCCATGAGCATGTCAAGGTATTTTTTGAAACAGTCCAAACTGGGGGTATCGATAATGTATTGGGGCAGGTTGTTCCAGTACTTCACTATCATTTTTGGGAAAAAACAGCTCCTTCTTTTGCCTAGTCAGGCCAGGCTCTGGTAATTAACATACTTGGCAGTGTCTGGAAGGGCAAAGGAAAAATGCTTTGATGCATATACCATATGCTGGACCTGGAAGGGCACAGAAGAACTAGCCAAGACTGCTTATATTACCCCATTGTCTAACCTCCCTTGGCCTTCAGATCTCTAAAGTTCCCAGCTCTTTTGGTTAAATCTCTTGTCTGTACACTTACAGTTTCACAGAGTATAAGTTGCATGCTCATTGAGGTTACTCTTATTGCACTGTATAGATTCCCAGGTGGGATGATCCCATGGGAAAGTACAGCATCCCAACGAGTTGTACCATACTTACACACAACCCACTTAAACCTTTCTCTGGGTGGAGTCACCACAAAATGTACTGAAATCTTGGATACAACCCACCTCCCCAATCAGGATTTTATTGATCCTGGCCCCTCAACCTTGTTAAAGCCCTCAAGGCTGAGCAGTAGCTGCAATATCCATGGCAACCAAATTACAATTATATATAGTAGCATAAATGTGTTGTATAGAACTGTATGTGTCCAGTATAGTTGTCAATGGAGTATATGTATAGAATACTATATGGGTAACCATACACAACAAGCTTGTGTTTCTATTGAGGGTTTGTGATGGCATAATGAAGACCTCGAGAGCAAAGCTGGAGAGGTCTAGTGATGTCAGCACAAACCCTAGATGGAAACCCAGTCTTACTGTGTATGGCTACCTATATACTGTTTTATATAGTATATGGGAATCATCGATTTACAAACAGAGACTGTTCAGATTCTTTTTTAAATTTTAACTTATCTGTGTCCATTCTGACTCGCATTCATTGCTCCTGCTGGCACCGGCACATTCCAGCTTGACTGTGTTCCTCATCCTGCTCATCATGTGTGGACACAGTGCTAATTATTTTAAAAGAAAAAAAACCCTGATAAGCCCCTTCAGTTTGGTAACACGGAGCCGTCTATGGCTGTCCATGTCCAAACTGACTCAATCCACCGTTCGCCACTCACTAACTGCTGCCACCATTTTCCCCCAAGGGGTTTCTTCTTTGTGGAATGTCTTCAGCCAATGAGGTAGCAAGCAAGACAGAAAAGTTGTTGAACTATTGAGGTGACATCAGAACGATAGTACAACAACTTTTTTGAACTTTGAACTGTCCCTCAACAAGTTTTCGGGGGCTAAAGAAATTAGTGTAGAATCGACGGCTCCCATAGACTATTATTCTTTAATGAATGCTTTTGAAGTTCTTGGCCTGTCATTCTTTCACATCAGTTCTGTAAATGCCAGTAGTGGGTGGTTATGAGTACTGTATAACAGTGTGTACATCCATATGATGATTGTTGTGTTCTTCTGTCTCCGGGGTGCCAGCAGAATGACACGTTGAGGGGCAGTTCCATGCGGTCCATCTATGAGGGTATGCTTTTCCCTTGTTTTGCTTAAATTTGTTTAGGTTAAGTAAATGGCATGCCTTTTTGATTTATTTTGGTATACACAGTAATTAATAATATAGGGCCTTATCCATATTGGTCCAGAGATCTGCAAAAAAAATGCATAATTTTAGCATGGAGCTTCATGCAGCTTACATTCTATGCATAATGTGTGATTCACAATGTTGGTGGGCAGAATCAACAGCTGAGCAAGGGGATACAGAGAGGCATGTAGCGAGCAGGGGCCAGCTGTGCCAGAAAATAAACACTCCCACAGAATGCCCCTTGAATCCACCATATATGGAGCTGGACTCAGTTTGAGGAAATACATGGACATAGCCACTGTGGATAACATAAGAGAACCGCACCAGTTCTGAAGCCTAGAACAGGTGCTGCAACTTGCTGGTATGGACACATGTTTGTACCAGTGGATCAGGATGGCATGCCGGGGGTCAGTGCTAATGTTCCACAAAGTAGGGGCAGTCTGGCAGGTGGTTTGTCTGGTACTATTTGGCACACTATAATTGTTACAGTTCTGTCTACATTCCAGTGTCAGATCGAAATTGGTTGTCACCCATACACGCATGTCAGAAGTGTCACCTGTGCCATCTGTGAGAAGGAAGCAGTGAATGGGGTGTTCTCTGCAGCAGTACTATGAAGAGAGCCACACTGAGTGGTTACATGGTAGGAGATCCAATGGCTATGGGCACTAGCGACCTTCAAGAACTCCCTCACTGATGTTCCTATGGACCCATCGACACAAGCCCCACCATCCTGAATCAGTACAACAAACATGCAACCATGCCACTAATGCTTACACATGATAGCCACAGACCAACATACACCAGGCCTTACTGGTACTGATCATTGTATGAGGGACCCAAACAAACAGAAGAGAGAAAGAAATAAGTGCCTTTGCTAGGAATTAAACCCAGGCCACCGGGAATACCATTCTGCTTGCGCTACCAGTTGCACCCCCAATACAACTAGAAACCTGGGACTCCCAGAAGCACCTTACTCCTTCTCTAATGCACAATTTGGTGCTGCACAGATAATTACATTTGCTTTCACAAGGGTGCAGTGTGCACATATATGGGGCACAAACAAGCAGAAGAGAGAGAAATAAGTGCCTTCGCTGGGATTTGAACCCAAGCCACCCGGAATACTGTTCCAGTTGTGCTACCATGTGCACCACCAAAGCAACTGGAAATCTGGGACTCCCAGAAGCACCTTACTCTTTCTCTAATGCACAGCCTAGTGCCGCACAGATAATTGCACTTTCATTTAAAAGGGTGTGGTGTGCACATATCTGGAGCCCAAACAAACAGAAGAGAGAAAAGAAGTACAGTAAGTGCCCAGCTAAGGCATTTATTTATTTCTCTCTACTGTTTATTTGGGCTTTATATATGTGCACACTGCCCTATATTCATTTTCATATACTGTACAGTACAATTATGGTTTGACTACATAGACCATGACTATTTGAAGAATATCAAATGCATATTTAAATCATTTTTGTGGAGGGGAAGTGTTTCAAGAATTGCATGGACAAAAATGATAACACATTGATCTTGGGGTGGCTTGGGATGTCTAGATCCATATTTTTTAGCCCATAAAATTAAATAAATAATAGAATGAACTACACCAACAGGGAAAACATGCAATTTGTACGGTAAATAAATTGGCCATTATAATATTTACTCAATTATGATAATTCTAACTTAGTGATTCAAGATATTTTGAAAAAGCCAAATACTGTACCTTTTTAAGATACCGTTTAAAAATATTTAAAGATATGGCCAAAATAGAAACCCACCATATGAGAAGCATACTAATTCCTGTGCCATTTTAATTCATCAGTTTATTTGGGGACTTAAAACTGTGGCCAAAAAAATATGAATTTAACTGTGTTAAGAACATAGTTATTAAAAATAAATATTTACAGTTGGTCCCATTTTATAATAAAAGGTAAATTCATTACCCATAAAGAATTTTTTTAATTAACAAATCTTAGACAAAGTTTTCTATGATGGATTAGAATTTGATAAAAGTTGCTTTAAGAAATGCAACCTTAAAATGATTGATGTATTTTTACTAAGATAAATGCAAATTAGTAAAACGGAATGCTAAAAAGGAATTAACAGGTTACTATGCAACCCTAATACCAAGTTATGCTGGATACTATACTGGATATTGGAGATTATAAAAGGAAACTGCTCATGTAAAAATCATCTCCCATTTCTCAGTGGTTGTATCACATAATTCCTCTATCTGTCATGTATTTATCCAGGTTTTTCTTAAACACCTCATAGCATTCTGTTTGTACCATCCAACTCAAAAGGCCATCCTGTACATTTTTGGCCCTCTGAGTAAAGAAATGTCCTCTATTTGTTGTCCTACATAGAAACATAGAAGTTGATGGCAGATAAGAACCACAAGGCCCATCCAGTCTGCCCATTTCTTTTTCTACCTTATAAATGTGTCATCGGCCTTTGCTCTGTCAGTGGCCTATCTATTCATAGTCATTTGTATTGCTCCCTTATGCCTATCCCAAGCCTGTTTGAAGCCCTGCACTGTATTCATAGCCACCACTTCTTGTGGTAAGCCATTCCATGCATCCACCACCCTTTCTGTGAAAAAGAATTTCCTCACATTCCCCTTGATTGGCCCCCTCTAATCTCATGCTGTGTCCTCTTGTCCTGCTATTTTTCTTATATTTAAACATATTAGACTCTTTCACCTTGTTAATGCCCTTAAGGTGTTTGAATGCCTCGATCATATCACCTCTCTCCTCCTTTGCTCAAGAGTATACATATTGAGCTCTGTTAATCTGTCCTCATATGTCTTCTGATGCAGTCCCTGCACCATTTTGGTTGCCCTTCTCTGGACTGCCTCAATTTGGTTAATGTCCTTGTGAAGGTGTGGCCTCCAATACTGCGCATGAGTACTCCAGGTGGGGCCTAACCAGTGTCTTGTAAAGAGGGATTATTACCTCCCTCTTCGACTTGTATACCCTACTAATACCCCTAACACCCTCTAGCCTTACCTACTGCTTTTGGGGTCTGCTTGGATGATTTCAGGTCATCAGTGATGATGATGCCCAAGTCTCTTTCTTCCTTTGTGACTGCTAGCAACTCCCCTCCCAGCCTATAGGTGGCTTCAGGGTTTCTCTTCCCTATGTGCATGATTTTGCACAATTTTTTTTTTCTTTATTGCAAATAAATCAGATATTTCAAAATTGACCAATTTGAGATATTTTGCATATACTTCAGACATACAGTATGATCAAACATATATTTGAAATATACTTTTAGAAATATATCTAAAATATATTTCTGTTTCATATTGGAACACTTTACTGAGCTAACGGTACCTACAGACTGTAAAAACAAGTGACAAATAAGACACTTTTAATTTTTTTTTTTACACGAACAATGCACGACAGAGAACAAGTAGAGCACCAGGAGGAAGGACCTGCTGGTATAACTAAACTTCTCTACTTGGACTAAGAACTAGAACTCTTGTACTGGTACCTTCAATTTATGGTAAAAAAAAAGTTAGTCTGTCAGAGTTAGTTGAAGTGAATTGTTATCTGTTATCTGTGTAGTTATCTAGGTGCTTGTCACAAGTGGCTGAAGGGAATTATCTGTGAAATTAACTAAGTGTAGAAATATTTGCAAAGTAGGGGGAGTGGCTTAACTAGAAGGAGCCAGGTTAAAACCAGATTTAAACACTGCCCTAGATAGCTTCTGCCAGAGAACAAGCAGAACACCAGGAGGAAGGACCTGCTGGTATAACTAAACTTCTCTACTTGGACTATATTGCCCTCCTTCCCTCCCCTCCACCCCCCACCCATAGGCAGTTCTACTTTTATAGGCACAGGATTTAACTGACAACAGGAAATTCCTGTTTGGGAGCAGGAAGTGAGTGATCACAGAGCCACCAAAGACTCACCATCCTAAAAGGGCAAGAGTAGCTCTCCATCCCCCCCAGCTGCTGGAGGTCTGATTCTGAGCAAGTAAGGAGACTACTGAGAAATATAGGAACTTCTTGTCTCAGAACAGGATGATCAGGAGCTAAAAGGGCACAGAGGTGTAAGTAGGGACAGAAAAGAAAAAAAATAAACAAACAGAGGAAAGAGTAAGTATTCCAAACAACAATTAGGGGGCCAGAAATAAGACATGATGGGAGTGGTGCAGTGCAGTGGCTGTGGCGCAGCAGTATCCCGAGAGACTTTCTGGAGGATGCGGTGTTGTCCCATCTGCAGGCACCTCTCTGAGCTGAGGGAGGAGGTTGCTCATCTCCAGGCTGAGTTGGCCAGGATTTGTGGGACCTCCTCTCCCACCCAGAGACCACCAGGGTCACTGCCATTGCCTCAAAGGTTGCCAAGAAAGAGGAGCGGTTGGACCACAGTGGGCTCAGAGAGGGTGAAGATGGTAGAACAGAGGCACATCCCCTCCAGCTGTACCTCTCCACAATTTCTATGCCATTCTGGAAAAGTGTGGTTCCTCTATGGATGCACCCACAGTGGAGACCAAGGAGGATGCTGGGAACCTCCACAAAGGAGACCCACAGGAGGGTGGCATGGGACCCCACAGGGGAAGGAAACAACTCCTGGTGGGGGACTCCATTGTTAGGAAGGTAGAACTGGGGGAGAAACATAGAAACATACCTGTTGTTTGCAAACTGTTTTCTCTGGCCTCTTAAACTATATACTGTGCTTTTCATTTGCATATTTAGCGATAAAGTATGCACCACTTTAAGTGGACGTAGGTGCAGCAGACATTCAGTTGTACCATGCAAAAAGCTAAAGTCAAATGTCAAATCCTATACACTGCATATTAAACCACTGTGTTACTGTGAACCTTAAATTCCATGTATAGCAGCCCCTGGAATCACTAATCACTGAAATTACCCGGTCAGTCTAAAGCACTAACGAGGCATTAAAACTTAATTGGCTGCACCTAAATGTAATCAGATAGCTATTTAACCCCTATCGCCTCTGAAAGCCATCAGTTGTCACTAATTTTTGTTTTGCTGTGATGCTGTACTGTGGCTATCTCTCCTGTGTCCTCCGTATCTGCCGACAATGTCTATTAAGTGGACCTGTTTGTCACTGTTTAGAAAAATTGAGATTTTTTTTTTTTACTTTTTATTTATATATTTATACTTTACAGTACAAGATTTACTCTCGGAACAGAGCATACAACAGATTTCCATATTAATTTGATACTAGGCAAAGTAAGTCAGTGTTACCATTGTTACAAGATACAGTGGGAATACCATAAATTGTTCCAAAATTATATAAAATGGCTTACCAGCTACTAAATGCCTTAAACTACTAGTATCCTGTTACATTTTATACAGTATGATAAACGGCCTTATAAGCCTTTATTGGAAAGCACCCTTAAATAAATCAGAGTAAGATTTCCCCTCTCAGTTTGCTCCCTTAAGCCTATTCAGTGAACGTTTAATAGTCGCTATAAAGCAGATCTTCAATAAATAAAGAGGATGTGAGTATAAATACAGTCAGTATCAAGCCCACCATTTTAACTAAATTAGGCACCAAAACCAAAAACATTAAGCCAGCACCATATTCATACTTAACTGGGTAACCGTAGAGATTAAATTGTCCATAGCAGAAAGAGACTAGGAAATATTAGAGAAACTTTAAGTTCAAATCAACAATCTTTTCATGTGGACCAAGATTCCAAAGGATACTGTCCAGTTTTAACTATCTTCTGTGGGAAAGTCCCGTAATACCATCTGCAGTGTTTTTCAAACCTTCCCCACATCCGTCCCCAGGAATTTTAACAGTACCTGCCCTTGGGTTTAGAACTACCAGACTCAAAAAGTCCACTTCTAGGTCTCTTCCTTACCTTCTGACTCTGAAGACATCTCTCCCTCTCGGGCTGCCTTTTCGACCTCAAGCTTTTCAGACATTCTACCAGCTTCTTTGGGGTTGGTGTAAATATATGTTTTCCACCCGACGTTTACGTGGAGTCAACATACTAGTCGGGATCTCCAAATCATGAAATCGCCATCTCACCATGTCGAAACCTTTTCTTTTTATTCTGGTTGCATAGGAGAGGTCCAGGAATAGCAATACCCAGGATCCCTCAATGTAGATATTTCTCTTGGCCCTGGCAGCTTGCAGGATTCGATCGTGGATAATTGAAGAGACTGTGGCTATTAACACCGTGCGGGGCTCTGATTTTTGTCCATTAGGTCTCTGTGGTGTAATCCGGTAGGCACGTAGGATTAAGTCTTGAAGGTCTAACCCATAGGTCTGGTCGAGCCAAGAAATTATGTATGAACACAAATCTTCACCCTCAGTGTTTTCAGGGATCCCAAGAACTCTGACGTGCGAGGCCCTAACAGTATTTTCAAGATGCTCCAGCCTACTTTGCAATAGGGTATGCTCTTTTACACAAGATGTAGCTGTGGCCAATGCTTTATTGAAGGTTCTTTCTGCACTTGTTGTTATTTCCCCAGGCCCTCTACCTTTTGTTCCATAGCCAGCATTCGTTTGTGGTAGGAGTCCATTTTTTATCCATGTGTTGGATCGTTTTAGTAAGGGTAGAAAGGAGCATGCTGGATTGAGTCGAACGATGCCGGGTGGGAGTGCTCTCTGCTGGGTTCCTCCAATACAGGCTCTGAGTTTTTCCATCCCATAATAGCGTAATCCACCGCTAGTGATACACAAACCTTCAGTGAATAAAAATATATTGTTCTGCTTCACCAAATAGGTTGTAGCTCTATTTTCTTTTGGATTATATATAGTAATTTTAGGGAGCTCTCTGAAAGAGCATGTTGATGGCTGAGCAGCTAGCCAAACCCCCAGAAAAATTGAGATTTTAAAGGAGATAGTGAAAATGCCTAAACTTAGCATTAGGGACCTTGCCACTAACATTTCCATCCCAAAGTCTACTATGTCTGATTTGTTAAAGAACAAGGACATGCTGCTTGCTGACTGGCATGGGACCAAAATCCAGAGCACAGAAGAAAACTTGAGGGCAAAGATTCTGATGTAGAAGAAGCCTTAATCCGGCGGTTCACAAATGCCAGAGGCAGAGATGCATTGATTAGTGGACTGGTCTTGCTGCAGAAAGCAAATCAGTTAGCTGCAGCAATTGATAAGACTGACTTTAAGGCCACAGATGGATGGCTCAGTTAGTGGAAACAGCGTTACAACATTGGGTTTAGAAAAATTCATGGTGAAAACTTAAACACCGACACAACTGCTGCTGAAACATGGCTTCAACAGGTGTTACCTGAGCTTTTAGCTGGTTACACTGCAGACAATATTTTCAATACGGATGAGACCGGGTTGTTTTATAGGTGTGTGGGCTACGGTACATTACCCTTCCACAGTGAGAACCCGCTCGGCTTGAAGAAAGCCAAAGAAAGGATCACTGTTTTGTTAGCCTGCAACATGTCTGGGAGTGAGAAAAAAAAAAACAGTTATAATGGGCAAGAGTTTTCAACCACGCTGTTTTCGAGGAGGCCGTCACCTCCCAGTGCTGTACAAAAGCAACAAAACAACCTGGATGATGGCTGACAAATTCACAGTGTGGTTGAGAGGGTGGGACCACAGTCTGTGGTCAAGAAAGACAGCCCTCCTCCTCAATAACTGCATTGCCCACCCACCTGTCACAGGGCTATGCAACATCAAGCTTATCTTCCTTCCTCCCAACACTACATGCCTTATGCAACCTCTTGATCAGGGGATTATTTACAGCTTTAAAAGACATTATGTGACATTAATGAGAAAATACAAAATCACACATGCCCCCACAATGCAAAGCATCATGGGCTGCATATGCAAATCACCACAGAATGTTATGCTGGTCCAACTTTAAGCAGAATTGCATGGTGCCGAAAGGCCTCTCACACAGTTTGCAAAGGGTGCTAACAGAAGACATAGACATGTGTTTCGTCCTACCAGGACTCATCAGTATGCCTCGTCTGTTTGACACCCCAGTGGAATGGACCAGCTACCCCAAGGCAGTGTGCCTGGGATATATTGTGGTGAACCCATTAAAATAAAAAACTATTTAAAAGACAAAGAACCTCTGTGCGTAAACACTGAGGCAAGGGTTACCCCAAAGGGCATTTGGCTGGGAAGCCAAGTTTCAAGAAAATACAAAATCACACATGCCCCACAATGCAAAGCATCATGGGCTGCATATGCAAATCACCACAGAATGTTATGCTGGTCCAACTTTAAGCAGAATTGCATGGTGCGAAGGCCTCTCACACAGTTTGCAAAGGGTGCTAACAGAAGACATAGACACGTGTTTCATCCTACCAGGACTCATCAGTGTGCCTCGTCTGTTTGACACCCCAGTGGAATGGACCAGCTACCCCTAAGGCAGTGTGCCTGGGATATATTGTGGTGAACCCATTAAAATAAAAAACTATTTAAAAGACAAAGAACCTCTGTGCGTAAACACTGAGGCAAGGGTTACCCCAAAGGGCATATGGCTGGGAAGCCAAGTTTCAAGAAAATGCAAAATCACACATGCCCCACAATGCAAAGCATCATGGGCTGCATGCAGATCACCACAGAATGTTATGCTGGTCCAACTTTAAGCAGAATTGCATGGTGCCGAAAGGCCTCTCACACAGTTTGCAAAGAGTGCTAACAGAAGACATAGACACGTGTTTCATCCTACCAGGACTCATCAGTATGCCTCATCTGTTTGACACCCCCAGTGGAATGGACCAGCTACCCCTAAGGCAGTGTGCCTGGGATATATTGTGGTGAACCCATTAAAATAAAAAAACATTTAAAAGACAAAGAACCTCAATTAATGAGAGCCCATTTGCTGGACATTGTGGACACAGACGAGGAGATCAATGCCTCAGTCTGTGTCTGCTGCATTAACTTACTTGACTCTGTAAGGTTAATTCAGCAGGCATGGCACAAGGTGTCTAAAGAGACCATCCAAAATTGTTTCCACAAAGGGGGGTTTGCCACAGATGCCTCTATTGGAGCAGTGCCCGAAGAACCTGAAGATGAGGTCGGTACAGCGGGGCTGACTGCTGAAGTCCTGGATAAACTTTATTGCCTGGGTGAAGTGCAACAACCGTCACAGGTTGATGACATTGCCGAAGCAATAGCTGCTGTGACCAAAGACCTGGAAGAGAAGGAAGAACAGGAAGATGAGCAGCAAGAAGAACACACCGAGGAACCACCAGTAACACCTGCCGATGTCAGGAAGGCACTCCTGACAGTCCGCCAGGCCCTCGAACAAAGAGACAATATTGTCCTTTGGTGGGATCAACTAGCCATCATGGAGTCAAACTGGAGAAGGTACATGATGGCTGCAAAAGTGCAAACCTCGATTGTGGATTACTTGCAGCAAAATACCCAGGGAGAACAAGCACAGCAGTGAGCTCTGATGCCACTGAAGCATGGTACAGCGCACAGATTTTGTTTTTCTTATTTTTTCATTTTATTGATTTTAACCATTAAATAAAGTTACAAGTTGCAGCTAACATTGTAACTTGGTTTTGGCACACCAGCTGAAAAAAACGCAAAAAAGGGCTGTAATCACTATCTATGTTACTTGTCTTGTGCCTTGTTGTCTTATCTGCCACTGGGTGCCTTGAAGTGTAAGTAGGACGTAACAGATGCCGCTAGTAATGGACATTATTCATTAAGCCAAACAAGTCCATTACAAGCAGTGCATACTGTATTAGTAATATAGTATTGTATTATTTTGAATAGCTGTAGCATACCCCCTCTTTATCTCCTTCTCTCAAGAGCACACATTCCCAGTTTCTCTATTCTCTCCTCATAAGTCATGCCCTCAAAACCCCTTATCAGTGTAGTTACTATTCTCTGTATCCTCTCCAGGGATCTCATGCCCCCTTTTTGCATGGGGTTCCAAAAGGCAGAACCATGATCTAGATGTGGTCTAACAAATGACTTGTACAGGGGGACTATAATGTAGGGTGTTTTGTTAATAAACGTTTTCCTTATTGTGTGCAATGTTTGATGTGCTTTCCCAATAATTGCTTTTCATTGATCATTAGGTTTTAATTTTTAATTAACTGCGACTTGCAGATCTTCTTCCTTTGTTACTTTTTGCAGCACTATACCATTTAGTTTATACTCTTTGTTTAGGGTTATCATTTCCAAGCTGTATCAATACAAATTTCCCCGTGTTAAATGGCAAACCCTACTTAAGAAAGCATATTTCAACAGTTTTTAAATCATTCAGTAGTTGTTGCTTGTCTGCTTGTGTGTGAACTATGCGACAAATCTTAGTGCCATCTGCAAATATGCTGGCCCGACTCTTTAATTCACTGGTCACATCTGACACAAAGATAGAAAATAACAAGGGGCCCAGGACTGAGCCCTGTGGGATCCCACTGGTTGCCTCGCCGTTATTAGATAATATCCTGTTTATATGTACTCTTTGTGTTCTGTAGTGTAACCAATTATAAATCCATGTTACCAGATTTTTGTTAACATTACTACTTAGTAGTTTATTTATTACTAGAGAGTGGGGCCTTAGCAAAGATTTTCTGATAGTCAAGGTAGATGACATTAACTGGCATGTTATTATCTAGGTGCTTTATCATGGTTTCATAAAATGTTAGCAGCTTTGTATAGCAGGAACAATTTTTTTCTAAATCCATGTTGATTCTGTTGATGTAATTTTGTACCCAGAATTGTTTTTTTATTTCTAATTTGTCAACTGTTAGCCCCTCCATAATCTTCCCTGTAACGGACGTAAGGCTAATAGGCCTGTAACTTTGGGGTATGGATTTGTCTCCTTTTTTGAAAATTGGGATCACTATTGCCTGTCTCCATTCCTTGGGCACAACCCCTGTCACCAGAGAAGCATTGTATAATGCTGTACACATAGTGGTGATACTAATTTTTGGGAAATTTCTTTTAATATTCTTGGGTGCAAAGCATCAGGACCAGATGATTTTAATGTATCCATAACAGCTGTCATGTTTGTGCGTGTCGCTGACATAATCACTCACTGAATTATTCTGCAGTGGGTTGTTTATGACCCCTATTTTGTCATAAACAGTACAGAAGAACTCATTGAATTCTGTAGCCACATTGCTTGGTTTACTAATTGTCTTCCCCTTAATGTTCAGGGATCTATCTACTGCCCTTAATGTACTGTAGTGACAGTAGGACAGACAAGCAGCACAGCACACAAGGGACGCAAACAGGGCCACTATGAAGGGCCATGGACTGCACACAGTGCACCACCCACAGATATGTGTGTCCCACACATGGTCGCATGCCTGCCATGTTGTGGATGCACATGGGCCACACTGTGTGTGTGTGTGTCCCAACAGGTAACAGATGTGTGTTGTGCAGCACAACAGAATGGGCAACTAACCTGTAATGTACATCAACCCCAACAGGTGACTGTGAATAACCCCAACTGCCATGGTTGATGACACTGGTGAGAACTTCACAGTCTGCCACAGAGATATGATTCAGTGAGGCCCTATCCAGCACAAGATCTGTCATCAAGCACACCTTGGGGATCCTAAAGGTCAGATTCAGATGCCTCGTCCAATCAGGTGGGGTGTTGCAGTACAGCTCTGAGATGACCTGCAGGATTGTGCTTGTCTGCTGCATCCTGCATAACATAGCACTGTCATGGCATATGCCACAGCCTGACATGGACCAGGAAGAAGATGTTGCAGTGGAAGGGGTCATTGAGCCTGACAGCACAGCTAGTGAAACAACACATGGGGGAGCATCAGCAGGACACCATGCAGGGTGGGAAGTAATACAGCAACACTTCTGAGGTGTAACAGCAACAACACCCCATGGGTGGCACCTGCAGCAATATCAAACAACCAGATGTGGTCAACAGCACCAACAACATGCCACCATAAACACCTACCATAGCACACCTCAGGATACAATACTGTCTGCCAGGTGCTAAGCAACACACGTGGCAGCACTGCTGCAGTACCTGTGCCCATGTGTGTTGTACAGCAACTGGTTGACATGGCAACATGCGCTGGGAGGCCTATATCCCATCCACTCACACACACACACACACACACACACAGTATGCACGGAAAGAGGTGTGGACACACAGTTCACATGTGCAATGGAAAATGGAAAGTCACACATTGTGTACATGCATGTATCCAAATGCTGCAGGGAGGGTAGGCTGCATGATGGGATGCACAGGGAGTGGTCGAAGACACAGAAATTTAGTGGCATATCCTCCATGGTATGATGCACAGGTGAGGCATTAACAGGGGTCCCTGTGCAGTTATGATGAGTGACACAGTACAGCACTGTCCGACTGTGCCTGACTGCATAGTGGCATGCAGAGAGCAGCAGTTGGTGCCAGCAACTCCCCGGTGCAAAAGGTTCTGCATGCTGAGACATGTGTTGTGGGGGGGTGAGGGTGAACTCTGGCAAAACCCATAGTCTGTGGCAGACATGTAACACTGTGGTGGATGTGACGAGGGCACCATGCTGCAGTACTGTTGCACAGCCGTACATGCAGACATGATACAATGCATCTATGAACCACCCCCACCAACCATGGGTACTGCTCTGCAACACCCATGTCCACCCATGTGACCCTGCACCTACCTGCAGATGCACCTGTGTCCATCCAAGGACCGCAAGAAACCCACCTATGTACTGGCCCATAAAACCACTACTGGTATACCCGTACATGACTACAGCACAATACCCTAGACATTCAACATCACAATGGGTACAGCACAGCAACAGCAGGTGCCAGTAGAGTCCAACAGTGCACAGGGCATGCAACGTGACAGACATTGTGGGTGCAGGAACACATGTCAACTGATGGCATACAGGACAGTGGCACAACAACATGTAGCTGTTGCCACCAGGCACTACGCACTGGCTACGGCCACCAGTGCAAGATAACAGTGTTGCCATGACAGGTGTGCAGCACTGGGCAGCACATCACCATTGTCATACGGTGGCCACAACCACCATGTCCATGTGCAACTGGTGTCACCTGCAGGGCCCTGCATGCCCTCAGGAGGAGTGGTGCAATACAAGTCCTCAGACACCCCACTGATCTGACCACATGGATGGGGAGGTATGTGTACATAGCACACCACAGAGCACTACCGCCAGAGAAGTGCACCATGTTGTCATGTACCCAGTGTTGTGATTGCAGCTGTGCAGTGTACAGCTGTCACACACAAGGTCCATGATATAGGTGCAGACACACATACAACAGCACAAGTGTGCTGCATGTATATATCCGCATGTGCCTAATGTCAGGCATACATATACAACACACATGACGCACCATGCAGAGAGCAATCAGAGGCAGAGGTAATGTGATAAGTAAACAAAGCATTTATTAATGAAACAGCAACAATAAAACAAGACCCCCCACCACCAGTCAGGAAACAAATATGACAATGTCTATGTACAAGCAACCCTCCACCCAGCATGAACACAACAAACCCTAAGAATATTATCACACTGTACAGCCCAGACTACACACAGCAACACAGAATAAGGCAATAAATGATACAAGTAGCCCCCCCCCACAACAAACAGGTAACACAGCAGTAGAAACATAAGGCACACACTACCAACCCCCCCAAGGACAGGACACATAACTATATACAACAATGTGTAATGTGAACAATACTGTGCACAATTATAGTCAGCGGTTCCACAGGGCAGATAGCAGGGCCCTGAGGGAATGGTGGAGGTGGGTCGCATCACCCATTATCACCTCCACCAGGTCTCCGAGTACACAATCCCTGTCGATGGACTGGGCCTGTGCTCCATGATCCTGTGTCATGTCACCGTCTGTGGCATGCAGTTCCTGACCCTCACCCGGCTCCTCAGCAGCTACCTCTGGGGCCCCATGCTCTGGTACAGGCATGTCATCATCCACATGATACACAGCTGCATCATCCACAACAGGCTTATCTGCCACCTCCTGCCCCTGGGATGCAGCATGCGATGCAACACCCTCCTGCATGTCCACCTCTACAGGCACTTCCTGCTGTGTATCCCCATGCTGGCTGCCCTCATGTGCACTTGCACTGTCCAGAGCACCCCCGGTGGCATCCTGCACAGCTGCAATAGGGTCCAATGATGCCACCGCCATGCTGTGTCCCTCCTCTGGTGCCTTTGTGTCCTCACCACCATCCAGGGGCTCCTCCACTGGATCAGGGATGCTGGCCTGGTCTGACTGCACATCCTCCACATGCTGCACAACATGTTGCACAGGCAGCTGTTCCACCCTCTGTTGGGCCGTGCTCTCCTCCTCATCATCCTCATCCTCCATCTCTAGTGGCAGTGGTTGAGCCCTACAGCATCTGTGCTGTGTGTGCAGCTGATGTTCCCTGGCATCCGGGCTGCTTCTGATCACCATGGCATGCAACAGTGCCATGCTGAGGGGAGATATGCAGGCATGCACCTGCAAACGTGGAATGACACATGTCAGTGTGCATTCTCACCACTCCGGTCATTGCCCATAGCGCAGTGCATGTCTGTGACCAGGTGGTAACCATGTATGGCATGTAATGCCCCACAGGCATCATGCAGTATCACTGCCCCCCCCCCCCACCCACTGTGGCTAGACAACAACATGCATCCTGTACTGTGCTCAGTGCTGCATGGATGTGTCCACATACACATATGGGACACAAGTCGTCCCAACACACCAACATGACCTGTTCACCCAGTGTTGCCACAGCTTGCCAACAGATGACCCACATGCAGCCTTCAACCCATAGGCACTGTGTGGCATATCGTGTACTACAATGTAGGAGGCATGAGGTAACATGTATGCACCTACTGTACCTGTGCTGACCCTGCACAGCTCCCCGGACTCCACCCTGATGTCATCCTGCCACCTGCCGCACACATGCCCTGTGTCTGTCGGTGCTTTGACCTGTGTAGACAAGGAACACATATTGAGCTGTGATGTACCCATGGTCATGCTGGTGGTTACACTGCTTTGTACTGGTGTGCCTACCTGGTGTCAAAAATACCTGCCACAGGTTGCTGGCCAGTCTTAATATCCACATCCCGTCATTCTGCCATGGACAGGAGGCAGGATAATATGGCAGGGTCACACCGTGTCAGATCCTGCCATTTGTGTTTCAATTACCTAGTGCTGCACCTCACACCACTGATGCCTGCGAGGTGTACCCCAATGGCCCTCCACACCCTGTTCTTGACTGAAAGTGTGTGATTACTGCACCAAGGTGGCAGCAGTGTGGTGTGCCACTGCTGCACCAAATTCACCAGGTGGGCAGTCTCAGCTGCAGTGAAATTCTGTGCCCTGCCACTCCATGTGGTCATCCTGACTGTGCAATGCAGCTCTGTGGGTGTCCGTAACCCAGTTGCAGCAGTGTACAGCCTGCCCTGCTGTCTGTGTGGACTGTGGCATCATTGTTTTGTGAGGGTATGTGTTCACGCATGAGGCTTGTGCAGGCCACACATGTGGCCTAGCACATACCGCAAGCTGCATATGCAATGTTTATTGCCGCATATGTGGCAGTAAGGTCACGCAGATTACATATGCATGTTGCTACATAGCCGAGACAATGCTATTTGCATGGCTGTCGTGACACACTATTGCAGCACTACAACACACATATGTGGCATGCGTGGATGAACAGTACAGGTCTGTCCTGTGTGACACATGTGTCTGCCTGCCACCCTGTCCACAGAACAGCACAGACAGCACTGACACAGCCCCCTACATCACAGACTCCAGTGACACAGGCCACCACCCATCATTGACACCAGTGACACATTTCTCCCCCACAATAACACATGCCACCCCTCAGACCCCATCCCTACAGATCAAAACACTGACCCCAAACAACCATAGACACCAGTGACACAGGTCCCCCCCCCATTCCCAGTTGTGGCTGTACAGCAGGCCTGCACCCAAACCCACATCCACAAATGTAGCACTGATAATTGTAGTTGCACATTCCTTGGGGGGACAGCATGTGTCACTACAGGGTGTTCCACAGCAGACAACCTGTTCTCCATCCCAGATACACACCCATCATGTTCTGACACTCCCCACACACGGATCCCCCTACCTGTGGCCTGTCATTTGTTGTGCATTATGTTTCAGACTGTCACAATGCTGATGCCGGCCATAGCCATGCTCACACCATGGTCATACCCTCTTGGCACCCCATGAGTGCTGTCAGTATGGTCTACTGGATGTAACTGTTGTCGGGTGCAGTCATACTACTGTGTGTAGTGCAGCCAACACTCCACTGCCTCAGGGGTGGCATGTGCCCTGTGTCCTGTGTCCCACATGAGAGTGTGGTAGTCATGCTGTACACGGTGCATGGCACTGTCATGCGCATTAGTGTGTGGTGAGGTTACAGTAGTCACACGCTCCATTGCCAGGCCTGTACTACCACAACCTGTGCCTGTTGGTCATGTGTTGCAAGCAGTCCACCATCAATGGTGCCAAGTCACGTGCAAAACTACACTGTTGTGGTGTACTGACTGTCACATGTGGTCGGCCATGCCATGTCACGCTGCAGCAATGCACATGTTGTGCAGCTCACAGTGGGGGACAGATCCCCATCCACGACCCTCACATCAAACAGTGTGCCCTGTGTAAGTAGACTGCACAACACACTTGCCCATTACAACATGCTTAATTCAGAAATGTGCGGATATGTATGCACAATGTGATGTCTCAGTCTGTGAGTACCCACACCCTACACATACACACATCCTGTGGAAACACACAACACACACATACATCCTGTGACAACACACACCCCACACATTCACACAATAGTCAACGTTGTACAGTGCCCCCTTCCCCATTGTGCAGTCCAACAGAAATGTCACTATTCCTATTTCCCATGCTTCGTCACAGTCCTTTTGCACTTTAGGGGCTGGAAGTCCTATGTCTCACCAGCTTGCTGCTTGGTCCATGTCACGGCACTTGTGGATGTGTACCCCACACCCGTCGTCAGCGTTGGTGTGCTCTGAATGGACAATGTAGTGTCCTGCGCAGCAGTTGCTTTGGGTTTTTGACCCCTCTTCCTTTCCCCTGGTGGTGGTGTGCACACTGCAGGTGGGTGCATTGTATCCTGTGTGTCCAGTGCTGCTTGTCCTGTGGCAGGCACAGCAGTCTGTTCAATGTTCTGGACCCCAGAACACTCTGACACAGCCTTCTGCTGTTTTGATTCTTGCTGTCCCACACTGCTGCTGTCAGTGGCAATGTGTTCTTTTCCTCCTGCCAGGCTCCATCCCCTGTGACCCCTTCCACTGGTTCCTGGGATGTCTGGTTCTGCATCCTGGGCCTGTACTCGTGGTCTCTGAGCATCCGCCACAGGTGCCTGCATCTGTGGAGCAGCTGGTGTGGTCTGTTGCACTGCCATCCCGGTCTGTCCTGATGGTGGGATGGGCTGCAGCTCCACTGCAGTGGACTGTACAGCTACATCAGTGTGTCCCATGTGTGGTGATGATGTATGTTGCTGCACATTGTCCTGTGTCTGTATTGCTACATCCCGCACCTGCTGCACACTTTGGGGCCTTGCATGGTGTGTTGCCATGATAGTCTGCAGTGCCACGTTAATGATGTCTATCTGTCTCTGCTGCTGTTCCACGGACTTTTCAGCAGCCATTGCCAGCCTATTAGTGGCCTGTGTGTGGTCCTGTACACAGGCCTGTGTGGCTTGCAGGGCCTCTACCAGCATGTTGAGAGATGTTTGTGTCTTGTTTGTGCCATACTCCATTGCAGACACTATGCTTGCCATAAAATCATCCATCATCTTGTGATGCTCTTCAAGGTGCAGCCATATGCAGCCAAGCATCTCGGTCTACTCCTCTTGCTGCCTCACAACTGACTGGCAATATGTGTTACAGTCAGTGGGGGACTTGTCTGACCGGACCTGCAGTGAGTGTGTAGCATCGTCAAGCCATGCCTCCAGCTCCTCATTGGTGGTTGGGCTGAGGTCCTGTGCTATGTTTGCCACTATGCTGTCCACACTGCAGACGTCATACGCCTCTAATGTGTCCTCAGGTTGTGTCCCTGCTGTCCCCATCAGCATGTCATCCATGGCTGCCACATCACTGACCAACACTCCGGTGTCTTGTGTGCTCAGCTTCTGGGATGTGTCTGTTGTTTGGGTGTCGGTTGCCATGGTGCTTGCATCCTTAGTCTCACTGCCATCAGCACTGCTATCGTCCTTCTCTGCATGTTCCTCTGCTGTACCTGTAGGGTTACAACACTGTATGTCAGTCTTTACCATGACAGCTGTGTTACAATTACAGGTGGCTGTGGTGGCCCTGGTCTTATGGTGTGTCCCATCCTCTGGAGTATTGCACTGTTTTGCTCACATACAGTATCTCAAGTCCCAGAGTCTGCCACGTGTGTCCCATGTGGAACAACTCTGCCTGCACATGTGTGACCCTTGCTCATGTTGCCCTGTGTGTGTTGGACACCTCCACATGGGTTGCACACGTGTTGCTACTATGTTGCACTGTTGTGCACCCCCACAGGCCACCGCATTGCCTCCATATGCCCCATATCCAGCAGCCCAACAACCACACACCCAGCAGTGCCCCCCATCCTGCACCACTGTCACAATACACAGACCATACTCACTGTTTGTCTGTGAACCACCTCCACACCACCACTAGGCCCCCCCCATAAACACACACTCACATGGCAGTGGCACACAGCACATTACGGTTACTGTGGTTGTATTGGACCTACCTGTGCCTTTCTACAGTCTTGTTGTGTCCAGGTCAGTGTCCCCGTGCACACTGTGCATACTGATTAATGCCAACACATGTTGTTCATGGGCACTGAGGGGGTTTTCCTCACTTGGCCCGCCACTTGTTGCCGATGCACAATGCTTGTTATGGGCCTCCTTCTCCTCTGCATGCTGCTTGAGGTCATTCAAGTATTCTTGAAGGTCTCTCACAGTGTGCCTGGCATTGGCAACCACATTGACCTTCTTGGCAACAATGTTACAGGCATCTTTGTGCTCTTTTTGCAATTCCCTCTCCCCACCCCTGCCCAGCAGCAGTTGGGCCTTGGACTCAACCTCATTGAGAAGGACATCCATCTCCTCATTGGTGAAGTTCTTTTTTCCTTTTCTTTGTCTTGCGGCCTGCAAAGTCACTCCACTATTATTCTTGGCCATTGCCACCCACCTCCATTTGCATTCTTCATTTGCAGCACCTTTGCATTTTGCAGCCTTTTTATTGGTGGATTTTTGTGACATGCATAATTCTTTTATGTCTGCTTCATGGTTTGCACCATGGATCTTGGGCGTATCCTGCAACATGCATATTTCCAGTGGTTTTGGGCGTAAGGTGTCCACCTTCTGAAATATGGTGCAAGTCACATGTCACAGTGTTTTGGATGCAATTTTATGGCAGGGTGCCATTTGCAACTTGCTCTTGGGGATCTTTTGAAATCGGGCCCACAGTTTCTTGCATAGTGCCAATTCTGGTGTTAAACTCGCCACAAAAAAATTATACGGATATTTGAATACATGTCTTGTAAGAAACTGAGCAAAATCTTTATGTAATAAGACTGGACTTTCCTCAGGTAGATTGGTGGAGATCAGTGGTATGAACACGTTGACAATTATCATACATGGGATATAGTTTTTAGCAATCAGTAGGCAGAGATAAAAAGAAGTCCAATATTTAGCATATGACATTCTAAATTCAAATTTGCTGCTACAAATACAGATGTGTCTCCTGCTGGATGCCCAGATGATATGCTCTCCAAGCCATAGCTCCATTATGGCCCACCTGTTGGTGCAGCTGTAGTGCTACAGCTCAGGCATCAATGATCTGAGTTTGGAAACTACCTCAGGTTATTGGGGGCTGGACAGGGGGAGGAGAACTGAGCACCTCAGGGGATGACCTTCTCCCCTGGGGAGGGAGAGTAGCCTGCTCTGCTGCTATACTGCCACCTGGCTGACCACAGCTGGTGGTGCATTCAGGAGCAGCTTGTAGAGAGGGAGGACATTGGTTGGTACTGTGCACACTTGCATGTGTGCGCTCATGCACCCTCGCTGCCGACATCCTAGGGCAAAAGCAGATAATTCCCCGGCCAGCAGGCTAACACTAGCCACCCACAGGCCCTGCACCTAGCTACTCAGTTGCCTACTCCAGACACACCAGATCTGTTCTATGGCAGAAATTGAGAAGACCTCTACTGCCACCACCACCACAGGGGGTCAAGCTCTGGGGGAACTCTGGAGGCGAAGGTAAGTCTGGGTAGATGCCAGGTGAAGGGGCTGAGGTGACTGACCAAATGGGGGCTGACAAGAGATGAGGGTGCATAGTTTCATTGTGGATAGCCCACAATTTTAAGATGTTGATAAGTTGTTAGCCACTCTTCCTGAAACAGTACATTTTTATAGTTGGTGACCTGTAACTCCCATTCTTTATCACATTTCTGTTTCTAAGCCAGCAAAGTTCCAGGATAGAATTGTTATTGTGTTATCATCTGTGACTGTCTTTCAATCAAAGCTCTCTTCTAAAGTCATCACTGCTGGCAGATAAAGATTCTAACGCCATCAGGTCCTCTGAACTACAGCAACTGTCCATTCCATCATAACCTTTCACTACTGCTGCTTGCAATTCAGTTATTTTTGAGTCTAACTCTTGGTTTTCTTCTACTTCAGATTACTGGGGCTTCTTGTAGCTCATCCTTACTGCCAAAGGGATAATTAGTCTCCACTTGTTTCAAATATTTTCTTAGTCTTTGCTGGATATTCTCTTTTTCAGGTTTTTCATTTCTGTAACTCTTCCTTTTATTTGATTTACCATATTTAGTAGGGGGAGATCTATCCTTGTGTCCAGTGCTATTCCAAATCTGTTCTGTTGAGATGTCTGATTAACCTCCAGCTTTCCAAATGTATTTCTTACCTTAAGAAATGTTTCTGTAGCCTTGGCATTAGTCAAAATGAGGCAAATCCACCTTTTATTTGGTTTTACAAAAGACGCTACACAGTTTTGATGTTAGCCCAGCTAAATATTTTGCTTGTGGCACCCTTACAAATGTTGTAGACCATTATTTTGAGGACAGGGTCATTCTCATTGTTTAAATTCAAAAATCCATATAACAAGACTGAGGAAGCACTCTACCTTTCCAAATGAGATGTCAAATGAGCATGATAATCCATGACAGGTGCTGGCATCAATGTGAAAATAAGGTAACCAAACACACACAGCTGTGCCCAGCATTAGGTGTGTTCTTCCATTTTATGCATCACTTATTAACACAGTATTTTGCAGCTGACAAGATAACTGTTTGTGCTGCAGAGATGCTGATACTTAGATGCTGTCTCAATTCCCACTCCTAAGTGGCTCTAGCAGCTCATTCACATTTTCAAGGGGGTGTATCAGTACTGATGTCCATAAGGTCACCCTGGACCTTGGTATCCATCACATAAAATCACTTTACCCTTTTTGCAGGGACATGTGCTTCTGGTGGTTCTTAGAGGACAGCTTGGGGAACAGGCATGTGGAATTTCAGGTTAATAAAACCAGAAATGCCAAAGTTAATATAGAGGATAATGTATGGGTTTCAGTTACTAACAAAGCTGTAAGCACTTCGAGAGGTTGCCAGAACATTGTAAACCTCAAGAGCTAAGCTATGCCTAGATGGGGCTCGTAGCCAATCAGCATGCAGTTTTATAAGCCCATTTTCTAAGTACTGTATCTGGAATGTCAGGTCAATATAACCAGAAAGGTTAAAGCTATTGTATTAGTGACTTTGTGTGATGTCTTTGAAACTTAGGCACTGTTACACAGCAAAATGGCAACATCTGGTTTAAATGACACCTCACACATATGCCCCAGTGAAAAGCACTTTACACTTGAAAGTTTGACTTGGGCTTTTAAAGAACTTCTGGGGACACCATGGGAAAGATTGTCCAGAATTACAGGTTAATATAACCAGAAATGCCAAACGTACTAGTGATTTTGTGTGATGTCTGCCAAACAAATTCAGAGGAGGCAACCCACCCTTGATCATAGTGCTCATCACATAAACCACCCCCTGAAAACCACTTTACCATTTTGTAGGAACATGTGCTTCTGGTGGTATTTAGTTGATCCTTTGGGGAACATGTATTTGGAGTTTCAGGTTAATATAATCAGAAATCTGAAGTTATTAAAAATGTTGTGTGATGTCTGCCAAACACAGGCAGGGCCTCAGAGGAGGCAACTCACCCTGGATCACAGCACTCATCACATAAACCACCCCCTGAAAACCAGTTTATCATTTTTGTTGGAACATTTGCCTCTAGTAGTATTTAGTGGACACCTGAGGAACATGTATGCAGAATATCAGGTTAATATAACCAGAAATGCCAAAGTTATAAGGAAAAACATAGGTACTGTTATCACAGTGAAATGACAGCTTCTGGTTTGAAAGATACCACACAGGTACACTCCTCAAAAAGAACTTTACTGTTCAGATTGTTACTTGGGCCTTTAGTGGACTTCAGGGGACTCCTTTTGGATCATGTGTCCAGAACTTTAGGTTAATATAACCAGAAATGCCAAGGTTATAGTTATTAGTGATTATGTGTGATGTCTGCCAAACAAAGGCAGGCCCTTGGAGTAGACAACTCACCCTGGATCCTGGCACTCATCACATAAAACCACTCCTGAAAACTATTTTACCCTTTTGTAGGAATGTGTGCTTCTGATGGCATTTGGAGGACCATTTGGGGAACATATGTGTCCAGAATTTCATGTATAACCAGAAATGCCAAAGTTATAAGTAATTTTGTATGATGTTTGACATGAAAATGTAAATTAAAGGCAGGCCCTCAGAGGAGACAACTCACCCTGGATCTTGAGACTCATGATATGAAACCACCCCCAAAAAAACACTTTACCCTTTTTGTAGGAACATCCACTTCTAGTGGTATTTAGTAGACAGCTGGAAAATATGGGCCCGATATTCAAAATTGCACCTAGAAATGGCAAAAGTGGTTGCGCAGCATAACTGAGTTGCACTGGAGCAACAAAGGGATATATTCAAAAGAGATGTGCCATGGTGCATCTCTTCTGAATATAACAAATAATGCATGCAGCACAAATACAATGTGCTGGCACATCCCCCAGAGAGGTCTGAATACCAGGACTAGGAATGCTCCAGTGCAACTGTATCTGCGCCGTGCACAATATCCAGATATTCAGACCTGGATATGCAAATGGGGCCATTATACATGCATGGTGCAAATGGGGCCATTTGCATGTCATTATGCCTCCATTTGCATGTGTTGTGCAGGTACAGCCAGTGCAATGCACCTGGCGCCCTGCACAGCATGTGGTCCCTGACCCAGGGACCACAGAAGTACCCCCTCCCCAACCCGTAACCCTGAGTGCTGTGACATACTACAAAAGACATCCCCTGGTGGTCCATTGGTTCCCCCCTTCCATCCCATACCTGCAATCACCAAATGTAAATTACTTTATTATCCTTAGTAGTCCAGTGGTACCCCCCCCCCGCATCCCAACCCTCCGGTCACTGAATGTAAATTTCTTTACTATCCCTGGTAGTCCAGTGGTATATTCATTCACAAAGTTATAATTATTACAGTATGTACTGCAAGCCCATTGGTCCACAGTGTGGCCAATGAGCTCTACAGCAAGTACAGTAAGCTGTCATTTGGCAGGCAGCCACAGTGGTATGCGGGTGGGTATGCTGCCCACCAATGACCAGGGGATAAGCTGGTGGGCTGGGGGGTCCTGTGTGGGTGGGGGGTGAGGGAGCCACTGAACCACCAGGGAAATCTCTTTTATTAATATGACGGCGATTGGGGATTCAGGCAGGGAGGAGAGTACCACTGGACTACCAGGGATAGTAAAGGACTTTACTTTTGGTGATCAGAGGGTTGGGATGGGGAGGGGGGTACCACTGGACTACCAGGGATCATAGAGACATCTACTGGTAAATCGGAGGAGGAGGGAGGGGAACCCTTGACCACCAGGGACTATTGTGTGTGCTTGTGCACAGTGTTGTTGTGGGTTGCCACCTACGGCAGGTGGCTGCTGTGTTGAGCACTGCAATACAGTGGCCCACCAGTGGGTGGATGGTACTAGAACCAGTTTGTTATGGGCACAACTTTGAGCCCAGGTATTATCTTTGTGCCCCGGCACATCGGGAATTGCACTGTGCAATTCCCACTTTTGAATATTGCCCTGTGGCGCAGTTCTGGGGTTGCACTGTTGCAACTCAGTTGCACCAGGTGCAACCCCTTTGAATATCTAACCCCATGTATCCAGACTTTCAGGTTAATATCACCAGAAATGCCAAAGCTATTAGTGATTTTGTCTGATGCCTTTGACACTTAGGCACTGCTACCCAATGAAATGGTGGCCTCTGGTTTAAAAGACACCACACCGATACAGCCCTCAAAAAGCACTTTACACTTCAAACTTTAACCTGGGTTTTGGGGGACTACAAAGAGCTCCTTGGGGAACATGCTTCAAGAGCTGCAGGCTAATGTAACCAGAAATATTAAAGTTATTACTGATTTTGTGTGATGTCTTTGAAAAGTAAGCACTTTTACACAGCAAAATGGCAACCTCTAGTTTAAAAGACACCATGCACTGTAATTTTACACACTTAAAAAAAAAACTCTTACAGTTAGGATTCTTATTTAATTAGCACAGTTTTTATTCCTGATGTAGAATACAACAGTACCTTCACAGTGGGGGTACTGGATTGTACAATATTAATCTTTATACTGTATGTACAGTACTATCATATGGCTATCCCAGTCTGGTTCACAGGATCTGGGACTCCCGTCCATTATTGTTACTCTGAAAGACAGAAGGTGGCAATGTGTTTTTAGTACTGGCCAGAGACAGTGCCACTGCAACCTTTGCGTAATTATTACTCTGGTCAGTACTCACTTGGTGCCCTATCACCTGCCTCCCCCTGTCATAGGGGTCATCACAGTGGTTCCCCTCATGGGTCAATGCTGGTGGTAATGGTGTGCCATCAGCCAGGACTGGCTGGTACAGATATCCTCTAACTGGCGGCCCTCTCCTCGAGACCTCACAGAAGACAATTGTCAACTCCCCATAATCTTGTAACAATGTAAGACTGAACATTGCTTTTTTATACTGTACTAGTCACATGAATGTTAAATGTATTACAAATACAGTACTGTACTGTGCAGTATATTATAGTACAGCAAAATATGTATTTAGTCACTTTGTTGAAAGTAAACACCCACTTACATTGGGTGGGTGCAGTGAACATTGACACCTGTGGGCCAAGGAATGCCACAATAAAGTGGCTCAGAGGCATTTGCAGTCCTGCCTCAGCCATTTTTAATACACCTGTGCTGTGCAGTGTGGTTTATGGTTCTCATTCCTGGGATGCAACCTTTCCTAGAGTGGAGATCAGCAGTTGTTCACTACAGTACTATAGTGTATGGTGGAATGCGGTTGTGTATGGAAATCCATACACCGTAAAAAGTAATTCTGCTTTAGTAGTAACATCCTCACTAAAGCAGAATGACTTTTCATTCTGTGTTAGTGAGGACATCACAGTACAACCGCCCCCAAACAGTGCTGTTCATTGGATAGGGGGCGGTTGATGAGTTGCGTGCGCGAGCCAACTAGGTGAGCGGCAAAATGAGAAGGGAGCGTCTGGTGGCAAGGACTGATCATGGAGAAAAACCAAAGTAAGAATACTTCTTTTGTGGGGCCATACACTATATAAAAAGTGTATGGGAGCCCCTATACACAACCACGCTATTCTAATACCTTGTGGTTTCCAGTGACGATAGGGACCTCTCGAGCTTCGCTCTCGAGGTCCTCATCGTCACTGGAAACCACTCGGTATTAGAATAGCATGGTTGTGTATGGGCTCCCACACACTAGCCTATATGTTACTATTAATAACTTCAGTGTTTGCCCTTTTTTCATGTTGTGATATTGTGTGTATTTAATTAGTGATTTACTGTTTAATTTACACCAGTTTTGTGTATAAGTGTACAGGTATTTTATCTAGGCAGAAGTTAATCCCCTACCACCACCATCAGTGATGGTCTACACTGTATTTTGGGTCTAGCCTCAAGCTTTCATATAAGGGATTTTATGCCACAAAAGATGCCCCAGTACTGTATTGCACCCAATATTTAGCATATTCACTCTGCCCCTATTTAAATCAGAGCTTAAACTTGGCCTGGCCTCTAACTACTGTGTACTGCCCATGCTCCATTCACTTGTTTCACAGATCTGTGGGCCAGTCATTTAAATTTGAATAAGGTACAACTACTTTGTACTATGTCATCACTATGTTGTCATGGTGATCAGGTGACAACCTATTTGTTTATGGTTGGAAACTCCAAACAGTCCTACTGCAATTATCCCCACAGGGATGGAAATTTCAAGTTTAAACTCCTTACAACTTTATTAAATACATGTGTGCTTGTTTTATAAAATATAATTTGTTCAGGCAGTGCCTTTTCCAAACATCCAGACATTCAAGGCAGTAAAAATGCCACTGGTGGGTATCTCTGGGAAACCATGGCCTTAAATGTGTCCCCCTTTCTCCAAGGAGCACTTAATGAAAGGTGGCCACACTCCTGTGTTTTATGATATGGCTTTATAAAGTTAATGAGTGTTTTTTTTTTATGTAACAATATAGTTTGGCCATACAGTATCATTTCACAACATCTAGGCACTCAGAGGAGAAAAAACTGCCAGCGGTGGAATTTTCTGTAAACCATGCCCTTGGATGTGTCCCCTTCCTCTTGGCAGCATGTAATGAAATGTGGCCACATGCCTGTGTTTTATGGTGGGGCTCTTTTTACATGCGTATGTGTGTGTATTGGGGTGTTTTATTGAAATATTTTGCAATGTAATACATTTTACATACATTACAATACAGTATACAGTACATTTGTAAATTTCACTATAGCACAAAACGAGAAATGCATCATAACAGAGTATTCAAGGATCTTGGTACACCAATCCCAGCCATTACATCACGTGCAGTAGAGTACAAAAGAAATCTGCAAATAACAAAAAATTGCACACAAGAAATACAGTACACTGCTGTACTGAAGTGTCCCACATTTCAGTTGCACACCGTGCTTGACAACCACAATTGGCAACATTTTCTGCAAGCATGAAATGTATAATCTGCAGTGTCTTCTTTATAAAGTTTTCCTAAATTGGTTTATGGCATCAACCAGTTCCTGCTTTGTCTGTAATTTTTTCTTTCTCCAGCTAAACGTTTTCATGGCATGCCATACCATCTCAATTGGATTCCTACTGTATCTGGAGACCTAGTGGTATACAAAACCAGTAATGTTCACTGTAATGGGCATTTGTATGTGGCTGTACTTACTCTGGTGGCATTCTGCCACAATTAATTCTCGCAGCAGCAATAGCCACTGCTGATACAGTATATTTAGGGCCATTGCCTTGAAGGAAATACTGTCCATCCAGACAATTCTTCCTTTTGTGTTTCTTCATGGCACCCATTATAATATTTTCCCTGAAAACTTTGCCATCTATAGTTCCTGTGGATATAACGCAAGTACAGGTAAAGTAGCACCATACAAAGACTGTTATGAGACAGTAACTGTCTTAAGTGTCCAGCTCCTAAAACTGAGCATCATTATCCCTCCAAAATATGCAATACACCATGCCCTAGTTGGCTATGGAGCCCCAGACATGAAGCTTTAGAGGATACTTTGGCTTTGGTTTCATAGAGTCTCTGCACTTCCTATGAAATACCATTGAAGCAAACTGCTCCAAATATACTGTTGTTTTGTCAGAAAAAAATGATGTCATGGAATGCCTCCTTGTTCTTGATCCACATGATGGCCTGCTCAACTTGCTCCACTTTGTACATATCCTTAATCATGGGGCAAAAATTGAAAGAAACAAAAGATGTGTTATGTCAGGAAACTATATGTACTGTAGCAGCACGTGTGAAAACATTATCTTGACAGTCACCCATTTTTGGTGCCTTTACTGTGCCTGCCCGTATGTCCATTTGGCAGAGGAGACAGATGCCACTACCCCATGTTCAGCAGCCAGACATTCTTCAGTCTCCCTTGCAGTGGTCTCATTGTCATCAGTTAGCATGCTATCCACAAAAAGCATGGTTTCCCTCTTTGCAAAAAAGTGGGGGGAAAATGTTAAGTAAGGTACAAAAGGCAATAATGTTAGTCAAATAAATTACTGTAGGTTGACATTAAAAGACAGTTCTGTAACTATATAATATATAATGTGGTGAGTAACATAGAGGATAGTGGATGGGCAACAGTGAACAACAACACTGTAGTTCACTTCGAGAGGTTATCATGACAACCATGTAAACCTCGAGAGCGAAGCTCGAGAGGTTTTCTGTTGGCATGACACCTCAAGAAGTGTAAACAGTGTTGTTTACTGTTGCCCATCCACTGTCTTTTATAGTGTATGGCCAACAGTAAAAAAAAAAAAATTGTTACTTTTTCCCTGGGCACACAATGATGTCAGGGACCCCCACCCCACCCGTGTTCATGACAATACTCTGCTAGGCTCCACATATATACTGGTGTCCTGCTGTGTGCTGGGTAATATTAAAACAAAACAGCACTTACTGGAGAAAAAGAACTTCCTCCAGTGCTTTCCAGCACCTTCGCTGATCTGCCATAGCCATTTTACGGACGACTACAAACCGCGACTTGCGCATGCGCAGACGTGATCTGGGCTGTTGTACCATCGATGTGACGCACTCATGATGGTACAACAACATCGTGATGTCATATCAATGGTACAACAAGACTAGGGAATGCTAGATTTTCAAGCAATACAGTGTTCTAACATACACTATAGTTATATGTGGCATTTCAATTTACAGCACCTGGTGCAGACAGTGAGCTGAGGGGCATGCAGAGCTGGGGCTGGGTGTTTCAAATGTGCCCTCTGCCTACTGTCCATGAGGGAGATCTCAGTGCTCTTCAGGAACACCTGAATATTCCTCCCGCTTCCCTTTCAGTCCTCATCCTACTGATGACAGTGCTGATCTCTGCTGCTACAGTATCGTCTTCACCATTATCTCTGGTAGATGTAACTACAAAAAAAAAGTGTCCAGTTGTAGAAGCACATCCTTTATTTGGAAAAATCAAAGAGTACCACATCACTTCACCTGTGTCCAATGTGATGCAGGAAAGGACCTATAGCTGTATGATGTGTTAATGCTGTGCACACATTACCAGATGCCATCTGTGCTCAATCTGGATAAAGCCCAAAGTAATGCCACAATGCCCACTGTACTATACATTTTCAGAAGAACTGTCAGTGCTGTATCATCTGACTAATGTTCCAATGACAAGATTGTCATCTAAGGGAGAAAGTCCAATGAGATAGCATATCGGCCACTAAGAAGAAGTCTTGACCTGGTAAATAGGACACCATCTGTGGGCAGGATGTCTGCTGCAAATGGAAAGGAGAACTTGGAAAGACAGAATAAATTCAAAAGGAGAAAATCCATGGATAAGGAGAATGAGAAAACACCAAAGCGGCTGAGGACAAAGGCACCCAAGGTATAGCACAGTTCATTTCTTTTTTTTTTCTGCATCCATTATGTGTTTTACATGTGTTTTTTTTTTTCACCTGATAATGTGTATCCCTTTTATATAAATGGTATTGATACATTATCATATGCCTTTCACCTTATAGTAATGTACTTTTTCCTTTTCCTTTTATTTTTAACAGTGTAAGCTTGTAGATAACATGGGCAATTTCAGAACATCAAGCAGCAGCAAAGAAAATATTACATGAGGAAGGAGATATTACACATGAGGTAACAATGAGGATGGAAAGGAACAACAGCTAGAGGAGGAAATGGAGGAACAACAAGAGATTCGGAGACATGGAGCAGGAAAGTGTGAAGGAACAAACAGAGATTCACAGAGAAATGTTGTTTATATGTTTATTTATTTATTTGAAAATTGGTAACTGGGAGAGGCACAATAAGCCAAGGCTCTTTCCAAGTGTGACCCAGGGGAAAGGAAGGGGAGATACAATTACAAACAAATACAAACCAGTCTGATAATGAAGTTACAAGAATAATGACATAAAGTGCAAAAGTCAAGCAGGAAAGCGAGGAGGAACAAAAAGAAAATCAGCCCATTCACACAGAGAAAAGAATGTGGCTGTACAAGCAAATCAAGCAGGACCAAGAGGAAATTCCAGGTCTATCTGAACAAGCATAGGAGGAGACAATGTCAGTTATCAGAACTGAACTGTGTAAGACAGCTGAGAGTGTAATCAGCCTTGTGTGAGAGATGGATCTCATGCTCCACCTGTTACAGATGCACAATGACACTCACAGTCATAGAAACGTAGAAACATAGAATTTGACGGCAGATAAGGACCGCTTGGCCCACCCAGTCTTCCCATTTCCCTACCTAATGGATAAGCTGCAGATCGTAGTTAACCAACAGCCTCCCTTTTCTACTGCCACTCACTAGAATTGCCTTATGACTGTCCCATGCATTCTTGAAATCCACCACTGTTTTTGACTCCACAACTATCTCAGGAAGGCTGTTCCATGCCCATTGCCATTCCAGTCCGTTGCCTTCACACATCCCTGAGTCATCATCACCTGTTTTATCCATACAGCTTCTGAAATGTAATGGGCAGATTCCAAGCAGTGGGAGCAGTGATGGCACAGCAGTAATAAACTCTGATGGTTCTCCACATATATCATTTCTGCCTTCTGCTGAGGACAATATCATCACTGTGACATCTTCTCCCCATGAAATGCTGCCTGTGCCAATTAGCAATACAAAAGAACTACTGTAGCACTAGTGACAATGGCCAATGGTTGGCCAGAGTGTTTCACTGCTCTGGTTTTCCAGACACTGGTGCCTCAGAATCAATATCTGTCCTTGGGAAAACATATCAGTTGGAATGGGAACAGGGGAAGGAAGCCCATACCAAGTGCCATACACCATGAGGTGTTACAGACTGTAAGGAGGCACTTGGAGGTTCACCGCAGCCACATAAAATTAATAATGGACAGAATAAATTAGCAGTTGAGAAACCCAAGAAAGACTAGAAATCTGACAAATACATAAAATGATGATTATTTTTTTTTCTGCAATGTTATTAGAATGAATCTATGAAATACAATTTTTTGTATGCCACATCATTTTGGTGTCACATTACAACACCTAGCCATGCAGTATCCAGAGGTAGGATTTTAGGTTTGCTAATCTTGGCTGCGGGGGATAGGGTGTCAGTGGAATTCCAGGTGTCAAATTCTGAAGAACAGGTTCAGGCTGTGATAAGATGCTACAGTATAAGAGTTGGCATGATGTTGCTACTTTATAGTGTGACTATGTATTCTGAATTTCAGTATTACCATAACTCATCACAAAAAAATTGCATTTTATATAACCAAAAAATGTCATGATTACATTTTTAATTACTGTATGTTTTATTTAATTCAGTAGATACAGGTGCTGTACAGTACATTTCAGATACAGTAAATTTCAATGGTTCTTCCCATTACATCTGTCAGACAATACAGTGTGCATTGCCCTTTAAATATTGTGCAGCGTGGAACCTACAACCCTGCATCTGGGGGCACAATACTTATTTGTTTGCCTGACTAAAGAGATGTCATTAATTAAGATGGGGAAAACAAAATAGATGCAGTCCTCAAGTCCTCACATCCCAGATTCGCAGCCTTATATCACAGGTGGCCACTACCTCCAAACCTACATCTGGAGGACCGGTATTACCACGACTTGTAGAAGCAGATCTGGAGAATCCAATTTCCAGAACCAGTAAGTGACACCAATATTTATGAAAAGTTAATATTATAACTAAAATACAATAGTCATTCTTAATACATTGTTTTGTTAATATACAGTAGTTTATTGTACAACATCAGACTTGATTGGGCCATGATTGTTACTGCCAGCTTCAGGGTTCAATTTAACATTTGAGAATACAGTTTGCCAGTCGTAATGTTGTAGATGGGTCAAAATAACATGCAGTAGTTATTGCTGCATACAAATTGTGCAGTTTATACCATAGTTACAGTAGTATGCATCATACTAGAGTTTACTGCTGCATAATTGTTAGCTTCAGGGCTCAAGCAACAAGTACAAAACTGAAAGAAGCTTGGTTATAAAGTGATGTACAGTATAACAGCAACATGTGACAAATTGTACCATTAAGTATTCACAGAGCACCTTTTCCTAAGGTTGCAGGGAGAGAGCCAGCCAATCTTGTCAATTTTACCAAGGTAGCAGGAGGCCATAGTCCTGCCTCATGGATTCCAGTGGCCTTCTGATACCATGCTGGTCCTTGCAAGGTTGGAGAAGGTGGGTCCTAATATTTACATGGATCCTGTAACGGGGGTGCTGGTGGAGGGCGACATTGCCAATGAGAAGAAGAGTAAGTACTGTACAGTAGTAGGACATGTAAGTACTGTATGTAAAGAGCTGAACCCTGTAATGAAGGTCTCTTTTTCTTTACAGATTGATGCAAGAGTAACAGTGCTGCAGCTTAAAGTAACTGACCATTGACACTATGACCTTGGCAGGCCCCCACTCCAAGCAGGACCCAGATGACAAATGTCAGGGTCCACTGAAGGAGGACAGGGACTGGTGTGGACCATCAGACCCACCCAGAGGGAGTGTGGTCACACTGGGCAGTCTAGATTAGACTACAGAAATGTAATCTATGGGGAAGACCAAACCCTCCTGCTGCCTCAGGAATGCTGCCTCCTTTCTAATGAATGGACATTAAATAAAAAGTAAAGTAAAGTACAAAATAAAAAAGTAAATCACTTGTAAACTACAATCAAGTACTGTATTTCAAGAAAGAAATACTAAACAAATATACAAATAAGAGAAATACTGAACTATGTAACTTTCATCAGAGTATTTATTATTCAGCCTATCTGTGCTGGGGTTTACTAAGGGTATTCAAACTTTTAGTGTAAAGTGTTTTTCGAGAGTTGGCTATGTATGGTGTTTCAGAAAGTGCAGCTCAACCCTACTTGTCTTCTAATAGCCCGTCTTTGCTTAACAAACATCACACAAAAGCAATCATAACTTTGACATTTCTTGAGATATAAACAAGAAATTATGCATGCATGTTCCCCAATGTGTCCCCTGAAATTCTTTAAATGCCCAGGTTCATACAAAAAGGATTAAGTGTTTTTCGAGGTAAGGATCTATGTGGTGTTTGGGAAAGTGCAGCATGTCTGTGTCTTTCTTCTCAGGGCCTGCCTTTGTTTCATAAACTTCACACAGAAACAGTTATAACTTTAGAATTTCTTGAGGTAGTAACAAGAAATTCTGGATACATGTTCTCCAAGGTGTCCACTGAAATCCCCCAATTGCCCACGTTGATAAATAAAGGTTTAACTGGGTTAACTGGTTTTTGGAAGGTGGCTTTGCAAAATGATTGCCAAGATACAAGCAAGCTTTTGTCTCCCGAGGAACTGACTTTGGGAAACATCACACAAAAAAAATATAACTTTGGCATTTCTTGTGATATTGACATGAAATTCTGGATGGGGTTACATCTGAGTGGTGTTCGGAAACTGAATTTGTTTGGCAGACATCACACATAAACTCTAATAGCTTTGACATTTCTGTTTATATCAACATGAAATGCAGGAGACTTGTTTCCAAAAGGGTCCACTAAATACCACCAGAAGCACGGTTACAATAAGTGTGATGCACATAAGGGAAAGCAGGGAAACACCACAGAGCTGGTGCGCACCTGACAACTGCAAATGGTACACTGTGGAAGTCAGATGCAATTACATGGAAGTATGCAGCCCCAAAAGTATATAAAGCCACTGCCATTGAGGTGATACACCTGGAGAGCAAAGAGATATGATGCATGAATGTTGCACCACTGCACTCTCTTGCAATGGAAAACAGTACACTGCTGGCCACAACTGCATGTTATGGTAATGTCAATATATGCAACAATTGTGGAATGAAATTATGTATCACTCATTTGGTGTTTTCCATTACCTGTAATTATATAAGTGTTTCTTTCCAATGACTTTAGAAACCTGAAGTTAACTCCTTCACAAGAAAAAAACATGTACACTTGCAAAAATGTCAGTTAATTATTTTGGAACGTTGGACATGGGTTACTTTTCCTAAGGTTCAGGTTCAAAAATGGTTCAACATTTTCAAGGATACTTTAAATTATGAGCAACTGTTTGTTTTTTTATGAATATGAAAATGTGGATACCTGTGACACTGCATGGAAGGAAATACTAGATAACTTACTTCCTCCACTAAAAATGTAAACATTCATGGCCATGCTCTCCCCCACAACCCCTCCACGTGGACTATAATAACTGAGATTATCATTAGCACTTTTAGCTGCAGTTTATACAGAAGGGAGAAGAAAGGAGATATATTTGAAGGACTTACATGCAAGCCACCTTTTTTCTTTCTTTTATTTATTTTTGTTGCAGTATTTATATTTTTGCACAGTCTGCTAATGAAATAGACAGTTACATTAAAATGCACTCATGCATAGGATAGATTCGTTTTGTATTACACCGATAGTGCCACTATAGCTAGGGTTGAGTAAGCAGTTTAAATGTTAATGTTTAAATGTTAAACCCTATTTTTTGCACTGTAATAACTTCACAACTGTTCAATGGATTTGCACAAAATTTGCATGGAGTCTCATGTGGGCAATCTATGGATGTGCCAAGTTTTGTCCTGGTTGAATATGTGTGATTCTGTGTTCTGGATAGTGCAAAAAGTTAATTTTGGGGTGTGTTTACCCATTGATTTTACTGGGTTTTCTGGTGACACCAGTAGCGCCCAGACATTTTGGAATTTTGTTTTGAAATGTTCAGGGTGCAAAGGGGCTGGCCCACAGATGTGTCTTTTGCTAGTTTGGTGACAAAATATTACTCTGTTCCAAAGTTATTTAATTTTGAAATTTTGAAAAATGTGTTCTGAGCATGCTCAGTAAGCACTTCAAGACAGAGGTCTGAAAGAAAAAAGGAATCTTTTGTCATATTGAGGTCATCCTTTTTCATGAGTAAAAAATCCTTTTTCATTTGCAACCATCTTGTTGATGTTTTTTTTTCTTAAAAACAATTTCAAAAGCCACAAAAATGACATCCTGGAGAGAGACTAACACATCTATCTGGCTCATCAAGACCCCATTAGGTGGATTCTGCACTTAAGTGTTGGAAACATGACCCCTAAATGTGGTTTCTGTTGCATTTTTATTCCTTTTTTCATGACTCGCTTCCCAGTTGTATGAAATGAAAAAGGAATCCTTTTTCGGTTCAGACCAATATTTTTTCATGAGGGAAAAAATCCTATATTTTATCCTGGGGCCCAATTCCAAAGTGGTTAAGCCCAATGCAAGGTGCTTGCATCAAACAGCAATGAAGCATGTTGCACCTTGCGTCATAGTTTGCAGCATTCCCTATTCTGGTACATGGTTTGCGCTGGAATGGGAAGCAGCTGCACCAAACAGACACTGTTCCACCCTTGCGATCTGCAACTGGGTATGCCATGTCACAAAGGTGCTTGAACCATGGCAGGGATTCTACATCCCCTAAATTCAAATTCCATATGGCCCACCATAGTCATAGCAATGAGCTCAACATAGACCTGCCAGGAGGCAGTCTAAGCCCCTTACACCAGTGTGGCACACAGCGGGCGGCTAGCTACATGTGGGGTGAGGGGGCAGGAGTGGCACAGAGGGGCATAGGGTGGGTTGGTGGGACAGCGGGGAGGCAGGGGATTGCCTTGGCACCCAGCAGGGTGTATATGCCTCCATATATATAAGACATAGGCATGTGCACCCCAGCTGGTGCTAAATCAGTCCCTGACTGTCACATCAATTCACCCTATGCCCCCATGCCCCTTCTGCCCCTCAACCCTTCCAGGCATGGGGTTACCCTCCTTACCATCACTACCAATGCTGCCTGTCCTCTGTTGCACTGGTGAGAGGGATGCAGATCCTTGTGGCATGTGCCACAGCTGCACCGATGGTTGGGCGCTGATCAGCAGTTGCAGCACACCCAGGGATTTCAGCACTGGGACCCTGCTTTTTGCAGAATCTGGTGCAGGGTTCCTGGTGCACCTGATATTGCCACATCCCTGGAGCTTTGCAACTTGCATTGCTCCAAGGGAACATTTCAGAATTGGGCCCCTGGTGTCTAGTGGTGACCCCACCCACCAATCACTATTCCCATATTATATATTATTTCCTTGGTGACTAGTGACACACCCCACCCTCGATCACCATCCCTGTAATTATTTATTTTTTCCCTGGTGTCTAGTGGTACCCCCACACCCTCCTATTGCTGTCCCCATTTAACATTTCTCTTTCCCTGGTGTCTAGTGCCCCCCCATCACCATCCTGCCTGTAATAAAAGAAAATGTTCCCCTGATTTTTTTAACAACCTGTAAAAAAGAAAATGGTACCTTGCCGATCTGACCTCCTCACCCTGACCTCCCATACCCTCACTCACCTGAACAAGTCACATGGTGAAGATTCAGTGTGTGATCAAAGACATGTCATGCTGCTGGAAACATTGACTGCTGTATGAGAAGGCAAGGTAAATGCAGTTCAATGTATTTCAAAGGAGTTTTCAACTTTGTGACATAACTTTGCCATTTTTGCATATTTTTTGCCCACATTTTCAATGTGGCCTTTTTGGGACACCACCTCATGAACAATGTTGGTGAAATTATACAAATCCAGCCTGAAAGACTATTTCACAGTCACTTGGCAAAATTACCTTTTGGGCGGGATTTAAAAATGTTCACTACTCTTGTTCATGAGGTGGTGTCATTAGAAGACTATGCTGAAAATGTTGGGGTCAAAATATGTAACAATGGCAAAGTTATGTGCATCCATTGACATTTTCCTACGCTCGCTCATAACTTTGGTAATTGAGAATATTTTGGCACCAAATTTTCAACATAGCAGTTTTCTTACACCATCTCATGAACGTGACAGCTGTCATTTTTCAAATCTTGCCCAAACTGTGCTTTTGCACCTGTGGCATGGAATTACATTCCAGTGGCATGGAATAATGTTTTGGTGTGGATCTGAAAATTTTCAGTACAGGGCTCATCAGGTGGGGTAAGAAGAAGGCTATGCTGACAGTTTGTGTGTTGTTCTGCTACAAATGCAAGTGCACAGAGTGGAGGACTCTGTGATTCCACAACAACATACATGTCTGCATCCATGGAGGAAGAGAAGCACAGAGCCACAGGACCCTGCTCTCCCACAGGAAAATGAGGATCTGCATGTATGGAGGGATGGGAGAGGAGGGCCCTCTGGGACCTGTGTTCCAACAGGCAAATAAGGATACAATTATATTACCTCAAAAATTAAGGAAATGATTTGCAAAAAATTTTGTTAATGCACTAGTTAGGGTTAAAGCAACAAAAGTAGGGAAACATGATGTTAGGGTTTCCAACCCTAACAGCCCACCCCCGCCTACCAGGCAGCAACAGGAAAAACCATTAGTTTCCCCTAACCTGTATCACCACTACTCAGGCATGGGGAGTCCCTTGTGGCTGTCAGCCTTAATGCTCACCCCATTCTCAAATACTCTACACATCTCAGCTTCTCTCATGATTGAATGGGGTGGGCACTAGGGCTGACAACCCCAAGTCACCCACTATGCCTGTAGTGAAGGCACAGGTGAGGTGAAACTGTAATGGCTTTTCCTGCTGCTGCTTGGTGGGTGGGGGTGGGCTGTTTGGGTTAGAAACCCTAATGCCATATTTCCCTACTTTTGTCGCTGTAACCCTAACTAGTGTATTAACAATTTGTTTTGCAAATTATATATTTATATATATATATATATAGCTATATACTAATAGTTACAATACTATAATTTTTCTTTACTACTGTTGCAAAAAATTGAGGAATTCTATAGGAGAATGCCATAGAGATGATAGACTATTTCAGAATATGTAATGTCAATGTGTTTATTTTTTATCTCACTTGTTAAATATAATTTATTGTATTATGTGAAAAATTCAATAAACAAATTATAAAAAAGAACTTATTTGTGGAAAGGGTGGTAATAAAATGGAACAAGCTCATTGAGGAGGTTGTGTGTGTGCTGAAACAGTACTGGGCTCAAAGGGGAGTTGGACAGGCACATGGAAAGGGTGTGAGTAGGGAAGCAGAGGGGATAGAGGGGAACCTGCCTAGAAATGGGGCTTGCCAGGGACAATGCTCAATATTAGGCAGATTTTTGAACAGACTGGATTGGCTGCAAGGCCTTATCAGCTGACAGTATCTATTTCTCTATGTCTGTATTTTAATAATATAACACAACATATGAATGCTTATGTAGATATTTTATGTGTACACTACATGCTCTTACTGCCATCTATGCCTGCTTTTATTTTGGTAGTGTCATAGCTGTCATTTTGTGAAAACCCTTGCCTATTCATGGGCACTGACCATACTGCAAAATATTATTTATTTTTATTTATTTGTAGCTTTTTGACCAGAAAAGACAGCTACTGTATGTCATATACAGAATATCATGTACTAATTTCCTATTTCATAATGTGCAACTGGACAGTGTTGGCATAGGGGCTGTGTGCCATCACCTCATCTTGCATGTGCTGCTGTACTGCCTGTAACTGGGATATTTGTTGTCCCATTCTGTTTGTGCAGGAACAGTGACTTTTTCTGTTGTTGTTTACCATGCTTCCATTTCAGCATGTGACATTTTCATCTTTGTGCGTCATTGCCATTTAGGGATGTAATATACTCATTTGAATGTGCAGCTTACACATTTTAATATATGTCATTTAATTTTCAGTACTTCATAACCATATTATTTATTTGATACATGTTTTAACAAGAGTTTCAATACATTAAATAAAATATAATCTACAAGTCACTATGTGTCATATTCATTTTGGGATACATTATAATGATTTAAGAAAGTATCTTAATGATTTTGTATACCAGATAACCATTTTGGTGTGTATCTTATCCATTTCAGTTATGTGTCATATCCATTTCTGTGGGTGTTATATTAATTTGGTATGTGTTATATGCATTGTAATATTTTCTTATCTATTTTGGTATGTGTCATTTTAATTTCTATATGGGTCATATCTAGTTCAGTATGTCCCATATTCATATTTGTATGTGTCATAACCATTTTGTTATGTGTCATATCCATTTTAGTATAGGTCATATTCATTTCAGCATGTTTCATAATTATTTCAGTATGTGTCATAACCATTTCAGCTTGTGTCATGTCCATTCTGGTATATGACATAATTATTTCATATGTGTCATTCCCACGTAGTGTGGCCATATCCATTTTTGTATGTGTCATACATACTTTGGCATGCGTCATAATTATTTTAGTATGTGTCATAAACATTTCAGTGTGTGTGTCATATCCATGTTGTTGTATGCCTTGCCCATTTTTATGTGTGTCATGCCCATTTTTGTACATGTCATAATATTTTGGTATGTGTCATACACATTGTGATATTTGCCGCACCCATTTCAGTATGTGTCATATCCATTTTATTAGGCATCATAGTTATTTCAGCATGTGTCATATTCATTCCAGTTTTTGTCACACTATTTCACCATGTGTCATATCCATTTCAGTATATATAGCTATTTGTCATAATTATTTCAGTATGTGTCATACCAATTTCAGTGTGTATCACATCCATTTCAGTTTGTGTAATACCCATTTCAGTATGTCATACCTATTTTGCTATGTGTCATATCTATTTCAGAATACATCATATCCATTTCAGCATGTGTCATATCATTTTCAGGCTGTGTCATATCCATTTCAGTTTGTGTCAAACTCATTTTGGGGTGTGTCATACCCATTTTGCTAAGTGTCATAACCATTTCGGTATAGGTGATATCCATTTCAATATGTGTCGTGGTTATTTCTTTATGTATCATACCCATTTGACTATATCATATCCATTTCAGTTTGTATCATACCCATTTTGGTGTGTATTATACCCATTTTTGTATGTGTCATATCTATTTCGGTATGTGTCTTACCTGTTTCAGTATGTGTCCTAGTCATTTTGGTATACAGTGAAGCTCACCAGGATTAAACCCAATTATACAGCATACTGCAGCAGAGTTACTGCAGTAAACAATGCAATGTCAATGGGAATTATTCCCTTGTGTCATGCAGGAAATTGTGACACTGCACTGAATCCTGATGGGCTTCACTGTATGTCATACTTATTTCAATAAGTGTTGTTTCTATTTTGGTGTGTGTCATATCCAGTTTGGTATGTGTCATACCCATTTTGGTATATGTCATACTCATTTCAGAATGTATTATATGTATTTCGGTGTGTGATATACTAATTTTCATGTCCGTCATTCTCTTAATATTATACTGTAAACATTTTGTTGCTAGTCAGAGCCATTTCACTATGTACTGTATTCTGAAAATTGTAATTTTGAATTGAACAGCTTCCCATACACATTGTTCATTAGGGATGCATATGAAGTTCTGTGTCTTTTAACCATGTTCAAAAGACAGACAAGCACTGCTCTGGATTATATAAAGAAACAGTAGTATAATCTTTTCAGCAAAGATATTCAAATAGTGAGTTATCTGCTCTGTCAACACTGCTAGATAGCATAGCTATTTAGATTTGATACAGTTTGAGGCCAGACAGTCACTCTTCAGATAGGATACTAACAATCCAGTCCAATTATCTTCTCTGTTTTGACTGAATAGTCATTATCTGGCTAAAGACAGATAGTGGCAGATGAAGGTATACAATGGATGGGCAATATTATGTAGATTCTTTTTCTGTTGAAACAGGAGCCTTATTTGGGTCATCAGTTGCCTGCTGAGTGTATATTATCTGAGCATTTCCACTCTGAACCAGGAAAAGCCACATTTAGTCCTCACCACACATTTTATTATTCATAATCACTTCACATATGTAATTACATAAATGATTGGGCTACAGTGCTTAGAAAATTGCAACAAATGTGACTTGAAGTTTTAACCTAGGTCAAAGATCGCAATCAAAGTATCACTGTATAGGCTGCAATAACCACTCACTATGTATACAACATTTAACAAGATTTTAGAATGCATCAAGCAAACACTGACTGAGAAATAAGAAATATGAACTTGCATGCTGTCCATCCTGAAGCTGTTTGAAAGTTACATCCACTGGGTGTCCTCATCTTACAATGAATATTCATCAACATTTATGGGACATTGTCATATCTTTTTAAGTTTAAAAACTCCCATGTTAGCCAGGTGAGAGAGAGAGAGAGAGAAACCTCAATTAAGCATACTATCTTGTTTTGTTTCTTCTGTATATAATGTTAGCATGGCTTAGTTGGCAGCACTCCCATCTCAGCTACAAGGCTGTGAGTTCAAATACCACAAAAAGTACTAGGATCTAGGGACAGGAGAACCACAAGAGGATCCGAAGTTTTAAAAGGATGTGATAATGTTATTTCACAGAAAATGGCAAAGGTTGATGGGGGCTGTAGGAGGAGCTACATGCCAAAACTAATGGTTTGCATGCGAGAAGATAGTTGCTGCATTTCCCCCTCAGTGGCTGTGCCACACTCTGCAAGTGGTGAGATTGTTTGGAGATGTATCAGTGCATTGAACCTACATCATTCAAGGAAGCGCTCCTAAAAATAGATAGTAAATCGCTGCTGAGTTTTGGCATGATGACACCTAAAAAAGATGTTAAGAATTCGGCGTCCTCCTCAAAATCAAAGGTACTGAAAGCAATGCTGATGAGTAGAACAAACCTGCTTATAACAAAACATAAGAACACTAGCTTGTCCTTTGAAGGCACTTCTGAAAATGCTTCAACTTCAATGAACATTTTTCCAGTTTTCTTGCCCCCGAAAGCAAAGCACAAAGGTAAAAGTGATAAAAGCTCCAGCCAGCACTGTTACTGAAGAATTACCCACTGCTGTGGCAACTATTGAACCACTTGAAACACCAGATTTCTCTGCCTGTACACCACTGGCTACTACACCTGAATTACCTGGCATTCCTGCTGAACCTGGCATTCATGACTTGACTCTAAGCCAGAAGGTAAAAGACTTGAATTATTAGAACATATTATTGAAAGAGTCAGAAATGTCAGTTAGGAATGAGAAAGAGCTGAGAGCTGAAGAGAAAGAAACTAAAAGAACTGAAGTTTCTAATATGAAGACAAAGCAGAACTTGATTTTGAAGCCAATAAGTGAGGTGGTAAAGCAAAATGGCGGGGGCAGGGATGGGTCTAAGTAGTCACAAAAAGTAATCCAAAGTGATGGAACATTGCCTAAAAACAGTGAATTAATTGGGGATAGCCTTTCCAAGAGGAAGAATTAGAATTCTTATTCGACACCGAAATGGGGGAGGATGCTGCACCTGAAAGATCAGTAAAAAGCGATATACAAGGCAAGCGCTCAAGTAAGGCGCTGTTACTGTTGAACACAGCTAGCAATTTTGAAGTACTATCTGTAAGCGGTGGAAATACTGTTGCTGAATTGAATGATTTGATAAATTATGTGAATGTTAAGGTACTTAATTCAAACTTTGCTTTAATGAACCAAACACAAATGAAAGGAAATGAACAGCCTACATTAGATAAGGACAATGGTGACGTGCCACTAAGTTGGGTAAATAGTCTTTTTGCACAAATTAATAATTTAACACAGAAAATGGAGAAGCTTGCCGGTTTACAAGATAAATTTGAAACTTATTTCATGCACACTCAAAATATAATTAAGAAAAATACTGAACTCAAATCAAAAATCAGTCAATTACAACAGTGAATCAGTTGTCTGAAATTAACTTACAGATTCCACACCAAATAAACCAACTGGAGAAATCTAACAACAACCTAAACAGTAAACATATGGACTTTGAGACAAGGGCCAGGAGGAATAATGTTAGGATTTTTGGAGTACATGAAGCATGGGACAGTACAAGATGTTTACATGACACAGTTAAACAAATAGTGGCCGCCTATTTGGAGACTGATACTAATGACATTAATTTTGAAACTGACAAAGTACATAGGGACCTTAAAGCAAGAATGGATGAAACTGCTCCCCCAAGGCCAATTATTCTGAAATTTTTAAAATCAGGTGCTAAGGACACTCTAATGGTGGCAATCTATCCAAAAAAAAAAGAAAATACAGCTAATGGGCTCAAATATTTTGATTGACAACAATTTGCCACCAGAACTGGTCCAGGAAAGGAACAAATATAATTTCATCAAAAATAAGTTATGGATTAATAGTATCACAGCAACCAATGTATTCCCAGAAAAAGTGAGAGTTACAATTGAGGGCATGAGGTATATTTACAATACTCCACGAGAAGTTTTAAAAGACCTTCAGGAATGACTACCCCACACAGTATATTTCACTAAATGTATAAGAAATAACTTTTAAAAGAATAAAAAAGATAATTTGGTAATTTACCTGGGTCTGCATGCGGGGGTTAGGTATGTGTTCAGTAACATGCTAATGAAGAGTAGCAGCTCTTTTGAGCTGCATAAAGGTATACTTGCTATGAAGGTTTTGACTACATTGAGGGTTGTGATCTACTACATTGTTTTCAGATATGTGCTGGGGAGGTTGACTAAATGCTGGAAAATAGGAAGAATGTGTAATAAGAGGCCTCTAAGAGAAAGGATGGGAATTTAATAGTTTTTTTTTTTTTTTAGAATTTAAAATATTTAAATATGATGGCTAACCAATATGGAATCAAGGTGGTCTCAATAAATGTCAATGGGATTAACTCCCTGGTCAAAAGAGCAAGGATTTTGACATACATTAAAACATCTAATGCCAAATTAATTTTCTCACAAGAAACTCATCTAGGAAAAAAAAGAAATGTTAAAAATTAAAAAGAAATGGATGTCACATATACTATTCAATTCAAGAACAAAAAAGTCGAGGAGTGTCGATAATTATTAAGAAAGGAACTGATGTCAAATTTTTGGATGAATTTAAAGAGTCTGATGGGGGAATTCTCCTTCATAAAATATTAATAAATAAGTTGGAAATAATAATTGGATCAGTTTATGCACCTTTCATAAATTGCAATTCTTTTTAGCCAGTGTTGTAGAAGGATTAGGATTATATAAACTCATGTCAAATAATATAATAATAGCAGGATACTTTAATGGGTGTATTAACCTTTATATGGACAAATCTTCCACAGTAACAACTGGGAACAATTATATCAATCAATCAACTTTATTTAACCAGGCATTAACAACATTAAGCAAGCTAATTTTCAAGGTGGTCCTGGACAGCAACATATTACAGACACATGTAAACAGTCACAAGAGTACATGAGGAGGTAATACATATCATACATATAGATAACAATATTAAACGCAGCTAGCAAGATATAATGAAACAACATTTATAGGCATAAGTGTCTATATATATATATATATATATATATATATATATATATATATATATACATACACCAGGCCACAATCTAAAATAGGAGAATGTAAGAGTAAGAGAGGAGTAAGTGGGAGAAAGAGATTGAGAGAGAGGAGGAGGGAAAAACAGAGAGGTAGGGGAGAGGGAAAGGCGGAGCTTGTGAGAGAGCAGAGAGAGGAGAGGCGTGATAGGGGGAGAAGGTAAGGAAAGAGAACAAGAGGGAGAAGGGCATGGAGAGAAAGAGAGGGAGGGGAGAGTGAGTGAGAGGGAGAGAGAGCGAGGGAGGGAGATGGAGGGAAGAGGGGAAGAGGGAGGCAGGAGCTGGAAGCTCTCTAACTAGGGAACTGGGTGAACTAAGTACCAGAGTAAAATGTGAATATTGGTGGTTATGGAAGCTGGGTCACCTAAAGCAAGTACAGGTTTCTTTCAGGTATTCAGATAGCTTTGCTTTGAAAGTGAATGGGCTGGGAAGGGTATAAAGTTTTAGAGAGCTTTGCATGGTATTCCATAGGGAAGGGAAAGAGAAGGTGATGTTTTTACTCTTGGTATTTGGAGGCAAATTAGGGAGAAGTGTCATAAGCCATAAGCACCCTTGGCATGCACGAAGAGACTTGAGATGAACACTGGAAGCTTATCAGTCAATGCTCTGTAGAGCCAAAGAAGAGCATTTCTATTCCTCCTTGAGGGAAGGATGGACCATCCCAACTCACGGTACAGTAGTCAATGATGAGTGCGAGAAGGTAGGTTACGGATGAACCTCAAGGCCCTGTGGTAGAGGGTGTCAAGCTTACCGAGTGCTGAGGAGGGACAGTGATCGTACAGGAAGTCAGCATAGTCCAGGAGTGGCATGAATGTAGATTGCACTAGCCTCTTCCTGGCATCTCTAGTAAGGAGGTGTTTGATGCAGTAGAATAAGCCTAGGCGTTGTCTTAGTTTTTTGGTGACTTCATTCAGATGACATAGAAAGTTAAGTTTATTGTCCAGCCAGAACCCCAGATATTTGAAGTTGTCCATAGTTTCAAGGGGTTCACCCAACAGAGTTAGGATCTTATGATTGCTAGAGGGGCTAGTGGCTACCTTAGGTGAGATAATCATGGCTTTAGTTTTTTTAGCGTTGAGTAGGAGCTTATGTTTAATTAGATTATGTTGTAGAGAAATAAAGTCCTGCTGTAAGTCCTCGTGAGCCAAATCCAGAGTAGGGTTGATGGTGTAGAGGACAGTGTCATCTGCAAATAGGTGTACATTAGCTGTGCACAGATGAGAGTTAAAGTTGTTGATGTAGATTGTAAGTAGGTTTGGGCCCAAGATGAAGCCTTTGGGGACACCTTGTAACAATGTTTTAGAGGAGACAGATCTCCTGATGCTTTGACTTGCTGATATCTGTTAGTAAGGCAGCAGTTAAACCATTTGATGGTGGCACTGTCGAGACCAATGTCACTCAAAGCATGAAGTATGATGTTGTGGTCCACCATGTCGAAGGCCTTGCTGAAGTCAAGGAAAAGAGCAAACACATACTTCCTGGAGTCTAAAGCCATTTGGCAATCTGTGGTTACTTTGGTCTGGGCAGAAACCGTGCTGTGCTTAGCTCCAAAACCCGATTGAGCGGTGTTTAGCAGATTCTGTGAGTCCAGGTACTCCCTAATTTGGGTGTTAGCAATTTTTTCAAGTAATTTTAAGATAGTGGGTAATAGGGAGATTGGCCTGTAGTTATTCATGTTGTTCGGGTCCCCGGATTTAAACAAAGGGATGATGTGTGCAGTTTTCCATAAATTGGGTAGCGTGCCTTGTTTTAGGGAGGAGTTAAATAGATGGGTAATGGGGGCAGTCAGGTGACGGTAGCTAATTTTTAGGAAGAAGGGTTTGATGTTGTCTGCACCAGCACTCTTTTTATAGCCAGTTCCAATAGAAGGTCCTCAACTTGCTTGAAATTAACAGGTCAGAAGCTGAAGGTAGCAGAGGGAGGCTGAGTAGTGTTAACATTGGGACTAGTATCGACAGCAGTATCCCAGTGTGGATTCAGTTTGCTGATTGGGGAGGTGTCAAATGCTAGCTCCGCAGTAGCAAAATGTTCATTAAGGTGTTTTAGGATCTCAGATTTGTCAATAAAGACATTGTCTCCAGACAGACACTATTTTGGTGGGGAGAGAGGCTGCAGTGGTGTGGCCTTCAACCTCTTTGAGGATGTTACCGAATTTGGCAGCATTGTTTTTGTTATCTTCCAACACTGCTTGGAAGTAGCAGGCTTTTTCGGATCTGATAAGTTTGGTGCAGGCATTTCTGGTGGTACGAAATGCGAGCCAGTCAGATTCTGACTTGGATTTCCTGGCTTTTTTCCAAAAGAGGTCTCTGACCTTGAGAGCTTTCTTCAGAGACCGTGAGAACCAGCCAGGTGGTCTGTTTTTGGACTTGAAAAGCCTTGGAGGGGTGTGTTTGTCTAACAACTCCTTTAGTTGTTTGTGGAAGATATTGAAAGCCATGTCAACAGATGGGGCTAGGTAAAAGTCCTGCCAGACAATATTGCCCAGGTCCTGCAGGAATGTGGTTGGACAGAATCTTTTCAAGCATCTCTTCAATTTAGTACTGGAGGCCGACTTTACCTAAGAAGAGTGTCTAATGCAGGCAATGGCGCAGTGATCACTTATATCATTGAAGAATACCCTGGTGTGTGTAATATTGTGTGGTTTATTGACTGACATGAGGTCCAGCAGGGTGCTTCGGTTAGGGTTACATCTGTTAGGTCTGGTGGGTGCCGGGGTTATTTGTGATAGCCCACATGCATCACAGAGGTCTTTAAGCTTCTTTGAGCTGTCATCATTCCAATTTAGATTGAAGTCCCCCATGAGAATGCACTCTGGGTTTGTTGAGTCAAACAAGCCTTGGAGATGAGGTAGGAGGGCTGTTCCACCAGAGGGCATTTGGTAGCACGCTGCAGCTAGGAGCACTTTGTGGTTGGCAAGTGTTAGTTTTAAAGATAGACACTCAAATTCTTTAACTTTGGAAGTGCAGTCTACAACTGCAACAGAGAATTTACCCTTAGCATAGATTAGGACCCCTCCGCCCCTGGCTGATCTATCACATTGGAAGGTGCTGTAACCAGGCATGTTAACAGTATTGTCTGGGGTTGTGGATCTAAGCCAGGATTCTGAGATCATAAAGAAGTCAGGTGAAGCATGAAGAATCTAAGTTTGGATTAGATCAAGTTTTTTGATCACGCTATGGACATTTGCGTGGAGTAAGCTAATACCCTTGTATTGTGGGAGAGCCTTTGGGGTGGTCAAAGAAGTGGGTGGGCCTGGGTTTAGTTCAACATTTCCAGAACAAAGTAGGAGGAGCAATAGCAGTTTCTGAGGAGATGGGTTAATCTGGAGAGAAAAAACATCTTATTCCATCTGGAAAAGATATGTTTTGCGGTGGTTAGGGCCTGGCCACTAGGATAATTTGTTGTAACAAACACAAGTATTAGGGTTTTGACCATCATCTTCAAGGGTGCTCTGCTCCATGTGCTGTATACTGCTTGGCGCATGGATGAATGGGGCAAAGGGGTGCAAACAAGTTCAATATTTTTTAGAATCTGAACACTTGATTGATAGTTGGAGGTACTTAAACTGAGCTAAAAGACAATACTCATGCTTTGACAAGAAAAATAAATCATCTTCCAGGTCAGATTATATTTTACTCTCAAAGAGATTAGTTAAACAAATTCTATTGGAAGATATTGATCCAATAATAATATCTGACCGTGGTTTAATTAGTTTAATGGTTAAAATAGTTAACCCTGTTAGGATAGTTAATAATCAATGGTACTTTAACAATGATCTGCTGAAAGAGAGTGATTTTATCTCTTCAATTAAAAATGGAATCAAAGAATACTGGTTCTGTGATTATGATGGATATACTTCAATAAGTGTTCAGTTCAGTTCAGTCATTTTTTGAAAGTACATATAAAACCAAATTGTTACATACACAAATATTTAAAAAAAATGCATATCAGATATTGTAGAAACATATAAATACATTCTCCTACTACACAGTTCACACAGAATATTGCACCCAAGACATTTAATATACATTTTAATAAATAATAATAGATAAATAATACTGCAGTTAATCATAAGATGACTACTATTCTCTATAACAGTTCTCGATTTTCTATTTTCTAATTTGGCTCATCTCCCTAACCTCATATTTTGTTTGCTTGTTTCCCTTATATGCACAGATTTATTACAGAAATATCTAGACAGCTGATATAAATCATATAAAGTAAGTTTAACATATTATAAGGAGTGATCTACTGGAACTTGTATTTTATTTATTTTATTTATTTAGCTTTTGTTGACCAGGTAAGTGCACTAGACAAATCCTGCCTATTTTCAGGCACGACCCGGGGGAGGGGGGATACAGATGCCAACTGACTTTGAACCAGATTAAGCTGTTGGTGGTATTTTTTTTTAGTGAATGAGGGAAATTTGGCCAGGACACCAGGGAAATTCCCTTACTCTTTTCGATAAGTGCCATGGGATCTTTAACATCCACCTGAACTACCACCAATCCAGGCATTATCTTATAGGCATAACTTGCCAAAGCAAATATTTGTGTCATATTATTATGATCAGTGTTAGGGATGGGCAGACCCAAAAAAGTCCTGATCCTTATTATCAGAACCAGGATCCATGTCAGAGTCCTGATTAGTTCTGATTGGTTCCGATTCAAATCAGAACCTTTAGGAAATCTTCAGGAAATATGAAAGCATTCACAAAATGCACTAAAAATAAATACTTTTTCTAACGTGTGTGCTGGTCTGTGTTTTGACTCTTCTATGCATTCTTTGGCTCTGTCTTTTCTTTCTTGTTCTTTGTTCCCATCCCTTACCTTCTGTGTGGGGTAAGGATAAACATATCTCAGGTCACCTTCCTTCCCCAGTATAAACACATGTATCTATCCCCTCCCAGCCCTACTTCTTACATTTCTGCTCCGCCTTCCCTGTTTCCAGATTTCTGTCTCTTCCCTGCCCTAAGATTTCCATTTCTGCCCTCCCCTACCCAGGACTTCCCATTTATGTCCTCTCCCTACCCAGGATTTCTCAGCCCCCTTCCCTGACCCATATTTCCCATTTCCACCCGCATCCTGCCCTAGTTCTCAAATTTCTTCCCCCTTCTCTGCCTTAGTTATAACATTTTGGCCCCCTTCCCTAGCCCAGTTTTGACAACTGACTGCTGCCTGCAGTGCATAGCATCCCTATTTCCTTCCCCCACAAATTTCATATCCATCTCTAACTTTACTGTAATGCAGGTAATACCCTCACCACACACCACAAACTGCAATTTTGCTAACCTGAAAAACAAAACGTCATCTTCTGGTCAGGCTGGTCCTCATCTGTTGCCATGCTGCTGCCATCAACCACTTGCCTGCTATATCAGTCAGAAATCAACTACTGCCCCATTTGCCCAGTGCAACCACTGACTATCCACTTCCTTGGATGGCTGACCACTTCTGATCTCTTTATCAACTGACCACAATGGACCGACCAACTGTGATGGATCGACCTACCATGATGGACTCCATTGGTCCCAAGTTTCATGAACTGGAATGCTGGTCCAGCTGCAGCAGAGCAGGGTGGGCAGCTGACCCTCCTCAAAAAGGCTGCATCCCAGATTCCCCCCAAATAAATAGAAAGGATTAATTATACATCACACCACATCAAATACAGCTTGCTTGTAAAGACAAAAAAAAAAGTTTTTCCCCCCTTATTTTGCCAGCGTTCCATTCCAGCTTACTTTTTAACTGAAAGGTATTGCAGCTGAACCAGCTAGGAGGGGGCCTCATAAAAATGCATTTTTGTTTACCCAAGCCAAGTCAAAGAATCAGCAGCTTGCTTGTTCACTAAGGTTAAACATTTTAATTTGTCCTTCTGTTCACATTTTTTTTACTCTGTATATCCCACATCCTAGTGCAAAACAGAGAGTAAAGTCTGACTAATAAAGCAAATCCCTCTAGTCTGTGCTGGAGCGGAGGAGCTGCACTACATTAACTAAAGTGCCTCCAGTTTGTCTGCCAAACGAGTCTCTCCCCGATGGCACCCCCAAACAATGGCAGATCAGACCACCTCTTACAATACATCAATCCTTTTTTTTAACCACTGAGTGCACAGACACTAATACCAGGTGTTCTTAGCCAGCTTTCCCCATTGAATATGGCCCAAGACAAGAGATCACTGTTTAATAACTGAGCAGCAATTTTCATTGGCCTTACCGAACACCTCGCTTTTCCAGGACTGCTGCTCCTTTTATTGGCTTCAACAACTGGCGGCTCACCTGGACTGTCCTTCTCAGACTTCATTTATTTATTTATTTAAAAAAAAAAAACCTTTTCCCCCAATGTGGTGACTGAGGCAAAGATCTAGAGGGAAGCCTTGCAATCCGCACCTCTGCCCGCTCAAACTGATCTGAATTCTGAACCCAACCCCATAGTACACAGACACGGATGTTCAGCATGCTTGAAGTGCTAATGCAGAGAGCAGATACAGGAAATAGGAAAACAAATCCAGCCCAGAAATAAAATAAATGAAAAAATCTTTTTTTATTATTATTATTATTATTACTATTGGGGAATTTCTTTTGGAATTTTACAGGGGATGGAGTGGTTTTTGCAAATGGAAGCGGTATTTTCATGGACCCGGTACACTTCACGGCAGGGTTCTTCTTTACCCGTGTCAGCCGGACATCATGGGATCCAGGGGGAGTTCTGATTCTCAACGGACCAGTCCGCGTATCCCTAGTCAGTGTCAAATATTGTATGCTCTTTGGAAATAGCATTTGTTCTTTTAATAAAAAATGGGTATAAAAACTTTTCCCTTTCTTCCACCATTTTTAAAACAACCCCACATTAGATGTAATGCAGTAAGTTCAACATTTTTATCACAAAAACAAGGTTCTACTACATATTGAACATTATTTGGTTTCCATACATTGCCATACAAGTCAAACCTTAATTTGGTCAGTGTTTTCCTGTGATTGATGTTCTCACAGTATTTAAGATATTTCTCCATGCCAAATGTAACCTTTGTAAGCTTTAGAACCTTATGTCTACAGGAGTTTCTTATGTTACCTAAATCTTCCTGCATAGCATTGTCAACAATTATTTGTGTGACTGTTCTAATAAATACTGTGCAATCCAAGGATGGATTGAGCATGATGTTAAAAGGTAGCCCAACTCTATTCAGTTGCTGATTTAAGTTTGTCAGCCAACACAGAGGTTTCGTATTTAAATCATTAAGTATATCCCTCCTACAGTTAGCCATTAAACTGTTTTCTGGGGCATTAAACAGTTTTTTTGAATAGGAAATGCTTCTTTTCAATATTTTAGCTTTTATAGATGAAGTTCCACTTTCTGCATGAAATGCACTGTTCATTGTATATGGGGGTACACCTAATAAATTCTTCAAAAAATGGCCTGTAATGACTAGTTCTTTGATATTAGCATAATGACCCCACACCTCTGCGTCATAAAGCATTTTTGCGTTAATTTTCGCATCAAAACACCGATATGATGCTCTAAAGAAGTCTTTTGCAAAAGATCTAGCAAATCTATTAATTCTCAGCATACTGCTTTTAACATCTGCCTTAACTTTTGTAATATGTGATTTCCATTTCAGGTCTCTACTGAACACTAAACCCAAATATTGGAATTCCTCGACCTCTGCTATACTTATACCATCAATGTTCCAGGGAACAAGTTTTTTCTTTTTAGATCCAAAAGTTGCTATCTTTGTTTTCTCTGTGTTTAAGGTCAGATCCAGTTCCAACAGGCTTTCCCCAACTGAGCATAGTGCCATTTTCAAACCAAGACATGTTTGTGCCAAAATAATGGCATTGTCTGCATACATAAGTATTTTAACTGGGTTATGGTTGATTTTAGTAGCAAAAGTCTCTATTTTGGAAATATTTTCCACTACAGTTTATATATAGATATTGAAGAGTGAAGGGGCCAACAGGCAACCTTGTTTGACCCCTGTTTTTGCTTCAATTTGCTCCGTTAAAACCACATCCTTACCAAATCTGACCCTTAACACTGTATCAGTATATATTAGAACTATCATGTCCAATAAATTTTTATCTAGACCTCTTGAATTCAGTATGTTCCAAAGGATTTCTCTGTTAACAGACTCAAATGCTGCCTTTATATCCACACCGGCAGCATATATCTTTTTTTTTCTTTTGTTTAACGTATTTGTCAAGGATATAATTTAAAATGAATATATGAACTACTGGAGATTTCCACTTTTGGAACCCAGCTTGAAAAGGAAACAATATATTCTGCACTTCTATCTAGACTAAGAGCCTATCCAGTAAAATTCTTGAAAATATCTTAAGGCTAACATTTAGCAGGGTAATTGGTCGATAACTTGATGGGGTATTAGTAGCCCCCTTTTTATGTAAGGGGACAATTATTCCTGCTTTCCAATGCTCTGGGATAGTTCTACTTTTAATAATAAATTCAAATAATGGCAGAAGTAAATCTGTCCACTAGTCAGGCTCAATCAGCTTGATATATCTCAGCACCTATATTATCTATCCCTGGGGCTTAATTATGTTTCTGAGCACAAATTGCACTAATAATTTCTTGTCTTGTAATTTTTAATCCCTCTATCTCTATATTCATTTTTATCTGATTGAATATTACATTGTCACATCTGCTGAGGTGTTGTAGCTTATTTCTAGTAACTGTATCACCAAATATCTTTTTAAAATATTGAAACCAGTCCTCTCATGTGATAACAGCATCTATATTGAATCTGTTCTTTTCCATTCCAAATGCAACCGTATTCTAGGATGTTACAGTGTCTTTATTTTCAATTGCCTCTTGTAACCTATACCACAGACTCTTGCAATGTTTAGCTTTTTTCTCTTTGATCAATGCCTTATATTCATTTTTAAGATGCGTCATCAAAATTCTATCAGAAATTAGGTTGTGTTTCCTAATACATCTCCCTAGTTTTAAAATTAATTTTCTCATGTTTATACAGTCCTTGTCAAACCATTTTGCTTTTTGGCCTATATTAACTGTTTTAGAACTATGTTTCTTGCTAAGCAACTTAGAGATTTCCTCTACTAAGTCCCTGTATTGCCCCCATACATCACCCTGGACATTATACACTGTACTTGGTACGCATTTCTATTTCAGATTCAGCATCTTTTCCATTTAAAACATTTTTATTACATCCACAGTCTGTTCTGACCATTTGATTTTCCTAGAGTTATATAAATCATCATATTTTCATCAGCATCTGCTTTCTTCCGATAAGCTATATCCTTATATAGTTCCCATGTCCCGCAAACAGAAATTTATAGGGGCCTGTGAACACTATCCTTTTGGTCTAAGATTTCCAATCGACTGACCTTTGCCAGTCAAAAACATCTACTATAAAGTAGTCAATAACACTCCCTCTGTTTTGATTAAAAAGGTGACGCTGCCCATCTCGTCTACATGGCATCTACCATTAACAATTCTCAAGTTAAGTGTATTCAGACAGTCTAACAATTTAATTCCTTGTAGATTAATATTAGGATCCAATGAGGTTCTTATAGGGATGCCTAGGGCATCATCCAGGTTCCAATTATTGCTTTTACACTCTGGACACCTGCCTGTTCTGGCATTTAGATCACCTCCAATTACTATCATAGTCCCTCAGGATTGTGCCTGCAAGAAGATTATTTATTTAAATTTTTGTAAGTATTTAGTTATTGGAAACCTCTGTAGCAACATTATTTCTATTAGTGATAGTTTTGTTGTCTTTCATTGTTTTAGTACCATTAACTACTTTTTTCCTACTGAGTAATTTATTTAGGGATGATATTAGATTAATTAAAATTTCATTATTAATCAGTATTCCATTATATATTTCTTTAAGAACCCCTATTATAATAGTGTCATCCTTATTAACCAAGCCTTGATGTTTAATTTCATCTTTTTTCCCTTTAGTTGCCTTTTTCCCCATCCCTCTTTTTCTTGTTTTTTTTTTTTACCATGTTGGCTGTGCAGTCAGTGTATTTGTGGGTGTATTTCCTGAAATATGTGCCATATTCAATGGGGGCTGTAAGAGATCAGTTTTTAGTCTCTGGGTATATGGGGTTATGAGTACATCAAATTCCTCTAGAAAGGATCTTCTGTGGTTATGTATTGATGGATCTTTACATCCTTTCTCTTCATTCTCTTTAGTTGCCAATACTAGAGCTTCATTATTATTAATGGTTGCCTCCAATACTGTATTTAGAGAAGGGTCCTCCCTTCACGTTCTTTCACTTTCCTTTTCTCTTGACAGCAGTCCTGAGTAAAATACATTTTTTCTACAAGCTCTTGCTGAATATTATCATTTTCATTTTCTAAAATCCTTATTGTTTTCATTACTGGATGTTCACTAGCATCAAGTATTAAAGGTTCATTTCTGCTTGAGTCAATGAGGGATGAACTAAGAGTCAGCAGTGTTAAACTTTGAATTCTTAAAACATCACGTTTCTCTACTAGATGTATATGTGAGCCCGTACCCAGAATATAGCGTGTTGTCTTCCCCCCTGTTCCAAGGTCAGCAGCAGAACCATCTTTCTTCCCTTTCCTTCTAACTGTATTTTTCTTTTTTGGTTCTGTCTGCTTTTTCCTTACCTTGTAGTTTAATGACATTAGCTGCAGTGTTTCTAGATGTGTGTCATGTTTTCATTTTCCCCTCCTTTGGAATTTTAATACAGAGGATTACCACTAGAGCTTATAAGTAGAGAATTCACCAAAGATTTTTCAACAAAAGCTCAGAAAACAGGAACTCAGGTGGCAGAGAACTCTTAACTGCCCAGTATTCACTTAACTTAAAAATAAAACAGAATCTGTAGTCCGAAATCAAAAATAAAAGCTGTAACTCTTTTGTATCCACAGCTATCTGAAAATGTCCATTTTCATATAAACATTTTTTAACCAAAGAGAATATTCAAAAGTGTCCTATGAGTTCAAACTTCTTTGTAACTTTTTAAATGAAGAAGTTCAGTAAGCTTGTAGAGTAGTGAAAAGGTATAGGTTTTGCTGAGCTTTCCAAGCCCAGGTGGATGAGGCCAACTACTGGCTGTCACGGCTTGATGTGAGCGGAAACTTGTTGCAAAAGGGTGAAGTCCTTGGAGACAACAAAATCTGTTCCCAGGACTAAAAATATAAAACACAAACTTAGCAGTCTGACAATATTGCTTCCAGGGGTTATAAAGTTTTAAACGCAATGCTCTCAGTACTCTGATCCAAAAATGTTTATGTAGCTGTGATGTTAAAATCAGAAAAAGAATCTCTAGTGGTTTTACTTTTTTAGACTGAACAAAAATGACGTTTATACCACATGCTACTTCAATAAGTGACTTATGGGATGCCTTTAAGGCTATGTTAAGGGGAGCAATTATAACATACCATATTAAATCAAATAACATTAAAAAACAAAATCTTTATTCAATCAGATTTTAAAAAGATTGGACTTACTTATATTACAAGACTATCATGCTAATATAGAAGAATGGAATGCAGCTAAGTTACAAAAGCAAGAGATAATAAATAAGCCAGGGAACAAGATGAACACTTAATTGCAGAGTTTTGTATCCATCCATGAGAATTTTGTTTCATCCCCACCTTTATTATTCATTATTTATTATATTATTTATTACTGTTATAGCCTTCGTTTTTGTTGATTAAGTGTCCAGAATGGCGTCTACCTCTAAAAGTTCTAAAAAGCAGGTGCAACTATCTTTTAAAATGACAGCAGAGATGAGTGCGCACTCAGGCCTAGAACACCTGGTAACTCGAGCCACAGGCAAGTAGACAGTGGAGGTTGTGACTCATGCTGAGCTGCAGGCTGTGAGCAAAGCAACTATTTCAGGCCCAATGCTTGAAACCTTAATTTCTTGCCTCAAGAATGACCTGCAAACTGAGGCGCAGGTTGGTTTCACCAACCTCAATGACCAGCAGATGTTTAACGCCATGGGTGAAAAAATCGATACGCATGAGAGCAGATTAATGGAGCTGGAGGAGCGGGTTAGCACCCAGGAGGATGTAACCAACAGATCAGATCTGCTGTTATAACAGGCCATCCAGGAGATAGAACAACTTAAAGTCATCATAGACAACCATGAAAATAGAGAACACTACTGTAATGTGCAGCTGGTGGATCTCCTGGAGGACACTGAGGGTTGGAACTGTGGCGCTTTTCTACAAAAGTGGCTGGTGTAGACTCTGCCTTTACCCTGAGGGCACGATGCTGGATATTCAGAAGGCGCACCACTCTCCAGGCAAGAGGCCCAGACAGAATGAAAGACCGTAACATGTCATTGTCAGATTTCTGCAGTATCTGGACAGGCAACAAGTCCTGGCAGCAGCACGGAAAGTGGATTACATAACGGTAGACAGGAACAAGGTTAACATCTTTCCAGACTTCTCCTGGCACCTTCAGCAAGAACGCCAAGCCTTTACAGAGGCCAAGAAATGACTTCATGTGCTGAACTATCCATTCTCTTTAGTCTGTCTGGCCAGATTAATCATCAGGGCACTGGACAAAACAGCAAAAGCATTTACTGACCCTAAATTGGCACTCACGTATGTGGCCACAGAGTTTGAGAAACAAACCCCAGGGGATTCCAACTCACCTCATCAAACAGCTACCTGAGTGTGATCTGAACACTGAAGATACTGTTTGTTCTCTGGCTGCTGCTCTGTTCCTCCAGGTGGGGGGGTACTGTGTGGCCTGGTCCATAATGGGCCTTGCCCAGCCGATCAGGGCTGGACTGGGTGGTCCCCCCTTCCACCTCTTACCATGAGGGAGGGACGGGTAGGGAATATACATCAATGGCCTCTGTTGCCTATATGCTGGTCAATGGAGCTTCATTGGGACATTATAATTTGGCCACTTAGTTTGGAAAAAGATACCTCTCTGGGACAATTGGGCAAAGAATTTTAAGGTGACCCCTGAATAGAGGGGCTGGTGGCTCTTTTTGTTGACCCTGAGTTGGAAGGTCATGTTGTCTTTTTATTTTTACACAGAAAAGTGGATCTGGCAGAGAGGAACACTCAAGTCAAGACAATCTATCTGACTGCATATGAAGGCCCATGTGGGAGGCCTGTAGGACGATAAAGTCTTAATGCCATCATTATCTTTTATTATTCAGTAGACATTTATTACTCACTTCTTGGATTAATTTTGACAACTACCTTTGTTGCATTCAGGATGTGGGTTATGAGGGATTCACCTAGAGCTAAGAAGGATATTAACTCATAGTAAAGTTTTCTTTTGATGCTTCACTAAGCATTGCACATGCAAACAGAATGATTTTTAGGGCACTTCAGTGTTATAGGAGTAAATGTGGGTGAGAGAGGTTTAGACTTGTATCTGTATCTGGATGAGAGGATACTAAGATTGAAGGGCACTGCCCAGGGATTCTTACTTTGGAAATATTCCCCTTAGCCCAGATATTGAGGATGATAAGATCCTGCACTGGCTCCCAGAAAGGGAGATGGAGCACAGACTGTATGGGGGGTGGGAGGGCCACCGAGGCTCAGTTCCAGTTGGGAGAACCTGCTCGGTGCGGGGACTGGCTGGCTGGGAGCAGGACAGATGACAATTCCAATTAGTCTATTAGAGGGGAGTGCTGCATGATAATTTTGCAGGTTGTAGGAGCAATGATAGACAAAACTGTGGAGCTGCATATAAGGGGGAGGGGGGAATCTGGGGAGACAAAATTCTGCTAGCTCTGGATTGGGTGTCACCTCCACCTCCTGTCTGCGGGCTCTGGTATTAGACAATGCAAGGGAGTTGTCTCTGACCTACATGGCCTGAGGGATGCGAGACTGGGTGGAGCCCTCCTACTCTACAAGCCCCTAAAGAGGGAGAGAAACTGGGACCGACTGGGGGTCTGCTAACCTCTGCACCCCCCCCCCCATATAAGATGATTCAGGGGATGGGACCAGATATTTTTGAAGTGGACATTAGGTACAAGATAAGTAGGATGGATGCCCCTGGCTCCTCCATGATTGAGATTGATAACGGGAGTATTTCTTTCCTCAGAGGGAAACCCAGAGGCTAGGAATGGTAGGGCAGGTAGGGGAAAGAATCAAATGAAGACTTATCAGTTGGTTAAAGTAACAGTTGGTATTTGGGGGAGATACTGTTCATGTTTTTTTTTTTAATGTGGAGGGTTTTGGGAGGGGGTGGGGGAAAACAGTTCACTCTTTACATTGTTATTGTTTGTTCTTGAAAAGTTATTATTCATGTTTTAACAGTTATTTCCATGCAGCACTTGATAGGATGGTTCATATAGAGAGACCCTTATGAATAACTGACCCAGTGATGACATTTTATCATATTTTCTGATATGAGACATCTAGAGATTGTGTCTTGGAATGTCAAAGGCCTTAAGACCATGGTTAAGAGAAAGAAGGTCCTTACATACATTAAGAAAGTAAGAGGAGATGTCCTTTTATTACAGGAAACTCACCAAACTGTAGACGAAATGGACAAGATGGCTAAATCCTTGGGGGAGGGCACATTGCTGTCTACAGGGTTTACTTCAAAAGCTAGGGGAGTGGCAATCTGGTTTCAACCAGGCCTCTGGGTACAGATCTCCTCTCCCACAAAGGACCCACAAGATCGATATATTATGGCAGACACAATGACAGGAGGTAGAAAGTTAACTTTTGTCCCAGTTTATGGTCCAAACTACAACTGCCCAGAATGTTTCACAATTTAACATTGATTATGGCCCAGAATAGTAATACCCTGTACATGGGGGGAGATTTTAATGTATTCTGGGAACCTAGGTTGGACCACTCGAGTCATCAAGCTTGTCAGTTGACCAAGGGTGCAGTGGCACTTCAAACAATGGCTCGGAAGCTCTCATTGACAGATCTCTGGCACCATTTCCATCCAGAACAAAAGGAATTCTCCTTCTACTCACATGCCCACAAGGTGTACACAAGCCTGGACTTGACACTAGTGTCCCCCGACCTGTTAAGAAATAGCATCTCATTGAGCATGGCCCATTTTGCATATTGGATCATTCCCCCTCCCAGAGACTGAAACAATACTGACAAAAGATACTCCACTGGGCTCCACCCAGTCTCACATCCAACAGGCAATGTAGGTCCAGAGACAACTCCCTTGCATTGTCTAATGTTTGGTGAGTTTCCTGTAATTAAAGAACATCTCCTGTTACTTTCTTAATGTATGTAAGGACCTTCTTTCTCTTAACCATGAAGAAGCAGTGGAGATTAGATCCTATCCTGTTAGCGGAGAGGGAATATATGGACTTTATGGTAAAGGTGCTAAAAGAATTATTTGAATATAAAGTAGAAGACACGTTGGCCAAAGTTACTTGGGAAGCTATGAGGGCATATATTCAGGGTCTCTCAGTCTTGTTTGTGTCCCATAAGCATAAACAGGAACAACAGGATGAGAGCACTTTGGAGGCCCAGATAAAAAGTCTAGAGACTCGGGTAATGGAGAGGAGAACAAAAGCATAGACATGGGAGAACTTAAAAGTCTTAAGGGTAAATTGAATCAGCTGTCCTCTAGAAATATAGAAAGAAAATTGTTAATAAACAAGGTGGGAAATTATTTTGAAGGGCACAGGGCAGGCAGGTGGTTAACCTGGCTAGCCAAACAGAAATGAGCGAAGGGGCAGATAACAGATTTAGAATTGCTAGATGGGAAGGTTATGATGGACCAGATGGCCATCAATGATACCGTTAAACAATTTTATCAATCCCTATATACCTCAGAAGTTCTCTGGGGAACTGATCCAAACACATTTCTTTGGCATGTAGACCTACCAGTGTTGGACATGGAGAGGGTGAGAGAATTGGATAATCTGATCTCTGGGGAGGAAATCAGAAAGGCAATCTGGTCCTTTAATACAGGGAAGGCACTGGGCCCAGATGGGATCCCAGTGGGATTTTATAAAATTTTCAGGCATTCTGTGCTGGAGTTGTGAGCCTCTGGTGAGAGGTGGTGTACTGCTCACATAAATGAAATATTGTGTTTTACTGTTTTTGGACTGTATTTTGCACTCATGTGAGGTCCTGGTATAGGGTACCTTCCCTGCACCTTTACTTCCTAGTGTGAGAGTTTGGAATTGTGGGAAACTGGTGGGCTAGTCAGCACCACGTAGCTAACTTCATTACTAAGCTACCCCACTAGTCCCAAACACTGCCTGTGTACGCAGTTTATGTGTTTAGAAGCAGCTCCCTCTGTTAGGAGCTGTTCACTGTTTATTTAAACATCTTTATTCCTACTCAAGAGGTGCGAGGAACCAGAGGTGCGATCTGTACCTACTTCCAGTTCACTCGCTATATCTGACCACGTTAGCGAGCGGGGGCACCAGTTAGGCACATTCTGTGCTGGAGTTGTGAACCTCTGGTGAGAGGTGGTGTACTGCTCACATAAATGAAATACTGTGTTTCACTGTTTTTTGGACTGTATTTTGCACTCGTGTGAGGTCCTGGTATAGGGTACCTTCCCTGCACCTTTACTTCATGGTGTGAGAGTTTTGAACTGTGGGAAACTGGTGGGCTAGTCAGTTCCATGTGGATAACTTCATTATTAAACTACCCCACTAGTTCCAAACACTGCCTGTGTATGCAGTTTATGTGTTTAGAAGAAGCTACCTCTGTTAGGAGCTGTTCACTGTTCATTAAAACATCTTTATTGCTACTCAAGAGGAGCGAGGAACCGGAGGTGCGATCCGTACCTACTTCCAGTTCACTCGCTATATCTGACCACGCTAGCGAGCGGGGCAAGCATGTGCGGGGCCGCACACAGAGACGTGCACAGAGATAAGCGCGTCTCAGCATGTGTCTATCGTGTCCACCGTGGACATCGGGATAAGGGCCAGACACTTCAACTAGTGCTACCCGATACTAGAAAATCTAATTTACAGTTTCCAAGCTTGCTAAACCAACTAACACAGCAGAATGAAATAAGCAAAAAACTGCTGCTCCTCCTGCCAAATGTACGCTATTGGCAAACAAATCCCAAATTTCATCTGTGATAGATGCCAATTAGTCATATCACTGCAGGAGGAAATTAAACATCTTTTGACAAAACCCTCAATTAACACAAGAGATCAATGCCCTAGAGGACTATATTGACCAGCTGTCAATTCTTCTGGACATCGATACATCTTCTACTTGTACTGATGACCCAGTCATAGCACAGGAATTCGACCCCAAGATGAAACCTATCTCACCTCATAAGGAGAATATTATTATAAATTCCACCCCTTTCGACATAGATTCCACTTCACAGTCATTACTACCCTTAGAAAGAGAAAATTGGGCTATTATTTCAATGACCAAGACAATAAGAAGAGGTGGCCAGATTTTTAATAGTGCTCCTGTACTACCACTGCATAACTCTTTTGATCCCCTAACATTTGCAAATGATGATGCATCAAACATTACCACAACTCTGAGTATGTACCCTAAAACTTCAGAAACTAAGAACCATGTTGTAACTTCCATCAACAACCTCCCCCTCCCAGAACTCCTCAAACCTGCAGATCAGTCACTGTTGCACAATACCACTCCCATTTCTATAAATTTACAGGAAGAATGTCATCCCCTGTATTAAACAATAAGCAAGTCTTGGTTTTGGGTGACTGCATAATAAAATATACTGACTGGGCCATCTGCAATCCCGATAAAGTAAACCAAACATGCTCTAGCTACAGGGGGGCCAAGGTGTCAGATATAACACCAATGGTAAAAACTATTCTATCACAAGCAGGGGATAATCCACTTGTGGTCATCCACCTTGAGGACAAATGATATCAATGGAACTTCAATTGAATAGCTTAAACAAGACTATGTTGCCCTCCATAATATTCTTGAAGACAGGGGGTGCAGTATTTGTTTTTCTGAGATTCTACCAGTCCCCAGAGCTACTTACCAGATTACAAGTAAGATCAAAACCCTTAATGAATGGTTGCGCAAATGGTGTTGTAGGCAGAACATTCCCTGCCTAACTTACTGGGAAGAATTTTATGATAGCCCATCCTTCTTTTGCTGGGATGGTTTGCACCGCAGCAGAAGAGGGAGTACGTTGCTAGTGTGAAAGATTTCAACATTCATTCATAGCCATTTAAACCAATAACAACGGGGGAGATAGGTCAAAACCCAAATCCCTAATTACTATTAGCCCCTTACAAAAACAGAAATAACTTAATATTCTATCACTTAACACCCGTTCATTAAATATCTCTAAATTAGCTGAACTAGAAGTTAAAATTCAATCTCATAACCTCAGTATAATATCTATAACTGAGATTTGGGGTAATTCTGATAACTTATGGACAGTTGCGATACCGGGGTTTAAACTTTATACTAAAAACAGAACAAGCACAAGAAAGAGAGGTGGGGTCTGCCTATATGTAAGGAATGATATTCCATCATTTGAATTCTCCTTTAAAATCCAGTTTGAGAGTGTATGGGTTACCTTTCAACCATATGGCCTACCTCAGATTTTGGTGGGCACTTGTTATTGGCCACTGTTAGTTGATTTAGATTACACTATACAATTAATTAACAAAATACCTCTACTTGCTAGAATCAGTACTGTTCTTATTCTTGGAGATTTTAACCTCCTAGCCATAGACTGGGAGGCTTTATCAGGTAGCACCCAACACGACAAGCTCCTTCTCTCATCTGTCATCGACATAGGCCTTGTCCAATTAATTAATGAACCAACCCGAGGAGCCAACATTCTAGATCTTCTCATTACAAATATTGAAAATAAAATAAACTTTCTTGTTACCGACCCCCTGGGTCACAGTGACCATATATCTATACAGTTTACCATTTCTTACGATTTACAAGTCTCACTTAATAACCTTAAAGAGGACAGGAAATTAGTTATTATAAGTGAACTCCCTGGTACTGAGCTGTGAATAATTATGTTACGTATGCTTGTCAGTATTCTATTCATTAGAATAACCATGTTTTTTATTATGGTTAATGTAATCAACAAACCTGAATGTGAAAAATAGCTGTTAATGAAGCTGTCAGTTTCACATTTCCTGTTTTCTCCGTGTTCAAGAGAGCGTGGCTGTAAAATGATGACGTTGTCATTCATCAATTCCGTGATGTAAGTCTCACTCACGCGCTGTGGGTTACAATCACGAGAAGCTGTCAGAAACCGACAGCGACCAGGAAGTGAACTAGGTATTTTTTCAGTCATTTAGATGTTCCTCTATTTTATCTTAAGTAAGATATTGTTACATTTTTTTAACCAATGATTTCCTGACCCGTTTCTTACCAAGTTGTATGGTTATATGTGCTCGTTGGGAGCGTAGTCAGAGGACAAATAAGATGATAGTAGTCACTGTTTACATCGTATTTTATATGCTGCAGGTTTGTTCTTCTGATAGCTTCCTTTTAGTTTGTTTACTTTGGTCGATATTAAGGATGGAAAATTAATGACCCATAACACACACACACACACACACACACACACACGAGAATGCTCACTCATTTAACCAGTAAACCTAATTATAGTGGCATGGAAGAACAAGTGCAGCATAACAGAAATTCAGACTTGATTTTGCCTATATGATGGGTATTTTTTTGGATCATCTGATGAGATTGCCGCAATGTGTGCGATCACAGATTATTTTCATACACCTGTCTTGTACTCTGTGAATTTATACTATCTGAGTATTGTCATTGAAATTCGTTACATTTGATCATGGCCCAATGAATTTTTGTTTATTTTTCATTTAAAAAAAATAAAACACACCATGGAATATCCCCTCGAGGAGCCTTAGAGGTTTTATTCTCTCTCTGCAAATAAACAGAATCACACTGGATATTGTTATGTCGTGGTGGAGTTACTTTACATACAAGGCATAGCAATTTAAGAAAATCTTTATGATAGTCTGGTACAAAAGTAAGCTTGCAATCCCCCCAAGCACAACTACACGCCCATATGCTGAATTTGCCCTGCTAGGAATAATGATTTTAGGCTTGCTGATTTTCTATTAATTACACTATTAAACTATGGCCATGATCATGTGCTGGTCTTATTTATTTTCCCCCTCTCTACCTCCCTACTACTTTCCTACCGATTGTTTACTACTGGTCGTTTGATCGTTCATGATCTCAATCGTGGTTTCTGTCAGAAATCACTAAGTGGTACCTGCAGTGACCTTCACCATTCATTAATTGGATCTCTCACAGTGGTAGTGTTTTACACTGTGGTTGTCAGTCAGTTATCACTAGTTGGAAAAATAAATATCCCTGACTCATATTCTGTAACTTTGTGATGCATTAAGAAAAAAAAAATTCTGGTACTATTTGGTGGGCGAATTGGGCTGTGGGACATCACTCTCCCTGATACATCAACTGATGTGTGTTTGTATGTTTGTTATATTCCCTAATGGTTCAGCCACTTTGCTGTCACACAGATCAGGACAAATATAGGGTGAGAGGTCCAACCCCCCCTCCCCAAACGACCACAGATGATAACCCGTCATTTTAACTTAGAATACCACAAAATTACAAGATAAAATTCTGGTTTCATTTAATACCCAGCTAGTGATAACTGATTGACAACCACAACACTACCACCCTGAGGAGATCCAATTAATGAACAGTGAAGGACACGGTAGTTACCGCTCAGTGGCTCCGGTCAGTAAACAAAATTGACTACAAATGTTTTGTGATCACAGTACTTGTTTTAAAGTTGTGGAACTAGAATTACCATAGGCTGCAGATTTACAAGGTTCCTCTAACCACCAGGCACCTCTAGGCGTAGGAAGAAGTGACCATTCAGTTGCGGACCAGTATGGTGACGGCTCCAATTAACCCACTTGAATGAACACTGCAGCATTGCAAACAAATACTGTACATCACATTACATGCACGATGCAGTGTACATTACTGTAAAACTATACAAAATTAGAGTTTGGCCTGCCCCAAATTCTGTAGTAACTCATGCATCAATATGTCTGTATTGGGGACCAACTTACTGTAAAAGATTTACACATTTACAGCAAGTGTGTCTCAAAATACCCTCTGCACTCTCATACCTATCAACAGCTTGCAATCTCCCACTATCATGTCAGGGAAACTGACATTTGGCAAGCACAGCTGCGCTTATCTGTTAGAGGTACAACAGAGATGGGACTGAGGGGTTCTGAGAGCATGTCTGCTACGTGTCTGCGGGTGCTTATGGAAAATGAATAACCGAGACTGAACTTATTGTATCTAGTGCCAGTGTAGCTCAGATTAATTATTAAGACTGTTTATAAACACTTGATTGCAGTGTTGTTGCGAATCAAAAATGGGGGGGAGGGAGGGCGTGTACTATGGCTGTACTACATTACAGGAAATAGGTAAAGTGAGCACAATACCCTCAACTATATTACATAGCCTTTCTAATTAATTTAAGCTACACTCTGGACTTAACTTTTAATTTCTAGTTTTTAGAAGACCGTGACACCCAAAAATAAGGTAATAAAGTTCTAAAGGAATTGTCACCTCGATTAAAAAAAAAAAAAAAAAGAGTGTTAAATGCGGGCTGATCAGTTATTTTGCCATTGATATTTTCAGTAAGGGCTGCAGCTAAAGAAAAGCTGTTGAACAAGGTCTTGGACAGACTGTTTTCCCCTTTGGGGAAGCTGAAGAGCAGGCTGTTACGTTAATTTCAACATTAAAACACACACATACACCTACAGAAAATGGGGCATTTTAAACGGAGGTCACTGCTTTATTATGATTTACAGTATTCTGGCCAGTGCCCGAGTTTACACCTGTCTACTAATTTCTGACAGAGTTACCACATAACAAAATTGACTTTTCTTCCAATGCGGTACAGGAGTTTTCATGTGGAAAGTCCAGACATTAATTGATGTTTTCAACATGTTTAACATAAAGATTTTTCCACTGGAAAACAAATAGGATCATGGCTGTTTTGCGCCTGTGAGCAGATAAACTTTAAGCAGTGCTTATAGAAAAATTATACAAAGCTGGGAATAAACCGACTGGTGTGCATGGACAATGACTCATGACTCAATAGTTTAATCAGCTCAATCCCCTAGTAGTTTCTCCATCCCATGGCCATCAGGTACCAACAGTGTGTCACTTTAATAATTAAAACAACTGACCTGTCAGAAACTGCTAACATTGGACCAACCACACTCGTTCTCCCTAGCCCTCCTCCGACTCCCAGACCATGTCGTTTGCCTCGATACAGCACTTACTTGACTAAGAGATGGAGAGGTACCACTTAAACATTGCTGTTCCTAGATGGCAGGTTAATGTACATGGATTCTTATTGTACTTTATACACTCTTCGGTCACTGTGGATCAGTTCATAGTGCTGTTGGGTGGTTGTGGTGGAGAAAATGTGTGGCAGGATTGGCAGCATGAAACAGTCCTATTGCAGTCCAATACATTTACTACTCCACCATTTTCATTTCTGCCCTGGGGTAGGGGGCCATGGATGCTGTAAAATGGAATGAAGACACAGGAGTGGATACTTTGTCAGCTGTGCTTCTGTTGGGAACGGGTCGGCAGCAGTGATGTGTGCTGGGCTGCATGTTTTACAAGCACCTCCTGGCCGGCTAGTCCCTACAGGTTAATTTGTAATTTTTTTTTTAAACAAAACACATTTCTCCATTAACTGTTGGGACACAGACCATTCAGTGGCTTGGGAAGCACTGGCACCATCTGCACAAACTGTGCTTGTTTAAAATTGAATTTACTCTACTCTATTTGTCTACTGACTACATGTACTTCTCTCCTCTAAGGACTGCATGTATATATCTAAGATAAGCTGCAGGCATCTTAAAAAACAGAAATGGTTGGTATTAGTGGTGTAGATTGGGAGGGACACGACAGGACTGGGCTGGGAACTTTATATGCCGGGACTCGGGTGGTGGGCAGGGTGCACAAAACAACAACAAAAGTACGGTAACATAAATGAAATAAGTTTCCAATCATTTATTAGACAGATTTCTGTTATGCTCATTTCAGTCATTCAGCAGTGCTAGAGGATGGAATGCTGACAGGAAGAATCCATGTGCCATTGTGATCAGGCTGTACATGACAGTATAACATGGATTAATGTAAGGCTGCTGGAATCCTAACAGCCAATCAGATTGCAAGCATTTCTGAGAACATTTTATAATTGCACTTGTTTAGTGCACTACATTGACCTGCAGTGCAGCCCTATATATATTACAGTTGGATCCCTATGGAATCCTCTCATAAGCAACTCTGTTGTTGTAGATGTACTTATACAGTTGAACCTGGGTGTGAAGACAGGGTTCCTGGCTGCTGTGTGCCTCCTTGGCTGGATCTTGCGTTAGCTTTGATGTCTATATCGCTGATTAGGCTTTTGACCACATACACCTGCCCAATAATAGCGACAGCTGTTTTATGACTACTATTATAGCCTGGAGCCTTGTGAAATTATTGCCACTGTTGAGGTTTTTTAAAATATTACTACTGTTATTGCAATATATATGGCATGTGGGTGAATGAATTCACAGCTTGCTGAACTTATGATTAAACTGTTTCATGCTTTTCCTTTTCAATATACATCTTAACAGCAACACAGGATATCATCATGAATAGTCCAGACAGAGTAATGCAGTCAGCAGACATCACATTGATAATGTAACAGGACTTATACATAACTTCAGGGTTCAAGGATATGCATTTGAACCAGTTATCGATAATGTTACAAACCAGCAAAGGTGTATGATCATAGCAATAGGATGGTGGGAGAAGAAATACAGTCTGGAAGACTTAGATAGACTTATGAATCTCAGTTGGTGTTTATGTAGTAATTGCTTGCTCAATACCAACAGAAGGGAGAGCATATGCTGCAGAGAAATGAATAGATTCAACATAGAATGGATGGACTCTCATGTATAACCAACCCATATGCACAACATCTGCATAGACATTGATGCACTTGATGTTAGTCTGATGGCCAACAGGTATCTTCATGGCGGGTCACTAAATACGCCCAGTTGCAAGCAGGTAAATTTTATATTAAATAGAAATATATAATTTGATGGCAGATAAGGAACTCATTGCCCAACTGGTCTGCAAATTTCCATTACAATAGTTACCTATAAAATCCTAGTAAACCAACAGCCATTTCTTTCTAGACCCCCAACCATCACACTAAAATTGTCTTATGTCTGTCTCATGCATTCTCATATTCCCCAAGTGTTTTGACACCACAACCTCCTCAGGAAAGTTTTCATCATGTAACACCTGTCCCTCGTTTCCTTAAGTGTATACATATTACTCTCTTTGAGTCTCTCTTAACTTGTCTTTGTTTGCAAGAGGCATAGATTTTCCTTCAGTGCATATTTATCTAATTCAGAACCCTTGCTTATGTGATAGGACTGGTATTGCATCCCTCACCCCTACCCCATCAAGGTTATTCTATTGATTGGATTAGCTCTCTCTCTCACTTTCCTTTTGCCGAACATGAGTATAAGCATTCATTCAATATCCTGCTTTTCACTGTACTATTTGCCTCCACTCTCACTTTTGGTAAGCCTCATTACCCTCATAGTGGATCCTCAGTCCTCAATCATGGCAAAAAAATTAGATCTGTACAATGTTTATTGAATCACATGGTATAACACCTAGCCTCACCAGCGGTATACATACTGCACATCCGAGAATGTCACCCTTACGTGTTACATGTCTTTCTTGCCTTATGCGTTCTTACTATTGATTACATTTATTTCCACCACAGAACACATCGTCTTGCTGCCTATCATCAGTTCACCTTGTGGACTCATGGACACCTTAGAAAACACACAGTGAGTGATTCCAGCATGCTGTGTAAAGCTAATTAGACAAACTATCCAGACATTGACTACAAAGTTTTCATTCAGTATTCATGTGACATAATATCTTTTGGAAGCAACATGAAGGTTTACACTTTATCAGTTGAAAATGTTTGCACTCAATAATCGTTTTAGACTTTCTGGCAATTGATAGTTATACAAACTTAACAATTTATTTTTCTTTTAGTATGACAAGTTGGATATCCACAAACAGATGAATGGTATATATAAACACCAGTCACATATTAGAGTAAGTTATTCAGCTGTCAAGAAACATTAGAGTTTAAATAACAGTACCAACATGAAAATTAAACTATTCAAACACTAGAAATTCAACATGGCAGTGTTGTGTATATACAGTATATAGAAACTGTAGTATTAATTAGTATTCATGATATGATTTATTTTGACTTCACCTATGCATAGTTGGTTTATTAATTAGCAATGCCTAAAAGAAATAAAACACTACATGTGATGCTAACTCAACATTGTTGTGTTTTCCCATATATTTTTTACGTGTACATGTACAAATCAAATTTGTGTGCTTTTAAGTCTCTTATATGAGAATCTTGTGTGATGCGAATTCATTTGCTTCTTCAACGTTGGTTTAGATACCCCATGGTGTTCTCCTAGACGTCACTTTACTGCATCATTGGTAAACGAGTTGAATTGCTAATCCATGTACATCTGAAATAGGAAAAAAAGGTTAAATGGTCCAGATGGGGCGGGAGGAGAAGGAGAGAACTGGATAATCTGCAGAATGGTCAAAGAGTGGCAAACAGGGGTTAACACAAAAGAAGCTCAAGAGCATGCACATAGGAGTAAGAGCTCCACATGTTTCAATATAAGACAAATAGCAGGACAAGGACACAGCATCAGATTAGATGGAAGCTGATTAAGGGGTAATGTGAGAAGCACTTTGTCACATAAAAGGATGGTGAAGGCATAGGACAATCTATCTCAGGAATTGGTGGATATGAATACAGTGCACGGTTTTAAACAAGCATGGGGTTTGCATAATGGAGCAGTACACATGTGTATAGATAGATAGACCATTGATAGAGCAAAGGCCGATGGAACATTCATAACCTTCAACGTCTATGTTTATATATTTTTATACAAGGGTTCAAATACCTGTAGTTTGTGTATCAGAAATGCATCTCAATATCTTTTCTCTAAAACAGTGGGTCTTTTCTAACTTCCTTGTCTTAATCACATATCTTCCATGAGTTTGAAAATTGATGTTTGTATTGTAATTGACCCTTTTTATTTGATGATTGTGGAATGAAAAACATTCTCATTATGGTCCATAGCTGCAATATGTGAGTGGCAAAGAATATGCGTCGTAGTCATATTTTATTCTTTTTGGTACATACTTAAGGTATAAGAATGTATACTCTCTAGATCCCTGTGTGGATTCCTTCAGTTACCTTGGTATCAACAAGAACAGAGACAAGAAAATTATAACCTCCGAAGGTACCATAACTCTGTATAAATAAAATCAAGCAAGAAAAGCACTAACTAAAACTAATAATCCATCAACTGCATCATCTGTAATTGATTCATACCTTTTCTAAATCTGATAGTAACCTTCGGTCCATAATGATTTTCTCTAGTTCTTCATGTACAGCAGACTGGCTACTGATCCAAGGTTTCTGTGCTTCTATTTCTGCATTGTATGGCTGATGTTCCACACCTGTGAGAATTATTATCAGAAAACCAGCTGTGTATATTTGATATATGGTATAATACTGATGTAAATCATCCTTCAGTTCATTAAAGTCCTTATTGCATGTGTCTACTGCCCACAAAAGATGATTTATAATCGAATTACCAAGGCAAAATTCGGCACAGTTTACACTTCTTGCATGCTGCAAACATTTTTTCAATCCCTTCTACGATGTGCCAAAGATCAAACTCATGTCTAATGTAAAGGGAACATCTCTGATAATCTTCTGGACTGTGACGTGCCGATCAATTGCTAACATAGATACAGTAAGATGTTTATTATTCAGGTTTGTCAGACTCCTGACTAATCCCTCTGGCTCCATCCAAAAAACTATTCTTTACTTCTGTCACCTTTACAGACTGCTGGTCTATTATTAGTCTGCTATATCGATCAATTAATATGTGTAGGTACCAAGGTAGCACAGTGTCCTGGACTGTCCATCATGCATCACCAGATAAGATCAAGTTGTTTATTTGATAGACTATGATATATTTCATTAACTTGAGCTTCCACACAGAGTGAACTACTGGCAAATCACACTTCTTTGTATGTTGTTACAATGCCTAACAGTTTGTGCTTATCCTGACTGTCTATAAAATTTCTGTAATATTCGTGTATGATCCTCCACAAATAAAGGTTGCTGCTGGCATCAAAATGTTGACCTCTGGCACACCATTTAGCTTCTCCTGAGAGTCCCATGTCATTGTGTGTCCATCTAGGCATTCTGTTTTGACAGTTACTGAGCTACCCTTTTTGATAATATCTGGATGTTTAGCTAATGGACTGCAGCAGAAAGGTGAAATGCATTTTTTAAATAAGATCAGTAACTGTTTTTTGGAGATAATGAAAAATCTGTCTAATTCATCCAGACTATACGTTGTCTGACTCTGAATAAGTTGTTTCATCAGTATCTGATGAGACTGGAATATAGTCAGGATCATTAAAATAACCATCTTGAAAGTCATCTTCACTGTCAGAATTGATCTGGGTGAAATCGTGTCATCAGAATTTAATTTCCTTCATCATTTATGCTGTGTCGCTGCTTGTACTCAATAACTCAGAACGAACATCTGAGAGATTAATATTATTTGGATCTGGACTGTCTATGTTAATATAGAAATATATAATTTGATGGCAGATAAAGAACTCATTGCCCAACTGGTACCAAATTTCCATAACTTAATAGTTACCCTGTAAATCCTAGTAAACCAACAGCCCATTTCTTTCTAGACCCCAACCATCACACTAAAATTGTCTTATGTCTGTCTCATGCATTCTCCATATTCCCCAGTGTTTTTGACAACACAACCTCCTCAGGAAAGTTTTCATCATGTAACACCTGTCCTCGTTTCCTTAAGTGTATACATATTACTCTCTTTGAGTCTCTCTTAACTTGTCTTTGATTTGAAAGAGGCATAGATTTCCTTCCAGTGCATATTTATCTAATTCAAGAACCCTTGCTTATGTGATAGGACTGGTATTGCATCCCTCACCCCTACCCCATCTAGAGTTATTCTATGATTGGATTGCTCTCTCTCTCTCACTTTCCTTTTGAACATTGAGTATAAGCATTCATTCAGTATCCCTGCTTTTCACTGTACTATTTATTTACTCTCACTTTTGGTAAGCCTCATTTACCCCTCACATGGTGGATCCTCAGTCCCTCAATCATGGCAAAAAATTAGATCTGTACAATGTTGTTGAATCACATGTGATAACACCCTAGCCTCACCAGACGTATACATACTGCACATCCGAGAATGTCACCCGCCGTGTTACATGTCTTTCTTGCCTTGTGCGTTCTTACTATTGATTACATTTTATTTCCACCCACAGAACACATGCCTTGCCTGCCTATCATCAGTTCACCTTGTGGACTCATGGACACCTTGGAAAACACATTGCGCAGTGATTCCAGCATGCTGTGTAAAGCTAATTAGACAAAACTATCCAGACATTGACTACAAAGATTTCATTCCAGTATTCATGTGACATAATATCTTTTGGAAGCAACATGAAGGTTTTACACTTTATCAGTTGAAAATGTTTTGCACTCAATAATCGTTTAGACTTTCTGGCAATTGATAGTTATACAAACTTAACAATTTATTTTTCTTTTAGTATGACAAGTTGGATATCCACAAACAGATGAATGGTATATGAAACACCAGTCACATAGAAGTAGGTTATTAGCTGTCAAGAAACATTAGAGTTTAAATAACAGTACCAACATGAAAATTAAACTATTCCAAACACAGAAATTCAACATAGCAATGTTATGTATATACAGTATATAAAACTGTAGTATTAATTAGTGATTCATGATATGATTTATTTTGACTTCACCTATGCATAGTTGGATTTATTAATTAGCAATACTTAAAAGAAATAAACACTACATGTGATGCTAACTCAACATTGTTTGTTTTCCTTATATTTTTTACCGTGTACATGTACAAATCAAATTTGTGTGCTTTTAAGTCTCTTATATGAGAATCTTGTGTGGTGAATTCATTGCTTCTTCCAACGTTGGTTTAGATAACCCATGGTGTTCTCCTAAGCGATAAGCTTACTGCATCATTGGTAAACGATTGAATTGCTAATCCATGTACATCTGAAATAGGAAAAACAGAGTTAAATGGTCCGAGATGGGGCCGGAGAAGAGAGAGAACTGGATAATCTAGCAGATGGTCAAAAGAGTGGCAAACAGGGTTAACACAAAGAAGCTCAAGAGCATGCACATAGGAGTAAGAGCTCCACATGTTTCAATATAAGACAAATAGCAGGACAAGAGGACACAGCATCAGATTAGATGGAGGCTGATTAAGGGTAATGTGAAGCACTTTTGTCACATAAGAGGATGGTGAAGGCATAGGACAATCTATCTCAGGAATTGGTGGATATGAATACAATGTGCACGGTTTTAAACAAAGCATGGGGTTTGCATAATGGAGCAGTACATGTGTATAGATAGATAGACCATTGATAGAGCAAAAGGCGATGGAACATTCACAACCTTCAACGTCTATGTTTATATATTTTATACAAGGGTTCAAATACCTGTAGTTTGTGTATCAGAAATGCATCTCAATATCTTTTCTCTAAAACAGTGGGTCTTTCTAACTTCCTTGTCTTAATCACATATCTTCCAAAGGTTTGAAAATTGATGTTTGTATTATAATTGACCCTTTTTATTTGATGATTGTGGACGAAAAAACATTCTCATTCTGGTCCATGGCTGCAATATGTATGTCGGGCAAGAATATGCGCTGAGTCATATTTTATTCTTTTGGTACATACTAAGAGTATAAGGATATACTCTCTCTAGATCCCCTGTGTGGATTCCTTCAGTTACCTTAGTATCAACAAGAACAGACAAGAAAATTATAACCTCCGAAGGTACCATAACTCTGTATAAATAAAATCAAGCTAAGAAAAGCATAACTGTAACTAATAATCCATCAACTGCATCATCTGTAATTGATTATTACCTTTCTAAATCTGATAGTAACCTTGGTCCATAATGATTTTCTCTAGTTCTTCATGCAGCAGACTGGCTACTGATCCAAGGTTTCTGTGCTTCTATTTCTGCATTTATGGCTGATGTTACACCTGTGAAAATTATTATCAGAAAACCAGCTGTGTATATTTGATATATGGTATAATACTGATGTAAATCTGTCCTTCAGTTCATTAAAGTCCTTATTGCATGTGTCTACTGCCCACCAAAGATGATTTATAATCGAGATTAACCAAAGGCAAAATTCCGGCACAGTTTCGCTTCTTGCATGCTGCAAACATTTTTCTTTAATCCCTTTGTGATGTGCCAAAGATCAAACTCATGTCTAAAGTAAGGGAACTTGTCTCTGATAATCTTCTGGACTGGCGTGCCCGATCAGTTGCTAACATAGATACAGTAAGATGTTTTATTATTCAGGTTTGTCAGACTCTGACTAATCCCTCTGGCTCCATCAAAAACTATTCTTTACTTCTGTCACCTTTACAGACTGCTGGTCTATTATTAGTCTGCTATCGCAGTCAATTAATGTGTAGGTACCTAGAGTAGCACAGTGTCCTGGACCGTCACATCATGCATCACCAGATAAGATCAGTTGTTTATTTGATAGACCTATGATATATTTCATTAACTTGAGCTCCACACAGAGTGAACTGCTGGCAGAATCACACTTCTTTGTATGTTGTTACAATGCCTAACAGTTATTGTACTTATCCTGACTGTCTGTAAAATTTCTGTAATATTCGGTAATGATCCTCCACAAATAAAGGTTGCTGCTGGCATCAAAATGTTGACCTCTGCACACCATTTAGCTTCTCCTGAGAGTCCATGTACAGTGTGTCCATCTAGGCATTCTGTTTTGACAGTTACTGAGCTACCCTTTTGATAATATCTGGATGTTTAGCTAATGGACTGCAGCAGAAAGGTGAAATGCATTTTTAAATAAGATCAGTAACTGTTTTTTGAGATAATGAAAATCTGTCTAATTCATCCAGACTATCGTGTCCGACTCTAGATCGGTTGTTTCACCAGTATCTGATGAGACTGGAATGTGAAGTCAGGATCATTAAAATAACCATCTTGAAAGTCATCTTCACTGTCAGAATTGATCTGGTGAAATAATGTACATCCAGAATTTAATTTCCTTCATGTTGTGCTGTATCGCTGCTTGTACTCAATAACTCAGAACGAACATCTGAGAGATTAATATTGTTTGGATCTGGACTGTCTATGTCAGCAATTTTGTTAACGCACCATTCTTTTCTCAGTATAACTGTGATCATTCATCATACCATATTTTGCAATTAGGTTGTCTGTCATTGTATAGGTTGAGGTTTTACTGATCTTCTGACTATCTGCAGACAAATCTGTTTGACAAGCCCTGTTCTTTACTTTAATAAAGCGGTAAAACTTTTACAGGATAACATTGTACCGATAGTATGGCTTAATCGTCCATAATAGGGCAAGTAGACAGTTATGACATTTACATATGCAGACCTGGGATAAAATGAAACAGAAGTATACATATAGTTAGGAGAGGTCTACCAAGTCTGCTCAAATGTGCTGCTTGAATTGCTATTATGTTTTCCAATTCAAGTAGTGTATCAGTTCACTCTGAGCAAGCATTGTTTATACATTTACGAAAATAATAAATTTGACAGCAGATAAATGCCTGGAGACACCCTTGTTCTGCAGCTGCCTCCTCCCTTCCACCTTCCTCTCCATTGATCCTCCCCTTGACCTGTCCCATCCCCTTTGAAGTAGTACACTATTCTAATGGCTGGAGAACAGGGCACAAGGGTAAGTAAACTGAGTCCACAGTAAAGAAATGATGGTAACTAGCAGGGTACACAGAGGGTTTGAGATTGGGACGGTCCTCTTTAATGTCTTTATAAGCGACATTGGAAGCACCTGAAAAGAAAGTATGTCTCTTTGCAGATGATACAGAGATCTGCAACAGAGTGCGATACACAAGGTGAGATTGGAAAGAATGGAAAGGGCCTTGGCAAGGTTGGAGGGAATGGTCAAATATGTTGAACCTTAGATTCAATGCAAAGAAGTGCAAGGTAATGCATCTGATTCACAAAACACAGGGAACAGTACACAATGGGGTGTGAGATAATAACAACAAAACCGAAGATACCTAGGAGTTATATCAGATGACCTAAGGTGGGCAAGCAATGTGAGAAGGAAGGAAGTGGGATGGCTGGGAGTATACTGGGATACCCTTACTCTGAACAACCCTCTGTATCTGACTCGGTGGGCAATGTGCACAACGCCCGATCGCAGACATATAATAAACAAATCATTGGTGATCAAGTGGACCGTGCACAGCGCCAATCAGAGCATAACATAATTGAAACTAAGGTGGACCACTCTACAAAATGCATTGCTGAACATGGTTTAGTATTCAATATAAAACTATGTACCTCCTGCACTGGTGGTAGCAAACTGCTTCTATAATGAGATCAGCTGCTTTGTCCTCGATCAGTTCTCCTGTATTTTGAGAAGTGTCCTGCCTGACACATTCTGATCAATGGTACTGCCCGAGACACTCATCACGATGGCTGTTGCACTACTCGCACTCATAATTGAATTCTCAATTTCATAAGGCACAGAATTTTCGTCAGACGTTGGTTTTAACAAAGAAAATATTCCATCATTGCCAAAATGTCCTTTAGTAATGTAATCCTCATCACTAAAATGTTGACTACAGACAAAACTACGATTACCTTGCATCGTGATGCTGGATCTTAAGAGCATGTAGCCATCTGCTATAAAGTTCCATATTGCCAGTTGGCATTTGATGAAAGTGCATACTTGGCGTGCGAGACAGGAACTCATACATCCATGAACAAGACAAGATGGTCCAGTAATTCTTCTATTATTAACGTAAGCGTTCGTACATTAGTTGGTGTCTATATGAAACAAGAATATGCTCTCCTTAGATTTATCAATGTCACGAATATTGAAGTTTGTGATCATCCATGCAGTAAATCTGTTAGAAATATACAAATAAGTAAGTAATGTATCACAGCATTAACAATGAATACTTATAGTAGCATAAATTGATCAAGATCACAAAGTACATGCTAACTTGCTGGCATCCTAGTATGTTAGTATGTTAGTCTGTTAACTGACAGCAATACATCCATGGCATGTGGCTGGGTGTTGCACTGTATGTGAGGAATAAATTAAATGAATAAGGGATGAGGGATAAAAGGAGGCCAAATTTGGAGGCAGTGAGTGAGGTAAGGATGGAGGACTCACTAGAAGGTAGCGACCACCAAGCGTTTCAAGATGGAAATGAGGAGGCATAACTTCTCTGAGATGGGGTGTCTATTTGGAATGTGTTGCCAGTGGGGGGTGGTGACATGTATGACAGTCAATAGCTGTAAGGAGGAGTTGGATAAAGCAAAGTAGGGGGATGAGTTAGTGGAGGTGGAAATCATGGCAGAGAGAGTGAGGGAAGCCCTCAGATCCCTTAAGATGAAGAAAGCACAAGGGCCAGATAAAAACACCAGGCCCAAGAGGGAATTCACCATATGACACTTACTAAAATAGCTGACATATAGGCAGAACCGTTGGCTAACATTTTCAATACCTCCTATTACACAGGATGCATGACTCTGGAGAGAGTGGTTGACAATGGAATAATTATCCTGAGAGGTAGAAGCCCTTAGCATGGTGGATGGCTTTAAAAGGGATGAAATTACCCTCAACATGACTGTGCATAGGGATAAAGCAGGTTGGACAAATAGATCATTGACTTCTGGGACTCAATAATCAAGATTAGGACATGGGAGACAGATGAGAGGATTAAAATGGAGGACATAGATAAATATCACAGTCACAGATATCTATTACAGAAAGATTAATTTTCTATTTTATTTGAGTGGCATGATTGTGCTTATATGTAAAGGACAATGGCCAGCTGGTAACATAAATATTTGCCTTATGCCAAAATGGAGAGAGAGAGAGATGCCAAAATGGGGAGAGAGAGATGTAGTGGATATACAGATACATGGCAGAGAGACCAAAATATAATATTGAGTGGCCCAGGTGAAAATGTCACACCAAGGAAAATCACACACACAAAAAATAGAAAAAAATCTGTAATTGTTTTCTGTGTGTGTGTGTGTGTGTGTGTCTGCACTCAAAAACATAACCTTGTCGATTCTAGACATAGATACAGAGTCTATATTTCTTTCTGTGTGTGTGTGTGTGTGTGTGTGTGTGTGTGTGTGTGTGTGTGTGTGTGTGTGTGTGTGTGTTTGGGGGTGACTATTCAATGGAGATGACAAATAATTTCCAAAACATAGGTATGGATGTATATACAGGGCATAAGTAAGGACCGACACATAGATAAAAAGATAAATGAGCTAGATCCAGCCAGAATAAGGTGAATGAGAGAGAATACAGACAAAGGAAGAACACTGAGTGATTGTAGTAATAGGAATGAAAAAAATGCATTTAGTTTTAAAATAAACTAAGATTAAATTTATAGATTAATTAGATAATTATTTCATCAACATTCAGCAATTAATTAAACAATAATGTATGACCAGGGGTTACATTAAAAGTCTGTTAATCACTTGCCAGGGCATAATATGGGGCAGGTACAGCGGAGTGCCATATTACCACAGGGGTGACTATTTAATCTAAATCCTGGTCATACATGTATATTATTATAATTATGGATTTTTAAAGTATTTGTGTTACTGTCAGGTTTGAAGCAGTGATGAAAAATGTCGTTTTACTAAAATAGTCCTTCCGTGCAGATGCTGAAATGAAGGCGTATAAACAATGCAAGCTGTGAGTGGTATCCATGGCAAACACATGCTTCCCTCCCAACTGCCTTCATGCCAATTTTATAAGGCAGTATGTACTAAATATGGGTTTGAGACTATATGAGCATCTGTAAAGCTGTATGTAATTTGATTTATGAAATGAACAGTCTACGTGTCATTTTACACATTTTAAAATCGAACATTGACTACAAATGTGCTGAGAGTTGTTGATCTGCATGCCAAGCCAGTTCAGTGCGTGTGCCTAGAGAACATCACGATTGTTAAAATGGCATTTATAATGCTTGTTTCATAAATTAAAATTACATCGCAGCGTCCAGACGAGCATGTAGTTTCAGAACCTATAACAAAAAAATCTGAACTCCTCCAGTTTTCCAACTAATGATAGTTGTGCATTCACTGCCTTATATAGATTGTTGGCTACCCATATAAACAAAAGCATTTCATCAGTTGTTCTCACTTGTTCCACTCCTGATTTGCACTCCTTCAGAAGGTTTCCATAAAGATAATAGTTGTGGCTGCGGTTATAGCAGAGGGTTGGGGCTGAATGTTTGAGGGCTCTGTTAACTGCTGCCCAAATCATGCCTTATGTGAGTCCCTACATACAGAAGAAGGGAATGCTGCAGCTTCTGCAACTGTATCTGGAGTTTGTGAAACGAGGACTTTACTATACTGTACGTCCTGGACTCCTGGCAGATAGTACTGTGACCTGCATGTTTTTTGCTACAGTAGTTGAATCTTATATTTACCTTTGCACCGCAATGATGTACTGTGATGTTCCTCATAATGAAAGAGCTATCTATGGACACACAAACTGTTTAAAAATTAAACTAACTTGAGCAAATGTTCCTTAACACTAACAGTATGATTATTCTTTAAATCCAATAGTGATGCATTCTGAACATTGCTCCTCATTTTGAGGCCAGTGCAATGCATTTTAATGCTGAGAAGTTGAAAGGTATGTTGGTAGTAGCTAGGGCCTGACTTGAGAATTTGACTGGCTCCCAGAAGAGCCATCCCCTTTCTGACTCATAGTTTGCACTGTTGAACAAACACTACATCACGAGATTGTAATGAGTATAGGGCATGGAATGACTTTTTTTTGTCTTGAAACTAAAGAGGGAAGAGACTTCATTAGTTTTACAGATGGAGTATTTTGGTTTCCAGCTTTCACATCTGCAATACAGTAAATCAAGCTATTGAAATACAATATATTAAATACTCATCTATTTTGTTGCGGAAGTTATGTATACACAATACAGCACTATCAAGTGGTGTTATGTTGGGGTCCTACTGTCTGCACATGCTTTCCCAAATCACTACCAACTGGTAACTGTAAAAAACAGTGGTTCAAGGTGCCATTGTCTCGCTTCCGATTTTGGCATGCACCGCAGTACTCGGAAATTTCAAGGTGAGTAAAAAAAAACAAAAAAACAATAAAGTCGGGCTGCATATCTGGACACAGAATTGAGAGTACAGCAAGCAAACAGTACCCTGTGACTAAGTGAAGTAGTATGTGAGATGTTCTCTGAGTCTGTGTTGCCTATGTGCTGTAGTGTGTTTAAAATTAGACCGTCTACTTTTTGCGATCCTGCTGGGGCTCAGAGGTCAGAAATTAAGCTGATAGGTACAGTACTTACTGTGGGATTTATGAGGTTATCTGCTGCTGAGACTGTATGAGGAGCTCAGACTATGTCATTTACGTTTTGTTAATATAGCAAAATAACAAAAAGCTAAAAATACATTGTGGTGCGCACGACATACCACGGGTTTGATTCCCACACAGGACCACAACACAATCTATCTATGCGTTAACCAGAAAATAAAAATAGCTGTACAACAAACAAGACTGTAATAAAATTCATTAAAGATAAAAGTCACATTGTCGTTTACGACGTAAGGCTAGGGGAGATTACCTGAAACACACACTGCGTTCAGTATTAAGCTTTCTTTTGTTTTTTATTTCTCACGATCCTCTTGTGACACTATTGAATTAAATTCACATAAATCATGAGGTTGTGACAAGGGATTGATGAGATTTATCCGGTATCAGTCTGTGATAAGTATACAGTCTGCAGCGCCGTTTCGCTAAAACAAGCAACAGCTTGGAATGAGCTTACACAGCAGCGCTCTCGATACAAACATCCATTCACAGTCCCTTGAGCCATTTCAGAATGCAGATTCTCGCAAACGCACTAGTCAGAGATTAACAGCTATAATACTAAAAAAAAATACACAAACTGTTTGTTTTTACAGTCAAACTTTAATAAATATTTAAAACAGGTCTTGTACAACATAAGAATAATGAATTAACCAAATCCTGTCCCCTTTAAGATTAAACAATATGATAGGGCTGACTTTCAAAAAATTAATGAACACCTAAATAATATTAAATGGGATCATATTCTCCAACCGCTCAATATTGATGAAGCTTGGACCTACCTTAAACTAAAAATTCATGAATTAGAAAAATGGTATGTTCCTGAAAAAAATAAATATAATTATAAGGGGAAAATACCATTATGGTTTAATAACACTATTAAGAAGCAAATCACTCTCAAACAAAAACTATTTAAATCCTTAAAAAATTGCACTACTAATCTTGAAGAGGATATGCTATTCAACTACAGAAAATCTGTCAGAGATCTAAAAAAAGTATAATTGTTGCAAAACGTAATCTCGTATTTAAAATAGCCATACTAAAGACTCACACAAAACACTTCATTCATACCTCAATGAAAAAAAGGGAATAACAGATGTGTAGGCCCAATAGTTATTAATGATACCACCATTACCTCTAACATAGAAACAGCTATAGTATTTAATAAATAGTTTTACTCAGTCTTCTCTCAAGATGTCTTCCAGAAACAAATCCCTAATTACCACGCTCACTTTATTGACTATACAATTTCCCTACAGGATATAAAGGCTATACTTGGAACCCTCAATAAAACGACCAGTCCTGGACCTGATGATATAAAATCAAAATTTTTAATAGGAACACTAGACGCCATTACCTTACCTTTAACTATAATATTAAATAAATCATTAAAAGAAGCCAAAGTGCCAGCTGATTGGCTAACTACCATTGTTACTCCAATATTCAAACAAGGTACATGCTCAAAAACTGAAAGCTATATACCCATCAGACTTACCTCAATCCCCTGCAAGATGAGGGAGAAAATACTCAAATCCATCATCGAACTATAAATGCATTCTTTAAATATTATAGACTCAACACAACACAGATTCAGGCAAGGCTACTCCTGTACTGCCAATTTACTTACTTTTTATGAATCTGTTAGTAAAAACCTAGATTCCAATATTTCCGTCGACGTTATTCTACTTGACTACAGCAAAGCGTTCGACAAAGTGTCACATGTTATCCTTGTAAACAAACTCATTACACTACACTTTTCACTGACAATTGTTAGGTGGGTGCATTGTTGGCTAACAGGTAGAACCCAGAGAGTTAGGGTAAATGGGGGATTGTCTGATGAGGGGAGGGTCTCTAGTGGGGTGCCACAGAGCTCTGTTCTGGGACCCACATTATTCAACATTTTCATTAGTGACATGAAAATAGGTTCGACAAGCACTAAATTTGCCAATGATACTAAACTGGGAGGAAGAGTAGATAACTTAACTAGTCAAAGGGAACTAAAGCTAGATTTAGCTACTATCGAGCAATGGGCAATAAGTAACAAAATGCAATTTAATGTAACTAAATGTTCAGTCTTGCATATGGGAAAAAGCAACCCTAAACAAACATACACCCTTAATAATACAATTATTAGATTGTCCAATAGTGAAAAGGATCTGGGAATATTAGTCAATCATAAACTGTCATCATCAGACCATTGCAATAAAGTAGCTAACTTATCTAACACACTTCCTAGATGGATTGATCACACTTTCACTTCTAAATCAGAACAATGTATAATTACTTTGTATAGATCCCATGTTCACCCATATGCAGACTACGGGTCCCCTTTTAGGAGCCCTTACCTGACTTACCTGACTTCTGATATAAAGAGGATTGAGAAGATACAACACAGGGCAACAATAACTGTCCCTCATCTAGCACATCTTGATTATGAAGAAAGATTAAAAAAACAGGCCTTTATTCACTTGAAGCCAGAAGCACTAGAGGGGACCTCCTTCAGATATTCAAACTTCTCCGATCCCCCATCCAAATGGAACAATGTGGCAATGCATTTGCCACAAGGAAAATTGTATCAAGATTGCACAACAAACAGCTAAAAGTTTGTAAAGCTAAGACTAATAAGAGACTAAAGGTTTTCTCTATTAGGACCCCGAAGCTGTGGAATAAACTGCCACAAGAATTAGTGGTTTGTTCCAGTCTAACTACCTTTAAAATACATCTGGACAACTGGCTTTTTAGCTAAATCATTCTGGGGTGCAATATCCCAAAGTGTGGGGGACAATCTTGATGGGCCTCAGCCTTCTTTTGTCCTTAACACCAAGTAACCAAGGAGATTTAGCACTTAATGCACCAAATGATAATTGCTAAATGCTGACTACAAGGAAGTGGCAAAATTGTTGGCTGTGCATTTAAAGAGTTCTACCATTAATGATCCATCCTGATCAAGGAGGATTTTTTAAAGGTCAGCAGGCTAAATACAATATTAGAAGGATGCTTAACATCATGTACTATTGGATATCAGACAAAGGGGGGGATCAAGGCCTTCTCACTCTGGATGTGGAGAAGGCCTTTGATCGGGTGGAATGGTCATTCATGTTTGCAACCTTATCTAAATATGGCTTGAGATCAAACATACAAAAATGGTTAAATGTTTTATATAAGTCCTCCAGTGCCCAAATCCTCACCAATGATACCCTCTCACAGCCTTTAAGACTTTTTCAAGGGACTAGGCAGGGATGCCCCCTGTCCCCATTGTTATACATTTTAATGACTGAAGCTGTGGCCCAGGTGATAAGAAATCACCCGGACATCGGTAGCTATGTGCATGGTGCAGGAGAACATGTCATCTCACTGTTCACCCATGATGTTCTTTTATTTCTAGCTGGCCCTAAGAGAGCTTTACCTGTGCTCACTGATTAGTTTGAGACATATGGCCCATTTCTAGGCCATAAAATTAATTGGTCCAAATACAAATGACTTCCAATGTCCAGCAAGGGACCTGCCATCTAGATTGGTGGTGTGTCTGTTTCTCCCATGCCTGTATTTAAGTATCTTGATATACACCTCACAAGAAAATTATCCACACTGGGGGCAGTGAATTATAAACCTCTTTCACAAAAGATGAAGCGTGACTGTGATAGATGGAAATCTCTTCCCCTTACGTTAATAGGGCAGGTCAACCTGGTCAAAATGTGCGTCCTCCTACAATGTCTATATTTGTTTCAGACTCTTCCATGTCATATCCCCCAAAAATATACTAAAACACTAACCAGCTATATCACTACTTTGCTATGGAATGGGAGACGGCCTAGGATCAGCCAAGAAATACTGTGGCAACCAATAAATGGGGGGGGCTGGGCTTACTGAACTTACATCTTTATTATTTAGCCACCCAACTAGCATTTTTGATAGACTTGCTCCCGGGGTCTAAACCGAAAAGGGTGTGGGCTGAGTTGGAGGGGATGAGTTTTGGTGCTCCCTCATATGACCAACTGTTTGCTACTTCTATTCAGAAGAGAGTAGTGAAATATATTCATAATCCCTTTCTGCACTCTACAGTACAAGCCTGGATAATAGCTCATCACGGGCTTGGGAGCAGTGAGACCTGTTCCCCAAATGCATCTATTAGGTTTGCCCAATGGCACAAGGCTCAAATCCCTCCTCCGGTAAATAGAGCCCTGGAGGTCTGAGAGACAAGGAGCCTGAGACTAGTCCCGGTTACTCGGTGGTATACTGCCCCAGAATGGAATGCAGGGGTGGTGGAGTGGCCATCTGTTTTAGATCTGAGCTTGGCTTCACTGTACACCAGGTGGGAAGATTGGGTTCTTTTGACTATGTGGCCGTGTGTGGAGGTCCGGGGGTGGGCTGCAGGATTCTCCTGATTTACCAACCCCCCAGGGTGGCAGGTGAATTCCTGCAGGAGGTAGCCAACTTCATCATCGGTGAGACGTTGGAGTCCCCAGATGTTTAGCTCTGGGGACTTTAATGTCTGGGCCGATGAAGAAGTTTCTGGGCTGGGTTATAACCTCCTCCAGACGATGTCATCTCCGGGCCTGTCATAGGAAGTTTCTGCTGTGACCCACCAGGGTGGCCACATGTTGGACCTGGTCTTCTCACTTGGGCTTGAGGTTAGCAACCTCAAGACTGATCGGTCGTTTGGTCCGATCATTGCACAGTGGAGTTCTCATTCGGTGACCCCCCGAGAGCCCTCCCTCTGCTGGGATGGTAAGCTACCACCCTTTGAGGGGTTTGACCTCAGAGGGATTTCTGGCAGTGGCAGATCTATTCAGTGTGAGTAGTGCATGTGTAGGGGGTGTGGGTGAGGCTGTTACCACCTATAATAGGGTGATGTCAGATGCGTTTGACTCTCTTGCACTGGTCCATGTGTGACCAAAATCTTCTCACTTGAGGTCCCCGTGGTTTGATGGGGGAGCTCATGACAATGAAGGTTATGCATCAGAGCTTAGAGCACTGCTGGTGGAGGTCTGGGCTAGAGGCAGACAGACTGGCCCTGCGCTCTCATTATGCTGAGTATCAGAGGGAAATTACCCGTAAGAAGGCAGAGTTCCTGTCCAGGGAGATTGCTGCTGTGAAGAATTGATCAACTGTGCTCTTTCAGACTGTGGACAGGCTGCTAAAGCCAGCCTGTTTACAGCCAAAATAGCCTTTTCCGATGCTTTATGAGAAAAGTTTGCTTGTTTCTTCTCAGACAGGGTATCCACTATCCGGGAGGGCATTCCCCCAGTGTGCCACACGGTGTCTGACAGTGATCATCTGTGGCATTCAGAGAGCACTCTACCTGGTTGGGAGGAATTTAAACCAGTGGAGGTGGCTGAGGTAATGGAGGTTGCCCTTGGCTGAAGCAGACATATTGTGAACTGGACCCTGTGCCGACACATTTTTTGATGAGATGTATCGACTCCATTGACCCAGTGTTCGCCTTGATTGTCCGGTGTTCTATCTCAGAGGGGGTCTTTCCAGATGCCTTGAAGGAGGCATTGGTTAGGCCACTTCTGAAGAAACCATCCTTAGACCCTGATGTCATGGCTAATTACCGTCTAATATCCAACCTCCCATTTTTAGGGAAGGTTGTTGAGAAAATTGTGGCACAGCAGCTAGAGGAGTGCCTCATGACCTTTGACCTGTATGAACCCCTCCAGTTGGGGTTTCAGGCGAGGCATAGCATGGAAACCGCATTAGTTTGGGTGCATAATGACCTTCTCAGGGCACGAGATTGAGGAGAAGAGACAATTCTCATTCTCCTTGATCTCTCTTCAGCATTTGACACGGTAGACCATAGTGTATTGCTCGATCACCTGAGAGAATTCTGTGGACTCACCAGCACTGTCATCTGCTGGTTTGAGTCCTATCTCACAAGCAGGAGGCAATGAGTAGTGATAGAGAAATTCTTCTCCTCCCCTAGTCTTCTGATGTGTGGAGTATCTCTGGGTTCAGTCTTGTCACCGATGCTGTTTGCTGTGCACATGTTGCCCCTGGGAGAGCTCATTAGGAAATACATTTTGGGTTTTCATTGCTATGCCAATGACACACAACTGTATCTTTCTTTTGCCCCCGGGACATCCAATGCAGTTGAAGTGCTAAATAGATACCTAGCTGAGATCAATGACTGGATGGCCTCCAGCTGGTTGCTACTGAACCCCAATAAGACAGAGGTACTAGTGGTGGAGTCGAACAGAAGGTATGATAGGAGGGCCTCTGTCACAGATACTAGATTATTCCTGGGATCTGTGCTATTGAAGGCCTCCTCTAGGGTGTGCGATCTTGGTGTACCCTTTGACAGCAGATTGACACTTGAAGCTCAGGTGACATCCATTGTCCAAACCAGCATTTACCATCTTAGGAATATCACCAGGATCAAGCCCCTAGTTCCTCCTATGGACCTCCCCACTTTCGTGCATGCCTTTGTAACATCAAGGCTGGATTACTGTAATGCACTCTGCTTCAGGGTCTTGGGAGGTACCCTCCACAGGCTGCAGTTAGTGCAGAATGCAGCTGCCAAGTTGTTGAAGGGGCAGTCTAGATACTGCCACATCACCCCAGTGCTGCAAGAACTGCACTGGCTGCCGGTCAGGTGGAGGACCCTCTTTAAGGTGGGCTTGCTCACCTTTAAGTCCCTACATGGTCTGGGCCCTGGGTACTTGTCTGACCTTCTAACACCTGCTGTCTTGTCCCGCTTCCTCCATTCCTCCTCTAGGGTCCTCCTTGCAATTCCCAGGATGAGGCTAAGTCCGCTGGCAGCAGAGCTTTTAGTGTCACTGGCCCCATCCTGTGGAATTTGCTTCCACCATTTGTAAGGGAGGCCCCCTCAGTGGAGGTATTTAAGGCCCTCCTGTTTAGCCAAGCTTTCCCAGACACTGTCTGGTAGTATTTATTTTTGGGATTGCCTCTTAATGATTACTGCATTTTAACTATTTTATATTATTTGGCTTAATTATCAGTATTTTAGATATGTATATGTTTGTAGTTTTATGATTAGCTATTATTTGTTTGTATGGCACCCAGAGTCTCTGGGATTGGGCACTATGAAAAATAAACCTTGCCTTGCCACTTACATTCTCATGGGGTAATGAAATCCTTCCAGAACTTAGTCAAGGAATTTCAACTCCCTCCTGGACATTTTTTTGCATACTTTCAAGTGAGGAAGAGACTTTGGGGTACCCTAGACATGTCAGACACCCCCCCAGATCTCAACCTATCTCCCCTAGAGGAAGTATTGTTGGGAGAAGGGAAAAAACCCAAACCTAAACCTATGGCTGGGATATATAAAACTCTCTTGGGTAGACTCTGAGACCCTCTAGCAGAGGTTAAATGGAGGTGGGAGAGGGACATGTCCCCGGTGTCTCTATCGGCAGGGGATTGGGACCTTATTGTTAAGAAAGGAATGGAGTGCTCATCTAGTAACAGACTTAGAGCTATACACTATAATCTGTTGCTATGATCTTACTTCACCCCAACCCTAGGTCATAAAATTAATACAGAAAAATCTGACCTGTGTCCAAAGTATAAAATCCACCATGGTACCTTCTTTCACTTGATATGGGAATGCCCCAGAATCCACCAATACTGGGGAGAAACCATCAGACTGCTAGGTAGGGTTCTGAATGATCCGGGGGACCTAGATGCAGCTAATGTGTTGCTCTGGCTTCCAAAATCCAAGAGGGATAAGGGGGACCACCCACTATGGAACCTAGGTTTTATGGTTGCTAAGCAAACTCTGGTGCTAAACTGGGGAACAGACAGAATACCTACAATATCTCAATGGGTGACCTCCCTTCTTAACTGTATGAAACTGGAGCATCTCCAATACAATATTACTCAGCAAGAGTCTGAATATAATTCAGTATGGGGACCACTGAAAGCTTTGTCTGCAGACTGGTTCCCAGCATTCTAGGACAGATGGGGAGGACTAGCTTCATATGGGGAAGGAAAAGGGAGAGTTATGGCATAATGATTAATGTACTTCCTTCTCTCTTTTTTTGAGGGGGTCTTTATCATTGACATTCTAAGAGGTAACAAAAGCTGGACACTACTTGTGAAACATCTAGGAACTGCAAGCTGTACACGTTCAGGGACAGACATTAATAGGGCAACCAGTTGAGACCATGGTCATATAGTTTGGTACATTGTATGGAGGGATGACCCTATAATGTGATGAGATCATAAAATGTCCTCTCAAACATTATGATTTTAACTAAAAATATGAATTATGTTTATGTACTTTATGGAATGGAAAATGATTATAAATAAAGTTTATAAAAAACAATTAAAAATGCTAAATAGCCAGCCCAGTGGCATAGAGGGTTGAGGCCCTAGTGCCTTACCTCAAACCACGCCAGTGACCCGGGTTTGGGAATGGAGTCGGGACGCCGGGGGCTGGCAGGGGAAGGAGAGGATTGAGCGGCTATAGGACTGCTCTCCTCTCCTGGGGTGAGTAGTGGGTCAACATTGCACTGCAGCTGCCTCTGGTGGAGAATAGGAGCTCTGCAGACACACATAGGAGGGAACAATAGAAAAGTGGAAAATCCATTTTGCAACCGACCAAATGACGGCTGCCAGTCCACCACTGCAGCCGATGCCCTGAAGGAGACCCTTCACCTCAGCAGCACCCTGGGCCAAGTATATGTTCTGGGTGCCCCCACAGTGCCTTCCCCCTCAGAGGAGGGGGACCAGCCCGGCGAAGGGTTACGTCTGGGTTACCCCAGGGATGGCTGTGATTTGAGGTTGGATGGCTCAGGAAGGGACAAGCGGAGTGGATGGGACCTAGGGCAGACCAAAGGAGTGGTGGGTCATGAGGCACGAGGGGAGAAAAAAGATAAGGCAAAAAAAAATGCTAAATACTTTCATATGGACAAAACTGAGGAAATGTTTAGCTAATTTCCATTGAAATGCCAAAGAACGAAATACTATAGCAGCAATAAAAGATAAACAAGGCAATATTAAAACTAAAGACAAGGAAATTGTAAAGGTTTTTAAAAACTAGTTTGAAATATTTATCAAAATAAAATTCATGTGAAAATGTAACAACTAAATAGTTTTATTGAGAGAGCAATTCTTAAGCAAACACATTTTTCCAAACAACATTTCTCACAAAAAGAAATCATAGAAGCAATAAAATCACTCTCCAGGAATAAAACCCTAGGATTGTATGGTTTAACAAATTAGTTTTTTCAAGCATTTTCTGAAAAAATAGCCCCTTGGTTTTGTCAACTTTTAGAACAACTAATAGAACAAAGGGATAAAATCCCCAAATCTATGCAACAGGCTAAGACTGTTTTAATTCATAAAGAAGGGAAACAGAAATAATTGCCAGAGAGTTATCGTCCAATAGCAATCCCAAACTCTGATTATAAAATACTTGCTAAACTGATAAATAATTGAATACAGACAGCTTTACAAGAACTCATTCAAATAAATCAGTATGGATTCATAAAAGGGCGATCTATCCCACAAGCAAGTAGGAGAGTTCAGGTTAAATTCTACCTCATCAACTCATCTCAGCAGTTTAAAAAAAGATACATACTATGCTATAACGCTGGATGCCAGCAAAGCATTTGATGTCATAGAAAGTACCTGTATGTCAGAAGTAATGAAAGCCTGGATTCTTCCCTCATTTTTGTTAACACTGATACATCAGATATACTCAGAAACTACTGCCAAATTCCAGATGAATTCCTACTTAACAGAAGATTGTTAAATGTTAAATGGGGTTCGTCAAAGGTGTACACTCTCCCCCACTATTTTTATATTATGTTTAAAGCCCTTTTTGCAAATTGTTTGGTGAAATCAAGATATTCAAGGCTTCTCACTAAAGGGAGAACAGATGAAAATGAGTATTTTTGCAAATGACATTTTACTGATTTTGAAAAATAAAAATACTTCATTAAACTATTTTTACAAGAAGTTGAAATATTTTCTGCATTATCAGGATATAAACTGAATAAAAACTAATTGGTAATTATGAACGTTTCCCATGAAAAGTCACAATTGGAACCTGCATTTAGTAAAGACTTTAAAATAGAGTCAACAATTAAATATCTGGGCATTACTTTAACTCCAGATCAAAACAAAAATATACAAATTAATTTTAATAAAGCTAAGCAGAAAATTCAAGATTTATTAGTTAAATGGGAAAACCTCCCATTATCTTTGTGGGGGAGAGTAGACATTATCAAAATGATGGCCTTCCCTCATTTTATTTATGTTATGCAAAACATTTTAAGAGCACCACCTAAACCATGGTATGATTCCTTTAATTGAATACTAAAACAATTCTGGTGGAGGGGAGGGAAAGCCATGCCTAGCATGACCTATGTTGATTATTCCTAGAAAGGAAGGTTGTCTGGGGTGTCCTGACCCCCTAAGATATCTACATGTTCATGTGGTAACCATGATATGGAGATGGGCCTTTTTAAAGGAGGGTGATCCATATTTACTCCAGGAATTATTAAATCAAAATGGTACAGGGAATCAAAATATAAAGACACTGTTTATGGACTTTTCCCCTATGTAAAATAAAATATCCACTGATGACATGGTTTCAGATAATTAAAGATGTTGTGAATAATATTTCTAAAACTATAGAAATATCTTGGCTATATTTAGCTATTTGGCCGTGTAAGAAAATATGGGAAAATGTAAAGGGAATCCATAACAAAATGCAAGAAGCAGATATTTATAAGTGGAGAGATTTAGTGATAAATGGGGAGTTTATTTCATACTCACAATTACAACAAAAGATGTTGAACTATAAATTGTCACAAAAAAGTTACTATACATTATACTACAAATTAAAAAAAATTGTAAGATAGTCATGTCAGAGAAGACGGATATGACCATAAATATGGAGAAATAAGACATATCTATTAAAAGAGGGACTGAGAAACATTTGGCCAATATACATAGCCAACTTAGTCCTAAATATACAAACAATAAAGCTAATATAAGTAAGAAGAACCAGGACTTACAAATGGAGTTAACACAACAATGGTTACATTTTAGAAAACAAACAAATAAAATATATGTATCAGCTAGAAACAAAATGATGCAAAGACAAATAATATAAAGAGCATAGTATGCCCCTACTCTAATTTGCAAAATTAACCCTACGTATAGTGAAATATGCTGGCATCAATGTGGACATGGGAAACTCTTTTCCATTGTTTATGGTCATGCCCTCAAATACTTAATTGGTGGACTAAAGTTAGAGACATCTTAGAAACCTTATTGGACGTGGATATACCTTTAAAACCTGATTTATTTTTATTTAATAACTTTAATAAGTTATTTATGAATCATGTTCATCTGAAAAATTTTTTTCACTAGCTATATTATCACTAAAAAGATTAATATTAACTAATTGGAATAATCATACACTTCCAATATTTGAAATATCTAAATGGTGTAATACCTTTAATGAAACCATGTCATTTGAGAAAATAATATATGTGACGTAGACAGCCAGCTCTGAGTGCTCGAGTACCGTATAAATTTTTTTTTCATTACATATAAAATATGCGATGGGAAGGTCAGTTCAAGGAAAATGCTGTCTTACTGGAACTGACACATCAAGACCCCTAGGGTTAAGTTCAAATGACAGGAGGTATTTAAACTGCAGAGATCTGGGGTGCAATTACCTTGTCAATTTGCTTTCATCCCAGGAAATAAGATTAGCCATTCATAATGCCCTCAGGGAGATCCTTTGACTTGCATAGTTACCAGAATGGACATTGAAGAGGTTTGATGTCTGAACCAGGGAGGACCCAGATGGATTTGGAAGGTCCAATATGCATTTCCCAGGGAACCTTTGAATTACATCAGAGAGACCTGAGGTGTAGATTCCAAGGTTCAGATGGGATTAAAGAGGCAAATACGCTTTTGTTTTGAATACAGTGACTTAGATCAAAGAAACTTTTGAGATGTATGTGTAGCAGAGCAAAACCCAGTTCTGACCAGTTAACCTGCGGAGAGAAAAGTCAGTGAGGTCTTCACATGTTTTTTTAAATATTTTATCTGAAGACCCTGTATTGTAAAATATAGATTTTGATACACCAAGGCAGAGTTAGTGACCTCATGAGAAGGCCGGCTCAGAAGTGTATTTAACTGCTGTGAGAACATGACAGAGAGACACAAGCAAATATTTCTGACTGAGAGAAGAGAGACCCTAAAAGCACTGAAGAAAGTAAGCATTAGATTAGATTAGTCTGAAGTTATAAACTGTAGGAACTGTACTTTTTTACCTGTTTGTTTTAAGGCTGTATGTGTTGGGATATATATTTGTTCTGTAATTATTGTTCTGTTTTGATATTTTTAAAGTAAAGATAGATTTTTTACAAATGAAACTGCTGGAGTGCCTTGACATTCCTTTTTATTTTAAGTGGAGCTTTTAAAGGTTATATGTACATTGTGTATGGGCTTATGGTATACCAAACTGGGAAATGGATAGAGTTCTCTTAAGTCTTGCATAGAGTTCTAAGGGTTCATTTGAAAGACCTGGTTGGATGCCCGTAGGCAAAGATATCTGGCCCCCTGAAGACAGAATTATCTGTGCCTGATAATTGGGTACGCTAACAATAGGTTATCAGTTTGAATTCTTCCAGAGCTTGAGACTAAGGTGACTTGAACCCACAAAACAGACAAGAGGGCTACCTTGTCTGTTCACTGTGCACAAATCATACACTCAGAGGTTGGCACTTTGGGAGTAGAGGGCTAACCAGCTGAGCGAGTTTGTGACAGATTGGTTGGCAGTGGTGGCATAAAAAGTTTGGTGGTACAAGCTTCATTGTTCAGTGTGTTAGCTTGAAACCATTTAGCTCACTTGAAAAAAAAAGAAAGGCATTGTTTTATTTCAAAAGGAAACAGAACTATATCCCTTGACTTACAATTAAGTTCCCACCCATTTTATTTTTTTTTCTGAAGTGCCAGTCAGTATAGTATTAGTAGTGAGAGAAGAAGAAAATGGCTTCCAACTACAGCAAGCACACTGTAGATTTCTTAAAGCAGTTGTGCGGGGACAGGGGAGTCCCATTTGGGGTGAAAGCCAGTAAGCAGAACCTCATAGAGGCCCTGATGGTAGCAGATACCCAGGGCAGCGAGTCGCCAACCATGACTGAAAGGAACCAGACCTCGAGTGTGGCAGAACTAGTGACCAGTGAGGGATCCCGAGCCGATGAGGTGGACAGCAAGACCACTGTCAGTGAAGGGCCACAGCAGCAGGGGAAGGGAACCAGTATCCTGAATCCAGAGGTGCTCAAGTTGCAAATTGAGTTGTGCAGGATGGAACTGGAGGCAGAGCGACAACAGAGGGAGGCAGACCACGAGGAACGTAAGCATCAGCGAGAGGCAGAGGAGAAGAGAGAGCAAGAATGCAGAGCTGCAGAGGAGAGGAGAGAGGAGCGCCAGTGGCAACATGAACTGGAGAAGCTATGACTCCAACCAGCAGCACCAGGGCAGGTAAGTGGCATGGGTTTAACTGGGACTGCAGGACTGGGTTACAAATTGAACTCTAAATTAATAGCTGAGTTTAAAGATGGGGAGGACATAGATGCATTTTTAAATTCTTTTGAAAAAGTTTGTATTCAGGATAAAATTCCTAGAGAGTCCTGGAGCTTCCAGCTATCCCTGCTACTTACCGGAAAAGCTCGGGATGCATTGGGTCACATGGACAATAAAGACAGTGATGATTACAGCAAGTTAAAAGCAGTACTATTAAAAAAGTTTGAATTAACTGCTGAATCATACAGAGCTAAATTCCGTAAGTTCAGGAGAAGCCCTGATATGAGCTATGAGGAGCTAGCCATGAAACAACGTCAATTTTTAAAATGTTGGTTGGAAGGAATTGAGGCAACCACTGTTGATAAAATTAAAAATGTGATTTTATTAGAACAGTTTTATCGGGCATGCCCAGCAGAGTTAAAAACCTGGCTAGAGGACTGAGATCCAAAAACAGTGCAAGAGGCTGCTGAACTCTTGGACCACTATGCCAAGAGCAGACCTGCTCTGAGAGCGAATGGGGCAAGTGTGGCAGTGCAGAAAGGGAAAAGCGCACCTTCAGGGCAGCTAAAACCCTCACTGCCTCCACCGAAACCAGCTAGCCCCAGGTTTCAAAGAAAAGATTTCTCTGAAGTAAGAAATGTTTGTTGGTTATGTAAACAAACTGGGCACATTGCCAGACAGTGTCCAAGAAGGGCAAGCAATAATACGCAAAGTAGTACCAGAAAAAAAATGGGTTGTTTGTGCGTCCCTGGAAGCATGCCAGTGAACATGAGGGAACACATGCACCCAGTCATGGTAAATGGCGTACAGACGCAGGGGTTAAGGGACACAGGGGCATCCCTGACATTGGTAAAAGGGGATCTGGTACAGCCTGGTCAGCTTATACCCAACAAATACATAACTGTACAAGGGTTTACTGGTGAAGAGAAAACCTGCCATTGGCCAGTGTTCTCCTGGACTGGGGTGAAACGGGAGGAACTGTGCAACAGGTGGCTGTAGCTAACACATTAGCAGTGGATGTGATCCTGGGTAACAATCTCCAGCAGGGGGTGGTATGTGCAGTTACCCGTAGCTAAGCGGCCAGGGAAAATTGTAGTTCCCTGAGCCCCCCAGAAGCCATTGGGGAAGATACTGAGAGGCTGGTTCCACAGCCTGTGTCTCCAGAGGGGGAGACTGATAAAAAGAGGGTAGAAACTTCCCCAGTAGCAAATAACCACATAGCTACAGAGGGATACTCCAAAGAGGGAGGGGTGACCCCTTGTCAGAGGATAGGGATTGACAGTGATCCTGAGAGCCCTGATGCTAGTGCTAGGGACCCTAGTTTAGTGACTGAAGGGGACCTGTCCCATGCCTTGGGAAGGTGTGAGGGGTTCACAGCTGCTCAGAGAAGTGACCCTAGTTTAGAGAAGCTGAGGGCTTGGGCAGACTCAGACGTTGCACAGGGAGGTCATGGAAGACATAGGGTTTATTGGGAAAATGGACTTATGTATACACAGGCAGTACAGACAGAGGAGGGAGGGATGCTAGGCAGGCAGCTTGTCGTTCCCCAGGAATATCGTAAGCAGTTGCTCAAGGTTGCCCATGATATTCCCTTATCTGGTCATCTGGGAATTTCACGAACTACGCAGCAGTTGGCCCAGAATTTCTACTTGCCTAACTTCACCCAGCAGGTGAAGGAGTATTGCAGGTCTTGTCACCGGTGCCAAGAAATAGGAAAGGCGGGCCAGAAAACCCAAGCCACCCTGATCCCCTTGCCCATGGTGGAGGAGCCATTCCAGAGGGTGGGAATGGATATTGTGGGTCCTTTAAATACCCCCAGCTCCTCAGGAAAAAGATTCATCCTGACTGTGGTGGATTATGCCACCCGGTACCCAGAGGCAGTCGCCCTTTCCTCACTGAGAACAGACAAAGTGGAAGATGCCTTGCTTGGGATTTTCTCCCGTGTTGGGTTTCCGGAGGAGGTAATCACCGATCGAGGGGGTTCCTTCATGTCGGACATAATGAAATGTCTATGGAAGAAGTGTGGGGTGGTGCAGAGATGCACGACACTGTATCACCCACTAGCCAATGGGCTTGTGGAACGCTTCAATGGTACCCTAAAGTCAATGCTCCGGGCATTTGATGAACAGCATGGGAGGAACTGGGAGAAATACCTTCCCCACCTGTTGTTCGCATACAGGGAGGTGCCCAAAGAGTGACAGGATTTTCCCCTTCGAACTCTTGTATGGACGCCTGGTACATGGCCCCTAGACTTGATCTGGGAGGACTGGGAAGGCAATCACGCCACCCAGGGAACTCCCATTGTGGATTACATCCTAAGGTTTAGGGAAAAGCTGAAGGAGCTTATGGGGACAGCCCAGAGCAACCTGGCAGCAGCCCAACAGAAACAAAAGGTATGGTACGACTACAGAGCCAGAGCTTGCTCATACATGGTGGGTCAGGAAGTCATGGTCCTTATTCCAGTCCAGAAAGACAAGCTGCAAGCTGAGTGGGCAGGACCATACAAAGTGGTTAGGAAGGTAAATGACGTAAACTACATTGTGGAGTTACCTGACCGTAGACAGACAGCAAGGATGTACCATGTCAACATGATGAAGCCATATGCAAATAGGGCTGACATGGTGTTCACAGTGTGTAGTCATGGGGAGGGGACGGACGAAGGAGACCCCTTCTGGACTTGCTGGAAGAGAGTAAGCAGGAGTCCTCTGTGGAGGGAGTAAAATTGTCTCCCCAGCTGACACCGGGCCAGATCCAGAAAGTGAGGGAGGTTTTAGCAGACTTGGCCCCCTTGTTTAGCGCCAAGCCTGGACTAACCCCCTTAGCAACACATGATGTGGAGACAGAGACACAGACGCCCATACGGCGGACAGCATATCAGGTGTTGGAGGCTGTCCAAAAGGACATTAGGAGGGAAGTGGAGGAGATGCTGGATTTAGGGGTAATCCAGAGATCCCACAGTCCCTGGGCCTCACCCGTAGTCCTTATACCCAAGCCAGATGGCTCGACTCATTTCCATGTAGACTATCGTGGACTGAATGCAGTCATGAAGTCAGATGCCCACCCGATGCCCCAGATGGACAAACTCCTGGACAAGTTGGGGGCCAACCTACCTTATGACCATTGGTCTGACAAAGGGATATTGGCAAGTAGAGTTAACGGACAGAGCTAGGGAAAGGTCGGCCTTCATCGCTCCGTTAGGCTTATTTGAGTTCAAAGTAATGCCTTTCAGAATGAAGAGCGCCCTGGCCACTTTCCAAAAGTTGGTGAACCAGGTGTTAAATGGTGCTGAGGAGTACGCCGTGGCATACCTGGATGACATTGTCATCTTCAGTACCAGCTGAGAGGAACACCTGTCACACCTTAGGGAAGTGCTGGGCAGAATACAGAGGGCCGGGCTCACTGTCAAAGCCGAGAACTGCCAGGTGGCCATGGGAGAAGTGGCATACCTCGAGCATGTGGTAGGCTGGGGACAGCTCCGTCCTAACCAAATCAAGATAGAGGTAAAGCAGGTGTGGCCCAGACCAGAAACTCAGAAGCAGGTCAGGAGTTTTCTCAGGACAGCAGGGTACTACAGAAAGATGTACCTAATTACAGTGCCCTGGCTGCTCCCCTATCTGACCAGACAAAGAAACAGATGCCCAAGAAAATTACCTGGGGTCCAGCCTGTGAGGAAGCCTTTACCAAACTGAAGGAGGCACTGTGCAGTGCTCCTGTTTTGACAAGTCCGGACTATAGCAAAACTTTTGTAGTTCAGATGGATGCCTCAGACATGGGTATTGGGGCAGTGCTAAGCCAGACATCCAGCAAGGGGAGGAACCACCTGATAGCCTACCTGAGCCGAAAGCTGCTCCCCAGGGAACAAGCATACTCCACGATGGAAAAGGAGTGTCTTGCCCTAGTGTGGGCCTTAAAGAAATTGGAGCCATACTTGTATGGGCAGCTTTTTGTGGTGCAGACTGACCACAACCCCCTGGTTTGGTTGTCACAGATAGGGAAAAACAATGGCAGACTACTAAGATGGAGTCTTGCTTTACAAGGGCATGATTTGAAAATTGTACATAGGGCCGGAGCCAAGAATAAGAACTCAGATGGACTGTCTAGGGTCTATGAGGAGTGAACTGATTTGGGAAGCTCATCCCATGTAGGGGATGGATCCCCCAAATTCAGTCTAGGTGGGGAGGAGTGTGACGTAGACAGCCAGCTCTGAGTGCTCGAGTGCTGTATTAAATTTTTTTTATTACATATAAAATATGTGATGGGAAGGTCAGTTCAAGGAAAAGGCTGTCTTACTGGAACTGACACATCAAGACCCCCAAGGGATAAGTTCAAAGGACAGGAGGTATTTTAAACTGCAGAGATCTGGGGTGCAATTACCTTGTCAATTTGCTTTCATTCCAGGAAATAAGATTAGCCATTCATACTGCCCTCAGGAAGATCCTTTGACTTGCATAGTTACCAGAATGGACATTGAAGAGGTTTGATGTCTGAGCCAGGGAGGACCCAGACAGATTTGGAAGGTCCAATATACATTTCCCGGGGAACCTTTGAGTTATATCAGAGAGACCTGAGGTGTAGATTCCAAGGTCCAGATGGGATTAAAGAGGCAAATACACTTTTGTTTTGAATACAGTGACTTAGATCAAAGAAACTTTTGAGATGTATGTGTAGCAGAGCAAAAACCAGTTCTGACCAGTTAACCTGTGGAAAGGAAAGTCAGTGAGGTCCTCACATGTTTTTTTAAATATTTTATTTGGAGACCCTGTATTGTAAAATATAGGTTTAGATACACCAAGGCAGAGTTAGTGATCTCATGAGAAGGCCGGCTCAGAAGTGTGTTTAACTGCTGAGAGAACATGACAGAGAGACACAAGAAAATATATCTGACTGAGAGAAGAGAGACCCTAAAAGCACTGAAGAAAGTAAGCATTAGATTAGATTAGTCTGAAGTTATAAATTGTAGGAACTGTACTTTTTTACCTGTTTGTTTTAAAGCTGTATGTGTTGGGATATATATTTGTTCTGTAATCATTGTTCTGTTTTGATATTGTTAAAGTAAGGATAGTTTTTTTTTACAAATTAAACTGCTGGAGTGCCTTGACATTTCTTTTTATTTTATGTGGAGCTTTTAAAGGTTATAAGTACACTGTGTATGGGCTTATTGTATACCAAACTGGGAAATAGATAGAGTTCTCTTAAGTCTTGCATAGAGTTCTAAGGGTTCATTTGAAATACCTGGTTGGGTGCCCGTAGGCAAAGATATCTGGACCCCTGAAGACAGAATTATCTGAGCCTGAAAATTGGGTACGCTAACAATAGGTTATCAGTTTGAATCCTTCCAGAGCTTGAGACTAAGGTGACTTGAACCCACAAAACAGACAAGAGGGCTACCTTGTCTGTTCACTGTACACAAATCATACGCTCAGAGGTTGGCACTTTGGGAGTAGAGGGCTGACTGGCTGAGCAAGTTTGTGACAATATACACTTCAGCTAAAACAGTGGATGATATTTTTGGTAATAACTGGAAAAAAATACAGGGCCGACTCTCTTAAGAGTACCCCAGAGTTTTATTATTCTTAGAGGCATATAAACTTAAACTTATTCATATTATAAGTATGTTATTATTATGGTTCAATAAGTATTTCTTGCATAAGATTTGATATTTATGATTCCCAGCATTAGTAGGGGTGGGAAGGGGAGACATTAAGTACATATATTAATATTTAACATATATAGATTTGTACGTATAGAGAATATATTTACTATTAAGTACATATGTGAAAATGTTATCAACTGTATTAAAGATGTCCTACAGTATATGTTTGAAAATAAAATATATAAAAAAAAAAGAAGAAAGAAAATGGCAAAGGTTCTGAACTTATCCAAACCGATTCTCCCATCCTTACTTGGATTATATCCAAAGGTATACCTGCAGTGCTGTATTTGGGGATTCTGAGCCTGATTCTAGAAAGAGTACGCCTGGTGTAAACTGATTTGCTTAAAAAAAAAAAGGCGCAAGTAGCAGTTTACACCAGGAGTTGCGACATTCAGTATTCTGCAAAGCAGCCTGCAACATGTTGCAGGCTGCTTGCGCCAAAGTGGACCTACGCCACCAGTTACACCATAAACCCCCTGTGACATGGTGCTAGGGGGGGTTATGACAGCAGTTGCACCCAATTCTGGAAAGGCAGCCTTCAAGTCCCCGATTATGCTATTCTCAAACCACCCCCAGAGGACATCCACCAAAGTACATTTACACTAGCTAATAGCTGGTGTAAGTGTACTTTGCATCCAATGGGGGTTGCATAATGTGCCACAAGTCCCAGTCCCCAAAGAGTGGACTAAAACCCACAGGGATTGGAACCCCCATGCTCCTGTCCCCAAAAGAAAAGCTCCACAAGGGTAGAACCCCCCCCAGCCCTGATCCCACAATGTGTTTGCTAAAACCCCAGAGGGTTAGTCATGCCCCAACCCCAAGTCCCAATCCCCGATGTTGGTTCAAAGCCTCGCAGGGCTAATCATCTAAGCATGCCCCCCTAATGCCATGTTTCCCCAATGTATATAAAACACTACAGGGCTAATCATGCCCCCCAAAGCCCTGATTCCTGATCGCCAGCCAGCCTACCTACCTGCAAATGGCAACTGTAGTTAAAAAAATAAATCCACAACCCATTATCCCTGGTAGTCTAGTGGCTCCCCACCCAGCAGTACCAGTCCACCCCATGCCCCCTGATCCCTAGCCAGCCAGCGACTAGCACAACCTACCCCTCGCCTCCATTGCCAGCCACCAACTGAGCTCCTTCTGAGCATGTGCTACTGATACATAGTGCGCTCAATGAATGAGCTATCATTCGTGGTGGCGCACTATGTACGGTGAAGTGCGGCTCACTCAGTGGCTGGCCATGGAAGGTGAGGGTGAGCTGAAGCAAGTGCTGGCTGGCTATAGGTTGGTGGTGTGGGTGGACTGGCACTCCGGTGGGGGGCCATTAGACTACCAGGGATAACAGGTTATGGATTTATTTTTAATGACGTTGCCATTTCGGGCAGGTGGCTGGCTGGTGATTAGGGATCAGGGCTTGATGGGGTGGTGGTATGATTAGCCCTGTGGGGCTTTATACACATCAGGGAATATGGCATGGGGGCATTCTATATGTTTAGCCCCTGTGGAGGCCAAACCAACATCGGGGATTGGGACCTCCTGGGGTGGGGAGCATGATTAGCCCTGTGGGGCTTTACACATACATCGGGGGATGGGGGCTTGGGGGGACATTACAGCCTTTGAGACTGGGGTGGGGAGGCACTTGTGCCCTTCCATGTACTGTGCTGCGGCTTCCGACAGCCTGTTCCAGTACACCTTCTGTTTGGCATATCTGTATGGTTGGTGCAAGTTGCAGGACTTAGACATGGGGACCCTGCCTGACAGAGAATCATGTGCAGGGTCCCTAGTGTAATGGTGTTTGGTGCAAGTCACCTTTGGCGTGACTTGCGCCAACCTTCCTAGAATCAGCCCCGCTGTCTCTTATGGAGTGTTGTGGGTTCTCACCTTCAGATGAGACATTAAACCAAGGTGTAGCTTCTGTCCATACTGTTTCTTATGGTTTTCCAGGTGGACGCTAATAATCCTGTGATATCTTTTGCAAGGGTACATTACTCTCATTGTCCTGGACAGCATTCCCTCTCACAGATCCTAATGCACTTGTGCACTATGCTGTATAAGTGTCATGTGCATATACACTGAAGTAGCTGTTGACATGTTTATATGCATACATTCCTTGCACTAGAAATTTATCATTCAGTGGTACTGTACAGAAGGATACATGGACCAAACCTCTGTTGTTGTTGGGGCAATGGAAAATAGGTGCTTTCTTGGTGCATTGTTGCATCACCTCATCACACTGTCATGCATGAATACAGTCCCCCTGCCATAGCAGTGCAATGCAAGTTGCCAGTCCAGATGTTAATAGGGCAAATGTGATTTGCATCTTCTGACACCCCAGCATGCCCATGCAGCCAGGTCACAAAATGGAATTGTGCCAGGTGTACTGGTTATAGTGCAGGGTAAATGGGCATCAAACCCATAAGTGCCTTTCTCTCTAGCCTACATGAGAAAAATGGGAGAGGGGCTGCAACCAGGGCAATTTGCCATCCGAACTGTAACAGGGTACATAATATCAAACAAAGCAGTGCGTCCACAGAAAGACAGTCTTGCTAGGATATTCAAAGCTAGCTAGCACTAGTGTAACCCCCCTCTTCGGGAGGGGGCTTACCTGAACTACTGCTGCCATGCTCCCAAGATCCCAAAACAACAGTGCTCCTGGTGCTATAGTGGTTAGCTCTTCCTCACTTAACTGAATGTGTGTGGTGCAGCAAGAGTGAGGTTGTGCTGCATCATGATCATTAGTGCCTTCTGCACCTGTCTTTTGTGGCTATGGTTTCTTCTCTTGTTCCCCAGTTCTGGCAGCAGGGACCAGAAACTTCAGGGGCCCCCTCATTCCCAGCACTTTCATGCACTATCCACAAACCGCCGCTGATGACACTAGATCAGGAATACATGGTAAGGGACTCCTTCGCAGTGCTCCCTGTTCTCACCCTGCCAGCTGCCTTAAATGCAGACTCACTGGACCAGCCACCATCACTAACTGCCTGGTTAATAGGCCAGGAGGCCTAGAATAAATCCCTGTACAAACCAGCATACACTTAGGGGGAACAGAAAAAGGAATAAAGAGCTTGGAGCACAAGACTCCCTCAACCATGGGCCATCGTTGTGACCTGTGACCCTGCCAATCACCCAATATGAGGGCTAGGAAGCCCTAGCAACAGAACTGCAAGAACTTGTGGAAAAAGAGATAGAGCACCTCCCCAACTGCACTGGCAGGCTTAGGAGAGCAAAGCAAAGGGTAGACCAGGGTAAATAAACAGACTAAATTCAAGGAAATGTCAGTGTTAGACCACAGCCAAAAAAGTAAGCAGGTGCTGCACCCAGATGCTAATAGCAGGTACTCGAAACTGTGGAGGGTGCTTCACTAAAGACAATATTCATAAAAAGATTCCAGTTGACTTGTACATTATGATGATCATATATTAAGTTAGGGTTGAGCAGGCTGTTTAATGTTAAACCCCTAAATTTGCACTTTAATAGCTTTGCCACCATTCAACAGATTTGCATCACATTTTGCATGCACAGTCTCAAGGAAAAGGAATCTTGACTTGTCAAGTTTTGTTCTGGTCAGATGTGTGGATTCCAAGATCTGGATAGAGAAATAAGTGAGAAAAATCTGGGGAGGTTGATGTTTTTTGTCATAGCCTAGCACCCAGATGGTTTGGAACTTTGCTCTGAAATTTTCAGGGTAGAATGAACTTGAGCTAGAATGGTGCCTTTCTTTTGTTTGGTGAAAAAAATATTTATATGTGGCAGAGTTATAAGGATTTGAACTTTTGGTTCTGAGTATGTTCAGTGCAGTCTTTAGGATAGCTGTTTAATGCAAAAAAGAATGTGGCCGATACAAAAAAAAGATTCTGTTTTATACTAGGGTAATCTTTTTCATGAGAAAAAATTATTTTTCGGTATGGCGGCCATCTCATTTCTGTATTTTCCAAAAAAAAAAATATTTTGAAAACCCATAAAATGATATCCTGCAGAGACACCAACACACGTATCTTGCAAAATTGCTCCCCTTAGGTGGATTCTACAGTTAGTTTTTGGAAAAATCACCCAGAGATGTGTTTTTAACACATTTTAAAATCTTTTTTCATGATCCAAATTTCTTTTTTAGTAGGGCCATACAAAAATATATTCCTTTCATACGAAAAAAGAATTTGGACTTTTTTTTTCACATTCTTATTTCGTATGAAAGAATCATTTTCGTATGACCGACACAACCTCATGAAAAAAGATCCCTTCATACAAAAAAAGAATCTGGACTTAGTTTTTTTCCCACATTTTGACTTTAACAAGCCATAACTCCAGCAAAATATGGAGTTAAGGGACAATCTATACAGCAAAATAAAGGTCTTAATGAACACTACAGTACAACACTAATACATAACACCCCAAAACAATTTAGGGGCCATATAAAAAAACACTCAGATTAAAAAGATTACAATTCCCTTAGGATAATACTGCAACTTTAACATGCTGTAACTCTATCAATCTTTGGGGTTAATGGACAATGTATATATCAATGGAAAGGTCTTAAGGACTACTACAACACTAAGCCCCTAAGAAATAAAAACTGAAAATGGTCCATCCCTACAAAACAAAATTACAAGGAAGCACATAAATTGCTTTTCTGGTGGAATGGAGGGCCCTCTGCTTCCATACCTACATAAACATATGGATAATGGAGGCACAGAAGCACTGGGCCCAGATGGCCCTGCACATCCATGATCACATGCATGTGTTCACACAGGTCCCAAAGTGACCTGTGTGGATGATGATACAATTCTACTATCTCAAAAAGTATGGGAATTCATTGCAAAAAAATGTGTTAATGCACCAGTTAGGGTTAAACCATCAACTCTAGGGAAATGTGGTGTACCCCCACCCTGCAAGCAGCAAAAGGAAAAAACAGTATGGTTTTGGCTGTCTCAAGTCTTGGAAAATCAGGTCTGGGGTCTTCCTTGGGGTTATCAACCCCAACACTCAAAATTCAATTTTTCATCAGGTGAGCACCACGAACCGGCGAGCACAGTAGAGGCCCGGGGAGGTCCCAGGGGCTGTCATCATGGAGGTTCTGGGGCCATTTTCCATAGTTTCTTCCACCCCCTGGGGATATCCCATACAAGGACATCAATGCAAGTGCCACACACACCCATGCATACATCCACCGGCCACTGATGTAAGCGATGTCCATGCCCTCCCATCCACCTGCCAGCCGTACTACCATCTGATGTAAAAAAGGCAATATATCGTACTCACCACTGCAATAGTAAAAAAACAGCTTTATTACAAAGTTTAAAAGTGCTGCCAAACTCCAAGGCACAATGCTGACAACAAGGACAACCCCGACCAGTTTTGTGCTTGCTAGCACGTCATCAGGGGGAGGTACAAACAAACATACCATGGTTCCTTAAATGGAGCAACTTCTTAATGACATAGTATATCAATGTGCAATCTTCCATTATGTGCAATGAATACAAAAGTGCTCAATGCTTCACTATAACAATAAATATTCTAATCACGTGTAAATACATCCATGTACTCCTAAACTAAAAACCTATTATTTGTACAGTACTTATTTCTATATCTATCGCTATGCTGGGGAAAAAACCTTTTTATAGTTACTTAATTCCTGTAGTTCCCTTAATCCATGATGAGGCAGCCATGTGCCATTCCTCTTATACCTGAAAGGAACAACAACAATGAAACTCATTTATTTCAATGCTACAAAATGAATACATATCTTAAGAGACCTGTGGGCCTTAAGAGAACAATTGTTCAATATATCTACATATATACAGACAGACAGCATTACAAAAAGGCTAAGCATGTGTACCTCAGCAGAATAACTTAATCGTGTAGAAGCTTATTATCTCCTTTTAATACAAGGCATCAAATCAATTTTATCATTCAGACCTGGTGGGTAGAGAGCTCCCAGGGTAAAGATCCAAAAGGATTCCCTTTCTGACAGTTTAGCCTCCATGTCACCTCCCCCAATGCCCATCTGTACTCTCTCTCTATCCCACAGAATTTAAAAGCATGTATAACATCATGCCTACTGTTCTTATAATGTTTGGAAAGAGCACTTCTATCATCCTGATTCTGTATAGATTGGATGTGTTCCCCTAGCCTAACTTTAAGTGGCCTTGTAGATTTGTCAACATAAACGCTCCACACTGACATGTAGCAAGATAAACAACATTCTTCATGGTGCAATTTATGAAATCTCTGATCTCATAATCTTTGATGCTGTTACATGTCATTAAGTTTTTACATTTAATCATGTGGGAACAGAATTTAAAATTCCAACGATGGAACATTCCCGTTGGTAATGGCCTTCTCTGATCACTCAGTGCTCTTTCCATTTCTAGTTTTGGGTTGGTAACTATATGTAACCCTGTCCCTCAGGTTAGTACCCCTTTTAAATACCATCCTGGGCTTCTCCTTTACAAATTCTGAAAGGTTAGGATCTGATTCCAGAATATTCCAGTTATTTTCTAGAATCCTTTGTATGTCTTTTGCCAGTCTTGAAAAGGTAGTGACAAAATTCAAACATCTCTCACTCTCCTTATTGACCACAGGTCCCTTTTACTTAAAGGATGAGCCCTATCTATATCCTTAACCACTCTATATGCAGCTTCTACACTCTGTTGTTTGTACCCATGTGCCAAAAATCTATTACACATCTCCTTACCACATTTCTCAAAATCTGTTTCCTCACTACAATTTCAATGGATCCGTAGTAACTGGGCTTTTGAGATATTTTCAGTCCTATGACATGGGTGGCATCTGAAGGCCAATAACAGAGAATTGCTGTCTATCTCCTTCCTAAATAGACTGGCTTGTAATGTACTGACCAGTTTTTTGATAATTTGCAAGTCTAGGAAGGAGAACAGGAATCACTCTGTACTGAGAATCTCAAGTTCTCATTACTGTTCTCCAAGTAATTCACAAATGCATGTAACTCCTCCAGCATGCCACGCCACACCATAAATATGTCATCTATAAAGCAACACCAGCAATCAATCTGATCAAGACATGGATTGTTCTGGCCATCACAGACTGTTCTTGTTTCCCACTCACCAAGATAGAGGTTGGCATAATTTGGTGCAAAAGTAGCACCCACTGCTGTGTTCTTGCACTGTAGATACCACTTGTCCTGAAAGAGAAAACAATTCTTAGTAAGAACATATTCAGCACACTGCAGTATGAAACATTTAATTCCATGTTCCATACTAGGATCCTGATCCAGCCAATATCTCATAGTCTCCAAACCCCCCTTCATGCAGAATGTTTGTATACAGTGAAGTGCTGTCCATCGACACCAAGAGCCATGATCTTTCAAGCAGCATGTCCTCCACTATCTCAAGTATCTGCACTGTGTCACAGACATATGAACATAGTCCCACCACTATTTTATGTGGTGATCTACAAATTGTGACAGTGGCTCTAGCAGGGACCCTATGCCTGCTACAATTGGTCGTCCCAGTGGGTCTCACATATTCTTATGTATTTTAGGGAGGTCATAAATGCACAATTTCACTGGGTGTGTTGCAGTTCAATACAGCAACTCATCATGACTAATAATGCCCTCACATTCTGAATCAAACAGGAAGGTGTCTATTTCCCCTTTTAAAACCCGTTGTAGAGTCCGAGGGCAGGGGACAATAAAATTCATTACACCCCAGTTGTTTTCCTACGTCAAGAATGTATTTACAGGTGGACATAATAACTATCGAACCCCCTTTGTCCTCCTGCTTAATAGTCACTTCCTTGTTGCTTTGCAGTTCTTTCAGTGCTTCCGCCTCCTTCCTAGTGATGTTAACAAAGGAGGGTCTAGCATTTAGTTCAAAATGTTGCTTAAACTGTTGTTCACATGTTCGCTCAAAACCTACATTGTCACTATAAGGTGGCATGAAGGTTGATGGCGGTTTAAAAGGTCTTACCTCACCATACATTGCAACATCTGTGCCCCCTCCAATACTATCACAAGTGTCCTGTCCCATGTTGTTGCTCTTCCCACTTCTGGAAAAAAAAAAGCTTTTAAATTTAAGTTCCTAGTAAAATGATGTAGGTCTATGTATAAATCGAAGGGTCAGCTCTACTGTGCTGAGATGAATGATAGTCCTTTTTAAAGAATCCACAGTTGTGCCTAAGTCAATTCAATATGTGAGATATTAATGACACTGTTCTCATCCACTAAGGCTTCCCTCATCTGCTTCTGCCTTTTCTGGTGTTTACACCCTCCACATCTTGTCTTCCTCCATTGTTCCCCTCATTGGGTAGTTCTAGTTGCTGGTCCCTCAGTACCCTCTGGGTGTTTGCTGGTTGTTGTGGGAGTTCCTTGAAATGCATTAGTGTGGTCTGGCATCTGTCCAGTGGGTTCTGTACTCTGACTAAAAAAGGATCCTCTCCTTCAGCCTCAGATTCACTATTGGAAGTGTAACAGAGGGAATTGCTTCCATTTTTAATGATAGGGTGAGGGGTTACTCCAGGTGGCAGTATTGCAGTGAAGGATGGCATCCTCCCTCCCACTGGAGCAGGCAGGTGTCCTTTGGAATGCTTAAACCTCCTGCCCCCAGCTGGATGCCGACAACTCAAGCTCATTCCTGAACTCAGGTCAACAGTATCTGGAGCAGTAACACTACCACGACACCGATGGGCCTACCTAGCTTACAATTTTTAAGTGAATACATTTATTCTATGAAAAAGAATACTTCATTAAATTTTCTAAAGTCCCTTAATACTTAATATAGAATTTCTACAGTCGACATTATTCTTTGCATTTATAGGCAATACAGCTGCTACATAATATTTTAAACCTCCTAGTTTTTAAATACTCTATTTAAATTAGTCAGACTAAAGCATTTTATGTTAGCCTAAAATTATAAGCTATAAGTATCTCGTATGGGAATGCTCTATTCCAACCAATCAGACTAAGGAATTTTATGTTAGCCTAAACATATAACCTACTAGTAATGCTTGTGGAAATAAATCTATATACAGTACATAGTTAATATTGATCTACATATAATTCTATTAATATGTTTTCTTTTTTTTTTTCAATTCAAAGTTTATTGAAGATTTTCACAATACAGAGAATAGATCCACATCATACAAGCAGTAAACAAAATGTACTCTGTGAAAATAAAGTAAGATCTATTCTCCCTCTCCCCCTCACCTTGTACCCCCCCATTACCCTACACAGAGCTGTCTCCTTTGTAATTACATTTTCTAAGATGCACATTCAGTCTATATTATCTCTAATCTCCTAATGGAATGATCCTATGTACAAAAAACACCTAGTCCCAGATATTCAGAAATGCATCAAAGGCCGGCGCAAGTCCAGTGCAGCGCAAATCCGATGCACCGTGGTACAAAAGGTGCCATATTCAGAGGTTGCACTGGCCACACTGCACCAGCACAACCCAGCTCAATATGGCACAGTTGTGTCATGGCACAAACACAGTTGTGCCACAGCGCGCAGAAAGAGATGCTCCAGTGCAACTGTGGGAGCAGAGCAGCAGAGCAACACAGTGGGGGCATGGCACAGAGAAGAGATGTGGGTACAGAGCCAGGGAAGCACAGTGACAGGCCACAGGAGGCCACCACCAGCAGGGCACAGCAGGGTGCACAAAGGCACCCAGACCCCTCCCAGAACACAACAGTGGCACACATAGTAGGCAACAGGAGGTGCCAATGGCCAATGGAGGGCCACCAAGGGAGCCCCCCCCGCAGGCTGCAGGCCAGGCCCCCCCCACACACCAAGACCAGAGCAGGCCACATCCAGGACCATGCAGCCAAACACACACATGCCAAACAAGCACACAGGCGGCCCACACAGTAGGCACAGAATGCACCAGGAGGCACGTAGCACAGCAGACCACATGGGACAGGCCACACAACACCAAGCAGGAGCCACAACACAGCATGTGGCCAGTACCTGGCCAAAGACCATGGCCGTGTGCCATCACCATGCACACACCCGCCACACACCCCTGACAGCTGCCCCATGGGCACCCCAAGGCACAGCCACCGATGAAGGGGAGGGACACCACCACAGTGGGACACACCACAGCACACAGCAGTGAACCACAGAATCACTATACGTGCCCCGACACATGCACACCACATGGACAAGCACTGGGCCATTGCAGCATAGCTCCTCACGCCACCTGCAAAGCAGACACTGACACAGGCAGGTAAGTCAAAAAATATATATTGCAAAAACAAACTATTTACATCAACAAGGGGGTGGGAAAGGGTAGGAAAGTGAGGGAAGGGGACAGGGAACAGGGACTGTACAGTGGAATGGGGGACTGTAGGGGGAGGTACAGCAGGGGAAACAGGGAAATGCTGGGGACCATTCACCGGCAGCCACAGCCTGCTGCCCCTTGGCACCCTCACCACCTCCTATCCTCCAGCAGCAGACAGTGAACCTGCAGGATAGCCTCCATTGTTGTCGAAGTGATAAGCATCAGCTACCAGAGCAGCCGGCAGTAGATGGGCCTCCGTCTCCTTCACTGGATACCTATGAGAAGGGACAGGACAGGTGATCAGTGCAATGTCCCAAGGAATGATGCCCACCCACAGTGCACAATGGGCAGTGGGAACACACACTCCCCTGGAGGGCTCATACCGGCCACCCACAGGGGGGTGGGCCAAAGCCTGTCGGCAATGCGGCACACCATGACAGTGCACAGAGGTAGTCACCACTGCACAATGGCCACCCAACTGTGCAATGACAGTCACATGGCACAGTGCACCGGCAGCACCACAGCAATGTCAGTGGCAGCTGGGTGCACACCCACCCCACCAACAGCTGATAAATGTGTCCAATAGATGCACCATAGTAGCAAGCACCACACACAGTGCAACACACACAGCTGTCATGGCACATGGCACAGGTGGTCATGCCCGCACCCATGCCCCTGCCACCCCCCATGTAATGTGCGAAGGACCATGACAGTGCCTACCTACCCTCCATGGCCCCGCTGGTGCTGGAGCCACTCCTGCAGCACCTCTGTGGCCCACTGCAGCCTGCTGTCCAGCTGCTGCTGCCGCCGCGACCCTCCGGTGATTCTCAGGCCCTGGGAATGGAACATAGACAGGTATACATCAGTAAACATCCACAGCAGCTGCCCACCACCCTCACCCTGAACCCCTGCCCGACACATCCAGCACAGCTGCATCGCAATGCAAGCGGCAGCTGACAATGCCACCCCATGATGCACACAATGGTAGTGCACCACTCTGTAGGGCATGCCAGGCAGCCTAGCCAATACCACAGTACAGCACCAGGGCACACATGCAATATGGGCCTACTCACCTGGCTGTGGCACAGCCCCACGCCTGACACATGCCTCAAACCTCCTCGGGTGCTCTGGGTCCCTCCGCACTAGGTCGCCATACCTGTGGCGGCACTGCTCCCCCATCCTGGCCACCCCAGTCCTCTGCTGCAGTGTGGCAACAATCCTCTGCCACACCACGACCCTGGGCTGCTGCAGGGGCACCTGGTCAAACAGTTGGGGGGTGTGGGGCTGGACACAAGTGACCATGTTGACCAGCTCAACCTGAGTCCAGTTCTATGCTTGTGGTAGCCATCAATATGCCATGCTGTGAAACAAAGCCAGGGACCAAGATGGCAGCAGTAGGCACACATGGCCACGACATGCGCCAGATATGCGATGCGAGGGAACATGCATTGTGTCCGCCCATCATGCAGTCTCAGAGATGCATGGCATGGGCATGGCTAGATGGGGTCACCAGGTGAAGGGAGTGACCCAGGGGTCAGGGGTCACAACAGGGGTCAGGGGTCACCCACCTGTGTGCAGTGCACACATGTGCGATAGCAGGCCTGTCCCATCATGCGCCATGCCCCCCATCGCACAGTCGGCACACAGTGCATGATTGACACCATGATACCATTTGGCGCATGTGCACTACAGGCCTGAGCACCTTGCATGTGTACGCACTGCGCCGCGACTTAGTCTGGAGCAATCTCATTGCGCACGGAGCATAGTTACTACATTCAGATACCACATGCAAATGAGCTTATCAGCCAATGCGTGGCACACTGGGGGCATTAGCATGTCATTACCATCGCGCCAAACCTCATTTGCATGCGCTGTGCTATATAACCACCATGGAACAGCACACGCCATGGACCAGTATTGCATCCTTTTGGGGTAAGTTGCGTATGCTGCTGCAGCTCACTGGGAGTAGCCAGCACAGCAGGGTGGGACAGAACAGGATGATGTTGCCACTGACACACTGTGCTGTCCATGTCCACAGGAAGCAACATGTCAGAACGTGAGGAGGGTGAGGAGCGTGGACCTGCTCAGAAGCGCAGGCCCAGTTTCACAAAGGCAGAGACAGAGACTCTGTTCAATGCCTACCTTGACAGGGAGTCCCTGTTGAGTGGTGCCACAGGCACACCACAGGTCAGAGCTGTGGCCTGGGAGGAGGAGGTGGTGGCATGTGTCAACCAGCAGGGCAGCCACAAGTGGTCAGTGCAGGAGTGCAGGAAGAAGGTGAGCATGGAGAGGAGGTGCATCAAGGAGAAGGTGGCGGCCATCCATGCATCCCAGAATGCCACCAGAGGGGGGCCTGCAGATGCGCCACTGCCAATGGTGCAGGAGGAGTTGGTGGCAGCCACCATGTGCTGCAGCACAGTGGAGGGTGTGCCTGGCAGCGGATTCAAGACAGGTGGCAGCCCATTACTGCATGGTAAGTATGTCATCCACACACAGCTGGGGGTGTGGAGGGTGCATACATGGCCATGCTGGTGTGCATGCAGCCGGCATGCATGTCATGTGCATGTGTGTGACCCATGTGCATGCCATGCTGCAGGACACATGCAGTGGTAGTGTGGGGGGCACATGTGGGCAATGCATCACTAACATGCCTCTCTTTCTCTTGAAGCACCAGCATGCCTCCGTGCAGATGATGGGGTGGTGGTGGCAGCAGCCGTGGATGCTGAACCGGCCCCAGAGGACCAGCCTTCCACCTCCATGGACATCCGGGGGCCCGACAGGCTGCAGCTCACCACCACTGTGCAGGTGGATGTCCTGGTCCTAGGGTCAGATGAGGCCCTGGATGTGTTCCTGCAGGATGCCAGCCTTGGGGTCCTCTGCACAGAGACATAGATTGGGGTGGGGTCCAACACCGATGATGACATCACGCTCAACCTGGACAACATGGCCACTGTTGTGGGTGAGATGCCCCTGCTGGCCACTAACACAGGCAGCACACCCAGCACTCTGCCAGTGGTGAACAGCTGCCTGCCACCACTACAGGTGCAGCGGTGTGTGCTGCCATGGCTGTGCCCTGCAGTGGAGGTGGTGCAGCCGTGCAGGTGCTGGGTGGTGTGCAGCAGCCGGACAGGTGACAGCAGCATGCTGTGGGTGCCACTGGGCAGCTGGACACAGGATCCACCACCTGTGCACCTGTCGTGCCCAATCCCCCTGCAGACCCCACTGTGCAGCATCCACCAGAGAGGGGGGCTGTGCAGTATGGCCGGTCACCACATGGGGATCGGTGTCTGGCTCATGAGCCACAGGACTCTGACCCACTGGCTAAGCACACCCATTTGCTGTGGGCATCCATTCAGCAACAGGTGCTGCTCACCAATGGGGTGTGTGCACTGTGCACAGATGTGCCCCAGTTAGCCGAGCAGCAGGAGAGGGGCACTGCACAGATTCTGGCGGGGATGCAGTGCATGCAGAAGGCCACGACTGTATCCCTGGATCACATTGCCACTGCGATCTCAAATGACTTTGCGCTGCTGGCTGCCACAGGGCATGGCCAGGCAAAGATGACCCCCCACAGTGCACTGTCCACCCCTTGTACCTGGCATCGGTCAACCCCAGTACAGTCGATGCTGGGCTCTAATGTCGGCATCCCAGGCATGCCAGGGGCTGGCCTGTTTGGGCACCTTGGCATCCCCGCATGGACACAATTGCAGTCCCGCGGTTCCACCCTTGGGGGGATGTTGCACACACCCCCATGGCTGATGCTCAGCCTGTGGCTGCTGAACAGCCCAGGTGCAGCAGCCCCCGTGGCCATGGTGGCCATGGTTCCGTACAGTGGACCTGATGTGCAGGCTGCCCTGCCTGCAGTCTGCAGCTGCTGCCCAGTGCACACATGGGCGGTGTGTGTGAGCCTACCACTGGTGTGGTGCCTGTGTGGTGTGGGCATGATGATGGCAGTCTTGTGCTGGTTGCGCCTGTGCACCGGTGCAATGCATCTGATCCACACCACATAACCATGCCTGTGTGAGTGGGTGCGTGTGTGTGGGGGGGGGTCTGTGAGAGGTGCTGTGTGTGGGTGTGTGCCCCTGTCTCCCCTACCCCTGCTTCATGCCTCTATGTGTGCATGCCCAATGCCGTGCATGCCCCTGCATGTGTGCTGTGCCTGTTTGTGTGGTCCATGCATGTGTAACACACCACCTACCTGTGTGCACCATAGTGCTCCTGTGCAATGGTGTCCCAGTGTCGTCTCACCTGCTGTTGCAGCCAGGGATCCCTCCACCTAGGGGGTGGCTGTCCACTTCCCTCCAGCCCATTGCCTCCATCGTCCCCACTACTGTCGCCCTCATCAGCCTTGACAGCTATCCCATGGTCAATGGCCATGTTGTGCAGTATGCAGCAGGCCAGGGATAGGCCACAGGCTTTTGAGGGGCTGTACTGTAGGGCACCACCTGACCTGTCTAGGCAATGGAACCATGCTTTCAGCATGCCAAAGACTCACTCGATGATGTTGCGCACACTGGCATGTGCCTCATTGTAGCGTTCCTCTTCTGGGGACAATGGGTGCCGTTAGAGGGTGAGCAGCCAGGGCTGCAGTGGATAGGCACTGTCCCCTGTGTGTATAATGATATGGTTAGCCCTCTGCAATTCTTTGTTGTGCCCCTTGCCTGTCCATGGCACCCACGCTAACATGCACACCCTGCCCTCCCCATCCCAAGGTATGCTCTTCCCATCACCCCTTGCCATGCCATACTCACCCACTAGGTGGCCCATGGGGATGTCCCCATGTTCAAACCTGTGGCACAGCACTGAGCTGTGCCAGATGAACGCATCATGTGCGCTCCCAGGGTGTGTGGCGCAGACATTGGTTATGCACCCCATGGCATCGCACACCACCTGGCAGTTGACACTCGGGCTCCCCTTCCTGTTGATGTACACCACACCCTCAGGGCTAAGTGGCATGCGGATGTCCATGTGGGTGCCGTCAATGGCCCCAATCACACTAGGCATACGTGCTACCCTCTGGAAGTCCTGCATGGTTGCTGTATGCTCCACCTGTGTGCTGTGGAAATGGATGTATTCTGACACATGTGGCAGCAGAGCATTGAGGAACTGTGTGAGGAGGTGGGACGTGGCTGACTGAGTTATGCCTGTGGTGTCCCCTGTTGGTCTCTGGAAGGTGCCTGTGGTGAGCAGGCACATGACGGCTGTCACCTTCATCTCCACAGACATGGCATGGCTCTGTCTGGTAGGTGCCTGCATCTCCTCACGTCACAGCTCACAGAGCTGCTTCAGAATGGCCCTGTTCAGGTGGTTCTGGCCCACAATCTCTGTGTCACTGTACTACTCAATGGTGATGTGGGCACGGTACCACCTGTGTCGGGCATACCACCGATGGACCCTTCCACAGCCACGTTGCTGTTTCTCCTGCCCCCCACACTCCTCATTATGGCCTCCATCATGAAGGGCACACTATTCATGGCCCTTGCTATCCAATATCCCCCTGGATGATTGGCTGCTGCTGGCTGTGTGCCACCCTGGTGCACTGCCTGGCAGTGTGTCTGCCTGTCTCTCTCACTCTCTCTGCCTCTGTCTCCTTCTTCAATGCCACCTCTATCCCTCTCCCTCTGTGTCTGCCTTTGTCTGTCTGTCTGTCTCTCTTTCTTTCCTTCTTTCTTTCTTTCTTTCTTTCTTTCTTTCTTTCTTTCTTTCTTTCTCTCTATCTCACTCTCTCTCTCGCTCTCTCTCGCTCTGTCTCTCTCACTCCCTCTCACCTGGTGCAAGTGCTGTCTGTGTGCTTGTGCTCTGTATTTATAGGAACAAGTTTGCTTGGCACATCTTTGATTTGCTCTGCACTTGCGTCATGATTTCATGGTTGAATATTCCACTGCACTGGATATTCATGGGAATGCCCCCTGCACTTGCGCCTGCATTCATTATAGCTGCACATTGGCACAATGAGATTGCACTACCACTAGCTCCCACTGATTATGGCTCCTTGGCGCAAGTCCGCACTTGTGCCGGTGCAACTCAGTTGTGCCATGTACAACTGCTTTGAATATCCAGGCCCTAGTGTTGTATTCAGCACCACAACCATATTACTACAAGTTGTCAGTAATTATGTTAACAAAAAGTTACAATATACTGTATTGCACTTTGGTGGATACATTTGTTTGCCAGGTAACATAACACATTTATTTTATGTGTACAATAACATGCTATCCTGCTGGACCCAGACCAACCAGCAACAACTACCCCACAGTCTTGTACTGTCTGAAATTGTCCTTTTACCAGCATGTACACCAACTTGAATCTCAGTTCATTCCAATATTTTAGTTAAGGGAGTCCATTTGAAAAATCCAGCATATTTTTGCCATTTCCAGCATTTTATTAAATTCCCCCTCTGTTCTGTTTTTCCAGTCCCCGAAACCTCAAAGATGTTCCTGTATGATCTTCTTCCATAAAATGGTTAGCAACTGGTGAATCTTTATCGCTGGTCTTTGTTGTGCTATTCTGTTGCAAAATACAAACTTTCAAGGGTCATAGGGTTTTTCCTATATACATTGTATCACAGGGACACTGTAATAAATGAATGACTCCTGATGTTTCACATGATATATGCTGTCATATATTGAACTTTTTTGTTATTGTGTGATTGTTCACACATTTGTTTCTTGCTAGTATGGCAAAAAAAAACACACCTGCCACATAGCAGCATTCCTGGTTGGAGGGGTGCCAACAATAATTGCATCCCTGTTTCTTTTTCTGGTACTGGATGCACTGTGTGGATTAATGAATTCCTAAATGTGGCAACCTTTTTTGCTGCTACAGTTTGTCCTATTTTGGGGCTGATATTCATGTAGAATGGCCCAATTTCTGTTGATTATGTTCTTAATTTCATCCAGACTATCACTATGAGTCACTGTATGTACTATCCTTTCATCTTTTGATCCTTCTTCATCTTGACTGTCATCTATGTTATCTAAGGCCTCCCTCTGGCTAACTGTACTTATCCCTCATTTTGCTTTCATTAACATATTTTTCAGATACCCTCTCTGTTTTAATCTTTTACTGATTATTTCCAGTTGCCTATGGTAATCCTCTTCCTCTGGGCAGTTGTGTCTGACCCTTAAAATCAGAAAATATGGGATACTGTCTCTTAAGTGTTTTTCATGGTACCAGGCATGGTGTAGGAGGGTGTTCCAATCTGCTGGCTTTCTACAAAGTCCTCTGTGTAATTTTTCACCTTTTAGGTATAACTTCAAATCTAAGTACAGGATAAATGGGCAGACTTGATGGGCCAAGCAAGCCTAATCTGCCATCAAATTCTGTGTTTCTATGTTTCTACGATACTTTTTCATCACAGTTCAACAAAGACTTTAGATCCTCTGAGCACATGTTGACATATTGGTGGAACTGCTAAAGTTCTGTAGGTGTACCTTTCCATATGATAAATATATCATCAATAAACATCAAGTAAAAAATACATAACCCAATTGTCTTTGAAAGGGTTCTGTGTTCCATCTAAATTGTACCTCGTCTCAAAATTGTGCATAAAGGAATTTGCATAGGCTGAGGCTTTTTTTGACCCCATTGCCATGCCCTGTTTTGTTCAAAATACTCTGATTTAAATGAAAAATATTTCCTTTTTAGGATTAATGATGCCAATTCCTGAAGTACCACAGTGTCTGACTATGCCTCCGGTGGTCTCTGGTCCATCATGATGCCAATTGCCTGCACTTCCTCATCATGGGGAATGGATGTATGCAAATCTACATTGTCTAAACTTGATAATAGGTGACACTGCAATCCATGAGCCATTGTCTGATTTAAATTTTGTAAAATCTTGATCATATTGGCTGAATCTTGCACAAACATCTCTGTGTTTTCAATTAGTGGTTGCAAATGGAAGTTTAGGTAAGATGATATAGGTTCAAATATTGAGTCAATGCCTGAAACAATAGGCCTTCCAGGGGGATCCTGGATGTTTTTAGGAATCTTGGGAATAACATAAATTTAACTTGGCCCACCAAAGGGATAATAATAAGAGTTTATTTTCATATGTAAATAGCTAAAAGGGAACAAAAATCATATAGGTCCTCACAGGGTCAATGGAAAAGGAATAACTAACCCTAATGATATGGCCAAATCCTTTAATAGCTACTTTGAGACAGTGTTTGAAAACAAGGCTATAGTGAAACATGCTGTAACCAAAAACATCCATGAAAAATTAGATCTTAATATCACCTTGTCGCTAGTGAAGAAACATATAAATAACTTAAAAATGTGTAAATCAGTGGGCCCAGACCAGCTTTCCCCCAGAGTAATTAAAGAGATGGGTGAGCACCTAGTCTATCCATTGGTTAGGATCTTGAATAATTTGTTTGCAACAGGGGAGATACCCTGTGACTGAAAGCAAGCTTTGGTGGAACCCTTATTTAAAAAGGGAGACAGGATGGAAACATAGAATTATAGACCAGTCAGCCCAGCCCTCTATTATTTGTAAGATAGCTGAGAGTTTTCTAAAAGTAAAGTTGGAGGAAAATATGTCAATTATTGGCTTGGCAAATAAGAAACAACATGGATTTAAGAAGAATGGGGTTGCACAACTAACCATCTATGTTTCAATGAAAAAATTAAAAAATCACTTAGTGAAAATATCCCTATGAATGTCATTTTTCTGGACTTTCAAAAATCCTTTGATAAAATTCCACATCGTACTCTGATTGAAAAAATGGCTTATTTAGGGTTAGACAGTAGAATCATAAGCTGGATAAATAACTAGTTATGTGATAGACATCAGAGAGTTAGAGTGGTAGGGGAATGTTCTGAACCTATTGAGGTTATGAGTGGAGTGCCACAGTGGTCAGTGCTTGGGCCAGCTCTGTTTTCAATTTTTATTAGTGATCTATGGGCTAATATTAAGAATGCTATCATTAAATTTGCAGATGACATCAAACTGGGCAGGCCAGTTGGTACTGCAGAACAGTAGCAAGATATGGCAAGAGATCTGAAGTTAATTGCTGACTGGGCAGTTAGAAACTGAATGCCATTTAGTCTGCAGAAATGTGTTAGCATGTATTTGGGGAAGAGTAATATCTCACAGACATATGAGTTAAGTGGCATGATACTGGAGAAGGTTTCTGAGGAGAAAGATTGTGGAATTTTTATGGATAATAAATTGATTTTTAACAAATACAGAAAGCATGTGATAGCAAGAGCAAACTTCATGATTAAACATATAAACCGATGCTTCATAAATAAATCACTGAATTGTAGGGTGCCCCTATATAAATTACATGTTAGACCCCACCTGGACTACGGATCCCAGTTGTGGAGTTCATATAAACAGAGTGACATCGGGAAACTAGAGAGCATACAAAGGAGATATACAAAACCCATTGGGTCTTCGGGCAAATTAAGCTATAAAGATAGGTTGAAGAAAACTGGTTATTCTCTAGAGCAGAGAAGGGTTGGGGGAACCTTTTAATGTTGTACAAGATTATGGCAGAGCAGGAGTTGATTGAGGAAATAAATATAGTTGTCAGTGAGAAGTCCATACGGCTAAGAGGTCACAAGAAGCAAATCAAATTGACAATGGCAAGACTGAACAGCGAATATTATTCCTTTGTGGATAGAACAGGAACACTGTGGAATATGCTTTCAGTAGATGTTGTGGTTAGCAGAGATATAGGAGATTTTAAAATAAAAATTGATGACTGGTTAACTGACAATGGGACACAGTGGACCCATTGATGTGGGGAGCGATAGTATGGGCAATATATGCCTTCTTTCGCTCTATATCCAGTATGAATATCAAGTGTGAACATGAAATGCTGAAATTTTAAGGTGGCTATTTTTAAGCAATTCCCCCTCTTATTCCTTCAACCATCCAATATTCATCCTCTCTATCTCCACACTGATGTTATTTTGGGGGTCACTTCTCAGCTTAATATAATTTCTTTCATCTTCTAAAAACTTGTGACACATTATTTTATAGTAGGGTAATCCATAATAACTATCCCTCCCCCATATCTGCTTGTTTGATTACTACCCTTCTAACTTGTTTCAATTCTGCTAAGTCTGTTCTTTCTGCCTTACCTACAGTAAGTTATTAAACATTTGTTAAATAGTGGACAGAGATATACAAGACCTTTTCAGAAATTACAAGGATCAAAAACCAAGAAAAAAAGCAAGGTAGAAAGAACAGCCTTATCAGAACCGAAACAAGGCACAAGTGTTTCAGAACTGAACCACAGAAGGTGAGGATCCTGGACATAAGGAGGGCAGATTTTATAAAAATGGGTGAATGCCTCAGGGGTAACCTGTCAGGAGGAATGGCTTTGGTGGCGTGAAGGAAAAGCTGTCAAAGCTAAATGGGAGTGTAGTAAAGGTAACAAACCTCTGTGTCAAACAAGTGAGCAAAAACAAGAGGTAAAAGAGACCCCTATGATTCTCAAAAGAGGTAGCTGAAAAAGTAAAGGCTAAATGGATAGCATTCAGAAGGTATAAGGAGACACAGAAGGAGAGGAGGAGGAAGAGGAGGAGGAGGAGGAGGAGAGAGAGGTGTATCAGGGGAAACAGAGGGAAGCAGTGAAAGCAGTAAGGAGTGCAAAGATACAAACTGAAAAGAGAATAGCCCAGGAGGTAACGAAAGGGGACCAGACATTTTTTTAGGTATGTGTTCTTCTATGTTAGCATTCTGTATTTTGTATTATTTTGTATTATTGGACCTTCATTGTGTTTGATGTTGCCTGTCCACTGGTTTTTACTCTTTTAAGTATTGTACAGTGCTTTGATTTTTAGATATTGCACTTTATAAATAAACATTATTATTATTATTATTATGTACAGTAAGTGAAAAGAGGAAGGCCAGGGGTGGGATTGTAAGGTTAGAGAAAGAAGGAGCGGATTGTGCAGAGGAGAACCAGGAAAAATCAGATACCCAGATCAAATACTTTTGTAAATTGTTCACAGAGGAAGAAGAAGTGGATGGGCCACAAAAAGTAACAGAAGCTTGGGAGGGAGGGACTGAGGGAGGTAGACACTAGTCCTTTTTTGGAGGTGAGATTCCTGAATGGACTCACTAATCTGAAGGTGGGACCAGATGGTGTGCATCCAAGGGTATTGAGGGTGATCTGGGAAATACTGGATGCACCTCTGACAGTTCTATTTAACAGCTCACTAGGAACAGGAGTGCTTCCAGAAGACTGGAAGAGGGCAGATATAGTCCCACTACACAAAAGTGGTAGCAGGGAGGAGTCCGGCAATTATAGGCCAGACAGCCTGACATCAGTGATGGGAAAGTTAATGGAATCACTGCTGAAGGAAAGGATTGTAGAATATCTTGAATCCATGGGGTTACAAGACCCAAGGCAGCATGGTTTAATGGGGAGGAGGTCATATCAAATGAATCTGATACATTACTTTGACTGGAAGACAAAGGATTTAGATCAGGGTGGAGCAGTGGACATGGCCTACCAAGATTTCAGTAAGGCTTTCAACACCATTCCACATAGGAGACTAGTAAGCAAGTTGGGTATCTTAGGAGTGAGTCCAAAGGTGGTAAACTGGAAAATAAATTGGCTAGGGGATAGGTGACAGAGGGTGGTGGTAAATGGAGTTCACTCTGAGAAAAGGAGGGTGACCAGTGGGGTGCCTCAGGGATCAGTGATGGGACCAGTCTTCTCTAATGTCTTTATAAGTGACATTTCAAGGGAACTGGAAAGGGAAGGCCTGCCAGTTTGTGGATGACACCAAAATCTGCAATAGGTTGGACACTCCATGGGGGTGGAAATGATGAGCAGAGACCTGAGAAACCTAGAGAAGTGGTCATAGGTATGAATGGATTTCAATGTGAAAAAATGCAAAATAATGCACTTAGGGAACAGAAACCAAGGGGTGGAGCACAAAATGGGTGGAGTGGTGTTGATGACCACGAAGCAGAAAAAAAGACCTGGGGTAATCATATCAGATGACCTAAAGGTGGCCAGGCAGTGCAACAAGGCAGTAGATAAGGCTAGTGGGATGCTAGGGTGCATACGAAGGGGAATCACCAGTAGAAAGAGGGAGGTGATGTTGCCTCTGTATAGCTCGCTGGTAGGGCCCCATGTTGAGTACTGTGTCCAGTTCTGGAGACCACATCTCCAGAAGAACTTTGACAGAGTGGAGGCTGTCCAGTGGAGGGCAACTAAAATGGTGCTGGGTCTGCATCTAAAGCCCTATGAGGAGAGACTAAAGAACCTCAATATATACACCCCCAAACAGAGGAGGAAGAGCAGGATATGACAAAGACCTTTAAATATGTCATAGGGTAAAGAAGGTACAGGATGGAAGTATTTTTCAGAAGAAAAGGTGCTCCAAAACAAGGGCAACATAGATGTTACAAAAAGAAAACAATGCCTAAGCTTTCAGAACAAATAAGTCCTTTCAAGGACTTCCAAGGAAGGACTTGGTTGGTCCGAAACCTTAGGCATTATTTTCTTTTTGTAACATCTGTGTTGGTCCAATAAAAGATATAAACTGTTTGTTTCTGGATCTGTTCTTACAAGGATCAATACGGCAACTAATCTATTTCTGTATGTCAAAAATAAAGGGACATGCTATGAAACTAGAGGGGGTAGATTCAGGAGAGATGGGAGAACATACTTCACAGAAAGAGTGGTGGATTCCTGTAACAGCCTTCCACAAGAGGTGGTGGAGGCAAAAACAGTGGTGGAGTTCAAGAATGTGTGGGATAAGCACAAAGGGATCAGTGGAAAGGAAGGGGGAAGGGAGAAAGAGCCATAGATCAGGCATGGTCTGTGGTAATAGTGTACATAGGGACAAATGGGCAGACTGGATGGGTCAAGTGGTCCTTGTCTACCATCAAATTTTATGTTTCTGTGTTCTGTATCTATCTGGAAGACACCAAGTCAAACATCTCTGATCAGTCTTGTCAATACCCTTGAGTATGTGAAAGACTAAGATCATTTCCCCGCTCATATTCCTTTTCTTCAAGGTGAACATGTTAAAACCCTCCAGCATTTCTTGCAGCTCTAATCCCCAAACCCCTGGTCCTTTTGGTGACCCTGCATTGCACCATCTCTGCCAACTCAAAGGTTCTTTCTCTGCCAACCATACAGGCCACAAATGAACAAAAAAAAATTGCTAGTGAGTTTAAGCTGCTAGTGAAGTATCAGCAAGTTCTGTGTCACACAAGTAGATTATTTTGACTGAGTATCATGTATGTTCACACACTGGTAGTGATGATACATACTAGAGCAGGCAGGCAGAGGAAGTGCAATGCAATCCTGTTATAAGCACACTCTAAATGCCAAGCAAAACTGATCTTATAATTGGGATGTTCTTATAAGAGGGCTGCATTATAAACAGTGAAATTCCATATAAAATCTATGGTTAACACATTGAAACTGGGCTCAAAATGTATTTTACGGAAAAGAGCAGTACAATATAGCTTTATAAAAGAGCTCTTGTTCAAACAATTAGAATATTTTTGTAAAGTTCATTCATTGTCAGAGCTAACCATGAAGGAATATGTGCTGCTTTCTTTATAGGGAATATTTCGCACATTCATTCCATACTTAAGCAACTGTTAATGAGGAAACTAGATCACAATTCAGTCCAGGCTCAGCACATTCAGAATGGACAATGACCATCTACCACTACCTCTGGAAAAAAAACTGTTCTTACATGGGGTCCAGTGACCATCGCATGGGCATGGTGTGGTTCAAAACAAGTGCAGCGGCAGAGGCGAGCCACATGAAAGCGAGGTTCCTGGGCTTCAGGAGGTCAAACTTCAAAGTTGGGGATATGTTTCAGGAAGGGAGGACTGGGGGGGGTTGAAGAACAGTGAGCCCATCTGAAAGGAGCCATAGTGGAGGCAATAAACTTTTGTGTTAGGCAAATAAACAAAGGTAAGAGAAAAAGAAAACCACTATGGTTCTAAAGGGCAGTGGCCGGGAAGGTAACAGCAAAAAAGCTGGCTTTCAGTAAGTACAAGGAAACACAGAAGTAGCAGGACAGGATAGTGTATCTGGAAAAGCAGAGGGAGGCAGGGATGGCAGTCAGGAGCATAAAGGTGCAAACCAAGGAAAACATAGCCCAGACAGTAAAGAAAGGCAACCAGATGTTTTATAGGTACATTAGTGAAAGGAGGAAGACAAGGGGTGGGATCAAAAGGCTTAAGGGGGAAGACGGGGAGTGTGTGGAAAGGGACTTGGAAAAAGCATCAATCCTGAAGAAATATTTTTGTTCAGTGTTCACAGAAAAGAGGGGAAGGTGAGGGATCACAATTAAGTGGCAGGAGAAATAAGGGCAGAGAGGTGGACACCAGTCCATTTATGGAGGAGAGAGTTCTAAAAGGAATCCACAAACCTGAAAGTGGACAAAGCAATCGGACCAGATGGGATATATCCCAGAATATTAAAGGAGCATAGGGAGGTGCTAGCAGCACCACTGGCAGCTCAGTTCAATAAATTGCTGGAAACAGGAGTGGTTCTAGAGGACTGGAGGAGAGCTGATATAGTCTCTCTACACAAAAGTGGGAGCAGGGAGGAAGCTGGAAACTATGGACCAGGCAGCCTGACCTAGGTGGTGTGGAAAATAATGGAATCACTGTTAAAGGAAAGGATTGTGTAACACCTTGAATAAAGCAGAGCACAGGATCTGAGGCAGTATGGATTTACAGCAGGAGGGTCATGTCAAACAAATCTGGTAGATTTATTTGACTGGGTGACCAGGGAAGTGGATCGGGGGAGCAGTGGATGTGGCCTGCCTGGATTTCAGCAAGGCCTTCAACACCATTCCACATAAAAGACTTGTAAGCAAGTTTGGCAGTCTGGGAATGGGCCCCAAGGTGGTAAACTGGGTTAGAAACTGCTTGAGGGATAGAACACAGAGGGTGGTGATAAATGAAGCTCATTCTGAAGAAAGGAGGGTAACCAATGGGGTGCCACAGGGGTCAAGTTCTGAGGTCAGTCCTATTCAATGTCTTTATGAGTGACACTGCAGAGGGTCTAGAAGGAAAGGTATGCCTATTTGCAAATGATATTAAGAGTTGCAATAGGGTAGACACTCCAGGTGGGGTGGAAAAAATGAGGAGGGACCTAGATAAACTTGAGGACTGGTCAAGAGTGCAGCAGCTAACATTAAATGCAAAAAATTGCAATATCATGCATTTGGGGCATAGGAACCCAGGGGAGGCTTACATGATGTGGGGAGAGATACTGACAGCAACCAAACAGGAGAGGGATCTGGGGGTAATCATATCAGATGATCTAAAGGTGGCCAGGCAATGTGCCAAGGTTGTGGGGAAAGCCAGTGGGATACTTGGGTGCATAGAGGGAGGTATCACCAGCAGAAGAAAGGAGGTAGTGATGCCTATATATAAATCATTAGTGAGACCTCATCTGGAGTATTGTGTCCAGTTCTGGAGGTCACATCTACGAAAAGACATAGGGTGGAGGCAGTTCAGAGAAGGGAGACAAAAATGGTGCAGAGCCTGCACCAAACGTCATATGAGAAGAGATTGGAGGACCTCAATTTGTACACCCTGGGGGGGGGGGGATATGCTAGAGACCTTCAAATATCTCAAGGGCATAAATAAGGTACGGGAGGGTAGCATCTTTCAGAAAAAGAGATGTTCTAGAACAAGGGGTCATGACATGAGGTTGGATTGGGTAGACTAAGGGGTAATGTGAGGAAGTATTTCTTCACAGAAAGGGTGGTGGATGCAAGAAACAGCCTCCCAGCTGAGGTGGTGGGGGCACATTTGTTTGGTGAATTCAAAAATATGTGGTATTTGCATAGGGGCACCTTAGCAATAGTTAGGAGAACAAAGCCAGAGATCAAGTAGGGTCTTTGCTTTTTGCAGCAGGTAGGGAAAATGAGCAGACTAGGTGAGCCTGGTGGTCCTTATCTGCCATCAAATTCTATGTATTTATGTAATTCACTGTGGTATCCTGAGCAAGTCAATTGCACCCCTTGTATTTAACCTCTATCTAATCTATGTTTGAATTCTTCGAGTCTCCTGTGTGCTGAAATGGCAGCAACCTTCTCTCCCCTCCCACTCCTAGACTGTAAAGCACTCTGGGATACAGTTTGCATGAAAGGCTATATATAAAGGCAAATACCATTCCTTTCCAGTGTTCATAGTTATAGCATTGGCTCATCTGCCCCAGGATCCTAAACTTATTACTCCTAAAACAGGAGTGCAACACATCCAGACGCCACTCTAATCCTGGGATTCAGTCTTACACTACTGAGGAGGGCCCATGCTAACTCCTGAATAACATTGAGAGACTTACAGTAGAGTCATTGTATTCAGAAGTAGATAGTAAAATATCTATGGGACTATGTTCAATCAAGATTCTTCTTAGGACTGCAGCTGTCCAGAAGAACCAGCTCTTTCATGGCACCACATACGTGCAGTATTGGGGCTTGGAACTGTAGGGGGAAAACCCAGTGTATCGTCATTTTTAAAACTACAAGAAATCTCCCAATCACCACCATGATGAAAGTTCAATTTCAGCTTTATCATCATTGCCATCATTAGATCAACTTTAAAGGTAGGATCATGCAAGTCAAACCAATTAACCATAATAAATCGAAAAATTCAATAGTCTTTTCTCCTAAAACCAATTTTGTTGGCTATTACTAAAAACTCAGAACAAGCCCCACTTTAGTATAGGTATTTTCCTCCATCATGTTGTACTTGTAACAACATAGAAACAGCAGTTCTAACAAGATAATGCTATAAGGTTGTGAGTTTATTGCATTAGCCTTTAGAAGCAACATTTAGTATTTTTCCTGTGTTCTCTGATATGCTAACCTTTGTACCCTTTTGATGCAATATAAATATTTACAAAAAATAGATAGTTGTTTTTACTATTCAGAGATCATTCATCATACCTGCCAACAATCTAGCTGTACAATTGAGCTATTTATTCAACTTGCTTGTTTAGGTAAATGAAAACAAGACTGGGTCAAGTCTCATTTGTATAAAAGATGAATGACATGACTAAATGCAATCCCTGTATATATCAATGTGGTGTCTGTGATTGAACCAGTCACAGTGCTAAACCACTTAGTAAACACTGGTGTTCTTGTAAGGGAATTTTAAAGACTTTTAAAATTGTGTCAGCATATAGAGTACCTCTGTCAGCAATCACTGATATTTTGATAAGCAAAGTTTTCATAAGCAAAAGGTTTTAACTGATTGTACTTTACTGTTTCAGCAGTTATAGTTATAGCTATAAAAGGGAATATAGTGCAGTGGTTAAGGATACTACAGTACAAACCAGGAGACCTGGGTTTGAATCCCACATCCCCCACTTGCATACCGTGTGACCCTATGCAAGTCACTTAACTTCCTTGTGCTCCCAGGCTGCACCTGGAAATAAGCTTCAGCTTAGTGTTTCTTTCCTGGTTAAACAATTTTCCCCTTTATAGGGAACATCCTGTCTCTCTCTCTCTCTCTCTCTCTCTCTCTCTCTCTCTCCCCCTCCATATACATACACATATACTCTCTCCCCCTCCATACACACTATATATATATATATATATATATATATATATATATCAAGAGAGAGAGAGAGAGATTCTCTCTCTCTCGAGATATAGATATATATATATATATATATATAATTGTAAAACCTTTGTTGAAGAATCAGTTAGGGTTCCTACTGAAGCAACAAAGTCAGGGAAATTAGGCATTAGGGTTTTCAACCCTAACACCCCACCCAACCCTACAATCGCAACTGCAACCCCACCCTCCATACACCAACAGGTGTCGAGGTGTGCCTTGATGATGAAGGACTGTTTTCTTTGTTGCTGGTTTAAAAAGGAAAAATTAAAGACATTGTGGGACCATTTTCTTTATTGCATGTAAGATATGCATTTGTGGGCACTGGGAGTGGACTCCCCAATGTCCAGGGCAGAATAAAATATTAAAATACTTTGGGGACACTGGGAGTGGGCTCCCCAGTGTCCCAGACTGCTTGGGGGGGATGAAACAGGGTTGTAGTGCAATCCTACTTTGATCGGAGATCAGGATGGGAAGGGGGTCCACTATATTATGGAAACAGGATTGGAGTGTGATCCTACTTTGATTGGGCATTGGGGATGGGACGGGATTCGGAGAGGGAGTCAGCAGTATGAAGAGGGACTGTTTTCTTTGTTGCAGGTTTAAAAAAATTAAAGACATCTTGGGACCATTTTCTTTTTTACAGGTAAGATAGGTATTTCTGGGCACTGGGAGTGGGCTCCCCAGTGTCCGGGAGGGGGGTAATACATTAAAATAATTTGGGGACATTGGGAGTAAGATCCCCAGTGTTTCAGACTGCTTGGAGGGATGAAGCAGGATAACAATGTAACCCTACTTCGATGGGGGAATCAGGATGGGAGGGGGTTCCACTATGCTATGAAAACAGGATGTCTGTCTATCTAGCTAACTAGCTAACATATTCTAATAATTCCCATTACACCATTAGAAAGTATGCAGTAATAATGTGCTCAGACATCTAAAACCTTTCTTTTTTCTTTATTTCTATTGCTTTTGTTCCCACCGTCACTGCACACCCGTCATCATGTTGCTCTAGATCCAATAGCATAGTTTCACTTTCCTTTCTGTTATTTGATTTATTTTACCATTTTTTAAATATGCACACTAAATTCATTGAATGTGTTGCATTTGACAATATGCAGCAACAATTTCATTACTCTGTGACATCTGTAACTATACAGGAATCACTGTTTATGAAAGGATTAACATGTCTCTATAACACACAATCCTGGTCCGACCTCCTGCACAGATGCAAAAATTCTATGTCGCTCTGGTCATCTATTTTTTGCCCCATAGGAAATAATGGAGAATTCAACATTTAATAACTTTAGAACGGATTAATATTTTTTCATCAAGCCTTCAAGAGGCACATCTGTGAGTCCAATGCTTTCTACCCTGAAATTTTCAGCCCAGAAGCTAAAGCCGTTTCTGAGATGCAAGTGGACAAAAAAAAAACAGCAAAAACCACAAAAACCTCTGTTTTTTTTCAACACACTGTATCTCAGAAACCAAACAAGGGATTCAAACCAATTTTGCCACATCAAGAGACTTATCCCTAAGGATGGAGCTTGCCAAATTCCATGCAAATCTGTTAAAGTATTCCAAAGTTATTAACCTGCAAAAATTAACCTTTAACATTAACACTCTCACTCCCGAACTATAGTGGCGCTACCATACTATGATATATATATATATATATATATATATATATATCATAGTGATGTGGTAGCGCCACTATAGTTCGGGTAAGTGAGAGTGTTTAAATGTGTAGTTACACCTGTCAGAATTAATTGATTTGTGTTGAAAAGGAGACAATAGTACTTGCATGTGTATGCAAATTGTGTAACTACACAACACGCAAATGTGAAATGAGTTAACAACTACATAGTAGTTACATGTAACTGCACAGTAGTTACAGTGCTGTTACAGTATAGTTATACAGTAATTACAGTATAGTTACGGACACTTAAAATAAAGTGTTACCAAAACAACTAAAACCATATTTCCCTGATGTTGTGGCTTTTGAACAATGATGCAGTAACAATCTTTTTTTCAAGTAAATATTATATATAGCAGTATTAGAGTGGGCAATAGCTCTTATATGCTCTCCCATTTGCATTCTGAATTGCTGTATAGTTCTGCCCACATAAAAATGCCCACAGCTGCAATATACAATATAAACAATCCCCACACTACTGCATGTAATAAAGCTACATATCTCAATCTCTTTGCCTGTTGCAGGATCATTAAATTTCCCATCCGGCCTTACATATTTGCAAAAGGAGCATTTTCCACATCTGAATGAAGAGATAGAGATACGTAGCTTTATTAAATGTGGTAGTGTGGGGATTGTTTATATTTTATATTGCAACTGTGGGCATTTTTATGTGGACAGAACTATACGGCAATTCAGCGTGCGAATGGGAGAGCATGTAAGAACGATTGCCCACTCTAATACTGCTTATGCAATTGTTAAACACATTTCAAATCAAACTACAGTGAAGCATGACATTAGTTTTACTGGAATTGAGAAGGTCTGTATGGGTTCTCGAGGTGGAGATCTCAAAAAAAAAAAGGTGGGGCAGTGAGAGAGCTTCTGGATATGCTATCTTAAAGCAAGAAGTGATAAGGGGCTGAATGAGAATATAGATCTCTCTGCCTTTCTGAGTAAATTATAAATAATATCTGGTATAAGTAATATTTCAGTCAAGATGCATATAAATATTTTGACTAAAATTGATGTATATAATGGTGCAGGCTGCAATATGTCACAATGTAATGGGCATTGATGGGAATTGGTAATTGCTTGCCTGTAGTGATGCCCCGTAGTAAGTTGTAACCCATCAGCATGTAATAAGGATCTATTTAAATCAGTAATGGTATATATGAATGCGCTTGATTGGGAATTTAAATTAATGGTTATTTTCCTGTGTAAATGAAATTTAAACATAGGGGCCGGGATATTCAAAGCAGTTGTGCATGGTGCAACTGAGTTGCACCAGTGCAAGTGCGGACTTGTGCCAAGGAACGATATTCAGCAGGAGTCATTGCACAGCACAAATCCCATTGCGCCAATGTGCAATTATAATCAATGCAGGCGCAAGTGCAGGGGGCATGCCCATGAATATCCAGCGCAGTGCGATATTCAACCGTGGAACCATGGTGCAAGTGCGGTGCAAAACTGAGATGGGCCAAGCAGACTTGAGCCTATAAATACAGGGCACAAGCACACAGACAGCACTTGTGCCAGGCAAGAGGGAGAGAGAAAGAGTGACAGAACAAACAAAAGAAGGAAGGACAGACAGACAGACAGAAAGACAGACTGAGAGAGACAGAGCGAGTGAGAGACAGACAGACAGAGGCAGCCACAGAGGGAGAGTGACAGAGGTGGCAGTGGAGAGGGAGACAGGGCCAGAGAGAGGGACTGGGACAGGCAGGCACAGTGCCAGGCAGTGCACCAGGGTGGCACACAGCCTGCAGCAGCCGACCACCCAGGGGGATACAGGACATCGTGGTCGTGGATAGTGCGCCCTTCCTGATGGAGGCCATAATGAGGGGTGTGAGGGGGCAGGAGGAACAGCAACGTGGCTGAGGAAGGGCCCATTGGCGGTATGCCCGGAGCAGGTGGTACTGTGCCCACTTCACCTTTGAGAACTACTCCAACACAGAGATTGTGGGACAGTACCACCTGAACAGGGCCATTGTGAGGCACCCTATCAGAGGAAAGCTACAATGAGGCACATGCCAGCATGCACAACATCATTGAGTGTGTATTCAGCATGCTGAAGGCACGGTTCTGTTGCCTAGACAGGCCTGGTGGTGCCCTATAGTACAGCCCCTTGAAAGCCTGTGACCTATTCCTTGCCTGCTGCATACTGCACAACATGGCCATTGACCGTGGGATAGCTGTCAAAGCTGATGAGGGTGACAGTAGTGGGGATGACAGTGGCAATGGGCTGGAGGGTGGTGAACAGCCCCCCCCCCCGAGTGGAGGGATCCCCATCTGCAATGGATGGTGTGCCAGCATTGTGACACCGTCGCACAGGAGCACTATGGTGCATGCAGGTAGGTGGAGTGAAGCCCATGCAAGAGCCACACACACAGGTACAGCACACAGGCAGAGGCATGCATGGCAATGGGCATGCACACACAGAGGCATGGTGCAGGGGTAGGGGAGTCAGTGGCACACAACCATACACAACTGCACACAGCATCACACAGCAACACACACATGCACCCACGCACCCACACACCCAGGCGCTGGCATGTGGCGGGGATCAGATGCATTGCACCAGTGCACAGGTGCAACCGGTGCTGAACTGCTTTCATCATGCCCACACCACGCGGTCCAGCGGCTGGGCAGGCATGTACACAGGCAGTGTGTGGTGTGACACATATGCACCACACCAGTGGTATGCATGCACAGGGCAGCAGCTGCAGACAGTGGTCAGGGCGGTACACACATCAGGACTGCCATGAGAAACCATGGCCATTGCAGCCAAGGGGGTGGTCACACCAGGGTTGATTGGCAGCCACAGGCTGTTCATCAGCCACAGGGGCTGTGTGCATCAGGCCCCCAGGGCTTGAACTGTGGGACCATGACCAGGTCCATGCAGGGGTGCATAAGCATCCAAATTGGCCTGCCTCAGGCACGCCTGGGATGCCAACATCAGAGCCCGGCGTCGACAGTAAGGATGTTGCCTGATGCCGGGATCATGGGGTGGACAGTACACTGCATGGGGTCTGTTGTGGCCGGCCATGACCTGTGGCAGCCAGCAGTGCAAGGCCATACATGTTCACATTCCTGGGATGCAGTTGTGGCCTCCTGCATGCACTGTATCACCGCCAGGAGCTGCACAGTGCCCCTCTCACCCTGCTCGGCTGCCTGGCACACCTCTGTGTGCAGTGCATGCACTCCAGCAGCAAGCAGCACCTGTTGCTCCATGGAGGCCCACAGCAAATGGGTGTGCTCTGTCAGTGGGTCAGCGTCCTGGGGTTCCCAGGCGGGATGCCGACCCTTCTGTGGTGACCGGTCATGCTGCACAGCCCCCCCTCTCAGGTGGACACTACACAGTGAGGTCTTCATGGGGCATGTCCCTAGCTGGTGCCCCGGCAGTGGACCCTGCATCCAGCTGCCCTGTGGCACCTGTAGCCTGCTGCCATTACCCGTCCAGCTGCTAAACGCTGCCCAGTGCCTGCGCAGGTGCACCACCACCACACAGCACACCTGTGGCAGTGCACACAGCTGCACCTACAGTGGCAGTAGGCAGATGTTCCTCCTCTGTCAGGTCACTGGGCGCGCTCCCTGTGTTGGTGTCTGGTATGGGTGTCTCCTACAACACCGCCCATGCTGTCCAGGATTAAGGTGAGGTTGTCATCGGTGTCGGACCCCACCCCTATCTGTGTCTCCATGCAGAGGATGCTGAGACTGGCATTCTGTAGAAACACATCCAGGGCCTCATCCGACCCCATGCCCAGGACATCTGGCTGGACAGTGGTGGTGTGCTGCAGCCTATCAGGCCCCCAGATGCCCGTGGTGGTGGATGGCTGGTCATCCGGGGCTAGTCCTGCCTCCACAGCCGCTGCTGGTGCCCCATCCTCCACATGCAGGCGTGCCAGTGCTGAAAGAGTAAACAGGTGTGTCAGCGATGCAATGCCCACAAGTGCCCCCCCCAAACACAGCCACTGCATGCTGTGCATGGCCGACATATGTACCATGCAGTGATGGGCTACCACCCGTCTGGAATCCTCCACCAGGCACACCCTCCACGTTGCTGCAGCACATGGTGGCTGCCACCAACTCCTCCTGTGCCATGAGCTGTGGCACATCTGCAGGCCCCCCTCTGGTGGCATTCCAGGCCACATGGATGGCTGCCACCTTCTCCTTAATGCACCTCTTATCCATGCCCACCTTCTTGCAGTACTCCTGCACTGACCGCTGGTGGCTGCCCTGCTGGCTCACACATGCGGCCACCTCCTCCCAGGCCCCAGCCCTGGCCTGTGGTGTGCCCATGGCACCACTCAACAGGGGCTCCCTGTTGAGGTAGGCATCAAACAGGGCCTCTGATTCTGCCTTCATGATGTTGGGCCTGCGCTTGCGAGCAGGACCACGCTCCGCTCCCTCCTCCCATTCCGACATGTCACTTCCTGTGGACATGGACAGCACAGTGTGTCAGTGGCAGCAGCACCCTATTCTGTCCACCCCTGCTGTGCTGGCTGGGCTCAGTGTGCTTCAGCAGCATACGCAACTTACCTCAGAAGGATGCAATATTGGTCGATGGCCTTTGCCGAACAGTGGTGCTTTTATAACGCATCACATGCAAATGAGATTTGGCCCAATGGTAATGACATGCTAATTCCCACAGTGCGCCACGCATTGGCTGATGAGCTCATTTGCATGTGGCAGCTGAATATCGCGTATTTGTTCTGTACGCAATGAGCAAGTCACGGCGCAGGACTGCAGTGCACATGCACAGGATGGTGTACTGTTGCTTATTGTGCACTGTGTACCCACTGCACAATAGGGGCCATGGCGCATGGTGCACCATGTCTGCTATTGCGCAAGTGTGCACTGTGCGGCTGCCGACCCCTGACCCCTGCTGTGACCTCTGTCCCTGGGTGACCCCTCACCCATGAACCCGCCTAGCCACGCCCATGCCATGCATCTTTGAGACTGCGCAATGGGTGGACACAGTGCATGTCCCCTCGGCCCTTGCATCTGGTGCATATAGTGGCCACGTGCACCTGCCACTGCCATTTTGCTCCATGGCTCGCACCTCAGACATGGTGCAACAGTGAGCTGGATGAGTGGCCAACTGGACGCAGGTCGAGCTTGTCAACCTCGTGGCCTGCGTCCAGCCCCACGCACCCCAACTGTTTGGCCAGGCACCACTGCAGCAGCCCCGGGTGGCTGTGTGGCTATTGCTGCCTCACTGAGGCAGTGCACAGGGGTGGCCATGATGGGGGAGCAGTGTCACCACCGCTACAGGGACCTAGCTCAGAGGGACCCAGAGCACCTCAGGTGACTGGAGGTGTGCGTCAGGCATGGGGCTGTGCCATAGCCAGGTGAGTAGGCCCATCATGCATGTGTGCCCTGGTGCTGTCCTGTGGTGTTGCCTAGGCTGCCTGGCATGTCCTGCAGGGTGGTGCACTACCATAGTGAGCATTGCAGGGTGACATCACCCTCCGCCCCTTGAGTTGCGATGCCACTGTGTGTGATGTGTCAGGCAGGGGCTCACTCTGTGCACATGGGTGGGGCTGGTGGGCAGCTGCTTTGGTTGGTTACTGATGTGTACCTGTTTCTGTTCCATTAACAGGACCCGAAGACCGAAGGTGGGCAGCGCTAGCAGGATGCCAGGCCGCAGTGGCCCAGGGTAGAGGAGCAGTTCCAGCACCAGAGGGGCCCAGAGGACAGGTAGGCACTGACATTGTCCTGTGCACCATCATTGGGGGGTGGAGGGGGCGTGGGTGCAGGCATGGCCAACTGTGCCATGTGCCATGGCAGCTGTGTGTGTCACACTGTGAGTGGTGCCCGCCACTGTAACGCATCCATTGGACATGTGTGCCAGCTGCTGGTGGGGTGGGTGTGTGCCTGGATGCCACTGTTATTGCTGTAGTGCCCCCTGAGCACTGTGCCATGTGACTGCCATGACGCAGTTGGATGGCCACTTTGCAGTGGGGACCACTGCTGTGCGCTGATGTGGTGTGCCACATTGCTGGTGGGCATTGACCCACAACCCTGTGGGTGGCCTTTACGGGCCCTCTGGGGGGGTATTCTCTCTGCCAAGTGCGCGCTGTGGATAGGCATGGTACCTTGGGACATTGCACTGATCAGCTGTCCTGTCCCTTGTTCTAGGTGTCCAGTGGTGGCGAAGGACGCCACTCTGCTGCTTGCTCCTGAGGCAGTTGATACTAATTACATCGACTATGATGGAGGCGGTGATGCAGGTCCAGTGCATGATGTTGGCGGACAGACGGCAGCGACGTGTGCAGGGGGCAGCAGGCCGTGGCCACTGCTAGTTGGGCCCTGAGTTCCCCTGTTTCCCCAGCCACACCTCCCCCTCCAGTCCCTCTTCCCACTGTACAGTCCTTGTTCCCTACCCCCTCCCCTCACATTCCTACCCTCCACCACACCCTTCTCTTGTATATAGTTGTTTTGCACAATATATTACTTTTGCCTTACCTGCCTGTCTCTGTGTCTGCTTTGCAGGTGGCATTAGGAGCCATGCTGCAGTGGCCCAGTGCCTGTCTGTGTGGTGTGCATGTGTTGGGGCACGTGTTGTGCTTCTGTGGATCAATACTGTGTGCTGCAGTGTGTCTCACTGTGGTGGTGTCCCTCCCCTCAGTCGATGGCTGTGCCTTGGGGCACCCTTGGGGCAGCTGTCAGGGTTCTGTGGTGGGTGTGTATGCTTGGCTGCATAGTCCTGGGTGTGGCCTGCCCTGGTTTGGATATGCAGGGGCCACGGCCTGCTGCCTCTGGGGGCCCCCTTGGTGGCCCTCCATCCACCATTGGCACCCCCATTACCTACTGTCTGTACCACTGCTGTGTTCTGGGGTGGGGGTCTGGGTGCCTGTGTGCTCCCTGCTGTACCCAGCTGGTTGTGGGCTCCTGTGGCCTGTCACTATGCTTCCCTGGCTCTGTCCCTGGGTCTCCTCTCTGTGCTGTGCCCCCCTCTGTTGCTCTGTTGCTCTGCTCCCACGGTTGCCCTGGGGCTTCTCTGTCTGCCCATGGTGCACCTGTGGTTTCGCCATGGCGCACCTCTGGTTGCACCATGGTGCATCCACAGTTGCACCATGGCGCATCTGTGACATATTCAGCTGGGTTGCACTGGTGGAGTGCAGCCAGAGCAACCTCTGAATATGGCTCCTGTTGCACCATGGCGCATCAGATTTGCGCTGCACCGGACTTGCATTGGCCTTTGGCGCATTTCTGAATATCTGGGCCAGGATGTACAATATATTTGAAGTGTGTTGTACTGATTTAAAGAAAGTTGTACTTGATGGTATACATATACATGAAAGTTAAATAGTTTGTGCTGCATAAAAGGTTGTGTCACTCTGTTTCTAAAGCCAAGTTCCTGGCTTAATTGAGTAATGCCAAATAAGTAACATTACACGTGCTGTTTTTTAATTGTATTGATTGGGGGTATGTATATACCATGGTGGAAGTGTAATGAAATTAACTCTGATGAAGCAGGGCGCTGTCCTTGCAAAACGTTAGTTCTTTTTTCTCACACTTAAAATGTATTTTTTGTACTGCATTTTATAATAAATGGCAACAAATATTTGACCATTGACATCCATCTGTTTTTGGTGGGTGCTGTTATTTGAATTTGCTATAAAGTGTAATTAGAATGGTAACTAAAATATGATTACAATATAGCTTCAATCTGCTACAGTTAAATGCATTGACTGGCAGCTCATTAGATGATGTTCAATGTCTGTATTCCAGTTTTTCATGAACTTACAGGTTAAAGAGCAGTTGACGCCTTTGGAAAAACTTTGGAAAACGTAATATTTAGACACAAATCGGCTTCTATTTCATATATCTTGTATAGATTTCTCCACTTATTATTTATTACTGAATAAATTCCCACAAAAACAAGATATTTTATCACTCAGAGTTTATCTGCCTCTATAGCATATTCCCTACTTGAAATCATAATGCCCTGTTATTACATCACAGTTAGTTGCCATGGGAATAACTGTGATGTCACAAGTAGAGTATTACAACATCAGGTTGGGAAGAAGCAATAGGAGCTGATGAACCCTCAAGATCAAATATCTTGTTTTTGAGGCAAATGACCTCAGTAATAAGTAATGGGGATAAGACATACACAGCCAATGAGAAATACAGTATAAGCTGCTTTGTGTCCAGCTATTATATTTTTGAAAGTTCTTTTCGAGGCGTCGGTGGCTCTTTAAAAAACATGCAATCTAATATTATGAATAGATATATAATTGTACACCAAAATGTTTCATTTGCATAATTACTAATTGGTGCTGTAACAATATTGTGGCTAGGAAATAATGGCATTGTTTTAATGGTTAATGCCTAGATAACATGTATTTGCAAGTGCTCACAATTACATTTACCAAAGACGATATGTGGAATGGAGGGGAGAGACTATGAGAGCAGGCTGGGAGTCCTGAATATGTACACCCTAGAGGATAGAAGGGCCAGGGGGGACATGATAGAGACATTCAAGTATCTGAAGGGGATCAATAAGGATGGGGCAGATGAGGTCTTTAAGCTAAGAAGGGAGAGGGACACCAGGGGTCATGGGCTAAGAACAGAGGGGGGAAGACTTAGGAGGGAAATGAAGAGACATTATTTCACAGAGAGGGTGGTAGCAAAATGGAATGCACTACCAGAATGGGTGGTATCATGTAAATCTGTGAACAGCTTTAAAAGGGCATGGGACAGGGAACAGGGGAGAGTGAGGGTGGGGGTGGTGGGGGTTGGCAGTGGGATGACAATAGGGAGGGGAGTGGGGCAGCTGCAAACTAGGGGTGCTAGCTGCACACTCGAGCAGACTTAGATAGACTGGGTGGTCTGTTTCTGCTGGCACATTCATATTTTCATATGTATGTCAGTACTGTAGCTGTGATGTAAGTTCTCATTCAGAAATCAGTCCCTCATGACTTACTGCTTACTAAACATGCAATCTAATATTAGACCCTACTCACATGGGTGTCAGGGAATGTGTCAAATGTGCATACCCAGGCCTGGTGATCAACAGCAGCCATCCAATCAGATGGACTGACCACCAGCAGATTGGATCCTGCACTTTGTGCTTCCCCACCCAGACCCCTCTCCCTCTATAGGAGAATGATACAGAAGCACAATGGTCCCCGAAGATAGCCCTGGAGCGAGCGGGCTGGTTACAAATTGAAACAGGTCAGTGGATCGCGGATCCGAATATTCCTATTCCTGGGGTATCTGGGGAGGGAGAAATTGAAGCGGGTAAAAGTTTTTCGAATATGGACATAGGCCTTCCTCCTTCTGAAATCCCACAGACTATTAAAAGCCACGGGATTAAGGAATAATAAAATTCTAACTCAGCTCCTCTTATTCTACATTTAAATTCTCCCAATGATGGTTTATTACAAAATGATGAAATTTCTAACTCCCCTTGTGGTTCTCGGTCACAAGAGGCAGCTTTGAATATAGCTCTGGAAACCGACTTTCAGGCCCAAAGTTTTACACCTGTGCTGGAAAATAACTCAAATATAACACAGGATGTTCCAGGCCTACAAGAACCAGTACCTACCTATGCTAGCCTTTTTAAAAAAACAGTATCTCTTGCTAAGCGTCGTAATGCTGTAAAGCTACTCTTTTTAGGTTCTATTGATAATATGCCTGATAGGTTTTATGTGGGCCGAGTTTTGATGAAACAAATGTTGGGGTTCTTACCTAGCGAGGTTTATGCCTTGATTCACTCCCCGGGGGAAAATACATTTGATATTAGTTTTCAGTCTCCCGATTTACTGAATACATTTTGGATGAAGTTTGCTATCTTAAAAACAAATCCGGCCTGGGCTCATATTCAGGCTATACCCCTGACAAAACAATCTTTTAAAGTTGTTACAGTTCTTTTTCGAAATGAAGGAGTAAATGTCGAGGACATTTCTTATTGGCTAGAACGCAGATGAAAGTTGCAAGGTAATCCTGAACCTATCCTTGACTCAGAAGGCTTTTGGAATGGGGGTTGGCGATATAAAATTAATCTACCTCAGACTGATGAAGGTTTACAGCATCTGCCTAGTTGCTTTTATCTGGGCCAGGATAAAGGATTTATCTTTTACCCAGGCCAGCCCTGTCATTGTTATAAATGCGGCTCAGGACGCCATCTGAGTCGCACTTGTGATACTGTAAAGTGCGTTCAATGTGGGGAACTGGGACATTTGATGTCAGACTGCCATCATCCTGCTAAATGCTCCCTTTGTGAAGACCTACATGCTTATACAGATTGTCCTTGGGCTGCTCAAAATAAAAGTATTAGAGATTTCTGTGTTCAACATTTTTTTTTGAATACAGCTGTACATGCTGTAGCAAAACCAGCCCCGGAGATCTGGCTCGATTCTTTTAACTCAGGAAGCTTCCTCTACTGAGCCTAACAATCTAGTCTCTGAGCATGTAAACAGTGCCCTTCAAGATGATATTATGCCAATTCAAGCATCCCCCCCATTAAAGATATCCCCTTCTTCTGTCCAAATGCCTCCTCCCCCACGACCTTCAGAGGATGGTATTCAAGTTGTTTCTCATAGATGCCACAGCCTACAGTCCAGGTCCATGACAGTTACAGTGACTGAACCAGAGTCAGAGCTCTCTCTACAAAATTCCTATACAATTCTACAGGATGATGACGGCACTGAATCTGACTCTACTTCAGTACAATCTTCCCAATCGGAAGTCCCCTCTGATGTGGATCTAGTAGAGCAACCTGTTACTGGGAAGAAAAAGAAATCCCGCTTAGGTTCACGTAAATGGACTAAAAAGAAATGATTACCATGTATTCCTTGTGTGTATGAGCCTGTCTGTAATTTTCTTCCCAGATGAGTTATCCTACCCCTTTTTTTTCTTATGACTGGGATTTATACCATTACCATTGCTTCTCTTAATGTTAATAGTATTTTCTCTGCTAGGAAAAGAGTCTTGATATATTCTTTGTTTGATAAAGGGGATCAAGATGTGGTTTTCTGTCAGGATACTCGCCTCCACACTAGAACTGAGTTAGAAATGGCAGCAGAGGACTGGAAATGGGGAGTTATGTATGGCTCCTTCGGTGAGGATAATTGTAGTGGCGTAGGTACTGGAATACATAACCTTTCTGGTAAGCTACTTCAATTACTTGAATTAATTCCTGAGAGAGTCTTGTTTTTAGATCTGAATATATGTGGACTTCAGTGCCATTTTATTAATGTTTATGCTCCTCAATTGAAAACAGCTAGGATCAACATGTTTAAAGTGATTCAGCCGGATTTATTTACAGCAAGGCATGTGTTTCTTGGTGGGGATTTTAATTGTAGCAGATATTTAACAGATACAGGGGGAAAAGCGAAAACTTTTTTTGTGATGCACACTGTTTAAATTATCTGTTAATACAAAAAGGCCTAATAGACGTCATGGCATTATCAGGAGCCCCTCAGAAAACCTATTTTCGGGGAACTTCAGCTACAAGAATTGACTTTTGGTTTGTATCAGACTCCTTAGGAATAGTCAAATCATTAACAGTACATGTCACTCCATCTGATCATGTTATTATTCAAGTGACGGTATCTAGTCATGAAATTCTACAACATGGTCCTGGTTATTGGAGACTGAATATGGCTCTTCTTGCTCTTCCCACTGTGGAAACCGGTCTGATTTCCCTTTTGGAGCAAGGAGATCTGTTTTTTGTCTTTATGACTCCCATGGTATTTGGTGGGAAGATACAAAAAAAGATATAAAAACATATTTTAAAACCACTGGTAGGCTTAATGGGTTACAAAAAAAACTCTGTACCAAGCTTACAGAATTAAATTTCAAAATATTTTGTCCCTAGCTGCCCAAGGGGATAAATCTGTTCTTCCTGAATTAGACTCTGTGAGACATCTCCTTAATACTGTACAATATGATAGATTAAAGTCCTTGGATCAAGAATGGAGTTTTGGGACTCAAGGGACTAAAGTTTTTATGAATTCTTCTCATTTTTGTGTGCAACAACGCCAACAAAAATATATAGAATGTCTCGTAGACCCTTCTGGTAAAATGTGTACATCTCAGTCTGATATTTCTCAAGAAGTTGATAGACACATCTCATCCTTATTTAATACATTAGGTCCTTCACCAGACATCCATACACCTTGGTTATCGGAGATTTCGTTACTACAGCTTTCTGGATATCAAAATAACCTATTGATATGTCCACTTACTTCTCAGGAGGATTTTGCTGCTTTATCTCAGGCCACTGATGGAAAGCTCCTGGGAAGGATGGCCTTCCTTACAATTTATACAAATAAATTTTTAGAATATTGTTATCTGAATTCACAGCAGTTCTACAGGAAATGTTGGACTCTGGGATTTTACCCAATAGTATGACAGAAGGCTTAGTTCTCCTTATATATACAAAGGGGGATATGGAGCTCCTGTCTAACTGGCACCCCATAACTCTATTAAATGCAGATTTTAAGGTAGTAACAAAAATATTGCATAATCGATTAGTGATTTACTCTGACTACCTTATCCATCCTGCTCAGTCCTGTTATATCCCTGAGAGATGGATAACAGATAGTCTCATTTTATTACGAGAAATTTTCCATACAGGAACATCTGAAGAACTTTTAGGTCTAATTTTTAGTATGGATCAGGCAAAAGCTTTTGACTCAGCACATCATCAATACCTTTGGGATTGTTTGAGCAGTTATGGCATACATAAAACCTTTGTCAGTTGGTTTCGGAATTGTTACAGTAAGGCCATAGCACAGTCTTACTGTAATGGATGGTTAGGATGAACTTGTCGTGTTAGGCAAGGAGTCAGTCAAGGGTGTCCCATGAGCCCTTTATTATATATATTTACTTTAGATCCGTTAATACGGAAAAGTTATAACACTGTATCTGTTTGAGGGGTTTCCTTTTCTAGCTTGGATGCTGAGATTAAGTGCATAACATATGCAGATGATTTATGCTTTATTGTTGGTGATAAAGCTTCAGCGCTTGTATTGGAAGACGTTCTGGATAGTTTTCTGTGACATACTGGGGCCATGTTAAATTATTCAAAGTGTAATTGTGTGCCCCTAGGATATGCTGAAATTTCTGATACACAGATAATTGGAATAAAAGTAGTTTCCACTTGTACTATTTTAGGTTTGCTGTTTGGTATTAGTGATTTAGCTTTAGAAAACTGGTCAATTAAATTACAACTAGCACAGGAAAATGTTTCAATATGGAACAAATTGCACTTACCTAAATTGAAAACAGTATTTATGATTAAAACATTTTTGTTAACAATTTTTTTATATTTAAGTGTGTTTTTTTGTCTTCCCCTCCAGCTTGAGACTAAGATGAATGGCTGCTTTTTTTCATGCATTTGGGGTAGCAGGCTTAATCCAGTTAAGCGCTGCCTCTTATTCAGAGAAAGAAAGCAGGGTGGTTTAAAAATGGTGCATCCAATTGTTTTTTTTTTCTCTATGTTTCTTTATGCTAATATACGTCCTGTTTTAGATATGAAGAGCAGGAGATGGACACCTTGGGTACTCGATTCTTTAGGCCAGATTTTAGATTTTTGGCCTGTTCATATTGGTTTACCTAGACAGATACCTTTACAACGCCTTTCAGCTTCCTTTAAAGTTTGCTTTGCAAAAATTAAGCTTTGGAGTTTAGCTAAAGAACATGTTACATCTTATGTGAGGAAGACTTTATATAGTTACATATTGGATACGTTTTTTCAAGTTCATGCCTCTTTTGACATCTTATCCTTACAGAATAGGGTAGATATTGGAAATATGTTATTGTCCCCCCGTATTCCACCTTTTATATGGGATGTCTTATGGCTTTCTCTCCACAGTAAGCTTAATGTCAAGGGGAATTTGAAGCACAGACAATTGACGGATGGGTATTGTCCCCGAGATTTTTGTGTAAATACAATTGAGACTATTGAACATCTTTTTTTAGATTGTCCATTCATACATAGTTTTTGGCAGATGTTAAAGCATAGATGACCCTCTTCCCCCTCTTCCCCCTTTTACCCAATGACTTTAGAAAGTCTGTATTTAGGCATTTTGCCTTTCCTATGGACTAAACATGATAAGGCTATAATGTGGTTGTTTTTGGTTTGTTTTAAATTCCATATTTGGTTTGTTCGTTGTCGTTTGACTATTCAACAGATTCAGTATACCCCAGATGAATTCCTTTTAGTAGATGCCTCAATTAGGAGATTAAAAAGTTCAGAAGAATGTGCAACCTCAGTTTTAGTTATGGAAATTAGATGGAAGTCGATTGACTTGCTTTAAATATGTTATATTCCAATTTAAAGATTTGAGATATTAAAAATAAACTAGATATAGTATAATTGTAGGACGTGTTAATTATATGCGCTCTTACAAATCTGTTAATGTATGACTGTAATACTTATTGCTTTGTTTACTAAATGGTTTTGTATATTATTGTGAGTGTATTAACTCTGGTGGTTATTAAGTGGAATTGCAGACTTCTGATTATATGTTTGCAATACTCTTTGATTTTGTCTACTATATGTTTTCATATTCCTTTGTGTGATTTAACACAGGTTTGTTTTTCTTTTTTTTATTTTGTTATTAAGATAACAAAAATTCCCCTACCCTTTTAGTGAGGAGGGGACGTTTTATACATTATTTCTTTCATAATGCTCTAATAATCTATGATAATAATTTTTTTTTTGTTTTATATGTTTTGTTCATTATTTTGTGTGATTTAACACTGTTTATATTAATTTTGTTTTTGCTGTATGATAATAAAAAATTCCCCTGCTCTTTTCGATAAGTGCCATGGGATCTTTAAAATCCACCTGAACTACCACCAATCCTGGCAGATGGGACTTTGGTTTAATGTCTCATCCGAAAGATGGCACCTCAGAAGTGCAGCACCCCTCTCATGCTGCTCTACAGTGTCAGTACTGGGATATTAACCCAAGTGCCAGATGTGGGAACTGAACCCACAGCCCTCTGATCTCCTGGCCTCAGAGGCGAGTGTGCTTCCTACTGAGCCAATGACACATGTGTATAAGTAAACAATGTAGTTGTATAGCAATTAACAATATTAGAGTGCATGTTTATTAAGCAGTAAGTGCATGAGGGAGTGACTTCTGAAGGACAACAAACATCAGAACTACAGCACTGACATGTATGTATTTATTTAGTTATTTATTTAAGTCTTTGATAACCGGGTGAGTGCACTGATCCAAGGGACCATTTTCAGGCATGACCCGGGCTACAAACAGGTGGTATTACACAGAAAGAGAGAACGTACAATGTAGTGAGACAATTGTGAGAGGATACAGACATCACGGTGGGCAAGGTACATTTACAATAGTGAAAAATACAGGCAGCACTGGTGCATAAATTACAAAAAGTGCAGTTACAGGCAACTGGTCAGTATGGAAAAAAGAAATACATTACATCATAAGAGAAGAGGACACTAGGAGAGGCCGTACAGCATATTTACTAAAATAAGCAGTTCATTAGAGTAACTTAAAAAGATTAACTGTAAGTGTATAGTGATTACACCATTGCTCTTATACTTTATTTTAAGTGTCAGTTTCTACATACTTACTTTGCAAATACATATTAGTTAGAAATTAACTGTGGAAACAATGCCACAGAAGCTGCACATTCCTTAGTAACTACAGCACTGTTATACCCTTCTTCTTACACTTTATTTTAAGTGTCAGTTTCTGCATACTTACTTTGCAAATACATATTAGTTAGGCATTAACTGTGGAAACAATGCCACAGAAGCAGCACATTCCTTAGCAACTACAGCACAGTTACAAGACACTAAGTAATTATGTAAATTAATGATTTTTATTGTATAGCAATTTACAATATTAGACAGTTTATTTTTATTTTTTATTTTTATTTTTTGGTCACACAGTATACAAGTGGTGGCTCTGGGATTCAAATCCAGTTCTCTGGGTTTGCAGCTCAGTGCTCTTAACCACTACACTATACTGCAGTAAGTTCATGACGGAATTATTTCTGAGGGATAATTTTAAGTGTCTTTAACTGCACTGTAACTACTGTATAATTACACCATAACTGAACTACTATGTAGTTTTTAACTGGTTTCACAATGCATGCTGTGTACTTTCATAATTTTAAATGTGCTGCTTCTGTGGCATTGACTGACACCTCTTTTGTACTCACACCCCTATCCTGCTGCTGCCTGGGCAGTTGGCTGGGGGTGGGGCATAGCTACATGCCATGATTTAGCTCTGATCTGCTATGTGTAGTGGTGGTGGGTGGTGCCAGATACACAGGCACTTCCTTAGCTATTACATGCCCTTCTCACTGGCTGAATGGGGTGGTGGCTATGGCACCATCCTTCACACCAAGCTACCCCAGTCCTCTGACTATATCATGAGGGCTGGGCACATGGTGGTGAACAGGGCAGACTAGTAGGTCTCCTTACTGGAAAACAGCAGTACTGGGAGGACTAGACACATCCCACAATTTCCCACTCCACACAAAGTGCAGGATCCAGTCTGCGGATGGGCAGTCCATCTGATTGGATGGCTGCTGTTGATCACCAGGAGTGGATATGCACATTTGACACATTCTTTGCTGCCTTTAGGGTCTATGCACAAAATTATTGGGTTGCCTATGTCGCATGTATCTCAGGAGTGTAGGTGACCAAAATTCAGAAAGATGCACAGCAGGGGTTCAGTAGACACCTGGGGGCATGCTCCAATGCATGCATCCCTTGTGCACCCAATCCCTGGACCAGCTGGGTAGGTCCATGCAGGACCTGGTCCAGGGGTGGTGCATGGGGTGTGCGTGTACTCCACTCCATTCATTAAGGCATGACATGCCAGGTGAGGAGGGCACAAGCTATGGCTCGGGGGACCCTGCTGTAACTCTTACACACCTCCCCAAGGTACAGCCATTGGCTGTGGTGGACATGTGCTGTCACCCCCATAATGCCACCCTAGCCCTCAGAGACAACAGTCCCAGATCAAACCAGCAGTGTCTCAGTTGATGAAGCCTTTCTGGTGAAGCGCTGGACTTAGTAGTTCTGACTCATGTGTGCAGTGCCACTTGTCCTTTGATGAACTAAAGACTACTTTTGAAATCTTTTCCTATGTGTGGACAGTGCAATGCTTTGCTAGAGTGCAGCAACTTGAGGAAACTGTTGAGATGTTGTTGGGGTTAGCGGCCCCCTGACGAAGCCTTTCTGGTGAAGCACTGGGGTGAGTAATTCTGACTTGTATGTGTGGCAGCACTCATCCTTTGATGAAATAAAGATTACTTTTGAAATCTTTTCCTATGTGTGGACAGTGTAATGCTTTGCTATTTATTTTTTATTTAAACATTTGGTGACCAGGAAAGGCACACTGAGCCAAGGCTCATCTCCAGGTGCGACCCGGGGGACTGGGAACCTGAGATCAAAAATACAATTACTATGGCACATAGGCAAAATAATACATTACATGACCACTAGTCCAGCATATTACAATATACAATTGCAGCAATACAGGAAGCATACAAATACAATGGTACAGGAAGCATAAAAATACAATATTACAGGAAGCATACAAATTCACAGAGCACTACAGGGGGCAACTAATAACTTGCATGATGTCTAGTACAACAATACAGGGTATGTACATAATTAAAGTAATGGAAGGCATTGGGTAGAGGAAGAATGACAAGGAAACATAGAAACATACATAGAAACATAGAATTTGATGGCAGATAAGGACCGCTTGGCCCACCCAGTCTGCCCATTTCTCTACCTGATGGATAAGCTGCAGATCCTAGTTAACCAGCAGCCTACTTCTTCCTACCCCCCTGAATTGCCTTATGACTGTCCCATGCATGCTTGAATTCCACCACTGTTTTGACTCCACAACCTCCTCTGAAAGGCCGCTCCATACATCCACAACCCTCTCAGAAAAATACTTCCTTAAATTACCTCTGAGCCCCCCTCTATCTTCAAATTGTGCCCCTTGTTCTTGCACACCTCTTTTTTTGAAAGATGCTACCCTCTTGGACTTTGTTGATTCCCTTGAGGTACTTGAAAGATTCTATCATGTCCCCCCTCTCCCTCCTTTCCTTGAGGCTATACATATTAAGCTCCTTAAGTCTCTCTTCATATGTCTTCCGGTGTAGGCCCTGCACCATTTTAGTTGCCCTCCTCTGGACAGCTTCCATCCTGTCTATGTCTTTGCGGAGATTGGGTCTCCAGAACTGCACGCAGTACTCCAGATGGGATCTCACCAGCTGTCTGTACAGAGGGATAATAACTTCCTGTTTTCTACTGGTGATGCCTCTCCCTATGCATCCTAGTATCCCCCCAGCCCTCCTTGCTGCCCTCTCACATTGCTTGCCCACCTTTAGGTCATCTGATATGACTACCCCAGGTCCCTTTCCATTTTTGTTGTTGTTAGTATCTCACCCCCCATTGTGTACTCTTCCCCTGGGTTTTTGTTTCCCAGGTGCATTACCTTGCACTTCTTAGCATTGAATCTAAGCTGCCATACATTTGACCATTCCTCTAACCTTGCCAAGTCCCTTCTCATCCTTTCCACCCCACCTTGTGCATCAACTCTGTTGCAGATCTTTGTGTCATCTGCAAAGAGACATACTTTCCTTCCAGTCCGTCTGCAATGCCGCTTATAAAGACATTGAAGAGGACTGATCCTATCTGAGCCTCCGGTATCCCACTAATAACCCCTTTCTTCAGAGTGGACTCCATTTACTATTACTCTCTGTGTCCTATTCTCCAGCCAATTCTTTACCCAGGATGTCATCTTGGGACCCACTTCCAGGCTGGCTAACTTGTATATTAATCTTTTGTGTGGGACTGTGTCAAATGCCTTGCTAAAGTCTAGGTAGGCCATGTCCACAGCCCCTCCCTGATCTACTACTTTGGTCACCCAGTCAAAGAAATCTATCAGATTTTCCTGGCATGACCTTCCCACTGTGAATTCATGCTGCCTTGGGTCCTGTGCTCCTCTGGCCTCTAGATACTTGACAATTCTTTCCTTCAGAAGTGATTCCATCATTTTCCCTACCACTGAGGTTAAACTAACAGGTCTGTAGTTTCCTGCTTCTGCCTTGCTCCCTCTTTTGTGAAGGGGAATCACATCTGCCCTCCTCCAGTCCTCGGGTACCACCCTATCCTCCCAAGATTTGTTAAAGAGGGTAGTCAGTGGTGCCCCTAGTTCTACCCTTAGTTCTTTTAGAATTCTGGGATGAATCCCATCAGGCCCCATTGAATTGTCCACCTTCAGTTTTAAGACTTCTTTCAGAACCTTTTCTTCTGTAAATGGGCTGGTATCAACTTCTGTATCCAGAGTGTTTCTACTGTTTGTTTTAGGTACCTCCCTCTTCCTTTGTAAATACTGAGCAAAAATATTTGTTTAGTATCTCTGCCTTTTCACAGTCACCCTCTGCCCACCTCCCTCCCTTTATTAAGCCTCACTATCCCTCCTTGGTCTTCCTTCGCTCCTGATGTACCTATAAAGGTTTTATCCCTTCTTAACTGAGTTGGCTATCTTTTCCTCAGTTTGGGCCTTTGCTGTTCTGACTGCCTTCCCAGCTTCCTTTGCTTTAACTGATACAGTTCTCTTTCCTGCTCCTTCTGTGATTCCTTGTACTTCCTGAATGTTTTCTTTTTCTTGAACCTTCACTGCACTTCCTTTGAGAACCATAGTGGTTTCTTACATCATTTCATTTTGTTTATTTGCTTCACAAAAGGCTTGTTACCTCTGTGATGGCAGTTTTTATTATTCCCATTGTTCTTCCACCCTCCTTCCTGCCCATTTGCTAGTATTCCTTAGGCTCACCCATTTGGGCAAAGTCAGCCCTCCTAAAGTCCAGTACTTTTGCTTTGTATGGCTTGACTCTATTGCTGTGTTTATTGTGAACCATACTGTTCAATGGTCGCTAGTTCCCAGATGGCTACCCACCTCTACATCTGTGATCCTCTCTTCATCTCCATGTGAGAGAACCAGGTCTAAGATTGCTCCCTCTCGAGTGGGCTCCAATACTAGTTGTCTAAGGCATGCCCCCTGTTGGGCATCTAGAATAACCCCACACTTCGAAGTGGCTGCTGCAACTGCACTCCAGTTAACATCTGGCATATTCAGATCACCCATCAGCAATATCTCCCCTTTTTCTGCCATTCTAAGTATACTTTCTATCATTTCCTTGTCCATTTCCTCCCCTGAGAAGGGTCTGTATACAACCCCTGTGCGGATTGTGGTGCCATTGCCGGTCTCCAAATTTACCCACAGTGCTTCTTCTCCTCCTGTTTACCCTTTTGTTCTGTTGCTTTGATTCCTTCCTTATGTAAAGAGCTACTCCTCCTCCTCTTTTTTCCTCCCTGTCCCTCCTGTAGATAGTGTATCCTGGTATGTTTTCGGTCCCGGCCATGGTTTTGTGTGTACCATGTTTCTGTGACTGCCACCATATCCAGATGTTCCTCCTCCATCAAGGCCACTAATTCAGGAAGCTTGTTACTCAGACTACGGGCATTGGCACTCATTGCTCTCCATTTTTTGATGGCTTTACCTTCTGTTGCAGCATCCCCCACTGACCTTTCTACCTCGGTCTTTTTCTCATTTAGTACCCTGTTTTGTAGGGAGAGGCTGGGATTTTCCTGATGCTTATCAGTGCCTCCCCCCTTGACTAGTTTAAAAGCTTGCCAATGATGCATTTAAACTGATTTCTCAAGACTTGTTCCCTTCCTGGACAGATGCAGACCATCCTGCCAGTATAGGCTGGTGTCCTTCCAAGTGGAACCCCAGTCCCCAATGAAGCCAAACCCCTGTGCTCCACACCATTTTTTCAACCATTCATTAAACTGCATGGTGCAAAGTACCCTTGCCTCACTCATGCCATTGACAGGCAGCACCTCTGAGAAGGATACTGTGTGCGCTACTTGTCTTAGGCCCCTCCCCAATTCTACAAAGTCCTTCTGCACTGCTCTAATCTCATGATGAGCCAAGTCATTTGTCTCTAGGTGTACAATGAGTCCAGCTCAGACTCCTGTGCAGCTGTTCTCGTGATCCTGAGGATGCGCTTCCTGTCCCTCCAAGCCATGGCACCAGGCAGGCACCTTACTTCAGTTTTCCCTGCTCTCCCCAGTTCTATCCCCCTAATAATTGAGTCCCCCACCAGGAGCTGCTTCCTTTCCTTGTGGTGTCCTCTGCCTCCTTCCTGTGGGCCTCCCTTGTGACAGTTGTCCTCAGCCTCCTTAGTCTCCTCTGTGGGTGCATCCATAGGGGAGCTATGCTCCCCCAGAATGGTGTATGGATTGTGGAGTGGAACAACTGACTGGGTGTGCCTCTGTTCCACCATCCTCATCCTCCCTGAGCCCACTGTGGTCCAACTGCTGTGCTTTCTTCACAACCTCTGAGGTAGTGGTGGTGGCTCTGGTGCTCCCTGGATGGGGTAGGTTCCCTTCCTACCGTCCAGTGTGGCCTGGGGGAAGGTTCCCTTACTACTGTCCAGTGTGGCCTAAAGACGGGCAACTTCCTCCCTCAGGGCAGAGAGTTGTCTGCAAATAGGGCAGCATCTCAGCCTCCAGAAAGACTCCCAGAAGACTGCTGCCCCACAGCCATTACATTGCACTACTCCCCACATGTTTATCTACTTTTTTTATGTGTGTGTGTGATTGGTTTGTTATATAGAAATATATATATATATATTATACAATGTGTATGCTTATATTGTCAGTGCAGTGTGCTAGAGAGGATATGACAGTGATATGCACCTTGCACTCTTGAGGAAATGGTATCAGAACCCCAGGTATAAAGGAACTATTTCCAGGGTGGGTGGGGGTGGGAAGAGGTTGGGCCTAAACTGTGCCCTCACAAAACAATCAGCTAAAACTCTGACCCACCGCTGTGATGAGTGCCTTCCTGTCAGCAAGATGCCCTACACAACAATTTGACAGAGAAAATACCCTGCTAATCAAACAGAGAAAAATCCAGACATCCAAGTCAGACACAGGTAAACCTCCCCAGCCCCAAAACAGCCTGGTGGTTTGTGCTCTGAAAGCAGTCAACCCCAAAATAAGTCAGCTGTGCTTTAAACTGTTCCTGCACTGAAAATCTTAAGAATTGGAACAAAAGTAAAGCTAGATCCACCTCCCTCTGTTGCTTGAAAGGCGGTCTTTTCCTGATAATTCTAAGTTCCTTATTTCACCTATCAGTTAGAAGTAGCCTCCACCTGCAGAATATCTGCTACAAACCAAAGACAATTGTAAGGTTCACCTCCCTCTGTTGTGAGCACAACTCGCTTTCTTGCAAATCCTATGTTCAGTATTGCAGCTTCCAGCCAGAGGTAGTTTCACTTGAAGAATATTAGCTGTGTAGGTACAGCTGGGAACCAACAGAGAGTGCTATGTGATGTTTTGGGAGCACCTGGGGAGGAGTAGAAGGCGTATCATGGATTTTACAGAGAAATGAGAGGGAGAGTTGCATAGGAGAGGAGTCTGAGAGTTCCACAGACAGAGGGGAGGCAGTAGTTAAAAGAAGATTTACCCATGTTGGAAGATGGGGTAGGGAGTGAGAAGCAGTGTCAGTCATGAGTGCATAGAGAACAAGTTGAGGTGGGGCAGAAGAGAGGAGGGTAGGATGTAAGAGAGGAGCAGGTTGAACCAGTATTTAGAGATGAAGGATAATGAATGAATGAGATGTCTGTGTGATAGAGGTGGGAGGTCCAGACAGGAGAGTAGGGAGTAGTGGTGAGACCTATAAGGAGAGTTAGAGGTGAAGCGGCAGATGGCATAGTAGAGTGAGTCAAGGTGAGTGAGTGAGTGAGTGAGTGAGTGAGTGAGTGAGTGAGTGAGGTGGAAGGTGCCTTGCAGTAGACAATATCTGTGTAGTCAAAGGCTGGCATAATCATCTTTGTCAGAAGTTCACAACATACGGGGAGTGGTAGAGAGTCTCTGTTTCGGTAGAGGATTCCAAGCTTTGGGCATATTTTGGTAATTAAGTAGTCAATGTGAGTAGAGAAGTTTAATTGAGGGTTGAGCCAGACTCCCAGGTATTTGTAGGAGGGGACCACTTTTAGTGGGGTGCCATCTAGAGAGGTGACAGATGGGGCATTGATTGCTTTGGCTAGTCTTTGAGGGGTTCCAAAGGTCATATGGACAGTTTTGGTTGTATTTAATCTAAGTTCTTTATGTTGGAACCATTCTGAACTTAGTGAAAGTCTTGTTGCAGTACTGAGTGGATAGCAGCTGGATCCAGTCCAAATGAGAACAATATGGTATCATCCGCATACATATAGAGGAGGAGCATGCCGATGAGAGGTTATTTACAAATATAGAATAAAGAATAGGGCCAAGTACAGATCCTTAAGGAACAACTGCCAGGATAGGGAGGGATGGAGAGGAGGAGTTGGCAATTTTAACAGACTGATATCTGTCATTTAGGTATAGGTCAAACCACCGAATGGCAGAGGGGGGGAGCCCCGTGTCCTCAAGTGTGTTCAGTAGTAAAGGGTGGGATACCAAGTTGAAGGCTTTAGCCAGGTCAGTGACGACTGCAGCAGGGAGGTGGACTTTTTCAGCAGCAGAAAGAACATGGCTGGTGACTCGGAGAAGGGAGGATATGGTAGAGTGTTTTTTTCTAAAACCAGACTCGTAGGGGGATAGGAAGTTTGTTGTGCTAAAGAAGTCAGTCAATCTGGATTGAACAAGGCATTCCTGTAGTTTGGCTAAGGCAGGGAGAAGGGAGATTAGGCAGTAGTTTCCAGGTGTGGTGGGGTCACCACCTTTATATAGAGGGATGATACAGGCTGATTTCCAGGCCTTTGGGACTATCCCAGAGGAAAAGGACAGATTTATGATGTGTGTGAGGGGGAGAGCAATGGGGGGGCAGAAAGATGCAGGAGACTAGGATGTAAGCCGTCTGGACTAGATTTGGATGCGTTAAGGGATAGAAGGGCAATCAGAACATTGTTTGTGGAAGCAGGGGCTAAAAATAGTATGTTATTAGACGTACATTTTGGAGAGATTTTGGAGGCAGGTGGTAAGGGTCCAGTAGGGTCAGGGGAAGCATGTGTGGTGAAAAAGGAGTTGAGGGTATCGGCGACTTGTACTCTTTCAGTTATTTCAGCACCATTGTGCTTGAGAGTGGGGGAGCTGGATTGAGGAGGAGGGTTGATGATGGAGTGTACTGTGTTCCAGAAAGAGGAAGTATGAGATGTGTCGAGTCGGTGTTTAAAGTAGTCCATCTTCACACGATGAATGACCTTAGTGCAAGCATTTCTCATGGTGTTATACACTTGTCTCGAGTTCAGTGTGAGGGTGGCTGTGAAAGTGAACCAGGCTTTGTCACAGGCTTTGCAGAGAGCAACTATAGGGGCTGTAATCCAGGGGTGGTGGTGCTTCCTAACCCTGGCTTTTCTTAGGGGGGCATGGAGATCCCAGATGCTGTTAAAAATACTAGTGAAATGAGCTAGGGCAGTATCAACAGTGGCTGCAGAATAAACTGGAGCCCAATTGGCAAGATGTAAGTCAGAGAGGAGGGAATTACAGTAGTGTCTTCTGTGCCTAGTGGGCGTGTTTCAATGTACTTAGGTGCGGATTTAGGTAGTTGAGTTTTTCTAATGCAATAAGTGATGCAGTGGTCACTAAAGGTTGGGTTGAGGACACCAGAAGCAGATATATGATGATGATGGGATGAAAGAACATAGTCTAGGAGTGAGTGATTTGAGGAGTGGGAGTTATAGCGGATTGGTTCTATGATAAACTGGGAGAGATTTAGGGATTCTAATTTGGATATCATAGACTTGGGTGATGGAGACAGCCAGTTGAGGTTATAGTCCCTAAGTAATATGTTCACCAGAATGGGCTAGGGGAGGTAGCGCAGAGATGCACACAATAAAAGCATCTTGACTGAGCTGGGGGAATGCATAGACTACCCCAATAAAGGTGGGGAGAGTTCAGGGAAAGGAAAATTTAGCGAGAATCAGCTCGTGGGAACTGGGGCAGTTTTGTTTTTTTAATCACCGATTAAGAGAGGTGCTGTTTTATGATCATGGCTACACCATCACCTCTTTTGTCTCAGTCTTGCCAGATGATGTAGTAGCCTGGGATGGAGAAAGATGAGTTTGTGGTTTTGGCAGATAACCAGGATTCAGAGAGGCATAGGATGTTGGAGGTGTTCTGGGTTATCCAGCTACAGTATTCAGCAGGTCCAGTTTAGGGAGGAGACTCTGTATGCTAATGTGCATGACCTTTAGGCCTTTGAGGGAGTCTGGTAGTCTTTGAGGCATGGAGGGGCCGGGATTCCTTTTTATATCTCCCGCCATTAGCAAAAGGAGAAAGAGGAAGGAGAAGGTAGCAGGAAACTTACAACCCATTATGGGATTGAGGGCATGGGGTTTACATCTGGTGCATTGAATTAGAGTGATGCAGCCACTTATAGGGGATGGTAGAAGGTACGGTGCAATCAAGTGGTAGGATGGAGAAGGAGAGAAGATTAAAGTAGTTGGGGAGGGGAGAGATGATGAAGCAAGGGGAGGGTATCAGGATAGGCTGGAGCATGAGAGGGGTAGGTGCACCCAGAAGGTTGGTGGGAGGAGGAGGAAAGAAAATAGGAAATTAAGCACAGGAGAGGGAGAAAATATGAGGGAAGCATGTTACTAAGTAGAGGGGTATATAGGAGTGCTAGGAGTAGAGGCATCTTGGACTAGAATATAGCATTTTGAAGCAAAAACTTGGTTTTGTGATCATCCAATCTTAGGCCGGAGTTTATAAGCAAAAAAAGGAGCGAATTATGAGCAATGGTAACCTTATGCAAGTTATGGTCTTTTTGTGAGCGGTAGCTTTAAACACTCACCCCTTTAAAGCAGAAGCTAGGTTTCTGGATAGCCCAATAGTAGAGCATCACGGCCAAGGAGGTGGGGAAACTAGTGTATTTAAAGAGTGCTGGGCCGGGGGGGGCAGGCAGGAGAAAATACAGATTCACTTTACCAGCAGTTGGAGAGACATAATGAGAAGGGAAAAAAGGTAAAATCCAGCAGTTCGACAAGCAAAAGGAATGCAGAAGCAAGCAGCCAATAGGGAAAAAGCAAGTGGGAGCTGCGTCCGATTGGGAGCGAGAACTGAAGGGCCATAGCCAATCATTTGTCTGGCATGCAGTCCCAGTCCTGAGCTTGAGAGCGTATCTGAAGGTGGCAGTTGGAGCAGCTGGCAGGAGATGGAGGAGTGGACGGCTTGCTTCAAGCCGCAACCGCAGCAGAGAGTGGTCACCCAATCAGGGCTGTCCTGGAAAGGGGAAAAAGGCAGAGGGTCAGGAAATTTGAAGCACAAAAGAATTCAAAGGAGCAGCATCACTAAATCAGGTTATGGGGAGCGTGGAAAAAAAGAAAAGACTGTTAGCCTGAGAGGGAGGGGCGGGTAGAGGAGAACAAATGAAAGGGGAACAATTAACCTAGTGCCAGCAATCTGGCCCTAGCCAAGTGATTCCATGAACTATTGTCTGTGCCTCCAGGAGAGGTGTAAGCAGAAAGGATTGAGAGAAAACAAAATGTTAAGTAATGAGTAGAGAGAGAGGCAGTAAATTGTAATGCTTTACAACCAACTATGCAGCATGGATCATCATCAGAAAAATTCACAGTGCATTAAAATAACATTTTTCTTAAAATATACAGATTCACTTTAGCAGCAGTTGGAGAGACAGAGAGAGAAAGGAAAAAAAAGGTAAAATCCAGCCATTTGGCAAGCAGAAGGAACAGAAGAGCAAGCAGCCAATAGAGGAAAAGCCGGTGGGAGCTGCGTCCAATTGGGAGTGAGGACTGAAGAGCCATGGCCAATCAGTTGCCCGGCATGCAGTCCTGGTCCTGAGCATGAGAGCATACCTGAAGGTTGCAGTTTGAGCAGTGGGCAGGAGATGGAGGAGCGATCGGTTTGCTTCAAGTCGCAACCGCAGCAGAGAGCAGTTGCCTGATGAGGACTGCCCTGAAGGTGGCAGTTGGAGCGGCTGGCAGGAGATGGTTGCGTGGCTGACTTGCTTCAAGCCACAACTGCAGCAGAGTGCATTCCCCTGATTAGGGCTGTCCTGAAAGTGGCAGTTACAGCAGTGGGCAGGAAATGGAGGAGTGTCCGGCTTGCTTCTAGCCGCAACTGCAGCAGAGAGTGGTCACCCAATCAGGGCTGTCCTGAAGGTGACAGTTGGAGTGGCAGGCAGGAGATGGAGGAGCAGCTGGCTTGCTTCAAGCTGCAGCCACAGCAGACAGCGGTCACCCGATCAGAGTGCAGCAACTTGTGGAAACTTTCCGGGGACAACAGGGAAAATTGGGGACAGCCACTTGGGCAAGAGCTGGTGATTTTTAAAACATTTCTCGCATTTGGAACATTTCAGCCCTGCATCCCACCCAGAATCCCTTGCTCCACATGGAGCAGGGGTCCACTAGTGTACCAGGAATGGACATCCCATTTGATCCCCCCATGTGTCCACCAATCTGCCCCTCCATGCACTAGGGGGAAGATCGTGGACAGGAGGTGCACGGTGGCTGGAAATCATGAATACCAGCCACCACATAACTGTCCATGGGCATGCAGCTGCATGCCAGGTCAGTTCCTTTTGCGCGTACCCAGCGCACCCTTGATGCATAGGCCCCCATGTGAAAAGGGTCCAATATTAGATTGCATGTTTAGTAAGCAGTAAATTCATGAGGGACTGATTTCTGAATGAGAACTTACATCACAGCTACAGTACTGACATTTGGTAAAAGTAAGTGTGCACACTGGCAAATACATGTTACCTAGAAATAAACTGTGAAAACATAGATAATAGTGGATGAGCAACCATGCAGAACCAGTGTGTTCTGCCACAGAGTGGTTCTGATTCCCTGTGACCTCAAGAGCAAAGCTCGAGAGGCCTGTGGCAATCAGAACCCCAAGGTGGCCGAACACACTGGTTCTGCATAGAGTTGCCCATCCACTATTTTTATAGTGCATGGTGTCCCTGACATAAATTTTTATGTAGTTTTAGCATTTTTTTTTAATCTATTTTTTAAGTAGAAGAAGACTTTGCCATCTGCGTCTTCTTCCAAGAGTTACATCAGGTTGCTAGGACAAGTGGTGTGGTTGTTAGGGACCAGAAATCCCGACATTTGTGTCACGTGCACCCACTGGTTGAAAATCGGGTTGGGAGGGATTTTTAAGAAAAAAACAATGGTGGCAGTATTTCTCGCTGAGCAAGACTATGTGGACAAAGTGAGTGTTTTCAGTAGGAAAATATAAATATCTGGTTGATCCTGCATTTATTTTTTTCATAGGACAGTATGTCTGGTTTATCCTGCATATTATTTTACTGTATCTGGTTGATCCTGCATCTGGGAGATTATGCGACTGTCTGTTCCTTTTATCTGGTTGATCCTGCAGTTCTGTTGGTGTGGCTTGTGCACTCCTGAAATCAGCTTGATTGCTGTTGAACCACAGAAGGGTTGAATAGCGTTCCATGACCTTTGAGCTATGGTACAACTGTGTTTTAGTGGATATAAAAATCAAGGTAGAACAATGTTCTACCATACACTATTATACCATTATTTCTCAGCCTCAATATTGTTACACCAATTAGTAATTATGCAAATTGAATATTCTCATGTACAGTTAAATATCAATTCACAATATTAGACTGCATGTTTATTAACCTGTAAGTTCATGAAAAACTGAAATGCAGACATGGAACATCATGCAAAGAGTTGCTACTCAGTGCATTCAACTATAGCAGACCGAAGTTACATTGTAATGATATTTTAGTTACCATTCTGATTACACTTTTAAAATTTTCTGTGTGTTTACCATTTAATTAAATGTCAGATAGACATAGACTGCTGAAACAGTGCACAAGACCCGCATTCATATGTAATTAAACTTGTAAGAACAAATTTAATAATGCCAAAAGTAGTAACATAGTAGTTACACAATAGATTTGTTGTTACAATTTGCAATTGCTATAACATGTAGTTGCCCTTGTAAGAACAAATTACATAATGCAAGAAGAGATACAGTGGTAGCTGCACAACAGATTTTTTGTTACACTTTGTAACAGCTATTAAATGTGTAGTTACACTTGTCAGAAAGAAATGATTTGTGCCGAAAGGGAGACTGTAGTAGTTGCATAGATATGCAAATTGTGTAACTACACTTCACACACATCTGAAACTAATTAACAAATACATAGTAGTTACATGTAACTGCATAGTAGTTAAAGTGCAGTTACAGTATAGTTATACAGTAGTTACAGTGTAGTTAAGGACACTTAAAATAAAGTGTTACTGTTTTTTTTTAACCCTAACCCCCAGTCTATAGCATCATGATCCAAGATCAAGCTACGGGTTCAGGACCATGCCCAATTGTTCTGCTGCTTCAAGATACAGGTCTGAGACCATGTACAGAGAAACATATGGGTAATGTATTGTTATACAAAGGGCTTGCTGTGTGCTGCAAAGAGAAAGTTATAACTGATGCTGCAAATCCAACATGTGAAGCAGGGCTCTGGACCTGTAGCATGAAGCAGCAGACCTAAGGAGCATGGCCCTGGACCTGTATGCTTCACCTTGGATCAAAAGGCTAGGGGGTGGGTGTTAGAGCTGGTACAACCTGAATGCCAGATTCCTGCCTTTCTGCTTTGGAACCTTAATGATACAGTAACATAGTTTTCTGCAATGAAAGATATACGGATATATATATGTGTGTGTGTGTGTGTATATATATATATATATATATATATATATATATACTGTATATATATATATTTATATGTATGTATGTATATTATACATTCTGTATATTAAGGTTTTTGTTCCTATAGGAGCCACTATCACGCGTTTCCCCATATACCTCACCACTTAAAGCTGTATACAGAATCTCCCAATTGAAGCTGTATTCCTCTCAGTTACAGCTGTGCCCCTCTAGAAGGAAATTGTTTACTGTGGGAAAAAACAGGGCCATACTAGGTTACTGGGGGCCCACCTGGAAAGTTGATACAGAGGTGTACCTGGAAAATCAATAGGGAAGGGACCTGGGTGAAACATTCATGTAATGCAGAAGAAGAAAAACAAAAAATACGCTCAAAGGTTGGATAGAAACTGTTAAGGTTGCCAATTCAATGCCCACACAGTTTGGAAATGTGCTATTAGGGTTCTGATGTCTAACTCTCACCCACCCTACCACATCCCTTACCTTCATAACCCAAGGGTCAGTCTACAGGTACAGTACAGGGCCATGCATCAACAGTATGGTATCTCACACAGGGTTAACATATAAAAAAACTGGATTATAGCAATCCTAGTCCCCAACCCTTCCCCTCCCCCCTCCCCTTGTGACTGATGGGTAATGTACATTTATGGAATTATGCCACTCAGAGCTGGTGTTTCACTTATATGGTACTTGTTGTAGATCTGTAATTAGAATACTTTAGGGAGCACACCTGCAAGGGTTTATATTCACTGATAACCTGTGCCTTACTTGGCACGCAGTTTGTAGGTCCCTCAGAAAGCAGTGTAATTGTCAAAAATTTGAAAGTACTTTACAAATTATGCAGTTATGAGATGCTTTCTTTAAGCCACATAGAGTACGGTACTTCAAAATAGTCAAAGCAAGTCACATGTTTGGGACACGTGTAATATCTCCTTAAGGGTCTTGTTGTAGCTGCATAAAACAAGTTACAAGTGCATGGTACATATCTTAGTAAGCAATATACAGTATGACAAAATATTGCTGTTAAATGTATGTCATATAATGCACAGGGTCCAGAACAATTTGCACCCACAGACATAGAAATGTGCAGTAAGTGTGCAAGTTACCATTGAACGTTCAGAGAGTTACACAGCCCATCACAGCCTTGTAGGGTGGGGCTATACCCATAGCTTGGCCTTGTGTCACCAACATAGTGTGAGAAATCCATTTATGAGCCGTTGGTCTGTTTGGCTAGTAGGTTTCAAAATGTGGTACCCAATTCGATATTTTTAGCGGTGATCATTTTTCATGGTTCAACAATTACATCATGGGCAGGTACTCAGTCGGCTAGCAAGTATCAAAATGTAGTTACAAAGCCAGTTATTTCACTAGCCATTGGCCACCTGGCTAACTGATTTGTTCCACTCTTGATCGTGAGGATAGGGAAGGGGAAGGGGTGGAGATGAGGGTTGTTATATATGTTATCATACCCTAGGAGTAATTCCAGGAGAAGTTTTTTCACCCAGAGGATTGTCCCGCTCTGGAATCCACTTCTAAGAGATATTTTGGAGGTGGACTCCTTTGAGGTGTATGAAACAAAATAAAACAAAATTAGATCAGTATCTCTTCTTTCAGCTAGGCTGGGACTAATGCCACTTATGGGGAGATGTACACCTATGGGCTTATGTCTTCTGTGCATCTAAAAATGTCCTAGTACGAATCCTATTATATCAATTTTTAATATGTTAGCCCTACATGAGGTACTTTACTGTTGATGCATTTCCTTGTGACCCTAGACTGTCCTTGGGTCACAAGGGTAGGGGAGGTAGTAGAGTGGGCGGGAGTTAGACAAATGATCCTTAATATCACATTTACAAACTTTGTGGGCATTGGGTTGACACCATAAATAGTTTATGTCCAACATTTGTGCAGTTTGCAATTTTTGAAGTAGCAACCCTAATGAGCAATAAAGTGTTTTTTTCATCCATTTAAACATATATATGTTTACTTATTTAGTTAGTTAGTTAGTTAGTTAGTCATTCATTTATTTGAAAATCTGTGACAGGGAAAGGCACACTGAGCCGAAGCTCATTTCTAGGTGTGACCTGAGGGTGGGTAGGGAATAAAAGGGATACAAAGTCCATAGCACAAGCACAGTTCACAGTTATAATAAAGTGCAATCTGAGAACCAGATTAATACAGCAGGAAGTGCAAAATAAGCAAACAAGGCAGACAGCAACAAATTAGTTTATCAGCCATACTTATACCAGGATAGGATGGTAAATGCATGGTAAGCAGTCAGAGAGAAGGAAAACAGACATGTGGGGGTAAGGGAAGCATTTTCAACTGATACCTGTGGTAGCCAGGGGAGAAGAGAAGCAGAGGGGTGATGGAACCTGGTTCCATGTGAGGGGCCGTGATAGGAAAAGACTGACTGCACAGCAGAGGAGCAAGGATGGGGAATGGCAAAGGTGCAACAGGTCCCTGGAGTGGCGAGAGCAGGAATTCCCTCCCATCAGCTTTCACTCATATCCTTGTGTTCTAGATACACTATTATTTTACAATAGTTTCTTACAGTTTACCTTGTTTATTCCTTTCAGGAACTTGAACGTCTCTATCATATCACCCCTCTCCCTTCTGGATTCCAGCGAGTATATGTTGAGTGACCTAAGACAGTCCTCATAGGCTCTGTAATGCAGGACATGCATCATTTTTGTTACTGTATGTTGCACTGTCTGCAGCCTGTTCCTGTCTTTCCTCAAGTGAGGGCTCCAGAACTAGGCACAGTACTCCAGGTATGGCCTTACCAGTGATACACAGAATGGTAGTAATACCTCCTTTCTCCTGCTATCAAATCCCTTCCCAATACACCCCAATATCCTAGTTGCCTTGCTGCAGGCCTTGTTACAGTTGCTAGATTAAGGAGTCACATATGATGACTCCGAAGTCCCTTTCCTCGGTAGTAGTGTCAAGCTTAACCTTCCTATCCAGTATTCTGTCCAGGAGTTCCTGTTCCTAGTGTGCAACATCTTGAACATTTTGGCACTGAACTTCAACTGCCAGTCCTTGAAACACCTCTCCAACCTTTGTAGGTCCTTCTTCAACTTCCTCCCCCCCCCCTTCACTATCACCACAGAGCTTAGTGTCATCTATGAAGAGATACATCTTGCATTGAGTTTCTTCTCCTATGCTGATGATAATCATATTGAAAAGGACTGGACCAAGGACTGAATCAAGTGGCACCCCACTTATGACCTCTCTCTCCACAGATTTAACTCTGTTTACCACTACCCTCTGCTGTCTCATTCCTAGCCAACTACACACCCATCTAACTATGACTGTTGCCACACCTAGATCCACTAGATTCTTCAGCAACATTCTGTGTAACACTGAAGTCAAATGCCTTGCTAAACAGAAGTAGAGTGAATCTACTACTTGTCCCTTATCTACTGCCCCAGTTACCCAGACAAACAATACCATCAGGTTGGTCTGACAAGGCCTCCCTGCTACAAACCTGTGCTGTCTTCTGTCCTGGAGACCACTACTCTCCAGGCAGTCCACTAGGTGCTCTTTAACTTGTGTCTCCATCAGTTTACCCACAACAGACATAAGACTAACATGCCTGTAGTTAGCCAGTTGCGCCATGTCTCCATCCTTATGGATTGGAACTATATCGACTACTCTCCAGTCTTTTGGGAAAAAAAAACTGACTGAACTGAGCGATCAAATAACCCTGCCAGGAGTTTAGTCAATTCCAGTGTCAATTCTCTGAGCACCCTAGTATGTATCCCATCCAACTCAAAGGTCTTATCTACCTTCAGGGCTGCCAGTCTTTTTCTGACCCGTTCACTTGTAAATATCTTTTGCCTCATTTCTGGGATTCTCATTTCCACATATACTGCTTTCCGGCAAAGGCCTGCTATCCTCCTTTGTGAATACTGAGCAGTAGTCATTAAGAACAGCTGCCTTCTACTTGTCCTCCTCTGTTACCCTGCCCCCACTTTTAGCCAAATAATTCCTTCTCTCTTCTTACCTTTTTCCCTAATACTCTAAATCTGAAAAACTGATGTTCCCCACCCTTAACCTCCTCTGAAATATGCAGCTCTGTGCCTGCTTTTTGTAGTGTATTCCTGACTGCCTCTTGAATTCTTTAATTTTACCTAGTACTCACTCCATCTTCCCAACACACATACACATACACACACACACACACACACACACACACACACACACTTCTTTCTCCTTGTATCTGATAAACATTTTTTTCTTGGCCTGTATTGCATCTTTGACTGTTTTAGAGAACCAGATTGGACTCTTGTTTCTGTTTTCTTGGTGATTATAATTAAGCACAACTTTGTTGACTCAAGAATGTCCCCTTTACTTTCTTCAAACCTTTCCCTAACACCTCTTATTCCATCCACCTCAATACCCCTACACCAGACTAATTCCCTCATTTGGTTAAAGTCTGTTCACTTGAAATGCAAGACTTAAGCCTTTGACAAGGGTATATTGGTGCTGAGGGCCAGTTCAAACCATATGGTATTATGGTCACTGGACCCTACTGGTTTCCTCACCCTTACTCTACCTACCATTTCTGAATTGGTGAGCACTTCATTGAGAATGGCAGCCTGCCTTGTAGGTACACTGACCAGCTGCCCTAGCAGGCAGTCCTGCAGTGTATCTAACAGGGCCTGTCTTCTGATACTCCTAGATGCTGGAATGTCCCAATCAGTGTCTTGCAGGTTGAGAGTCCTTACTATCACTACCTTACTCTTTGAGGCCTCCTTCTTTATTTCTGTTCCTAGCTCCTTGTCGCTTCATCCTCCTGTACTTTGAAAGGCTGCAGGAGCAGCCATTAGGCGTGCATAGGTACTAAGTGAGAATGATCTGAGTCTTGAAGAAGTCTCATATGTGAGCTGCTCTTTCTTCTGACCACCTTGGTAATGTAACTCCACTGATCACACTTGCAATTTGCATTATTTGCATGAATTTTGAATGAATTTGAATCACTACAGGGAGTCAAAGATAAAGGCCCCCTCTCGGTGTGCAATAAATCACTTTCAGTACTTTAAAACAATTCCTGTGACTCTCTTTCTACTTCACTGTGCCTGGGCTGAGATTTTGTGGAGAATGATATGAATCAGGCTCTCCTGATTTTCAACTTATTTTGATTGATTGATTGATTTGTTTAGTTTTTGTTGACTGGGTAAGGAGGGCTAGAGAGTACTGCTTTTTTCGGAAGGGGGATACAGATATGAACCAACTGAAAACAAACAAGGTTAAACTATTGGTGGTATTTTAGTTAATGGGGGATATTTGGTCAGGACATTGGGGAAATTTCTCTACTCTTCCTATAGTGGGAACCTCTGGCTGTCTGGCAGTTTGCCAAGATGGCTGACTGGACGGGACTTGGAGTGGACTATCTTGGGTGTGGGGAGCCAACTTACTCCCCTATCACCTTTTCTCCAGAGGTTGTTTCTACTTCTGCAACTGCTTGGATATATGTATGGAAGTGGATGCTGGTGATGCTGAGTTGGTCTGAGTTACTGAACTGACTGAAGTTACATTACAAAAATGTAAGCTGTTATAGGAGGAAGAGAACTAAAAAAGCTATGAAGGAAAAAAACAGCACCTGTTACAGATGACTGCAGAGGAAGAAGCCATGTATCAGGAGGAGAAGGAGAGATTATCAGTTGCCATGTTGCACCCCAAAGAATCTGACTCCAAACATGAGGACTCTTCAGCAAAGCCAGCAGTGCAAGTGCAAGCATCTACTGCTGATGTACTAGCAACAAAGGCTCCAACTGACAGCATGTCTTATAAGCCATTAAATTTTGTCAGAGATACAATCAATGCAGCAGATGTTGTCATGTCCAACTCAATAACTCCTTCAGGCTTGCCGGTACTGAGTGCACAGCATACTATTGATGCCCCTCAAGAAGATGCTGGGACCTCAGTCACAGGCTCTCAGACCCTTCTCCCAAGGCTCAGTTGAAATGGAACCGAGCACCAGTCGAGATGTGGGACTGGGACAGCCTTCATAAGAAAACCCCAGACTGGGGAGCAGGAGGTAGTGAGTATCCAGTATTCTGCCATGTTCCTCGATGGACTGTACCAGTGCAAACTACAGAGCTTCCACTTTGTCAGGGAAAGATAAAATTATAAACTCGTTGAGCCAGGATGTGAGCATCTTGATCTGAAGGAACAGACACAGCAGAGAGGCCAGCAGCCACTGGAATGGTCTCTGGATTTGGCCCTGGAGGCTGCAGGCTGGATGAAAACTCTAGATGGAAAATCATGGCTTCCAGGGAACACAAAAAACTTGGCTGATGAACTTTTGCAGATAAAAACTGTAAGTACTCAAAGAGAGTCTTCTCGGGCAGAAGCACAGACAGTGGATTCTCCTGCTGTGGTCACTGTGGGAAAGGAGGTCGGGATAAAGGGACTTGAGGGTGATGAGACTATTGTATACAATCAGGCAGCATCCTCTAAAGACAATATGTAGACTGCTTCCTCTAATGCAGTTTCGGGAAAAATCACCAAGTCTGATGCTGCCCCCCTGAGCATGTAGTCCCTACTTCTTCTTCTAAGGCCACTGTACCCCCTCCACCACCAGCCTCAGAATTGGCCATTGAGGCAGGATTCACAGAGTACAGAGAGACGGTGGACCCTCAAGTAAATTTGGAGAACTCGGACATATCTGATGCAGAGTCTGCAGAAACTTCTAGACATCAGCCTGAGAAACAAAAAGAGCATTTAGGATGGCTGATTTGTTTGCCACTCATTGGGAGCCTGCCCAGGGAAGAAATACGGTCAAGTTAAAATATAGGGGATGCCTGGAGCGCCCTCCAGTTAAGAGTGTTTGTAACTAGAAACCTGCTTAAAGAATCAATGCTGTTTTTTTTTTTTTTTTTGCCACAGAGTTGTAATTCATGTGTCTTGAAAAACAATATTCAATGAGAGCTTTAAGACTTTAAAATCTTTAGAGCATTTAAGCTTAAAAATTCAGCATTGAGGTTCCCCATTACTGCCATCCCCTTGTCCAAGCCTGCTGTTAAATCCCTCACTATCTTGTTCAGAAACAGGTGGTGAGCACCTGTGATATGTACTAGCTGTAACAGTGATGTGAGGTGTTAGAAAACCTGACACATATTGATAGTAACCAGGTGTGGACAGAGGGTGGACATTTAATGTCAAAATACACCAAATGATCACTTGAGTGTGTCATTTGCCAGGGAGCTTCTATCTAGATAGAGACAGAGGCATGTTTATTTTTATCGTGGGCAACCATGTACATGCCACAAGTGTGGGTCCAGGGGACATCTGACTGCTGCATGCAATGTTTAATGGTGTAACATATGCCTGGAGTATTGACACCTGAGTTTTCATTTCCTCAACCCCTTTAAGTCTCACTTGTACGTAGAACAGAGGCATTCATACAGGCAGTGCCTCTGGACTTCGCACAAGTGGTCAAGGGGTCTAAATCAGGAGTATCTTATAACTAAAGACCAAGTGCAGATTTCTGCTCAGGCATCTGCTCGTAGGTTTGCTGACATGGCTCAGGCGAAAACCCTTATTAATCCAGTTGCTGCCCCCCCAGGCTGCCGATACTGTCCAACTGCCTAAACCCCTAGTAGATCCAGAGAATCCGTCAGCTCAGGGTTCAGGGAACAGGATGAAATCCATGACAGGTTCACCCCCTAGGGACCCTGAGGATGCTGTACCGGCTCAACCTGCTGTTGCCCTCATGCAAACAGATTTTGCTACAGAGGTTGATTGCACCCAGTCAGAAATAACCCCCCCCCTTCCCTCACAGAATGCTGATATGGAAATTGTTAGCCCTCAGAAGAGGGGTCACTACAGAAAAGCCAAAGATAAAACTGTGAGAGTGCCAGTCACCACTGTGTCTAACAAGTACATTGTATTGTCATCCACTAAAAGTTGGAGAGAAACTGAGGAAAGGGAGGGAGACTCAGAGGTTTCCTCTTTCACTTCCTCTATTAGGGATCAGTTATCAGACTGTGATAACTGTGTGCCTGCATCCTCAGCTGCTACAAAAAGCTAAAGAAGAATAAGGTCCCAGACAAGGGCTGAGGTTCAGGAGCCCCCCCCCAATTAATACATTGTGTGTTTGATTCACAAAGGTCAGTACAAGCTGCACCAATGGCAGCTTGCGTTGATTGCCAGTGTGCCAGGGACCCTGCCCCCAATTCACTATCAAGTAGGGTCCTGGCAGCAAAGTCCCACAGCTTGTGGCAACTGTGGCCATGTGCCAAACACATGGTGCATCTGCCAGGTGTGCCGCAAACTGCGGGTCAGTTGGGCAGCAGCTGCACCCATGGACAGCGACTGTCTAGCGTCACCCCGATCCATGATGTCTCCCATAAATATTTATTCATGTTCCCCTGGTGGTTTTGTTAACCCCCCTCCCTACCCCTGATGTGCCCATATTTTAATAAATCTCACTGTCCCTGGTGGTCTAGTGGACCCTGCTCCCTATCTCCAATATGCCTATATGTAAATAAATCTCATTGTCCTTGGTGGTAGGGCACTGCCTGCTGGGGTGGGGTGGTGGGGGTTCTCTAGACCACCAGGTATAGAACAATTTGTTTTAATATGGACACATTAGAACCACGAGGGACAGTAAGATTTATTTAAATACAGGCACATTGGAGATAGGGAGGGGGTCCGCTAGACCACCAGGGACAGTGAGATTAATTTAAAAGTGGGCATATCGGGGAGAGGGAGGGGGTTCGCTAGACTACCAGGAACAGTGAGATTTCTTTAAATATGGGCACATCAAGGATGAGGGGGGTCCACTAGATCTCCAGGGACAGTGAGATTTATTTAAATATGAGTACATCGGGGATGGGAAGGGGGTCCACTAGACCACCAGGGACAGTGAGATTTATTTAAATACAGGCACATCAGGGATAGGGAGTGGGGTCTGCTAGACTACAAGGGACTGTGAGATTTATTTAAATATGGGCACATAGGGGATCGGGAAGGGGCCCATGGCACATGTTCCCTCCCGTCCAAGGAGGGCTCCGGGTTGGCCTAAGGTCTCTAACCTTCCCAGAGGACACACTTCTAAATGCCCTTAGACCAGCTCTGGTTGGTCTAATGGTACTTAGAATTTCGCCCACTGGGAGGGTTTTGTGAATCCTGATTTAGGGGATATGGCAGCTTGCATCTGCCACAAGCCCCCTAGCACCATGCCACAGCCTATTTTGTGGCACAAGGCTGACACAAGTCCTCTTTGGTGCATGCATCCTGCATGTGCCACAGGTTCCTTTTCTGAATTGCACTTGGTGCATCCTTTGGTGCAAGCCACACCTTGTGCCATTCTTTATTTATTTATTTATTTATTTGAACAAGTTGGATTTACAACCTTTGAGTCAGGGACTCATTTACAAAGGCACCTCATCACAGGGAGAGCAAGACAATAGAACATTGTGCAGATACAACATTGGACAACATTACAGGTGCAGACATTGAACATAGAATACACTTAATTACATGTTGGTATAAAATACAGATTTACAATTAAAGATGTACAATTTCTCTGGAGTTGCAGTGGAATACATCCTTGTATAAACCTAAAGGGGTAGGTAAAAAGGGGTAGGGGGTAAGATGGATCGGCAGTCCAGGGGACCTTGTCGAGATTAGGGGGGCCAGGCAGGGAAAGGTCCTGCAGTAGGATTATGGGGGCAGGGTTAGTTGCACCTACAGCAACAGACATTAAAGAGATGGTTTTGGAGAGCAGTTTTGAAGGGACCAAGTTTGGCAGTGTTGGTGATGCAGGTAGAGAGGGAGTTGAACCAGGAGGGGGCTCGATAAAAGAAGGACCTCTGTGCGAGGGAGGTCTTGGTTCTGGGCACTTGGAAGGTGACTTTAACAGAGCTGTGGGTGGAAATGGATGAGGATGACCGTAGTAGGGAGGCAGAGACTCTGGGGGGGGGAGAGTCCGAGCAGGGATTTCTTAGCAAGAAGGCAGGTCTGATACTGCAGACATTCTTCAAAGTTGAGCAGGTTGGCAGAGGAAAACAGCAGGCAGGTGTGGGTGCAGCTGGAGGCTCCAGTCAGCAGCCTACAGGCCTTATTGACGGACAGCTGGATTTTAGAGAGGGCAGTGTTATCAGTTGCATCATAGATGGGCAAGCCATAGTCCACTAGGGACAGGACAGAGGAGGTAATGGCCAGCCAGAGGGCAATGAGGGGCAGGCAATCCCTATGGCAGTAAAGTAGGCCAATCTGAGAGTTTATGGTGAAGGAAAGAGCACTGATGAGTGTGTGGAATGTGAGGGCAGTATCAAAAGTGGTGCCTAGGTATTTGTATGTGGGCACTTGCTCTAATGGGAGCTAAGAGTTGGGGGTAATCAGAAGGGGGGCACTTCTTGCTTTATTTCGGTGGTGAGAGAAGAGCATTGATTTGGTTTTCTTAAGGTTTATGACTAGTCTGTGATCAAGAAACCACCTTTCTGTTTGGTTGTAGGTGGGTTGAAGGGATGATTGGAGATTGGAGGGATCTGGGTGTGAGGCAAAGAGAACTGCATCGTCTACATAGAGGAGCATCTTGCTACTGCAGGAGCTGGGGAGAGTGTTGAGGTAGAGACTGAAGAGAATGGTACCCAGGATTGAGCCCTGTGGGACCCCAGAGCTAATGGGTCGAATGTTGGAGAGGGAGCTATTGATTTTTATATGCTGGATCTAGCAGAGAGGTAGTTGGAAAACCAGGCAAGGGGACCAGCAGAGAAACTGAGTTGGTGGAGAGAGTCAAGTAGAAGGGGGTGACAAACAGTGTCAAAGGCCTTGGAGAGGTCAATAAACATTGCACTGGCCAGGTTGCCAGAGTTGAAAGCAGAGTGCAGGTATTTGGAGAACTCCAGGAGAGCAGTGGTTGTACTGTGTCCTGGGTGCAAGCCGTGCTGCTCCAGGCACATAATGTCATACTTAGCCAAGTACTAAGATAGTTGGATAGACACCACTTTTTCAGGGCTTTGAAGAGTGGGGAGAGGATGGAGATTGGCCGATAGTTGTGGGGCAAGCCCCTTGCGCCATTCGGGGGAGCATTGTGACTTGGGCCCTATGTGTATTGGGCCCACAATTTCACCAGTTACCTTAAATGTCAATAGTATCAAGACATACAGAAAGAGGGTGTCTACCATGTCACTTTTAGAGACATTATCTGGAAATATAGTATTTCTGCAGTTCACATGTGTAAAATTTGAGCCACAAAAGAGCTGTGGACACATGGACCATCTTTCTGGTTACAAGGACTGAAAAATGTGATGGTGCAGGCATCCTGTTTAAGGATGCAATGTTTAAGGTCAACAAACTGATGGAAATAGAGCTAGGTAGAGCCCTTTTACTAGATTTGCAGCAGAGTGGGAGACACCTTTGTCTTATTAACATTTACGTCCTGCAGACAAAGGCGGCGAGAGTTGCATTCTTTCAAGAAATATGTCCCTACCTCCACACTAGTAGAATTGTAATAAATGGGTAATTTTAACTGTGGGTTGTCTCTGGAGGAAGGGGGGGAAGACAAAAAAATTGTACTGTGATTCTGTCTTTTTTAATGACATGATACGAACAGCTGGTTTACCTGATGGGTTTGAATTACTATTAGCTAAGCATGTTATTACCTTTACAAAGGGGCTCTACAAACCAGAATTGACTTTTTGTTTCTATCTGCAGCTTTACAAGCCAATGTGGCAAAGATTATTACTGTTGAAATCTCTAACCATACGGCAGTTTTTTGCCATTGGCAAACTGGAGCATCTGCCCCCCCCCCCCCAAATAAACCCTGGAGGCTGAATGTTACTTTACTAGAACAACAGGCAGTGCAGCGTGCATGGTTGGATCTCTTTAAGATGAGGTGCTTGGTCATAGTGGCTTACGACAGAGTGAGGGATTGGTGGAAAGATACTAAACATGATTTTTGACTCTCTTTTTCAGAAACTGAGTAATAATATTAACAACAGCAGGGACAAGATTTACAAATGGCTTTGATCGCCACAAACTCCAGGTGCACCGATAGGGCACATGGGGCTTGTGGTGATCTAATGGGATTTTCTATCCTGTGCGGCAATTGCCGCAAGGTAGACCAACTTTCTCTGATCTAACTTGTGGCAATCCTGGGGGCCTTTTTACAGAGCTTGCGCCAGATATTTGGCACAAGCTGCCATAAATAGTGAAAACTGTTGCAACTGCACCTGAGATTGTAAAATCTGGTGCAGTTGTGGTGACAGGGTTTGGCGCACTACCAGAACTTAAGTGTCACAGTGCAGGGCTTGGCATAAGCCCTGCACCTTGCTTTGAAAATCTGGCCCCAGGTATCTAGACTATATTGGGCTCAGGTCACAGTTACATATGTTGATTTCACAGAATGCAGGAAGATGGTGGGGATTTTGCACATCATATGTTTCTCATCAAAGAAGACATGAGACTCTTTCAATATGAATGGGCCACTTCCCTTGAGAAAGAATTAAAATTTGGAACACAAGGGAAATCCCAATATTTGGACAAATCTGCAGCATGTCAGGATTGAGTGTAGCACAAAATTATATCCAGCTTATATAGGCCTAATGATGGCATGGTGGTATCTTCTTCTCCATAGGATATTATGGATGTAGTCCAAAGATATACAATAGATGGTTTTGGTAAGGAACATGCAACAGTTTGGGACCCTAATGTGTTAAGTGATCTTGATATTCCTGAGCTTCTTGAGCATATTCGGGAAAAATTCATTCACCCCATCCAGGTGGCCAAGGTGGAATGGGCCATCAATTCCCTGGGAAATAACACTGCCCCTGGATCAGACGGTTTTCCTTCTGAGTTTTATAGATACTTTGGGTCACAGTTGGCTGCAGTACTACAAGCAGTGTATGATGCGATTTTAGGCTTGGGTAGTTTTCCCCATCAATGAGGAAAGCATTGCTTATTCTTCTCTATAAAAAAAGGTAATAGATCAGATATCACTAACTCGAGGCCCCTGAGTCTTTAGAACTCAGACCAGAAAATTTCATCCAAAAGTTTGGCACAACTTTTGTCAGAGGATGCAAGCAATAATCCATGCCAATTCACAAGCTTGTGCCATTAAGTAGAGGAATATTTCAGATAGTTTAATTATACTGAATGAACTATGGGAGAGAGGTCAGAAAAGCACTGTTGCAGGCTTCCTGCTTTCTCTTGATCAGGAAAAAGCTTTTGACCAAGTTCTACAATTTTTCCTGGCCTGAGTTTTGCAGCATTATAGTATCCCTAGGCAGTTTGTGGAGTTGATAATGTTTCTTTATACGGTGGTACTGGTAGCTCCATATGTCAACTACAAGTTGGGCCCTGTAGTACAAATTAAGAGGGGGTTAGGCAGGGGTGCCCACTGACCCCCCTTTTATATGTTTTTATGTTAAATCCACTCATTCAACTATTACTGTAGAATACAGAAATAAGAGGCTTCCAGATGACATCAGCGCTGCTGGAAATTAAAGTCATTGCTTATGCACATGATCTCTGTGTTGTGTTACAGGATAAAGCCTCTGGGAATTCAGTTCAAGATGCTCTAGAGCAATTTTCTGCCCTTGCCGGAGCAAAGGTTAACTACACTAAGAGCTCTGGCATACCAGTTCATCACCCTAATAATGACAGGGTTGGAGAGGAGATTGCAGGAACAAAAATTTTAGAGGAACCCCTGACAATCTGAGGTGTCAAATTTGGGCCAGGAGATATGGTATTTGAGAACTGGAAAGACTGCATACAGAAAGCAGAGAGGAAATTGGTTACATGGAGGAATAAGTCCTTATAAAAACAGAGAAGACTTTTTTTTTGTAATTAAAAGTTTATTAGGTATTTCATTTAAACTTATGAAGCACATTAGTTCACAACACACATTCAACAAGGCCCTAGCCTGGGCGGAGCCCCTTAGAGATACAACTCTAAGTGATCAGAGGATTGTGAAATACATACATCAAAAGAAAAAAAAACAATTAACACTTAATATAACCTAAGTTGTAGAACATCGCTCTAAAACATTTCTAATGCTGCCATGACAGTCATCTCTGCATTTGGGAACAATCTTCTAATCAACATACTTCTTCCAGATTATCCATGGTGTCTACAGCATACTGCAGTTGAAGAGGACTGGTTCTTTGGTCAGCCTGGGTGGTAGCCAGGCAACTGAACATCTTTGGGAGGGGGCGTAAATTGACTGTGGAAGGTGGGTGCTCTTAGTAACTGAGCGGTGTGAGTGGGGGATGTTGTTGCTGCTGTGGTCCTCTGCCCAAGGTGAACCTCCGTGGTATGGTACAGTATTCTGAGGCTAGGTGTCATTCCAAAATCTCCTCATAATGATCTACGCAGTCCCTGATGCTGACTTGAACTCTTTCAAAGCAAGCTGTTTTGTCACATTCTGTCAGCTATTAATCTGGACATGGGGGGTAGTCTATTTCTAGTGTCACAGTATGACTCATTTGGTCAATGCTAGGATGCCTGCCAGCCACCTCAGTGTGCTAAGCAAAGCATTGGGTATTGTGGGGTGTGGCCCCAGCAGTACCCAGGCTGGGGTAAGCTTGGTGCTTACGTTGAGTACTTTGGAGCACATCTCCTGCACATCCTGCTACTATCTATCCAGTTTACTGCAGGATCATAGTAGATGTGTGATGATCCCCACTTCCTGCTGGCTGCACAGCATTTGTCCATGTCTATATGACCCCACTTGTGTAGTTTCTACAGGGTTCTATGCCATCTATGCAGAATTATAAATTACATGAGCCAATTTCTGGTATCTTTCACATCTCTTTTCAGCAAAGCCCAGAACCTGTGCCATTGCAGGATTGTGAGCTGTGTATCCAGTTCCTCATTCCATTTCTGCAGAGTAGGTTCAGTTGGGTATGAGGCTTGGGACAGAAGATACTTGGAGAGAGTGCTTCTTGTCAGCTTGCTGTGTGGGTTACCTTCGAGTACAGTGTCTAATGCATTAAGAATGTCCATTGCATACTTAGTGCTTATGCCTGTTTGCAAGGCATGCTGCAGCTGGAGGTACCTCCAGTGCTGCTTTTATATAATGTTGTACTTGGTCTGAATTTACTCAAAGAACATGAGGACCTTTGTACTTGTGCCCGCTATATCCCCTGCTTGGGTAATCCTCAAGGTTTCCCATTCTCTCCAGTGGACAGGTATGTTGACAATACAGAGGTGAGTGTTATTCCAGACTGGGAATCTGGAAGACCATCAAGGTAACCAGTCCATGGATTTGGCTGCCCAGCCCCAGACTTGTTTGGTAAGATGGGTTGTTGGGTATTGTTTCAGGCCATCTGGAGTGACTACAAAGAGGATGTTAAGAGTTTATTAGATCTCCCAAGGGTTGTTGGTCACAGTCTGCCCACTTGAGCCACAGCATGGCTCAGTTGATAATACATACACCTCTGGGCCAGAAGATTGTGGGTTCTAGTCCCACAACAGAATTGAGCTCATACATAAACTCAGGCACCTGAGTCAGTATGCTGACATCATCCAAGATGGCTGGGTATAATGTGCTCTGAGCCGACACTGTAGGTGAGCTCCAACTACCGCGGACTGAAATGTCATGTGGTTTTTATCCATTTTGGGCAATTTGTTCTCCGCATAATGTATTCGTCTACCTCCCTCTCTTTGATTTGCAGTATGTCTAAATCGATCTGTCATACCCGCTAACTAGCCATTGTTTACTCCACCAACAAACGTTCCACTCATAGTCACAAACATGGTGGTAGTTCCTCTCAAGCATCATCTCAATGCTCTCCTGTCCTTTCTCTCCTGGACCTGTTGATTCTTGATGAATCTCCACTATCGCCTATCATTGTTACCCCAGTGGGTAAAGGGAAAAAGCCATTAACAGGTAATGTTTTTCCTTATTTAAAGAACATGAACACCAAGGCTATACAGCAGAATGATCTGCCCTGGATTGAGGGTGAGTCCCAGAGTTTATTAAGACCAGCAGGGCAAGGGGAAGGGGAGCAAGACATGTCTACAGGCAGTAATGGAAATGCTAAAGGACTCCCAAGCTGTTCTAAATTCATCACCATTACCTAAGCAAGCAGATAATTCTATGCATTCTCAAGAAATGGTAAATTTTAAGGGGGAGATGCTTCATGCCTTGACCTCACTTAAATCTGAGGTTTCACAGTCGCTAGAATAAATTAAAACTTCCATCACTAACATGACCTCCTCTATAATGGAGCTAAACTCTAAACTAGCTCAGCTTACTGTAAGAATGGATGAAACAGAAAAAAAAGGATTTCCACAGTGGAGGATTTGGTTAATCTCCTAACACATAAATAAGCTCAGTTTGATAAACAGCTGCAACTACTTCAAAGTAATGTGACAGAACAAGAGAACAAAGTGTGTAGGGGTAACTTGTGTTTAAGTGGTATACCAGAAGGTTTTGAGGGCAATGAAGATCCCCTTCCATTTTTTGAGAAAACACTTATGATTGTCATGAAAAAAATGATACCCTGAGGAAAAAATACAACTAGATCGAGCTCACAGAGCAGGTAATCATTTCTCCAACTCCAACTACCCCAGGACAGTATTTGTTAAGCCTCATAAATATCTAGACATGGAAGTGATTCTACAGAAAGCTCACATAGAAAAAGTCCTTGAATATGAAAACATCAAATTTAATGTTTTTTTCAAATATGTCACCAGAAACAATGGCAAAACTGAAATTGTTCAATCCACTTAAGAATAATCTCTATCAGAAAGGAATATGCTTCTCTATGATATACCCTGCTAAATTGAGATTTGTCCTTAAAGGCAAACTACATACATTTGAAGACCCAGATGAAGCCATGGAGGCATACGAGCAAGAATATGGCGATACCCTGATATAAGAGTCTACCTTCATGAGAGTGAGGGTTTAGCCTTCTTGAACGGGACACCAGCTAATAAAAATTTACCATAACTCTGCAATAATCACTATTGCTGGCCTCTATACAAGGTGAACCAAATGCAGAGCCTCATCCTTTGTTCTGACGAGGGCTGGACAATCTTGTAACCAGATTAGAGCCAATGACAAGGGTTAAGCTACAGATAACATCTAATAAGGCAAAATAATTCTCCTTTTGTCTACATACTATTAGGGTTCACTCTGTTGATAGCAAGAAAATGCATCCTGGGTTTAAGCCTGTGTAATTATGAATACTAAGCTTTCAGCACTTTTCATTAAGGCAGGTGATGAAATAAGTAGAAAGAGAGAGGAGGAAGAGAGAAAGCAGGAAAGTGGGGAGGAAAAAAAATGACTGCTACAATCTATTTGTAAGCACTTTCTGGGTCTCAATCTACCTATATCTCAGCTCACCTGGATATATTTGGTACAATTTCAGTTCTTAGGTATGGCTACTTAACACTAACTTAAAATAGGGAGCTCAGTTTAGTCAGAAATTAGAGACCATGATGACTTTTTTTGTCATCATGCTTTTCGGGGCACTGGGATCCTTGCAATCCCAGAATCAGGTTTTTTTGGGTTGGGGGTGGGGGATTGGTCTATCCCTTTGCTTTAACATTATACACCAGCAAAACAGGGGTCATAATTTACTTCAAACAAAAATAAAGATTAAATTAGCTAAAAAAGTGAACTGCAATGCTAATTTGGATCTTAGGGGGTCCAGGCCAAATCTATTTAGTTAATCAGTAATATGACTGAATTATAGCTTCTTACTTGGGCTGTTAGAGGACTCAAAAGCAAGCCTAAAATGCTTAAAATAATTAAATACATGCAGCACAAAAAAATCTATATAGCTATGCTTCAAGAAACCCATTTTATGCAATCATAATCCAATTGGTTCTGCAACCGATGGGGTAAAGGAGACCTTTCAAATTTTCAAAATAACTCCAGAGGGGTTGCCATTACTTTTAATAAGACATGCTCATCCCCTAAAATAGCTAAATCTGAAATAGATTCATTCAGTCACTGGGCCATTATTGAAATGAACATTCTAAACCTCAAAATTACATTAGCTGCGATATGCGCCCCAATACAAATAATCCCAATTTTTTCAATCAATTTTTCTTAACATTGTCCACCTTTCTACCTCCATACATTGTAGGAGGAGACTTTGATATCACACTGTCTACACGAGATAAAACCTCCAAATTAGACAAAGCCCATAGTTCATCCCATAAAAGCATTAAGAAATATATTGCTGAACTAGGTTTGATTGACTCCAGCACATTAAAAAGCAATTTTCTCTTATTATTCTCAAACACAAAGTTCCTACCCTAGAACTGATTATTGATCTGTAATTCATTAAAATATAGCATAATGGAGATACAAAATCTAGGGATCTTGATATCAGACCATTCCCCCTGTATACTTAAAATTAAACTTTTTGACAGAACTCCTCCAATAAAATACTGGAAAATGCATTATCCATTTCTAAAGATTCCACAGTGGGCACAAATACTAATGGATGAAATGCAAGATTTTTTTTAAACAATACTACCCAAGGTACAACTATTAATATTATTTGTGATACTTTCAAACTATGGATTTGGGGTCGATTTATAACTTTAGAACAATATAGACATAACATGCAGAATTGCATCTTACAACAGCTATCAAAAGAAATAATTAATTTACAACATATTCACAGTCAAATGCTAGACAGCAACAATTTTAATAAGCTGCTACAGAAGAAAGAGCAATATCAATCAATCAATCAATCAATCAAAATCTTTATTTAGTCAGGCGAACATGATTGAGCATAGCTCATTTACAAGATGGACCTGAGTGGTCATAACAATATAAGGTTACAAATTTTACACAAAAACATGGTACTGAATAAACACAAATACAATGATTTATGAATGAGACAGATATACAAATATTTACATATATACAAGGAAAAATGACAATAAACCTAAATCATATTAAAAGGAAGAAAACAAACAGTATAGTAGGGATAAAGCTGGATAGTTGGACTTGGGTGGGCATTTTGTATGAAGTTGGTTTGGAGAACAAGCTAGAAGAAACGATAGAAATATAGGTAGCATAAAAAAGGGGTGGGGGAAGGAGGGGGTGTGAGAGGACTAGGCCTTATGGAAGCAGTTGCATGATTCTGGGAATAGACTAGTGTACAGTTTTTTGAAGGATGTTAAAGGAATGAGGGTATCCAATTTCAAGGTCTTTTGAAGAGAATTCCAGATAAGTGCTAGGGAATAGCTGATTGCAGCCCTTCCATACCGGGTGCAGGTGATAGGAATCTTCAGCATGATGAGTTTATTGATCCTTAGGGTGTAAGGCCTGGATGTGATCCGGTTGAAACAATCTGAGATGTAGGAAGGAGTTTGTTTGTCAGAGCTTTGTAGATCCAGACAGCAGCATTTTTGTTTCTTCTGTGTTGCAGGGATGTCCAACTGACTGCATTGTAGAGAGCAATGATGGGTGCTGGAGGGAAGATCTGTAATGAATCTAATAGCTCTATGATACAAGGTGTCTAATTTATTTAAATGGGAGAGGGAGCAGTGGCCATAGAGGAAGTCAGCATAGTCAATGAGGATAGGAATGATGCCAGGATTAGCCTTTGTTTGGAATCTCTGGTCAGGTAGTGTTTGATCCTATAAAATAGGCCAAGTCTTTGTCTAAGCTTTTCAGGAGCTCTTCAATGTGGCTAGTGTAGTCAAGTTTATTGTCAATCCAGACTCCAAGATATTTGAATTTGTCCACATATTCCAGATTTTCACCAAGGATGGTAGATAATTGTGGGAGGGTGAATGATGGGACAGTGGAAGAGCAGTTCTTGGTGGCAAAGAACATAGCTTTCGTTTTCTTGGCATTTAGTAATAACTTCTTTCTAATAAGTTGTGCTGTAGGAGGGAGAACTCAGACTGTAAAGCTCACAGGCTTTTGATGGTGAGGATTACTGACATATAGTACAGTATCATCTGCAAAAAGGTGAATATTAGATTGTGTGAGATTGGAGTCAATACTGTTGATGTAAATGGCAAGGGATGGGAGCCCAGGATGGAGCCTTGCGGTACACCTCTTAGGAGTGGTTTAGAGGTAGATAGGTCACCTTCATTTTTTACCAGTTGTAATCTTCCGGAGAGATAGCATCTGAACCATTTAAGAGAGAGTGAGTCAAGCCCATTGGAGTTCAGAGAGGAGATTAGTAGTTCATGGTCCACAGTGTCAAAGGCTTTGCTTAGATCCAGAAACACAGCACAGGTGTTATTCTTTTTGTCTAAGGCAGTCTGCCAGTCATTTGTAACTTTTGCTAAGGCAGAGATGGTTCTGTGCATAGATCTAAACCCAGATTGAGCTGGGTTAAGGAGATTGTTGGTATCAAGGTAGGCACTTAACTGAAAGTTTACTAACTTTTCAAGCATCTTGGACAGTACTGGTAAGATGGAAATGGGCCTATAGTTGTTGAGATCCATGGGATCACCTGCCTTAAGTAGTGGAAACACTTGAGCTGTCTTCCATATTGAGGATAGAACCAGTGGCTGGGGACAGATTGAAGAGGTGAGTGAGGGGGCAGCTAAGGCGTGCAGTGCCACTTTTAAAAGTAGGGATCCAGGAGTCTGCACCTCACTTTTAGTTGTATCTAGTTGGAATAGAAGGTCTTCTACTTCTTTTAAGAGTATTGATTTGAAGGAGAATGTGGAAGCAACCTTTTGTCCCTCAGTAGATTGTATGTTTAGTGATGATCTCATTAGGTTTGCAGGTGAGGGTCGAAGCTAGGCCAGCTGTAGTGAAATGATCATTGAAGGCATTTAAGATTTCTTGCTTGTCAGTGATTTCAATACTATTTAGGTGCACTTTGGGTGGTAAGACAGGGTAGAAGTTTGACCTAGGATCCCTTTATGGTACCCCAGAACCTGGAAGGGTTGTGATAGGAGGCATCAATTCAGCTGTGTAGAAGGCAGCCTTGGCATTTCTTACTTGTTTTGAGCAGGAGTTTCTGGCTTTTCTGAATTGAAGACAGTCATTTGGATCCTTTGTCTTTCTTGCCCTTTTCCAAAGTTTATCTCTGGCAAGCAGTGCGGATTTAAAGTCAGCAGAGAACCAGCGACAAGATTTGAGTTTGGTTCTGACACTGGTGAGGGGTGCATGTATATTGAGGGCACTTGTGATAATATCACTTAAGATCTGAAGAGCTGTCTCTATTGAAGCTGTGAGATAGAATTCTTGCCAACGTGTGGTGTGGCACAGATCATGGAGTTATCCTGAAATATTAAAGTTCTTTCTTGACCTTCTTGGGAGAAATTTTGCAGGGTTGGGTGGCTTGATTGTTGATCTTATGCCAGCTATGGGACAGTGATCACTTATGTCACTGAATAGCACTCCAGCATGAGAATACAGATGAGGCTTATTTACCAGCATGATGTCCAGGAGTGTGCTGTTGAGATTATTCTTTGGGTTAATCCTTGTTGGTTCTTTGATTAATTGAGTGAATCCATAAGTGTCACAGAAGGTTACTAGGGGTGCAGATGCATTGGCTAGCCAATTTAAATTCAGGTCACCTAAAATGATGGTGTCTTCAGGGCCTAGATTAAGTATAGATCCTAGGTGGGATAGGAGTTTGAGGCCTGCAGAGGGGGGCCTGTAGCAGCCAATCAGTTGAAAGGATGATATGTTGGGAAGAGTTATTTTAATTGATAAGCATTCAAATTCCTTTGGCTGTGATGTAATATTGAGGCAGGATGCAGAGATGTTTGCTTTGACATAGATGTACACCGCCCCTGGATGGACGGTCAGATCTGAAGAGCTGGTAGTTGGGAAGATTTATTTCACTGTCTTTTGTTGCAGATTTGAGCCATGTTTCAGAGATAACCAGAAAGTCAGGTAAGGTGTGTGCAACCCAGGCCTGTATTAATGAGAACTTTTTTAGGAGGCTGCAGGCATTGATGTGAAGAAAACTCAGGCCATTTATGGAGGCTAAGTCAGATGGGGAGATAGAGCTTTCTGTGGGTCCAGGGTTGATTTCAACAGTGCCAACACAGATCAGCAGAAAGAAGATTTGTTTGATGAGGGCACCAAGTGATAGGAATAGGGAGTAGTCAGAGGATTTTTTCTTCTTGCTTGGGATCCAATGTATAGTGGATGATGATCCTGCTGTGTGGTTATAGATTTTGTCATAAAGTACCAGCTTAATGGACAGGCATAGGGGGGTCATTGTAGTGCCAGTAAGGTAGCAGGGGGTTTATGGAGTTCCGAACTGGTTGTGAGCCTTTTTGTGGGATACCCCAAAAAGGATTACAGTGCAGGCGGTATACTTGGGGTGAGGGAGGCATCCATTGGGGATAGCAGAGGGGACAGGCCGAGTAGCCGCCCTAATCACCATGGCATGGGCTACATCAGTTTTCTCTTCTGGATCCGAGGAAGGTGAGAGGCAAAGCAGCAATAGGAGGCACAGTAGCATGGTGGAGGGTAGGTAGGGGTTAAAGATACTAAAGGTGATGTGAAGAAATGAGCTCGGGAATTGGCTAGGAGATTAGCTATGGGCGGGGAAAAGAGATTCGGGGGGAAAGTGTGTATAAAAGAAACACCCAGGAGTAACTCTGTAGTTAATATAACTCTGTAGTTTCAGATAACATTACACGTCAGAATGTTGGGTCTAGATCTAACTATTTATTTTTATCCAATAAGCCATTAAAGCTTTTGGCATGGCAAACTCGCAAGGACCAGCAAAAGAATTACATTTTAGCTATTAATAACTTGTAGGGCTCCATTACTGAAGACCCGGCAGATTTTAATAGTATATTTTTAAACTATTATCAAAATTTATATAAATCTGAAACTGACTTCATCTCGATGGATCAAATTAAGGAATACTTGCAGCAAAAAAAACGTATCACTGTTCCAGCCAGGTTCAGAACCATTTTGGATCAAGACATAACAGCAGAAGAAATTAATCGAGCCATAATGGCTTTCCCAGGTAATAAGTCCCCAGGCCCGGATGGTATAGTTACAGAATTTTATAAACAATTTAGAACGATACTCATTCCAATATTACAACAATTGGTTAACTCTTTCAGCACTTCCAGATCACTTCCTAAATCATTCCAGGAGGCTATAATCCAGGTATTCCTTAAAAAAAAAAATTTGTTGAGCTGTGCGTCCTATCGCTCCATCTCCTTATTAAATGTAGAGTATAAAATTTTCACCAAGATTATAGCTAAAAGACCAGAAATGTCTTCATAAATAGCAGATCACTTAAAGAGAATATTAGACTAGTGTTAAATGTCATCTCTCAACACAAATCCAAAGATGCAATTTTACTAGCTATTGATGCTGAGAAAGTGTTTGCTCATCTTGAATGGAAATTTATGTTAGAAATAACTAAGGAGATGGGGCTCGGACCACAGCTCAATGGATGGTTACAACTGTAATACAGCCAACCGACAGCTGTGCTCAAAACCAACTATAACATATCCCAGCCTTTTAAGTTACATCGAGGTATGTGACAAGGCTGCCCCTTCTCACCTCTTATATTTACTATGGCAATCAAAATGTTATCCTCACATATTCTAAATAACCCTAACGTATATGGTATCACCATTACTTAAATAACATACAAGATAAGCTTATACACAGATGATATTTTATTTTATCTTACAAATCCAGAAATATTCATTAAAGAACTCTTAAAAGCCACAAAAATCTTTGGAAAATTATCCAGATACATAATCAATTGAGACAAGACCATTATGTTAAAATTAAACAAACATAGAAATATAACTCTCCCCTCGACGGCTTTAACTGTCAAGTCAATTCTCAATTACCATATTTAGCAGTTTTAATATCTTCTGACCTCCAAAGTCTGGTTAGATTAAACTACGATTCATTATATAAAGAAATTCTAGCAGATTTAGACCAATGGCGGAATCTACCTTTAACCCTAATAGGGAGAATTACCATAGTAAAGATGAAAATATTGCTAAAACTTATATTTTTATTCCAAACCTTACCAATTATTATTCCACATAAATATTTTACCCAGCTAAGAAAAATGACAACCAAATTCATTTGGAACCATAAACCTCCTCGCATAGCATACTTCAGCCTTACAAAACCTAAAAATATGGGTGGCCTTGCCCACACAAATAACTACAATCTGGGAATGGATGCATAATGTAGACAATTATACTAGATCATCATTATTAGAAAATAACTCTCACTCATATTCATCCATGATGCAACTTCTGTATTCGGCATACCATAAGAAAGCCAAAAATATAAATCTTAGCTCCACAACACTTTCAACCTTAACTGCTTGGGAAAGGGCACACTACATACTCAAAGAAGATATTACACTTACATCATATTCACTCATCTATCAGAATTACAATTTTATACCCTCCACCACAGACAAAAATTTTCAGATCTGGGCCCAACATGGTATTAAAAAATTAAAAGATGTTCTAGTTGAGGGTAAATGGAAACCTTTTTCAATGCTATGTAAAAGAATTCAATTTGCCATCTACACATCAGTTCCAATATTTTCAATTAAATGCATTTATACAACAATCCAGTAAGAAATAAAATTATGCCATAACTTCATCACTACTACAGACTTTAATAAACAAAAAAGACAAAAATAAGCTAATATCTACAATTTATTAAACACTAGAAAACACCAACCAAGGAGATCAACAAAAACTTAATAAGAAATGGGAATTGGATTTTGGCATAAAAATAATGGATATAATCTGGAAAGATATACTAGCAACCTTTGCCACTAACGTAAAAGCAAGTCGATTGCAACAACTACAACTGAACACTTTCTACAGGACTTACTATACTCCATCTACATACGAACATATGAACATATGAATGTGCGAGCAGAAACAGACCACTCAGTCTATCTAAGTCTGCTTGAGAGTGCAGCCAACACCCCTAGTTTGCAGCTGCCCCACCCCGTCCCCTTTGTCATCCCACTGCCACCCCCACCTCCCCCACCCATACTCTCTCCTGTTCCCTGCCCCCTGTCTCATGCCCTTTTGAAGCTGTTCACAGATTTACATGATACCACCCATTCTGATAGGGTATTCCATTTTGCTACCACCCTCTCTGTGAAATAGTGTCTCCTCATTTCCTTCCTAAATCTTCCCCTCTATTCTTATCCTGTGCCCCCTGGTGACCTCCCCCTCCTTAACTTAAAGACCCCCATCTGCCCCATCCTTATTGATTCCCCTCAGATACTTGAATGTCTCTATCATGTCCCACTGTCCCTTCTATTCTCCAGGGTGCACGTATTCAGGTCTCCCAGCCTGCTGTCATAGTCTCTCCCCTCCATTCCATATATCATCTTTGTTGCCCTCCTCTGCAACCCCTCCAGTAGCCTGATATCATGCTTTAGGTATGGCCTCCAAAACTGTACATAATACTCCAAGTGTGGCCTTACCAGCGACCTGTAGAGGGGCAAGATCACCTTTCTTCGCCTGGACAAAAAAACCCTCGCTATGCACCCCAGCATTTTGTTCACTTTTGCAGCCACTCTCTTGCACTGGGCAGTGTTGTTCATGGTCCCTGTTATCATTACCCAAGGTCCTTCTCCTCCTCTGTGATCCCCCAGCTTAACCCCCCCCCCCAGCCAGTATTCTCTCCTTGGGTTCTTCACCCCAAAGTGCATAACCTTACACTTCTTTGCATTGAACCCCAGCTGACACCTCTCTGACCACTCCTCTAGCTTGCATAGGTCCTCCTGCAGCTGCTTCCATCCCTCCTCTCCATCCACCACTGCTCCAATTTTGGTGTCGTCAGTGAACAGACTTACCTTGCTCACCACCCCATGTACAATGTCTGATATGAAGAGCCCAAACAATATTGGCCCCAAAACAGAGCCCTGTGGCACCCCACTCATCACTGGCCTTGGAGTTGAGAGCTCCCCTCTCACCACCACCCATTGCAGCCTACCACTCAGCCAGCTTGTAACCCAGTTTATCATTTTTGCCCCTACTCCTGCACCTGTTTGCTTCCCCCCAAGCTGCCCATGAGGCACCAAATTGAAGGCCTTACTGAAGTCCAAGTAAAGAACATCCACTATATGACTCTTATCCAGCTCACCTGTCACCCAGTCATAATATTGTATAAGGTTGGTATGACAAGACTTCCCTAAAATGAACCCATGCTGCCTCATATCCTGGAGGCCACTGTCTTCCAGGTACGACACCAGTCCTTCCTTTAGTATTATTTCCTTGAGTTTTCACACTATGGAGGTGAGACTTACCGGACGATAATTACCCAGTTCACGCCTTGGCCCGCTCTTGTGTAATGGGACTACGTGTGCCATCCTCCAGTCCAGTGGCACACATCCTGACTTCAGTGAGGTGCTGTACAGATCTGCCAGTGGCTCCACCAACACCTGTGCCATCTCCCTTAGCACCCTGGGGTGGATACCATCCGGCCCTGGTGCCTTGTCTACCTTCAGTGTCTAAGCTTCATTATTTTAACAGTAGCATTTCTGAAAATGCCAGAGATGTTCCCATTCATCTGGTACACTCATACACATGATTTATTCTTGTCCGTACCTTTCAAACTTTTGGCCCAAAATTATATCAATCATACAGCGGGCTTTAAACATTTTTCTTCTGAATGTGCCCCAGTTCACTTGTTTATTAATTCTTTCAAACAGTCTCAGTCCAGAACAAAAGAAAATATTACAATTGCTTTTATTATTACCAGGAAGTGCATCCTTTTGAAATGGAAGGACCCCACTGGTTGTTCAGACTTGGATACATTTTATGATAAATATGATGAATTTAGAAAACAATTACTATATTAAGGAAGACAAAGTGCAACTGTTCAATAAGATTTGGGCCACATTCCAGGGTTTGATACAATCTAATAATTTCCAAGACCTACTTAATGTTGATTAAAATTAAAGTAAATTTTTGTTAGCTAGAGGTCTGGACCCCCTACTGGCCATGATGATATCCTTGACCTATTCAGTTGAGTCCTTTTTCAGATGATTTGTGGGCTGGTATGATATCTGAGAGGGAAAAAAATAAATAAAAAATAAACTCAGGCACCCGAGTACAGTATTACGAGTGTGCTGTACTCTCGAGGTGTGCCATCCTTTGGATGAGATGTTAAACTGAGGTCCTTCTACCCATCTCTAGTGCTGTCCTGATGGGTGTGCAGGCAGAAGTAAAAGAACCCAAGGCACTTTTTGCAAAGAGGTGGTGACTTTCTCCAGTGTCAGGGCGGAGCCCCCCTCCACCTGCACAAAGTCACTCTGGCACTGTTTTCACTGTTCATAGTGATCACTGTTATTTGCAGTCACTGTTTGTGGATGCACTATTTTTTGACGCTCTCTTTTTGTCTTTGTGGTTTTATTTGCACTGTTTTGACGTGGAACCCGTTGTGGGCCACCATCGCCTTTCTTATCTCGCTCTCTGGTGTTCCATTTACAGGCAGATGTGGGGTCTCCTAGTAGCCATATCAACCTCAAGGGAAGACCCCCTCCTCTGGTCATGAGGGATCCTAGGTCAGCACCCCCCATCATCCCAGAAATGCTACTCCAGTGCTTGGCCACAATACTAAGTGCTTGAATAGACTACACAGAAGACCCGACCTCCTGCCACCATTAGGAAGTTTGAAGGCCATACAGTAGCTGTGCTACTGCTATACATGTCCTTACCATCTGGGAGGGGGGGAGGGGAAGGGTGTGGATGTGAGTGTCATCTGACAAGGTCCATGACCGGTCCTCCTCTGCAGGCATGAACAGGGTCATAGGATCCAAGTCATCTATACTTTGGAGCTGACCTCCCTGTGGTTTGTGGCAATCAGTCATTTAAGTGTACTGTGCCTTAGGACAGAAACATTTACCTATTCTGTGCCTATTAAGGTCACTTACAAAAAAGGAGAGGGGTATAGTGAGTTGGTAGCCATTCCAGGATCTCATAGGCACCTTTTGTCAATTGTTTGCTCTGCTGTACACCATTTTGGTAGCCCTCCTCTGGACCACTTCCACTCTGTCTGTGTCCTTCCTGAGATGTGGTCTCTAGAACTGGACACAGTATTCCTATTCCTCCATAACACCTAACAAACCTGTACATTTCATATCTTAACTACTTGTAGTTTTTTCTTTATCCTTGGGCAAACATTTTGGTTCAAAAACACATATATTCAACACTATAAATCCAAGACAGATACAGACATGGTCAGCAGAAAAAGACCATATGAGCTATCTAGTCTGCTGGAGATTGCAGACCCCCAGAATCTACTGAGAGATCTGCCCCTTCCCCACATCCCCTTCTCCCTCCCCATCTATGCCCCCCTTCCCCACACCTTCCCACACTCCATGCAATTTTCCCTTTCACCCTATCCCAGCCACTCATGAAACTGTCAACAGTGTGTAGGGTGATGATTGTCCTCCAGCAACTAGTTCCACTTGGCTGCCACACTCTCAGTGAAAAAGTGTCTCATCATTTCCCTCTTGAAGCATTCCCCTAACCAGTTTGAGGCAGTGCTCCCTTGAGGTTCTGTTGGCACTAAGGTTGAAGAGACCCTCAGAGTTCACCTTCTTGAAACCCCTCAGGTATTTAAAAGTTTTGATCATGCCGGCCCTTTCCCATCTATCTGCCAGGGAGTACATGTTGAGAGCTCTGAGACTCTCCTCATAAGGCATGCCTTGTTACCCTTGAATCATCTTGGTCACTCTTTTCTGTACCATCTCAAGTAGGTTGATATCTTTCTTTAGGTATGGGCTCCAATACTGTACACTGTATTCCAGATGCAGCCTCACCAGTGACTTGTACAGTGGCAGGATGACCTCCACCTTCCTAATGGTTATAACTCTGGCTATGCATCCCAGCATCCTATTTGCTTTACAAAGGAAAGTCGTGTGCACTCAGAAATTGTGGCGATGCTGAGAAAAAGCTGCCAGCTTCATAGACAAACTAAAGAAAAATTCTGCACTCGTGGAACAATTCGGTAGCAATGCTCAATGCAGGTTGATTGTGGCCAAAGCATAGACAATAACCTATAGCCCCAGCACTTCAGCCCTTTGCAGGATCTTCCTCAGGGGATGGGTCTGAAACAACCCTTTCATTTAAACACATCAAGTATTCATCCACCAGTGTATAAAGTGCAAAAACCAAGTCATACAAAACTAAGGAAAAAAACATACAAAACATTACACTGTATTGTATAATTCATCATCCAAGGTAAAAATTTCAAAAAACTTTATTCATTACTAAATTCTGGTGTACTTTCTTCTGGAAAAAGGTTGGAGCAGGAGGGACACTAGACCATTGTGGAGTAGTGGCTGTAGCAGGAGTCAGCAAAAGGTGCATTATTTTTAATAAAAGGTATGCCACCATTGCCACATTAAGGATTTTAAATTTGCTGACCTTTCTAGTCCATCTTTGAAGCCTGCTGTAGCAAGAGAGTAAGAGAGTAGGACGGGCACCAGGCCTTTGAACATCCTCCTGCTAGGCTGAGTCCTTGGCAGCGGAGAGGAGCTATCAGCAGAGTGGGCAGTTTTAGTGGGTTCTGTGGAGAGCTATCAGCCTGGCAGGCCTCAATACTGTATTACCCTCAGACCAACACCATTTGCTTGACAACAGGCAATGGAGCTATTGAAGGGAGTTGCTATAGAAAATCTCTCTGTTACAGAAAATAGCTATAAAGAAACTATCAAACTCATGATTGTTATGAGAGTGTTTTGAGTGCATATGATATTTATACAGCTGTGTATACTTTGTAAATACCCTCTCGGGATTTTGAAACTATCGATAAGCAGTTACTGTTTGTTTATTGCGCTCACCTAACCAGAGTGTTAGAAGTGTTAGATATGTTAGTTATTTTAAGATACTTTGGTTTTGTTCACATTTTGCCAATACCTCTGAGTTTGAGTCTAAAAGTAGGGTTTCTGCACTTGTCCCATACTTGTTCATAGACATGGCCCATTTGTGCATTTCAATCTAATTAACCTCACATTTTAAGTTGGAAGATATTTTACACATAAACTGGTGATATTTAAATATATTTTTATACATTTTATTTATGCCCATGCACAAATTTGAGGGGTTTTAAAAAAATTTCAAAAACCAGGAAGTAGTGACTAGATTGGAGGAAAATCAACATGTGACTAAGCGGTATAAAGGACAGGTGCTGGCGTATCTGGACAGATTCACCATTACCAAGCACCCTAGAGGGAACAGGCAAATAGATGAGCTTATTTGCCTCTTTCATATTTTTAAATTATTTGTTTTTTGAGTCCTCTGAGTTTCTGGCTCCTGGCCTTTTTTTAAATTAACTCAAGGGCCCATCTGCAACTTGGGCAGTGGCTACACTCCATTTGAGTCCATACTGCTTTCACCATTTAATTATCTTGCTTTCTTGCCACCAGTTGGAGTGGAGTTTTTTTAGAACTAGTCACTGTTACCAAAATGGTTATACGGTACAATCACTAAGCGGCTAAGTGGCCATCAGCTGTTTGGTTTAACTGGAAGATAAAGTAAAGCAGTAGCAACAGAAGTGAGTAGCATTATGAAATACAGTTTGCACTGGCTGAGAAGTAAGTAAAATTCTGTGGCACCATTAAGGTGCTTATGTTGAGTGCAATATTATTGCATTTGTAGGTGGTAAATATTTGTACAGCTGCAATTAGGGAGCGTAATGTACTGCTTTCAGATTTTACTGGGTTTGCTTTAAATTTCTTCTGTTGTAGTGATGCATGTAGGAGTAACAAAATCAAAAAGCTTGAAAACAGTTTTACATGGACAAAGGGTGAAAAAAAGGACAGTGAGAACATTTAGGAGAGCCTGGCCAAAATATTACGGAGCAACTTGAAGTCATCTGAAGTTGCCAGAACCAACCTGCAGTAAACCGAAGTAGCCTGAAGTGAATTCAAAATTCAGGTGTAGAGGAACAACAGTACCTGGTCACAAACATAACACGAGGCTCTCACCAAAGGAAGAATGAGCAAAGGACTGAAACAAGCTAAGTAAATAGGGAAACTGAATTCTGAGATTTTGAAAAGGCTTGCAGGACATATTAAAACCTTTTCTTTTCTTAAATTGGACCTTGTATCATTTACATTGCTTACATTAAATACCTAATAAGTAGTGAACCCCCTGCAATATATAACATTATTATAATTGTCATCTATTGAGACATATCAACTCATAAATCTGTATAAAAGTATAGATACTGTATATTTTATTATTCATATTATCTTGCTGAATTCTGTAAAAGGGAACATTATCACATTATATAACTTGTGAGATAAAGTAGGGCATCAAGGTATCAGCATATTGAGATACAGTAAGCTATATATAATGATTGGTGATCTAACATGCCTGGGGTGACTAGAAGTGGAAAAGGATCATTGGATAGCAGTAACTTAAAAAATCATATGGAAAAGTTACTGAATAAACTTGGTAAGCAGACAACAAAAACAATAAGGGGAAAAACAAATAGAACTACAGAAAAAGAAGTACTTAAAAGGGATATTAAAGGGCCATCAGAATAACTTATGAAAATTTACCAAGGGACAACATCCACACCAATGGAAGGACAAAAAGGGGGAAGAAAATCTCTAAGTAAACAAGGGGAGCAAAAACCAAAAATGATACAACCACTGATGACAGACATTTTAGAAAAGAATAGGGAACAGATTACATCACAGATAGAAACTGAGAAAACTGCATCACTAACCAGGAAGGATCCATATGATTTAACACATAACATAGTACAATCAAAAGATTCATATAAGGAGAAAACCTTGCAAATCATGGATATTCTGAAGTCAGTTGATAAGGAATTGAATAGGACAATGGAGGAAATTAGGGAAACAATCCAGATTAATAAAAGAACAGAACAAAAAATAAAAGAATATAAACAAAGTTTGAATGGTTCTGTGTTTACCTTTGAAGGAAATCAGGACCAAGTAAACCAATCAGACATGTCAATTTGGACATCTGAGGAAGGCACACATTTGATGAGCCCATCTGAACCAGACACACCAATTATGGAAAATCTAACAAAGGAGATTATGAATGCACTTAGAGATCCCCTCTTAGGAAATGTTCTGCTATATGAGCATCTTGTTATCATCAAACATGAACTATACTTTGTTAAGGAAATATGTATAGAAAACAAAAAGCATTATGCTGCCAGGTGAGAATGTCAGAAATTATAGCATTGCATTTGAATTAAAACAAATAAACTTAAAATTGTGGAATAAAGGTGTAATACAAGAGGAAAAGGAAAAACAAAAAAAAGAATAAAAAAAGGGATAAGGTAGCCTTGTACACCCTGGTTAATAAAGAGAGGGTTGAAAGGGAAGTTAGCAACTTACACCCAGATCTAGAAACAACTGAAGAGAAGGAGAATGACCTAGCAAAGAAGGAACATCACACCAGAAAAGGTAATACTGAGCTTAAGGATGGACAATTATTCAGTGGAAAAAAAGGAAACAACAAAACCAACAAAGACACAGGAAGGGAAAGAGACAGCACAGACAAAAAGTTTTAATAAGAAAAAGGTAAAAAAAAACAACCTAAGAGATAATGTAAAACTAAGCAAACTATTAAAGGAAAGGAAAATTGTAATGACAAAATTAATAAGAGAGAAGATAAACCATCAACTGACTGTATTATAGAGGATATGCAAAGCAACACCAGAAATTCAAATCAAGAGAAAATAAAAGATAAGAATGCAGAAAAAGAGCAGGATAGAGAGGTTAATAAGATGGGAGATTGGCTCAAAAGGACATTGGAATCTGATTATGTTCTACCATTATATAAAGTAGACACAATCCCAGACGAAACTGAGAAAACTTTGAACACACACTTAAAACTATTTTTGGGGATGATATTACCAGAAAATAAAAACAATGAACCCATGTTGAATCAATTGAGTGTAATTAGACCAGTGGAGAATGTGAAGCTGATCTTACTACTATCAGACCAGTTTTCACATACTCAAAGCAATAGAAGCTTATGAGGATGATATACCATTGCACCTTACTCAACCTACTCTTTCTATTCAAGTTACTCTGGAAACTATTTTGTAGTATAGCACTCTTTCCAATTACAAAGTTAATACAGATAAGACCCAGGTCTTCCACTGAACAACAGGACTTTTAGGGCCTCACTTGGTCTTGCTGGCTTACAGTGGTCCCAGGACAAAATTAAATACTTAGGTATTTTTCTTGCCAGACAGCCCACTCATCTAGAACACTAAATCTCAATGCCTTGATATCTAAGATCCAACAAGACCTAGCCCATTGGAAAGACCTGCCCCTCTCTCTCTCTCTCTCTCTCTCTGTGGGGGAGGCTTAGTCTGATTAAAATGAATATTTTATCCCATATATTTTATCCCCTGAGTATGTTGAACCTTTGGCTTCCTCTTCCATGGTACTGCATGGGATAGTTTCAGGATTTCTGTGATGCAATAAACTGGTAAGGCATGCATTTTACCAGCTTGCCGCCACCAAGGAGAAAGGTGGCTGGTGGCTTCCTCATTTTGATTTATACTACTGGCCAGTCACTTCAGTAAATATCTTAGATGGCTACGGCCAGTGGAGACTTTGCACTTACTCCCTTACACCCCATTCTGGCTCTCCATTGAACAAGTGCTTATTGACTCATGCAGTCTATCCCGGGAGACTATTCTTCATATACAGGTTAAGGACCTTCCCAAAACATGGGCTGGATCTCCAATTATTACCTCAATGTGGGTTCATTTCCAGTTCTGTAGGGTTTTAAATATAATCCCATCAAAGACCCTAAACAGCCAATATTGCAGAATCCTAATATTCGTATTGATGGAGCCCCCTTAACTGAGGCATGGCTCCCATCTCTCAAAGGGAAGTGTCCCCAGGAGATGTTGATGGGTGAATCATATTTTTCAGTCAAAGACATGATGATGAGATTCCCAACAGGTCCGGGTGGTTATTTTAAATACTACCAGGTCCACCACCTCCTGATGTCAAAACAACTTTCACTAGGTGCTGGATATGGTCTGGATGAGATTTTTCAACCTTTAATTGTTTTAGCCCATCAACCCCATTCTGTCTCCCTTATATACACCTCGTTATATGACTTTGTGTTCAATTTTACAGATGGGGTCTCGAAGGTCTTGTCATTCTTACATTACGTAGAACAGACTGTGGCTTATGCAATATTTTATTCTCCAAAACATGTACTTGATCCCAGTGAAATTGCACAAAATGGGTAGACTTCCATCTCCCACCTGTAGCTGCTGTGGTCTAGCAGAAGGTACCCTATATCATATTTTCTGGGAATGTCCCTCAATAGTGGAACTATGGGAGACCATTAAACAGTGGGCTGATCCCCTCCTGGGCTTAGAACATTTATTTTCCCCCGAAGTCTGTCTATTGAGTGACTTTACCGGGATTGAGATCAAACAACGTAGGTTCCACATGGCCATGATTGCCCACTCTCTTAAAGCTCTGGTACTTCAACATTGGAAATAGGATGCAGCCATTTCATATCTGGAGTGGCTACAGGAATTGTTAGCCAATCTACATATGGAAAAAATGGTTGCTAGTCTCCAAAATTGTATGCACTGATACAGAGAAAGATGGGAATCACTGTGTACTTTATATAGCCTGTAATGAGATATTGTTAAAATGAGCACAGTACAGGGTGATGCCTGGGGGGAAGGGAGGGGATGTTTTTTTGAGGAATGTTCTTTTATTTGACTTGTGTTGTGGTCGTTATAGTATTGTTTTCATTATAGTCTTGAGTCTGTTTTATTTTGTATGTCTGTCTGGACTGGAAAATCAATAAAGTTGAATTTCAAAACAAAATACTCAAAGCAATAGAAAATCAGAGAAATATGATCAGGAACATGGGGTTTGAAATAGAGAGTATAGTGAATATCAAAGTATAATTCCTTGAATATTATGACAAAATAAAACATAATAGACATGAAAAACATGGATTAACCATTTCGATCGTTGGATTAAATAGTTTTTTGAATGAAACCAGGAGAAATTTGAGAATGAAGATGGTGGAGTTAATGCAGAATCTACTAAAATGAAAGAACCTAAACCCAGCTATAAAAAAGATGGAAAGATGGGAGAAAAATAGCCAGCTAACACTATGGGTAAACAATGAAATGGATTATCAGTTGATTTTATCAAAAGCACATATTTTGGACAAAGTGGACATTCACATTGTTGCAGAAGCTATAAAACAGGAAACACCAGCAACAGTATCAAGTTCAGAACACTGGCTGAATTTAATTCAGACAAAAAACAGATTTCAAATATTGCAAGATTATATGGAAGATTTACAACCAAATGAAAATGTTTCTAGATAACCTAAATTGAACAAGTGCAATACAGAAATTAATAAGGGAAAGGAGTAACCACAACATAATATTATACAGTATATGGAATGCAGCAGGATTAAAAGCAAGATTATCTGAGCCATCATTTTTAGACTATTTAAAAAGTTTCAACTGCATATGTTTGCAACAAACTTGGACTAAATAAACTATAAATCTTGATGGTTATAAAACTTTCAGTAAAATAGCCAAAAGCAATAAAAAATATGAACGACTGTCAGGAGGTCTGATAATATGGTGTACAATTTAAAAAAATTCAAACAACTGAAATACAGATTTCATCTGAACATATTCTGGGTATTAAAATAATAGGAAAGAAGAAGGTAAGTATCGTTCTAAATCTGTATATACCACCAGTATATTCTAAATATGTGGAGATTCAAGTTTTGGATGGTTTGGAGAAGATTATTGATGATTGCACTGAGAGTAATCCTGACTGTGGTATTGTGGTGATAGGTAATTTCAATTCCATGGTGGGGCAGTGTCTGGAGTCTGCCTTAGACATGGGTGATTTACATGCAACTTGGAAACTCATATATTAAAACATAAATGAAATCTAAGGATAAGAAGGCAACAGTCAGGATTAAAAAGTTGTGTAATATAATGATGGATAAGTGTTTTGTAATAATCAATGGTAGAACTTTGGGGGATCCTCAAGAAGAATACACTTACATGGGCAGCAAAGATGCTTCAGTAATTGACTTGTGTTGGATAAGGTATAATATAACAATATTATTCAGAGATCTTAAAATAAGTGACAGATCAGAGAGTGAGCATAGTCCCAGAGTTATGTATAGATATATGGCAAATAATCTAGACCTTAAAAAAAACGTTTTGGATAGTAAGGGTCAAAAAAGGGGTTAAATGGGAAATAATTGATAATTGTTTCTCTATTCAGTTATTAAAAGATAGTTGTACAGAGGAAGAAATTAGGAACATTATGATTAATAAAGACCCAAAACATAGTCTGAGAGACGTAGAAATAACTTTAAAGAAAATAGCATCTATATTAGTAAAGGTCTCCAAAATTAAAGTAATAAAGAGAAGTAAATGGTTTGATTCAGACTGTAAAACCACTAAAAAAGAAATTAATAGGGTAGCAAGATACGTTAAAGCAAACCCATCCAGGGAGAATAAAAGTAAACTTAACAAATTAAGGAAAGAATATAAAAAAATTGTTAGGGAACAAGAAGGAAGAAAATAGAACTAAATTGTGGGAGGAATTTGAAAAAGCTATTTGGTTAAAAGATAATAGAACATTTTGGAGTATGGGAGCAAATGGATGGGAGGTCTTCCCTGAAGAGATTGAAAGCCACATAGACCCAGACACTTGGGAAACATATTTCAGGGAATTATTTTATAACCCTGATCAATCCAACCAAGATAACAGAAAACATGTGGATTGAATAATATTGAACAATAAGATAACAGAAAGAGAAATAAAGGAAGCACTGTTAACCTTTAATAGACATAAAGTCCCAGGACCCGATGGGACACCAGTCGATATGTTAATGAATGAGCCAGTACTCTGGACCCCCTGTCTTTATAATGTATGTAAACATATAACCAATATAGGCAGAAAAATTTCAACATGGAAAGAAAACATCATAATTCCTATTTTCTAAATAGGATACAAAAAGAACCCCAAACGTTATAGGTCAATAAGCCTGTTAGATACCACACAAAAAATATTTACCAAGATTCTTAATAAATGAATTTTAAAATGGATTATAGATTTAAATATAATTGATGAAGCATAGGCAGGGTTCATGCCAGGCCACTCCACAGTGGACCAATGTTTTGTTTCATCCCATTTGATTCACAAGTACATTAACATCAAACAACAAAAACTCTACTGTGTTTTCATAGATTTGCATGCAGCTTTAGATAGGGTAAATAGGGATAAATGTTGGATGGTATTGGAAGGTTATGGGATGGACCCAGCAATACTAAACATTATAATAGCATTATACTCATATAATGAAACATGAATAAGATATAATAAGGAAGGAGACAATACTGCAAAATGTGCAACTAATATAGGTTTAAGACAGGGATGTGTTTTATCTCCTATCTTATTTAATTTGTTTCTGAATAGGGTTCTGGAGAAACTCTATGACATTGAGTTGCATATGCCGAGGGTGGGCTCCAGGCACTGCCTCTATTTAGCCTACACTGATGATGTTGTCTTACTTTCCACAAGCTATCTGGGAATTAAAAGGAGTATACATAAGCTCCAAAAAGAATGTGATAAGGCATAATTGGAGATTAATTATGATAAAACCAAGTACATGATTTGTAATAAATAACTTGAGAGGAGATCATAGTTTAATCTGAAATAAACATGAAATAGGGTAAACAGCTTCAGCTATTTAGGAATAATATTCTCATATAATTGAAAGTGGAATGAACATATAAAGAAGCTGAGATAGAAAATCAAGAGATTTACCCCAGTTGTGGAAGGATTCTCTAACAAATATAGGGGGCACTCCATTTATGGATGCATTCTTGCATTAAATGCCACATTAAAAAGTCAACTTTTATATGGGGTAGAGATATGGGGTTGTGAGAACATTGATACTTTAGAAATTGTTATGAATACATTTTTATAAAAGACTCTTGGGTCTACCAACAGGTGCCTCTTTGACATTGGCTAGACTGAAATTAGGACAAACACCCATTAGATGTAACATCAAGCAAAGGTTAACCATATATTGGATTAAGACTTACAACATGGAAGAGAAAAGATTGCCTAAGGCATGTACAGAGGAGGCTAAAAGTTATCTAGAAAAAAGGTTCCCTTTCCCAAGTTTGCATATTATAGAAAAAATAATGAAACCTTATGTTGTTTTGAACTGTCTGACTGAAAGCATCACAATACCTTTAGAAGAGGTAGAAAAAATTATGAAGGATAGAATAAGGGAAATTCATATGCAAAAAGAATTGGAGCAGAGTAAAAACTATAAAATAAGTACTTTTTTAACAAAAAATAAAAGACAGTTTGGGAGGGAACTTTATCTGGTAAAAATGAAAAACCAAGCAAAAAGTAAAATAATAACATTTAGATTTGAGTATAATAATAGCCAAAGACTCAAAGAGTTCTATAATAAAAATATTTTACAAATGTGCAAGTGACAACTTGGGGAAGACAATTTAACCCATTTACTAATTTTATGTCCCCTTTATAATTATGAAAAAAAAATTGTATTTGGGGAAGATATTTCCAACATTAGATATGGAACCAAGATACCAAGTCAGTGCTCCGTTGATGTCTAAAATATTGAAATGCTGGATAATGTTGCAATGTTTTGCAAAAAGATTGAATATAAAAAAATTATACATAATGAAAAGATCAGTACAGGGTAAAGTTCACTGTGGTTATTTACTTGAAGATGTAACGATTTGTGCAATAGAGTATGATTAAACACTTGAATGTGTTTAACTGAAGTAATAATAGGTCAAATATATTGTCATAACCGATTGCTTATTTATTGTTAATAGAATTTTTTATGGATTTTAAATATACTGAATGCTAATTAAGTATATTTATGTATGCCTAAACTTTTTGGGTGTAAAATGTGTAATGACAACATTGTTTTGTCAGTGAAGAAACTGAACTTAACTAAAGTCTGGTTGATTACCTCCTTCAGTAAATTTAATAAATAATGTGTAACCAAGGATTTGTAAGTCATTTACCAGATATCACACAGGCGGTGACAGGGGTGACAAGGTAATGCCTTTGGAAGGTTTTGTGAAAAAATATTGAACAGTTCCAGAGTTATAATGATTTAAATGTTTTTAATTTTTTATTTTTTTATTTTTTTGTTATTCTGAGTATGCGCAGTAGTGTTTTTTGGATAACATTCTGATATGGCACAAAAAAAATCCATGTTGCAGACCATTTTTGTTTTCTCACCATTTGCGTCTCATAGCAAGAAAAAAAATGTTTTTTGTCATGATGGGTGCCATCTTGTTCCCCTGAACTAAAAAATAAGGAAAATACATAAAAATTGTGTAATATAAAAAAACAAACACCTGAACCTAGTTAAACAGGACCCATTTGGCTAGATTCTGGTGTTTGTTTTTTTAATACAATGGCCAAAAATAACATTTTGTGGCACCCCAAAATCTAGGGTGCCCAACTTAGTGACAGGAGATGTTGACCTGTATTCTCTGTATTAGAACAGTGGGACTTTCTTGAATGCTGAAGCTGCAGCTGAAGTCATGCTGTCAGCTTCAGTTGAAGCAGTGAGCCAGTAATCCCCTGTTCTCCCTGTCTCTGACTATTTGTCTGTCTCTGTCTCTCTCTGTCTAGCTACATGTATATCTATCTTTCTACCTACTTAACTAATTACATTTTTTCTTAAACGAACTGTGGTGCCCACCCCAGTACTGCTTCTTTCTTGCCACTCCCCTCCAGGTTGCCTGCCCCTCCACTGGTTTATGTTAGGGGACTGGAGTGCCCATCCTCCTAGTACCACTTCTGTTGACCCCCCCCTTCCCTCCAGGTCAACCACTTCCCATTCCCATTATGTACATGGTGGCACCAGGGTGCCCACCCCTGGTGCTGCCAAACAGTAACCCAGCAATGAAGTGCCCAATCCCCAGTGTTGGAATGGTGTCCCACTTTACAGTGACACAATGATAGTGAAACACAAAAACAGATCATTACAGCGACAGTCACTGTAATGGTCTCTTTTCAGCAATGCAGTTTCTCGCTGTGTTCTGCCCCTTCCCTGAAACAAGTCCGACCTGGAGTTGATTATATTTAAATGTGGTGTGTGGGGGGGCAGAACCCTCCACATGGGGGTGCAGGAGACATAGCCCCCTACAAATGCTTTCTTTTGTGATGGCACAATATCAGTGTCGGTATTGTACCATTGCTGTGCAGGATGTTGGCAAATTTACTGTCAACCACAAGTGGTGCTTCCAGTGTTGGAATATGACTGTCCTATGCAATAAAGAAAACTGTCCTTTGATGATTTTTTAACCTGTTAACAAAATAGCATTCTTTTGGAGGGTCAGTGTATTCTACTTCTCCACAAGACAGCCAAGATGGTGGCTACACATTACACTAGCTGAGGAGGAGCTACAGGAGCAGGATTATGTTGAAGCTTTTTTGTAATCTGAAAAAAGGTAAGCCACCATTGCCTTATCTTAACATAGCCTTTCCAGATCATCTTGTGCTTAACATATTGGTGGGCAGAGTTGTCCTGGCCTTCTGTTTCTTTATCATCAAGAGAAAGATGAATGAGCGGTAGAACAATTCAGTTGGACCGGATGAAACAGAGAGCCCATCGGACAGGCTTCAACCCAGCACAACTCCGCACTTTTGTATCTGCAACATCTCCCAAAGAGATAGGAAAATATGACTGACTGTACTGAGGAAGTTTAAAGTGAGATGAATACTAAAGTGACCGTCCAGTAAGCTCTTGATAAGCTGTAGGAAATCCTGGCTCTAGCTATGCTGCTAAATAAAGGGATGTGAACACTGCATTTTATTGAATACTTCCAATTGTCTTAAGTGCATCGGCCCAACTGGCAATATCCTGACCCCAGACGCCCGAAGCACAGTTCGACGATACCAGGATTTCACCTCTGGAGGAGAATCCACATGGGGGGGTGGGGAAAAGCCCCCGAATCACTCCCTGGAGGCAAAATCCCAATGTTGTGCAACTGTGTTTCTGGCACCTGGGGTTGGGATAATGATGGTCAGGCCACTGCATTCCGGCCAACCATAGTATATCCATTTTATTTTTATTTTTTCCTTTCCTCTCCTTCTTCCCTCTGTTATTATTTTAAATTTTCTTGCTAGTTACTGCTGATTTGTTGTTGGGCAGAACAGGGTACTGGCAGTGGATGGGCCTGGAGTGTTCATGGATATTTTAGAACTCTTATAATAATTCTCCCTCTTAAGGCTGAAACTTAAAAAACTCTTTTATGACTTGAATTTGTACTGTACTGTATTTATATTATACTATTAATTTTAAGTAATCTTATATTAAATTTTCATACAGCGGTCATCACATGACCACTAGACTAGTAAAGGGTGCATACTCTGGGGTCCAGATAACTTCAGCAGGAAATGAACACAGACCTGCATCAGAGGGATGCAGCATTGCTATGATTTTAGCTGCCTTTTAGTTGCTTTTTTGTTTTATTCTATACATTCATATAGCAGCGGCTTCTTTTGTTTTGGGTGAACCTTCAAATAATCAAGCTGAAAGCTAGCTGAAGGCATTTTTTCTCATTATTTTGCTTGGGAGCTCATGGATACTAAAACCTACCAATAGTTGTGACTTGCTGAAGGATTCAAGCCCACGGTGCATCCTGAGCATACTGAGCATTTCTGCGAATGGTTTCTTATAGGTAAAAGAGTTTGTTGAGCAAATACTTCTCTAGATAAACAGTTTGCTACTGAGTGGTATCTAATTTTATAGTCTTTTGTCTCTGCTAAGCTATTTCTATTTAGAGCTAAAACTTAAGTCATTAAACTATTTTTTTGTACAAGTGAGACTCAATATGTTCTATCTTTGACTTTCAGACACCTATGCAGCCCTAATATAAACCCCCAACTGAAAGATTGATTTGATTCAGGTCTACAAGGCCCTTGGGAAACTCAAAGTACTATAGCAAATATTGGCATGACTCAAGGTTACCTGAAGAGATTTACTGAGGCCACTTTGGGTTCCTAATATTGTGGATCTCGAAAATCTTCCAGAGCTTTGCAGCATCTAGACCCTTTAAGATTCCTTTCACCAACAAGCAATAGACATTTCTTCTTGGATTCAAGAGTGATTTGAGAGTGATTCAAGCATAAAAACAACCAGTCAAGCAACAGTGACTGCCATCTAGTGGTTTTGTGGTGAACAAATCTTTGTACGCTTTTTGCCCCCTTTTTTTCTTTTATATCTACTGGTAAAAATGTTTAGTGTTCGGGACTAAGTGCTAACAAAATGTTTACTAGAAGTGGAAAAAAGGTTATCAGAAAGGGGGCTAGTAGAAATGGTAGTGTTTTTTACTGATGAATTCATTTTAACTACTTTGACTCTGGTCGAAGTTAATAAACCCTTCACATATGCTGATGCCCTTAAGTCTGACACACTGGAAAAGCCAAAAGCCTCAACAAACTCAAGCACCTTGAAAGCAGAAATATCTTCTAAAAACAAAGTTAGTAAACACCCTCAGAAAAATGAGATCATTACTCCCCCTTCAGAAAATAAGAATAAAGGGGACAAGAGAGGGTCACTGTCTCTAACAAAATGAATGGAAACCATTGCTCCTCAAAAATAAAATCTCAAGCAATGAAAAGAAATAAACAAAAAAGAAAAAGCATAAAAACAAAATCAAAAAAGGGACGATTTGGAATTTACTAAGAAGGAAATGATAACTGATTATTTCAACCTAGTCACACATACATTTCACTTAGATTCATCAGAAGGGCAGATGGGTGGTGACAACAAAAATGGTTTCATATTCCTAGAAAATACCACCACTGAGGGTCCATAGGCCCAAAAACAATATGAGACACACGTGACTAAACTAGATTTTTTTAGCCCCTTAGATTTTACTTTAGGTTCTAAGATTTTTACTGGAGACAAGCTTGACAATTCAGTTCTAGTTGGATCTCCAAACACCGTCTTTGAAAGGTTAGATAGGGAGTAAAGGTGGGCGAAGTGGCCGAAATTCACTCCGCAAAGTGATTCATGGAGTAATGTGGAATCTGCGATGTAATCTGCAACGCAAAGCAGAGTACTTTGCATCATAATTAAGCAATAAGGCATGACGGGGGTATGTTATGGTGGGATAATGGCCCACCTCAGGGTGGGTTGAAGCACGAGGTGCAGCTGAGGGCTTCCACCACCCGAGAAGGGCCGTTTGCCCACCATAACACACCCCCCGGAGTGCCTTACTGCAATTATGAAATGGGTCATTTTTAGTAAATTTTGTGCATTTTTAAACATAATACTTTCAGCTGGGCTGTTGTGCTGGGATTATGGCCCAGCTGAAAGCAGCTCTCGGACAATCAGAATTCAGCATTCTTTCTACCCATTTCATAATGAGGAATGCAAAGTCCATTGAAACCAATAATTTTGTGTTACTCCACCTTCCCCAACCACTTCTAAGCCAATTTTAATGTGAAGTACATAGAAATCAATGGACGTCGCATCACTTCACCTTGTTATTGAGCTCCAAGGCGAATTTTGCAGTGATTCTTGGGATTGCAGGTCACATGGCCTCTAGATTGTTCTGCACAGCCTCAGTTATGTGTAGTGTGTGTGTAGTGGTAGAGGAAGACAGTTTCCTCTCAGAGCTCTGCGATTCAAAACCTCTAAAAGCTGTTAAAAAAGCCTTTTTGAGCCATTTTTTTGCTCAAAATTTAGTACATTGATTGTAGGAAACCCTCCTGTGCTCATATCATCGAGTGTTTATTGTTTGTGTTTGGATTTTGAATGTTAATTTAGAACATTCAGTCTATGTACTGACTGACACTTGAAGTATTCTTGGGGGGGCATATCTGTGGTGGAGGTAGGTTAAAACTGGGAGAAAAAGGCAGTCTTTCTGTTTTGGCTATATTTTTCTTGTATAACTGTGTTAATGTGCACAGTAATATTTTCAGTAATTCTTGAAATTTTTTTTGCTGATTGTTGTCATGCAGCAGTACATAATTTCAGTTTGTTTAAAAGATTTGGTTATATTGCTGAAGTTTTCAATTTGCTACGCATTACTTGTAGTGTGTGTATGAGTGTGTGTGTGATGCATGCCATCAAATCAGACACATGTAATTGCAGCAGTGTGAGCCTGCTATCCACCTTACCTGCGTGATTTTGTACAGCTTTGTGGTATCTTTGTTTTGGACTGTTACTGTAGTGCACTGCACCCCCCCCCAACCAGCAAAAGGTACTCTTTTCCAGATTACATTGTGACTTGTGAGCACTGGTTAAGGTGTTGTTATGACTTTGCGTCTGCATCTCTTCTTGATTGCACAGTGCAATCTTAATCTGTCTGTGCTTTTGCATCTGTTTAGTGCCCAGTCTCTATCAGCAAGCCACAGTTGTTTTTTTTTTTTTTTGTTTTTTTGCTTCAAATCCACCGGCCCAGACTGAAAGTTCAGAAATCTAAATTTGTTTAGAATTTTCTTGGTGATCCCCCAAAATGCCTGCAAACAGACGTGCAAGCAAAGTTGTTTCTGGCCATGGCACTGCTGCTAGTGGCAAGATTGTCCAAGGTGTGGTAGTATGCAGAAGTGTATGGTTGATCTCAGTAAAGGGATTTCTAACATCAATGTTTTTTACAGTGCAATCTGTAGCTTCTCTCATAGTTGGAGGAGATGATGTTTTCCCAGCTGGTGGTGTTAGTGCAGTTTCTGTTGGCATGAGTATTGCTGCCTCAAGTTCCACTTCTGACCAGTTAACCGTTTCAAAAAATATAGTTGAGTCTAAAGCTGTGACTGACAGTGGAGATGATGTCATACTCAACATTAACATCCACATGGTAGTTGAACATGACTTTGATCCTGATAATGATAACTCACAATGTCACATTTCTTCCAGCACTGTTGAGGTCATGCCTTTGTCATCCTATGATTCAAAGTGTGGCACAAAAATATCAGGTGATGATGATGATGATGCTGTGGTTGGAACATCTTCTTCACATGACAGCATCCAAGTTGAAAATGCGGATGCGGATGATGTTGATGAATATGATAATGATGTCAGTGACCCCTGTTGGGAACCAGAGAAAAAGAAAGTTAAGGTGGCTGTGTCTGGGTCTGTTGACATTAAATACCCCCCTCCTCAAAAAAGTTGTGATTTAATGGTTCCTGTTGATGATAATGATGATGACCCAGTAATAATAATAGGTAGTTGGACTCGTGGTGGACAGTTGGAGTCCAAGTGTGTCTAGCCTGAAAAATCATGTAGCACACCCCCCATTTCAGGGGTTAAAAAAATGGAGTCCAATAAGCAGCATCAGGGATATGTTAAAAGTAGGGGATCACAATCCCTTGTTTGGTTTTTTTTGTCCAAGATGTAAATGATGATTCAGTTGCAATCTGCCAGCTTTGCCATGCATGTGTGAGTCGAGGTAAAAAGGGGAGTCATCTGGGCATGGGGGGGCCAGCATACACATCTCAAGAACAGGCACATGGCACTGTGGACTCGGCACCAGATGGCAGATAATACCATAGTGGGGAGTTCACCCTCATCATCAACCTTATTGAGCATGTTGTCCCCTTCCATGAGTGTAAGACCAAGTAGGAATGTCTGCAGTAGTGATGAAGTAACACCAGAGGATTACTACAGGCATGATAAGGTGGAGAATTATGATTTCGAAATCTTGTCAAGTGGAGGTCAGAGTAGCAGTGGTGGTGGTGGTGGTGGTCAATGCAGTATGTCTAGTGCAAGTGGTACATCAACCTCTGTGTGTAAAATGGGGAAAATAACTTCATTTGTGAACTTGTCACCTGTGCACCCCTCCTCAACACACGTCCACCCATCACCCCTGGCCATTCACAGAGCAGAGCCATTTGTCACACCCTATGCAAAATGTGTAAGTCAGCCCACATTAGAGAGTGTTTTTGCCCATAACCTCCTGCCTGCCTGCCTGCAGCATGTGACCTACACTGTGTAAGCCATGTGATGTGTGTGGGCTGCCTTTAAATTCTCACTCCGCCATAAAGCAGAATAAGGTGGATTGTACAATGTGAAGTCATAATTACAATGCAAAGTGGTGAAGTGAGGGTTTAAAATGGGCACTTTACATAGCAGAATACTAACTCGAACTGGCCACTTCGCATCCACTTTGTGGGTGGAATTTTACTTCAATGCATCTCTAATAGAGAGGAAGAAAATATTAACTTGGATCCCAACTTTCTACTCAGTGCCCTGATACTTTCTCTAAATACACAATTAAAGCCTTAGCACATCCAGTTATGGTGAATATAGTATTACTTTAGGCTTTTAACAACTTAAAACTATGGATGGAAGGGCTAGCTAAATCGATAGTAGAACAGAGTATTTTCAGAAAATCTAGAGAATAAGGAGAATATGGAAAATAGTCTAGAGGATCATAAATTATCTTTTTCCTCAGTAAAGATTCCAGAATCCTCAAAGAATAAGACCAAAAAGGGGAAAAGAGGACAGCGGAAAAGGGAAAAACAATAAGAATGGGAAAAAAACTAACAAAATTAACCCCAATAAAAGGCCTCCAGATCAATAGACTGTTTAAATCATTCCTGTGAGCCAAGAAGTAATCATAGTTAATAAAATAAAATTTGTACCTGGGTGAATAGCACCTCAGAGGGCCAGAATAATCAAGAGATGTGCACCCGTATAGAAGACTCTGTACAAAGAACTGTAAATAAAAAAAAAAAGAAGAAGCACCCAGAAGAATTTAATCCAGTAGAAATAAAAGGAGATCAAGCAATTCGGGGGACACAAACTATTATTAGTTCGATAAAAATAAAAAAGGAAAAGCAAGATCTGATAAAAATTTCTAGACAGAAAGCTGTCCTTAGGTTATTGGGCATGTATCCGAAACCACAAGAGTCAGTGGGATCTTTAACTGACTTGATTATCCATCTCCTGATGGCAGAACTAGAAATACCCTTAGCTAGTGAAAATATTAAAGCCATCTTCAGGGATAGACTGGATCCCTTACAATCTGTCTATATCATGGTTCCCAATATGGATCTTGCCAAACTGATTTGGTCCAAACAACAGCAGTTAATCCATCTCTGGCTACAAATACCAGCCCCTGTTACACGGCTTTCAATCAGTGAAATGTCTGGTAATTATTTAGAATTGGTAGATACATTAGAATACAAGGACTTTCACACTGTATAATCATATTTAAAATGGAATTTTGAGAGACATTCAAGGTTAAATTATAAACAGGAGTCAAATCAGTTATTTTCAATTTTTGGAACAGACCACCTTCAAGGGGAAAATGGGAACATACTGGTATCTTTTGTCCTGGCATTAGTAGCAGGTATTTTAAATGCGGAAATCCCTGTACAAGAAGTACAGTACATGTCCTGGCATTAACAGCAGGTATTTTAAATTTTGAAATCCCTGTACAAGAAGTACAGTACATTGAATGGGTACACCCACACACCGAAGGAAGTCAAATAGATAACACTCTAAAATCCTCTGCTCTCTACCAGCAGATTCTAGGTAACGCTCATAAATTCTGACAAGGCAAACATCTTGGAGGTGGATATGTATAATGCTCTAAATGAAACAGCTGGTTTAATGGTAACAAAAGAAGATGGTTGACTAAGCCCCGTGACCAATGGTACAATAAGTATCCTTTCTACTTTTCACACTTTAATAGATAAAGCAAACTTGCTTGTATGGAACATTGTGGGGATACAATGTAAATTATATGACCCTGACTGAAATTCTTTTATTTATGATCTTGATGTGCAGGTTTTTCAAGAAACATGGTCACAGGATATAGTCAATATAAATGGATATCATCTAACTTTCAAACAACATGAAGTCTTGCTATATTATGACAATTGCAGTATGACCGCAGGTTAGAACTGCTCCGGAGGTGAAATAGTTAACTTTCCATGCAGGCATGGAACTTAGAGCTCGAGCTCGGTTGAAAACTCTGTCTGTTGTGCTTCAAACGCAAACTGTCAGATTCTTTACTCCGCCTCACTGAACAGTCGCTCCGGAGATTTCTCCTTCTGCTCGGTTCATTTTGTCGGTTTAAAAGTATTATTTTTCGGTTTTTAGCCGAAATTAAACTGCAACCGGTCGGTTCAAGCTCTGTCTGTGGTAATGTAAGTAATAGATAGGTTTTACATTTATTTTTTCTGTGTGGAACTTGTAATTCTTTATCGGTTCGGTTTGAACCGATCAGGTTGTATTTAAAATCTACTAGTCCTTTTTTAGAGTGCGGTACCCGGTTCTTATCGGTTCTAAAAAAAATGGATTTCATTACGGTTTTTTCCACGACCCGTGACACGATTGGGAACCGATAAGGGTGTCTTGCTTGGTGGATTGCCATAAACGGGCAAGTTGGTTAGTCTAGCATTATGTCTGAGAAACCCAAAAGTAAAACTGGACCCACTGGGTTTCAACACTGTAGTGTTTGTGGGGAAGCTTTTGCTAAGGCTGACCCACACACCACATTTGTCTAGTATCTGGGGTTTGACCACCTCAATTCAGACTGCCAGATTTGTCACAATTTCCCTGCTGCCACCATAAACGAGAGAGTTGGTAGGCTCAGGGAAAAGGAGGCCAAAAAGTCCGCTGACCCAGATGGCCAGCCCGGTTCGGTGCCAACTGAACTGGAGGGAGTGCCCTCTGACCAGGGCGATACTTCCTCAGGCAAACGAAGAGCCAGTTCTGAGGAGCCAGTTCCAGCAAAAAGGACTAGAAAGTCAGCTAGTGTAGAGCCAAAAGTTCTCTCCCCATCTGCTGAGGAAATAGCTAAAGCAATTCAAATTGTCCAGTCTCTCTCTCCGGTTCCGACCGAACCGACACCTTCAGGTAAGCATTCGGTTCGGCCGGTTCCACCGGTTCAAGATTATGATTTTGAGGATTTTTATGAACCGGGGGAGGGGGAAGAGGAATATGAGGAGAATGAATATAGTTTTGAAGATCTGGATGTGCCCATTGATCCAGACATCTCTCCAGATAGACCCCTAGGGGTTTCTCCTCCAAGGCTTTCTGAGTCCCCTTCTCATTTCATGTTTTATAAAAAAGTTGCTGAAGCTCTCCAGCTCCCTGTTGAGGAAGCTGTTGATGACCAAGAGGAGCCAGACTATGTAGAAATGATGGATATTCCAGAGTCTAGGAGACTGCCTATTCCTTTGCATAAATCTTTTGAAACAGACAGTAAAGGTTTTAAAACTCCTCACACTATACCTCCTGTGGATAAAAGGATGGACAAGAGGTATACCTTATCAGGCTCCGACACTGATTTCCTCACTCAACAATGCAGCCATGTGGGGTAGTGCAGGCTGCAGCCTGTGACAAGGCTATATTCCCTAGCCTCACACCCCTGAGAAGGACTCCAGGAAGATTGATGCTATGGCAAAGAAACAGTACATGGCAGCATCTTTGGGACTCAGACAAGCAAATTATATGGCTTATGCTGCTAGGTACCAGAAATCCAGATGGGATACTGTGCTGGCCCTAGCGAAACAAGTCCCTGACCAGCTTGCCAGGGAGCTGGAACAGGTGGCTATGGATGGTATTGAGGCATCCAAGGTGCAATTTCATGCTGCAGTGGACTCTAATGATGTTTCATCAAGAGTCATGGCTACATCTGTGGCACCTCGCAGGATGGCTTGGCTCAGATGTACTACCCTGTCTCAGGATACCCAGTCTAAGGCCATGGATTTTCCTGTTGTGGGAAATTCTCTATTTGGGGAGCAAACAGAGAATTACATGAAGAAAATGGATGAATATAGGACCACCTATAGGAGTGCACAGGCCAAGGAAAGGCAGGCCACTCCTCAAAAGCAGCTTCCTAGAGGCAGGGGCAGGCCTTTTCATAGGTCTTTTTACCAAGCCCAAGCTTCCTCCTCCGCCTATGTTCAGAGGGGTTCTTTAGAGGAGAGGCAGGCGGGTACAAGCAGGTCTGCTTCCACCCCTCAGCCCAAAGCCCCTGCCAAGCAGACACCCTGATGGGATTGCCAGGGCCGATTCTCCTCTACCTGTAGGGGGCAGGCTGGCTTACTTTGTCCAGGACTGGAAGTCTTTAACATCAGACAAGTGGGTCCTGGAAGTAGTAAGCCAGGGACTGGTTCTCAGCTTCAAAAAATTTCCAAAGCTGAGAACCAGATCTTTTCCACCTGCAACTCCATCAGAGGCACTCGCCCTAGAGGCAGAGGTCTCTACCCTCCTGGCTCTCAGAGCTGTGGAAAGGGTTCCTCCCCTACACCAGGGCAAAGGTTTGTACTCCAGGTACTTCCTTACCCCAAAAAAGACAGGAGAATGGCGGCCCATCCTGGATCTCAGATATTTAAACAAGCACCTTTTAAAGCCAAAGATTAAAATGGTGACTCTGGGAATTATCCTACCCTCTCTAAGGCCAGGGGACTGGCTAGCTTCCCTGGACCTCAAGGATGCCTACTTCCATATTCCCATCAGAAGCTCCCATCGAAAGTACCTCAGGTTCGAGCTGCCCTCAGGCCACTACCAGTTCAGAGCAATGTCCCTTGGCTCACTTCTGCCCCAAGGGTATTCACCAAATGCCTGGCTGTAGCAGTTGCCTACCTAAGAAGGCAAAAGATTGCCATCTTTCCTTACCTGGACAATTGGCTCTTAGTAGGCCAGTCCCCAGACCAGGTCAATTTACACCTTCAGATAACGCAGCAACTGCTTACCTCTCTAGGTTTCCTTCTGAATCTCTCAAAGTCAGTTCTAGAGCCAGTCCAGCTTCTTACCTTCATAGGCGCAGAACTGAATACTCAGGAAGCCAGGGCCTTCCTCCCCCTGGACAGGGCAAAGACCCTAGTCTCCCTGGCCTCCCTATTTACCCTGCAGGTCTCCCGGCCAGCAAGGCATTTTCTGCAGCTCCTAGGACACATGGCTGCTTCCACAGCAGTTGTGCAAGGAGCAAGATTTCAGATGAGGACATCCAGTTCCATTTGAGAGCTTTTGGTCTCAAAGAAAGGATCCTCTTACCAAGCTGATCCCAGTAACTCAGACCCTGATCCAAGCCCTACAGTGGTGGCAGGATCAGGCAACCTGAGACAAGGGGTTCCTTTTGTCACTCAGTCTCATTCTCTAATCCTTACTACAGATGCGTCCCTCTTGGGCTGGGGAGCTCACATGGGCGACCTCACCACCCAGGGTCTGTGGTCTCCCCAGGAATCTCTGCCCCACATCAACCTGTTGGAGCTCAGAGCAGTTTTTCTAGCACTTCAAGCTTTTTCCAAATCTGTTCAGAACAAGAGTATTCGGGTCAGAACAGACAACACCACTACAATGTGGTACATCAACAAGCAAGGGGGCACTCGGTCTATGGCCTTGTGCACCGAAGCGATGAAGTTGTGGTCTCTGGCTTACTCCCTGAACACCTCCCTTACGGCAGTTCACCTCCCAGGCAAGGACAATGTCCTGGCAGATGCTCTCAGCAGGATTTCCGAGGCCACCACAGATGGTCACTGGATCCCTGGTCTTGGGAGTAGTATTTGCCAGATGGGGCACCCCAGATAGATCTTTTTACAGCCCCAGACAATCACCAACTTCCTCTTTTTTGCTACAGACCCCCAGTGTTGGGCTCACTCCCACTGGATGCCTTAGCCCTCAGTTGGGAGGGGAAGTTTCTCTATGCCTTCCCTCCCTTTCCTCTCCTGTTCAAAGTGCTAGTCAAAATCAGATCCCAATCATGCAAAGTCATTCTGATAGCTCCGGATTGGGCCAGACAGCCCTGGTATCCACTCCTGCTGTCCTTAGCAGTCCATACTCCCTGTCCCTTCCAGGAATCACAATCTGTTAACCTGTGCCCAGGGAAGGGTCTGGTACCCGAATCTCAAATCTCTCAATCTCAAGGCTTGGTTCTTGAAGAGTTAGAGTTTGCTGATTTACACCTTTCCCAAGGTGTAATGGATATATTGAAGGCCACAAGGAAGCCTTCCACCAGGGCTACTTACAATTCCAAATGGAAAAAGTTTTCCATATGGTGCTCGGAAAAGCATATTTCCCCAGTCTCTGCTGATCTACCCACAGTCCTGGATTATATGGTCCACCTGAATTCTTTGGGGCTGAGACCAGCTACCTGAAGGTGCACCTGGCAGCTGTGTCTGCTTTTATTTCAGCAGGTAAATCCTCTTCCCTTTCAGCTCATCCTGTATTTTCCAAGTTTTTTAAGGGGTTGTTTCACCAACCTCCATTCAGGATCCTGCCTCTGCCTGGGATCTTAATGTTTGCATTGCTCAGCTTATGCAACCCCCTTTGAGCCTTGTCTTCAACTGAGCTCAAGTACTTGACTTGAAAACTGTGTTTTTGGTAGCCATCACCTCTGCCAGATGCATAAGTGAATTACAAGCATTGTCAGTGGAGCAGGAGTTTATCTCTTTTCACAGAGATAAGGTGGTCCTTCGGACTAACAGAAAGTTCCTGCCTAAGGTGGTTTCAGATTTCCACCTTAATCAATCTATTTCACTTCCAGTGTACTTCACTGACCACTCCTCCTCTGGGGAGAGGATGCTGCACAGCTTAGATGTGAAGAGAGCCCTTAGTTACTACATAGAGCGTACCAAGGGTCATAGGTTTGACTCCCTTCAACTGTTCCTCACCTATGGTGAAGTTGGTAAAGGGAAGCCAGCCACTAAAAGATACATTGCCAGGTGGATTGTCTCTTGTATCCAATTCTGCTATGAGAAGTTGGGTAAAGATCCCCCCTCAGGCCTGAGAGCTCACTACCAGAGGACAGCTGCTTCTCTGGCTGCTGCCAGAGACATTCCTATTCTAGAAATATGTCAAGCAGCTACCTGGAAAACAGTACACACTTTTACCAAGCATTACTCCCTGGACATCCAGGCCAGGAGTGATCTCGGTTTAACACAACCGTGCTTCAGAGCCTATTTCCTAGGTAGGTTCTGTCCCTACTCCATGGGGTACTGCTGTGTAGTCTGCAATTGTCATAATATGCAAGACTTCATGTTGTTTGAAGAAAAAATTACTCACCTTAGTAATGTTGTTTCTACCAATGGAGTCTTGCTATATTATGACCTCCCTCCTGCCCCTCTCAGAACCTCTGTTTTGGGGATGTGGGTGGGCAGTACAGAGTTAGCACTTTTTGATGCCACCTTGTTGTTTTCACCTACCTTTTGGGTGAATTGGTGTTGTGTATTTGCATTTTGGGTCTCCTGACTTGAGTCTTTGTTTTAGGCCAAAATGAGTGTTTACATTAGTAGCCAGTTGGCTAGTGTAGGTTTACAGCTTCCACACAGAACCTTAGTGAGTTTTAGCATGTAAAGATCTGACAGTTTGCGTTTGAAGCACAACAGACAGAGTTTTCAACCGAGCTCGCGCTCTAAGTTCCATGCCTGCATGGAAAGTTAACTATTTCACCTCCGGAGCAGTTCTAACCTGCGGTCATACTGCAATTGTCATAATATAGCAAGACTCCATTAGAAGAAACAACATTAATAAGGTGAGTATTTTTTTCTTTTCACCAGCAATCAAGGAAAATAAATTTGGAAGAGCTAAAGGGGTACTGGCTATTACTTTACACTAAAATAAGAAAAGGAATCAACATTTTGGACCATAATAATTCTAATCAAAATGGTATCATTACAGTCCTGAAAAGGGATTTACTTTTATTTATTATAGTTAATATTTACATCCCCCCTAGATATCACATTACTAAACACAATAACACATGGGCTAACCTTACCCTAGATATAGATTTGACTTCTAAGAAATTTCCTGCCAGTACATTTTTGATTGCTGGTGATTTTAATTCCAGGATTGCTAGTTATAATAACTTGGAAAACCTACAGTCACAAATAGATATGGGCAACCTGGAAATGATGAACAGTTTAGATAAACACAGAAATGAACTGGGAAAGGACTTCCAAAGGTTTATTGAAAATAATAATCTCCTTATTCTAAATGGAAGGTTGGAAGGAGAGCAAAAGGGGAATATCACTTACTTTTCTGAAACTGGAAAAAGTGTCACAGACTACATCCTGTGTACCCCAAAAAGTTATTACCTATTTAAAAGACTCATGATTGGAATGAGGCCAGAAAGCGACCATGCTTCATTATGTTTAAAGGTATTCATGCAGGATGATTACGGTAGCAATGAATCTATTTTCAACCCTCTTTCTGCACTGGCTGTAAAGAGAAAAAAATAGATTGGTATTTACAGATAGATGCTGGTACGCAGTGTCTTAAATAACAGAAAAGTCTCAGCTTCATAGAAACATAGATACATTGATGGAAATGTTGCAAGTACAGGATATGGCTTTACAATTAGAACACCTATTTGATTTAATAAGGTAAGAAATATACATGGTAAGAAAGAAGGCTAACAAGGAAAAAACTTGGATTGATGCTTCATGTAAGAATGCAAAATCAGACCTTAAGAAAAAAATTTGAATGGCTAAGAAGATTCCAACAAGAGCCAATCTCAACTATTTAAACAATGCTAGGAAACAATATAAAAGATATCCGCCTCAAAAAAAGTTGGAATATGTTCAAAAACAATGGTCATACATGCACCAGGTTATAGCTCTGGGTGTTTCCTTGATCCGTATGAAGGCATCCATGGCTGATACCAAAAAGTTAATATCCCAAATCTAGCAGTTATTGCAAGAAAATATAGGGACCCTTGGAATTCAAAGGATACAAGAAAAGTGGGACTGGGAAATGGGGGATACTCTAGAAGAGAAAGAGTGGGAGAAAATTTGGCAGGTAACATATAGGGTGATGAATCTGGCCAGTTGGAGAGAATTCCAGGGGAAATGTATTCCTAGTTTTTCATTACACCAGTAATCTTTAGAGACTTTGGCTCAAATTCTTAAGATAAGTGCTGGAGGGGCTGTGGATGGCTGGGGACACATTATCACATTTTTTGGGAGTGTAATAAACTACAGCCCTTTTGGAATAAGGTGATGGAGGTTATCAAGCATATATTTTGCCTTACTGAATGCCCTTCTCTTGTTAATGTGGCCTTCCACCTGAAGGACTACTTGCAGTGAATGAAAAATGTATTTTCAGATATTAAAAGTAGCAGCCTTAAAAGCCATAATGTAACAATGGTTGTCACCTGAACCCCCTACTGAATCTCAGTGGAGGACCAATATTCACACTATCAGACAGTTAGAGGCTATAACAGCCAAGTTACACCTCCAAGTTGAGAAATACAGTAATAGATGGCTGCCATTTTATCATCACGTTGAAGAACAGGAGGGCATAGCAGTATTAGAGCAATTCTTGACATAACAACTCCAACAGAAATTTAATAAGTCAAAGGGTCAATTAATTTCAAATTTAATTTTTATGGTTAACATGGATAATATACTAGAGTTCAGAATGCAGTCTTACCTAATATAAAGGCAAGATTTTAATAGGTTGAAAGAAAGACAAGCCAGGCCTTTTTCTTTGTGTTTTCTTTTATTAATAGTGTGTTTATTAATTACCTACAGTGACTATTGTGTGCAGTTTATTACACATTAAGATGAAAACATAAAGATCAATAGGAAACAGGGATAAATCATAATTAAGGCTTTGTAGCAGAAGTGGAGAACAACTAATGTAATGGACATTTCCAACCCTTCGGTACGTACTGTAACGTCACTGTTGGACTCCTTCGGAAGGTAGAAAAGTACCTGTAAAAAAGGAAAGTAGAAGATGGAGTAAAAGACTACTTTTCATTGAAGTTTGCCTTTTTACAATGTTATGAGATGGATTAGTAAAGTCAATGGCAAAATTGCGAATATCAAATGTACCATTCTGATGTTGAAGAACCTGTATCCTATGTACAATGTAATTGTTATATCTGAAAAATCAATAAAACATAACTTCCAAAAAACTTTTGGAAACTGGTAGCAAGGGGAGTAAATGAATTCCAGCCATCCCTAGCAGTTTAAATCCCAAAGGAACCTTGGGTAGAATATTTTAAAGTAATATTCAACAAGGAAGACTCACTGATGTTTTCCACAGAAACCTATATCTGGCTAATGAATAATGAATACCTCCCTTTATCTATCACCCCAGCAAAGGTATATGCAGCCATCTCAGATCTGGCAGAGAATAAGGTTCTTGGCCCAGATTCCATACCTACTGACATCTATAAGAAATATAAAAACTTTTGGATTCCCACCTTAATCTGCTTTTTTAGCATTTGTTTGGCTCACAAATTCATCCTGATTTCTTGGACAAAGTACCCATACATAAAAAAGGGTCCTTTTATGAACCAGCCCATTTTCGACCAATTAGTTTCCTGAATATTAGCTCCAAAATATTCTCCAGAATCCTATCAGAGAAATTTCAATATTGGATGAATATTCGTTGAATTCTAAAAGTCCAATATCTATGTTCCAGGCAGAGCTTCAGGAGTAATTTTTTGACAAATGATAACATAGATTGTCTAGCACACCTATAGGTCTTAGGAAATGAAGTTGTATGCATTGCTTATTAACTTCACTTCAGTCTTTGACACTGTCAACAGAGGAACTCTCTGGAAAACATTGATAAACAGAGGCTTAACTCCCGATCTTCTAATCCCTGTTTATTTACGGTATACAAATACCGGTACGGCTATCAGGTATGATAATAAAGGAAACATCACTGACTTTTTTGTTACAAATAGGGGTATCAAACAGGGATTCCTACTAGCCTTCTGCTGTTCAACATTTATATGGATTCCCTACTGCACCTTGAGGACAAAGATCAATTGGACCCTCCCAAAATAAATAAAAACCCAAGTCACTGACTGGCATATGCAAATGACACAGTACTATTCTTTTAATCCCAGAAAGGCCTCCAGAGAAAAATAGATATATTTCAACATAAATGAGACACTTTGGACCTGACAATAAATCTAAAAAAAAAAAATTATGATATTTGGCAAAAAATTGTCTTTGTCTAAATTTCATTTAAACAAAGAAATAACAGAAACAACTTCAAAATATACCTACTTGGGAATTAGGTTAAAGGGACACTGTCAACCTTTTTCACGTCATATTATTTCTAGGTAAAACCCCACATTTTATGATTGTTTATCTTCTATAAAATCCATTAATGTTGCTGATTGTTTAATCTGCCTCCTTGCTTATTAGAACTGAAATGCATGGGAATGTATAGTTATACATAGCCTTATTTTCTCCAAATTGTTTACCTGATCTTGCTGCATACTTCCTTTTTTATCACACAATATTTTATTCAAATGTTTCTTTCCTTTTCTTTTTGTTTTCTTCTAATACATACTTACATACATAATCCATCAAAGAAAACTAAAAGAAAAACACATTAGAGGAATATCTCCAGTAAAACTCATATTAACAAGGGGGGGAGGGGAGATACCTAAAAATAAATATTGGTTTTATTAACAATCATGTTGAGCAAGCCTGAGGTATAACACCTCTTAAGACCATTATATATTAATCCCCCTGTATTTTTTTTTGCATCACCCATATACTGAGTAAGATTAGAACAAACACTTTATATGCATATAGATATGCAAAATTAATTATTAAATCCCCAAACCATCCACAGCATCCACAGCTGCCAACATTTCTAAGTCTGAAATTGCATGGGCCTCAGAGCCTTCTTCAGAATCTCCAGATTTTCTAGATTTCTTGTATTGACCCCTCAGGAACTGCGATAACTGGTCATTCTCAAAAAAGATATAGGTTTGTTGCTTATGTCGAATTCACACCTTAGCAGGTGTGAGAAGCTGAAACTGGGCTCCCAATTCTACTACATCTTGTCTATAAGACAAAAACTTTCTCCGTCTCTGTTGGGTAGAGTATGCAAAATCCAGGAACATGTTAAATTTGTGGTCTTTATAAAGAAATGTTCTTTTAATTCTAGAAAGCTTAATGATATGGTCATGGTCTGATTCAAAGCCAGGGAAAAGAAAATTGTAACTTCATTTTCCACATCACCACTTTTTTTCTCTGTATCCTGATGCTTAAGGACTCTAAAGACCTTTGTAAGAAAAGGTAAATTATCTTGGGGTAAGCCATAAACCTCAACAAAAATATCCTTGACCAGTTCCTGGGTACTCTCAAATTGCTTATCAAGCTTCAATGGGAGACCCACAATATGCAAATTTCTATATCTCGATTGATTCTCAAGCATTTCTGTTTCTCTATTAAGGTTGTAATTATCTTTGGCTAAGGCTACCCCAGACAGTTCAATTACCTTGACCCCATCCGTTAACTTTAGAAAATTCTTTGAGTTGTCCTTCGTCTGTTTATTTAGTTCCACAATAATTTCTTTATTCCATTTTACTTCATTTTGAATAAAATCTATTTCTGGTTTAAGGCTTCAGATTTTCGATCTAAATGCTCCACACCTTGCAGAATCTTATTAACAGAGTCACCCATTGACTCCATGGTATGTTTTGAGGTGGAAGATGACTGCTGAATTGCAGCCTCTGTTCCATTGAGCTGCGGCTGGAAACTCAGGTTCAACTGCACAAAATCCATGCTTGAGTCTACTTGAGAAATACTGGCTATATTGTCCACTGCATCAGGTACTGGTAGGTTGTTTGTACCTTGCACACATCATGGTTGTGACTCAGTATGACAGCTTCTGCCCTGCGACACCGGAGATCCTGACACAGATCCACCTCCTACTGCGCCAGGTATCGACCGGACTCCAGAGCTGTTGTTGGGCTGGAAAGTTTTTTTCATTGGCTTAATGTGAGGTGAGCTATAGTCCTCTGAAGATCCACTCTGCCTCTCCTTTCATTTTGATGTTCTATCAGGTTTACCCGACATGTTTTTCAGAGATTTTCAGAGATTAAACACAATAAGAGTACACTCAAACAACTTTTCAGAGTTATCAGAGTTTCCTGAACTTTCTATTAACATGTGTTAACCAACGGCCCCAAATGCACTATCACAGCTTGACTAAACATGCAGCCCTCTTGCTAGTCCCCTTGCCCTCTGCTGCATACTTCCTGAACATTAGAAACACCCTCAAACAGTGCAGCCACTTGTGATACAATAGTCTCATCTACCCCCACTGCATAATGAGTAGCTACAGTAGATAGTGTTGGGGGTGTTCCTGAGTCCAGGAATGATGCAGCTGTAGTTTGTCAAGAAATGTAAACAAACATGTTTTGGTGTGGTAACACAGTATGGTTGACACTCAATTTTTTTTTTTGCTTTTTAAAAAGAAAAAGGAGTCTGAATCAAACAACCAGCTACATTAGCAGTCTCCACAGAATGAGAACAATCAAAAAGTGTGTATTTTAAACTAGAGACCTTTTGAGGCCAAATGGGGTGGACAGTGTCCCTTTAACCCCCAACTGCAAATGGACTACCCACTTAAAAGAATAATGTAAAAAGCTAAACATGTGGAAAAAGCTTTGCTATGTTTTAATCATAAGTTTGGGGGAATATGGTGGCTCCCCGCCCTTTAGGCTGGAGAATCAAAAATCAACCCCACGTTACTTTATTGGACAGAAGCCTGGGGAACACAAGTCACTGTTAATCTTGATATACCCTTACTATACTACTATAAATCACTCTTACAGGTGCCCATAACTACATCAACCCCCATAGTTCAGGCAGAGCTCAATAGAATTTCAATGATTACATTAGTCGAGCTTAGACTGGTCTCATACTGGCTTAGGATAATTAACAACCCTTTGAACGGTTTACTGTTTGAATGTTTACAAGAAAAAATAAATTGGGTCAAGAATGATAGTAATACTCCCCGGCTGAAATCATTATAGTCAGTATTAGAAAAGACCAATGTGTCTCACCTTTGGGTGGACTTCATAAGCAATATTAATAATTCCATGCAATACAAAATAGCAGTTAAAAAGAAACTGTTTCATTTAACATGGGAAAGTGATATGGACACTGTAAAAAAATAAAGACAAGCTTTATGAAACAGAGAAAACAAAATAGACCATGGCATAGAAGATTATTTACTTCTCCCAGTTTCTCTGGTGTGTAGGAAATGGATCATGTGGGCAAGATTTGAAATGATCATTTCCAAACATGCTGTTTAAATAAACCCAAGAATAGATTTGGCCCAAGCCAACCACTGTTTGTGTAATAAGGGATTTCAAGAGACTGTTTTTCATGTAATCATTCATTGTCCGCAATATAATATTAGTAGATATACCATGTTAAAAAACGTTCTTGTCAAACATGCCAATGTTAATTATGATGCTGTGTTCATTATTCTGCATCCAATGACTAAGGAGGATGATGAAATTATCTAAAAAATGTTTGGCCTCAGTAGTTAGTTCCAAGAAAAGGAGGCGATAACTAATTTAGAAGGACCATAGGTAAGATTCCAGCAAATACTGATACTCAAGGATTCTTATTATGTAGTAATTAGAATATGTCTTATTTTAGACAGTGGCCATGTTGTCATATCTGTTTTTATCCTTGTTTCCTTATGGCTTTTAACTATTTATTATTATAAAGTGTCAATTGTAGTTCCCTTAACTGTTATGTATTAGATGAACAATAAACTTGAAATTTCAAACCTGTAAAAACTAAAATGGTCCCTCGTCGATCTGATCCCACCACCCTCCCCACCACAACCTAATACTCAGCACCCGCCACCTCACACTCCCAGCCATACACCCCACATACCCTCATTCACCTGAATGTGTCCCACTGCATAGATTCACTCTCCAACTGGTTTAATGTATTTTAATGGGGTTTGAACTGTGATTCATAACTTTCTCATTTTTTAATATTTTTACACCAAACTTTCAATATGGCTTTTTTTGGGACCCCATCGTATGACCAATGGTGGAGGAATTATGGAAATCTGGCCCAAAAGACATTTTATGTTCATTACTTTGTGAAATCACCTTTCAGGTGGGATTTGAAAGAGTTCACCACCCTTGCTCATGAGGTGGGGTCATAAGAAGACAGTGTTGAAAATGTGGGGTCAAAATAGGTAAAAATGACAATGTTATCAGCATACATTGACATTTTTCCGTGCTCGCTCATAACTTTGGTAATTTTCAATATTTTGACCCCAAAGTTTCAACATAACATTTTTTCACACCATCTCATGAAAATAACAGCTGTCATTTTTCAAATCCTGGCCAGAATGTGGTTTTACACTGTGGCATGAAATGATGTTTTAGTGATGATTTGAACATTTTCATCTACCGAGTTCATGAGGTGGGGTAATAAGAAGGCTATGCTGAAAATTTGGTGTTCAAATGTGGTAAAATGCCCAGGTTATGAGTGAACATTGCAATATTTCAACGTTCACTCATAACTTTGCTAATTTTCAATACTTTAACTCCATTTCCATGCCACCCCACAAATGTGACAGGTGCCATTTTACTTTAATCCTGGGTGAGATTTGTTTTTACACTTGTGGTGCAAAATTATGTTTCAGATAATGTGCTATAAATGCCATAGGTCATGTTTTTAAGGGGAGTCATAAAATGACAATCTTGAAAATTTGGGGTCAAAATAAAAAGCATTTTAATGGGAAGACTTTAAGCCTGAGGTTTAACAGGCAGAGCAAGTATGTCACTCCCCCATCAGGTCTTAAAATGCTGTTCTCCCTGGATTGTTCCAGGATTCATTTCTTCACTGCGGCCAGAGCTGCCACTACTCCTCACTCTGTTGTTGACTTGTTTTGGAGCACCTCCAGCCATTGGCTCTGTTTCCACCACATGCTATGCTTTCATTCTACTCATTCTCCCTTGTCGCATCCACTTTCATTTTCACCCCCCTTCCCCGTACCTCATGCTGTTCCTTTGTCATTTCTGCCCTGCATTCCCCCTGGGCTCTAGACTGCCTGATCCTCCTCCTCCTCTTCTCCTTATGGACGCTGTCAGTCTGCCTTCTCATATGTGTGCCTGGCTGTTCGCTCTCTGTCCTCCATCCGTCTTGCCCAACGTCCTCATTTTGTCCTCTCCCCCTTTTGCTTTTCTTCGAATTCCATGTGGTGGCTCACATGGATCACTCCTGGTACTTCCCTCTGCTTTTCTCTGGGGCCAATGCTCCCCCACCGGGTGCTACATCATCCCCAGTGCAACTGCCCTTTCCCTGTTTGACTTTCCGACTTGCTCGCCGGTAGCTGCTAGTGTGTCTCTGTTTTCTCTGCCCTTGGCCTGCTCATCGGTGCTGCTGCCATTGGCATTCCTTACACTACATTTTGACTTTGTTTCCTGCCTACTTTAGGGAGTTGCTTGCAGGAGGATGTGGCTTCCCCCTTCCAGCTCATTTTCTCCTATGTGTATTCTCCTTTATCTGTATTTTGACTGTACCGGACCCCTTCACTACCTCTCTCTTCTGGTTTGCCTGCAGACAACGACGTCTCCTTCCCTTGCCTCCTATATCTCTGTCTCTGTTGGTGGTGCTGTGAAACAAGGGGGACTTGGACTGCTCAGCTGGCATTTCTGCACTGCACTCTCATTTCCCCTTTTCTGCTTAGGTTTCCCCTTGTTCCTCGTGCTGCTATGGCTCTTTCTGGAATCCCAATCTCTTCCCTCATCGACCTCAGTTCATGCCATCCCTTCTCCCTAACTTCCCCACTATCCATCATCATTGTCTTGTTTCCACTGCACAGTGCTCCACATTATGGCCCTTTGCTGTGCTTTCTGCTGGCCTGTGTTTTGATTTTCCCACAAGGTTGTTCAGAAGTATGGTTGGTCAGATCACATAAGGGCACATCCCTTGAAGATTATTTGCTCTGTCCTCTGTTTCAGGGGTGTCCGCCCCAGTGAACTCCACTTATTACCCCCTTCTCCCATTCCCTCTGCTCTCCATTCCACTCCTTCTCTGACCATTGCTTTCTTTTGTTTTGGTTTTTTTCCTATCCTGTCATCACCTTCCTGTTTGTATCCTCCTCTTTCTTTAGTCCGTATGGTGTACAGGTGCCTGAGTTCAGTTCTCCTTCACTCAATCTGACCTCAGGGTCTACTCATTTACATTGCTTAATTGAGCATACTTCTCCTTGGGTCCTATGCTACCTCATCGAACTGCTGCACTTCTGCAGTTATTACAACCATCAGTATTCTCACACCTGCATCTGGGTATCCCTAGCTCATCCAACCTCTACGTGGGTCTACTCCTTCACATCAACTACTCGAGCATAACCCTCTTGGGTCCATGTTACCTTGACTTGACCTGCTTTCCATTCGGAGACATGCCTTCATGTCTATTGCCCCTTTGCTTGGGGCTGGCAGGCCTCTCTCCATCAATCGTTCATCGTTCATTCCATGTCTCACCTTAAACCATTCAAGTACTCAAGGTTTCTTTCCATCATTGTACTCCTCTCTTGCTTTTGAGTGTCTAGTTGCAGACATCATGTACATCCCTCAACAGCTGTCAATGTAGAAGGACAGAGCGAGAGCTTCCTCTAAAAGTGGACTTTTCTTCGTTCCTTGATCTCTACTTTAAATTGCTGTAGCAGAGCTCTCCCTAATCAAAACGTCCTTCAGCCTGGAGGTAGGTGACCTAGGCCTTGGATCCCCAAAGGTTTCCTCCTCAAAGGGGGTTTTTCCCTCTCCTCCATGCCAATTATCATAATATTAGTCAGGGTTCGTGCTTTCATAGGTTCCTTAGTTAGGTTCTGCTGTTGGATGGAGTCGGATAGTGGCCCCAGTTGTTCCCGCTCTCCTTAGGAAATCTGCCCTTCTGCATCTTGTCAGCTTTCTTTTTGTTCCTTGTCCTCATCATATCTCATTCTTCTCTTGTCCTTCCCATATACGTCTCTTCCTTATTTTCCGGTCTCGATATATTCTAATTTCTTGCCTCTTCAATGCTCAATACCCTTTTGAATATTCATTTTGGATTTCTTCCTAAGCTACCTTTAGCCAAGGGAATTATTCCCATGGCACCTAGAGGAGGAACCCTCCTCTAGGGTTCCTTGTGTTATACCCCTACAGGGTGGTATATCCCATGGATAGAGAGGCAAATAGCTACAATGTATCGAAGTCCCACAAGCATACATCTCATCCAGTTGCATAAGCACAATTGAATGAGAAGGCTTTAAGCCTGAGGTTCAATAGAAGGAGCAACTATGTCACTCCCCCATCAGGCCTTAAAAGGCCACTCCTCCTGGATTGTTCCAGGATTCATTTCTTCATTGCCCCACCATCAACCCCGCCTCCTCCTCCTCAAGTGGCTCATCTCTCTTTTCCGTGGGCTTCTTTCTAAGCTACCTTTAGGCAAGGGCATTATTCCTGTGGCACATATGGGGGGAACCATCCTCTTGAGTTCCTTGCATCATACCCCTACAGAGTGGTATATCCCAGGGATATAAAGGCAAATAGCCACTATATATCAAAGTTACACAAGTATACATCTCATCCAGTTGCATAAGCACAATTGAATTATTAAGAAACTTTGTGTATAATGCCAGTCTTTATCCCAGCAGATATGCTTTGTGATCCTGTGCAGGCGAGCTGAGTTCAGTGGCAAGCTCAGTGACTCAGCTACATGGGGTGAGGGTGCTGGGATGTGCTGTTATCCAACAACCCCCCTCCACTCACCGGGGAATGAAAGCTGCAGGGTTGCCCACACAGGCCCATGTAACATATAGTGAAGATCACTCTTCTCTTGGCATTGGGCCCTGCACCTCTGCACCCATGGGTGTCAGAGGGCCCTGGGCATTGGCTGACAGATGGACTCTTTGCCCTGTACATCTGTATCTCTGGCCATATGGAAGCACCAGAGGGTGCTGCAGTTCCACAGCCCACCAAACAGCCTTATAAATTCTTGACGTCTGTCACTGCATGGCAGTGTGGGCCTGTGCATCTGCATCTGTTCACACAGGTCCCAAAAGGACCTATGTGGATAAAGATACGAATCCACTATCCCAAAAAAGAAATGAAATTCTTTATGAATCCACTATCTCAAAAAAGAAAGGAAATTATTTGCAAACAACTTTAATGCACCAGTTAGGGTTCAAGTTAACACCAAAAAAGTAGAAAAATGTGGTGTTAGGGTTTCCAATCCTAACTCCCCAACCCTTCTACCCCCAAAATCATAAGTAAATACATATAAAGCTCTGATGGGTATTCAAGCCATGGAGATGCATTAATGTAGTTTTTTTTGTATTAAATTTTCTTACTTTTTGGAAATACTATCTAAAAGCATCTTCTTAGTAATGCTCACTGAACCAGACCTGAAGCTTTCTTTGCAAGTGCCCCTGCTACTAACAAAGCAACCTCATAGTGATGCTCAGTGCAACACACCTGTAGCTTGCTTTTCAAATGACTCTGCAAGCCCCTCATGAAGCACCAGCATTATGACCCTCATGACATCAGACCTGTAGCTTGCTTCATGTGTGGCCCTACAGACCATTCACAGAGCAGGTGCTTAATGATGGTCACTGCACCAGACCTTTTCACATGACCCTTAGGCCATATGTAATGCAGCAGTCCCATCGGGCAGGAACACACCTGTAACTTGCATAGTACAGCACTCTTTTGGCCCTACACAAAGCAGCACACCTGTCAGATAGGTATGAAATGTGCCAACAAACTCAAATGGTGATATGCAAAAGTATATTATATGCTGCATAGCAAACTTTAAAAAACTGAAACCAGGCTCAACATTTTGTGCCTGTACCTGGCACTTTATCAACAGTTAGAGCTATTACAAGTATACAGTGCTAATACAGTAGAACAATCATGTGTAAAATGTACTTGACAATTAATTATATACATAAATTACATAATGTCCAGCTAGTGTCCTTCTCCCTGGGTTGCACCTCTCCAGCACTGAGGTGTATTTATTCTACCTGCATCTGCATCCTCTGGCTTGTGCAAAAACTAGGGATCCTTTTTTTCGGAGTCCTTTGTTTTTGTAAGTTTCCAAGATTTTTTTATCTTCCTGCATCAAACATATGACGTTGCTTGTTTGGCTGCAGCAGCACCTGATGTTCAGACACTGTTAGACCAGCTGAGGTGGTCTACCAGTGTTCAACCTTTGGATGGTTAGACCAGCTGTGGTGGCCTACCAGTGTTCAACATTTGGATGCAGTTGAACTAGACTGTGCAGAATTCCACTGGCAGAATGCATGTAGAATGGCAAGTCTGCCAATGGAATGCATGTTAGAATTGTTTGGGTCATTTTGTGAAATTCTGAAAGCAACCAGCAGATTCATTATTGAATCTGTAAATTGGGATTCACTGTTTGCATATTGATTCACAAGGAAGGTTTAAGTCGAACATGAAGAATGGCACTCAGCAGATATGTTCTGCAAGCATTATATGTTATTTCCATGAAGCCAAGTGGATAATCTTCAAACATGCACCCACCTGCTTCCTAATGGCTCCAACACCCCCACCAGTGGGTTCACAAAGATGTATTTTGAAACCATGTGCAAATTCCACCATTTACATTCACTAGATGTTGTGATTCGTGGAACGCTATTCCACCCCATTCCAAGGAAGTGCCCTTGAATCTGCAGAAGGCCATGAAAGATGAGTGATTTAAGATTACAGGTATAATTATGGAACTGCCTTTGTTGACAAATCAGTTCTGAATGGACTGTTTAATTTGATAACTCTCCTACTTATTAAATGCTGAAACCCTGCAATTTCAGTAAAGGATTAGGGTAGCATTTGCACTACATAAGCATTCAGTTCCCTGTAGGCTGGGTGGTTATTATGATATTTACTAGGTTTAGAAAGTGCCTCTGTGATTGTACATTGTACTAAGTGGCAGATGCACACATTAGGAAAATGCACTGCCCAGGGAATGGGACTGGGACACACACTGCCAGTGGTAGATCTGTCAAGTATTTTAAACTTGATAATATACATGGCAGAGGAGTTGGTGATGGTAGTGCTACTGCTGCTTTGATAAATCTCACTGGCTCCTGCCATCCTCATCCACTCCTCCACTATATCCAAAAGCAGGTTAGTTCAAACAAAGTTGCCTATCCTCTTGGTGCTGCTGCCACCTAATAAGAATTTAATTTTGATGCAACTCCACTGACTGGTAGTCCCAAGATGTGAACCAGTTTTGCCACAAATCTTCAGAACAGCATTCTGGCTTTCTACAAAAACCTGCAGCACTGCAGTAAGATGTATCACCTTTCCACAGTGCAATTCCGCCATTCCACTTCTAAAAAATGTCATCAGTGTTTACCAAAACTCCACAAAATGTCATTCTGACAAAGTTTCAATAATGCCACACAGCCCTTACTTGGAACCAAATCAGGATGTGAGGCTTTGAAAATCCTTAACCCTTATCTTCCAGAAAAAAATTAGAAGAGATTTGTACAAAGTACTTTACAAAACTGTTTGAATAGATACAGAACTCCAAAACAAAGTTCAATTTAAAACTATGATATAGACAAAAATATGAATGGAACATTACCTACCTACCTTAGTTAGCACCGTAATACACAGTAAGTAACTGTATGCTGTTATAGCAGATGACATCAGTCTCCATTTAGTTTAACACAAGGGGCCAGATTATGAGCCATAAAGAAATCTCTCAAAACTGAAGCAAAATGGTTTCACAAAAGTCCCTTGCATGTGACTGCCTAGTGCTGTGCTCCGAGTAGATTGGGAACCCTCCAGTGCCAGTGCACACTAAATTGTGCTGGTGCACAGGGGAGGGCAGGATTGCCATGCAAAAATCATGCCAAGCATAGAGACATGGTGACCCTGTGGCATCGGGTGCAGCACTTTACCACCACCCCAACTAAGAAATGTTAGTAGGCAGTAGTAGGGGAGACAGAATTCTGCACCTAGTGCAAATAGTTAATGAGGACCAAGACTAGTGTAGGATCAATTTCAAAAATGGCTCCAAGCATGGAAATAGGGCAGGGGAGGGAGGGCAATGAACTACCAGAGATGGCATATTTTAATTTAACATGTTTAAAGCCCACTGGACCACAAGGAAAGACATTATGGGACAAGAAACCAGGCTTAAGAGAAGGACCAGAAATTATCCAAAGGTACAGATCGGTGAGTGAAGGGGCAACATTTACCAACATACTGCAACACTGCATGTATGTGCATGGCACAGCTCAATACACATACATGTATATGGCAATCGTATGCTCCATTACTGTGCACAAACCATATTTGCACAGAGTAACATATTGGCGCCCTCATTTACATTTTGTGATCTGCACCACTCACATCTCTGTAGACATTCTTTTAACTTGACACAATAAGGCACACTCTTTGAACAATTTTCCAACTTTAAATTGCAACTGAGAATCTTGTCCCAGATATAAATACACACCACTGACATTTTTTAAGCAACAGTTATTTTCAACAAAACACATTACAAATAGATAACAATTTGGAGAAAAAGTTTTTTTTATTATTCAGCATTGCTATAGGACAACACTGTAATAAAATAATTTGCAGATAACTGATGTATGCAGATTAGAAGATGCATACTACAGTTGCATAATGATACAGTGCATACTTGAAGTTCCTCTGTGGCATTATCTTTCATCCAGTAAGCCCCAATATACAGTATCCGTAGCAAAAAGTTCTGTATTGACTTTGCAATGATGACTTAAAAAGACAGGAGAATATATAATGGAAACACAATGGAGTCTAAAATTATGTTTTTAATAGAAAGTCTCCGAAGCTTTCAAAAACAATAATGAAATACCGTAAAAAAAAATCATTATATGGAAGAATAAACTGGTGCAAGCTTGATAGCTAACCACAGTGACAGATTGTACATACAGACAGCTTTAGGGAGGAAATAAGACCATCTGTTATGTAGTATGAAGCTACTGGTATCCAATAATATGGAGCAGCAAATGAATTTAACCTTTTAGGCAACAGAAGCACCATCCAACCACTGCCCAGAATAGATGAGAACAGAAATACATCTGCACTATTTGAAAATCCACATAAATATTGTATTGCTTTGTAACATTATTCAAAGGCTCAAACCCACACTCACTCACATGAGTGGAATTACTTAAATACAAAGCACAAATGGAGCCTTTAAGATTCTTTTGAGAAATAGATACTGACAAATACAGTAAATGAAAAACTAAGGAGGTTTTGTGTGCCATTGTCAACAGAGCCATGTAGGCACTTCTTCCTGGTATTTCTTTTTGCAGTATCCCAGAAATGGTTAACAAATATATGGACCTACCCCTTCCTGCTGTGAATTCAAGGAGCAGCTTTGGGGAGGTTATAAAAACTGGATTTAATGCATTGTCATGCAGATCACCCAAATCCGGGAATGGACTTGGGTTGCTGCATCGGAATGCAAGCCAGACTGAGGCAGCTGCTGAGAGGCAGTGCACCTTGGCCAGGGAGGGTTGGTGTCAGGTTTTGGTGCCATATCGATCTTGCCACTTCAGCAAGGGCAGTTGTACGTGCAGTAGCTGACAGGCATTGCTCACATGAAAAAGGGGAGAAGGGTAAATGCAGGGAGAAAAAACATGGAAAAGCACCCAGCTGCTGTCTAAATGATGGCCTTGGCCTAAGCAGAGTATATCCCAGTCAACACAGTATATTCCCGGCATTGATGACAGCAGGGTCTGGGAAGAGAATCCAGTCTAAAAAGCAAATGAAATGGAAAGGGCAGGATTTTGAAAAGTACAGATAACAGATGCAAATGCATGTTGTGCCTTCATCTGCCCAACTGCATCTGAGCAGCTCTGCTGTTATTTCTAAAAGCTGCCTCCAGTTGTGACACACAAGTCACAATTTGTGGCAAAAAAAATGGTAGCACAAATGTGGTTTGCATAGTTTTTTAATTCAGACTCTGTTAGATCATTTAATAGATATTCTAACAGTGTGGATTCATTTTCCCATTTTGATAATTGTGGCAGGTGAATCTCAAATAGATCCTATTGAATCCTGTCCCATGTATTTAAAGCTATTATCCAATGTCTATGAGTCATATTTAGTATATATTTTTTAGAAACTATTTATTTATTTGTTAACTAAGTAGGTGCAATGGTCCAATATACCTTTTCCAGGCATGATCCAGGCCCTGAGAGGCAGTATATATGTTTGAAGCTTGAACAGGTAGTATAGCAAAGATTAGAACAGCACCATGCATAAGATTTTGGTAACAATTTCAGCATTAACATACATAGGGGATGAATTAGAATACATAAGCCATTGGTAGCATATGATTAGTGTTCAATCATTAACAAAAGATTAGTGTAACAGGCAGGTGTGGTAGCACCTGTATGTTATTATTGAGTTAGTATTTGTTTCCAAAATTGGGGTTTTGACAGTTTATATAGTGGTATTCTTCGCCCATATGACTATGAAATTTTGTATGTGTACAGTCTCAGTCTTAGGGGTTATGTTTCTGGCAAGTTTGGCAAAAATCGATTCAACACTTTAAAATTTGTAACTCAGTGAAATTTCACAACAAATTGCAGATTAAGACTTTTTTTTGCCCCAAATAATGAAAAAACGACAAAGATTTAAATTTTGAAACTTATAGGTTCATTAGAACTTGACCCAAAATAGGACCTTTCCATGGTTTTAGAATGAAATGTTTTTTAAGTTATAAGGTTTTAAAAGTGTTGTACATGCACAGCCCACTTAAAAATAGTGGGAAAAAAACAACCCTTATTTCAAAGTTAAGAAAAAACATTTTAAAAGCTAAAAATGTAAAAATAAATAACTGTAGAGGTTAACAGTTGTGCTGTTTCTCAGAAAACAGTGTAACTAGACATCTGAGCTGACTTTAAAAAAAATGAATTACAATACAAGTAATATTTTAATTAGAAAAACATTCTGACTGCTCCAAGAAAATGTTAAGGCAAACTTTCATGCTTTAATGAACTCAGTGTGGGTATTATAGATAGCACATGTACTTGTTAAGGGAAGACAACAAAAATGCTGAGATAAAAATAGTTGGGAACACAACTGAAAAATAGAAAACATGTTTTTTCTTCTGTTCATGAGTTTCTAGGGGAATTGTAAAAACTGTCACAAAAAATGAATTACATCCTACATAAGCAAAATGCTTAAAGCTGTGAAACATGGAAAACAGTTCCAAACAGGACCAAGAAAAGTGTGCATTTTGTTTTACAATATAAGTCATACATGAACAAAATATCAAGAAAGGTATGTCTTCCTACTTTGCATGTGCCCTGTGCAAAGAAGGTTAAGAGTCACCTTCTGCACAAACCAAGTTAGAATTCACCTCCTACTTCACACCAAATATGAAGGACCCCAGTACAAAGCAAGGTAAGCCTCTCCCCTGCTTCCTGCCAGGCCTGAAGGGCCCTGTATGAAGCAAGCTTTGAGGCAAAGGGCCCTACACAAAGCAAGTTAAGACTTGACTCTGTCAAGAAGTAAAGAAATTCACTGCAAAAAAATTATATTTATGCACCAAAAGAGAACAATGTGGATTTAGTTTTTTTTTAACCCTAATGCCCACCCCTGCCCCAAGTCCCTACCCTCATGCCCCAAGGCTAACCTACAGACCTAGTGCAATGCCCTACAGGTCTGCTGCTTCAAGTCTCTGGCCCTGTGTGAAGGAAGTTATGACTCATATCCTGCTTTGCATAGAGCCCACAGGAACCTGACTAAAGAAAGTTATGATGATAGTGTGGTCCCTGTCTGAAGCAGCAGACTTGTGGAGCATGGCCCCAGATATATAGCTTTGATTTAGATCATGAGGGTAGAGGCTGGGGGAAAGTGGTGAGCATTAGGGTTGAACAAACCCTAACAGCATATTTCCCTCCTTTTGTGACTTTGTAACACCAGTGTATGCATTAACATAGTTTATTTAACAAATAATAATAAAGTGGCCTAAGCCATTTGGGTACAGAGCTGGGGCAGAAGGTAGGCCACAGGAGAGGGAACACCAAAACTGGGGGTGGGGGGCAGAGGCAGCAATGGAGAAGGCCTTCTGGCCCATACTTGTGACAAAAGACTTTGAAAGAAGCAAGACAGCCTCAGAGTGTAAATTAAGTGGGCAGTTTTTAGGCCTAAAAATCTTGGCTGAGGGAGAGGGGTCAGAATTGTGCAGGGATTTGTCTATTATGCAGCCATAGGTATAGTCTAGGCAGACTGGGGAGGAAAACAGTCAATGCCTTGATTTCTAGTAAACTGCAGTTGTGAGATCTGTAAGAAGCCAACAAGGGAAACTAGCAGACATTATTGAAAACTGTAAATGGATGGGTGATAACCTTGACTACAGCCTGGGCACAGGTAGGGGCATAGACAGTGGAACTACCTAGACCAGAAGGAGGAGAAGAGTACACTTAGCACTGGCCAGGAGAACTTTGGGAGTCACCAATGTTTTGACCTGTGAGCAACATTCAGTAAATACTTTTGTAACACGGCACAGAAGCAAGACACGGAATGGAAGCCTATGATTGGCAAGGAAAAACAAATTTTTCATGCATTAATTTCCTAGTAATGCACAGTAGCTCCAGTAGTACTGTGCATGTCCAGTCTAACCTCTGAGGTACTGTTTGTACCCACTCACCCACCCAGTGGATCGTGACTACATCGCACAAGTAGTCACTGTCCTCATCTCTAATACGCACTGTACCAAATAGCAGCACTTCAAAATTATTAAACGGAAGTCACCAGATTAATAATAATATTGTACCATAGTACTTACTGCATGTCGCAGTCTAAAACAGAATTCACAGTAACTGAAGTACCCCTAATATTGGAATTTGAAGCAATTGTGGCAACAGTTGATAAAGTAAGCATCTCGTCTGTCAGCAAGGAGTGTTGGCAATACAGTGAGGGCTGTATCACATTAAAAATGTATGTAGCTTGTTAAATGTTTAAATCTTAAGCATATTTCTGACATGCAAGTTGCAAAGTAATAGCACCAATAGTCCAAAACATGGGGAAAGCGAGGAGTGACTGGCTCAAGACCAGCAAAGTTCTCACTCAAAACATTATACTTTTTAGAAACTGCTTTGCAGAATATTTTTTTTTTTGAAGGACCAGAATGCAAGGCGGCAGTAAGGAAGCGAGTGTTGAAATAAATCTCAGCTCCCTTACGATGGCTCTACAAAGCAAGGTATCGAATGGAATCTAAAAATAACAAGTAATACGTGTTACTATACTATTGAATGGTTACATATGTGTGCCTTTGTTTTTGCAGCATAACTATATTAATAAATGTCGCCTACGTGATTACTTGGTGTGCTAAACAACAGCAAATGTTTTAAAGTTTTTCAACCGTTATTTCTGCTTATTGTTTGTACTAACAATATTTGATTTATTTGTAAGAATACTACACATGTTCCACGGCACTTGTCATATTATAAGTGAATTAAGCCACTCCAAAGGAGTGTTCTACCATGAAATTAATGCATGGTTGTGTGGTTGTAGGCAAGCGGCCTGAGGTCTCATGCCACAACCCCCCCCAACCATGCATTAATTCCGCAGTATAATACTCCTTTGTCATGGCGTAATGCTTATTTGAACACAGTAGAAATGTGGTCAGAAAAGGTCAAGGAGGGGTCAAGTAAAACATACATTTAAAGCTGGACACTTGTTCCAGGGAGAGGACATCATAGTCAAACACTTTCAATCAACCAAAATCTTTATTTAACCAGGTGAACACTATCGAGCAAAGCTCATTTTCAAGGTGGACCTGGTCATAGATACATAGTCAGTGGACCTGGACTTAGATACATAGGCAAGCACTTAAGAGTTACATACACAACAGAATCATAATACAAGTCATAATACAATATAAAGATGGAGCTTTTGGTATTTTGATTGTAAAGCCTTGGTTTGGAGTCAAATAGCATGGATCTCACTTTTTGCTATTTTGGCTATTTGTCAGCCTATTTATTGCTCAGGAGCCACTTTTGAACTGAATGAAAGTCATTGTTCAGTGTTTAGGAAATATCTAACAGAGGCCTGGAGTTGTAATAGATGATCAAGCCGTTGACATATCATGAGGAAATGCTGCCCTGACATGCTCTGGAGATAGTTTTAATAAATAAGAAAAATAGAAGGGGACCCCAAATTGATCACTGGAGAACCATGTGAGCAACTAGTAGGGGTCCCTGAGAGTGTGTTACCTAGGTTGACATGCTGGGATCTTTCTGTACTATAACTTGCACACCAGGAAGTGAACTTTCAGAAATTCCCAGATTTAATATTTTGGAAAGAAATATGTCATGGTTGACCAAGTTGAAGGCTTTTGTCAGGTCCACGAATATGGCCCTGGAAAAGCAACCACTGTCATTTCCATGTGGATATGGTCCATGAATCTGATTAGGACAGTGCTTGTATTACGGCCCTTACTGAAACTATGTTGCTGCAGAGAAAGGACAGTAAAGTTTATCACATAGTCACAGAGTTGAGAAAATATGTTTCCAAGAGTTTACTTAATGGAGGCAGGACTGAGATAGGGCAGAAAGTTTCCATATTAATGGAATCACCTCCCATAAAATTGGGGACACCTATAACCTCTTTCCAAATAGATGGTAAAGAAGGTTAGTGAGCAATAGGTTAAATATTATCAAAAGAGGGTGGTCTATAAGATCCCGATGAGCTTGAGGAACCTTGGGTCTAGTTCATCACTTCCAAACCCTCTATTTGACTGGATCATGCATAGAAGTTTGTAGATCTCACAGGGGCATTACCATGGGCAGGGAGGTAGCCTAACAGTGAGACCAGATTTAGACTGAGGACTCTTGGAGGCAGGTTTGACACATGAGCGAATAAATCAGTGAAGCTCTTGCTAAATAAATTAGAACTTTTTTTCTAATGGGAGAGATTTACAATTTTTTGTTTGGGACCATGGTTGATAAGTAAGCAATAACCCACAACAGGGTATGGGGTTATTGGGGATTAATCAACACCCTGGGTGCATCGTGAGGCATGAGGCTGCAGGCCGAGTTCCCTCACAGCACCCAGGGTGCTGATTAATCCCCAACAACCCCATACCCTGGAGTGGGTTATTGCACTTCTAACATGGGACCATCCATTTTAGGTGACCAATACACAGAAATGCTATTTTTTAAGGCTGGAAAGTACAGTTTTTGGCAATGTATCCTGCCATGACAGAAAGTAGTTCCCATTTGTACCGAGAGAGAGGTAGCACAGTAAAAGGCATTCACAGCCAACTAGCTCTGAAGGATACAAGGCAATGTAAGTAAGTACTGTGAACTGATTGGACAGTAACACTGGTTGTAACTGACAGCAACTGTGAGTGCCTTTCACTGTGCTGACTCTCACTGTGTGGTTGCAGCATGTGTCTCTCTCTCACACTCTCTCCCTATCCACACAGTTAAGCAAGCAAGCCGTGACTGCCTCTCTCTCTCTATTGCTCCTGCATCTCACTTTCTGGCTATCTGTCTGTGTATCTCTTGCTCCCCACACACCAAAGACAGAGAGAGAGAGAGAGAGGATTGCACCAACTGCCTCACCCCAGTGTCTCTCTCTCTCTCACTCTCGTTCACTCGTACAGATGAGAGTGCCTTCAACTTTCTCTGTCATGTCCCGGTCCCACTGTATTGCTCTCACTCTCACACAGGAAACTGTCTTTTACATTGACTCCTGGTCTCGTTGACTGGAGGACATGGAGCGGACAGAGCCAGGGTGGGTGGGGGCTGCACTTTCACTACTCCGTTGTACTGCATGTCACTGTCCCAATGTGTCATGCTGCTCTCCGCCTTTCTATCTATGTCACACACAGAGGGCACAGCACACAGGCTCTCAGCGGGCACTGACAGTGGGTCAGAGCTCTCGGCATAGTTGCTTCCATATCTCCAACCCACTGTCAGTATGTTCGCACAACAGGGAATACTTTAGCTAGCATGCAGTACTGCTACAGGGGACAGGAAGGGAATACAGCAATGGGATCAGGCATATGGTGGGGGTCATTGCAAGCAAAGGGCACACTCAAGAGTAGCATCAGGTCACAGTATTGACCCGCAGGAGGGAATGTCTGTTACTGGGTATAACTACAGGAGCTGTCACTCACTGCACCAATGAAAACTGAATGCACATCCACAGAAGGAGTACCTTTCGCTCCTCTTACTTCAGTAATGGCTGCCTGTCACTTTGGTTCTCTCAAGTGTTTAACGAGTCCCGTCCTTCCCATTGATTCTCACTGAAGGTGAGTCACAGCTACTGTGAGTATATTGACTATTAATGCACGGTCAGGTGACAGTGAGTCACCAACTGCGTTGCTTGTTTCTCGTACCCCATGTTATAAGGGAATTTATGACACATCAGAATGCCTTGTATTTCTAAAAATCTGAGATTATTGAGATATACAATTGCAGCCCCCCCCCCAAATGGGAGCTTACTATTGGTTCTATGCATTGAAGACACAACCCACCAGTAGCCAACTCCTCTCTTTACTCCCCAGCCCTAGGACTGCAACATTGAATCAGGTGGTGTACAAGTGGATGATAGCATCTGTTTCTGACCCCCAGCAAGTAGCAGCAGGGTAGACAACTCAGACCATGTGGCTCCTGCCGCACACATCAGAAGGGCTGCCATCCTGAAACCAGGCAGAGTGGGCAGTGTTTTCCTGGTCCTCAGGACAGCCAGTGGGGACCAGATAGCACATATAGAAAACATTCATAGAAACATAGAAAGTGTCAGCAGATAAGGATCACTTGATCCACCCAGTCTGCCTAAATTCCCTATCTATGATGCCACCACAGACACTACCTGGACTCCAGCTTACTCCCACCTTTTGCTTCTAAGATTCCCTTGTATCTATCCCATGCAGTCTTAAATCCTGTTACCGTTCTAGGCCACAACTTCCTCTGGGAAGCTGTTCCAAACATCCACCACCCTCACCTTGAAGAAGTACTTCCTCACATTTCCTCTCAGCCCCCCCAACTTCATATTGTGACCCCTTGTCCTTGAGCATCTTTTCCTTTGGAAAATGCTCCCTTCCTGCACCTTGTTTACTCCTGTGAGGTACTTGAATGTCTCTATCATATTCCCAATTTTCTCCTGTCTTCTAGGGAGTACATATTCAAATCCTTAAGCCTCTCCTCATAGGGCTTCTGACATAGGCCCTGCACCACTTTGGTGGCCCTACTTTGCACTGCCTCCACCCTATCAATGTCCTTTCAGAGATGGGACCTTCAGAACTGTACACAGTTCTCTAGGTGGGGTCTCACCAGTGATCTAAATAGGGGTATTATTACCTCCCTGCTTCTGCTGGTGATACTCTTACCTATGCATCCAAGCATTCCACTAGCCTTACCCATTGCTTTGCCACACTGCTTGCTATCTTCAGGTCATCAGAAATGATGACCCCAGGTCCCTTTCCTGATTTGTGATTTTTAGTACCTCTCCACCCAGTTGGTATGTTGCCCCGGGTTTCTGTGCACGATGTGCATGATTTTCCATTTTTTTTGCAATAAAACCCAGCTACTAAACCCATGACCATTCTTCCAGCTTCCTTAAATCGTCCTTCATTTTTCTACACCCCCCCAACCCTGTGTATCTGCTCTGTTGCAGAGTTTTGTTTCATCTGCAAACAAGCATACTTTCCCTTACAGTCCTTCCTATAATGTCATTAATAAAGACACTGAAGAGGACCGGCCCTAGTACTGATCCTTGTGGCACCTCACTGGTCACTTTGCCTATTCCAGAGTGGGTGCCATTTACCACCACTCTCTGACTCCTATTGCTTAGCCAACTTTCAACCCATTTTACTACTTTAGGCCCTATTCCTAGGCTCTCCAGCTTGCTTACCAGTGACAGTCTCCTATGTGGAGCGGTGTCAAAGGCCTTGCTGAAATCCAGGTAGGCCACAGGCCACATTCACTGCCCACCTTGATCCACCTCTTTGGTCGCCCAATTGAAGAACTCAATATCAGATTTGGCTGGTAAGACCCCCGTGAAACCATGTTGTCTAGGATCCTGTAAACCATTGGGAAAAGGTATTCCCCAAATTTTTCCTTCAATAGTGATTCTATTACCTTGCCCACCACCAATGCCAGGCTGACAGGCATGAAATTCCCTGCCTCCTCCTTATTTCCACTTTTGTACAGTGGGACTACATCTGCCCTCCTCCAGTCCTCCAGTACCACCCCTGTTTCCAACAACAGGTTGAATAGGGCTGTCAGACGTGCAGCCAGCTCTTCTTTTAGTTCCCTCAGTATCCTGGAGTGCACCCCATCTGGTCCCATTGCCTTGTCTACTTTCAACGTTGATAGCTCCTTAAGTACTCTTTCTTCTGTAAAAGGACTTGTGTCCACCTCCCGTCCCATTTTACCCTTGCCTTTTACCTTTAGCCCATTTCCAGCCTTCTCCTCCTTAAATACTGAACAGAAATGTTTGATCAGTATATCTGCTTTTTGGTGGTCCTCTTCCACACATCCGCCTCCTTTCTCTTTCAGCCTTACTATCTCTCCCTTGGTCTTTCTCTTTTCTGTTATGTATCTAAAAAATGTTTTATCCCCTTTTTTTACTGATTTTGCAATATTTTCCTCTGTTTGTGCTTTTGCACCCCTAACCACCTTCCCTGCCTCCCTCTGTTTCTCCCGGTAATTCTCCCTATCCTTCTCCTTCTGTGTTCTTCTATGACTTCTAAATGCCATTTTTTTTGCTCTGACTTTTTCTGCTACTTTCTTCAAGAACCATAAGGTCTCTTTCTTCTCTTACTCTTACTGACCTGCGTGACACATAGATTTTTGCCCCCTTTTATTTTAGCCCACTTTTCCTGAACTCCCCCCAGTTCCCCTATCCCTGCCAGGGCATCCCTCAGACATTCCCCATTTTCTTAAAATCTGCCTTCCTGAAGTCCAGGACCCTTGTCTTTGTGTGGCTTGATACCAACCCCATGTTTTTAATCAAACCACACCATACAGTGATCATTGGCCCCCAGGTGGGCCCCACTGTGACATCAGCAATCCTGTCCCTGTTTGTCAATACTAGGCCCAGTAGTGTCCCCTCATGACAGGGTTCCATAACTAGCTGTCTGAGAAATGCCCCATGCAGGGAGTCCAGGATATCCCTACTCCTGGCTGTTGCCGCAGCGGAGCGTCTCCAATCCATGTCCGGTATATTAAAGTCTCTTACTAGCAATACCTCCCCTTTGTGAGACATCCTTTGGATTTGGATTCAGAAGTCACAAGAAGGGACTGAATCCTTAAAAACAAAATAGGCCCAGCTAGGCATGGCCAGCACCATCCTAAAACCCCTAGTTCCCAGAGACTGCACTGGGGATCAGAGGTCAGAATATGGAGCCCACATGCAGCTGCCCAAATGCAGCTGCTAGGTTTCATACCAATAGGGGGCTTTATCTAAATCGAGCCCCAAGTGCCGGCTTCACTGCAGAATAATAATGAAGAGATGCTGCCCCCCCCCGTGGGGTAAAGACAATGTTGATGTTGAAGGACAGCCCAGAGATTGATCCATTTCAGCCTGCAACCTGCTGAGGACCAATGACAGCTGAAAACAGAGGGTCACAACTTCAGTAGGAACTGTTGCCTAAACCGGAAGACTGTGAGCAATGATCAGGACCTTGTCTTACATCACCATGTAAATAAGTCAGGTTTTTTTAGTCAAACAGACAGTGGGCAACACATGACCTTGGGCTATCCCCAAGAAGGCAGCTTAAAGTTAATAGACATTTGTGAACTCTAATTTCAAGTCCCCCTTCCCCCCCAAGATGGGAATACCATCAGCACTACAACCCATCTGCATCATAGGCCTGCAGCTTGCTCACTCACAGTTGTGCACACAGATCATCGAAAGCTCCATGAGAGACTGTATACTGATGCACCACTGGGTGGAGATATAGTGAGACTGAGGGAAAAGCTGTGATTTCCAGGTGGTGGAACCCACACATATTATTTCTGTTACTGACCCCATGGGCATATTATTTTTAATTGCTGTTTATTTGCCTTTTCAGTTATAACTATTACTGTTGCTATCCTCTAAATAAATCCTTTTTTACTGGCTGCGCTGCATAAATTGTTTCCTCTGTATTTATTGCCTGTTTACAGTTAATTGTGCTTTACGGTTATATGGTGAACAGTTAATGTCGGGGTGGTTACCAGTTGTGTTAGTCCCTTGGATCTGGTTGGGTTGGGTGATACCCTATTTTTAGTTTCCTGGTAGGAAGCTCCTAGCACCAGACTCTTTTAGCCAGCCAGTTCCTGATAGGTGGAGGCACCATGTATGTCTACGAGGCTACCTGTATGGACTCCAACTAACACTTCATGAATGCAACCCCTGGGTCATCTGTCCAGGGCCCAAAGGTTCCAGCTCCTTGCAAGAGATACCAGCCTGTATTACACCTGTGAGACAGGGTTTACAAAAAAATTTAAGTCTCATAATATATTTTTTGTAAAGGTTTCTTAACTGCTGTATTTTAACCAGATGCATAGGGAGGAAGTACATTTGTAGGAGACCAGAGTTATTCCCAAGTTTCATGTTAGCAGGCAACTCCTTGGTTATCCATCAGTTGTTCCAGTCCTGGACATGCCTTCTAATTCATGCTTATAAAGCAATTCAGCTTGTAATTTATTTCTATAGTAAGTCGCCTCATTCTTTATAACTGAGGATATTTACACAAAAGTATTATCTTTGACCTCCACACTTTATCTCATCCTCCTGCCCCAAACCCATACAGTCATAATCCTGTTTATTGTGAGTCCTTTTCATTTCCATACCAACAAACTGTGATGATACAGAGCATTATAACTTCAGAGGTGGGAAAAACAAGATGATGACATCAGGTTTGGGATATAAAGATAATGTTTTATTGTCAATGTACTCAGCAGTGAAGAATGAATTAGCAATAACACATGACTGTATGTGCATTATGGTAGATTGCCACTTGCCCTGCATGTGTTGTGAGGAACAAGGCCACAGGCTGAGTTCCTTTAACCACCCAGGAAGTGCAGCAATATGACATAATGTACAACATGGAGTGTGTTACTACGCTTATAAAATGGGTTCCTTTTTAAAGTGTTCGATAATTACATTAATCATGAATAAATTTGTAAAAAAAATCAAACAGTTATAACTATAATGTAGTATTGCTTAAGTAGTCCCTCCGCCTGCTGGACCTACATTGGATTTATGCCTTTGTTTTAGAACAGTTGTCCTAATAAGGCTGCCATAGTTGGTGTTCCAATAGTTTTTGGTAGTTCTGTACAGTCAGTCCCCAGCTTGTCCTTCATTTGTTTAATAGAGTCAGGGAAATACAGACTCTATGTTTAGCATCAGAGGTCATGCTCTTTTTTAAAACATTTAGAAAGCCCTGTTATTCTGCATTGAGTGGAAAGCATGGAAGATCAATAGCAAGAGTGGAAGTGAATGCACAAGCGTAATGATGCTCACATTTTCAAATGGAAAAAAGAACATTTTGAGCAAGGGAAGCATAACAATGAGGGCTCACTGGATCACATATTTTTGAGCATTTAAGAAGGTATCCAAAGAAGTAACCTGTAGCCGGGCAAGCCGGCAGGTGGGGGGCAGGATGCCAGTGACTGTTAGTGGGAGAAAAAAATGGCTACCAAAAATTTTTTTGGTATGGCCTGTGCTGGAGTACAGATTTGTGATCACGCTAAATACCAGCACAGGCCTGCGGTAAGCAAAATAATTGCACAGTCTTGTAATATGTTTAGCCAATTCATTTTGTAGATGTTCCTTTGCCAGTTTATAATGGAACATACATGCTGAAAATTAAGGAAATACTAGTTACATTGTGCATACATATTACATTTTAAAAAGTTTTTCTGGACATTGGACTGACCTTACTGACAGAATTGTAAATCTCCCTGAATCCCTAAGAGTGTCTGAAGTTTTCTAGCCAAATTTGCAAGGCATGGAACTAGTATTTCTTCAGCATAAATCCAGTGGATGCAAAAAAAAAAGGAATACCAAAATAATCAGTAACTTAGATTCATCAAGTCCTATGATTTTTAATATTAGAAAATAGTTTGCTTACAGTGCTATTGCCTAGTGGGTAGAGCCAGGCACCCCTTCAGCCTGTTCTACAAGCTTACTTCAACCCCTCTGGGTGGATACCACTAGCCCCAAGATACCACTGTTGCTTGCCTACCCTGAACATTCCCTTGGGGGTGGGGCCAGCCACCCTAGAATGGATGGCCACCAGCACCATTCAACTAAGGGTGAGGATCAAGAGACCATGGGTATGAACACCACAAGTGGATGAGATATCTTTGTGGCATCATCCACTTGGACTCCACTTATCTTCCCATTTGTCTCCCCCAACCCCTCTCCCACTGAGGCATGCTCTGTAGCAGGGGCTTATTGGCTGCCCTGAGTGGTCGGGGACCAAGCCCACTCACCACACACACTGCCCATTTGTCTCACCTGGGGCCATATGTCCTGATACCTTCGCATCAGGTATCAATACCCCAAATCATGGCAGCAGCCATACCCCTGCAATAAGACACTTATTCCTGCCAAAACAGTTCCCTCTCCCATGGCTACCAGGGGGCAGTCATGTAGTAGCAAGAGATACCCACTCTCCCCGAAGTAGGGAGCATCCAAAATGTACACTTGCTCTAGCATCTGCCCCTTAATGACCTGTGGGGATGCAAACCTATGTCACTGACAAAGTAAGCAAAATCATTTCCCACTACAGCACTGGGAAGCCCCAATATGGTATAATAGTTTAACAGTTCTAAGCTTCACATTGCAGACTGATGAATGGCTACCTTCTACTCTCCCACCACACACACACACACACACACACACACACACACACAGGCATACATCATTTCTCCTTAAGTGTGACATACTTGTACAAGAAACAAATTATAAACACATTTTGCTATGGCTGCCTAAAGATGGCTACATGCTGTACAGGAGGTTAAAAATGCAGAACTATGGTGGAAACACTTACAACAGATTGGTCCTCTTAAGAAAAATTTATTTCCCAAGCCGCCAACCTCATTGGATACTACAGTGTATGTTTTAACCATAAGAGCAATATTAAAAAGAAAAAGAAAAAAAATGACTGCCTCAGTGATGGACAGCATTGGTTCACAGACTTAACAAAGTCTGTCCTGCACAAAAACCAAAGAAGTACCAGGATATACTGCAATCTTACCCAGCTAGTGTTTTCTTAATGTCCTGTGGAGCCTGATCAGTGTAAATTACCTGTGACATCTCATTAATCCTTTTTCCTCACAAACGCATAATTAATGATAACATTGACAATAATACACAAATTAGCTAAGCGACGCTTTATGGTGTTGGTTTTGATTAACGTCAGGAACCCAAAAATGACACTAATGTAATGCAGATCCCAAAAGGCAACCTGCACTTTGACCCTAGACTTAGATTTTGTTTGCACCATCACAAAGATTAATCCTTCTCTGGATGAAGACAAGACAACACTCTGGCCACTGGCAGTGCACGCTGGGCTGTCACTGGAAAACAAACCGCTTCAATTGCATTTGTTTGAGGAAATCCTAATGCATAGAAAACAATGGCTTACTGTCACTTCCTATTGTCTTGTTAGGGACAAAGATAAATGAGCTACTGTCATGAGTTAGATCAACTACTTCTCTGCTCGGTTTTATTATTTGCTGGTTTATAGACTAGTGTTTAATTAAAAGTATATCTAGGAATGTGAGTTACATATTAAATTAACTGAACCAGCCTCTGTAATTGGGGGATGAAGGTTTATACATATAACTGAAGCCCCACCATCTAAGGAAACACAAATCCCCCTCCCTATAGCATATGAATACAAGAAAGCACTCCCAAGAAGCATAGGTCACACCAGGTAATTCCTTAATTCAACATCCAAAATTAATCTTACATGACATTAAAAAAGTGTTAGCATACCAGCAGGCTGGATTTTAAGAAACTGCACCTTGCAAGGATTCCTCTTTAAAATGAGTGCTGTTTGGATGATAGGATTTATACCCTGATTTGCAAGCAAACCATCTATTGCCTGTTTTTCTATTTCAATTGAAAACAAGACTTACATAACACATTTAAATGCAAAACAAAGCACACAGAATACCAAAATCTAAGGTCTCCTATATAGCAACCCCAATGGTATTCATCTGAAACATTTTTATTAAATGAGAACTTTTCTCATAGACATTTTGGCCTGATGCACGTCTATGCAAATTCAAAATCCAGGTTTGTTCCACACATCTAAATTTGAGTGCTTATCAGCCATGCCCAGAGGGGCAAATCCGGGATAGAACTCTGAGGAGATTTTGGAAGGTATATGGGATCAGTTGTGTCTACTCCAAAGGAGAGGCTAGAAGACGTGGAGGAGCAAAAGGAGTGTCTATCCTTAAATGGATGACAAGATACAAACTGCAAGTAAAAAAGTAAACTCCAGGTCATGCAAAATCATCCAAAGTGAGCAACATTCAACTTGAATACGTCTGCTCCCCTGAGCTCAAGTTCAAGCTCAGAACACCATTTTTAAAGCAGCAGTGTATGTTTCAATGGAAATTTTGACTTACATATGTTTAGTTTATTTTAAAATGCCCATTATCTCCTTTCTTGTGTGATACCCTTTTTCTCTATTTTGAGTCTCCTTTAGCACTTTTTTTTACACTTGAAATAAAAAGACTGTTCCTTTTAATATAACTATCCTCATGTTGTCATCAATAGTCAGCTGTTTTTGTACACCTTGTCCCAGAAGGACAGGGAACAGTGTCTGTTGCATGTTAGTTCATTCTAGTTACATCAAAAGTGATCTTAAAAACTGAGTAGTTGTAGCAGTAGCTTTATTTATAAGACATGCTTCCTAATTTTGGGCCACTGAGTGTTCAAAAACAATAGAAAATACAGATGAAAACTGGACCGATCCATAATAAAGGCGGCATGCATTTTATTATTTTAAAAGTAAAAGAAAGTGCTGAAACAGACTCAAAATGGGGGAAAAGTACATTGTAAAAGACAGGAGATCAAGGAGCAATCTATATTAAAATAAAAAAATTCTGCCCATAATAGGTACTGCTGTTTTAATATTTATGGAGTTTGCATGAGGAGAAGGATCATCATACTTCTGTGGTAGATGTATCTGAGAAAGTAGACCTAGCAATATTCTTTTATGAAAAAAAAATCAATTTTAGTTGTCATTTTGGACCAGGAAAGGCACACTGAGCTGTGATAGCTTGTTTCCAGGTGCAGCTGGGGAAGGGGGAGTTACATGGATCTGTTTTACTGACAGGGAATGCTGCCATGACATGGGGAAACTCCTTTGCTTGTCTTCAGTAAGTGCATACCTCTCAACTGTCCCTGATTTTCAGGGATGTCCCTGATTTTGCTTCAAAATTTTCCTCTGTCCCTCGTAAAATTTGTGTTTTTGTGACAGAAAAGTGGGGATTAAAATCATAAAATAATGTCAAACATTAAAGATTCAGACTTGTTCTTCTTCAGAAAATGCATCTTAACACAAATCCTCTTATTCTATCAGCATTCTGAATTAATAGTATCAATTCTTAAGATGTGTCCCTGATTTGGGGTCTTTGTCCCTGATTTTTTTAAGCCTTGTCCCTGATTCAGGAGGCAAGAGGTTGAGAGGTATGAGTAAGTGTGATAGGATCTTTAACTTCCACCAGAATGATGACCAGAGATGGTCAGTCAGAAGAGACCTTCGTTTAACATCTCATCCAAAGGATGGCACCACACAGTGCAGTACCCCCGGCCCCACCCCCATACTGCAGTACAGTATCAATTATGGGTATTACCCAAAGTTTATGATGTGAGGCTAGACCTTATAACCTTCTGATCTTCCAGCTAGGGATGGGTGAACCGGCTCAGGTGAAGTTCCGACCCCCCACAGATCAGGCCGACTCGGGTCTGACTAGGAAAACTGAACCTTTCGTGGCTCGACCTGAACTGCCAAGTTGGCCCAATTCAGAAATGCGGTCCAGTCCAGAATAATACTCTCACCACCAGTACTGCATGGAGAAGGCAGTGCAGGGTGCAGAAAGGTGCAGAAAAGTTTTAGAAAGCGTTTCTTTTTCCCCCCCATCTCTGCCGAAGACTCCCAAGTCTCTGGACCATCACATGACCATCAAAGGGAAACACTCGTGATCCTGGAGCACTGAATGGAGCCAACCAATGTCTCTGTTCTGTGACTGACACATGTTCTAGCCAATCTCCTGTGTCAGCCACCACAGGACATCCCTAGGAAACCAAGTATCGAGCGCATTTGGGGCTTTGCATTCAACAAAGACAGTTTTTTGTGTGTGTGTGTGTGTGTGTGTGTGTGTGTGTGTGTAGATGTCCCCCAAATATGGTTAAATTCATTTTGTTGGAGAGGGAGAGTAGAGATTGAGAGACCAATAAATTCAACAGCAGACGACAAACAGCAGAGTGCAGACATTGCAGCAGACTGCAGAGTACTCTTATTAATAAAAAGGATTTTTTTTTGTTAGAAAGAGAGAGAGAGAGAGACCAATGAATTCAATAGCAGAGTGCAGATGTTGCAGACTCCACAGTAAAAAAATGAAAAGACACCTATTTTTTGTTAGTCAGAGAGAGAGAGACAAGGAAGGGAGGGAGGGAGAGAGAAAGAAAGAGAGAGAGAGATACCAATGAATTCAACAGCAGACAACAGTGCAGTGCAGAAAATAAAAATAAATATTAAGGGGAGCAGAGTCAGACAGGACAGGAGGACTCTGTCTGAAGGTCATAGTACCTCAGTATTTTGAGGGGGAGCTTATAGTGCATACAGATTTTGAAGGGGGTGTCACCCACATGTTAGATTCTGTGTTGCCCATCTCTGTGCTGCCTTGAAATGCCATACTGCTGTAGACTCTGTGTTGCTCATCTTTGTGCCTAAACTACTACTAGGTCAGTCATAGTGCCATACAGATTGTGAAGGGGGGATCATGTCTCAGACTCTGTGTTGCCCATCTCTGTACCTGAACTACTACTAGATCATATAGTACCTTACACATTTTGAGAGGGGGTGTCACATCTCAAACTCTGTGTGCCCATCTCTGTGCCTGAACTACTACTAGATCATATAGTGCCTCACGTATTTTGAGAGAGGGGCATCATGTCTCAAAATTCTGTGTTGCCCACCTCTGTGCCTGAACTGCTACTAGGTCATATAGTGCCTCACATATTTTGAGACGGGGGTGTCACGTCTCAGACTCTGTGTTGCCCATCTCTGTGTCTGAACTACTACTAGGTCAAATAATGCCTCACGTATTTTGAGGGCGGGGTGCCATGTCTCAGACTTTGTGTTGCAAATCTCTGTGCCTGAACTACTACTAGGTCATATAGTGCCTCATGTATTTTGAGGGGGGGGTGTCATGTTTCAGATTCTGTGTTGCCCATCTCTATGTCTGAACTAATACTGCTAAGTAAACAATTAAGGTGGACCCCAAAAAATGGATTCAGAGTCAGAGTCTGTTATGGAAATGGACATGTGGCCAACACCAGCGGTATGGCTGAAATTTGTACACGTAACAAAAAAAATATTTTTCTGAAAACAAATTCAGAAACAAAAGTGGAAATGAACCGCTGAAGATATCATTAATACAACTGACAAAATGAATCGGTACAACCAGAAAAAAATGAAGCAACACAACCAGAAAAAAATAAAGCAACATAACCAGAAAAAGATGAAGCAACACAGGCAGGAAAAGATGAAGTGACACAGGCAGAAAAAGAAAAGAATGTTGGAGAATCCCCTAATCAAAGTAGTACAGCACTGTCAGCATTGCCAGAAAAATCAGATAAAAGTAAAACATAACAAGCATTTGTCAATGCCGAATGTTTGCTTGCTGGCATTGGCATTGGTAGTGTAGGAGTTAGAGAGATGCATAATAGGAATGGCAGTGAAGTATTGAAACTGAAGCCAACCCCACCACTACCCTGCAAAGACTGACAGGCATTGGGATGTGCCTTTGGGTCGCCAGGCATAATGGGCACGCCATTTCACCACACCCTACCCTGCGGACACCGACAAGTGTCACGGTGTGCCTTGGTGTGTTTGGGCCTTGCGCTCACCCCATTCCATAAGGAAATACAGTATAATAGGAATAATGACCTCCAGGGTGGAAGTTATGCTGGGATAACATCCCTTCTCAGGTGTTGGACACCACGGGGGGCCCAACCACCCGAGGTGGGATGGTATCCCAGCATAACACCCACCCTATCAGGCATTATTCCTTTAGCACACTTTGTCCCACGTTTATGTAAACCAGTCCCTTAAGATGGGCACAGAACTGTTTTTTCTGGTGGAGCAATAGAAATTCCATACAAATAATACAAATACAAAAACATGGGACCACTGTATACTCAAAATATACAACTCCAGGGTGTGGGTAATGCTAGGATTTACCCACTGGTGTGTACAACACACCAGGGGTGGTAAATCCTAGCATAACGCACACCCTATGGTGGTATATTGCTTAAGCAGTAAGTAGCTGCTAAGAAGTGAGCGATTTAAAGCAGTTGTAGCAGTAATATAAATTTGATTACTAATTAAACAAAAATGGCCAAAACATGTCAGAATATAGGATAGTCACTAAAAGAAAGAATTGAGCCCATGTAAACTTCTTTTTAGACCTACTGCACCATGGAAAACAATATTCTATAAGAATACCATTACCCCTGTTGTACGTAGCCATTTTATTAACAGTGAACAATGCTAATATATCCTCCCCAAAGTTTAAGAAAACAAAATGCTGCAAAAATAAAGCGATACACGGTGTACCTGCAGCCTCGTTTTCAAACCACCATGTCGAATCTGCAAGGCTCCTGCAATCCCTCTCACTCTTTCCTCCTTATAGGATGTCTGTGCACCAGCCCTGGGGGTTTCCGTAGCATTGCACCGCATTTCGTGCCAGTGACACTTCCTGGTCAGGACTATTGCTTTCCCGCAGGATTATTTCCCCCCCAAAGGCACACCGGAGACAAGACTGTGGCATATAATTACTAGGAGACATTGAAGCGCCAAAAGTTAAAACACGAAATGTTTGAATTGTTAATTTGTTAACAGTATGACTATGATCCAATGCTTGTGAATTGTAACTTTGTACTGCACCGCAGGACCTTTCCTAATAATACAACACAGGTTTCTTTAAAGTGGGCAATTGTCCAGTTGCGGACTCAGTCAGTTCTGTATGAAGTATTAAAAAGCTGAAATGTATACGTTTCCTTTGTGTTTTCCAAAGTTTTACTGATAATTTCTATAACTTTAATTCAATTTAAAACTTTATGAAATTCTTCCCATTGCGGCCTACTGAGAAATCTGGGCTCTGGAGCAGCCTAAGTCCATGTTGACACTGGCACGGAGACACTCCCTGTGTCGTTGCTGATTGGCTGAGTGCGGGCCCTTTAGCCTTTGACTGGCTGCGGATTCAGTCTGTCACAGGAGGTTCAGCCAGGGATAGGGCCGAGAAGGGATTTGTAGAGTGGGAGATTAGTGGAGTAACTTGATTGATACAATGATTTATTTCATTGTAGTTGCAAAGTTGTAAGAGAAGAGGTAGCAGTCGGTAGCATTAGTATAAATTCTGTCCTGTTCAGCTTGTGTAAACACTTGTATTTTTGTTTGCATAGCTATCTGTATGCCAATACCACTGCTGCATCGGTGCTGTGCAAATCAGGGGTTAAATCTGCAGGCAATTGAAGGGGGGAGCAGGGAGAGAGCGCTTTAGTTATCTGATCGTGCTCACTGAGGTGGCTCTCTCGCTTTCAACTGTACGGCACTGCATTTTCAACTGCTGTAATAGACAGCTGCAGCATTCATTGGAGAACTGCGGGGATGCCTGCAAACACAGTGAGGAAATTGGAAGACAGGGTGCCACATCTCCAGAAACTCAGATGATGGCACTATGTTTCTCGCACATGCGTGCAAGCAAACATAAAAAATCGCAATAAAAATGTTTGACTTCTAGAGTTGTGCCACACCTCCAGAAACTCAGATGATGGCTCTATATGTCTTGCACATGCGTGCAAGCAAACATAAAAAAGTCGCAATAACAATTTTTGACTTCTAGAGTTTTTTTTTTTTCTAAAGAGGTAGTGCAGGGATGGTGAGCATTGACAGTAATCCAAGGAGGCATTAGGGAAGATTAAAAAGGCAAAGATTGAGTGCTGGCATTGGGCTGGAATCAACAGAGACCCTTTAGGACAGCTGAAAATGCAGAGAGACGCCTTGCTGAGCAAGATGAGGTTGGCAAGTCGTACTCCTGGCTGTCATGTTTACCCAGGAGCTGATGATCAAACAGATTGTGCTCCAAATGTTACGGTGTTTGTTAAAACAAAAACCTTCATCTACAACAAGAAGGAATGTTGTCAGGTGCTGGCTCATAGTACAGGGCAGTGCCCAAATCAAGCAATACTTTCGGACTCAGAAGAGTTGCAGGGCTCTCAGATGAGGCAGACATTTCTGCACATCTGGAGTAATGGTCTTGTATTTTCCTGTAAAATTAATCCTGCCCCAAGCAATATGGAGTTTGAATAAAGATGGCGTATGCTTCACTTGAAAAATGCTTTTCCTAACAACAACAGAAAAAAAAAGGAAAATACTCGCAATGTGATATGCCCCTACTGTATCTAGCCCACAGGGGCAAGGCACTGTTACAAAATGATGACAACGTCAAGGATAACACTCGGAGCCATTACTCATCTTTTCATATTCCCACACCCTCCTAGGAGCAAGCATTGTGATGTGCAAGTTTCACTCTTTGCACACAAATGACATCATTTAATTATTTACTTTTTGTATTTTTAAATACCAAGGAACCAGGTCATAATGCGTTGCAGAGACGGCATCATGGGCAAGGGTGAAGTTAAATATCCTGTATAGGCGGGCCATGCCATACAAACCATGGTGCTCAAATGTTAATTTAGCATTTTCCCTGTAACTCCCTTGCAATGTCCCTGTTTTCATTGCTGTAGACTACATTATTATTCAGGGAAGCCAACTTGTTATATTAGATGCACACTAACCGGTGGGATGCTGGCTGAGTACCAGCCATACTTCTCAACCTCTCGTCTTGAATAAGTTGAATAGTTTGTCCAGTTATGGTGCTAACCTTCTAAGGAGCATCTGTAAATCATCACAGAGTAAGGGGTATAACTAAGTGGGAAATACATCATGCTATACAAAATACATAGCAGTTCAGGGCCAAGTTACCAGCCTGGACCGCAGAAATAGGTTCATACTGGAATGCAATTAGCTATATGTGGCACTAAGGGATAACGAATAATTGAACTCATACTGGTATCAGTATGGGTGAGGCATATTAGCTTGAATTGAGAAAGGGGGGAATTTTGTTTATGTAATAACAGGCCATCTTGCAAAGAATGGAAGGCATCTGAAGCTGGAGTGAGGACATTATCATTAATAAATAAAAAGTGATTGGTTCCTGCAATGGGGTGTTCTGCAGCTAGGGAGGAGGGTACTTTTTAAGACAGTGGACTGAGAGATGGAGGTCTGACTGTGCTGGGAGAGGGAGTTTCAGTTTCAGACCAATACTTTATTGAGTAAGTATGCAGCTGTGATCCAGCAGCCAGCGACCCTATGGTTAAACAGCTGTGACAATGGATTTCAAAATAAACGTCTGTGCTCCTTCTACCTCTATCTCGAACTGGCCCCTGGACCTCCCATCCACCCCTCTACCTACCCACCATGAATCATTATGGTCCATTCTGTGATAGCAGGAAAAATCAGAGACTGCTTTAAGATCAAGAGCCTCTTAATGAAATCACTTGAATTTGACATAATTCTTCAGTAACTGTGGTCACCATTGACAATTTTGAGGAAGGAGGTCCAGTATTTGCTTTTAAAATATATGCCGGGCATTCTGCATAAGGACTAGTGTCTCAGCTGCGCTCTTGTTTATTTCTTGGAAGCAAAAAAGCCTAAAAATTCTGAACTCCAGTGTTTGCTGTTAGGCACAATGGGGACTTTGTGCATTTCTGTCATAAACTAAGTAGATCCCACCTCCATCGTGTGGGGGAGCTCAGGATGAGTATCACACTGCTACTAATATACCGGATTTGTCATGTGCTCAAGTGACCTGCTCTTTACGTTGTTATGTTACTGTATACAAACATCAAGCAACTCAAGGTGTGTGATGTTGTGTGGTTCTGTACTTTATACAAGCATGCACACCCTGGTATCAAAATATTGCTTTTAAAATTGTGATATCAGTCAAAATTGTACGTGGCTTACTGATAAAATAAATATTTTAAGGAGAACTGGATATTCTGTAATACTTTTGCCATGCATCATTTATGACAAAAGTAAAAGTAAAAAGAAGAAAAAAAAAGATTCCTAGAGATCATCTTTTCATGCAAATGGCACTGCTCATGGCTGCACCATGTTTTCCTGTTTGCTGTGGAGGTTTCAGCAAATTTGGCCACTGATGTTATTTCATTTTCTGTTGTTTTAGGGTCTTAATCTAAAGGTTTTAATAACACAAACGCTATCACTAAAGTGGTGCATTTTCTCGGGAATTTGTTAAGCCAGAGCTGCTGCTTGCTTTAGAGACAGGCTAACCATGGCTGAGGTCCTATTGTTCAATTCCCACCTTACGGTAACTTTTAATTTTCTGGGCATGGCAATATACCTTTGTTAATTCAGACAAAGACGCTGTTCCAGCCATAGGTGGAGGCTGGCTACGGGCCTTTTTTTTTTTTAATTAATTATCAGTCAGCCATTTAGCAAACAAACTAAGAGGCCTGGGTTTAAATGCCCCAGCATTGTTTCAATAATTATGGAACTAGAACAGCTCCTATACCTTTTTGAAAAGGTCTGGATTTTTTTAATGCAGCAATTTCTGTTATGATTTTATGATGCTATTTCAGTGACCTGTGGAGAGCTATGCAGTAAATCAACCCAAAGTGGTGTGCTTTACTTAAAAACAGACGCACTAAGTGGGTCGTCTTAACAGACACAGAGTGCGGAACACCTACAGAAAAGATGACCAGATTTGGAGATCACGAACAGTACTTGTTGAAGGGCACACTGTATTAGAGCTGCCAATGGACTAATACGGTTCGATAAGGGCGAGTGAAGAGGCATAGAGAGACATGAGGGGGTTCTACAATAATGTGTTGGATTTAAAAGGAAAAGAATATAAAAGAGACAAATGCTGGTTATGAAGGAAGGGGGAAATAAGGGCATTTTGTTTAACATGGAAAACAATGGGATGGGGAGAAACAAAGTACAGTATAAGCAAGTACGGGGTGGTGGGGCTGGAGATGTCCTAATTTTTAAATAAAAAAAAACGTTAGTAGCTGGTTAATTACACAGAAAGACCAACTGCTTAGACGAAGATGGGCAAACTACAGGAGGTATGGGACTGTATCAAATGGGCTGGTAAATTTCAGAAATGCAGGCAGTTAAAATGCAGCAGACTGGATTGAAAAATGACAGTGGAGAGGGAAGCACCAGTGAACAGATAACATGCAGATAGTGGGGAGGGTTAACACACAACTCTGAAATGAACACATTTGAAGCTAATTATTTATGTAAAAAGACCAACTGCATGGAAGTGCATGGGTTGATTTCACGTAGAGCGAAAGTGCTTCAGGGTGGCTGGTAAATTTCAGAAATGTAAGCAGCTGGATGAAAAGCAGTGGGTCAGAGAAATAAAATGCAGTCAGAGAGTGGATAAGTAGGGTGAGGCATTGAGGGAGTACTTGAAAGGCATTAGTCAGGGAATGATAATAAATGGAAGGGAAGGTCCATTCTAGCACTTGGCTATGCGAGCTGCAATGGCACTGAAGGAGGGGAAGTGATTGAGAAACAGGACATCTCAGAAATGAATGGGGGGGGTGCTAAAAAATTAAAAATAATATACTTCCATTGCACGAATGGGAGATAGGAGTGAATTAACTCCATGCAGGGGTAAACAGCAAGCCATAGCAAAACAGCTGTAGTACTAGACTTCAATTCTGTTGAAGTTGCCCCCTTGACTGTCTCTGCCAGACACCAACTACATAGGTAGGTAGTGGGAGTGTAATTTACCCTAAATTTGGATCTGAAATCACTCACAGCTCACTCATGAATTGACTCGCTCCTAGTAACAGCACAGTAACTCATTTGAATCAGAAAGTGTACCAGCATAAATTAATGTACGCACTCACAGCCACACTCACTTAGCATATGCATTCCTCCTCCCCTGCCTAACGTCCTTGCTTTACAAAATCTGATGCTGGGACAGCTCAAGGCAAAGACCTTGTGGCTGTTCTAGCAACGCAACTTACTTAGTTACTAACATACCCTAGCCCTCCCTACCATATACGGGGCAATAGTCCCCTACCCCTTTCCCTCATAACTGGGACTAAGAGAATGCCTGCACAGAACTTGCTTATGAAGATAGTGAATCTCCTCAAGCTGAGTCCATTCAGACATACAGGCTTATTATGTGCAGCAGTTTTTGTTGTGCTAATGAGAGATCTGGTGTCATTTTGCTCCCGCTGTCTCACTCCATGACATTTCGCTCCCGACATCTCGCCCCGACGTCAATTCGCTCCCGCTAACTTCACGCCAGTAAATTACACTCCACTACCTATGCTCCTTCACTCCAGAGTAACAGCATAATGAATACATACAACAACTGTATTGCAGTATCTGTGGATGTCAGAACAAACACTTTTAGTGAAATGCAGAGAAACTTATGAGAGGATGCTGAATGCTATTAAACATCTGAACCCCAACAGTACTGATTTTAAAATAAGTACCTTAATAAAGATGTTTTTTAAAAGTCGATTTAATCCTTTTGGATGTGTACAGCAAGCACCGAAAGCACTTACTGGTTTATTTTAACTGGAACACTATCACATGACTGCATTCCTGTGGCAACAGTTGGCATTGCTAGGCAACACATCACATGACTTTTTGGGAGAAGGCAAGGTAAGATCTTATGCCCTATCGGGAAAAAGTGCAATATTCTGTTCAATAAAAGTGCAATATTACACTTTGAAATGGGTTATTATGCTGTTACTAGGAGTGAGTCAATTCACGATTCATGTGGCTGTGAGTGTGTACATTAATTTATGCTAGTACACTTTCTGATTCAAATGAGTTACTATGCTGTTACTAGGAGCGAGTCAATTCATGAGTGAGCTGTGAGTGATTTCAGATCCAAATTTAGGGTATCAGTGCAATATTGGCACTTTGAAATGAGTTATTATGCTGCTACTAGGAGCGAGTCAATTCATGAAGAGCACCTGTGAGCAAATATAGGGTATCAGTGCTGTGGTGTGAAATGACATGGGAGTGAATTTACATGGGAGGGAAATTGACATGAGCGAACTGTCGGGACGTAATTACGTGGAATGTAATGATGGGAGCGAAATGTCGTGCTCCCAGAGATCTGGTAGTGCTTTTCTGTCAGCCAATCCTCTGTCTGGGTTCACTCCCCTCTCGTGCTCACTGAAGCGGAGCTCTGGCTTTCAACTGTACGGCACTGCATTTTCAACTGCTGTCATAGACAGCTGCAGCATTCATTGGCGAACTGTGGCTACTCCTGCAAACACAGTGAGGGAATTGGAAGACAGGGTGCCACACCTCCAGAAACTCGGATGATGGCACTATGTTTCTTGCACATGCGTGCAAGCAAACATAAAAACAGGTTGCCAAAACACTTAGACCTAGAAAGTCAATGATTAAGGAAAAGGCTCTGTCTAGTACCACTAGACATGGCACTCCATAATATGCCACTTATGCATACCAGGCTCCTTCAACAGAAAGCAGTGACTCTGATGAAGAGCAGATTGCAAATGTTCAAGAACAATATAACAATCAATATGTATCTCAGTTACGCTCTTCCAAAGGTGATGAATCAGAACGCGATACTGATGAGGTAGAGGCTGCCACCTGGATTCCCTCACCCAAAAAGAAAAAACACATGCAGCAAGCGCCACAGCCAGAAGTGGCAAAATAATTAATAATCATGGTAGCTCTTCTGGGGACAGCCACAGCATGCATGAATCAGGGTCAGAAACAACTGCCACCAAAATTGCTGCAGTTCCTGGCATGATGACAAAACATTCCACCTCAGTTGTGTGGAGTTATTTTCATATATGTCCCAAAAATGAATGTTTTGCTGTCTGCACCTTTTGTCATCAGGAAGTTAGCAGGGGGAAAGTGAGGGGGCCAGTTCAGGACAACATCACTAAAAAGGCATTTGCAAAGAGCACATCCAACCATTCAGCTGAGCAGCAGTCCTAAGCAAGGGACAAATATCCGTGATGAAAATAATCCTACAGACAATAGTGATGGTGAAGAGTCTGAGAGACAGGGCAGAAAAAAATGTTTAACTTCACTGACAAAAGTATTTGGACAACCTACAGCTTCGCCACTGGAATCCCATGGTTTTTGCCCTCCCTGCATGAATTAAACAGCAGACTATTGCTGCGATGCTTGAACAAAAACTGCCCACAGTAGATCACATCAAGTCATGTTAAAAATTAACCAGTTAATAGCTGAATTTATTGCCAAGGACCTGCAACAATTTTTTGTGGTGGAGAATGACAGTTTTAGAGCCCACGATACAGCATACCAAACCGTAAATATTTTGCAGTTGTGGCTGTTCCCAAAATACACGGATGTATAGAAACATAGAAACATAGAATGTGATCTCAGATAAGGACCACTTGGCCCACCTAGTCTGCCCATTTTCCTACCTAACAGATAAGCTGCAGATCCTAGTTAACCAACAGCTTACCTCCTCCACTAGGACTGCTTTATGTCTGTCAAATGCATTCTTGAATTCCCCCCACTGTTCTTGACTCCATGACCTCCTCAGGGAGGCTGTTCCATGCATCCACAACCCTCTCTGTGAAAAGATACTTCCTCACATTACCTCTGAACCATCCCCCCTCTATCTTCAAATTGTACCCCCTTGTTCTTGCACATCTATTTGTCTGAAAGATGCTAACCTCTTGGACTTTGTTGATTCCCTTGAGGTACTTGAAAGTTTCTATCATGTCCCCTCTCTCCCTCCTTTCCTCAAGGGTATACATATTAAGATCCTTTAGTCTTTCTTCATATGTCTTCTGGTGCAGACCCTGCACCATCTTGTTTGTCCTCCTCTGGACAGCCTCCACTCTGTCTATGTCTTTGCGGAGATGGGGTCTCCAGAACTGCACACAGTACTCCAGATGGGGTCTCACCAACTGTCTGTACAGAGGGATAACAACTTCCTGTTTTCTACTATTGATGCCTCTCCCTGTGCATCCCAGTATCCCCCCAGCCTTCCTTACTGCCTTCTTACATTGCTTGCCCACCTTTAGGTCATCTGATATAATTACCCCCAGGTCCCTTTCCGTTATTACTGTTGTCAGTATCTCACCCCCCATCGTGTACTCTTCCCCTGGGTTTTTGTTTCCCAGGTGCATTACCTTGCACTTCTTTGCACTGAATCTGAGCTGCCATACATCTGACCATTCCTCCAATCCTGCCAAGTCCTGTCTCATCCTTTCCACTCCATCTTGTGTATCAACCCTGTTGTACATCTTTGTGTCGTCTGCAAAGAGACATACTTTTCCTTCCAGTTCCTCTGCAATGTCACTTATAAAGACATTAAAAAGGACCGGTCCTAGTACTGAACCCTGCAGTACCCTGCTAGTAACCCTCCTTTCTTCACTGTGGACTCCATTTACTACTACCCTTTGCATCCTGTTGTCTAGCCAATTTTTTATCCAGGCTACCACCTTGGGACCCACTCCAAGGCTGGTTAACTTGTGTATTAATCTTTTGTGTGGGACTGTATCAAATGCTTTGCTAAAATCTAGGTAGACCATGTCCACAGCCCCTCTCTGGTCTACTACTTTGGTCACCCAGTCAAAGAAATCTATTAGATTCATCTGACACGACCTTCCCATCATGAATCCATGCTGCCTTGGGTCCTGTGCCCCACTGGCCTCTAGGTACTCAACAATTCTTTCCTTCAGAAGTGATTCCATCATTTTCCCTACCACTGAGGTCAAACTAACTGGTCTGCAGTTTCCTGCCTCTGTCCTGCTCCCACTTTTGTGAAAAGGAATCACATCCGCCCTCCTCCAGTCCTCAGGTACCACCCCATCCTCCCATGATTTGTTAAAGAGAGTAGTCAGCGGTGTCACTAGTTCTACCCTTAGTTCCTTTAGAATTCTTGGGTGAATCCCATCAGGCCCCATTGCTTTGTCCACCTTCAATTTTATTAGTTCTTTCAGAACCCTTTCTTCTGTAAATGTACTGGTATAGACCCCCATCTTCAGAGAGTGTTTCTTGTTTGGTTTAGGTACCTCCCCTTCCTCTTCCTTTGTGAATACTAAGCAGAAATATTCGTTCAGTATCCCTGCTTTTTCACTGTCACCCTCTACCCTCATTCCCTCCCCTTTATTAAGCCTCAGTATCCCTCCTTTGGTCTTTCTTCACTCCCTAATGTACCTATAAAAGGTCTTATCCCCCTTCTTAACAGAGTTGGCTATCCTTTCTTCAGTTTGGGCCTTTGCTATTCTGACTGCCTTCCCAGCCTCTTTCTGCTTTAACTGATAAAGTTCTCTGTCCTGCTCCTTCTGTGTTTCCTTATATTTCCTGAATGCTATCCTTTTTTCCTTAACCTTCCCTGCCACCTCTTTTGAGAACCATAGCAGTTTTTTCCTTCGTTGTGTTTTGTTGATTTGCTTTACACAAATTGTCAGTATGCAAAGTAAAATAAAATTGGATCTTCAAGACAGTGGTAACTGCAGGGATTTTTATGGCAATACCACCCACAAGCTGCCATAAATCATTAAGCTGATCATAAACTGGCTCCACTTTTGAAAATACTGTAGCTGTGGGAGAAATTGCAGTTCCACAGGTGGCAACCCACATGCACTGAGTTTTTCCCGCAGCTGTGGGATTTTCAAGAGTTTTGTGAATCCAGCCCACTGTTTCCTACGAATGCCATGTGGTGGCTGACGTACAGGATTGGCAAGAACAACAGCCTATTGCTGTCGGCTGCTTGCTGATCTTGAAAAATGACACGAACATACAGACACAGATTTTTATTTTTTAAAGACTAAATTTAACTTTTTTTTTAACAGAAGGATCTAAAAGAATAATACTGATGCATTTCTCATACTCAAATAGACTAAAATAGGTCTACAAATTTATCATAGTAAATCAGAACCTTTTGGAAATAAATCAGAGTAGGAATCAGAACCAGGTCACAGCCGACCCACCCATCCCACCCATCCCTACTTCCAACCCAAGAACTGTGTGAGCTACCAACTGGGCAATTCTTGGTAACATGCAACAAACTCTTTTGGACCCTTATCCAAACAGCCACCACCGCACTTACCAGGTTAGTGCCATGCTAACCGTGAACAGCACTGGCAGCCAGTGCGGGGGGCTATATTAAGAGGCCCCTGGTGTGCCATGCTGTCCTGACAGCGTGACCACACAGAATATACTGCTGCACCTATGCAAATGAGGGATCCCTCATGCATAAAGAGCACAGTGGTATATTCAATAATTCTGGCAGAGCTAAAAAGCCACCATTGCAAAGCTAATGCTGTCGAAACCCTATTCTTAACTTGGCACAACCCCTGAATGCCAATGCTGTTTACAGTACTGTCCCTGTCATCTAGTGGTCCCCCCACCCCAAAATCACCCATGCTGTTATTATGCTGTATTTTCCCTGGTGTCTAAGGTTACTACACACCAGGATCACCCATGCTGGTATTATTCTGTAGTTTCCCTGGTGTCTAGTTGATCCTACCCCTGAACAGTTGCCAATCTCCCCTCCTGACCAGCCCACTCTGTACCCACCACCCTACACCCCCTCTCACCCGGACACCTGTCCATCCTCCCAGACAGCGGCAGTGACCAGCATAGCCCTTTGCTCACTTTCTCAGCGAGCTGCCATCTGATTGTCAGTAAGCGATCGCAAGTTCAAAACACTCATGATCACTCACTGACAGTCAGACAGCAGCTGGCTGAGCAGGTGAGTGGAGGGCTGTGCAGGTCTTCGTTGCTGTCTGTGAGTATGGACTGGAATCCAGGGTGAGGGAGGGTGCAGGGTAGTGGGTATGGAGCGGCCATGTCAGGAGGGGGGGATTGGCATCTGTTCAGGACTGGGTGACCACCAGAAGCCAAGGAAAATAATGAAGAATACCAGCATGGGTGATTGGGTGTGGTCAGGAGACCACTAGACACCTGGGAAAATAAAGTGGAATACCAACATGGGTGATCTGGGGGTGGTGACCCAGGGTGTGGGTGTAAACGATAGACACTGATTCAGTTCATATAAGGTACAACATGCTTGCTGCATGATTTTATTTCAACAGGGTTCCCAAAACAAAAAAACACAAGGAAATAAAAATAAATAAAAGAAAACAAATCATTACATAGCATTTGTCAGGATGCAACAGTCAGGATCACATAACATCGCTGGGATTCTTTATTCATCTGTGCTTCAGATTGCTTTGAGGACATGAAAACTGCATGTCTTTCCCATGGTCATGTTCTGGGCAGACTGAAAAACCAAGGCTGCTTGCAACTGTGTTCAAGGTTCCAGGCAGACTGAAAAACTAAGGCTGCATACATCAGATACCATTATGAATTTAAAATAAAACAAATACTTTCTCCATAAGAGGAGAAAGAAAAACATCCATTTTCTTATTTCAGCAGTTTAAAAAATGGCTTTTTATATCGTCCTCCAGCCTTTTCCCTATCGAGGGAAACTTTTCATTCATATTAAATCTGGCTTTCTCAGACATCAAACTACTACGTAGTATGTATTATTTTTAATGTACATAGGCAATCAAACTTATTATATACTATATGTGCTGCATAACAGCAGTGCAGCAAAAAATGGCTCCTATACGGGTATCTCTTTTTATATTGGCAAATTAAACTGTGCTAGCTCACTATTACATTGTTTGCTCATGTTGAGCCATGCAGGATGTATTTTAGAGGGACTTGAAAAGGAAACATAGAGTAAAGAAGAAAAAAGGGGTGGTCTGTAAGTGGCCATACTGACAGAACAGGGAGAGGATAGTACAGTACAGAATAGTTAGAATGCTGTCGCAACAGGCTTTAGAAAAATAAATTAGAATAGAGTCCCTCTAATTCCACAGTAGGATAACCAGCCCTACCACAAGGTTGGGACCACTAGACCAGGGACATTATAGACTAATAACAACATGGTGACTAGGGGTGGAAGAATCACTAGACACCAGGGAATCAGTTGTTCTACAGCCCAGCATGGGCACTGAGGGGTTGCATAGCATGCTAATGAGCCCATAATGGGCATTCAAATGGCCCTCTAGTGCCTTGCATGCCCAATAGGCTCACTAGCATGCTAGGGTGGAATATGGCCCACAGGAGCCCTTGACGCTATCCTGTTTGAGCAGCAACATCCCTAGTGGGTTCCACTGTGAGCCATATTCAGCCTTGGGCTGTGTCAGTGCAGCACATAGTCACAATCTGTTACACTGGCACAGCCTTATATTCAGATAGTTAGCTGGCCACACGCTATTTGCCACAAAGTGTTACTAGCTGCACTGCACTAATGGCCAGCTCTGAATGGGGGGAACTTTATGCATACTTTATCAATAAAAATTTGAAAAACTGCATCTAACTCAATGGTGTAGCCGCTTCTGGGCCTGGGCCTTGTCATCGAGGCAAGGTCAGGAAGCATAGGAAAACCAGGGGCAGTTTCAAAATTTGCAAATAGCATTTTATTATTAACAGCAAAATAAAAAATAAAAATTGTTCAGTATAACTATTTACAATGGCAGTACAAACACAGAAAGCAGAGTCCTACTTCTGAGTTTTTCTTCTCAATTTCCAGTCTCAGTCCCTCAGTCTCTCTGTCTCTCCCTCTTGCAAAACATTGCAGCTCTTTTTATAACAAGTCTTTGCAGGGAGCTCATTAAGAAAACATTCTGCTTCTCACACAGTGTTCTTGTCAGTTTCAGCAGGTGCAGCAAAAAGAACATAATGACCCATAACTGCCCTCTTGTAGCCAACTCTGCAGAGATTTTGCATCCAGCATTCTCAGGTTAACCCTTTGAGTTCCAAATAGCTTTGCCATCATTTCAACAGTATAACTATATACAGTTTTAAACAAAGGGATCCCAGTTTCACATACAGATTTGCACAGAGATTCACATATATTTTTATACATGCAGATATGCAAGGGGGGACAGAAATAACAAGGGAAGGCAGAAATAGTGAGAGGTGGAGAATTGTGAAACCATCAGTATAATCAGTTCATAGGTCTCACAAGAAAATTTGGTTGCACAACCACACGCGAGACAGAAAAGGAGAGGATAGAACAGACCCTTGCATTTAAACTCTTTCTGCATTACAAATGGGGCAGGGCCTTATTCAGCCCTGTCACAGGCCTTGGTCTTCATTATTTTCATGTTTTTTATTGACTTTTCTTATTGTTTTATAAAAACATTTTTAAAATTTATTTCAAAAGTTTTATCAGGAAAGACATACTGAGCTGGTAACTGCTCATTTCCAGATGTGTCCTGAGGGTGGGGAGAATGGGATAAATTGAAGGCATAATGTGGTACAGAAGTTCAAAGCAACACAATAATACAAATAATGTAAAATGCAACAAAATTAACAAAACACAGTTGTGCAAGATTCTGTGTAAGGAGGTAAGCTACAGATAAAGTTATGGGTGAGAACACTAAGCACTGCACAGAATGAAGTGTAGGGTTTAATTAAGGAATGCAATTTAGAAAGGTGAGAGAGAAATGCAGTAATGAGGGTGCAGGACAAAGGGGGGACAGGAGAATAGACAGGCCAGGTGGCAGCCTGGTGTACAGTATCAGCGGCAGCTGCAGGACTGAGTGGAGAAGTCTCAGAGGAGGTATGGGAAGAGAGTGACAGAGGCAGCAGAGCGGATGGCAATGGGAGAGAGACCCACAGTTTGGGGAAGCGGAAAGAGAAGGCAGCTTGATCAGCAGTGGATTGCACTTGAGGGAGGGTGAGAGAGTAGGAGGTGATGAAGGGGAAGTGAGAAGGGAAGCAAGGTAGGAGGAAAGAGTGCAAAACCATAATTTAGAGATAAAGGGGACTCAATAATTGAGTCACCTGGCCTAAAAGGAGGAGAAGGTTAGGGAGGAATACAGGAAACCATGGTGGGTGCAGGGAAGACTGTCCAGGAAAAAGCAACAGAAAGAATTAATGAAGGGATCCAGTCTAGCCAGGGCAGACTTGGGAGCAGTACTGTAAACAATCTCACCATAGTCAAAAGATGGGGACAGTCATTTTTAAGACACTCTCTCACCAGGCAGGAAGCAGGATACCCCTTGTATTCCTATAAAGTGCACCAAGTTTAGGTTGAAATTTCTGGTGAATGGCATCCAACTAATCTAGTCATACCCCAAGGTACTTCAATGAGGGAATGACCTCAATTGCAGTACCATCAGGGGCGAGGAAGGAGGAGAGAAGGGAGAGCCTACTGAGCCTCTGCCTAGCACCAAAAGTCTTGGAGACCATTTTCTTGGCGATGTGGGATAGCTGATTATCCTGAAACCATTGTGAATGCTAATAAAATCCAGTTGAAGTCTGACCATAAGGTCAGTGGCAGTCTGGCAGAGTATCCAGCTGGAGCTTTGCCACAAGGTCAGTAACAGAGGAGCAAGTGGCATATAGATCCCATTTTATATTTTGGGGAAAATTATTCCCTTCCTTCTAGTAATCTAGCAGTTGCACAGGTTGGTATGTGTCCTTTGCATGTTTACTGGCCTGGCAGTTTGCTGTTTTACTATTCAGATATGAACGGAGGGCTCTCATTCTTTCCAGGGTTTCCTGCTGTGTCTTCCATCACTTTTCTACCACAGGCTAATGCACACGTGTTATGTGCAGGTCCCAAAAACAGGGACAGAGTTACATAACTTCTCATTGTTTTAATCTGCCATGAATATTTTTGTGAGTCTGAAATTAATCTTTCTAGTATAGGCCCTAGATTTCCAAACTCTAGGTCTGCAGTATACAGTACCTTTAACCATGACTGAAATTTGACTTATATACTGCCAAACTCCATAGGAAATAATGCAGTTTGTAAAAACAGACAAGTAGTTCCCATGATGGATGGATTAAATTGCAGTACAAGCCAAGCAAAGCAATTGTTCAAGTATCAAAGACCTCTTGGCCTTCCACTGTGGGATCCACTTTGGATGACTGTCAATCGTCTGCTGTCTTGGAATGTCCACAAATTATACATTTTGACAGTTCAATGACTACCAATCCAGAATTTTAAGCCCTGTCCACACTATGGAATCGTTGTTAAAAGCAGTTTTAAAAATAAACTTACTGCAAGGGTCTGATGGGTCTGCACTATTTTCTGGTGCTGTGCCGTCCAAGTTCCCACGTACCTTTGTAGCACCAGCATAAGGCATTGTAGGTGCCATGGTGCACTCTCGGATATTCCCAACCTGCAAGGAACTGAAATTCCACAGAAAAAGTAAAAGGATGACAAAATAGTATGAGCTTGTTACTGGTGTTATTTTCTAGTTCCGTGATGTGTAAGCCTAATTATATGATGGCAAAAAAGAATCCTGAAACCTGATTGGTCAGCTAAGACCATGATCCGTAATGTTATCCTAGCACAACATCATGGATCAAGTCCTAGTACACAAAAGACCAAGTGATATGCTACATAAAATCCCTGTATATGCTATATCCAAGTTGCCCACACTTTGGTATGGTGCTATGCACTCTGCCAGTACTTCATACATTTTTTTAAATAAATCCCAGCCTCTCACTGCCACAAAACAAGCAACCCACAAACCATCCTGCACCCATTTCCACCACGATCAGCTCACTCGAAGCCCTCCCGCTGACACTACTCACCACTTGGAAACAACAGTCAGCCCCAAACCACATGGCACTTCACTGACCAATCTGTGGTCCATTCTTCTTTCCCTGGTACAAACTCTAACTGTACCAGGAGAACCACAGCAAACTGTCACAGCACAAACTGAAAGGGGGGGAGCACCACGTGAACTGCAGGTTAACAGGGTGGGAGCTGAGCAAGTCAGCTGGGCTGAGACTGGGGATAGGAGCTAATGTGCTCAGCACAGCAGGCCAGGGGACAGCAATAAACAGAGAGACAAATGAACAGTAAAAAAATAGAAAAAGAAACAACAAAAATATACAGTTGTTGGTGTCACAGAGAATCATTTAAATTGGAAGTGGGAAAACAACCATATTAACAGCACAGCACAGCAGCTTCACCTAAACAGTAGCTCCGCCTACTGGCCAAAACATTAAAACAGCACTATTTTTTCTGAGTCTACCTTCCCATTCAAACAAATGACACAGAATCTTCATTTAAAGCAGCAGTGCAATGAAACTGGGGAAAACATTTTCTTACCTTTCTCACTAAAGAACATTCCAGGCATCTTCCAGTTTTATTTGGTGGTGATATTTTCTATTTTCATAAAAATTTGAGTATTTTATAAATGTTTTCATTTAGTTTTTTCTCAAGAAAAAAGACGACTACCACATTTGGCTTAGAAATAGCATTGTAGAACTGACAAAGGTTAGGAATGAGAAAATAAAATAAACTGATGGTGTGCATCATAGGAGGTACCTAGAAAAGTAGATTTGACAGGTATCCTAATGTTGTTATTGGCTGCAGCTGAAACTAGCTTTTTAGAAAAAGATTTTTCATTGCACTGCTGCTTTAAATTGTATTTTTAATTATTTTTTTCTTTTTACAAAAGAGGTATTGTATAATCGAAATAATGCACTCCAGGGTGTGTGTCATGCTGGGATAACGTCACTTCTCAGGAGATGTATGAACTTGGCCTGTGGCCTCATGTCCAGTCACCCTAGGCATGATGTTATCCCAGCATAAAACACCTTGTTGTGCATTATTGCTTAATTTTCACCTTTGAAGTAGTACTAAGTTCCATTAACCTGGGTTACAGTGCAGTGTCTGTCCACAATGATGTTAACTCAGGTTTAGGAAACTGTTGTTCTGAAACCATGTTCTAGCCTACACTACCACAGAACAGGGCTAGAGCACAGTTTTAGAACACGGACTGTAGCACGGCTGTTGCTATGCTACAATCTGGATGCAAACCTTTTGAGTTCTTGTAATAGAGTTAAAATGGTTTAAAAGGCATAGGGCTCGATTCTCAAAAGGGGCATAGAGTGGTGCAAGCTGCGGCAAACAGCAGGTTGCACTGAAGCCCGGTGCGCCAGGTTCCCTGCACCTGATTCTGGTACAGGAGGGTTCCCGGTGCCTAAGTCCCCACACTTACGGCAATCTCTTCCATGTGGAAAACACCTGGTGCACAGAAGGGTTTGCCATATGCACCTTGCAGCAAAGGCAAGTGGTTCTCGATCCCCGATGTCCCCATTATTATATCAAGAAATAAACCCCTTTCAGTGGTGGTCCAGTGGCCCCCCTCCCCATCCCTGATGTCCACATTATTATATCAAAAAATAAAGCCCCTTTCATTGGTGGTCCAGTGCCCCCCTTCCCGATCCTTGATGTCCCCATTATTATATCAAAACATAAAGCCCCTATCATTGGTGGTTCAGTGGCCCCGATCCCCGATATCACCATTATTACATCAAAAAATAAAGCCCCTTTCATTAGTGGTCCAGTCTAAGCCCCATAGAATGAAAGTTGGGTCCCAATCTGTTTGTTCCACAGCTCCCCCTGTCTGGAATAATTTACCTGAAGAACTGAGATGTGACTCCTCCTTGCAAAGTTTTAAAACTAAGTTAAAATGTTTCCTGTCTGAAACTGATATTTGTAAATGTTTTTGTTGATCTTGTTATGTTACTAAGTGTGTGATTGTAATTGTTAATGTTTTGTATTATGTGTCGGGTCGGACTTGAAAAAGGACTTGTTGCAGTGTCCTTACCCGGGTAACAAAATAAAAACAAACAAACAACCGCCCCCTCAATCCCGATGTCCCCATTATTATATCAATACATAAATCCCTTTCATTGGTGATCGGTGGCCTCCACCCCTACCCAGCAGGTAGTGCCCACCACCTGCCCCCACACCTCAATGACAAGAGCCAGCGACCGGCAGCCCTCTCACACCTTTGCGGCCAGCCCCCAACTGAACTGTCACTGAGGCACACTGTAAAGTGTACGTGCTCATTGATGGGTGCGTACACTTTCCAGCACATTCTCAGTAACAGTTCAGTCAGGGGCCAGCCACAAAGGTGTGAGAAGGGCAGTGCTGGTCACCAGCTCTGTCACGGAAGGGGGGAGCGGGGTGGTGGACACTACCTGCTGGGGTGGGGGGCCACTGGTCCACCAATGAAAGGAGCTTTACTTTTCGATATAATAATGGGAACATTGGGGATCAGGGAGGGGATCACTGGACCACTAAAGAAAGGGGCTTTACTTTTCAATATAATAACAGAAGTACTCCAGGCCCTAAAATCCCTGAACCCCTCCAAACAGAGTCCCGATGGCCTTGACCCCAAATTAGTTAAAATCTCAGCCCATGCAATCTCCCCCTCCCTTGCCTGCCTTCTCAACCTATCTCTTGCGCAATGTGCTGTCGCCAAGGCATGAAAACTGGCCAAGGTAATCCCGCTGCTCAAAGGTGGTGATCCCTCCCAACCAGGACATTACAGGCCTATCTCACTCCTCCCTGCCCTCTCCAAAACTCAAGAGGCACTCCTTGCCAAAAGACTAAACTCCTTCATGGACTCCTCTAACACCCTAAGCCCCTTCCAATCTGGCTTCAGGTGCATCCACTCCACCTCCTCTTCCCTACTGCACCTCACTAACCATAACCACTCCGCAATGGACAAGGGTCATATCATCTTGGCAATCGTTGTCGACCTCACTAAGGCATTTGATTCATCTCCCATAGTCTTCTTCTAAAGAAATTAGCCTCCGTAGGTCTCTCCCCTGCTTCAACAGCCTGGTTCAGATCATATCTCTCTGACAGGCTCCAATACGTGCAACTTGGTCACTCCAACTCCAACCCGCTCTCCATTCATGCAGGTGTCCCCCAGGGGTCTATTCTGGGCCCAACTCTGTTCTCTATTTTAGTAAATAACCTTCCTTTGTCATGCACACCTACTGACATGCACATGTACGACGACAACAAGGTGTTATTTGCCTCAGGCTCCTCCATCCCTGATGTTCAGTCATCCCTACAGGCTGCCTTTGAGAAAGCTCTCAACTGGTTTGAGGCAAACCTCCTCACATGCAACACTAAGAAAACTGTTGCTATGGCCTTCAGTTCCGCCCACAAGCTAGCTAAGCTCCCATCACCACCATCTTTCTTTACCTTGGATGGTACTAAAATTGAAACAGTGCAGTCCTTCAAATATCTGGGCATCTGGTTAGATCCAAAACTAGATTTCTCTCAGCACATCGACTCCATCCACGCCAAACTTCGGTCAAAACTGAGTGCCTTGTACAGGATCAAGGACTGTCTCTCCCTCCCAACCCACAAAAAACTAGTTTAAAAACTTATCCTCCCCTCAATAGACTACACTGATGTAGTCTACAGCTCAGCCCCAACATCATCTCTCACCAAATTAGACTCCCTATACAATGCCTTCTGTCATTTCACATCCAACCTTCCTTTCTGAACCCATCACTGTTCCCTTTACTCTGCCCTATCTCTCCCCTCCCTTGCACACCATCGCTTTGCCCATTGTGCTACCATTGTTGGCAAGTTCTGGTTTGAAGACCTTCTCCCCTATCTATCCACTCTGTTATTTCCTTCACCTACATCAGGCTACTGCCTCAGAACCTGGGATTCTCACACTTTCTCCCTCCAAAATCCTCACACTCAGTCAGGCAAGATCGCCTTCTCATACAGACTCTCTAACCTCTGGAACCATCTTCCCCACTCTATCCACCTTGTGCCCACCCTTGCCATACTAAAAAAGCATATTAAACTCCTTCCCCCCATCCCTGCAACTGCTCTCTGCCCATCCCCCATGACCTGCTTCCTACTCCCTTCCCTTCCTCCATTTCCTCTTCTGTTGTCTTTCTTTCTACTCCTGCCCCCTCCCTCACCCTCACCATTTTTCTCCTCCGATCCTCCCCATCTCTCCTCCTTATTCTCCCCCTCCATCTCCTCCCTCTATCTTTCTCTACCACCTAACCCCAGTCCTCCTATCTGCTTTTCTACCCTTATACCCTCCCAGCTTCCTTTCTGTGACCTCTCAACCCCCACACCCCAAATGTTTCAAGCTCCTCCTCCCTTAGTGCTCCTTTGTGCTAGTTCCTCACCTCACGCAAACATACTCGGAGCCTGTTTTGTACGTACTCCTATTTAGACCATTGTATAGTTGTTTCACTGTATTATAACACTGGACCCACACCACGCGTTGTTATTATATTACCTGTTTATGTACCTTGATTGTTTATTATTGTTTTTCTTTGTACATTTTTTGTTCTACTGTGTTTCTACCAAGATTGTACTGCATCTGTAATGCCAACTTGTAACTTGCTATGTCCCCCCCCCCCGGTTCACACCTGGAAATGAGCTTCGACTCAGTGTGCCTTTCCCGGTTACCAATTTTAAAATAAATAAATAAAAATGGGGACATTGGGGATTGAGGAGGGGGGCACTGAACCACCAATGTAAGGGGCTTTATTTTTTGACATACTAATGGGAACATCGGGATTGGAGAGGGGGGACACTGGACCACCAATGAAAGGGGCTTTATTTATAGTAATAGTAACGGGGACATCAGGAATCGGGAAGGGGGGACCGCGGCACATTGCCACAAACAGGCTACCTCCCAGAGGAGTATTTTTTGGTACCCTTAGACCAGCCCTCATGATCTAAGGGTACTTGGAATTTCTCCCTCAGGCAGAGTTCTTAGAATTCAGCATTATGGGATGTGGCAGCTTGCATCTGCCACATGCCCACTAGTGCCAGGTCGCAGCCCATATTTGGGCACAGGGGTGGTGCATGTTTGGGACAGACAACCTGTAGTTGATGCAGGCTGCCTTTGAGAATTGCTCCTGGCACATCATTTGGTGAATGGGACACTTTGCGCCATTCATTGTGGCGCAAGTCCCATACACTGCACCAGGAGCTTCGAGAAGTGGGCCCATAGTGTTTAAAAAGCCTAAGTCTTACATCATCAACTTGTTTTATTTGGGTCTCAGCACAAAAATGCTTTCATGTGTTTGCCCAGAAATGTTATACACTAAGGACCAGATATTCAGAGCAGCTGCACATGGCGCAACCGAGTTGCGCCGGGACAACTCCAGAGTTGCGCCGCAGAGCGATATTCAACCACTGCAGCTGCATGGCACAAGTCTCATTGTGCCACGGCACAAATGTAATGTATGCAGCTCAAGTGCAAGGTGGTGTTCCCATGAATATGCGGCACAATGGCATACTTAACCCGAATCTATGGCACAAGTCAGGAGCAAACTACAGGATGAGGCAGTCGGACTTGAGCCTATAAAAACAGGCTCAAATACAGACACAGCAGATGTGCAACCCTGAACATCAAGCACATCAGCATGGATGCAGCACTTTTATAATGGAGCAGGTAATGAGGGGTGTGGAGGAGAATGGAGGAATAGCAACATGGCCGCATCTAGGTTCACGGGGTATGCCCAACACAACCGGTACCGTGCCCACCTCACTTTCGAGGACTACAGCAATGTGGAGATCATGGGCTGGTACCACCTGAACAGGGCAATTCTGAGGTAGCTTTGTGAGCTGTGCAGTGATGAGCTGCAGGCACCCACTAGACGGAGTTATGCCATGTCTGTGGAGACCAAGGTGACAGCAGTGATGTGCTTGCTCACCACGAGCACCTTCCAGAGACCAACAGTGCCACCACAGGGATCATCCAGTTGGCCACATCCTGCCTCCTCACACAGTTCCTCAACACTCTGCTGAGACATGCTTCAGAGTTCATACAATTCCCAAGCACACAGGCAGAGAGTACGGCAAACATGCAGGACTTCCACAGAGTGGCATGCATGCCAGGCATGATGGGGGCCATAGACTGCTACCACATGGCCATACGCACACCACCTGGCCCCGAAGGGGCAGCATACTGTATGTCAACCACAAGGGATACCCATCCATCAACTGCCAGGTGGCGTGCAATGCCATGGGATGCATCATCAATGTCTGTGCTACACACCCTGGGAGTGCACACGACACCTACATTTGGCACAGTTCCATACTGTGCCAGAGATTCGAACGCGGGGATATCCCCACAGGGCATCTGTTAGGTGAGCAAGGCATGGGGATGGAGGCGGGTGCACCAATGCTGTGGGAGGAAGGTGAGGACACAGGGGGTTGGGGCACAGGGGGCAGAGGGCAGCAGGGGCCAGGGGGTATACAAGAACAGCACAGAGATAACCATGCTCTCTCCCTACACATGTGACAGTACATAAATGCTCAGGTCCTGGCTGCTCACCCCCTACCGGTGACCGTCCTCCCCCGTGGAGGAGAGATACAGTGAGCCACACACCACAATGTGCAATGTCATTGAGCATGTCTTCAGCATGCTGAAGATGCAGTTCCATTGCTAGATAGGTCAGGTGGTGCCTTACAATATAGCCCATCAAAAGCCTGTGGCCTATTCCTGACCTGCTGCATGCTGCACAACATGGCCATTGACCATGGAATAGCTGTCCAGGTGGATGAAGGTGACAGCAGTGGGGAGGACAATGAAGATGGGCTGGAGGAGGGTGTGCAGCTACCCATAGGGAGGCAGGACCCCAGGCTGGCAGCGAAGGCCAAGAGGCACAGGGCCACCATCACACAAGAGCATTATGGAGAATAAAGGTAAGTGTAATGACACACGTGCAGCGGCTGCACAGACCGCTACCCCACCCACAGGGCTGGATGGGCACAGAGGGATGCCTGCAGGGACACAGGCACACACAGCATGCATGCTGGATGCAGTGCCACACAGAAACACACAGCACACAGCACAGGCACTGGCACACACACATATGGGCTGCAGGACATGGTATGGATCAGATGCATGACACCAGTGCACAGGCACAGACAGCATGGAGCTGCCTCATCACACCCATGCCACAAGGCCCAGCAGTCTGGCCAGCACACACAGGATGTGTGCGCCACACTACACTTGCACACCACCACATGCACGGGGCATTACCACCACCCACGTGTGCACTGGGCAATAGCAACAGACAGCAGGGTTGGGCAGCACACACATCAGGGTGACCACACAGTACCACAGCTGCCACAGCCATGTGGGTGGCCATGCACAGGCCAGTCTGCAGCCGCAGGCTGTGCAATGGCAAACGGGGGAGTGTCCAACACCCTCGCAGGGGTGGAGGCCTGAGAATGTGACCAGGTTCTCGCTGAGGTGTAGAGCTGGCCGAACAGGCCCATGCCAGGGGTGTCGGGGATGGTCAAGTCGGAGCCCGGCATCTGCCGTGCAGGGGTAGCCAAACGCCGGGACCATGGAGTTGATGTTGCATTGTGGGGGGTCCTATGTGCACGGCCATACCCAGTGCCTGCCAGTGATGCAAACCTGGCTGCAATGGTACCAGTCATGTGGTCCAGAGATGCGGTCATGGCCTCCTGCAGCTAGCAGAGCTTATCGAAGAACTGCGCACATCCACTGTCCTGATGCTCAGCAAGCTGAAACACCTCAGCCCGCAGTGCACGGATCTCCATGGCAAGTAGTACCTGCTTCTCTATGGATGCCCACAGAAGCCAGGTGAACTCTGCCAGCTGGTCGGTGTCCAGTACAACCTGGCCTTGATGCTGGCGGATCCACGACTGGACATCGACAAAATTTTGTTGTCGTAATCAGATTTACGTAAACCGCAGGTCAATCGTGACGGCAGTTGGCTGCCGTTTCGTAGGGAGAACAAGTGTTTTCTTCTGGAGGCTTTGCCCCCGCACCCCTCCACTTAGGATTCTTAACTCCAAGTAGGAGCTGATTCAGAGAGGTGCAGGACCCCCAACAGACAGTGCCAGATTCCAGCGGGTTCCCTACAGTGACGTGGCACTGTTGTCCCTGTAGGGAACTGCACTGTCGAAATGTTGCTGATAGTGCAGCATACCACACTGGCCTGCTGTGGGTGACATGGCACGCTGGTCAGCACCCCACTCAGGTGGACGCTGCACAGAGGACCACACAGGGGTATTGTGGGAATGGGTGCACCGACGGTGGCCCCTGTGGCATGCTGTCCAGTGGTGACTGCATCCTGCCACCACTGCTCAACCATCTAATGGTCTGTGCCCAGCATGGCTACACCTGCAACAGCACCCACACTTCACCAGGCACTGCAGTGGCACCACATAAAACTGAGCCAGCATGGACAGTGGTCAGTTGAGCAGCTGCAGTCACAGCACTGGGCCCAGACAGTGCCTGTGCCTGTCCTTGGACTGTGGCTGGCACCACATGCCCTGCGCTGCCCAGGATCAGAGTGATGTCATCATCGGAGTTGGATGCACCTCCCAGCTGGGAGCCTGTGCATAGCACAGCAAGGCTGTCACCCAGCTGGAACTCTGACAGTGCGTCATCCAACTCCAGTCCCAGGACATCCAACAGCTTCACACTGTTGCGCCGTGGCCGGTCCCTGCCACGGATGTCTGTGGATGTCAACAGCACCACCTCCTCTGGGCCCATGTCGGCATCCTTCTCCTCCTCCTGGACCACTCCACAGAGACGTGATGGCTCTGGAAAGGAGGAACACAGAGTAAACAGTGCTGTAGCACCCATGCAGGTGGTACCGGCAGCCATGGGTGCATGCTGCCATGGCTGCCATCCACCGGTGTACCATGCACAGCCGCAGGCAATGCACACACATGCCATGCAGCACAGCAGCAAGCTGACCTGCATGGTACAGCCCCATACCCGCTACCCAAGCATGTCATGTATTAACTCACCATGCTGTGAGAGGCTGCCACTCATCTGAATTCCACCCCCTGGAACACCCTCTATGGCAACACGGCTGATGGTGGCCACCACCATCTCCTCTGTCGTGGTCAGTGCCAGTGCGGTGGATGGTCCACCGCTAGTCCTGCTGCATGACGCCCTGATGGCTGCCACCTTCCCCTTGATGTGGCGCTTGTCTGTCCCCACCTTCTCATGGCACTCCTGGGTGCTCCTCTGGTCTCTGCCATGGCATTCACATAGGTGTCCACCGCATCCAACCCGGCCGACCGCTCCTGTGACGTACCCGTGGCACCACTCAGCAGGTCCACCCTGTCAAGGTAGGCCTCAAAGAGGGCCAGCTACTCTTCTTTAATGAAATTGGGCCTGCACTTGCAGGCAGGCCCATGCTCCTCCTCTCCCTCTGCCTCTGACATTCTGCTACCTGTGGACAGTGACAGCACAGGAGGTCAGTGGTGGCATGGCACAGTACAGTGCTCTGTTACGGTGTTGGTATTGGCCTCTCAATCCCTAGCATCCCCTTACCAAACAGGTTTCAATACCAGTCCATGTCCTGTGCTGTGTCATGGCGCTTATAAGGCGCAATGCATGCAAATGAGCCTGTGCGCAATGGTAATGATATGCTAATGCACCCTATTGCGCCGCTCATAGGCTCACAAGGTGATTTGCATATGCCGACTGAATATCACATTATTGCACCATGCTCAATCATGTTTCACCAAAGCAATCATGTGCTGCAAGTACCATGCATGCGCGGTGCACGGGCCTGCAGTGAGCATGTGCTCATACCAGTGCAATAGCCTATCGCGCGACCATCTGACTTGTGCGATGTACCCCCACTGCGCATGCGGTACTGGTCACCTATCACTCATGCGCATGCATCACGGTGCACTGGCCCATGGCACAGGTGCCCTTGATGTGCTATGCCGCATACTGTACATGCCAGGACCATGCATGTCATTGCACAGGGCCATGCCCTGTGCCATCAGGGGCACAGACATGACCCCGGGCACCCACCAGGTCATAACACTGTGTGCATGCATGGTGCTGCACGATACACCTCCACAGCACATGCTAATAACGCATCCACATGCTGCGTGGTCATGTACAACTGTGTGCTATTGCACAATATCTGCGTGCCACAACACTTGTGTGCTGTGTAGGCCATAATACCTCCAACAGTCACTTAGTACAGGAGCCATGCCATTCACCGCTGCCTCCTGTACAGTGATTAACTGTTCAGATGTTGAAATGTGCAACCTTGTTGCACTGGTACAGTCATATGTGCACCAGCTGTTTGGGCAGGTCTCTGCAGCAGGCATGTCGTGAGGTGTGGGACTATGTAGCCATAACCCTGGAGAGACACACAGGGGTTAGGCACAGTGCAGAGCAGTAAAGGCACTGGTATGGTGACCTGTGCTGCAAGGACCCAGAGAGGCTGCGATGGCTGCAGGCAAGGATACAGTGTGGGGCAGTGCAACAGCCAGATTAGTATGCGCATGTGTCATACATGCAGAGGGCATAACTGTAGTGGGTGTACAGATGTGCAAAGGATGCCACTGCTGGGGGATGACATGGTCCTGGCAGTCACTGCATGTCCTGCATGGCTGGCACACACAACGCTGCTGTGCGTGTTGCAGTCGTGCAGGCACCAGGGCCACAGGGTGGGCAGTGTCCTGCCCTGCACCATGCAGACTGTGTGGTGGGGGGCTGTCTGTGCGTGCCTGTTCACTCATGTCAACCTTTCTCATTTCCTTCCACAGGACCAGAGGACTGCAGGAGGGCCAGGGCGGCCGTGGTGCAAGGGCACAATAGTGGGTCTGCAGCTGGGCTGGCAGGACAATGGCAGCAAGATAGGCATGTTCGCAATACTTTACTGTGTATCTGTGAGTCTCTGTTGGTCGTAGGGTTTGGATGAGGTCACCACAGCCATGCGTGTACACTGCCTTGGTGGGCACAATGTCCAGTGGGTGTGCCGTTGTTGCACTGCATGTGCTTGCACTATGTCAATACCCACTGTGCCACGCGAGGGAGGTGGTGTGCATGGCAACCACCATATGCGCCCATGCACCAATGCACCCACTGCATGGCCCTGTGTGCCTATCTGCACTGGTGTGGTGTGCTGTGTGGATGGCTGGTATGGCCCTCCGTGTACAGGACCTTGGTGGTCCATCCACTGGTGTGTGCCTCCGCTGTCCAGTGCACACTGTGGGTGGGCTGGGGATCATTTGGGCATGTCGCTTATTGCCTGTTCTGTACCTTCTCCTAGGTGTTCCCAGGATACAGCCACGGTGGAGGATGGGCAGAGTGGTGCGGGCCTTGGGCAGCTTGCTGGTGCAGCAGAGGAGGACAGCAAATCTCTTGGTGCGACTTATTCGAGAAGTGGTGGCACTATGGAGGGAGATGCACCAGCTGGTATTGGCAGGCCATGACCAACCTTAGCCCCGTTTTATTGTAGCATAGCCCCTGTTTCTCCTGACCTTCTCCTATTGCCCTGCTCATCCCCACATCCCATTGTTTAGCCCCTGGACCCTATCCCCCACCTCCCGTGACCCTCCCCAGTCCCTTATGTTCAATGTATATAGTTGCACTGTTGGCCCACGTTTGTTTCTTTACATTGATATTAAAGCCTTTTAATTGCTACATCACTGTGTCTGTGTTTCCTTTGCAGATGGCGTGTGGAGCCATGCTGCAGGTGTCTGTTGTGCCATGCTTTGCCATGTCCCTGGTGTCCTGCCACTGTTCCCTTGGGCGACTGCACATGTGTACACTGGGCATGTGCCCCATGTCCCTGTCCTGTACGTGGCCCTGTGTCGTGTGTCTCACAGTGACCTGTGACTGCCCCTGCACCTTGTGCCCTTGTCTGCCTGCCCTTCTGTTCACCTGTAGTGCTACCCATCTCTGATGTGGCCCACAGTGCTGTGCTCTTCTGCACTCCGAGTGGTGGACTGTGTGATCCTGGGTGGCCTGTGCCTCCCTCGGCCCTGGAACACAGACCTCTGTGTTTGAGTTTTACTCCTGGCACCATGGCCACAGCACCCTGCAGCACTGCCTGGGGAGTATCTCTTGCGTGGCTCTGCCATTGGCATGCCAATGGTGCCGGTATGTTGGCCTGGTGCTTGTGCCATGGTTGGTGGGCTGGGGTATTGTGTGCACTGTCCCCTGGTGCCCTGTGTTGTTTCTGGGAAGGTGTACCATTGTACTCGGCTGTGCTGTGCTGGTGGTATACTGTGCCCCTATGCCCCTTTGCTTCCTTGCCTGTGTGTCCCTGTAGCCTGTTGTCCTTGCTCAGCCCACTGGATTTTGTGTTCTGGCCTGGTCCGCACATTTATGGTTGCGCCGGCACATCTGTGGTTGTGCCATGGCACATCTTTGCTATATTCAGCCTGGTTGCATCGGCATATTTAGGTGGCGCATCTTCTGAATATGGCATCCATTCCCACATGGCGCATCTGCATTATGCTGTGCCATCATTACGCAATCCTTGGGCACAAGTCTGAATATCTGGCCCTAGATCAAGTCCAGAACTGTGTTTACTAGAAGGTGATCATCATTTTTGAGCCACAGAGCCACCTCTGTTTCGCTGCAGTCTCAAAGCAGTTCATCTCCTCATCTATCAGAGTTGCTCAATACATTCTGTAATATGATAATCAATACAATGCTTTACAGCATGATACAAACCTTTCCATAAAATGTGTACGAGAACCCAAGAGATGTGATTAGTTAACATATCAACATAGAAAAGTGACAGACAGACAAAGACCTGAACAGGCCATCTAGTCTCTCCTAAGATTCCCAACTTGGAGATGGACTAGTCTCTGCATTCCTCCCAGTCACCTGCCCTCCACATCGCATCTGATAACGCGATACATGTTTCACTTCCTGCTGAATCCCACTATTGAATTTGCCTCCACAGCCTTATTAAGAAGTTTGTACCACCCGTCCACCATCCTTTCTGTGAAATAATACTTCATAATGTCCATTTTGAAATTTCTCTCATCCGGCTCGAGCATATGCCCCCTTGTGGATGCACTGTTTCTTAAATTAAACACGTTTGCCGTGTCCACTCATGACCTTGAAAGTCTCTATCAAGTCCCCCCTCCCTTCTGTTCTCCAGTGAATATTGTACATGTTGAGACTTTTCAGTCTCTCTTCATACGCCTTGTTCTGATGACCATCGATCAAAATACCCGGTTACCAACATGAAAATAAACAGATATCATTGTGGCCCTTCATTGCATCACCTCTTATCTATCCTTGTCCTTCCTCAGGTATGGGCCCAAGAACTGGACACTTTATTCCAGATGAGGTCTCATAAGTGATTTATATAGAGGCAATATCACCTACTTACTCCTGGAAGTAATCCCTCTGTATGCACCCCAGCATTCTGTTAGTCCTACCATCTACCCTGTTGCAATGAGCAGACTGCTTTAGGTTATTGCTGATCACCACTCCCAGGTCCCTCTCCTTCTCTTCTACCTGTGACCTATCAACATAGTACACTGTTCCTTGATTTGTTTCCTCCAAAGTGCTTCACCTTGCACTTTTTGTCATTCCATTTTAACTGCCAAATACTGGACCACTTCTGCAGTCAATACAATGTGACCATCTGACTGTGCATAATTCCTTCACAACAGCACAGGTCAGAAATACAGTGATCCCATGTTATAGTAAACCCCGCTATAACAAAATTACTCTTATAGTGAATTTCCCAAGTAGGCATATGAACACCTTGCTATAGTGAACATCTACCTATAGTGAACGCATCAGCTGGCTCCAGAAGACTTTACTATAGAGAGGGGCCACTGTATTTGCCTTTCGATACCTCAGTACTCAGTTTTAAAATTAAAAAAGAGGAAAGCCCATCACAGTAAGGAACTTGTTTGCAAAGCTAATGGCACTTCTTAGGTGTGTGTAAGGCACGGAGCCTCACCTCTTACCTCATGTTCTGAGTTATTCCACAAAAACAGGTAGCCCCTGTTATGGCAACTATTTAATGCTATAATAGCATCTTTCCCACATTTTATATCAAAAGTCTATAGTTGTGAGCCATGCAAAATGAATGACAAATCATTAGAACACTGCAACTGGAACTTGTTGGCTACTGAAAATGTAAAATCACTGTCCAGTTATCATGGCCTCAAAATACCCTTTGCTGTGGATCCAATGACAGCACATAGATTCCTGGTTTTCTGTGGCAGCCACCTTATAAATGTTCTTCAAACCTTAATTACCAACATAGTTATCAACCATAATTGTCATTCACTCCTCTTGAGGTGATTTGCTGAAAAACATTCAAAAAGCAACATGAACAGTAGTTGCAGTAATAGCCAAGCACTCACCAAGATGTGGCAGAATGGGATGTCAGGTTCAGGATCAAGAAAACAGGGGGCCCGATTCATGAAGTGTGATGCAGGGCTTGTATCAAGCCCTACGTCAAGCCCCTTTTTTTGGTGCAGCTACACCAAACTCATTGCCACAATGTGCACCTGATTCAGGAAGATCGGGTGCATTTGTGACACTTTCCCACTTTACGCCAGCTTGCGCTAAATATTTGGCACATGCCCCTTTAAAAAGGGTCCTAAGATTGCCACATGTTAGACCAACAATTTGCTCATGGGATCAAGAATCCTGATTGCCAGCTGGAGATTGCCGCAAGCTCCGTGCACCATGTGTTAAGCACACCCGGGGCTTCTTGCATTCCCGACACATGTGAGAATTAGGCCCAGGGAGCGTGTGCAAACTTCTCCATCTGTTTACTTTGGCAAATACTAGGTTAAGTAAAATTTTCTGTGAGCTATCTGACACAATTCTTTTCTCAGTTTGTTTCACTTACAATAGATCATTCATCAGGTGCCCTTTTGGGCAACCCATTTAAAGTGATTTTTCAATATCCAAGAAAACATTTTAGTATATAATATTATGACACCGTTCAGATTCTATTTGCTTTAGTTCCTGAAGTTGTCACCTTTCATTCTTTGTTGCTCTGCACAGCTGCATGAAAACAGGATCTGTGCGCTCCAGACTTCACCTCATCCTCCTGTTTTTTTCTCGTAATTCTGTTCGCAACATCACAAAAGGTTGCTGCAGAAATGATCATGCTGTCGCAGAGAATTATGAGGGAAAAGCTGGAGGTTGATATCATATTTGGGGAACTAAGGTCCTGTTTTCATTCAGATCACATTGTTGTAGCAGGTATTTTGCCTGATGCTTTCAGTGACCACTGTATGAAGGTCTGTGTCAGGAAGATCCAGTGTCCACCCTCCTCTCCAAAATACATCTGGTCCATGTTTCTCTGGTCATTCAACATCCAGGCTCTCCTGAGTGACCTTGCCGCATCAGACTAGACATCCATTCCCACCACCTCTGATACTGATGTTGCCCTCTCTGTGTTTCACTCCAAATTCTATTCTGTTTGAGATAAGCACACCCCGCTCAAAAAAATCCAGGCTCAAAACTCACCAGCACCCCTGGATTACCCTAGAAATAATTTGATCAGTCCATGTTCCATGATCTCACCTGGGCATGCTGTAAATTATCTCAATCTTTTCTAGATCTCTACCTGTATAGGACTAGCAGGAACTCCTGCACAAATGCCATCAGGGCTGCGAAATTGCAATATTTCAGGGCCAACCTTCAGTACACCCTTAATGCATCCTCAAAGTTCTGGAAGCTAAGTTACTTCTTTTTTGATCCTTCCACCCAGTTCTACCCCTCTGTCCTTCTGGTAAATGATTCACCTGTGTCTGACCTCTCCTCTGTTGTTTCGCACTTTAATGAGTTCCTCACCACTTCTGCTCTGCCTTCCACTCCCCTCCAGCTACCATTTCTTCATACCACATTCCCTCTCCCCTCCCCTCCCAGGGTTTCTTCTTCTCCCCCGTTACTACCCAGAAGACTCTGACTGGCATTTACTCCCTGATCCTGTGCAAGTCTAGCCCCATGAGCTGGACCCTAAACTTCTCCATATCTCCACTCCTGCCATTACATCTCGTCTAACTCACCTATTCAACCTCTCCTTCTCTGTCAGTGCTGTCCCACAGTCCTGGAAGTTGGCCAAAGTTATACCACTCACAAAGGGGGAAACCCTTCCTCCTCCAATAACTACCAGCCAATTTCCCTCCTCCCCTCCCTTGCCAAGCTGCAAGAGAAACTTGTCTACACTAGACTCTTTGATTTCCTCTCCCTGTTCCAGTCTGGCTTCCAGAAGGATCACTCCACCATCTCTTCCCTGCTGCCTGTAACTGATTCTATCCTCTCAGGGATGGATAAGAGTCACATCATGGCAGCCATCTTCATTGATCTGTTCAAGGTCTGTGACTCAGTGTCCCACCCCTCTGGATAAATTGAGTGCTGCTTGGTTATCAGTTCCTGCTGTTGACTGGTTCCACTCTTCCCTCATGGGCCATCTACAGTCGCTACAGTTGGCAGCACTCTGTCACCTTCTCTTGCCATACAGGTGGGGGTCCTACAGGGCTCCATTCTGGGTTCCATACTCTTCTCCATCTTCCTCGATGACTTCACCTCAGCCTGCACCAACTTGCATATTCACATGTATACAGATGACACAGTCATCTACACTTTGGTTCCCTCCACTACAGCCATGGAAGGGCTGCTCCAGCAAGACTTCTACAGCATCCTATGATGGTTTCAATCCAAACAACTCTGAATCAACACAAAAAAAACTGTCTGGATCAACACAAAAAAACTTGTGTCCATGACCTTTGGCACCAGTCAAAAACTGGCCAAGCTGTCATCTGCACCCATCTATCCCACCTTGGATGATTCCCCTCTAGAAGTGGTTCCTTACTTCAAGTACCTTGGTGTGTGGCTTAACAGCAAGCTTCACTTCATTTCCCAAATCCATGCCATCTATGCCAAGCTCTGACCTAGACTTGGTGCCTTGTACTGCAATAAAGATTGTCTGCGTCCACCCGGTTCACCGAGAGTTTGTCAACAAAACTGTGCTCCCAGCCTTTGACTATGTTGATGTAGCCTATGGCTCCACCCCCTCCACCTCCCCAGCCAGGCTGGATGCCCTCTGTAACTCTGTTTGTTGCTTTGCTGCCAACCCTCCTTCTCGAACTCATCACTGCTCACTTTACTTATCATTATCCATTCTCCCTCGACCTCACATCACCAGATTCACCGTGCCTCCTTTGAAGTGAGCCGGTAAGGGAGGGGTGGTGTGGAGATAATACAAAAATAAGAGATGATAAGATAGTATGGGTTGTTGGTATTGAGTGTGAATCACGAAATTCTGTGATGCCAAGTGAAGCGAGCCAAAGAGATGAATGTCAGGCTCTTCAAATACACCCACCCAGGTGGTAAAGCAGTTCTTTTCCTATTTGGCTATGTGATGTAATTCTTTACCAAAATGGAGAGTCTGGAAGCATGATTAGAAAAAGGAACTAGTTTATTAGCAACTGACCATAGGGTTGGGAAAGGAGAGAGGGATAACCATCACATACACAAATTACTACTTTTATCTTGTGCCCGGAGGCTTATACTTCACTATATGCCAGAGGAACAGTAAATAATCGGCTGTAACAGCTACGCTGTAAGAGCATCCTACTTATACTTCCCTATAAGAGGGAAACTCTATACCTCCCAATAAGAGGGAAACTCTATATTACAAGATGTCAGACTGGGTTAATCAGCTGTAACAGCTACGTTGGAAGAGCGTCTTCCCTATACTCTAATGCCTACTTCAACCCCGAGGTGCACATCTTTCTAAACTAAGATTTTAAAATACAGCCCCTCTAATGTAACAAGGAAAATCTATATAGTAGATGGTTGGCAGTTCGTGCATGTGAGTTTTCTCTGTCATCGAAAGAAATGTGGAACCACTCCATTGCCTTGCCAATGAAGTTCTGGAAACCTTTGTAGGAATTAAAGCATACAGAGAGGGTTTAACAGACCATGAGTTCTCAGCCACACCCCGCCTCTCTATGGCTGTCGGAATATACGTGCAAGATTTCTTCGGCTAAGAACCCACTGAGGGCCGCCAGAAAGGAAACACAAGATCCGGCTGCAGTCTGCTTCTGGACTGCCTGAAAACAAGAAGCAATGCAAACCACCTGGCCACAATCCACTTCTGGATTGCCACGTGAAGAGACAAAGAAGAAGAACCAACAGTCTGCTTCTGGACTGAAGATACACTCTGGACTGATGAACACACTGGATCAGAAGAATCAGAACCTCTGGACCACTCTTAGACTCCAGGAAAGCACTCCCTCTGAACTGAAGACACACACTGGACTGGAAGGATTGGAACCTCTGGACCACTATTGGACTCCACGCAACCACTTTCTCTGGGCATCAAAGTGTGTCAGTCTTCTCAGTTCCAAGGCTGGACAAGCCAAGGCACTCACCAAAACAATAAATCGAATGTCGAACTGCGACCAAACTTGGAGTCCAAGGCCGGATGAGGCAGGACACACTAAAACAACAAACCGAACGTCACTCAGAGAACTGACACTGACAAGTCGAACTGTACTCCGCTACGGGTGTGAAAACATAAAATGTACGGCAGACTTCTGCACTGGGCCAAGCTGTACTGGGAAACTAAGAGGAAAATAACAAACAGGACGATGCAACTTTGAGACTACTGCGGTATGGCTCTTTGTGGATTTGCTGTTGGCTGCTTCTGGATGCACTGGAGGATGATTTCTGAAGAGTAGGTGACTGACAGGGTTGTACCTGGGTGAAGTGACTCTGAAGATTGTTGAAGACTGATTGATGTGGTTTTCCAGCACCAAAATGCTGGCACAAAACAATGCAAGACAGTTCTGACACTCAATAATGTTCTTAAGATGAATAGTAATGCAGGCAAATGCAAGCAAAAGTATCAATTCCTACTGTAGCGGTCAATAAATATACAGTCTCAGTCCAGACCACAGTACATTTACAGGCAATTTATTGTACTGATTGAAACCCAGCTCTGGTAGACCTAACTATAATGGGGTCCCTGAGCTAAATTGGGTTTTCCTGTTACTGTGGAAACACTACAGTGAGGAATAGGCTCTCTGGAAGGCTGTACAAAAGATATGTGACCAGGCCCCTTTAACATTGGTGGGCCTACGTGGCTAGCTAGATTCCTATTATACCTGGGGATCTCTCCTACTACTGGGCCCCTATAACATCTGTGGGCCTAAATGGCTAGCTACCGGTCCTGGGCCTTGTATTGCCCCTTGACATCTCTGTGGCCTTTTCTTGGCCAGGCTCTTTCCAGACTGGTTGAGCCCCTTTAACACTAGGACCTGCCTTGGGCCTTTCCCACATGTGGGCCTGACTTGCCCTTTTAAGACCTGGGGAGTAGTGGGCCTAATCTTGCCCTTTTACTACTGCTGGGCTTTGTGCCTTTAGTGCCACTGGGCCTGGTGCCCTTATTACCACTGGGCCTGATGTCCTTCACTTTACTGGGCCTGGTGCCCTTCTTACTACTGGGCCTGGTACCATTAGCTTTACTGGGCCTTGTGCCCTAATTACTATAGGGCCTGGTGCCCTTAACTTTACTGGGCCTAGTGCCCTTCTTACTACTGGACCTAACTTGGACAGGGCCCCTCTTAAATAACAGTGGGGTTCCCTTTTACTGTGCCCCTCTTAAAACCTCTGGGCCATTTCTTGGCTAGGCCCCTTTACATTCTTGCTGCCCTGCCTTGTGCCACCGCCCCTTATCAATATTCATAGACCTCTTCTATGGCCTTAACCGATGGCTCCTCCCTGTGGGCATCACTCAACCCCGCCCCTTCTGAATAATAAAGTAAGGGTCCTTTGACCCATTTCTCCTGCAGCATTCAGCCTCTCATACTGTGCCTCCTGTGCACTTTTAAATAATAAAAAAAAAAAACAGTTCTTTTGTTTAAAGAGTGGGCAGCACAATGCAGGTGCTGCCGCTGACTCACCACACCGGAACAGGACCACAGAAGGCTGGACAGTGAGGCGGAAGGTGCTTGGCAGTGGGAGGGAACAGTGCAGGCAGCACGGAGGACATCTGGGGGCCTCTGGAAGGCCAACAGGGAAACTGGAGATGTGGTCCTGGCAAAGCCACCGGTGGAGGACCAGGGAACTTAATTAAATAATTAAACGGAGCACAAAACAAATAAACGATGGGGTTCTTAGCCCAAAATGGGTGAAACAGAACTTTACTTCTTCATGGTGCCCCGATGGAACCACCAACCACGACACATGCTTTGGGGCAGGCTTCAGCAACTTCTGGATGGCTTCACTAGCTGAAGCCAGAGCAGGCACACAAAGCAGACCTTGGGGAATGGCTTCAACCCTAAAGGTAAGCATTCCTGGTTCCCCTTAACTTTCTGTGTCCTCTCCTCTCCACAGCAAGCAGGAACTCCTCTAAAAAAAGCAGTTAGAAATTTTTAAACTATGCTTCTGGTTCCAGAATGGTTGGAGTGGAATGCTGTGCATGAGCAGCTCAGCACAGCATTCCATCCAAGCCATTGTTATTTGTGCTGCACACAAAATCTATTATTTTACATTTATTGTGTGCACTGGGCACCTGGGGAGAAATGGTTTAACTGGGGACTTGCAGGGGATACCTCTAACTTTGGCATATTGCATATTTATATCTAAATAAAAGTTTGGGTCCCTTCCCTCCTGCCTTTCATCATTCCTCTGCCGTGTCCCCTCTGCCACCCACTTCCTCTGCTTCAGGAATCCTCACACCACATCCCCATACCTCTGGTGGCCAATCAGCCATCTCCTATCATCTTCCCTCACTTTGGAACCAGCTCCCCTCTTCCCTCTGCTTTACTACCTCCCTTGGCTCCCTCAGGAATCAGATGAGATGTCTTCCTGCCCATTCTTGCTCCTGTTTACCCTCCCCCAAACAGTTCCCTAGACATTTGTTTAAAAAGTTCAATTTGTTGCTTTTGCCTTATTTATTCATTGTGCACTTCCTCTGGTTATATCGTGTTCTCTGTTTTACATTTTATTGTAACTGTGAACTGTGTCGGTGCTATGTGTTTTGTATCCTCTGTTCTCCTCTCGCAGGTCACACCTGGAAATGAGTCAAGGCTCAGTGTGCCTTACCTGGTCACCAGTTTTCAAATAAATAAAATGCGTGAGATAAATACAGCACATTAATGAAGTATAAGCAGTATTGTGCCTAAATATTGCATTATACTATATAACTCTCTGGTGGCATGCAGAGTTGATATGGTTGTTGGTTAGTCCCACACAGCTCACATTTCCCTGGACTTCTTTTGTAGTTGTGAGGTTTTTAAGAAGAGAGTGCCGGTGTAAAAGCAATTTAAGTTGTGGTCAGCTTTTTATGATACTGGGACACTTCCAGGGGAGTTTTGCAGTTTGTAGTATTTTTGGTAGGCGTGTGTTAAAATAACTATTAAGAAGCTATTGGGAAAAGCTCTTCATATGTATAAACATAATCAGCCCTGTTGCAATTTAATGGCTGCAAATAGAAGAGTTCTGAGAAGTGTTTGTGACCAAGGCAGTTGGGAGATTGAGTGTGAAACTTGTCGAGCCTCCACAGTAATAGTAAAAGAGATACAATGATAAGTGCAAAGGAAGAGAGATACAAAGACAGCAAAGCAAACAGACATCTAAGAACTTTTTCAGAAACTGATTTCTATTAACACGATAACAAAATTGGTGGGCAATTTAGAACTTGAAGGATCCCTGTGTCTTCCAGTTTCAAGGATGGAAAAAATGTAAAATAAAGAAAAGGAAGAAAGTTCCATTCTACAGACATCCATGATTGCTGGTAGTCTAAAAAAAAGGACTTTGATCTTAATTGAACTGGACTTATATTATTAACAAGTTGATTATTTTTAATTACTAACACTGTTAATCTAAGGTAAAATGAATACAAGACATATTAAGAGAGACAGTACTGCTAGCCCGGTGGCACTTAGGGTTGAGGCACTGGATGCAACACCTCGCGCCATGTCGGCGACCCGGGTTCGGGAATGAGCCCAGGCCATCGAGGTTCAGCAGGGGAGGACTGGGATTGAGCATCCACGGACTACTCTCCTAGTCCTGGGGTGGGTTGGGGAATCTCATCATGCTGTAGCAGCCCCTGTGGACGCCCAGGGGCACTACTGGCATCAGTGACAATAGAGGGGAGTGCGGTGGACATCGGCATGTCATGCCTGGACATCATTGCACATCCATGCTCCAGGGGCCAATAAGGAGGAAAATGGCTGGGCGCAACCATGCAGCTTGATGGCCGTGTTCTGTGCCACCCGGAGGACTTTGGCGGAGTCCTGTCAGGGAGGGTCTGAGGCTGTCCTGGCTGGTAGAGGCAGAAGGGGAGCCCTGCAGCAGGATGGCATGACGGCTGTCCCAGATCCTCCTGGGTGCAGTTCGAGTTACCCAGCTCTCTGGCCGGGCGGAGCCAATGGCTGGATGCCCCAAGCCAGAGTGTGCCACAGCAGGGGAGAAAATATGACATGATAAAAAAAAAAAAGAGAGACACTACTATGAAAATGCACAGAAAGGGGCTGGATACAGTGTTTAAAAAAAATACTAATATAAATAAAAAGGAAAAGAAAATTGCTAGCTATATTCTGGCCCCTGGAAATCAAATAGACTTAGTAGGTAGGAAAAGAGGTTTTGAGAATTCAGAGTACAGTTTCACCCCAATTAACATCCTCACCTGTTAGGGTGGGGTGTGGTACACAATTAAGTGAACACCCCTTATTAAAACAGATTACGAGATTTGAAGGTGAACCGGGGTGGTAGCTTACCCTCAAGAGAAGGAAATTAAGCTATTAAAGAGAAGAGAAGTGACTGCATTAAAAATGTAGAGCATGAGGGTAAAGATTCACCTGACTCAAAACTGAAACAAATTGGAAAATTAAGTGCAGAGGTACTTAATGAGAATAAGATCTTAGATGAGGGAACAGAAAATGATAATAGAAAAACTATAAGACCTATTAGTGAAAATGGATCAGGATCTTTTTTACACAATTTTGAAGCATTTATAACACCATATGCTAATAGATCATTTGCTAGACCTGCCTTGAAAATGCCCTCCTGATCTCCTGCATTTATGGAGTAGTAGGGAAAAGGAGCAGGTTCAAGCATTTGTATCCTTTGGGGAAAGTAGGTTTGAGAAAGGAAAAGCTACAAGAACACATGGGAAAAAAAGAGGGTTGAGTGAACATACTGGTTTAGCTTCTGACACTGCTAAACAAGGGCATGTGGGATTAGTTGAAATAAGAGAGATAATAATATATGGGAATCAATTACTGCTAGAGATTTTTGCTGTATTAAAGAGCTCATTTATACAAGAGAGAGAAGACAGTACAAAATCTGTCTTCCAACCCACTTGATATTTGTAAAGAGGTTAAAAACAGGGACAAGATGTAGGAATTGGGAGAAATTGACCCCATAATGGAAACTGAATTAGATCAATTAGAGAGATAAGAGAGGAAATAGGGAGGAAAGAAGAAGGAGATTCAGACTCTGATAAACCAATTAAAAGAACAAAAGACAATACAGCAACTGTCTACCAGGAAAACATGTACAGTTCAAGGAATGGGTAAAGAGACAGAGAAGAAAAGGGGTGCAAGTGTAACAACAAACCATAAGAGTAAAGAAGGACGCAGAAAGATGTATATAGAGGAAGATGATGGGGTGTTACTCCCTATTAGTGAAGAATTTCAAAGAGAAAAAGTCCAGGAAAAGAAGGGGAATAATAACATACAAAATAATGTAGATCCCCAGGAGAAAGGAGATGGAGAAAAGGAAAGAAAAGAGATAGGCTCCTTGGGGGTCTGTACTGGGGATAAACTCTCCAAGGAGCAGAAAACAAGAAAAGGTTGAATAAACCCTACTATCTTCTTTAAGGGAATACCAAAGGCCAAAAATGAGAACTCTATGACCCTTAAAATTGTGGTTTACAATGTCTGTAAGGGCCTGATAGGGAACAAGTTTCACTGGACTGATATTGCATCTGTGTATAGGTACCAAACAGGAAAGAGAAAAAGGCTGGATTTGCCTAGTGACACATAAGCCCAGTAGCTGGCAATTAATTTTGGACTCAAGAACTGAGTTTGAACAGATAGGAGTAAGGGCAGAGGTATTAGTAATCTTCCCTATGAAGGGAAAAGAAAAGGAAAAAGACAAAAAATAGACTCTGGCAGATTTAAAGAGTTAACTAACAGAATAAAAGTGAGATCAAATCAAACTATAAAAGAGGATAACAAATGACATTGAGCCCTCAGAAAGGGAACATGTTATACATACAAATTGAGAAAGTTTGAATGAGAATAGATGGATAAGGGGAAGAAAACTTAGAGGCCCAAGAGTAAATAGCAGTATGATACTAGATAATAGTTCAGTGGTAGAACTATCTTCAACACTGTTTGATATCCTTGTAAGAAATAAATATTACCCTTTGGAGCCAGTGATCAAGGTGTGTTGACTAAAAAGTAATAAGAATAGGGAAGTACAACTGAAAAAAGGTAGAACATCTATTTTATCCTGGAATGTGGCAGTTCTAGCGGATAAAATGAAGGATATTGCATGGAAAGAATTATTCACAAGTTAATAATAATTATGTTACAAGAGACTTGGGTAACTAATTACAATAACTGTCTACAAGAGGGCTATCAGTCTTGGGGCATAGAGGCTCAGAGAAGCTTTAAGTTTGGAAGGCCCTCTGGGGGAGTTTGCACACTTATAAATATAAATGCAAGTTTTGAAACCAAGTGTTTTTATAAGAATGAGAACCATTTTACTCTGGGCCTGGAGTTACAAGAAATGGCTTCATCCTATGTATTGTCTAAACATTTATTTTGTTCCACAATCTAGGACAGCTGCCTGTAACAGGGCGCAGGAATATGTGGGCAATCAGATAGCATAACACAGTGACTGTCTTTTATATAGTTCAAAATTTATTATAGAAATTCACATCTACTTCCAAAGCAGGACATGTTCCATCAACAAGGCTCCTTGGAATTCACGTCAATCCTTAGAGGGACACATCTTATATAGTAGTTTAACATCACTCGAAGTACTCTCCAGACCCTCCTTTCTCATCTCTCTCCTAGTCGCATCTAAAATCCCTAAAGACTATCTATTCTTTTATATCATTCAGTAATCAGGTGATGCATTAACTCCACCCACTGAAACATTTTGAATTTAATTTCTTTTCTTCAAACACTGCATCATTATTTAATTTAATTAACATAAACACATTTTTGTTACTCTAGCTATTTACATGCTATCAGCAGAATAAATTATAATAGTTTTAGATGTCTTTATATTCATTTTCTAGTGTGAAAAAGAACCACCCCTTTAACAAAAGTATAAAGGAATTCAGGGAGCGGCCGGCCAACTCCCAAAATAGCACTAAATGCCGAAGAGACCGGACACCAAGAACTCCCCAAAACGCTGACCACAAAAAAAAAAACATCCTCACTCCCAAAAAACAGGAAAACGTCTCACCTCAACTAAGGAGGGTATGTAGGATTCTATCATCTTTACTTAAATATAAAACCCTCCATCTAAAGTAAATTAAAGGGCTAAATACTCTCGCACCAGAGCGCAAATCCAAATGGGACAGGAATTAACAACGCTACTTTGTAAACTGACGAAATTGTCTGTCTGAGAAATACTCCATTGCAACACACCAGCCTTTGGTAAACGGCTGGCCTATTAGCAGACAAAGTTTTAAAATCCATGTCTAGAGCCGACAACCAGACCGAGGGGTTTCTGAGCAAAAGAAAACCTTTTATTTAAGCAAAAAACAAACCCCCGGTTATGTCCTGAGAAAATAAAGATTTATTTTTTAGCCCTCTCGCACATTCTAGAGGTACAAAGCGGGGAACAACACAACCTGAAAAAGGACGTGATTTCCCCATAATGAGTTCTATCTCGCATGTTCGCGAGGTCGAATTAAATAAACAACTCGGACTGACAATGCATCTTCTATTCAACGGAACAGAAGATAAAAATGAGAACTTTTAAAGATTAAAGATAACAAGTCTAAGCGAATGATTTAAATCACTCACCACTTTGAATTGCCGAACGAAGGGGGGGGGGCGTTTGACTCAGGAGCTAGCTAAACAATTAAGCAATACAACCAAGAAAACAGTTGCTCTCAAAAAGCGTGATATATGTAGGTGGCCAGGCTACACACACAAGGAGGGCAGTCGCTTTCTTAGCAGAAAATGACTACAACCAAAAAGCAAGCTGCTGCAAACCAACTTATAAAAGAATAAAATATAACAACCCTACTATAACTGCAGCCATCCCCTTGTTCATTATCATTTTTGTTTTCTATATTTAACATAAACTCCCTTACTCAAACACCTGATTTTAAGCTTTTCCCCATGACTTCTCCCAACATAGGGCAAAAAGGAAAAATATCTAACACGAATTATAAAGCCCCCTTTCCATCACAGAAGCACTCTGTGACACTGCCATGGAGAGAAAAATGGAAATATTAAAGGAGTTGATAGTTCAAATACAAGAACAATACCAAGGGGTGACCATTATCATAGGAGAGGACTTTAATGCAAGAGTGGGGATAAACTCTGAAGCTCTGAATTACTCTTGTAATCTGGATGATGCACTAAATATTCCGGTAAGAGCTTCACAAGATCCTAGATTGAATAAGCAGGGACAAATGCTTCTAGATGTGCTGAAAGCTACAAATATACAAATTTTAAATGGCAGATATCCTAGAGATAGATCTGGAAGCCTTACCTGTCACTCAAAGAAAGGAAGACGTGTACTGGATTACTTTTTGATTGATGCATATTCTTTTCATACAGTGAGATATATGACAGTTTTGGATATCTGTAATAGTGATCACTTCCTAATAACCCTTAGTCTGAATCCTGTGTTTCTGAGAGGGACAAGGAGAGAGAATGTAATAGCAATACTATTAGCAGATGAACACTTGCAAATATTTATTTATTTATTTATTGAATTTTGATGACCGGGTAGGCCCACTGGGCCCCGGAGGTCCCTTTTTCAGGGGCGACCCGGGAATAACAGTACATAAACTTGGTATGCAATAGTACATATACAAGTTATTGGCATGCGGCAATCATACATATATGTGAAGCAGAACAGTCTTTTCTATCGGTTACATCACATTATTTCAGTGCAACATATGACTATGTCTCTAAGAACCCTCCTTGGAAGTTCAGTGGGGGGGAGAGTTCGCTGACGAGTTAGTGCTGCCACAATCTATATAGCTATATATATATATATAATAAAAAAAGGATTAAGTGGACATCAGAAATGCAACAAGTTGTAAGAGATACCACTCATGATTAAGATTTTATGAGCTATAGGGACGTCTGTATTAATTGGTTAGACTTGCAAAATAAATTCGAGAGGGATAAAACTTCAAGTCCAAAGCAAGGAATTAACATCTGTGGAGTTTTTGAGGAAAAAGTGCTAACCACAATGGGAAAGTTTATGGGGAAGAAAACTTCAAAACCCCAGGGGGGTGGCTAAATGGTTTGACACATGGTGTGTTGGGGCAAGAGGTACAGTAAATATGCATGGAATGCGAATGAAACAAATACAGGTCTTCGAGGACAGAATTGCATTTATCAACTTAAGAAAGGAATATAGAGTGCTGCTGAGTGCTAAAAAGGTGAAATACTTGCCTGCCCGGTGGCGCAGAGAGCTGAGGTGCTGGTGCCTTACCTCATGCCATGCTAGCGACCCGGGTTCGGGAATGGCCTCAGGTCACTGGGGTGCCAGCTTGGGGGGGGTTGGAGTGGGATTAAGCCATAGCTCTCCCCTCCAAAGGGGTGGATGCCCACCCATCTGTAGTCCTGCTCCCACTGGGTGGAGGTCCGGTGAGCATGTAGGCAGTACGAGTGGTGACAAAAAGTCAAGGGAGGAGCAGAAGGGACCATCGGATCCTGGCATGTGCATGCACATTCCATGCATGTACACACATGTGTATGCCGTGGCCTGGGGGGGGTAGGGAGAAAAACGAAAATTAAAAAAAATGTATATAAAAAAATAAAAGGCTGAAATACTCAGCAATGCTTTGGCAAGTACTACAAACCTCAATATTCAACAAGAACACTAAATTATTTTGGAACTTAGTAGCTCATGGTACTTGTACTATTAGATCCAACACAGAAGCACATATTACCCCAAATGAGTGGGTAATGCATTTTAAAAAAGTATATAGAGTTCAGGATGAGCCCATTGCATTTATACAAAGTTCTAACAGGAGAGGAGCTGAGCATGATACAATTATAGATAGTATATGAGCTGAATTTACAGTGGAAGAGGTTGTTCAGGCAATTAAAGCCCAGAAAAATAATAAAGCCCCAGGTATAGATAATGTGGAGGCTGAAACATATCGGGCAGACCTTGTTTGGTGGGCAGAAATATTGACACATCTGTTTAACTATATGGTAAAATATGAGATAATTCTCGGGAGTTGGACCACCGGAGTGGTGGTTCCAATACATAAGAAGGGGTCACTAACAGACCCAGGCAATTATTGTCTGATCACACTACTGTGTATTAGCTCAAAACTGTTTGCTAGACTTCTATTAACTAGGTTGGAAACATAGGTGGAGGAATTTAAAGTATTGTCTGTATTCCAATCTGGCTTTAGGTATCAAAGATCTACCTTGGACCCTATTTTTATCCTTAACCACTTTACTGATAAAAATGTAAAAATAAATAAAGGAAAGTTGTAAGTGGCCTTTATTGATATAAAGACCACTTTTGACAGTATTAACAGAAACCTTCTCTCGGAGATGATGGAAGGAAAGAAGGTGAACGGTAAATAACTATCACTAATCAAAGTTGTTAAATACAGATACAAAGGTGATTATTAGGCACAGTAAAGATGGGCTACAACAGACCCTTTGGACATTAGATTTGGGGTAAGACAAGGGTGCATATTGGCCTCTTCCCTTTTCAATAGATATAGATACAGATACAGATATAGATATAGATATAGATATAGATATAGATATAGATATAGATATAGATGGAAAGGTTAGTAGAAGAACTTCAGCAAGTGGAAACTTTTGCTCCCACTTGTGGGGGTATACCAGTAAAAAATGTGTTATACGCAGATGACACGATTATAATGTCCCAAACTCCGCTTGGTCTTGAAGAGCTATGCTGTCAAATATGAACTCCTTAACAAATCTAGACCTGGAACTGAACATACAGACAATTAAAATTTTGTTTTTTGAGAACAGGAATAGTAAATTAAAATAATGAAAAATCATAAACCATATTTTCCAAAAAGTAGATAATTATACCTATCTGGGAGTGTGGATGACAAAGAGATAGCTCTGAGCTCTACATATTAAAAGATGAAAGAAAAGGCCACTAAGTCATTGTTGGCCATCAGTCGATTTGCTAACACATATGCAAATAAATTCTCACACAGTGCAAGTGAAGTGCTTTGAGGCTAAGATATCTGCTCAAATTTTATACGCCTTGGAAAGTCGGGGTATTTTAGGTAACACAAATGACCGTGAAATAGTACAACATCAGTTTCTTAAAACTCTTTTAGGTGTATCAAGATATACACATAGTGCAGTTATTAGAGCAGAAACAGGGATCTACTCAATTTACACCAGGATTCAAAAGAAAGCAATTAATTTTGGGCATAGAATTAACACCCTAGTCCATCCAAATTTAGTAATGGTTTGTCTTGCTGAGGACATCTAGTAAAGGGGAACATTATTGGAGTACCAGGTTGAATAACTGCCTTAATGAAATGGGACTTGAAAGAGACTATATCCTTGGTTAGGGAAAGGGTTTACTGATTTTTTAGGAGTTTAGCTATACAAAGGACATTAGACTTGGAAGCTTCCCAAGACTTTGCAACCATTCATGAGTGTTGGGACATGAAACTATATAAAAATATTAAAAAAGATTTCTCTACTAAAAAATATCTTTGTTCTGTGATAATGCTGCACAGAGAAAAGCACTGTGTAGACTGAGAATGGAACAACTTGAGCCTGTGGTAGGCCATATGATGGGGAGGGGGGAAATTATCTTTTCATGCCACTGTAATATGGAGATCAGACTTGAGGTGCCTCACCAGTTATTTGAATGCCCTCTTTTAACCAAGGATAGAGATAGATAGATAGATAGATAGATAGATAGATAGATAGATAGATAGATAGATAGATAGATAATGCCCCTATTTGAGACAGTTGTTTATTTATTTATTTATTTATTTTATAAATCAGATTTACAACCTTTGAGTCAGAGACTCATTTACAAAAGCACCTCATCGCAGGGAAGGTAGACAACACATGATAGTGAAATAAAACAATGGGGGAAGATACAGGTGAGGTACAGAAAAAAGAATATACACAGCAATTTCAAAATAATACATAAATGAGGAAAATCAGAGATTTGCACTTAATTGCAGATTCGACCAACATTCATAAGACAATAGGCCTGCTCTAGTGTGTCTATGGAGCAAGTCCTGGGCAGAGTGAGGACCGTGGCCTCCAGTGAGCGGGGGGAGGTTTGGGGGGGTTGAAGAGGCAGTCCGAGAGGACATTGTCAGATACAGAGAGCCGGAATTGAGAGGAATGATGCAGTGGAAAAGGCAATATGTATTATGAGTTCACAGCATGAACCAGTTTTGTTTGCATTAGCAAAATTTGCACAATCTGTATTGTATAACTTTATTTATAAAAGATAAATTTACTCAGGTGACGAGCTTACGTTGGGTAGCGAACTATATTAATATGTGGAGGGAAGTTATACTGAATTATACTGTCTTATCTAACTTTATTATCTAATTTATTTATGTACAACAAAGGTTTGTTAGGGAATTCATGTTTAGAATAATGGTTTTCTGTATGTTTATGTTGTTTTTACTGAACATTGTATGTTTTTAACATGTTACAAAATGTTTTATATACATGTTTTAAAGGGACATTGTCAACCTCCTTAAGCCTTATAGTGACCCTTGTTTAAAAAAACACATTTTATGATTGCTAACATTCTGTAAAGACTGCTGATATAGCTAGTAGTTTGATTCTGATTCTTTTTTTTCTTTTAAAAAAGTGAAAAACAGACTGCCCACCATACTGGTGTTACCACACCAAAACAGGTTGTTTACATTCCTTGATGAACTCCCACTGCATCTTTCCTGAACTTGGGAACACCTCCAACACAGTCTAGCCACTCATGATGCACTGGCAGTTTTGGTGGCTACTGTCTCATGTGTGACTGCACTGTTTACTGGTGCTTTTAATGTTTAGGAAGTAATCAAGAAGAAGTGATTCAGAATTGTAAACAAATCAAGGTTGTTTATAAATATACATTATCATGCATTGCCGTTCTACTAAACAAGGAGACAGACAAAACAAACAGCATCATCAATGAATTTTAGAGAAGGTAAGCAATCATAAAATGTATTTTTTTAACTAGAAATAATATGATGCAAAACAGGTTGACAGTGTCCCTTTAAAATAAACTTGACTTGACTTGATTTGTACTATATATAGTATATGGCTAGGGCTTACTGTGTATAGCATTCAGTTGCTCTCTAAAAGCTGTTGTAGGACAGTACAAAAGTCATGGAAAGTTTTTGTAGTATCATTGTGACATCACAATGATACTACTACAACTTTCCCATTTCCTTTGAACTGTACCCATTCCTCATTAGAGTTAGGGAGATCGTTTTGAGGTGCACAAGTTATAGTAATAGCACCTCCCTCCACCATCTCATGTCCGATAATGCCCAGTGAAGTAGTTAACTACTGTATTTGATTTTGCAGTAATGCATGTGTGTCCCAGTGGACCAGGCTGGCAGCAATTCCTTCATGGCAGTATGGAGCTGTAATGAAAGCCACACCGCAGCTCTCTGAAAACAAACACCCTGTAATTTGGGGTAAGAATCGATTTTAAAAAATGTATTCCACTTCTTACTGGTGGGTGGATGACTGAGTGAATGAGTGGGTGGGGGGAGATGAACAAGCGAGTGGGCATGTGAAGCTATAAGCTGGGAGGGACAGGGGTACAAACTGGCAGCCAGCTCTATCTAATGTTTTGAACCATATACTATATAAAATAGTAAATGGTCAACAATACACAAACAAGGACTGTTTTGTAAGATATATATACACTATATAAAATAGTATATGATCAACCATACACAAACAAGGGCTGTGTTTCCATCTTCACTCTCGAGGTCCCTATGATGTCATCTCAGCTCCTCACTAGAAACACAGCCTTGATGTATATGGTTGCCCATACACTATTCTATATATAGTGTATAGCGAGTGGTTGTTCTGCATGGGTTTCCATGCCAGCTAAAACCTTGTTGTACCACAGTTCAAAAAACTATACAACAAACATAACCAAAACTAAAAAAAATATAAAATGGCACACATTAGTAAAAATATAAAATAAAGTCAGGCTGTGGCCACATATGACCCCCTTAAAGTACTGTCAGTTCCATACCTTTGTACAATGCTTTCCAAAACTTCTAAGGAAGATGCCTGAATAATATCCTGAAAACCCATGTAATTTCCCTCTGTTCCCCTTACCATGTATATATTTTTTATTTTATCTCATCACCTGAAAAAAATATTCTTTATTCAACTTTCATTTGGAATTTTTCAATTATTTATAAATGTAATTGTTTTACAATTTTCTAAAAATGTTCTGTTTTTGTTGTGTGTGCATCATATAATGGTGTTTGAGGTTTGAAACAATATTGATAATAGTTCTTGCATAGTCCATGATGAATTCTAATTTAGGCAATTAACTTTTTGCAATCCATGGACTCAGGACCTAGCTCACCCTATCACTTCCTCATGTTTCTTCCCTGCCCGCTGAGATTCTATATCAGCTATAGAGAAATATATTGAATGTGGATATGTGCTTCTTTAAATACATTATGGTACAGTATCTGCTCCTAATATTAGTACCACTTATATTAAGTAGAATTTAAATAACAGAGGCCAATATGAGTAGGACATTTGTTGATACTGATAAGCATTTATAATTCTGAGGGGGGAGCAGCTCATCAGCACATTATAAATGCATAGGGAGAGGCATCACCAGTAGAAAACAGGAAGCTGTTATCCCTCTGTACAGACAGCTGGTGAGACCCCATCTGGAGTACTGCATGCAGTTCTGGAGACCCAGTCTCTGCAAAGACATAGACAGGATGGAAGCTGTCCTGAGGAGGGCAACTAAAATGGTGCAGGGTCTGCACCAGAAGACATATGAAGAGAGACTTAAGGAGCTTAATATGTATAGCTTCGAGGAAAGGAGGGAGGGGGGAACATGATAGAAACTTTCAAGTACCTCAAGGGAATCAACAAAGTCCAAGAGGGTAGCATCTTTCAAAAAAAGAGGTGTGCAAGAACAAGGGGCACAATTTGAAGATGAGGGTGGCTCAGAGGTAATGTAAGGAAGTATTTTTTCACAGAGAGGGTTGTGGATGCATGGAATGGCCTTCCGGAGGAGGTTGTGGAGTCAAAAACAGTGGTGGAATTCAAGCATTCATGGGACAGTCATAAGGCAATTCTAGGGGGTGGGGGTAGGAAGAAGTAGGCTGCTGGTTAACTAGGATCTGCAGCTTATCCATTAGGTAGGGAAATGGGCAGACTGGGTGGGCCAAGCGGTCCTTATCTGCCATCAAATTCTATGTTTCTATGTTTCTATGGATATGAGAAAGCCTGGAAGCTGACTGACTGAAGCAGTCTTTGACCAGTGACGATGTCTCAGTATATCATTAAATTTCAAAACTGATTACTAAGATCAGCAATTTCCTGACACTTTGGGGCCATTTCATAATTTCAATAGTATACTTCATGGTGGGTTCTATCATGGGATATCATCACTTCTTGGGTGGTTGAAAGCACTTAGCATTGCCTCATGCCCGACAACGCACCCAAGGCGTGATGATATCTCTTGCTATATCATACCCTGTTGTGTATTATTGCTTCAGGAGAAATCAATCTGCCCAGCTCTTCTGTACTGTAGATAGATTACCAAGCCCAACCTTTCTTCAGCTGGTAAGAGTTGGTTCATTGGCTAAGTACAAAGAGTTTGCTCAATTCTTCTCAGATAGTGTCCTCTATTCAGGCCAGGATTTCAACAAGTGGGATCTCATAACCCGATGGAATTGGGTCTACTATACTTGGTACTACACTAGGTAGGTAGACAGAAGAAGGCATTAGCCCATCAAGTCTGTCTCCCGCCTTAGCAGGGCCACTTTATTGAATCATTATTTAAGAGATAGTTATCTATTCTAGTTTTAAAAGTGTCTATTGAGTCAGCAAACACTTCTTCATGAGGTAGTGTATAACAAAGCATCACTGCTCTTTATGAAAAATAATCCTTCCTGTTGTTTTACTTTGAGAATTCCATCTTAATCTGTTTTTTGTGGCATCTTACATTTATTTCCCTAGTACTGAGTCGCAGTTCCAGACTGTTCATTAGCTCATTGTCCCTGATAATTTTGCATATTTGTAGCATATCACCACTTCCTCTTCTTCTCTCCAGGGTGTACAATCCTAGTTCCTCCCATCTTCATTTATACTCCTTATCCTTAAGCTTAGTGATCATTTTAGTAGCTGTGTGCTACATCCTCTCAATGTTGTTTATATCCTTCCGCAGGTATGGACTGCATAATATGGAACAGTAGTCCAGGTGTGGTCTAATATATGTTGTATACAATGGAAGTATGCAGTTTTTGTCTCTAGAAACAAATGCTCTTTTGATACAGCCTAGACTTTTGTTTGTTGTCTTAATGACCTTGTCACAATGTTTACCAAACTTAAGATCGTTATTAATTATTATTCCAATGTCATTTTCACTATCCACTTTCCTTAATATTTTGCCATTTAGTTTATATTTTAATTATTTTTGTTATCTTGTCCCAGATGCATGATAATGCATTTTTCTAAATTAAAGCTCATACCATTCTTTTGTGCCCACATTTCGGTAGCTTCAAGATCTTTTACTAGATTAATTATTTGATCATCAGTACTTACTATGGCCCCTAGCTTTGTGTTGTCCGCAAACTTCACTAGCCAGATATTAATCTGTTTGTTCATATCACTTATAAAAAGGGTAAACAAGGCTGGGCCCAACACCAACCCCTGAGGAACCACACTAGTTACGTTTCCAGGCTTGGACAAGATGCCTCTTATACTTACCATTTAGGTCCTACTATCCAACTAGCCAAAGATCCATGTTAATAATGTATTGTCTAGTCCCATCCTACAGAGCTTCTTAATCAGCATATTGTGTGACACTTTATCAAATGCTTTTTGGAAGTCTAAGTATATTGTGTCCACAGGGGAATTCTTATCCAGAGCTTGACTCACTTTTTTTCATAAAAAACTAGTGTGTCAGTTGCACAAGGTCTATTTTTGCTGAATCCAGTCTGGTTATTATCTATTAATTTTTTAGAGATCCTGTCTGCTTCAAGCATATCTTTAATTACAGTTTCCATTAGCTTGTTTAAAATTTAAGTCAGACTTATAGGCCTATAATTAGAGGTAACAGTCCTGTCTCCCTTCTTAAAAATTGGCACAACTATTGCCTTTTTCCAATTCTCTGGAATCTCACCTGTCTCCAGGGACCTATTGAACAAGGCCATCAATGGTTCAGCTATCCACACCCCAATTTCTTTGAGTAATCTAGGATTAAGCTTGTCCGGGTCAGATGATTTGGTAATTTTGGTTTTATTTAGATGGGTTTTTTTCACCTCCATTTCAGTAATAATATAGTTTATGTTGCTAGGTGTAATCACTGATGTATTTTCTACTATACTTCTATTTCCTCCCAGAGTGTTGCTAGATTTATTATAGACTGAGCAAAAGCAATTATTGAAAGCCTCAGCCATTAATTTAGGTTCAGAGGGAAGGATTTTCAAAACATGGCACAGGGTTTGCATACAGCCCTGCACCACAACACTTTGGTTCTCACAGTGCACCAAACCCTTCCCCTGCAACTGCACTTGATTTTACAATCTCCAATGCAGTTGTGACAATTTTCACAAATTACGGCAGTTTGCGCCAAATATTTAGTGCAAACTCTGTAAAACAGGCCCCAAGGATTGCCATAAGTTAGACCAGAAAAAGTTGGTCTAACTTGCAATTGCTATATGGGATAGAATCCCATTAGATCACCTCAAGCCCCATGCTCCATATTATCAGTACACCGGGACTTGTGGTGATCTAGGGCATTGGAAAATCCTGCCCAGAAACTTTTTTCTGTTCCTCAGTTAGTGGTCCAATAGGTCTGTTTGTTGCTCTATTATTAACATAAGCAAAGAACGATTTCCCATTATCATTGGTATAAGCATTTCGAAATTCAAGTTTCTTTCTTTCTCTTCTGATCATGTTTTTACAAATTTTGTTTTCCAGTTTCATGACTTTATAAGCAGATCTTTTTTGCTCAATTGTTTCTTTATCTTATGTGTAAACCACCGAGGTACTTTGCCCTTTCTGTTATACATAGATTTGTCAGGTGTGACAAGTTCCTCCAATTCCAATATTTTGTTCCAAGAAAGGTCTGCATTTTGGGTATTACATGTTTGCTTCTAGTCCCATTCTATTACCTTAAAATAGCTCTAAAATCAGCCTTAAAATAATGTTTGGTAACAGTGATATCCTTAACTCTTTTAGTTTGAATTGCAAAATTTAAATAGCACCATGTTGTGGTCACTATTACATAGGGGATCTAAAACTTAAACTTTTTCACATCATCTGTCTGGTCTGCAATAAGTAAATCCAATGTGTTATTCATTCTGGTGGGTTTATTGACCATCTGGTATAAGCCATTTTTGATCATCGTGTTTATGAACAACTGTTCATTTAAGTTTGATACTGTTACATCATCATATTTAATACCTGGGAGGTTGAAATCTCCTAGCAATAAAATTTCCCTTCTTTGGGCAGTGCTAGAAATATTGTGCAACAAGTCTGAATGTTCCTGCCCATTAGTATCAGGAGATCTATAACAAATTCCAGCAGTTAGTTTTTTACCCTCATTTCTGGTGATCTCAGTCCACAGCATTTCCAGATTGGTCTCATTAGAAGTATTATTTGTTAAATTATTACATACAATATTCTATTTTATGTAAAGTGCCTCTCCACCATCCCTTCTATCAATTCTATCTTTAAAAAATAGTCTGTAACCTTTGATGTCTCTGCTCCAACCTGTATGTTCAGTCCGCCATGTTTCTGTGATTGCCACTAAGTCAATGTTCTTATCCTCCAGAAGTATCTCTAGCTCAGTTTTTTAATGATATTTAGACTTCTTGCATTTGCTAGTAGAATATTTAAACCATGATTTTTATATAGTAAGTGTGTAGTTGTTTCCTACTATACTCTTATTTCTCACCTTTCTCCCCTATTTTTCTTTAGCTTAAAGAAAAGGTATTTATGCTTTCAAAAAAGATACTACCCAAGATTTTACTACCCTTTCTGTTTAAGTGCAGGCCTTCTTGACAAAACATTTCACTGCTTCCGTTAAAGATTTCCCATGTTTTAATGCATTTTATATCGCTTTCTAAGCTCCACTTTCTTAGCCAATTCTTTTTTTCTTATTATCTTTTTATTTCTCCACACATTAGCTCTGGGTACAGATAGTATTCTGAAAAGATTACCTAGCAGTTGCAATCATCTACTGTTTTTTTAAGGCCTTAAAACTGCTCATGATTTCCTTCTCTTGCTGTCTCCCCACACTATTTGTTCCCACATGGATTAGAGCTACAGGTTTAACTTTTGATGGTTCAATTATGTTAGGCAACATATTTCGGATATCATTTATTTTTGCCCCAGGCAAACTGTTAGATGTGATGTTCTCTTTATCTCCTTTTGCGGAATAGCTGTCAGTATATTTAATCATACAATCCCCCAAAATGAACATTTGTTTAGGGTGATTTTCCTTATTTCCATCATTTGTAGTTTCCTGAACTAGAGCATTTTTATCATGGTGGTCTGTTGGGACTGTCTCATTGTTGTTCACTAATTCTAATAACTTTTGGAACTGGTCCTCTATTTGTTCAAGCAGATTTATTAGAGGAGTGAATTGATTTTATCTTTCTATCTGGAAGTTGATAGCACTCCTTCCTCTTCTGATTTTTTTTGTTATTTGCTACTATACTCCAGTCTTCAGTCTCATCGCTTACTGAATCCCTTTGCCTTTTTTATTCCCTTCATTTGAATTTTCAGTGGTACTGCTTTCTGAGTGTTATTAATTCTAATTCCATCTTGTTTACTCTTTGTTTTTTTAATTTTCCTAGCTCAGTGCATTGATTACAGGTACAAACAGAAAGGTATGTGTTGGGTTCAATGCTGAATGTATTGCAAAGTATACATTGTATCCCCAGTACACCATTTGCTAAGGTCACTATGCTCATATCTATGTTGGTAGCATTTTCATTTACTTAATTAACTGTAGTTTGTCAGAGTTTCCTAGCAACCTCTCTGTAGCTAGACTTTATTGACCCCATTTGCTACTGGTCAAACTATACAAGAAATGCTTAGATCACTTCCCTAGGGTTGGAGATGGGTGTTATAGACAATACAGTTACCCCCTGGTGGTACACAATGGGCTCCTATCAATACACTCCTAGTTAATCCTTTTAGGCCTTATGTTGCTAAAATATATTTTTTATACATGGTTTAATTTTTATATTCAAAGTTACAAGGTTCGTGGCCTCCTTCCCAACTTCACCGGCTGACACAGGCAGACGTGCTTGCCTCTACCTGCGTGTCACTTCAACCCTGAGTTCACCTCCACTAGCAGAGGCAGTCCTTTTATATACTCAGAACAGGAAGTGGAAGTCTATGACTTCCTGTTTCACAAATTTGTTTGTAACAACTTAAAATCTGCTTTTATGGCTGTACTCTGTCTTTAAAAAGGTATAATAACACCACAGGAGTGCATCAAAGGGCTTCTCCAACTGTAAAATGCTTACAGCAGCAGCCCCACAGTTTGGGGGGTCAAAAGGTCACAAACTTGATCATTTTCCAGTTTAAAACACCATTAAAAATACACCAGCACAACGGTGGTTAAAAGCTTTAGCCCCAACAGGTTCTCCAAGGGATTACCTAGTACAATTATCTTTGTTCTTCGTGGATGCACTCAGCTGTCTTGGGTAAAGTTTCAGTTTGGATGATTATGATGAAAGAGGTCTGTGAGGTGATTTTGGAGTTGTGGCCCACTTTTTTGTGAACTAGACCCAGGCCCCAGGCATCTACTAGTGAGCTGTGTGGGATTTTTGAAGTCAGTGCTTCCTGGAATAGTTTGGTGCTCTCTTTCAAAGGTGTTCTTCAAGTTGCATTGAAAAATGTTCTGGTTCAGTATGTTCTGAAGAAATCATCCTTGGACCTGGGTATTCTAGCGAATTACTGCCCTGTCTGTAACCTACCTTTTTTAGGTAAGGTTACTGAGAAAGTTGTGGCACTGCAGCCTGAGGTGCACCTCATAGTACATGACATCTTCGAACTTCTCCAGTTTGATTTTAGATCCAGACATAGCAGTGAGACAGCATTGGTCAGGCTACATAATGACCTCCGGTGGCAAGAGAGAGGAGTGAATGGTCAAGTCTCATTCTCCTCAATCTCTCCTTAGCACTTTGACACTGTAGACCATGGGGTGCTGTTAGATAATCTGAGGGAGTACAGAGGACTCACTGTCACTGTCACTGTCATTTGCTGGTTCGAGTCCTACCTCAGGGATAGGATGCTGAGGGTGATGATGGGAACTTTATCCTCATCGCTGATGCCCCTACTCTGTGACATACCTCAAGGTGTGGATCTCTCATCCATGTTGTTTGCAGTGTACCTGCTACCCCTGGGGAGGATAATTCAACAATACAATTTGGGTTTCCACTGCTATGCAGACAATACTCAGCTGTATTTGTCTTTTGCAACCAGGTCACCTGGTGCCATCAAGGTGCTGAATTTGTTCCTGTCTGAAATTCATAAGTGGATGGAATCTAGTTGGTTTAAACTTAACCTGGACAAGACTGGGGTTCTGGTGATTGAGCCAGATTGGTGGAGGGGGGCAGAAGTAGTCATGAGAGAGATAGAACTTCAGCTCAGGTCATCTAGGCTGTTGACTTCTGCAAACATGAAAAATCTGGGAGTCATTTTTGATGATCGGCTGAAACTTGAGGCTCAGGTGTCTTCTGTAGTCAGAAGTAGTTTTTACCATCTTAGGCACATCAGCAGGATTAAGACCCTTATCCCTCCTGAAGATCTGCCAACAGTAGTGCATGCATTTGTGATATCCAGGTTGGACTACTGTAATGTGCTGTACCTCAGGATAAATGGAGATACCCTATGACACTTACAGCTGGTGCAGAATGCTGTGGCCAGGTTGCTGACTGGCCTTCCAAGGTTCAGTCATGTGACCCTGGTCCTGCACGATCTGCACTGACTGCCTGTGAAGTGGCATGTTACCTTCAAGGTTGGTTTACTGACCAACAAAACCCTACATGGGTTGGGTCCTGACTATATGTCGGAGCTTCTGCATCCTGTCTAGTCCTCGCTCCCCCTTTCTTCCACTGAGGAGGGTCTCCTCTCAGACCCAAGAGTCTGGCTGAAATCTTCTGGGGATTGGACATTTGAAGTGGCCAGCCCTTTGCTACAGAATGCTCTCCCTGGGACACTGAGGGAGGCCCTCTCCATGGAGGCCTTTAAAAGGGTGTTAAAGGCATACCCGAGCAGACAGGCTTTCAGGGACCAGGATTAGTCTTCGGTATTCATTTTGATACAGCTGCTGTTTTTTAACAGAGTGATTGTAATTTATTTATTTACTGCATTATTGATTTTAAGCTGTTCTTTTTACAGTAGAACCCTGATTATCCAAACCTCCCTATTAAGAAACTCCCTATCTAACGAACTCGGGCTGTGTTGCCCAACTCTAACCACTAACTCTTCTTGACGCTGCTTCTGATTGCGGACAACCAGTCCAATATTAATCAGCAGTCACCTGACAAGCACTTTAGTCAAATGGGAGCTCTACGTGCATTCAGGTATATTAGTTCAGGAGTTCAGGAGAATCATAATGACAATGAAGAGGAAGAGGACAGTGCTCACTGTGGCATAAAAACTAAGAATTCTCAAGCACCTTGAGAATTGCAAATGGCCCATTTCCCTGGCTGCAGAATATGGGATTGGGAAATCAACAATAACAGATATAAACAAAGGAAAAGTTACGTTCCTTTGCAATGACAATGGAAGGCTCATTTGGAACCGAGAGCCAAAGAAACATGCAAGTGTGTGCCAAGGACAGCCGTGATGCCACAATTTATCTGTGGTTCCAGCAAGAGCGAGAGAAAGGAACATCCATCTCTGGGCCAGTCTTGAAGGAAAAGGCACTCATTTTCCACCAGAAACTTGGCTGCCAGTCTCCCTTTGTTGCCAGTGATGGTTGGCTAGACAGATTCAAAAGGAGACATGGCATCAGGTAGTTACAACTATGTGGAGAAAAATTAAGTGCCACAGATGACAGTGTCACTCCATTCACAGAGCAGCTGTTGGAGCATGTAACAAGAGAATCCCTTACTCTCAATCAGCTGTATAATGCTGAGGAGATAGGATTGTTTTGACTATCTCTACCTGACAAGACCTTGGTCAGCAGAACCAAAATGGAAACATCTGGATTTAAGAAGCAGAAAAACCCGGCCTGGTGGAGCTGAGGGTTGAGGTGCTAGACGTCACACCTCGTGCTACACTGGTGACTCGGGTTCGGGAACGAGCCCGGGTCGGCAGGGAGGGGAAAGGATTGAGCATCCCTAGGACTGCTGTCCTTCCCTGGGGAGGGGGGATCCACCTGCCAATGCACTGGTGACCTCTAGTGGAGACTGGAGGTACTACAGTGTACGGCCACAAGTTGCTGGGGATTGGAGCTGTGGCGGACATCATTCGGGGGTGCGTGGGAGCATGCACCAGCTGAGCTGGATGTCATGGCACATCTGAGCTCCAGGGACCAGGCCACGGACCCCTCAATTTCTGGAACCTAAACAGTTTCTCAGAAATCCTCTATACTGCAAGGGATCCAGCGTGCCTTGACCAGGCCATGGACCCCTCAATTTCTGGAACCTAAACAGTTTCTCAGAAATCCTCTATACTGCAAGAGATCCAGCATGCCTTGACCAGGCCACAGACCCCTCAATTTATGGAACCTAAACAGTTTCTCAGAAATCCTCTATACTGCAAGGGATCCAGCATGCCTTGACCAGGCCATGGACCCCTCAATTTCTAGAACCTAAACAGTTTCTCAGAAATCCTCTATACTGCAAGGTACTAGCCCTGACTTTTGGATTTGGTACCGGTGGAAGCTGATTTCCAAGTGGCCCATACTATCTCCTGCTGAACACATCTCTAACTACTGTATCTCCCTCTGTGTCTCTAGTTGAATTTATGTGCCAGGGTTTAATAATTTGTTTAATCCTTACAGTCATTTTAAGTTCTGAGTTGATATTAGAAGTGAATTTTGAGCTTTTTTTTTTTTTTTGACTTTTCCATTAGCGGATTATATCCTCTCACCACTAGAGGGCTATATCTCTATCTCTATCTCTATCTAGTACGCAAGCCATGTGGGTTCTCTCTGCCTTTCTCTCACCTCTCCTCCTTCTCTTTCTCCTTGCCCCGCCCCCCCTTCTCTCTCCCTGGTCCTAGCCACCCCCACCCCACCCTGCCCCTGCCACCTCTACTCTGGTTTCCACTGCTACTCCAAGGGAACTCTCCACTTCCACTCGAGACTTGTGCTTGGTGCACCATTTGATTATTCCTGGTTACTTACCCCAACCACTACTCTCAACAAGTGTGGCCACCTCCCTACACTGTACCACCTTGCAATCCATATGGGATACCACCTGGAACCTTGCAACCTCTACTCCTGGAAACAATGATCAAACTATCCCTCAAAGAGCTGCAGCTCTGCTCCTTAGAACTCCTACTCCTCCTCCTTCTCATCTCAGGCAGTGTCCATCCCAATCCTGGCCCTAGAAGCTCAGGCCACACACAAACTCCAGGTGCCCTTCCTTGCAACCATTAATATCTGCAGCCTTCTACCAAAGCTGAATGCACTCCAAGCCTTCATATGCCAACACAACTCTGACATCCTTGCAGTGGTGGAAACTTGGCTGACGCCTAAAGTTCCTGACTCAGCAGTAACAATACAAGGCTACAATGTCCACAGGCTGGAACGGATATCCAAAAAAGGTGGTGGTTGCACAATCTATATCAAAGACTCCCTGTCATGGCACCCTGTAGCAACTCCATCACTTTCTGTCTCTGCCCAGATTCTGCCAATAAAAATCATCCTAGGTCCCAACCATAAAGCCCTGACTATTGTCTCCATATTCATCCCACCCAGGGACCCTAAACATGGCTTCAACGATGTCCTAAACTTTATCAACTCTCATCCTCCTGAAGCTGAACTTATTCTACTAGGGGATTTCAACATAAACTGGTTAGCATTGAGCGCCAGTGCCTATAAAGACTCCATCTCAGCTGCTAACCTCAGGCAAATGGTAAACTCCCCTACTAGGATTAACTACAAGACTGGCACCAGTACCCTCTTGGATTGGGTCCTCACCACTTACCCCACAAGGATTTCTCGTACGACCATTCTCCCAGACTCTCTCAGTGACCACTCCCCAGTCATGTGTGCATGGTCTAACAAATTCCTTAAGCCCTCTCCCAAAATTATCTCTAGCAGAGTCCTTCCTAGTAGAAAACTTCCACATCTCAAACAATACCTGCTTCTACAAGTCTGGCTACCCATCTGTGAAGTAACAGATGTTAACTTGGTTCTTGATCACTTCATCTCAATTTTCAAGAAAGCCTGCGACCTCTTTGCCCCTGCTAAAAGGAGCAAAACAAAATCTCTCTCTAACCCATGGCTAACTGCGGCTCTTCTCTCACAGCTGAAACTAAAGGACCACCTCTGGGCAGTTGCCAGGGCCACTGGCAAACAACTGGACATCCAAAATTACAAACAAGCACGAAATGCCTGCACAAAAGCCATGTGGCTAATGAAATCCACCTATTACAAAGACGCTGTCACCAATACATGGAGAAATGGTTGTGCTTTCTGGGACAATATCAAGGATGTCACAGGGAAGCAGCCAAAACCTCTCTGGCCATGTTAATGGTTGATGGATCCTTAACCCTCGACCCCAAGGTGATCGCAAACATCATTAACACGGCTTTTTCAGACCTTAGTGCTGTCCTACCCCATGACTTTTTCGAAAACAGGGCCTACTCCCCAAATACCTCAGCCCCTCAGTCTAACCATCCCCCTTCTACTTCAGGGATGTAAGGCTGAATGAAGCTCGCCACTATGTTACTGCAGCTATCTGTAAATCTAGATCTAGTAGCGACACCCTGGACCTTAAGCTTCTGTTGCTCACCCTCGATGAGGTAATTCATCCATTAACAAAAATCCTAAACCTCTCTCTCAGCTGTGGAAAATTCCCGGACTTATGGAAAACAGCTACCGTGACACCCTTCCATAAAAGTGGGGACAAGACGAATCACTCAAATTATCGCTCTATCTCCATACTGCCCCCACTCTCTAAGGCACTCGAGTGTATCGTGGCTGATCAACTTACCGACCACTTGGATAAATACAATATACCTTGTCCACAACAACACGGTTTCCGGAAAGGTCACAGCACCACCACAGCCCTTCTTGAGTTTACTGGAGCTTTGCACAAATCCCTTGACAACGGCCTTCTCACAGGAGCCATTTTCGTCAACCTCTCCAAGGCCTTCGATACAGTACATCATGGACTACTAATTGACCAACTACTGAATGCTGGGCTATCACCTGACTCTTCTCTCTGGTTTAAAGGCTACTTAGAAAATCGGTCGCAGAGAGTAAAAATTGCAGGTGTTCTTTCTGACACCCTTCCTGTTCGCTCGGGTGTCCCACAGAGATCCAAACTGGGCCCCCTCCTTTTTAGCCTTTTCTTAAACTCCCTTCCTTACCACTGCTCTGAGCAGATCATACTATATGCCAATGATGCTGTTGTATTCTCCACTCACAAAGATCCTGCAACTCTTCAGCACAACCTTCAACTTGGTTTCAGTTCTGTAGAGACATGGTTTCTTAATCATAAACTGGTCCTCAATGACAAGAAAACCAAATCTATGCTTTTCTGCAGCTCTCATAACCCACACAAGCTACACCACTTGGCTATCTCCACCACCAAGGGGAACACTCTAGATCAGGTGGGGTCCTTCAAATACTTAGGGATACAGCTTGACCCTAATCTCTCCTATAGACCTCACGTAGATAATGTAGCTAAAGCTGCTAATACACGGCTTGGTCTCCTCTACAAACACAGACAACACCTCATGCCAGAAGCTTTGAAGGTTGCAGTCCTGAGCTCTGTAATCTCTGTAATAGACTATGGTCTCATCATTTATGGCTTGGCCACAACCACAACCCTTAGACGCCTCTCAACTGCCTTAAATAAGGCATGTTGGCTCATCACTGGTGCTCACCGTCTCACCCACACATGTGACCTGTACACCCAGACCAGCTGGCTCCAACTATCAAACCACATAAAGTTTCTCACCTGCTCCATGGTGAAAAAAATCTACCTTGGCCTTGCACCCCCTGGGGTCTCAACTCTGTTACAACACTGAGTTAACAAATGGTGCCTTCGGAGATCCACGCTACAGCTACTGAAAGTCCCCTACTGTCACACTTCACAGGGACAATGCTCTTTTGCTTATCGAGTGCCACTCTAGTTCAATGGCCTCAGCCCCACCATCTCCTCTGCCCCAGCAATTGGTATGTTTAAAACTAGGCTCTGGGACTATCTCACTACCTACAGCTCCTGTGACTGCCCAACTTAACCTTGTTTCTCCACCCTGCCTGCTGTAGTGGTCCCCCCTCCCCTCCTCACTGGATTCTACACTCACATCTTGGTATACCCAATGCTGCACTTTTCACCCTCTCCCCACCCTACCTACATTCCTTTCCCCTCCCCTCCCCTCTTCCATCTCCCTATGACTCTGGCGCTTCTTATCTGTTGTCTATTTTCTCTGACAAATGCCACTAGCTGCCTTGCTTACAATGCTACCCTTGAATTGTATTAATCTGTACTTTGTTTGCAATGTCCACATTGTTGTAATGTCTGTCTTGATGTTCCCCATAATTTGTATTTCTCTGACGTGGAACCTTTGTAAAAGAGCCTTGGCTCAAAGGTATTTGTAATCCTAGACTTGATAAATAAATAAAATAAAAAAAAACAATGGTGCCATGGATAGGCGACGGCAACCGGTCCCCCATGCCCATCACTGGGCCAACCCTGACTGACCTTCCAGGTCCTCCATGGCCGGTCCTACCCTGCAGCTGGAGTCTGTCTGTAAGAATGCCCAACAGGAGTAGGATTACCCATCCTGGGAGGGTTAGATCAGGGGTACTGGCTGCAGGGAGGAGGGGGGAGAGGAGGTACAGTTCTGGGGGGGTCTCTGGCAGGCAGGACACGGACTTGGATGCCTGAGAGAGGTCCATGGAGCTGCAACTGGAGGGAAATACAGTCAAAAAAAAAAAGAAGCAGAAGGAGCAGGTCACTATTCTGGGCTATATATTTTTTTTTTTTCTGATGTTATTTCTCAGGAGCCTCCCACCCGCACTCCGCCGTTCCTCCTGCTCCATACCCGGACATGAGACCCCTTCCCTTCAGCACCCCGTGACTTACCCTTCACGGCAGGGTGGTGGGGAGCGCTCAACCCACCAGAATGGGTCCATGCCAGGGAGGCGTCCTCCGGGGAATGGCGATGGGAAGCGACGCTGCTGCGGCTCCATTTTTCCCCGACCCTCTCCCCGCGGCCTGGCGGCAAATGGCCGCCAGTGACTGAGTATGCGCACGCCCCGTGCACGCACTGGTCAAGCGCCTGCCACGCCCCGCCTCCCCTGTCTCTGTGGCTGCGTGTTGTCGCATCCCCAGCCTCCGCTAGGGTCAGGCAAGCACCGGCTGCCCGAATCCCCCCACCCTGGAGATGGAGAGCAGTCCTCCGGATGCTCGATCCATCTCCTCCCCGCCGACCCCCGACAACCCGTGCTCATTCCCGAACACGGGTTTCCGGCGTGGCGCGAGGTGTGGCGACCAGCGCCTCAACCCTCAGCGCCATCGGGCCAGCTTATTCTGGGCTATATTAATGCTACCAGGAGTCATAAGTTGCCTCTTTCAGCATGTCAACATGAAAAGCCTCCTCCTTCAATACGAGTCTCATAAAAATGCATGGATGAATGCTGGCATCTTTTTACGGTGGTGCACAGATCAGTTTGTGCCAAGTGTGAGGCTGTTCCTAAGACCCCAAAAACTTTCTGAGAAAGCTGTCCTTCTCCTGGACAATTCCCCCGCTCATCCCGAGATGCCCACAATAAAAACTCAAGATAGCACCATCACATGTTTATTCCTCCCTCCCAACACCACGTCCAAGCTTCAGCCCTGCGATCAGGTTATAGTAGAGATTTTCAAGCACAATTACAAAAGAAAACTGCTACAGATAGTACTGAATGACAAGAACCATGAAGTGCCGCTTCAGGACATAGTCAAAACACTCACCCTAAAAGACGTTGTTTATATGGCTGCAGAGGTGTGGGATGCCGTACATCCTGGCAGTATCGCAAAAGCCATGGTCAAAGTCTGGTACTCTGGAGCGAAATAGGCCAACTGAGGACACGGTAAGAGCTGACTGCATGATCGAACCCATAGTGACCCCTGATAACCCTGTTACCACAGTTACCATGGTGGAGACACTGACAGAGACAGAAACAGGTTCAGAGATAGATACACTAACAGAGCTCACACACAAACTCACTATCAACATTTCAGAGGCAGAAATTGATGAGTGGGTTACCTGTGACTTTAACGAGGATGACCATGAAAATTTGGATGATGATATGATCATCACGGCCATTGCAGGACAAACAACAGAACAAGGAGAACAAGGAGAAGATGATACCGAAGAGGTAGAGGAGGAGAGTGAAACCGACCTTCAGACTAAAGCTCCTAGCCACAGTGAAGCAGTAGAATGCTTAACTAAATACTTAATGTGGCTAGAGAACCAAGAGCAGTGCAATCCTATGCACCTACTGCTGCTGCAAAATTTATGAGTGCAAGCCTCCAGAGCAAGAGCAGCATCACAAAAACAAAAGAGCATCATAGATTTCTTTAAATAGGATACTGTATTAAAAACACTGGCAAAGTCAATCCTCGGGCACCACTTTCACACATAAACACTGTCGCACAAGAATAACTTAAAAAAAAGGGTACTACTGTATATCCACTGTTCTCCTATATACAATATAGGCTCCCGTCCACATACTGGAAATTAGGCACTCACCACCACTTGAAGTAGGACACCACAGTGAAACTGTAGAAGTTCATTATTTTATTTTCTGAACACCATGTTAAAACACAGTGAAAAAAAACAAAACACTGTGCCTGGGTAATGCATTTCGGACTGACTGTTCTTTATCAAAGGTTCCCTCAAAACTGAAGTTGCGATTATCCAAACTAAACAAATGTCGCTCAAGCAGTTTTGATAATTGGGATTCTGCTGCATTTGTTCTACTTATTTGCTGTATTATTTTACTGTTTGCCTGTCTATACCTTTACAGCACCATGAGCCTCTAGGGAAGGGTCTTTATAAATATGTTTACTACTAGTACTACTACTACTACTTTGACCTCACTGGGAAAATTTCTCTTTTTCCCCGGTGTAACAGATTTTACTTTTGGTTTTAACCCTTTGCTTGGTGGTAGTGGAGACTGTTGTCATAGTTTTATGACATTGCTGAGTCCAGCCTTGTGGGGATCATCCGTGATGGCATTGTCAGTGGCTCAGTAGGTAGCACACTTGTCTCTTCCGGGAGATCAGAGGGCTGTGGGTTCAGTTCCCACATCTGGCATTTGGGTTAGTATCCCAATACTGACACTAGTGCAGCATGAGGGGGATGCTGCACTTCTGAGGTGCCGTCTTTCGGATGAGACGCTAAACCGAGGTCCCATCTGCCTAGATTGGTGGTAGTTCAGGTGGATGCTAAAGATCCCATGTCACTTACCAAAAGAGAGTAGGGGAATTTCCCCGGTGTCCTGGCCAAATTTTCCCCATTCACTAACAAAAATACCACCAACAGCTTAATCTGGTTCAATTTCAGTTGCTTACCATCTATATCCCCCCTCCCCCCGGTCGCCCCTGAAAAAGGGACTTCTAGGCCCAGTGGGCTTACCAGGTCAACAAAATTCAATAAATAAACAATATTCTATTTATTTAAATTTTGTTAACCAGGTGAGCCCACTGAGACCAGAGGTCCCTTTTTCAGGGGCGACCCAGGTATCATCACAAGATGAAGCAGCCCCCGCCCCACCACATATGAAGGGCTGCAGTGAGCTCTTAGGCTCCACCCTGTGTGAGCATACCTACATGAATGCAGCTGGTGAGTTTTGTTTGTTTTGTTTTGTTTGTTTGTTTTCACTTTTAAGAGACGATTTATGTAACCGATGAAAAGAGAAAAGAGAAAAAAGAAAAAAAGTGGTGGTTTAAAAGACTGCAGTCTTTTACCAGTATAAATGAAAATGAACCCAATCTATGGGGCAGGATATGTTACAAGAAGTCATTATTGAAAGGACTGGGTAAACATTTAAAATGTTATTGCACTAGTTTAAGTAATGTATATTTGCTATGGAGGTTTGTGTTACTTCTTTGACATTGATTGGGATCACTTCTACCATTTTTATAGCAGACTGTTTAAGATAATTACTTAGGCTCCATGATGTAAGGAGGAACTGGTTTCCTGTGTTATTAGTTTGTTATATTACGTAAAAGTAACAAGGGTGAAAAGCTTACTTATGTGGAATATATTTATAACCAGTTAAGCCCATACTATTATAATAGTTTTCAGGTCATTCACCTGAAGAAGGGACCTGTGAGGCCCAGAAAGCTTGCGAAGAATTCCATCTTTGTACAAGACTTGTTTTGGTCCAATAAAGGGTATCAAACCTTCCAGCATCTCCAATAGTTTTTGGATAATTAAAAGAAATGTCTTTTTTTTCAGAGGGAACAACAAACATATATAAAAAGTTGTAAAATTTACTGGAGATACATGACTTAAAGGTACAAGATGTTTGTTCTTTTTGAGCATATGAGTCTTATGAATAAGTAGATAGGTAACTAGATAGGTTGAAGACAGATAGATGGATAGACAGATGGACAGACAGACAGACACATATGTACATAGAAATCTAAGAGTTGGATATATATCTTATATAACTTTCTTATACTGACAATCACATAGATACAACCATTTTTCCTAAAGAAGTGCATCTAATTTCCATGAAATTATATATGGCATGAAGTATTAAAAATATATTTTGAAATTCTTTGATGAGTGAGCAGCCTTTTTTGTAATACCATTTCCCTAGGTTGGCCACCATAAAAGGCATACTCTTTAGCTACTTTAAGTGTGTTTTACTGTAAGTAGTCTCAGTAAATCCATTTGATAAGACTGAAGGGAGAGGGCTGTTGTATAAGGAGTCAGCTGATCCAAGATACTGTAATATGATTGTCCCACTCTGAATGGGGAATTCAAATAATATTACATTTATAGACTGAAACGTTCCCTTTACAAATGCATACCATATGTGCAGTTATAGTATGAATTGTAGTGAAACACTGATGTATCTGCATGTAATAAAATCAAACGGTGCTCAAAATCCCATTTCTCAAAAAGAAGCAATTAATCTTTATCAGACTGTTAAATATATATGAGAGATTTGACTAAGCTGCGTTGAAAGCTTGACATTATCAGATTTGACTATACTAACATACTAAAATGCCAGCAGAATAGGCCTAACAGTCTTTCGTGTCTGCTCGTTTGGTCAGCCCCCTCCCTGGGAGCTGAACTTGCTGCCCCCCCTCCCTCTCTGGCTTCTCCCTTCCCAGTCCCAGATATTCTCGCTGCACTGGTTTTTGCTTCCAGAACCCTTCCCCTGTACCTGTCCCACCCCCTCTTGAACCCCTCCACCCTTTCTGCCTCCACCAGCCCCCTGGGCAGCGCATTCCATGGCTCCGCCACCCTCTCAGTGAAGTAGCACCTCCTCCTCCTCCTTTCTCCCCTGAATCTCCCTCCAGCTTCCACCCATGCCTCTAGTTGCCCCTCCTTCCTTCTGAGCACCCTGACTGCTCCTCCCTATTTACCCCTTCATGTACCTGAAGACCTCTATCATGTCCCCCGGTCCCTTCTCTCTTCCAATGTGTACATGTTTAGCTCTTCAAGCCTCTCCCCATAGGTCCTATCCCCCAAGCCCCAAATCATTTTGGTTGCCCTCCTCTGGACCCTCTCCAGGAGTTCAATGTCCCTCTTTAAATGTGGCCTCCAAAACTGCACGCAGTACTCGAGGTGTGCCCTCACCAAGCAGTTTTACAGTGGGAGTATCACTTCCCTCCTTCTGGAGGTGAGCCCCCAGCGATGCATCCAAGCATCCTGTTGGCCTTTGCCGCTGCCCTCCTACAAGTCTCCAAGTTGTTCATCTTGACATCCACCACCACCCCCAGGACCCTCTCAGCCATTGAGACTTGTAGCATTTCCCCCACAGGGGGTACACTTGGCCCGGGTTTCTGGCTCCCAGGTGCAGTACCTTGCATTTCCCTGCATTGAACCTCAGCTTCTGCTTTCTAAACCACCTTTCCAGAGCCTCCATGTCCCCGTGTAGGGCCACCCTCCCCTCCTCCCCATTCACCACCGTCCCCAGTTCTGAGTCATCCGCAAAGAGACTCATCTCACTCCTGATACCCTTCCTTATTTCAGAGACGTAGGCGTTGAACAGGAGGGGCCCAAGGACCAATCCCTGAGTGAATCCACTAATGACCCTCCTTTGGGATGAGACTATCCCACCAACCATGACCCTCTGGGTCTGGTGCTGGAGCCAATTTCCTATCCATCTGATCATCTGGTTCTCCACCCCCATTTCTCCCAGATTATCCAACAGGCCCCCATGAGGAACAGAGTCAAACACTTTGCTGAAGTCAAGAAAGAGGAAGAACTGGAAAACAATGGATTGCCCAGACTGGCAGGGCCAGCTGGTAGTGCATTGCACTACCGTGTGGGAGATCCAGATGTGATCCTCAACTGAACTCCTACACCCTGGGTAAAGGAGATATCGCACACTTGCCTCAGAAGAAGGAAGCAGGCAGGTCCACTCTTGTAGATTCTCCTATAATTGAAGTTGGGATGGCATTACTGCCACAGATGGCCATGCAATAGCAGTCTACCCCTCCCTCCTGAAGTAGTATTCTACCAGCTGACATTCAAGGGTGTTGAGAGGTCCCTGCAGAGAAAACAGTGGCCACACCCCATGCAAATTATGGCTCAACTCTTCACAACCTGTACCAACTCAATGACCTCTCAAACTGGTTCTGAACACCCTATACATCCCACATGTAGCTGGAGCCGCAGATGCAGGAGGGGGTACCCTCTTGTTTGCCCAAAACACCCACACACACACACACACACACACACACACACACACACAACACACCACCATGTCGATCTCTTTGTTCTGGCCACAAAGCCCACAGTAGAAACTACCAGTCATCATTACTGGATACTCAGGAAGAGCAGCAGGAAGGGACAGGACTTCCAGGCCTTCCTTAGACCACAGCTTCCAAGCAGTCCCAGTATGAGGGTGTGTGCATGGGTGTAACACATGGAGTGCCATGCTGCCCGACTTCCTGCTGCTCTCCTTTGCGGATACAGTAATTGCCTGCTAGCTGCTGTACATGGAGAACTGTGTCAGTAGCATAAATTCACTTATTTGCAGTTGCACGTCTTACTATCTAGTTATCCTATCACAGTCAGTTGCTTAACATTTGGCAGTAGCTAGCACTATTTTCTTTGTCTCACAGTGCAGCATGTTGTTTGTTACCTGATCACTGCTTTAGTGTAGTTACTACAGTAGTAAGCCCAACCCCTATAATTTCCTTGTGCTGATTATTTTAGATTTAGGACACATGTTACTTATTTTATTTATTTATTGATACATTTGGTAACCAGGTTGACTCTTGGGTAGAAGTGGCCCATTTACAAGAGTCGCCCAGATGTCTTTTTTTTTCATAAACTTAAGCATTGGTGGCCAGATTTCACAAGTGAGTCAGTGTGATGACTGTGTGAAAGGGTCCTGTCCAGAGTCCCAGGGATTTAAAACTAAGAACAGTCTCAGTTGCAAAATTGTCTAGTGAGACAATATACAAAAACAATAGTAGGGCACTCAGATTTTTTGCACTGGTAAAAAGCATGGTCAGTGCTTTCTTAATATTCAGTAGACAATTGTGCAAGAGCCAACATTGAAGATTTTTTTATCAATAACATTTTTTTATTAAATACAATAAACAAACAAATCACTATTGTATGAAATAATTGACAATCAAATCAAACTGTACGTAAGAAAACTGTTGAAGATTGTTGGATTTCTTTTATATGTAAGGCTCCTCCCTGGTCTGAAGAATTTTGAGAATGGTACATGGCTCTCAGGGAGGGTTACAGACATCATGAGTATTTATGTTTCAGTATGAACAGGTCAGAGAGTAGAGGTGCTTACTGAGTGTTGCGCTGCAACCTAGAACTCCAATGGCTCAGAACCTCGATGCCTCACTGGTCCCTGTCAGGTCATCACAGAAGATGTCTGACATCCATCTGGTCCCAAGACTATCTTCCACCCTAGGGCCTCCACCTTGTCCTCATCCACTGCTTGCGAGCAAACTGTATTAACTTACACACATGGCTGGAGGTATCACTGAGGTGACTCAAATTCAATCCGAACTTTCCAACTTGCTTACTTACATTGCTTTGCTTTGTTTTGTGGTGCATTCTAGTTTAGCTTCTGTGCATCCCATCCCACTGTCAGTTCCCTATTAGTTTACTAATTGCACCCTGATGGGTATGGATCAAGCTCTGTTCACCTCTGACATCTTTCTGAACCTTGCCAAGGCTTTCACCACTTTAACCCACTCCATCATACTAGATAAACTTTCAGGGACTGGTCTTTCTGAACTTTCAGTCCATTGGTTCTTCTTCCACCTGCAGTATCTGATCAGCACCAGTAGGTCCAAGTATGTGACTCCCTATCCTTCAGTCAATTAAGGTGTCCCCATTGTTCCATCTTGGGTCCAATCATGTTCTCCATTTTCCTTACACCCACCACTTTGTCTGTGTCTCTTCACACATTCCTGTGTACGTGAACAACACCGTACTATTTGTCTGCAGAGTTATGGCCCCTGAGCTGAAAATGTCACTTCAGTAAGACATTGACAATGCCATATTTGGTTCTGCTCCATTCAACTCTTTCTTAATGACAACAATAATCTCCATGGCCTTTGGCACTACACAGAGGCTTCCTAGGATCTAACATATCTCTGTCTTCATGGTACTCAGTGGCTCCTAGCCTGAAAAAGTTCCTAATGTTTAGTACCTTGGTGTGGTGTTGGATTGTAACATTAATTTCTCCTCCAGTATTGTTGCCATCCACAGCAAACTCCTAACCAAACGTGACACACAACCGCAAAATCCCAGTCTGCCATGCCATTATCCTCAAAATGATCCTACAGGTGTTTGACTAAACAGATGTGGTTTACAGTGTCACCCCTAGAACTGCCAATGTCAAAAAAGCTGAGCACTCAGAAGAGCATATTATAAACAATATTTAATTTTATTATACTGTCGGGCAATCGGCAATTTACAACAAAGTGCTATGCAGAATGGTGGATAAAGTGCTAAGTTAATTATTTTTCAGTGCAAAAACTTGTCCGAAGGACACATTTGCTCTTAAGTACCCTAAACAAAGAAAAGGTACTTGCACTTTAATATTGTGAGTAGCAAAAGTAGGGAAAACAGAGATGATTCCACCCAGGTAAGCATTGTCCAAAAACCAGTCCCAATGTACCATAACCTCTAAAAGCTGCCCTGGCCAGGCTGAATTCTCTCCCTCTGCTGATTTGATCTCAATTGCCCACCCTGTACTCACCACTGCTCCTTCTACTTGACTCTCTCCCTCTTCTAAATTGCAGACAGGCACCTTGCCCACTGTGCATCATTCTTAACTATATTCTAATTCTGCTCTCTTCCATGCTGTCACTCCTTCCTTTCTGTCGCTCTCTCTCTCTTTCCACCTACTACTTCCTCCAATCATCCTGTGATGCCTGCTCCCTCTCTACCTCCCTTCTAAATCTCAACTCAGCAGTCCAACTCCTCTTCTTGTTTTCCCCTCCTCTGGAGCAGCCTACTCTGCCATTTGCTCCTTTTCTCATGTTTTCCCCAAAGCACTCTTCCAGGATCTTTCCACCATTACTTCCTCCTTCAACTAGCCCCACCCCAGGCTATGACAGTTCCTCTGGCTTCCCACTCTTGTACACCTTTGACTTTACTGCACCTCAGGAGTCAGACTTGTATCATACTGTATATACTGGTTTCCACTTGAATCTTTAGTCCTCGCCTTTATGGAGTATTAATTTATAGTATTGTTTTTATCACCCCTTTTGATTTAGTTACATAAGTTTAGTTTATTGTTGTTAATGATTTTCCATTGCAACATTGCACTGTTTTGTTTGACTGTTTTCCTTGTCCCACTGTAACCCCTCCCCCTCGTCACACCTGGAAACAAGCCTCTGCTCAGTGTGTTTTTCCTGGTCAAAAATTCAAACTAAATAAATAAAATGTCCAGGACCCTCAACCTTGACAACTGGATCCATTTACCTGAAGGTAAGGAACCATGACCTGAGCTGAAAGGGCCCCAATGCAGGGTGTTAGCAGTGGGAATGCTAGAGGCTCAGATGAATATGGTTTGATGTCCCCAGAAGGCCAGAAACAGTACAAAGAAAGGAGCCTGGAGCAGCTACTGCCTGAAGGTGAGGAGCAATGAGAAGTGGTGGCTGGCAGGATAAAAAAAAGTAGAAAATACAATGAATGATCAGTTACATATACTGAATGTACTGACATACATAATGAGTTGTAATATGAACTACTGTAATTACTCAGTCTTTTTAGAGATAATTGTAATACAAACATAATATTAATCTCTAGACTGCTAAACTGAGCTATATTATTTGGAAAAAAGTTAAATGCTTACAGAAGGATGAATACTGTATAACTATATGGGTAACTTGAGAGTAGGTTTGGAACTGCAGTTGTTATGGTAAGCAACACAAAAGAAACTAAATGCTCACCATTTTTGGAATGTACCTTTCCATGATCTCAGAATTTCACTCTTATGCTAGCAGGTGTCCAATTTCTTTGTCCTGTGTTTCTCACAGTTGCAAGTTTCAAAACCTACTGACAGGAAATTATTGCACTATTTGCATATTCTTTTGTGAATACAGTATGTCATGTTAGGACTGCCAAAAAACTGTAAGTTAAGTATTTTTCCGGAATGTGTCTTTAAAATTTCTGCATGAGGAATGGGTACTGGGGCTCCTAATGGCCACACATCAGAGGAAGGACACTAGAGTAGTCTTGTTGACTTTAATAGCAGTTGCCCTTAAATGCATTATGGCAAAATGGCTCCAGCAGGAGCCCCCCCACCCTGGGCGACTGGATCCAGTGGGTTAAGGAGGTACTATCCATGGAGGCCTTGACAGCAAAACTAAGGCTTCACCATGACCAATTTGATATAAGGTGGCGAGGATGGGAAACTTGGCTCATGAATAGGAGCGAATTATAGAATATAGGTTTAATAGGGCACAGGCTCTCCAGAGGAGAGTGAGGGGCTATTGGTGGTATGGGGCATGTGATTACCTGAGATGCTGAAAGTTTTGAATCGGAAAATGCTTATATCAGTCCTTGGGAGTAGGTAGGGGCGCACATATGGCCATAGGTTGGAACTGGGCAGTTCAGCCCAGTAAGTTGTTTATTAAGTTATCAACATCAATTTAGATATTATCCCCATGTAGCGGGGAACAGTACTTTAGCATATATTTTTATGCAGCAGACTTCAGCACTGTTAAAATATAATTCACCTTCATGTATCCTAAGGAGCACATACTAGATGTTACTAATGCATGGTTTAAAGTGAGTTATTTGACTGTGCCTGTGGATTCTTATTCCCAAAATGTATTGTTGTAAGTTGTTGCTTTGATGGAATAAAGCTGAGTTAAAAGAAAAAGTTCTGCATGCCAGCTCCATGGCAGGTCCTCCACTCAGCATTCTGACAACCCAGGTTTGCCCTCTGAGCCTGGAACAAAAGGCATGGAGGTCAGCAGGGAGGGCTCAGATCATCTGGATGATTCCCTCCAAGGGAAGGGGGAGATGGAGCAGCCTGCTACTTCTGATAAACTCCTAGTGGTGGTGGTAGAGGGGTGGTGTGCATGGTGGCACATTGTAGCAAGTATCAGTGCCCACCCCCTCGCCAGAATGTTGCAAAGTCACACTCCTTGAGAATGGAAGAGGAGAGGGAGAAGCAATGAAAAAGAAGCCTGACCAGAAGCACATGATGAAGGCCTCTATGTCCTTCCCCTACTATCACCACCAACAACAACAAACACTTAGGGAATTGTACTCTACCCCCCACCTAATGTTCTCTTCCACCTGAATCTAGTTCTTCCACTGATGCCCTGGCATGGATACCAAGGAGCCTAAAGGTATTAGAAATCCAGTAGCAAGAGCTGAGTCTGGCAGGCAGCATGCAGGTTCTGTAACAGTTTGGAGGAGTGAGGCACTGGTTGTCAGGGAGCAAAAAACATTTCCTGAATATCTTATTATAATAGGGCTAGTTAATAGGAGTGAACATGACATCAAGAGGCATATGATATGAAAAATAATCACATATGGCTTAAGGTAAAAAAATTAAGTCTAGGAGATGATTCTAGTTACTCTGTCAACAAAAATATAAATAGAAGATTCTTAATATATGCAAAATGTAGAAAACTTATGGGTGCATACACGCAAAATAAATAATTGCGTTATTCATTGCATAAATTATTTCTGGGCAAAAGCATTAAAAATCAGTCTTCGAACTTTTGTGTCTAATCTCACAAAATCCTTAATGTGAACTTATTCAGTTTGACTGTTACTGTATTAATAAAGATAAACTGGATCTTTTTCAAGACTGTGATATGAATCACTATGTGATCTTGTCAGATGTAATTTTATCAGGGTGTAGCTGTTATTAATGTAGCTGTAAATGAAGCACACAGCTAGAAAGCAACATTTCAATTCACAGTTTCACTTTACTACTGTACTCAATATTCTGGCGTGAACTAAAATTGTTAGTTTCTATCAGTTATAATATTTCATTTTGTTGCTAGTTTCAGTTATCTACATTTGTAATTATTCAAAGAAATATTGGCTATTATTCTGATTGTTTTATTTAATTTGATCTGATGCTGCTGTATCTCATACTGGGTATTCATGTTGGGTCAAGGACAGAAGAAGGCATGTCTGCCCATCAGGTCTGTCCACCCGTATTAGCAGGTCCCAGCAAAACCTTTCATTAATAAGATAGCTATCTAATTTATCTTTAAAAATATTCAAACTTTCACTCCGTATTAAATCACCTGGTAAGCTGTTCCAAACCTTATCTATTCACAGCAAAAAAGTATTGAATCTCCCCCTTTTGACTGTATGTTCGAGTATCAAAAGATTTGTTTCAAATATAAGAACTAAATTGTTAAACGTGTACATATGCCAGTCTAAAAAGGCCTAGGAACTGTTATTAGTAAGTTTCTGTCCTTCTCCCTTAGTCCCTACATATTCTCTTAATGAGTAGTCAGTTTGAAACCTCTATTACAGCAATACTTTCCATGCATATTGTTCATGGAAAAAAGAGCAGTTTACCCTTTAAAAAAGACTTCCAGTCTGAAACACATTTTAACTATGCAAACATAAGTAAAAGTACAGGACTATATAGACAGTTCACATACTGTACTACCTGAAGAACATAGACTGACAGATATGTCAGAAGCGTTGTTCACATGGAATCACTGTGTACCTGTAATTTCCTGTAAACTACAAAATATGTGTAGGACAGGAACATGGGGTTAAAGTATTGACCTTTTAGCTATGTAGGCCACAGCTTGATTCTCAGCTCACAACACCAAGTGAAGGGAGTTTGCCGATTTCGCCGAAACTTCTTCATGAACAACAGTCCTCTCTCATCACCTACTGTACTTTATCATGGTTATATGGCCAAGGTTTTTAGTCTGTTTTCATCCAAAATCTTGATCAAGCAGCCCAAAAATGCATTTCTCATTCTCTGTTTTAATAATTCAAAAGGTACAGCAGCAGACCATGTTAATAAGATTTCTTATAGACTCCCTTATTCTCTCCTAGGGTATACTAAATGTCTACAGAATGGTAGGCAACATGGCTAGTGGGGGGTCACTCCAAACAAACTTGACTGAGTTCTTAATTTGGACAACCAGTGCAGCTGACAAAGGACAGGCAGCAGACAATCTTTATTATGGTTAGAACAGTCATGCTTATGAATCACTATTTTAAAAACCTCAGATTCCATGTTTTACCATGAATTAAAATTGAGTCTGTCATTTGCTGAGCAAAAAGATAAAATACCCAATTATATTGAGGTGGCATCATATTAGCCAATCAGATTGCTTATTTACAGGTGAGGTGACAATGCCTTAATGCCTTGTAAATAAGCTAAAACAACAAAAAGGCTCTCCACTCATGCAAATGAGTGCAAAACGGGCACTTAAAATATGCAAATTAAGGGAAAGGGCACTGGGAATATGCAAATAGAGTAAAAAGGCACTTCGAATCTACAGATTAGTTCAGAAAGACATTCTGAACATGCAAATGAGTTTCTGACCTAAATTCACCTCATGAACATTCCGTCAGAAACCCAACAGTCCAAAAAGAAGTGGCTTCAGCTCCATGATTGGTTGAGCTGTCAGAATCTTCTAAAAAAGGGAACTACAGCATTGTAAAATTAGTCATACTTGTCTCCTCCTCCAGTACTGCAATATAATAGGGATTATGGGAGGCACTGATGGGTCAGTCCTTGGAAATAATGGTACTGGTTACTGTAAACAATGTCCTGTGCCTTTGGTCTCGATCTTTATCTACAGTGCCTAGTGCCATTATTCCCTCATACACCCTCTGACACCTCCCACAACTGCTGCAGTAAGTGCTGTCCCAGTGGAATGGCAGCAGGATATCGCAGTGACACCTAGGAGACTGCCATTCACATGGGAGCCCAGGAATTCTACACTAGACTAGCTGGAGGTTAAGTGCAGTGCAGTGCAGGGGAAGGGGAACAAGCATTCGTGCACTCTGTGCTGGCTAACCAAGCACTAGCTTGACAATGGCAGTGAATTGTGAAGGCACCTGCTCATCCACCCTCCCAGCAAGAAGGGTGCAGCCACGGGGACTCCAATCATCAGGTTGAGGGGTAGGGGGTCTGGGATGACATATAGGGGGAGGAAAACATAACCCAAAATGTCCCAGTAGGGAAAAAAAAACTGTCATAGGATGAGAGAACTCTAATTAGAACCAGGTGCTGCAGGAAGTGGTGTTGATAGCTCTGTAGGGAGTTACACTCTCCCCTTGATTAAAAGTAATCGTACTGATACCACAGCATGGTGTTTGAGGAACACTGTGCTGTTGGAGGTGCCGTGTTTTGGATTAGATGTTGAAAAGAGATCCTGTCCATCTGTCCTGGTGGTACCTCAGGAAGACATTAAAGATCCCACAGCACTTTGCAAAAAGAGTAGGAGGCTTTCCCTAGTGTCCAGTCGCCCGAGGGTGAGGCTGAAAATAAGAAGTATTTCCTAACCCTTCTTTCCCAGTCAACAAAAACTAAATTAATAAATAAAAAAAACTCAAAGTCAAACACATAATGGGCCCAACTCACAAAATGTTTGGAGCAGCGTAAGCCCCAGGTGTGCCAAACATAAGGTGCATGGAGCTTGTGGCGGTCCCCAGCTGCCAGTCGAGATTCACGAACCGGTGCACCACTGGCCTGATGTTAGACCAGCCTTTTGCTGGCCTACTGCTGCTGACCCTTTTACAGAGCTTGCACCACATGTCTGGCACAAGCCACTATAGACAGGGTGCAGTGTCATAAATGCGAGCTACCTTCGTGAATCAGGCACACGGTACGCCAATGTGGCTGGCACAGCACCGGGGTGGACACAGGCTGGACACAAACTGTGTATCCCCCTTTATGAATTGGGCCCAATATCCTTTAATATACTTGATTAGGTTTAGTGTCTATAGTATAAGTACTGTATGTTAATGCCATGGTAGGCTTACCATAGCAGTTAACAGTAGATTTTGTGAGTGGAAAATTTGCAAATCTCATCATTAATCCAGAATTCTACATGAAACTACAAACTATTCTAAATTCTGTTTTTACTGCCACAACTGCCGTAATAATGGTGACTAGCGAGCTTTTGGTATGACTCATTCTCTGAGGTAATATTGGCTGGTACATCCAGTTCCATGTGCAATTTAAGTATATGTAGGAATGGTTATGGAATATAGACTGAATGTTTATGCAACTTAGACTTTGGCAATTACTCTCTCTGTCCCGGGTTGGGTACCGCCTTTCTGGGGTACCACTGTGCAATACTGTGCTCAGTCATATGACAAAGGAACCCCCTTGTCCACACTTAAAGGGGCAAATATTTCCTTAGACAACATGTAGTATAACAATTATGACTTTTAAAACATTTACATTTGAAATTGTATTTGAACTCCCTGAATGTTTGTATTTCTAATTATTAATATTTTTTTTGTGGGGTGGTATTTTATTGTAATGTATTATGCCAAACTTTCCACAGGTTGTCCTTCTATCTGGACATTTTATGTGAATGGACTTATCCGGTTAACTATTGAATAAGTAAAAATAAATAAGTGAAAAACACTAATGGTACCTTAGAGAAGTATAATAATGCATTATAACAATAGAAATACATTGTCCATAAAGAGAAATGAAGCTGCCAGTGGAGGTGGTGAGGAAAGTGGATCGAGGAAAATATTTGTCCAAGGGAAGCTGAAGCATGATCTTTAAATAGTGCTCAAAGGGGAATGGAGCAGGTAGCCCACTGTCCCACCGAACAACAGTCAAGCCTTTTCAAACTGCTGGGTCAGTGCATCACTTAAGTATATATAGGAATGGTTCTGCAATGTATAGTGCATACTTATACAACTTAGACTTTGGCTATCCCTCTTTTTGTCTCAGAAGGGGACTACCAACCATTTGAGGTACCACGGTGCTTGGTCACATGACAAAGGAACAATCTTGATGAGGGTTCCACTCCTGGAAGTGCCACAGGGACAAGGTCCCCTTAAACTAAAGGCACCATAGGAAAGTATTATAATAAATACACAAAGACAAAGGCATAGCACAGCACTAAAAAGTTTGCTATACACTTTCTTGTAGCGAGAGAGGGAATGAAAAACTAGCAAAAAAAGCATACCAGACAGTCAAGGATACTATCCAGTCCAAATGTATGGCAGAATGTTATGACCTGTGGCAGAGGTGAGAAAAAACAACGATGACAACAAACTTTGGAAATCCAAGACCCTAGGTTGACATCCCTCCAGTCTTAACTTACTAAGAAAGCACAAACACATGACAGGGTGCTTGGTTACTGTGCAATAACTGCACAGCCTAAGTGGATTGGGATGGCATGAGGTCTCAGCTGAGTGCCCTCAATGACCTGAGAAGTGTGGTCATTACGCAAATTACTGCATACCCTGTAATGAATTATTATGCTTAAAAAATGGCAAGTCACTCATTTAGCATAGGAAACGGAAAATAAAAAGTAATTTAAATAATTTTGTTAATCAAATATTTATTTTATTTTTTTATTTTTTTTTAATTTAACTTCGTTGACCGGGGAAGTACACTGTCAATGAAAGCCTTTTTCAGGCACGATCCAGGTGTAAATGCACAGCAAAGCTATACAGTCATGGTAATTCATGGACAGCAGGTGATAACGACAAATACAGAGCATTAAGTACAGAACAATATTTACATGATTATAAGTCATCATATATAACATGGGAAAAGGTAACAGTATATACAGGTCAATATTCACATAAATACAATTGATGGTAGTAATACAGTCACATGATTAGGAGGGAAAGGAAAGGAGGTACAGATAGTACAGGGTAACAGGGAGGAGTGGGGGTAGAAGAAGAGAAGGGGGGTTAGTGAAAGCATTGACATGCAACAGAGAAGTAGTGGGATTGTAAGAGATTAGTAAAGGCAGGGTAAGAGGAACTGTTTCTTACAGGAGGAGGTACTGAGTTATACATGGAGACAGCATGGTAGGAAAAGGACCACTGACCCATACTGGTGCGAAACAGCTGAACTACAATGTTGTTCTGGGAGGAGGATTGGAAGGTAGGACAATTAAGGAGAGGGATCTGACTGGCTAGATAAGGCGGGTTGCCAATATGCAATGTTTTGTTGATGAGGGAGGCAACAGCAAGATTTTGCTCTGAGTTTGGGAGGAAGCCATCTAAGATTGTTGAGCACTGTGCAATGGTGGGTATTGCGGCTGCAACCAGAGGCAAATTTAGCTTTGCTATAATGGAGGGTATGCTTTTTTTGTAGGACAGATTTACCAGCAGCGTTGATGACTGCTGAACCATATTCAAGCATGGGCAGAAGGTTAGCCTGGGGGATTTCACTTAAATTTAATGCTTATTTTCCCTACTTACAGGTAGCAAATTATTCCCTAGATGACCAGAAGAACAATTCATACTAGGAACTGTAGCCATCAAGTTGTCTTTGTCTGGATATTTCCAGATATTCTGCAATATTTCTAAATGAAATCTCTCTGGTGGTCCTACAGTGGTGCTTCAGGTAGACAGACATTTCTCCAGAGTTTTTACAGAACTATAAAGACATGTCAGTAGCTACAACCATGCTTTCATTTATTAAAATTTCAAAGTATAAGCACCCTCTGGGAGCTTACTAGTTAAACTTTTGTAGCTCGGCAGTGAGATTAATGGTGCCAGTAGTTCTGGGATGTGGACCTGTTTGCTGCCGGTAAGGGGACCTATCCTTAGGGGTATAAAAAGAGGGTTTGGTGCCATTAGAAGAGATGGGAGGGAGGAGCCAGAGAAGAAGAGAGAAGTCAGGGGTTGAGACCCACTAGTTTGGTCAGCAGGCCATGGCGGGGCTGAGGCGGGTCGCTTGCCACCCAGGCCCTCCTCCCTCGAAGACCTGCATATGAAGATGCAGCGGTTTGGGCCATAAGCATGTTAGGGGAGGCAATGGAGATTCAGCCTGGGTCCTATCAGCGCAGTTTGGGAGTCAGAGCCCAGAGCAGCAGAAGTTTGAAAGCCCACCAAGTAATCTCTGGCACCTTGGTAGGGTAAGCACCGAAGGGGGCCCTGTTTTTTAAGTAATCTAGCCAGTGGGTGAGTGCAACCTGATGAGCCAAGTAGTGTTTTTTGTGGGTGGGCCTGCTCTGGCAGATGGGGCCTGGGGCACAGTCCAGAGGTGGCAGCCTGGACCATTGTAGAGCGTAGTAGTGTCAGTCTACTCCTTTTCCCCCAGCTGGTGGCCACTACAGTGATTGGGCTGTTAGGGGGTGCAGCCTGTGGAGGCAGGAAAACATCCATGTGGGGAATGGTTGGTTGGGACCCTGGGTGGGGTGGCAGGCCATCCAAGTGCTCCATGTGGCACAGCAAGCAGTCCCCTGGGAGAAGGCAGTCCAAAAATTGAAATTGCAGCATGAGCGGATAGTGTCTCAGGTCTTCTGGATCGCCAGGGATGAAATAATTCCCTGGGATGCTCGGAGCAGGCACATGGCATCAGTGATTGTGTACCAGGAAAGTCTTAGGGGGTTTCTGTTCATGCCATTTGAACACCATTGTGGAATTTAAGATCTCTCAGTAAGAATAAAGCCCCCTGTTTTAAAGCAACCCCTGTTTGTAACAAGGCAAAGTAAGAAATGGGATTGGGACAGTAGAAACATCTTGTGCTGTCACAATTGCTACCGCAGTTAAGTAGTTAAGAGACTAAGAGAAGTGAAAGTTAAGCAAGTGCCTGTGTTAAGAAATAGTGTGAAGAGAATGAGCAGGAATTGAAAGTCCGCAAGTTTGAAAAACCTCTAAGTGAGGCCTGTTTCAGCCCACCGTCTAGTTCTGCTGTCAGGAATGTAGCTTCTTTCACTCAAGGAAAGGTCTGCAAAGTAAATAACTCAATCTGTTTGAAAAAGAGATTGCTGCAGAAGGATTGTCAGGTTTCTACCTGTGAAGTGCCCCCACCGTACTTGTTAACCCCATGCTCCATGGAGTGATTTATCAAATTTCTCATTCCATATTAAATCAGTTTTGCACTTTTGATTTGGGAGTGAACATTGAATTTACTTGATTTAGACTGTAAAATTGTTCCGCTATTGAACCTTGTTCTGGCAGCTAGCCCTCTGAAGCGAAGAAATGTACCTGCTCCTCATGCTGCGAAGCTGTCTCGCAACAACAGCAGAACCAGGTAATGAGCATATTCTATTTTCTTGGACTCTATTATCTGGGTTGTACAGTGGCCCTCTCCCACCAAAATACTATCTAGACACCCCTAGACAATAGGATGGGGGGCTTACAAAAGATTATCTGAAATAATTGTTTATTAGTACAGTGATGGTAATACTAAAGTTGTGCCAATTCATGTGTCCAAAATGCCCAGTCAGAGGTGTCACTACAGCCATGGAGTTATCACACTTCTGTGCATACATGTCCCAATCTGAAGTTTCATGATGAGGCCTATTACCTGGCCCAGTGGTTGAGAAGGCAGAGGAGGCTTTACTTCCCATGGAGGCAGTGTGTTCCCATCTTACTCCACAGATAGACAGTGCTGTTGTCAATTGGGAGTATCAGAGGAACAGAGCTTAAAACCAAAGGAGTCAGATGCCCAGTTAGAGAAACTGTAGAGGCAAAGTTTAGGGGTGGCCCCCATGTTGATGCTGTGTCTGATACAGAGGAAGATGCAGAGAGATGATGTGATGGACAAAATACTGGAGATTCAGCATCTGTGCATGCTGCAATAAAGAATTCTGCTGACTTTAGGAGAAAACAGAACTCCTGTGGTAACTTAAAGTCTGGATTTTAAGTCAATTGTACTGTAGTTTTTTTGATTATTTTAGATACTTTGGGGTTTGACTTGATCCTGTTTGGGGCAGGAGATCAGTTCAAGAGATCTGTGTGTGAGATTAGATGGCGGACATCCAGGGTTATATTGCTTATTGTCCTGCACAGGTCACAGTTCGAGCATTATTTCTGCATCTTAAATCTCTGTGCTGGACAGATCAGATTTAGCAGGAATCATTTGTTCTTTGGCAGCACTTGACAGCATTTGCAGTAGACTTAGCGGTGGGGGCAAGTTCACTTCATAGCCTTGCCTGCTTGCTGGTTTTGTCCTAGCTGAGTTGGGACTGGCTGACACAATTTTACCACAGTGTCTTCGGTCTGAGAGCAATGCAGAGTAATAATTTCTCAGACTGCTATTGCACCCAAGTCCCATAATAGATATAACCTATTTTTACAACTAACCAGCTTGTAACAGCAGATGTACTGCCGTGCTTCGAATGCAATGTTTTGTGTACCTGTGAAACCAGAAACAAAAAATGCAATGATTAGATTACCCATGTAGCACACTAAAAAGAACATGCACTCGAGACCTTCATATACTGTAGGTACTGCTCTCCAAAATAACACAAAAAGAGAAGCAAAACCAGTGCACATTTGTATTACCAGCAAATAGATTTATTTAGAGAGAAAAGTACAATACAGTGCAGTAGTCTCACAAAACACACAGGCAAAAAAAGCTCCACTACATATCAGGACCTACTGTGTCTTCATTATCTACTGCACTTTATTGATCTTTTCTCTCTAACTTGCAGGCTTGAATAGGATTTGATGGGCAACAGGTGACCTCAGCCTCAACAGAGCTCTATAAGTACCACAGATCTCCAAGCATCCGCTCTGCAGCTGCTGGCTCCTGCCCACCCATCCCTCCTGTTCCTACCTCTCCACATGCCTGCTGTTGCTGAACATCCTGCCCTGGATGCTGTGTTCCATCTTCTTTCTCCTGCTCAGTGTGGCCCCAACCACTCATCTGTTCATCTCCCTTGGTTCTCTCACCAGCCACTACTGGCTGGTGGCAGCTTTGCTGCCCCAGGGCCCTGGTGCCCTCCATTTCTTTCCCACCTGTCTGCATCCCCTTTTACCGGGGCCTCTGCCACCTGGCAGCTACTCCTCTGGTTCTGCTGATTGCCTGCTAGCTCCTCTCCTCAGCCATTGTCTCATCCCCCAAACATTGCTGTTCCAGCCTATGGTTTCTGCTGGGGTGGGCCATTTATTGCTCTGCTGGCGGCTGCTGCCTTTCCCTTCTGTCACCCTCCTGCTTGCTGCTTGGGACCACTGAGACTAGCTCTTTTCTCCTCTACTGAGCATGCCTCCTTGTCTCTGTCTCTGCTTCCATGCCTGTTACCCTTGGCTGCCTGCTGTGCTGCCTTCTTTTGAGTTCCTCTGGCTACGGCTTTGCCTGGGCTCTGCCTCTTGCTTCTTTGGGCCTTCCTACTGTCCTTCAGCTTGGGAGTCTGACCGACCCTCCAGAGGCCCATTATGCTTCACCTTCTTAGTAATTATCTGTACTTGTTCCTTACCCCCCCATATTCATTGCCTCTACCATATTGTACTTCAACCAATAGATGACCACCAGCTCTAATACATACCTCGTGGACCCTGCAACCGTTCCTGTTTTGGGACCTTGCTCCCTGGCTCTCAGCAAGCCTCTACTTCTATGGACCTTGCTCCATAGCAGCCAGTCTGCACAACATTAGAACCTTGCTCCCTGGCTCCCCAGAAAGCCCATACAGCTCCAGACCTCACTCCTCCAAAGCCTGCCCACCTAGCACTGGGACCTTGCTGCACTGCCTGCCTCTGGATCCAAAAGCTGGTCCTGCCTCAGGACCTTGCTCCCTGGCTCCTAGGAAGCCTCTTCTTCTCTTGACCAAACTCCACAGCATCCAGCTTGCACACCATTAGGACATTGCTCCCTGGCTTCCAGTGAGCCTCTACAGCTCTGGACCATGCTTCTCCAAAGCCTGCCTGTCTAGTATTAGGACTTTGCTCCACTACCTGCCTCCAGGACCCTGCAGCTGTTCCTGCTTTGGGACCTTGTTCCTGGCTCCCAGTGATCCTTTACCTCTCTGGCCCTCACTCCATAGCAGCCAGTCTGCACAACACTGCGGCCGTGTTCCCTGGCTTCTAGTGAGCCCCTACAGCTCAGGACTTCACATCTCCAAAGCCTGCCTGCCTAGCATTGGGACCTTGCTCCAACTACTAGCCTTCTGGACCCTGCAAATGTTCCTGCTTCAGAACCTTGCTCCCTGGCTCCCAAGAGGCTCCTACAAATCTGGACCTTGCTCCTCCTCAACCCACATACCTGGCATTGGGACACTGCTCCCCCTGCCTGCCTCCTGGATGATTCAGCCATAACTGCTTCTTAACCTTGTCCCATGGCTCAGTCTGAGCCCCATTCCATGCCACTGGTATTGGACCATGATTCCAGGACCTTGCTACCTGGCTCTACCTGAGCCATTCTAAGCTCTGGACCTCACGCCTCCAAATTCTGCCCACCTAGCATTGTGTCCTTGTGCTCAATAGTTGCCTCTGGACTCTACAGATGTTCCAGCTTCAGGACTTTGTTCCTTGGCTGCCAGGGAGCCCCTACAACTCTGGATCTTGCTCTTCCACAGCCTGCCTGCCTGACTAGCATTGGGACCTTGCTTCCCCTACTTGCTTCCTGGACCCTGCAGCCATTTCTCCTTCAGGACCTTGCTCCCTGGTTCATTCAAACCATACCATGCTTCTCTTCAGGGCTTACTGACTTATCGAACTGCTGGTGGACCCTGCCTCTGAGACCTTGCTTCGTGGCTCAGTTGAGCCATTTCATTCTTCTCTTCAGAACTTGTTGCCTTATCAAACTGCAGATTGACCCTGTCTCTGAGACCTTGCTCCCTGGCTTAGTTGAGCCCCATGCAATGCTACTGATACTGAATCTTGCCTCTGGGACCTTGTTCCCTGACTCCCCCAAGCCTTTCTTTGCTCTGGATGTCTAGCCTCCTCTACAGCTAGGACCTTGCTTCCACTTTCTGTCTGGCCCCCAGAGGTTGTGCCTTCTCAAGATATCCCTGCAATTCAGAACTATTGCATTCCTATCAACTTGTGGCCTTCTCTAGTACTACAACAGTTGTCAGCTTTTCCTTCATTTCAGCATGTCAGGATTCATTGTGAACAAAAGCACTTTCAAAGATCAGGAGTTCATCATTCTTGAAACAACACCTAGGAAAGCCACTGCCAAATCCTTAATCAAATATAAAGATTGAACTACAGTAAAACTGATCTCATCCTGAAAGAACTCAAGGTTCCATTTTCAGTAAAGCAAAGAAAAGGACCTCTTTGATCTTTATGCTGCCCATCTACAAATTAACGCTGCAAAACCCTCTGTAAGAGATGTCTGTGCCTCTAAGTCACTTGGAAGAGCTAAAGATCCTCATGTTACAGATCAAGGCTAACATGACAAGGCTTGAGACAAAGGTTACGGCCATGGAACAATGTCTGTCATTGAACACAGGTCCCGTATTTCCAACCTCCTTGACCATCACCTTCAACTTCTTCCTTTCTAGGACTTTGTCATCTTGTTCAACCATCTGTGCCCAGCACTCCAGCTTAGTGCTGTGTAGAATGTAGAATTCTGCTAGCAGAATTAGCATGGAATGACCATTCTGCTGGCTGTATTTCCATTGGAATGTTGCTGCTCATTCTATAGAATTCTGCCTGCTGTGATCCACAGAATTATATTGCATGGAGCAACATTATCCTGCAGAAAATCATTCCATTACCATTTCCCCAGTATACATGGAGATTACTGGAATTTAATTCTGCAGTAATGGACTGAAGAACTCATTCTACATTAACCTATTGTGAAATTCCACCAGTTCACTATGATGAAATTCGACAGAATTTTAATAGAATTTCATGAAATTCTGTGAAATTTCATTCTGCCAAAATCTGAAAATATTGCACAGCACTACTGCAGCTCAAGCCATTCCTGGTTGTTCTTGACTTCCACTGCCAGATACAGCTCCTACCCTTCAAGCCTTTCCATAGCAACCAGACCTTCAGTCTTCTGGCTCCTCATGCAAATAAGTCCCTGTGGCAAGTCACTCCATTCCTTGAAATGATTCTGAACTAGACTCCTACTCAACTTTTGTGACCAAAGCCATCTGGAATTCTTTGACAACCAAAACATGATCCTCTTTGCAGGGCTCATGCCCCAGCAGCTACTGAGCTTACACCCTAACCACCATTGAGCTCTTGCCCCATGACTCTAGGCTCATGCCCGACTGACACCTGGGCTCACACCCCAATGACTCTGGGCTCATGCCCTAACACAACTGGGCTCATTTCTCATGACTACCATGCTTACCCCACTTTCCTACCAGGCTCATGCCCCCTCAACAAACAGGTTAAAACCAGGTTTAATTCTCAACAACCACTGTGCTCCTTCCCCACGATACTAGGCTCATGCTCCATGGCACTTAAAATATTTCCACGTCCTCCAAAATATTCCTCTGATCCTTCCTCAATTACACAAAAGCTCAAGCCATCTGAGTTATCTAGTTTTTCTTGTCTTCTCCGCAATTAATTTTCAGTGTTTTTTGTTACACTTTGATGTAAAAGACAATTGCATGGCCTGCAGTGATGGCGACCTAAAGCCTTGGATCCCCAGAGTTTCCTATGCAAGGTTTTTTTTTTCCCTCTCCTCTGTGCTGAAGGTCATAAATAGTAGATAGGTAGCTTGCATGGTTAGTTTACTCCACCATTTGAGTTGGGATTCCGAAGGTGACTCTTTCATTTTGTACAGTTGTGGCCTTCCCTTTGCTCCTTAGCGGAATGATGTCCCAATGATTTACCACACCTTCAGCTCTGAAGTTTAGGGCATCTTCCCTCAGGTACTGTCAGCCAAGGGACCACGCTACTGTGGCACCTCTAAAAGCGGAACCCTCTTCAAGAGAGTTCCATGCCATTGTACCCTGAAAGGGTGGTAGTTCCTCTGGAACAGAGAATGTGAAAGGCAACACAAATCCAACCATAACCTCTTCTACTGTAGCACAAGCACTACCATACTGCACAAACATACTACACACTTAGTTGTCCACTGGACCAGTGAACTTGCAGGCTTGCCTCAGGTTTGGTAGGGTAGCAGATGACCTTGCCATACACACCACTGAGTACTATAAATAGCATGCATCTCCAGGCATCCTCCAGATGCTAATTTTGATTCTCCCACCATCTGCCCCTTCTCCTCTGGTGGCCCATCCCATTCCAGCAGGGCATTTTCCCTAAGTTACCTTCAGTCGACAGACCTCACTACTGTGGTACTTTAAGGAGTGGACATCTCCTCAAGAGGGCTGCAAGCCATTGTATCCCAAAAGGGTGGTAGTTCCTATGGAACAGAAAGTGTGTGTCACAGAGTGCCTCTGTGAAAGGCTAAGGACCCTGGAATTATTTACATATTTCCTTTTCAGTTGTGGTTTATATTGGCATAAATGTCCTGTTGGCTGGGACTAGAAAGGTATTGCATTGCCTCATAAACCTGTTATATGTTCAGTAGTGCTACTTTACATTAAGTTGCTTTGGTTGGTTTAGTCCAACAATTAGTTGCCATAATGGTAGACTTAAATATAAAAGGAGTGCAGTTCTTATGTAGAATATCCAAGTGGAATAGTACAGAGGGTTACTAGGTTAGGTCCCTTTTATTTTTATCATAGGGGAAGTCACTAGTTGAGCCTTAAGTTTGTTTAAACCTTGCATTCATTAAAATGAATGCTGAAGGATTTATTGATAAAGATTTAGAACACTCCTGTGTCTTTATTAGTTCCAAAAGAGTATAACTAAGCATTAGAATGGGTGTATTAGAATTCTTTCTGCCCCCCCCCAAGGTGAGAAAGGAAAGGTTAGCGCTTAGAAACGAAACAAGCACTTTGTCTGATTATAATATTCTGAACATAGTTTAAAAGTAGTAGATAAGGGTTAGAAGAAGAAGAAATAGAGTGTTGTGAAGCTTTAAAAGAAAATTGTTCTGTCAGATTGAAATAACAGCTGACGGGAAAAAGGCTTGCATAGGTAATGCAAGTGATATACTAATAAACAGGTCTTTCCTTGTTTCTTTCCTTTATATATGGGAGCTTGGAGCTTGAGTTATGCTCCTGTTATTAGAAATAAAAGGTATTGAATTGGTTCCAGTTTCTGAGATCCCCCCTTCGAGGAAGCCAATGTAACGTTTATTTTGAGGGTTCTCTTGCGAGGAAACAGCACTTTGTAAAATCCCTTGCAAGGTGCTGTGTAGACAAATAGTTTAAGCCCTGTAATTAATTTTGCTGCATTTCCGAGGGTTTGTTTGTGCCTTATCTAGTTGTAAAATATTAGAGGATCTTTTGGTCCACTCTCTTGTTCTCTGTTCTGCCTTTTCGCAAACAGCTGTTAGGTAAAGTGGCTTTCTGTGTAAATAATTACTTCGGAGCTCTTGCGCGACTGTGCGTATGCGAGCGGCTGAGTTCCTGCTCGAAGGTGCGCACAGTCGTGAAGACATTTAGTCCTTTAGTGCCATGCAAATACAACTGTTTTCTTTAAAAATCATGGAGGATACCTCTACATACCCCCGGAGGCGAATTCCTTTGGGTTGGAGTTGATTTGGTGTCTGTTGTGAAACAAGGGCATTTTGGGCATTGTGGAGGTCTGGAGTCTTCTGTTTTCGGCTGCAGCTTGTGCTTAAGAGCCGGCCGGCCGTTTTTCTCAGTCATTTATGCTAAGGAAAAGGGGCGTTGCTTCTTGGGGTTAGAAATCACATTAAAAACCTATCAGAAAGAGTGTAATTCACTTCTGTGTATGGAATTAGAATGTTATAATATATTATGATGTTTAGACATGTTCTATAAAAATAAAATGATGCAAATAAAGAAGTATTATTTAAAATAAAGTATAGGGGAGGGACTTATGAAGTCACCTGACCCCGTATTGTATAAAAGTCGAACATTTAGTTCAGGGATTCAGATTGCTTTTGGGACTGGAGGTAACTCCAGGGTGTTGTGTTACGAATGTTCTAAGGAGCCACGTAGTAATAATGTTCTTTTGTGCCAAAAGGAAGATTAAGCTGAGGATCTGAGTCTGGTGAAAGGAATCCAGTGGAACATTATGAAATACTGAATGCAATATTCCAGTCATAAGAAGTCTTGTCAAAAGTGTTTGCTATATGAGATGTGTCCTGCTAAAGAAAGAAAATATTAAGATATAAAATAAATTTTCAAACTAAACAAAGGACTGCTTTGTGTCACACTACTTGATTGCCCACTTACACCTGCACCCTCCCACATGTGGTGACAGTGGTGGGATATCTGTGACCTGCATAAGGTCTGATGGACAATCAATGTAGCAGGATAGTATAGCTGTTCCGATAGTCCTGACTTCGCTGCTGGTGAAAGGAGTTGCTGCAGTGATGGAGCCAGCTGAGAGCTGGTTCTGCGATGATGGAAAGGCCTTATTTGAATGTGCTAAGTTGAACATGAGGAGCCACGGCAAAACCCTAACTACCTGGAGTGACCGAATGGATGTCATACAGTGGCTGTTTGCGCAGTGGATGGAGGCAGAAACTCGATGGTGGGATGCCGAGCAATGGTATCAGAAAGTGAGGAGTCAAATGATAACGTCCGGATATATTTCTATCCTTGAAGGATCTGCAAGGGTGGAAGAAGAAATGCCTTGTGTTTCATGTTTGGACAGTGAACTTCCTGTTTTGCCCTTATTTCCCGGAATGTATTGGATAGAGGATGAAGGACAGCATACCATATCTAAGTCCCCAGGTGAGACTATTTTGGACTGTGGGGTGAAGCCATCTGTCGAACCTGAAGAGGCAATAGTTGCTGAAGGGACTTATGTTAAATCTAATGATGATAAATGTGATTTTATGAAGGTTAACTGGGGATTATTCCAAGTAGGGGATCCTGAAATTACCCAGCTTAGCAAATATGCTGTCGAGAGAACTGAAACAACAGGAATAGATGGGGAATGTCAACCCTTATGGTGGTATGAGGTCAAAGGGGAGACCCTCTACCATGTAAAACTGAATATATGCACTAAACAGTTACAGGCAAGGGTGGTGGTACCCTACAAGTATAGAGAAAGGATCCTAGATGAACTTTGTAGCAAAGGTAAGAGTTTAGAGCATGGGAAACTTTTGGAACAAATCGTCCCTTATTACCACTGGCCAGGTATGTATCGGCAGGTGGCAGTATATGTACAGGAATGACAGGGATTTCTTAGAAAGAATGAGACAGATAGGACACAGAGGGATAAACTCAATAAATGGTTACCCTGGAGGAAGGGCAAACTGTCGTATAGAAACAGGGGTGCTAGATGGTAGGTGCCCAAAAAGGTTTGTACTAGGCCAGGGTAGCTTGGGGTATCCTGACTTGGGTAGTACAATTCTGACCCTTTACTGGAAGAATAGTAAATGGGATGGGGGGATGAATTGTTTGAAAATTGGGAATGCTGTCTAAATAGAGAGTGGGACGGATAGGATGAGGAGCATTCAATGGACACAATTTGGTACAATAACCTATGGTATGAGTACAATGGAGTTTCCATTATCCTGTGTGCAAGGTAATTGAATGGAACAGTTTCTATAAGGATAAAGAATTCTGTTACTATCTTAAAGCTAAGTGATATTTTGTTTTTCTACTAATGTTTTCTCTAACGACTGGGGGTTGGCCACCTGCAGCCGTCTTTATTCTGTCTTATATTTTTATTCTCGTCTTTGCTGTGTTTGTTTTAGTTTTACTGCATTCTGTTTTGAGATAGAAAAAGTGGTTTGGTGTGGCAGTTGGTAGATGGTCTGGGAGGTAGATAAAAATAAAATACTAAGAGGACAAACTGAAAGTGGTAATGACGGACTGAATTATCAGCCGTCAGAAAATGGGTTTGCTTTAATAGGTTGAAGCAGCTTACTTCGTTGTTTTGCAATACATTTGATTTTTGGGGGAATCCCTGGTTTGGAGTTTAAATAAACTAGCTTCCCTTGTATTTAGTTTTTTTTTTTGTTTTGTATTTCCAGTGAAAAGAAACTCTCGGTGTTTAAAGCTTCCAGAGTGTTAAAATAAAGTCATCCTGGAAACGCCCGTTGTGCTCTAATATTATTTTAGGATATTCTGTAGTCCATAAAAGTAATTATTACCCCCCTTTTTGTATGTTGCTCCTATATAAATTATGCAATTCAGGAGCTGACGTGAAGAGTTTCATAGAAGAAATTAGTTAAAAGTAGTACGATAGTGCGAGCACCGGTAAAATGATTACCGTGCGAATGCTCGCAGTATCGCAAAGAAGCTTCAGTCCATAAAGTCCTCCTCCCCCTGAGCTTAAGAGGATGTAAAGAAGTAGGACAACCAAAGAAATGGTTGCCCTCTTAGGCGGGGAGGAGTGTCACAGAGTGCCTCTGTGAAAGGCTAAGGACCCTGGAATTATTTACATATTTCCTTTTCAGTTGTGGTTTATATTGGCATAAATGTCCTGTTGGCTGGGACTAGAAAGGTATTGCATTGCCTCATAAACCTATTATATGTTCAGTGGTGCTACTTTCCATTAAGTTGCTTTGGTTGGTTTAGTCCAACAATTAGTTGCCATAATGGTAGACTTAAATATAAAAGGAGTGCAGTTCTTATGTAGAATATCCAAGTGGAATAGTACAGAGGGTTACTAGGTTAGGTCCCTTTTATTTTTATAATAGAGGAAGTCACTAGTTGAGCCTTAAGTTTGTTTAAACCTTGCATTCATTAAAATGAATGCTAAAGGATTTTATTGATAAAGATTTAGAACACTCATGTGTCTTTATTAGTTCCAAAAGAGTATAACTAAGCATTAGAATGGGTATATTAGAATTCTTTCTGCCCCCCCCTTAAGGTGAGAAAGGAAAAGGTTAGCGCTTAGAAACGAAACAAGCGCTTTGTCTGATTATAATATTCTGAACATAGTTTAAAAGTAGTAGATAAGGGTTAGAAGAAGAGGAAACAGAGTGCTGTGAAGCTTTAAAAGAAAATTGTTCTGTCAGATTGAAATAACAGCTGATGGGAAAAAGGCTTGCATAGGTAATGCAAGTGATATGCTAATAAACAGGTCTTTCCCTGTTTCTTTCCTTTATATATGGGAGCCTGGAGCTTGAGTTATGCTCCTGTTATTAGAAATTAAAGGTATTGAATTGGTTCCAGTTTCTGAGATCCCCCCCCTCCTCCCGAGGAAGCCAATGTAACGTTTATTTTGAGGGTTCTCTTGCGAGGAAACAGCACTTTGTAAAATCCCTTGCAAGGTGCTGTGTAGACAAATAGTTTAAGCCCTGTAATTAATTTTGCTGCATTTCTGAGGGTTTGTTTGTGCCTTATCTAGTTGTAAAATATTAGAGGATCTTTTGGTCCACTCTCTTGTTCCCTGTTCTGCCTTTTCGCAAACAGCTGTTAGGTAAAGTGGCTTTCTGTGTAAATAATTACCTCGGAGCTCTTGCGCGACTGTGCGTATGCGAACGGCTGAGTTCCTGCTCGAAGGTGCGCACAGTCGTGAAGACATTTAACCCTTTAGTGCCATGCAAATACAATTGTTTTCTTTAAAAAACATGGAGGATACCTCTACATACCCCCAGAGGCGAATTTCTTTGGGTTGGAGTTGATTTGGTGTCTGTTGTGAAACGAGGGCATTTTGGGCATTGTGAAGGTCTGAAGTCTTCTGTTTTCGGCTGCAGCTTGTGCTTAAGAGCCAGCCGGCCGTTTTTCTCAATCATTTATGCTAAGGAAAAGGGGTGTTGCTTCTTGGGGTTAGAAATCACATTAAAAACCTATCAGAAAGAGTGTAATTCACTTCTGTGTATGGAATTAGAATGTTATAATATATTGTGATGTTTAGACATGTTCTATAAAAATAAAATGATGCAAATAAAGTAGTATTATTTAAAATAAAGTATAGGGAAGGGACTTATGAAGTCACCTGACCCTGTATTGTATAAAAGACGAACATTTAGTTCAGGGATTCAGATTGCTTTTGGGACTGGAGGTAACTCCAGGGTGTTGTGTTATGAATGTTCTAAGGAGCCACGTAGTAATAATGTTCTTTTGTGCCAAATGGAAGATTAAGCTGAGGATCTGAGTCTGGTGAAAGGAATCCGGTGGAACATTATGAAATGCTATTAAGACGTATCAGATATGACTGAATGCAATATTCCAGTCATAAGAAGTCTTGTCAAAAGTGTTTGCTATATGAGATGTGTCCTGCTAAAGAAAGAAAATATTAAGATATAAAATAAATTTTCGAACTAAACAAAGGACTGCTTTGTGTCGCACTACTTGATTGCCCACTTACACCTGCGCCCTCCCACAGTACGAAAGGCCACATGCATCTAATCATAACCTCTTCCACTGTAGTACAAGCACTATCATGTTGCACAAGCATATTACACACTTAGTTTTTGCTGGACCTGTAAACTAAATCCATTTACCAGCAGACCATGTGACCACTGCTTTTGCTTCTATTTTTAGATTTTGCATAACCTAAAAATAGTAGAGAACAGTCTTTTATTTTTTGGGATTACCTTTGAGTCAGAGATGTCTCTTTAGGAAGATGTGGTATAATTTGTGTAATAAGAAATTTACTGCCATTGACTCCCTTGTAAACCATCCTGAATCTATTGAAAATTGTTTCTCAAATAGCCTCCTTTGGTGCAAGTAGAAACTTGGTGGGTCTTTCACCATTTTGTAAATATACTTCTTGAAACCTGTGACTAAACACAAAGTATCTTCCGGTTGACAATCATGAAACCCTGCAGACTTTCTTTACATGTCTTGCTATGGTTGTTATGATCTTTTGTGTTGGTATTGCTCTGCATGTAATCCTGTCTTGCAGACCCCTCCAGGTCTGCCCTTATTGTCAAATCCACCAAGCAGGCCTATAACACCACAAGACTTGCCTTCCCAGCCTTCAGGTTCATCTCTTCCTCCAGCCAGGTCCACACCACCTCTTGACTTGACCAGGCCAGACCCATTGCCTCCACTTCCTCCACTACTGAATCTGGCACTGCCAGGGTGGCTTCAGCCTAGACCCTTCCAAGCACCTTACACACCAAATTTGCCTATGCCCTTGAACTTTCATGGCCCTTGGCAGGAACTGCCTAGCCCACTAGACTTATCTGTTCCACCATGCCCACCTATGCCTCCAAGCCATCAAGCCCCATGGCTGAGAAGCTACCTAAGTTTACTTACTCCATGAGCTCTACCTGCCCCTTTTCCCCCAATAATTGAAAAAATTGACCTAGGGACCGAAGGGATGGTGACTAGATGGATTACTGCAGACATTTCCAATAGACACTAATGCTAAGTCTAAAAGTATAAAATAAGCCAGTAAGGCTGGGGCATTAGCTGGCTAATTTTTTATAATTAATAATAGATTGCAGTAGTTAATTAACATTTATAATTTGTTGCTAACTAATAGTCTTGATGTATATTGATCATGCACCACTTGATTAGAAATGTATAACCTGATAGATTATTCCTATGTACTTTAGCAATCTAGATACTTAGTTTTTATTTTTTATTCTTTATTTTCTCTTTTGTGACTTCAGGCAAGTTTAAGTGTAAAAGAAAGGCTTGTAATTTTCCAGACATGCTGCAGCCTCAAGTGCACTGAGCATAACCTCTTGAATTTTTCTTGACATTTGTTGGGGACTTTCCACTAGTAACCGCATGAGCAACCACGAATAGTCAATCCTGTTCCATTAAATGAATAATTGGCCATATGAGCGGCCAGTCATGTCCCACCAAGTAAATAACTAACCACAATGTGGTATCAACTGTTCGCACCTCAACCACAATGAGAGATCAGCTGTTCACACCTCAACCACAACAAGGGCCAGCTACTCACACCTCAACCACAATGAGAGATCAGCTGTTCACACCTCTGACAATGGTGTGAGCCATCTCACCGTCTTGTTTTGTTTTATTTTTAGCCCCTGGAAAGTTCCGTGTCCACCTACATGCCATGACGTCAAGTCCAGATTGCAGACCAGATATTTTTCTATATCAGTCAAATGCCCCTGGGTTATTGGCAGCTCTCAGCATCTGATCACCAATTAGTGACCAGCTGGCTTGTAAAAGCTGCTAACATCTAAAACTATCAAAGTATCAGGCCCTCCTATTTTCTACCTCGGCAAAGTATATATAAACCCTCAACAATCCCAACCAAGGTAATGAGTCTTGGAGAAACAGCTGCCTCTTACTCCAAGAGTCTCAGAGGACATCAGGTTTGCAAGGTCTGGTGAGTGTTACCACACTTTAGGCATAGGACCTAAAGAACTGGCACGCTGGCATTATTTTCTATTTCTTTATGTAGCTATCTTAGTCAACAATGGGAATATTACTTTATTTTTGCTTGTACTGCTGATCAGAAGCTATAGTAATTATGTTTTAATAATTTGTTTTACTTTGGTAGATAAGTGCTTGCCTATCCATGTATTGCCAAAAAAACTGCCTTACAAATGTTATGTTGAAAGAATAGTTTAATGACATGACAGAAACTTTGAACTCATGATTACCTATGCCTTTTGTTGCAAAGTTTAACTTGTAATTACTTGACAGCAAACAAAATCTAAAGTAAGAACCCTGGTACTAGTTTTCATTCTCAATTTAGTATTATTAAACTTAGAGCAATGGATATAGAACAGGATGACCTCAAAAGTAAAACAGGCTTAGACTTCTGTTTTCAAGGCCATGCGGGTACTCTTAAAGTGATAGTTAAGGGCTATACTCATATGTTAAATTGTGCAGATTTGTCATGCACTGAGCCCCTGCATAAGTACTTGAGATGGTGTTTTCTAGACCCCGAGAAAAAACACTGGTGTAAGATATTTGACTGTCCAAGACATCAGGCAACAGATGGGTTTAAGGTTCATGTAAAAATATTTGAGGAACTAGGGAAATATCACTGTCCTCTAGTACATAACCACAACCACAAAAGTAATTTAGATTTTAATGACCATACGGCCTTTGTAGACCATGACCAAATAGTCTTGGTCAGCCAGGTGTCAGATGCAATAATAGTGGCAGGTGCCCTTGGGCAAAGCTCAGAGGACACATTGCCCACTCTTTGCATCTTGACCCCTAACAAACTCTATCCCAACCTGGCCAAACTGGTGGATGAACTGCAAAAATGTCATTTCCAGTTAGTGGCATGCACAGAGGAAATGTCAGGCTCCACCAGTCTTGGTGAAAGCCAAGTACATGAGCCTGATCAGGGTGGTTACCAGGGGGGAGCCCCATGGCACCCTGAGTAACCCCCACACAGCAGTATTAAAGTTCAAAGAAATAAATTCCAGGTTGTTCTCATCTGTTTTATAACAAAAGAATGGGCAGCATTTTTTGAAACTGAAGCAAAGCACTGAGCGAAGTCCCCTACTGGCAGCAAAGTTGCCTCACATGTGCAAAGTGATATAATGGAACAGGTGCAGAGCCAAGTTTGCACATGCGAAGTCTGTTCCATTATACTACCATAGGAGCACAAGGCAATGAAGGATCAAACAAAACCCCCTGCTGGTTTAGGAAGGAGGGACACCTGCTGGAAAGGCATAGGCAGGCCTTGCAGTCACAAAAACAAACAGGCATTTGCACAAAGTTGTTTGCTCCTGGGACACACATCCCCATAATGGAACCACTTTGCCCATGGATGGATCAAAGAGGATACTTGCATGACAGTATACTCTCATTACAATATCAGGAGCAGACCTTTGCTCTCCCAAACCTGTGCCAGCTGAGTGCTTCACGCTGCAGCCAACAGTAATGCTGGCTCAACCAAGGATACAGCATGCAGCCACGGTCTGGAGCCCCCCCATAACAGCACACATCCCTGGCATCTAGTAGTCCCACCTCCCTTAACTGATAATTGTTTTTATCATAAGAATATCCCTGGCATCCAGTGGCCCTCCCACCCAATCCCCATTTCACATATTACAATAATCCCTGGTGTTTAGTGGTGTCCTGTCCTCACCCGACCCTCATTGCACATATTATAATAATCCCTGGTATCCAGTGTCCCCTCCACCCTCACCTGATCACGGTTTTACATCATATGTATAGCCTTGGTGTCCAGTGGCCCCACCCCTCACCTGATCCCCAGATCATATATTTCCGTGTTGTCAACCAATCAGCATTTACTTCTCTTGCCAGCACTGATTCATTCAGTTTGACAGAACTGGTGCTGCATAAGGTCTACCACCAGCTGATGTGGTGGACTGTTTTCTTTATTACAGGTACTCGCTTATGTATCCTTTGGGGTTGGGGGGAGGGTGCCAGTTGCCAATGGGTGTGTAGGGCAGGGGTTACTGAGTGGATGGGACCAGGGTGAAGGGAAGGGCCACTAAACATCAATGATTTTTATAATATGTGAAATGAGGATCGGGTGAAGGACAGGGAGACACTGGACACCAGGGAGTATTATAATATGTGAAAGAGGAATCAGGTGAGGGAGGGAGCGAGACCACTGGACACTGGGGGGGGGGTTCTTGTTTCCATTGGAGGATACTGACAGGGCACAAAACATGCTTCATCATTACCTGATGGGGGGCTCAGGTGATGGTGACTGGTGCTTTGCACCCAGTTAAAAGGGGCTTTTTGCCCATGGTAACTAGCGCTGCTCCAGCAGGCTATTAACATGAGCAAAAGGCTTCCTTTATCCCATTACGCACATTGTAATGAGATGCCATCTCATTGCCATGTGTACCCGGAGTGCCTCTGCGCTGAAGTGCAAACCTTTCTGCACCGAGCAATGTGAGGCTTCCATTATGGGCAGTTCTGTGCACAAATGGAAATGCCTCACTTTGAATGTGCTAACATTGTTTGCACTGGTGCAAAGGCTTTAATTATGCTGCTGTTTGGTTTCAATGCTTGGACACATTCTTGGACTCTTCTTCCTAAGTGAAGCAGCACATCCTCCATATCTTTTGAACTGGTCTTTAAGCTTTATTCCAAGAAAGAGGCTTTGATTGTCCCAGTATTTGCAAATAAGTGTCTGATATAAAGGGGCGATGATGTGCCAAGTCCTTGCCATTTTTTAGTATGATTTTACAACAAATACAAATACATTATTAGCAGAGTTAAACTCAGTATTGGTCATTATATTTATGTTTCTCCATAGAAACATAGAAACTTTGGGCAGAAAAGGACTGCTTGGCCCTCCCAGTCTTTCCAAAGTTTTCCTACCTACAGTACCTCCACAGACCCTAACTAATCCCCAGAGTCTCCTGTGGAGGGGTTCTGGGATAACAGATGGACCAGACACCAAACTTCAAGTTCAACACACAATCTCTGTGTGATGTTTATTCAAAATGAATTGTACCTGCCTGCACTAATGTGATAGTACTTCACCCCCAGTTTTCCATTTACCTACCCACTCTACATTTTTCAGCTATATACCACTTTTTTTCTTAACCCACTCCCCTACCCCCAATTACCTGATGATGACCTCACTTGGTTGAAAGTTCCACCTCTCTCCCACCTCAGACAATGCCACCTTCGGCTGATCCCCCCAACCCCCTCTTATCTAATCAGTCAATCTGTTAATATTTACTAATTTGATGTGTATAAGTTCAAATTTTACTATTACTGCCTGTGTACATGCTTCAAAGTTTTTTTCTTTTTTTTCTCAGTAAACCTTTTATTTTTGTTCAACACTGACGTGGAACCTTTGAAAATAAGTCATTGACTCAAAGGTATTAATCCCAAACTGAAATAAATAAATTACATTAAAAAAATACAGAAAAATAACCATCAGCAATGGCATGTTCCTTCTTCAGTACATCAGTTTGTAGCAACAGACTATGAATGTCCTGTCTCTGCACTTAGCCAGCACCTACTGACACTGATCTCTGATCTCTGATCTAACCACTTTTCAGTGCACACTCTTCATCCCTATGTGGGCCCCATTTGCTTGGGTAGTCAAGGCTCAAAAGGAAAAAAAAAAGCTAAAAACAAAGAACCTCAGTGCAGAAACACTGAAGAAAGGGTTACCCCAAAGGGCATTGGCAACAAATCAAGTTTCAAAGAAATATAACATCATACATACTTCCATAATGCAAAGCATCACAGGATATATGCAAATCACCATGAAATTTCAGACTTGTTCAGTTTACAGCAATTTATATGCATTTTAAATAGCACAACTAACTTAATTTCTATAATAGTCACCTATTACTTTTTTACCATTATCAAAAATACCTAGTGCCATGGTATTTTCAAGATTTACAAGTTTCATAAACATAAGGTATATTATGACATAGTGCTATTACATACTAAATCCAACAACAATAAACACAACCTGTTTTAGATATGTTTGGAGGTCACTACAATAACCTCCCTGCACAAGGCCCTGAGAGGGAAAAGAAAAATTAAAGAGGACACTATAGCATAGTCAAGAAAGGGGAAGTGGTGCACATAGGTGGCCAACCTTATGGACTAGAAATTGTAAAGGATAGATTAGGCTAAGAGACATAAAAATTGTTGCAACATATATAAGAAAAGGTTGGTCCTCAAGAGTGGCAGAAGCTCCCTGTCTCATCTCCCTTCCCTGTTTTTATATTATTATGCCCATAAGTATATCGCATGCATGTTTGAAGCCCACTACTATTCTAGCCTCCACCACTTCAGTTGCCTGTTGATTCCATGCTTCCACCAATCTTCAGTGAAGATGTATTTCCTCATGTCCTTCCTGAATCTGCCCCCCTTCAACTTCATCACATGCCCTCTAGTTCTGGTGCATGTCCTTACTTGGAAGAGGCTCTCTGCCTGAACTGTTTACCCATTTAAGGTGGTAACCCATGAGGAGGGTGCCATCCATAACGGTGACTCGTTCCCCACTGAATCCCTCACAGCGATGGGAGAGTAGGGCGACCGGATGGGGGGGTGGGTGAAATGGGCAACAGGATGTTGCTATATGTATGCATGCAGGGGGGAGTGAGCATGGTGAGCATGGGCTGGGAGATGGCAGAGGAGCTGTAGGGGGTGGTGCTGTGGTGGGTTGCTGAGCTGCATCATGGTATCGGGGGTTGGCCTGTAGTTGGGGTGGGTGAGATAACGGGTTTGGGTCCAGGTGCTGGTGTGATTTTATTGCGCCCAGCCCAACCCTTTAATTTTTACTTTTACACACACCCACACCCAACATACACCCCTGGATTTGAGAATCTTTTAGTAGGGGTTGAGGCAGCCCCACATGTGGGGTAGTGCAGCTTCCCACAGAAAGCATTGAAATGTATGTCCCCGGTGCCATTTTCCTATGCGCCGGGGTATCAGAGTGTGAAAATGTTTTCGGCACTCTGACTTCACGATAATGGGGATCACCTTTAGGCTTTCGCTGTTATCACATAGAACCCTTTAAGGTACTTGAAGGTCTTGAGCATGTCACCCCTTGCACTTCTGTCTTCCAGAGTATACATGTTGAGGTCCTTCAGCCTCTTCTCCGAGGGCCTCCCCTGCAATCCCTGCATCATCTCAGCTGCCTTTCTCTGGATCACCTCGACCCTGTGAATATCCTTCCAGAGGTGTAGCCTCCAGAACTGTACACAGTACTCCAGGTGAGGGTATACCAGGGAGCGGTGCAGTGGTAGCACAACCTCCATCCTCCTGATGATGATGCCCATACTTATACAACCTAGCATCCCTCTAGCCCTGCCCACAGCCTTGTCATATTGTGCTGACACCTTGAGGTCGTCCGATATAACAACCCTGAGGTCTCTGTCTTGCCTAGTGACTCCCAGTTCCCCCCTCCCATCTTATACTTGGCTCCATGGTTCCTGTGCTCTAGGTGCATGATTTTGCATTTCTTGGCATTGAACCCCTGCTGCCATGTCTTTGATCACTCCTCCAGTTTCCCCAGGTCCCTCTGCATTTGTCTCTTCTCCCTCCTGGGTGTTTACTCTATCGTAGATTTCAGTGTCATCTGCAGGTAGGCAGACCTTCACCTCCAGTTCCTCTGCAATGTCTCCTATGAAGACATTAAAGAGCACTGGACCCAGCACCGACCCATGAAGTACCCCATTGGTCACCCCCCCTCCCCATTGCCATTTCAATCTACCCTCTTCCTCCTATCCTTTTGCCCAGTGTACTGTTTTGTCACCACCCCCAACTGCTCAATTTCTTGAACAACCTCCTGTGTTGTACTCTGTTAAAGGCCTTGCTTGAACCCAGATAGGCCACATCAACCAATCTCCCCTGGTCTATCTCCTTGGTCACTGAGTCAAAGAAATCTATCAGATTCATTAGGCATGACCTTCCCCCATGAATCCATGCAGCCTGTAGTCCACTGGATTCCAGGTACTCTTCTCTCTTTTAGTAGGGTCTCAATTAGTTTCCCCACCACCGAAGTTAGGCTGACAGACCTGTAGTTGTTAGATTTCTCCCTGCTGCTACTCTAGTGCACAAGAACCTCATCAGCCCTCCTCCATTCCCCCGGAACCACTCCTGTTTCCAGCAAGCTGTCAAACAAGGCTGTCAGCAGGGTAGCTAGCACTTCCCTGTGCTCCCTCAATACCCTGTGGTGTACCTCATCTGATCCCATAGTCTTATCTACTTTCAAGGCAGCAAGTCCTTTTAGTACCCTCTCCTTAGAAAAGGGACTTGTGTCTATCGCCCCCCCTTTACAGTTACCTGGTGGCTGTCCCCTTCAGCCTCCACTATGAAAACTGAGTAAAAGTACCTGTTCAAAATATCTGCTTTTTCCTGGTCTTCCTCTACACAGTCACTCCCTTCAATCCTTCTAATTCTCACTGTTCTACCTCTTGCTTTTTTCTTCTCCTTGACATAGCGGAAGTAATTCTTATCCCCTTTACTTCCTTCCCTTGCTATCCTTTCCTCCACCTGCACCTTAGTCCTCCTGACCATCCTCATGTCTTCTTCCCTCTGAGTTTCCTTGTACCTTTTGAACACTATCCTTTTTTTTCTCTTACTACCACTGCCACCTCCCAGGAAAACCATAATGGCTTCTTTTTCCTCCAGCCTCTGCTAACTTACACAGAGGCTAGTTGCTTGATGATACCTTCTCTTATTCCCTTTCAGTGTGTCTTCCCCCCATCCTGGCTATCCTTCCTATCAAGCCATTTCCTGAGGCAGTTTCCCAACTTCCTTGATATCTGCCCTCCTGAAATCTAAGACCCTAATCCTTGTGTGGCCCTTCTCTGTACCTCTTTTTACACTAAAGCACACTGTATGGTGATTGCTGATACCTAGGAGACTTCCCACATTGATGCTTGCAATGCTGTCCATTATTTATTTATTTAGATTTTGTTGACCAGGTAAGTACACTAGACAAGTTATATGCCTATTTTCAGGTATGACCCGGGAGAGTACAATGAGATACAGATACAGTGAGATACAGCTTCATGCAGAGGACAACATAACACAAATTAGGCAGTATACAAAGTCAAAATAGAACCACGTGAACATAACCAGTAGACAGTAAGCACAGTTAAGATATGTACAGGAATATATATATATATATATACATATACATAGAGACACCAAGGCTAAGAACAGTACAATTTTACAAGGTATACACAGCTCCAAGCCACAAACAGAGCCACAGTCAGAGTATCTCCTGAAACAGAGAAAAAATACATTATATGCACCTCAGAGTCCAGTTAGACAGGCTGCGTCTGCAGGAGCTGCAAAAGGGGTGCCAGGAAGGACATGTGAGTCCAGTGCAGGGGACTGGAACTAGCAATGGAGGTCTAGGATACCCACATGCAGAGGAGAGCTTCAAGTGATACCACAGGGAGCTCCAGAGGCATGAGTGGGAGGGGGATGAGTGGACTTGAGTGGGAAAGGAGTTCCATAGCCTAGGGGCACATGAAGCAAAATTCCTGTCCCCCATTTGCGTGTGGGTGATAGGGACTTTAAGAACGCCAGGACCCAGAGACCTGAGGAAGTAGGCAGAAGAGACAGCTGGTTTGAGAATCTCAGCCAGCCCTGGGGGAGTGCCAGTACTGAGCACCTTGCCCATGAAGCAGCCCAGGACAAAGTTCATGTGGTTGGGCGGGGAGAGCCACCCGAGTTTGTCATATAGGTCACAGTGGTGGGTGAGGTGAGGTGCAGCAAGTGCAAAGTGGCAAATGTTAATGTAGGTTGTGTTCCATCTAGTGAGGTGAACTTTGGAGGTGCGTGCAAACAGAAGAAGTCCATAGCAAAGAGATGGAAGCAATACTCCTCTGACCAATTAAAGGCAAGCAGCAGACGTAAGATTTTTCTTCACTCTGTAGGCCAGACCCAGTTTGCCGTTGACAGCTCTGCATACATTTTGGATATGGCACCCAAGATCAATTTGGGGGTCCAGTGTCACCGCAAGGTATTTGATGGAGTCAGTGGTTAGAAGAGGAGTACCATTGATACCAGTAACACACAGAGGGGCAGGGGAGGCCTTAATCTTGGCCAGGGACCCAAAAAGCATGGCCTGAGTTTTTTTTTAGGTTGAGGACCAACTTGTGAGTCATTACCCAGGACTGAATATTTCTGAAATCCTCACTCAGTTGATGATTAAAGACCCCAATGTCTCGGAAATGGGTGAGGATGATCAGGTCATCCACGTATAGGACAGTACTACAGTTGGTAGCAGTAGCTGGTAGATTGCTGACAAATATAGAGAAGGGGCCCCAGGACTGATCCCTGGGGTACACCGGAGGTCACAGGAGTGGTGTCCAAGAGGACCTTGCTAAATTTGGTAAGTTGTTGCCTGCCCTGGAGGTAATTGCTGAACCAACTCAGGACAGGTGGAGACAGACCAAGGGACCAAATTTGGGAGCAAAGTAAGACATGATCAACTAGGTTGAAGGCCTTGGATAGGTCAATGAATATGGCACCTGTGAGTCTGCCCTGGTCCATGGCAGCCCGGATTCCAGAGGAGACAGTGACAAGGGCCGAGGATGCACTGTGCCCTTTTCAAAAGCCATGATGTGCAGAGGACAGTAGCTCATGGGCCTGGATATAATCCATGAGTTGTCCAGCCACAACTTTCTCTAGAAGTTTACTGATAGCTGATAAGATGGCTATTGGTTGGTAATTGTCAAGGATCTTAGGGTTGCCCTGTTTGAAAACAGGGACAATCCTTGCCACCTTCCAGATGTCTAGGATGACACCAGAGGCAAGGGACATTTTGAAGATATGGAGCACTGGGAAGGCTATAAAAGGGGCACCAAGATGGAGAAGCTTAGGTTCCATGCCATCATGGCCAGCACTGTTGGTGAGTACCAGGTCCAATACTGCCTCACCTCTTGTAGGTTCCTTTCTGAATTGCCTGAGGAATGCTCCCTGCAGGGAGTCCAGGACAGCCCTGTTCCTTGCCAGTGCTGCAGCTTGTAGGTTCCGCTCCACATCCAGTGGATTGAAATGTCCAAACAACAGCACCTCCCCTTCCCTGCCACCCAGATGATGGCCTCTCATGGGGTCCTCTCTAACTCCTCCCCTAGGATGGTTGTCTGTAAACTACTGTTGTGCTGACAGAGTTCCCACAACCAGTCTCCAGGATGACCCACAGTACTTTTAGTCCCTCCTCCCCTTGCTGCACCTGCACCTGCACCTCAGTGGCCTTTATTCCCTCCCTCACATACAGCATCACCCCTCCTTGCTTCCTCCCAACTCTATCTCTCCTGTAAATTGGGATGGTCATGTCCCAGTTGTGGTGCCAGGTGTACCACATTTCTATAATGCCAACCAGATCCAGGCCAGCCTCTACCATAGTATCCTCCAAGTCACAGATTTTTTTTCCAGGGCTCATGGCATTAGCGTACAAAGCTCTCCACACTTTCACACCACCTGACCTGCTGCCCAGTGCCTTCCATGCCTGTTTTTCTGCAGTAGCAGCTGCTGCTCCCTCTGACTCACCTGTATTGCCTACCCTGTTTCTTATATCCTTTGTTCCACCTCCCTCCCCTTTCTCATCAATGACGCTTACCCTTGTTTCCTTATCTATTTTTCCATTACCCTGTGTCCCTGCCATTGGGGAAGTATCACCCCTGGGGAATGCCCATTCTACTATGCTACATCTGAGGGGAGGCAAGTGTTGCTTCTCTTTGTTATTCCACCTACCCCTCTGGCTAGATTAAATTCTCATATAGGTAGCATCTAAACTTCCCACCGAGGACTGAGGTCTTCTCCCCCAGAGGCATGCAGGCCACCTCTTTTATAAAGGCCCCCATCACCCCAGGTCAGATCCCAGTCCACAATGTAGCCAAAGCCTTCCTCCATGCAGCATGCCTCCAACCAATTGTTAAAGGTCCTGGTCTGGACTTCTCTTGCCTGTCCTTTGCCTTTCACAGTAAGTACCTTGGAGCATGCCACTCTGCATGCTACCTGTGTCAGACCCTTCCCCAGCTCCCCAAAGTTACCTTCAGCTACCCCTACTTTATCTCTAGCTAGGTCGCTTTTCCTGAAATGGATAATTATGTTCAGCTCCCTCCCTCCCTACTAGTAGTAGTAGTAGTAAGGGCACTAGGTCAGAACAACACCTGTATGGACAGCGCTGTCAAAAACAGCACTGTCCATAGAGCACTGACAAGAAAAGTGTCAGGAGACAAAGCCACCAACAGAATAAGCACCAGTGGTAGTGATCGCAAGTGCTGTTCGTGATCACTACCACTGTAAAACATTATTTTTGCAGGGGAGCTCTTCCCCCACACCTCCTGACATGGGGGGCTCTGCCCCTGCACCCCCTGTAATTGAAAGAATCAGCTCTGAGTTAGAGTTGGATTATGGGGGGGAAGTAAAATTGTGGAGACTGGGATTCGAACCCTGGTCTCCACTACCTTTCCTGCAAAGCTGCTCCTGCATTACCACTCAACAACATGGGAGCAGCTCGGCCAGCCTCTTCCATTCCTTGGCTCTTGACTCAGGTACTAGTACCATGGGCAATGACCAGTGGAGCACTTCTTATATGGCACTGTACTTCCCCTGTCGCTGTCCTTGTTGTTCATTATATGAATGGGATACTCAGCTGAGCAATTCTAACTGGGTATGGTAGTAAGTGGTAAAACATTTTATTCATTATATGAACTGGATACTCAGTTGAGCAAAACTAATTTTCAATGAGGTCCCATGCTTACACACTTATTATATACAGTGTTTCAATGAAAATTTCAAAAATTCATAACAAATATATATCTATCTATATAAAGGTACATGGAAAAAGTCATTCTCTACAAATTAGTTGTTAAATATCTTAATCCAAAAACACTTATAATATAATAATCACAAACAAATTTCCATCCTAATCAGCTTTGTTGAAATACTAGTCTCACTTGTTTGTCAAACTAAGCTGTTGTAATCCTGTGTCAGTTGCTAGGCAATAAGATAATTTTTTTATGTTCAAGATACCATTTTTTTATGTTGCTCAGGCTAAAATTTATTTCTACTAGTCTAAGCTCAATTGGAATAGAATTCCAAAGTGTTGGACCTCTATAGAGGAAGCGTGATCTACACACCTCCAAATTTCTTTTGGGAAATAGAAATTCAGTTCCACCTAATGACCTTAGGTAACCCTTAATACTTCTCAGTTGTATGTTCCCACTTACATATTCTGGAACTTTGTTTCCATAACACTTGTACATATAAGTGAAACAATGTAGTCTGCCATGCTCGTCTAGTCTCAGCCATCCCAGCTTATTATAGAGTTCACACCTGTGCACCCTGCATGGAGCATCTAGAATGAAATGGGCAAATTTATTATGCATGACATCAAGCTTCACAAGTTCCAAGCCAGACACTCCTAAGAGCAACAGATCACAATAGTGAGAAATTGGTAAAACCATAGTGTCTACAACCTGCTTCCTGACTTGTTCATCCATGGAGTGTTTAATTTTATATAGTGCACCAAGACGTTTCCTCAAGTTCCTTATCTGGTTATCTATGTGGATGTTCCATTTAATTTTATCATCCAACCAGACACCCAGATAGTGGTAGCTCATAGGTCTCAAAGGTAAATACTGAGCAGTTAAAGAATGTCCATTCAGCTTGTCAAGACTAAAACCTATATCCCCAATGTTATTTAACATACAGAACTTGTCCAGTTTCCTCTTAAATTCCAACATGTCTTTACTACCCACCACTTCCTGCAGTAGTGAGTTCCAGAATGTAACAACTCTCTGGTTATACCAGTTTTATTTGAGTGGCATAACTCCCCTCTCAGTTGTAATGTGTGAGCTCTCATACAGTATGTTAGTTCTCTCATTTCTAAGCCAGGTGATCCCACAGGTCATGCTTAGTTAATGCTTGATACAGTAGACACATATGTTGCCCCTCAATCTTCTGCGTCTTCTGTATTCAAGCATAAACATTCCCAGATGTTCAAATCTCATATCATAATCATGCCGCAGTACGATTTGGTCTATTGTTTTAATCTGTAAGTTAGTTACTGATGAATCAAGACCCTTTACCCGGTTAAAATGTATTACTTGGGTCTTTTTTGCATTCAACATTAGTCTTGACTGCAGGAAAAAAAATCTCATAGCTCATCAAACGCCCTTTGCAATCTAGACTCAGTTTGTTTGAGGTTTTTTCCTTCTGTATATAATATCATATCATCAGTATAAAGGTACAATTTTACATTAGGATCAGCCATAGTAAGGTTATTCATGTATATATTAAAAAGTAATGATCCTAATAAAGATCCTTGGGGAACTCCTGACACTATAGGTGCTAAGGTTGATTTGAATCCTTTTATAATTACTAATTGGTTTTGCCCCTTTAGGTACAAACCAAATCAGTTCACTGCACCACCAATGACTGCCACTCTCCCTGCTACTACCACTCTAGCAACCATAACTGCATTGCTGTTGGTGTGCCTGTTCAAGATGACTCTTATTCCCACTGTGACAATGATCTACACTGCTGTCACCAGCTTGTCACAACTGCTCACACAACAGCTACCAGATGCCTGGATGGCTACTTGCAGTTCTTCACTACCATCACCTGGCTGGCTATTAGGGTATCTCAATTTGGTTCTCACCCCACCACTTGCCACTGCTGTCCTAGTGCAAGGTCATACTCTAGGTGCAGAACCACCTCTTTTAGTCAATATTAAGAACCACTCTTCTGCTCTGTGTCTGACATACAGTGGTGCCAGCCAGGATAGAACACAGTAAGGCTGCAGTATACTGCAAGAAACAGTGTAATTCAATAGTAATTAAGCCCTTCTGTCACACAGTATTTTGTGACATGTCATTTACTGCAAGTTACTGTATTGCATGGTTGTTGGCTCCACTGTAGATTACTTTTATACTTATTAGTCATGTTCTTTGGTAGCAGACACCAGACTGCTTAACAGAAATGGTTCTACCTGTACCACAAAAAAGCACAGTGACAGAGAAAATTAAACTGGTGCAGGGGAATTGCACTGGTGTCCTGGCCAAATTTCCCCCACTCATTAAAATATCACCAACAGCGTAATATGGTTCAATATCAGTTGTCTCCCATCTGTATCCCCCCTCCCCCAGGAAGAGGTTGAAAACAGGCATAACTGTCTAGTCCTCCTTTCCCGGTCAACAAGAAGCTAAATAAAAATAAAATAAATAAAAAATATATACGTTTCATATTTACACTACTGAATTACAGAATAAACATAAAAATATAAAAGGGATAAAACAAACTAGGGAATGCAGAACAGATGAACCAGAAAGATTACAGAAAGAAAAATATCTCTTACCTCTAGACTAGATTCTTAAAGATCTTACCCCAACTTTTGGGTTCTTTCCCTCTTATGATGAACCATGTTGCAGCTAAGACCTAAGATACAGTAGACACATAATGTTTCCTTTTCTTACAAATGACCTCTGATATGTGCTGCTCCCAAACTGAATTGAACTCCTGTACTTCTGAGAGTCACAAGATAACCCTGTCTGAGCCAGATTATCATGTCAGACACAACTGTCAGTCTCTCTTTGTCCTCTGCCTAGCTCAAGACACAGGTCCAAACTGGTTTTTGAGTCTGGAACACATAACCCTAAGTACTGGTTGTTTATTTGATTCTCTTCACAAGAACCTCAGCTGCCTCTTTTGTTTGGACAAGGCCCCAGGACCATAGTTGGGTCCTCAGATGTATGGATTTCTTCGGACAGTACTTTTCACATGAGCTCTCACTCCCAGAGAGAAATCTACTCACCACCAAGGTCCCTTTGAAATGTACTGTAGCCTGACACCCTCCTTAAACTCAAACAGCTTTTGTGAAAATACTTTAACCCTTTCTGACCATGTGAGTGGAATGTTTCAGAAATATTTCCCAACTGTGTCACAGGTATGCTCCATCTATGTTAAATAGTAATGTATTTGTTACACCCATAACACTTGACATGCTGTACTACTCCCCTAAGCTGTTTCTCATTGCTGCATGAAACTCTCAGTATTTGATTTAAATCCTTCACTGCAACTGCTTTATGGTCACTATTAATTTTTTTCTCCATCAACCAGTTCTCAAACACTGACATTTCTCACTGCAATGATCTTTTGAGTGTGTTTCCTATTTTAGTTTCCCTCAGTGATGTCCAGCTGAGTCTTACTGACAGTAACATGTCTACTTACATTATCCTTCTTTGGGTCTTATTAGAGACAGTGCCATCTTCTTCAAGAGAAAAGCAGTTCTCACACCAAACGTTTGGGTTTGCTCCATCAAACAAGTCAAACTGGCTGGGTGGTGAGTTACTCATGCTGTCAGCAGAAAATGTTTCTTCCTTTAACCATCAGAAACAGGCATTTTCTAAGAATTCTGAAGTAGTGTAAAGATAGTTCCCTGTGATTTGGTCAGGGTGGAAAACACGATCCAAAGCTTTCCAGGTACATTCCAAATGGATTTAGTTTATTTGCCGTACTGGTCCTTGTAAGAACAGATCCAGAAGAAAATGATTTGATACCTTTTATTGGATCAACTTAGATGTTTCAAAAAGAACAAAGTGCCCAAGCTTCGAACCAACCAAGTCCTGTCTCAGAAGCTTATGACAGTTATTTAGAAAATCCCATATTGTTAACACCCAGATCATACATAAAAAAAAAAACAGAAAGAATTTGCATTGGTTTAAAATACTCATTTAAACCAGAACAGCAGTTTAAATCAGAGGAATCACATTTCACCAATTTGTTTTAAACTAAGGAACCTTTCAAGGTCAAATGTCATCAAAATGAGATAAGAACTCTTCAAGCAGAAAGCTCCACTAACATAAATTATGAATGTCTCAGCATGCTTTGTGAATACAGTCTAATGAAAAGCAAGAACTTAAGATTCAATACTAACTTAAGTGCATGTTATAATGTGATATTAATGTATGTTAAAACAAGCAAAAAAGTATACAACATAAATGTTCTATATATGGCATAAAGAGGGTTTAAAGAAGAGTTTCCTTAGTGTGAGCAACTGTTTCACATATTTATACAGTATACAACCTCTCTGGAGACATATTCCCAATTATACACTCAACTAGTTACTATATGCTGTAAACCTTAAGATCTTCAGTGCTGTAACATGGTATTATACAACATAATATCAATTGTCAGTATAAGAGCCAAATTAAAAAACAAACCTGTCAAGGACCCCTAAGAAAATTAGACCATGCATCCTAATATGTTAAGGGTTCAATATGTACCAATCACTATAATATAACCCAACAGAATTCAACCTGTCAGAGACTCCCCCACCCCCAAATAAATGGAATCATGCATCCCAATATGTACAGAGTTCAAAAATGTAACAGTATATAATCAAACTACTATTCACTATGATTGTGAGCCAAGAGTCCTAACACACCATAATTTACACCAGTCACTACAATATTTACCCAGTGGAATTAAACCTATCAATGACCCATCCCCCAAGTGAGTGAGATCATGCATTCTAATATGTTCAGTGTTCAAAAAAGTGACAGTGTATAATCAAACTGCTATATGTAAAGCAACAGGTACTGTGCCTCACCGAAACCTGGCTGAAGCCACAGCATCCTGACTCCATATTCCAGCTTGCGGGATACTCCCTACTGTGCAAAGACTGACCTGGTAAAAGAAAGGGAGGTGGTGCTGCCATATTTATCCATGAATCGCTCACATCTACACTCATCCTGAAGTCCAACATCTCCCCTAGTAATTGGCCCATTGTCGAAGACACCCTGGGCTCAACAAAAAAAATGTTCTTGGGCTGCTGCTACAATCCTCCCAATGGGGGCTGTGGAGAGCCTCCAAAACCTCCTCACCATCTACAGATCTCTCCCCTCCCAGAGATTCCCTCCGCCTTGGAGATTACAACCTTAATTGGCTCAGTACTAATGAACCTGACTATGCCAACCTCCTAAAGCAACATACTCTGGTGCAAGTCATCAATCTTCCCACCTGTTTCAATCATCACACCTTCAACAGCACTCTCCTTGACTGGGTGATCACAAATAACATAGATAGGGTCACCCATGCCGGTACGCTGTCTGACTCCCTGAGTGACCACTCCCCTACATACATCATCTGGTTCTCAAAGACCTCTTGCCCTCCCACCAAGTACCTATCCGTATGGAACTTCAATCAACACCCCTCACCTCACTGAAGACATTAGAGCCATAAACTGGCAGGACCTCTATGCCCTCTCCAATGCAACTCTAGCTACTGCTCATTTTATCAATGCCCTTTTGGCCATCCAGGATTGTCACTTTCCTCTCACCACCCGGCGTGTCAGAGGTGGTTGCAAATGCTGGCTAACCAAAGAATTCCTGTCCCTCATGAAGTTGAGGAACAACAAATGAGCTACTTAGAAGCGGGTCCCCTACCCAGCCCTGTGGAACAAATACAGGCAATTGAGAAATAAATGCAAGCACATGACTAGATCCTTGAAACATGGTTACTCCCCTTAGACTCCAAAGGGAAAATCTAAGGAACACTAGAAAATGTTGAGACACCATTGGCTCACTCCTAAATCCCCACACTCAGAGCCCCAATATACACCTGAGCTCTCTTTCTGGCCTACTGATGGATCCCTCAGAGGTAGTCAAATCTCTAAATACCAAGTTCTCCTACCTGTCAGCCCTCCTTTGCAAACTCTCTCATGGGCCTCCTGTACATCAGGACACTGGCACTACCCCTCCACCTCCCCTTTCACTCCTCCCACTTCATTCTCTTGTACAAGGGCACCCTCTACCTCGAGAGCCAGTATGCACTCCCCAGCCTCTAACTCCCTCCCCCATGTCTTGTCCCCCCCTTTTTATTTTAAGGCCATATCACCAAAAGGCACCTACAAACTCCTAAAGAGACTACTTAATCGGGGTAGCCCTGGCTCCGATTGTCGCTCACCAGTTTTCTTAAAACTTATCTCCCCTCTGATATCCAAGCCACTTCCTCACCCTGGCTACTTCCACCATGCCCGACTCATGGAAGTCTGCAAGAGTGGTCCCCATCTTTAAATCTGGTGACCCCCCACTCTTCTGACAACTACCGACCCATATCTATTCTTCCCCCACCTCAGTAAACTCCTAGAAAGGGTCATATATAGCCAACTAACAGATTACCTCTCCAAACACAATCTCTTATGCAGCCAACAACATGATTTCTACAAGTTTTACGGCACATCTACAGCCCTTGCTCTTTTCACTGATCATATACTCTCTAGCATGGACCATGGATGCTCCACAGGTCCCGTCTTTGCCAACTTATCAAAAGCCTTTGATATGGTCAGTCACTCCCTCCTCATCTCCAAACTATCCTCACTTGGTTGCTCCATTGAGACCACTGACTGGTTCCGAAGCTACCTCTCAGGATGCTCCTAATCCATTGTATTGGTACTACCACCGCCCCTCCTTTACCTGTTACTACGCGTGTCCCTCAGAGCTCCATCCTGGGCCCCTTGCTCTTCTCTATATTTGCCAACTCCCTTCCTGCTGACTGCCTCACCTGTAGTTCACTGCTCTATACTGATGATCTTGTCATTTTTCACAGTGACAAAACCCTCCCTCCTCCTCGCTTATCCTCTGATCTGTCTGAGAACTACTGTGCAGCATCAAACTGGTTCTCATCCAATCTCCTTTTGTTCAATGCTTAGCTAAGACCCTCCATGCCAACGATACCCTCCTCATTAACTCCCCAGATGATCCTGCCCTTGAGAACGTCTCCTCCTTCAAGTACCTGGGTGTGCTACTCGACCCCTCTCTCCCTCCTTCAATGACCACATTAATCATATAGTCCATAGGGTAAATCAGAAACTGGGAGCTGCCTATCACCTAAAACCCTACCTCACAAAGGAGGCTTGCCTCACTATTGTCATGGGAAATCTGCTCCCCATTTTTGACTACTGCTTCACCATATGCTCTAGGACCTCTACCATGCTTCTGTCTAGACTCTTGGTAGCTTACAATAGTGCCTGCTGCTTCATCCTGTCAGCCTCCAACTCCACTCACCACTGTGACCTCTACCGCTCCCTTGGCTGACTCCTCTTACAAGGGCACTTTGACTATACCTTAGGCTGTCTTGTGGATAACACCCTTAGAAGTGGTGATGCTTCTCCTCTCTCCACCCTCTTCAACTTCAGAACCCTACCAGGTGCCTTCACTCCTCTACTGTACCCTCCCTCCAGGTACCTAACTCCATCACCAACACCGGCGGGAAAGCCCTCTCAATTGAAGCCCCCTCCATGTGGAATGGATTATCCACCCCTCTTCAATCTTCAGAATCCCATCCTATTTTCAAGCACAACCTTAAATCCTAGCTCACTGGCGAATACAACTGCAACTGCTATGCTTGCTAGCTGTCTCTCTTCTGTAAATACTCCCATAAACAACTTTCCAATATTCCTATTCTTCCATGGCCAGCCTTCCCCAGCATGTATCCTTACAGTGTTCACTACCTCTTCCCCTCTATTTATCTTGTTCTTGTATATATTTATCCTATGAAAGCACAGTCATGTACTCCTATGCAAGTTTGTACATTGCTCTAATATTTTGTATATTATCTATTTATTCCTGCCGTGTAATTTTTGTATATTACCTTTATTACTCCTGCTTGTATAATTTTCCTCTTTGTGATTGTTCCTATGTGTTATGCTACCTGTGGCCCGGGTTGTGCCTGAAAACAGTCCCCTGGATCAGTGCACGTATCCAGTTACCAAAGACTAAATAAATAAATAAATAGGTGGTCTAAGAAATCTGAATTAAATCCCAATGGAATTACCCCTCTGGGGGGGGAACTAGTTAAAAGAAAGTAAATGTTCACTATGTATAAACTAAGAGTCCTTATAACATGGGAAGGTAAATAAACAAATCTGATTGGACATTGTATGTCATATGTAAATTCATTAATCCAAGTTACAGCATGCTGAGTGTGATCAGTCTGTGAGAGACATCACCACTTGAGCTGCAGTAAAGCATCAGCACTTTTTGAAAGTGGCGGTTGATTGTTGTACATCGAGTAATTTGGTGCTTTCCCACCGACCCAGCTGATATCTGGCACTCTCACAAAATCTGCTGTACAGCGTACATATCACAGTGAGTAAATTGAAGAAATACCTGCAGTCATAAGCGTTTGACAATTGCATCCTGCGTTTGAAGTCCTACACGCATTTCAATAGCACTTCCAGTTTTCCAATACCCGCATCACACATAATGGCATATGGGTTTAAAATCTTTGGACATTTATTCTATGAGTGAGCGGATTGCAGAAAAGTTCCCAAATAGAGAAGCTGCAGATAAAATATTTCAAACTGAAGTGAAGCCATATAGAAGTCTATATCACGGATGTAATACCTCCATTGAAACTACAGCACTACATAGTACTTCCAATAAAACAGCAGGCACACCAGTAATGAAGGGCATAATTTCAAAATACGTAGTGCCAATGAGTAATACAGATACAGGAAAAGGAGGAAATATTATAATGATACAAGATATCCCCAGAGCCACAAATAAAAACACAGACAGTTTCTTCAGCAGCATTAGCAGTAGTACAATTATTGAAAATGCAGAATCAGCTAATCAAATCACACAGAAATGGAGTGCTGGTAATACAAGTAGAAACAGTAGTGTGCGAGATAGCAGGTGCAGCTACCAGTCAGCTCTGAAAAGTAGTGGAATACGTAGTGTGCCATTGTACCAAAAGAAAGACAGTTTGAACAGGAGCAGACTTATGTCAAATGCAGAATCAACAAATGAAACAAAAGTAAAATTGAGTACTGCTGATACACAGCATATGTCACAGAGCAAGCAGAAGTGCATAAGTAGTAGAAACATTAATGTGTCATTTAACATAAACAGCTACCAGTTAGCTGAAAACATCAGTACCAACAGCAGTGTACCAGATGACAGCTGCAGCTATCATTCAGTTCAGAAAACCAGTGCAAGTAATAGCACCTATGAGGCAGTTAAAAGAAGCAGCTATCTCCCTTCAAAGTACAGTAGTCCAAATCCAGGCAAACACTATGAAAGTGAAGTTTAAATTTCCAGTATTAGTGATACCAGCAGAAAATTGTATATACCTCAGAAAAGTAACATGCTTAGTGGGAAAAGCACAGGTAGTCAGCAATCTACAGCATCACAGAGTTCCAGACATGTAGACCTTTGCCCCTCAGACCTCGATGCATTAGAAAGAGCAAAGGAAGAAGAAAATACTCAGAAGAGTGCTGTGTGGGATATTAATGTTCTAAACGATTGGCTTGTAAGTAAAGACATGAAAATAAAATTTCAAAGAAATAAATGCAACAGATCTATGCCATATTCTTGTACTGTACAGTTTTCCCCGAGTGTATGTGGCACTGAAGGAAAGTGTTACACCATAAGCTCACTGATATGTTTAAGAGCACATATAAACAGGTACATTAATAATGTGGAAAACAACAGACAGTTAACATTACAAATGATGCTGCTTTCAAACCAGCCAATAATGTTTTCATTTCTATTTTAAAACAACTCAGAAAAGAGCGTCAGGACCGGGCAAGCCACCATCCACCCATTAGTCAATCTGATTTGCAAAAATTAAGGTCTTCAGATGCTTTTAATCCAAACACAACAGATGGGCTTGTCAGATGCGTCTGGTCTGAGCTACAGCTTGGTTTGGTTTAGCATGGAAGAGAGGGTGTAAGAGAGTTGAAACAGAACTCCTTTGTGATATCAAAAGATGAGAATGGCCTTGAATACTTGTCACTAGCATTCAACCACCATACTAAAAATCATTCTAATCCAAATGAGTTAAATAAGAAGGCTCTCGGGGGGTATTTGCAGATCCTGGCAATCCTCTTTATCCTGCAGAGATGTACAAACTCTACATCAGTAAATGTCCACCTTGTGCTCCTTCATTACGTTTGCATGCAAAGAGAGCAATACATCCTGAGGATGTGTACTGGTACACATTCAAGCCAATGGGTGTGAACTATCTAGGAATTCTAATGGACAAAATCTCCAATGCTGCAAAACTCTCAAAGAGATACATGAATCATTGTATTCGCAGTACAGACATACAAATCCTGTCAGATGCTGATCTTGCATTGCAAGAAATAATGATCATCACAGGGCATCGCTGTGAAACTAGCCTTCGTAACTACTGGAGTGCATCTACAGAAGATCGGCAAAAGCTGTGCACACTCCTGAGCTCTGCAGGCAACAAAACTCCAATAAAAAAATTAAGAGAAACATGCATGATACTGAAAATCCAACCTCCCAAAACAGTAAACCAATAGTAAAAGCAACAGCAGATTCTAATGTTTAACAACCATACAGAAGCATTGAAACCTCGTTCTGCAGTAGTAATGATGCATCTGTGTCACAAACTTCCATGAAAAAATCCAGTGAGCTCAGGCATAAATCTGCTCTATTTCCAGAATCATGGGACTGTAAATTTTCATTACTGCAATCATCCGAGTTCAGCAAGTGACATTCAGCAAACTCGTAATAAAGAAAAGGAGTAGGAAAAACAACACTGCAGTATACTGCAGTGTAACTATATCATTTCTTGTTTCTTTATTACATGACAGCCATAGGAAATGTTTACAAATAAGTTAATGATGTTCTGTATTGTTCATTCTAGTATACAGTTCTAAATGTTCATTGACTGTTTACCGATGTGTTGCATTGTTACAATATACTGATAATAGTTCTACAATGATATTTCTGAACTGTACAACTACGTGTTGCATTGTTACAGTATAGCAATAATAGTTCTACAGTGGTATTTCAGAACTGTACAACTACATTTGTTGATTGTGCTATAGTAGAACATTTAGACAGTGGAAGGCTATTTTAAAAATTGCCATTCTATACGTTGATACCATTGCATTTTCTCTTTCTGTTCTGTAGGAATGAGTAAGTACTGCCTTGTGCTCATCATTCCTTTATTAGTAAGTACCTGTAAGTCTGACAATGAAAAATTACATGTTGTGAATGTAGGATAATCATTTATTTAATAATGCAGCCGTCAGACATAGTGTCAGATGAATAGTTGCTAGTAGTGTTGAATGTGAAGTGGAACATTATGATGCACCGTGGTTTCTGGAGAGACAGTTTAGGTGCATCACCTCCGTACTACCTAAATAGGTCTGTGAATTACCATTGAAATCATGGTTGTTTTTAAGTGTTAATAAATTGTTTTCCACATACATAAATGTTTTCCAGCATTGTAGATGTGTTTAAACAGTGTTTTGCATTATTTACAAGGAAGCGGTCAACAATACAGGCTCCCACCCAGCAAATCTTACCCTCCAGTTAAGCTGTCTAAGTATGTTGCGGCATTTTTCTCGCACCGCAACATACTTTATTCTAAGAAAGAAAAGTCTGCAACCTGGAAGTGTGGTGGATGCGTGGGGATCCATTATCTGTAAATATGTTGCTGCACCTCTCCTTTATGGATAATGGTGCCACCCCCAGCATCTGCCATGCTTCTGGGTCATGAACTTTCTTTATTAAATAAAGTATGTTGCAGCATGAGAAAAATGCTGCAACATACTTAGAAAGCTTAACCGGATGGTAAGCCTTGCGGGGGCGGAAGCCTATATTGTTGACCGCTTCCCTTTAATGAACACAGGGAACTGCAATGTGTGCGCATATGAAAATGCTGATTTTTGTGTATGTGACACTTAGTAAACTATTACAATTCCAATATTAAACATGCGTCAGTGTTATAATTACAGATTCTAGAGGCAGGTTGCATTTTGATATTGAGCAGAAATCACTGACTTGTACTAAAAGACTTTATTAAGAGGAAGAACACTTGTTTAACCTCCATATAGTTCTATAAATTATAATGTTTTACTTAACATATTACAGTATCTATTAACCCCATGTTACAAGCTCAATAACCGACTCTAGGGTATGTGGTTACTGGAGATTAATCAACACCCTGGCTTCTGTGAGGACTCTTGGCTTCACCTAGTGCTGTAATAACACTCGGCTTCACCTCGTGCTGTGAGGACACTCGGCTTCACCTCATGCCTCTCGATTTACCCAGGGTGTTGATTAATCCTCAGTAACCACACACATTGTCATGGGTTATTGCCTACTAACACACTGCAACATCATTATGTCATGTACCTCAATATAAGACTACCTCAATATAACCACAACCCTCCACCATACTCTCCTCATATACGCAACCTCCCCCCTTATAAAAAAAAGTACCCCCCCACACACACACGCACAGTTTTTTGGTGAGAAATCAACATGTTGATAACCAGTTAAAATGGAGTGTATACATATTAAAACAAAAAAATTTAAAAATAAAGACATGCTGAAGTCCTATTATATGTCCATCCTTTGAAGTAAAGGCCCATTATAACCTCTCTCAATTGGAACGGAGGGCTATACAAATGCTGAAACTGAACCACAACATTGTCATAAGAAAAACTGATGAAGGCTCCACAGTGATGATATTAAGCTGAGAGGATGATATTAATGAATCCAAAAGACAGCTAACTGACCATACTGTACCTACTACAGAGAAATGGAATGTGACCCAACTACAAACTATAAAAGAGAACTACAGGACTTAATTCAATAATTTCCAAGCCATGTCCAAGACAAACTAAATGACCTAATTCCTGTTGAACCCAAGCCAAGGACAGTCTACATGCTGCTTAAAATACATAAACCTGACAATCCAGGAACAACCATAGTCTCTGGCAATGGTATCCTGCCTGAGGAGATTTCAGGGTTTGTAGAAATCATTTTAAAACCACTGGTTATAGAAAGGGATAGTTACATCCAGGACACTACACACTTTCTGTGTAACCTTTCTGGTTATAAGGACTTACCACCTAATACCATTTTAGCCATGGTGGATGCAACATCCCTCTACACTAATATTCCGCACACGGATGGCATCACAGCCTGCCTTAAATACCTACATGAGAAAGGATTAGACCAAAACATAGACCCTGAAGTGGTGGGAAAACTCGCAGAATTCATTCTGACACATAACAATTTCAGCTTCAATGGTTAACATTATGTTCAAACTATGGGAACAGCAATGGGCGCCAGGATGACTCCACAGTATGCTAATCTCTTTATGGCAAATTTGGAGGAGGACTTTTTAAGGCACTGTACACACAAACCACTCACTTATTTCTGTTACATTGATGATTTGTTTATAATTTGGACAGAGGGCATTGACACACTTAAGGATTTCCATCAGGAACGGAATAACCTCCACCCAACCATAAAGCTTTCCCTGGAATATTGTGCTACCATTGTTAATTTTCTGGACACCACTGTCACAATCAAGGATGGAACCTTACATACATGTATTTACAGGAAGCCAACAGACAGACAGAGATACTTACTCAGGAGCAGTAATCACCTGAGCCACACACAAAAATCTCTCATGTACAGTCAAGCACTACGGTATCACCGTTTCTGTTCTAATGAGGAAGACAGAGATACAAATTTGGTTATGTTGAAAAACACCTTTACTGAGCAGGGAAACTCTTCCAAAGAAATTGACAGAGCAGTAGAACGTGCAATACAGGTACCAAGAGAACAACTACTTCAGTATAAGGAAAGGACCACTGCCAACAGAATACCCTTAGTAGTCATGTATCATCCTGACCTTGAACTTCTACGTAAGATTATTAAGGACCTCCACCCAATATTTAGTGAGGATGAGACCCTAAATTGTTTTTTTCAAGAACTACCACTACTATCTTTTAAACAACCACAAAACATAGCCTAACTTATTATTAGGAGTAAACCTGGACCAGAACAGAATACTGTGACACTAAATGGTGCATGACCCTGTAATCAACTCAGATGTAGGACTTGTGCACTCATTTCCACTTTGGATTGTGTTGTTACGTCACAAAACAGACAATTCAGGTTACAAGGGAATTATGCATGTACATCAAGGAATGTTGTTTATTTCATTCAGTGCAAAAGATGTCCTCACACAGGGTATGTAGGAGTGACAAAGCAAGCAATCCACACTAGAATGAATGTGCACAGACATACTATTAATTTGAAGATGACTGAAAAACCAGTGGGGCAATACTTCTCTCACAATTACCACTCATTCTCAGATATGCCAGTAATGGTCTTGAAAGGACATTTCAAAAGTACACAACAGAGACAGGCTTCTGAGATCAGGCTTATTTTACTTCTCAATATGGTGGAAGATGGCATGAACATAGATTTGGAGTTTATGTCACATTATTCTACTTAAACTTCCACAGATCTTTACTTCAGAGGATGGACATATAATAGGGCTTCAGTGCATCTTTATTTTGTATTTATTATTTGTTTTAATAAGGGGAAGGGAACATTGTTTAACCAGGAGTAGCATACTAAGCTGAGGCATGTTTCCAGATGCAACCCAGGAGCCCAAGGAAGTTAAGTGACTTGCTCGGGATCACACAATATGTACCTAGGTGGCTGTGGGATTCAAACCCAGGTCTTCAGATCTGCAACTCATAGCCTTAATCCACTGTGCTATACTGCCTCCTGTATAGAGTCCATTTTAACTGGTTATCAGCATGTTGGTTTCTCACCAAAGAACTAAGTGCGTGTGTGTGTGGGTGGAGGGATAGTTTTTTGATAAGGGGGGAGGTTGTGTATATGAGGAGAGTATGGTGGGGGGCTGTGGTTATATTGAGATAGGCTTATATTCAGGTACATAACATAATGATGTTGCAGTGTTACAGCTCTTAGTTCATACACAATGGGCCCTATCCACAAATGGGTGGATAATATGCACCAGAGGTGCATTAACTGCCTGTGGAGTTCCGTACCTGTGGACAGGTGCGCACCGTCAGGTATTCACTACCATCTGCTACCTGTCCATGGCCCTGCCCCCCAGCATACAGATGCGCGGAGGACATTTCCACAGACCAGGCATGCAACCAATGGGATGCGCAGTCCACTAACAGATCCCTTGTGCCCACAGGGCATGGATGACAACAGAGGGCATGATGTGCACCACTAGCTCAGGGTAGGTGGGTGCTGAGTCAGCTGGCCCCAGCTCTCCTTGTAGATCCATGGGCTGGGGTGGCATGTGGGGGGTCTGCAGTGCCCCCACTTCAGCACCACGGCCACTGGCATCCAGAGGGGGCATGTATCCCTTATGCCTGGGTGTTAACCAGCATAAGGTGCACCCCCCATGCCTAGCACTCTACACCTTTGTGAACGGCGTGGAGTGCAGATTCACCCCACCCCACCACACCCCAGCCCGCCCCAGCATGTTGCTGTCTCCGCAGCCAGGGGAACAGGCACATAGATGCTGCATGAACCCTCTGTGAATGCCATGTGGGTTCCACGGGACCCCACTCCATGGCATTCTGTCATAGCATTGCCCATGTTCCCGGTGTATGCAGCGCGTTGGCACTGTGCATAGTTTTTTCCCCGGGGAGGTTAATTCCCTTGGGTTTTTATTCAGATTTCTTAAACTGTTGCTTTATATATACCAGTTTGATTATATACTCTCACTTTTTTGAACTCTGAACATAGTAGGATGCATGATCTCACTCACTTGGGGGTCCTTGATAGGTTGAATTCCATTGGGTAAATATTGTAGTGATTGGTGTAAATGATGGTGTGTTAGGACTCTTGGCTCACATTCATAGTGAATATTTACTTCCTTCTAATTAATTATCATCCCGGGGGGGGGGGTGATTTATTTCCATTGTGTTTTTATTCAGATTCCTTAAACTGTTACTGTACATATAGTAGTTTGATTATATACTATTTTTGAACTCTGAACATATTGGGATGCATTATTCTATTTACCTGGGGGTCTCTGACAGGTTGAATTCCATTGGGTTATACTATAGTGATTGGTATGTACTGAAGGCTTAACATAGTATGATGCATGGTTTCATTTTGACAGGTTTGTTTTTTTTAATTTGGCTCTTATACTGACAATTGATATTATCTTGTATAGTATCATGCTACGGCACTGAAGATCTTAAGATTTACAGAGTATAGTAACTAGTTGAGTGTATAATTGGGAAAATGTCTCCAGAAAGGTTGTATACTGTATACATATGTGAAATAGTTGCTCACACTAAGGAAACTCTACTTTAAACCCTCTTTATGCCATATATAGAAAATTTCTGTTATATATTTTTTTTACTTGTTTTAACATACATTAAAATCACATTTTAACATGTACTTAAGTTAGTATTGAATCTTAAGTTCTTGCTTTTCATTAGACTGTATTTACAAAGCACACTGAGAAGTCATAATTTATGTTAGTGGAGCTTTCTGCTTGAAGAGTCCTTATCTCATTTTGGTGACATTTGACCTTGAAAGGCTCTATAGATTAATAGTTTAAAACAAACTGGTGAAATGTGACTCCTCTGATTTAAACTGCTGTTTTGGTTCAAATGAGTATTTTAAACCAATTAGAATTTGTTCTGGGTTTTTTATGTGTTATCTGGGTGTTAATTGTATGGGATTTTCTAAGTAACTCTCATAAGCTTCCAAGGAAGGACTTGGTTGGTCCGAAAGGTTAGGCACTTTGTTCTTTTTGTAACATCTAAGTTGGTCCAATAAAAGGATCAAACCATTTGCTTCTGGATCTGCAGGTACATTCCAGACACCGAATGGTTATTGATCAATTGCTGTATGGCTCTGGACAGCCACTGACCAATCTGATAACAGATTTTTCCCTTACCCATTTTATAATATTATTTAATCTTCCCATGAGACACACCAATGGTGAGGCAGAGTACAAATGAAAACATGACATTCTGTATCTTGTTAGGAAATAAATATTGTCCTCTTCTTCTGCTTCATAGCTGAAACTTCCACCCTCAGGAAGGCACTAATGGGTGCATCTCTGCTGTTGAAGGAACTGCCAACCAGCTGAGGGCTCTACACTTAAAGTTGCTGGGAAACAACCCAGTTAAGGGAATGTTGGGACATGGTTGTTCCCAAGGAGAAAAAGAAGATGTATGTAGACAGCTAACATTGGCATAGCTGCACAGACATTTACCTCCAAAGTGCAGGGTCGATTTTCATTGGAGCCCTTGAGGGGCACAATCCCATATAAGGAACAGTAAGCCCTTGAGGAGGAGAAGAGAAACACTCTATTGCAGTCATTGGGATGTTGAGACCCAGAGAAGTAGTATAGTTGTACAGGGCATAGCCCTGATTGAATGTAAGATATGAGTGTAAGCTGCATGAGTAGAGAGCTAACTTGTAGGAGAATGTAAAGCCCCAGAGGATGAGGAGCTGGACAACCACCAGAGTAGACATTAACTAGAGGGAGTTAAGTAATGTATCAAAAGAGACCACTACAGACATGAATAAATTATAAGAAGGTTCTATGAGCATGGTGAAATACAAAGCATGAACAGCATGGACTGCAGAAAGACACAAAAAGCCAAATGCTTTTAGAATACATACAGCCAAGACAGGAGAAAGCCATCAAGGGATGAAACATGGCTGCAGGAAGGAAACAAAATCCAGTCCATGATTTAGCTAGAACAGACCAGAGGAAACAGCCATGCATTCAGGAATTTACAATAATCCGATTCCAGGATTTACAGAAAGGAAAGGAAAGCAAGCCAATAGCAAGAATGAAGCAGGCATGGAAAACACAGGGAAATTAAAGAAAACAAAACTGGATGGCAACCGAATCTGGAAAGGGAACAACACATGAAGCAACCATAGCTTGACCATTAAGAGTACCTCCTCAGGACAGGGAAGACAGAAGAAGACATTAGAAAAATGCCACAAACCAAGGCGTAAGGCCAGGAAACACAACAGCAGGGCAACAAAGGAGAGGAACGGCAGCAGAGTCCATAAGTATGAAAGTACTGTACATTGTTACAAAGCTAAACAGCAGATGAAAAAGAACACAGCAGATGACCAGAAGCCAGCTACAGCAACTGAAGAGCTGCAGAAAAGTGTAGCCCTGCAGGATGTAACAAGAAAAATGTGTGGCTGAGGGAAGTTGCAGCATGCTCTTTAAATAGTGCTCAGAGGAGGGGGCAGAGCCAGTAGACATTGCCCCACCAAATCCGAGGCACAACCTTTTAAATTCAGATGAAAAAACTATTTTGTTTTGGTGGCAGATATTTTAAAGTCATACTGTACTTTTATATAACCACTTTCTAGTGCTGCACCTGAAAAATAAATTTTTGTTTCAGTGGAGATTAGCGAGTAATCCTTTCACACGTGGGTACTAAGGCAGTGCTTTCTAATCCCACACTATGGACCTCAGTGAATACCAAATGTTGATAATGCTGTGCATTTCCAGGGTTCTGCTCTGTTGAAAAAAGTGTTAAACTGAGTTTCCCACTTTCCATTTCTCCTGATGGTCCAATGGAATGTTGAGTGCTAAATCTCACATCCTGATTGGCTACTGTGCTGCTTATTAATTTCCTAGAAACAACTAGCACAACTGACATGACCTCATATATTCCATGGCATCAACATGTCACTGCATCATATGCAAGATACAATCAGTGCTAAACAAGAAGTCATCAACTGGTCTTTTTTTATTTTTTTAATCAATTATAAGAAACCACACTATGGCCCAGTAGTACAGTGTGCGCTACCATGTAAGAGAACCAGCATCATGACCGGATTGAGGTGCCCTGCAATTGTGGGTCCATGGCCAGAAGTGCTGCTGACAGCAGCAGTTCCTGTTTGGGGAGGGAATGCTACCATTGCTGATACACACTGCAATACACGTGGAGGGGCATAAAGATGGTCCTCTACCTCATCCAGGGGGTTGCTGCAGATGGCCATGCATGTTACAGCCTCAGTGAGAAGTGGGAGTGGTGGGCAAAATAACATAAAACCCCTATCAGCTGTGCATATAGAAGTTTTTGGTAATCGTGGGTCGTACGCCAACCTAGCTACACTGGTTGCAGCCAGCATCAGGGCTGGGAAGTGGCATGGGGAGTCTGCGGAAATGCAACCACCGGGTGGGGAGAAAAGGTTGGATTAAAAAGACGGATGCCCAGCCAAGTGATGCTGGTGGAGCATGTCAAATTTCAGTGTGGCAGACACAGGCTCACATCCACACCCAACTTCTTCTCCCTGGGCTGGAGGAGTTTAGGGATCACTGCAGAGGCAGTGCTGTCAGACTCTGGTAGAAAGAGATATCCTCCGCACAGCACAAGTGCCTCCTGTGGGGAAAAGGGTTGGCACTGCAGGTGATGACACGATGTCCTGCCCCCCCCCCAAGACCAGCATGAGGCAAGACTGGTTACAAGAGTGGGTGGAGGGAGGAACTAACTGAGAAAAAACACCTCCCAGTTCCTACATGATGCACAACGTCAGGCCCCACATTACCCCACCGAGGCATGCTCCTCATAAGTCCCCATCCAGAAAGTAGAACGCAGACTGTGCTGCAGGGCTAGTCATTGGGGTGCTTTCCCTGCAGGTTAATGGTTTTGTGAGCACCAGTGATTAAGACAAAAGCAGGAAATAGCCGGTGAAGCAGACAGGCAGGCTAGATAAGCAGCCAAAGCACTGGGAAAAGTGCAGGAGAGAAGAACACTAGGAGCACAACATGAGTAGGAACATAAAGAATAAATTCAAACCAAAAATTGATTATCTGGGTAAGTCTGCTTATAATCACAGTAACAGCCTCAGAGTTGGGCATTTCCTGTGAAATAAATGGCCAGAAGTGTTTAATGACCCTCACCTTTATCTCAGATCACTAACCTTCCCTAGCAGATCATTAATCCCCAGGGATTGTCCTGATCCTAAATTAATATTGCACTAATATACAAGGCTACTTAATTTGTATATTATAGAGCAAGGAAGCACTCCCAACCAATCAGAGCACTCCTTTCTTCTGCGCTTGAAACACTCTTGTTCCATGAAGAGTGTCTCACTCGCAGATGCTCAGGAAACGGGCAAGTTCCAAGACATTTCTTTAAAAAAATAAAATATTATTAATCAAGCTAAAGCAATAATATATTAATATGTCTCCTGTAGCCACTCATTGCTGTATAAGAGTGATTTCACTTGCATTCAGCTTGAGCTAGAATAGCTCAGCTTTGCTTTGCTGTTCTCACTCCAGCCGAACGCACATGAAACCGTTCTTTTACAGCAACGAGTGGCTCCAGGGATGTATTAACATATAGCATCTTTCACACAAATGTACAACCTTAGCATAAAAAGTTGTGGTTTGTGATTGGTGACAGCATCATATGACAATGCATCAATTCCCCTCTAGTAAATGCCCATAAAAACAAACTTCTTTATTTTACCAAACATGCAAAAAGCAACAGTTACGGATGTTCTATATAAATTGGTGGTAGCAATGCATTCACATTTATCAAGATAAACAATTATCTGCATATTCAACAGTGCATTTGCATTCTAAAAAGATAAAAAAGCCATACCATGGCAATGTGAATAAATGCTGGTCCACTTTACAAACTAATGTCAAACAGTGTTCTGCTTTTTACTTAAATTTTCTAAAAAAAAGGTAATTTTTGTGTTTCCTTGCACTTGTGCAAGAAACACCTTGGGACAGTACTGCTTTTGAGAGGTATGTCAGGGACGAGTCCAATGCAGAGCACAACCATGACACACCAATGACCACAGAAGCGGAGTGTGATGGCCATCAGAATTTCACAGCCAGGAGCTGGCTCGCACTTCAGAGAAATGAACTGCAGCAATGAGAGAGTATGCTTCATTCCTCTCATTTGCATGCTGCAGTCCACCCCACATACACCCTCCATCCCCACTGGCCCAGCATTTTTCATTAAACCCTCCCGCTGCCTCCCACTGCTGCTGTCCTCCCTGGTCCTGTCCCAGTCCAGGGCATCTAATCTAAGGGGTAGACTGGATGGATCCTTTTCTGCCATCAAGTTCTATGATTATATGAAACCCTCCCACTCCCTCCCACTGTGTGCTGCCTGGCCCCTCCATTCCCATGCCAACATGGGGTGCCAAATCATTGTGTCGGCATCATGTTTCCCCCCAACTCATGTGGCACACTGGGAGCCCACCCTAGTGTGCTCTTTTTTTTTTAGTGCCTGTAAATAAAGAAAACCGTCCCCAACCTCTTTTTTTTTCTAAACTGTAAAACAGAAAATGGTCCCTCATCATCCCCCCAGACCCCTCCCCATCCCACCCTCCCAATGAGCACCCACCTCCCTGTATCCCCCTTACCTCCAGAAGTTGGTGCTGCCATCTTCTGAGGACCGGGACATGTCTGCACTCTTCAAAGCCGACCAGCAAACTGAAGAATCAAAGGTAAGCACCATCTAATGGCAGTCAATGGGGTTTTCAATTTAGGTTGATATCTCAGCCATTTTTAGGAATTTTGGCCCTTAATTTTCAACATGGGGTTCTTGGGATCCTATCTCATGAATACTGTCACTGTCATTTCATTACTTGGTCACAAAAGGTAATTTCGCAGTCACTGCGTGGAATCACCTTTCAGGACCAATTAACAAAACGACAGTGCCGCTGTTCATGAGGTAGGGTCCCAAAAAGCCCATGTTGCAAATTTGGTGAAAAAATTGCAAAAAAAGAATGCGTTACGAGCATGCATTGTGCAGTTTCTACACACACACACCTAACTTTGCCAGTTTTTAATATTTTCACTCCAGATTTTCAACATTGCCATTTCTTCACACTTCTTTATGAACAGTACAGCTGTAATTTTTCACATCCTGCCTGAAATGTGTTTTCACACCTGTGGCACGAATGGCGTGGTCACTCTGTGAAATCATCTTTCAGGATAAGTGAACAAAATGACAGTGGCACTCTTCATTAGTTGGGGTCCTAAAAAGGCCATGTTAAAAACTTGATGAAGCAACTCCAAAAAATGGCCAAGTTACACCCGGTCATTCTAAATTTTTCTATACAAGCCTGTAACTTTGGTCATTTTTGATATTTTCACTCCAAATTTTCAACATAGCCTTTTTATCACACCACCCCATGATCAATATAGCTGTCATTTTTCACATCCTGCCCATAATGTGTTTTCGCACCTGTGGCATGGAATACCGTTTTCCCATGGATTTGAAAAATTTCACCTACAGGGTTCATGAGGTGGGCTGATAAGAAGACTATGTTCAACATTTAGGGTCAAAATATGAAAAAATGACAAAGTTATGGCCATTTGTTGCAATTTCGGTATGCATGCTAGTAACTATGGAAATCTTAAATATTTGCACCCCACATTTTTTTTTAATTATTTGTATTCCTGCTCCATGGCCCTCTCTATCTGGAGGGAGCCCCAGCCCCACCCCAACATCCACCAGCCAATGCCAACCAGCTACCCACAGGGTATACCGCCCCTAGCAGCGTCGGCGGGGGACCCACCCTGACCAAGACTGGACTTACCCCCCCAAGACTGGATCCAGTATAGCGGTCAGCACCATGACTATTCAGGGGAGGGACATGTGAGCTCCCTCCATCATCCACTGTGAGCTTTTTTCCTCCTGGTTTCTCCCCTTCAGGGGCAGAGTGTACAAGGACACCGGCGACGGTGCCATGCACGCTCCTGTGCGGCATCAGTGTGCCAGCCGCCAGCCACTGCTAGGGGCTAAGCGTGTGCCGACAACTGGTCGCCCCTCTCCCCAGAAAAGGAGTGCTGTCCCTGGGATGTTCAATCCTTCTCCTTCTCTGCTAACCCCCAGTGGCCTGTGCTCGCTCCCGAACACAGGTCGTCAGCATGGTGCAAGATGTAGCATCCAGTGCCTCAACCCTCAGCACCACCAGGCTGGCTATGCACCTGACATTTTCAACATAACCTTCTTATTACCCAAGCTTCTGTTTTCAACTGCTGTCCAAAATATGACAATATGTCAAAACATAGTTCAGGCAGGCTTTTCCTCCCACCAGAAGTTCAACTAACACAATACACACTTGCCACATAAACCATGCAAGGAAACATTCGACATTGACAAATGCTTGTTTTAAGCGCAATAGCACACTCCATGGTGACCATTAGGTTGAATCGATGCGCTTCCTGAGTGGTTGAAAGCACATGCCAGTTCACAGCATACCAAGGGCATGCATCCATTTAGCTCAATGCCTACTTACTGTGTACTATTACTTACATGTCCCAAAACAATGATAGAAAAATGTAAAAAATATAAACTATTGATTTATTTAGTTATTTGCTTGTTTATTTATTTGAAAAGTTTTACTAGGAAAGTTAGACTGAGCTGCTAGTAGTTCATTTCCAAATGTGTCCTGGGGAGGAAAAGGAAAAAGGAGAGAACACTGCAAATGCAAAGAGAGATAGCACACAGTAATAAACTGGTTGGGTTTATGAGATAACAAACCTATCTGGAAATGTGGCTGAGGTGTTTATGTTCCCAAGATACAGTTATTTAAGAGTAAAACCCTTACTATTATAATCATACAGAAGAGAAAAAAAGAAATGTAAAAACAGTACTCTCACTTTATACATTTTTAAAACAAGCAAGATTTATTGAACTGCAAAACTGGCTGATCTAAAAATTAAAACTGTTAACACATCAACAGTTTTCACCCTTGTAGTGCTGCCGTTGTGTATACACATCCTAACAACGTATACATTCAAAATCTTCTGGCAGCCTAAGGTTTAAACTTAAAAAGTATACCTTTATCAAGGATATGTCATTATCTGAAGTAGCTGGTATACAGAGTGAAAGAAAACCAGAACAGCAGTGTGTTTGTGTTAGTCAGAATACAGGTATTAGCACACAGGCTCATGGAGTCTAGCATACACCTATAATCAAAGAACTGGAAAGCAGCTCTGCATTCTCACCGACTGATGGGAAGCTTTCTCACCATAACAAAAAATATACAATTAAGGATATGCATTACAAATGTTGTACAGACTACTGGCAATTGTAAGCTGGAACATGAAACAGTAAGCAACAGCTGAGAAAGCTTAATAAGATACACAAGAAAAACTGAACAAGATCCGGATACATTTTGCAAAGAGTAGGTGATGAACACAATACTCAGGTCAGCATTCCCTTTTTGACAAAACTGGTCCTGCAATAGTCCATGGGTAGGATTTTCAAAAGACTTAGACCACCGCACACCTTGGGTGTGCCAACAATATAGCGCATGGGGCTTGTGGTGATCTAACATGAGTTTCTATCCCGTGTGGCAATTGTTGCATGTTAGACCAACTTTTTCTGCTGTAACCTGTGGCAATCCTGGGAACCTTTTTTACGGAGCTTTCGCCAGATATTTGGTACAAGCTGCCATAAATCATGAAAACTGTCACAAATGCACCCGAGATAGTGGAATCGTGTGCAGTTGTGGTGACAGAGTTGGTGCACTTCCAGAACCTAGGTGTCATGGTGCAGGGCTCAGCACAAGCTCTGTGCCATGCTTTGAAAATCCTGCCCCATGGCTCTAAATTAGATGCTGCCATTAAATAATTAAGCACTTGGGCACACCAGGGCATCTGTCATGCTGAAATAATGTAACACCTCAGGTGTGTTGTGAGGCTCAAGGATACAGGCTGAGTCCCTTCAACCACCCAAGAAGTGAGCTTATCCTTGTGACCCTGAAGTGCCTTACTGCAATTATAAAATGGATCCATTTATATGATTACAGTTACTAGTAGGCTGTCTTATGGGCACTAGTTGTACCTGTGAGGTTGTGCTAGGATAACATCATGGATGAAACTGGCTCTCCACCAATCAGCTTTCAGCATTTTTTCTATCCATTTGATGCTAAGTGCAGCATGTGCTTCCAGATCCCCAGCAGCACTAGTCCTCTTCACTTTGTAAATCACTTCCTCCTTGCATGAAAGGTGTTATTTGAAAAAAAAATCTTTTCTTCTGTTCTATTCTTACAATCAGGGAGGATAAAAAGAGCTTACAATCAAGTCGTGTTAATAGGCAAATGCATCCGAACATGAATACGGAAGGACACAAAGGAGTAATTAAGAAAATGTTTCAACTGTTAATCAAAATATTAACACAGTTCTGTTAAGTGTGACCTTGTCTATCTCATTCGGAAATGTACAGCATCTGGCACAGCAGACACCTGCCATTTCTTCTGCATTCAAGAAACTCCAGTATCTCAAGTAAGTTGTGCAACCTGTACAGTATGTATCACATTTAATCACAGTTTGAGATGTCTTTTTTTTTTCAGCTGTCTTGTTCACAGACAAACAAAAATGATTATACCCTTTCAGCACATAATCCTTGGTTTATAGTGTCATTCGTTTCCCACATCTGGACTGCCAATTCCTTTGAAAATCAGGAGTGAATATGATGCCATTATAACAGTATCCTGGTTTTCAATCCTAATTTGCATCCTCAGAGGAAACAAAAAGCCACGTGGTAAGAGATCTGCATTAACAGGAACCAATAATTAAGCCTGCCCTCATGAACCAGATGAAGCCTCAAATCCATCCCCAAAAGGTGATAACACAATCAGGTATGTATACTCCCTGCTTCCTGCCTCGCCATGAGTTATTTACCTCACTGCTCTGCAATGTGCAAATCATCTCGGAGCAAGCTGTACTTGAAGCCCAGCTGGTTCATGGAAACTTCAAAGGCAGATTTAGTACAACAGCTACATATGTTGGCAGCCCCCTCTCTGTTTACTACATGGCAAATTATAAATATTTTCATATACTGCAACATCAATTATTCTACTTGCATGGTCACGAGAGCCATGAAATGAAAATGAAATTTTGTAGATGTGTCCTAACTGAAACCATTGCAGGCTTTGCTTTCAATTACCACTTATAGAATAAACTGGGAATGTATTGCAAAACCATGAATGTCATCCGGAAGATAATCAAACCATTTTTTTTAATGTCACTGATAGAGAAGGATTTTAAAAAGAAGAAAGTGTATTAAACTAGGATAGCCCAACTGAAATGCAGTATCAGTTGCATCTCAGCTGAGCCAGCCTAGGGTAACTGAGGTGCAAGATCTCATTTACAGTGGGGTCCTGCTTCTACTTAGATTTACAGCTGGGAGAGCTGCAACACAGGAAGCTTAAGTGACTTGCTCAAGGTCACACAGTGAGGAAGTGGCTCTGGTGTGATTTGGACCAGAGTTTCACATTACCCATGTCTGTGCTCTGACCACTAGACCACACTGCCTTATGTTATTGATTGATTAACTGATTGATTGATTGATTGATTTCAAAAGTTTCACCAGGAAAGACACAGAGCTGCTAGCAGCTCATTTCCAGATGTATCTTGGGGGTGAGGGGAAGTGGAGATAAATTAAGAGGTGGGAAAAACTAAACAGTAATAACAATATTACATTGCAAAAAAAAAGAAGTCAGATACAGCAATACGGTACATCAAAGGAGCACAATCAAAAATACAAAAGGCAAATCAGTACAACAGATACATGAAGTACATAAGTCTGAGTTATGACAGGTGGAGGAAAACTATTCATACAGGTAACACATTGGGATGAACAGAAAAAAGTGACCAGGACAAAACTACTGGTGGGGAAAAAAGTCAAGAGGTAAAGGGTCATGGACAGTTGTAGATGGAAGTAGAAAAGACATAAAGAAGAGACTTTAGGGAGAAAGCAGAAAAGGCAGAGCAGACTGACAGTGGCAGGGAGGACCAGAGTAATAAAGTGGTATGAGAAAGCAGATTGACCAACAATAGATTTTCTAGAAGGAATACAGAGGGAATGGTAAACATTACTGTGGAGAGGGAAGGATGAAGAAGAAGAAGATTCTAATCCAAGATTACCGTAATGAGGGTAGATAGAAGAAGCCTTCCTACCTGTCACTGTGACACTTATGAGTGACAAACACTGTGTCATTTCAGGTGGGATAAAATCCATATCCATGATTTCTACTTCAGTGTTTACATCCGGTCCTTTCAGGGCCTCCCTTGTTTGAAACTCTCTGGATCCACCACAGAGCACAGTACTGGAAATTCCAGAGAAGCTCTCTCAGCTAGATTCTTTGGACGTTCTTTTCACAAAGCACCAGCATGTTCAGTGCTGTTTCTCACTGTTTTGCAATTAGTGCTGTATAGTGAGTTAATACTGCACCATATCTACTACTTGTCCAACTTTCGAAAATTGTTGGCGTACGGAGCTCTGAACTAGGAGAGTTAATTGAGAGTATTACTTCTACCATTTACACACTGCATGATCTTGAGTAAGTTACATAACTGCCCTGTGTTAAACCTCTTCTTTCCCTCTGCCTCTATCTTTGACTGTCTTTCTTTCCCTGTGCTTAACCTCCCTCAGCTTTCCTTAACCTCTCACCATCACTTTAAAGAGCCCCTGCACTGTTGTGACAACTTTGGAAAAAATATAATGTTTAGACATAATTCAGTTTATATTTAATATTTTTTTTGTAATTCTCACCCTTATTTCTTTATTACTAAGGACACTTGCATGTGAACAGGATCGCTGCCCTGTCTCTTCTGGCTGCTTGCCTACACCTGACATCACAGTTCTGTTTATGACATCACAATCTGTTGCTATGGAGACAATTATGATGTCATAAATGGGGGATTATAATGTCACGTGTAGGCAATCAGAAAGAGCAGATAAAGTCTAAGGCATAGTTATCCTCTTTCATGCAACTGTTCTCAGTAAAAAAGAAAACAAGGGAAAGAATTATAGAATTTATATGAAATATAAACTGAACTGTGTCTGAATCTCACACTTTTTTAAAAAATTTTCAAATGGTGTCAGGGGCTCTTTAACCTCCCAGGACTTTACTCAGTCTAACTCTACCTCTCTTCCTACCTTTGGGCCTAATGGCTGATGCAGCTTTTCATGGCTTGTACAGTGATTTGGGAACTACAGTATGTGTATGAAAGGCACTACATAAAACCAAATTCCTTCCCTTTCCAAAATGTCGGTGCTGAGGATGAGGGTCGGGACTTCAGAGGCCTATGAAGCATGTGTAGTCAAGGGCCTGTTATTCCCATAAATAAGTTACCTCCTGTTAAGCTCCCAGAGATATTTGCAGTGCATTCTGTAGTGTGTGCATGAAACACCACACTGCTTGGGATCTTTGTGACATCTCAGATTGTCTGTTAGCTGCTTAAGCACTGTAGCTGTTCCTTTGCACATTAGGGGGCAATGGTACACTAAAAGTCAAAGATCCTCAGCACAGAAGCATCAAGGGTTACCTAGAAAGGGAACGGTAAACTAAATCACACGAAGCAGCCTCCCCAAAAGTGGAAGGCATACTCAGGGTTGCTTCTGCAGAGGTCCTAGGCTCAGTATATGAATACAAGCCTCCTGAATGCTGTGAAGTAGCAGAGCTCCTAGATCAAAATGATATTTTTTTCTGTAAATCCAGGAAGATTTCTAGAAACTACAAAGATCCCTGCATATCTATGGGCCCCGTAGTAACACTTCTACTTTAGCCATCATGCTGGTATGTCAAGAAAAAAAAATTGTATGGGGTTAGTAAGTGACATAAACATTATAGACTACTGCAGCTAGTCTTGGACAAGTTAGCAGTGGAGACACTGGAAAAGTATGGAGACCAACATCACAACTTTTATATTACTGACAGCAAAACTGTTATATTGAATTCAAATCAAGACTACATGTTGGGCTAGCACCGGTGATGCTGCAGAGGTACTGTAACTTATAGCAAATCTTCATGCAGTGTAAATAAGAGATATAGGCTGGGATATTCTAAAGTTCTGCAGCAACTGCAACTCCCAATTTTCAGAATAAATGCACCAAGTCACACCTGGAATACTGTACTCAGTTCTGGAGTCTTCACCTAAGGAAGGACAGGGAAAGGCTGGAGATAGTGCAGTGCATGGTGACCAAGATGATTCAGAGCCAACAGGACACATCATACGAAGATCGTCTCAAGGCACTGAACGTGTACTCACTGCAGACCAGGTGAGAGAGGGGGGATATGATAGAGACTTTCAAGTTCCTGAAGGGAATAAACAAAATGAACTGAGAAGAACTATACTGACAGGAGTACGGAGTCAAGAACCCAAGATCATAGGTGGAAACTGGTGGGGAGGGTAAGAGGGATGTGAGGAAGTTCTATTTTACTTAAAAGGTGGTGGAGCCATGGAACTGTCTGCCAGTGGAGGTGGTGGGCACCAAGACTGCAAATAGTTTCATGAATGGCTGAGACAGAATGAAGAGTTTGGTGGTTGCTCAGGTTGGTAGCAGTAGGGAGGGGAGCAGGAGGGTGGACTGGGAGGGAGAAAACTCTGTATGAACAATAGATCCCACGGCAGATAGGGAATGCCTTGCAAACTAGATGGACCATTGGTCTTTTTCTGCCATCATTGTTTGTGTTTCTATGTTTCAGTGTTTGAATGATGTTTTCAAATGTTTTGCCACATTTGTAAAAATTAACCTGCTTTATGGTACTTGGTGTCAAAAACGCAAGTGACACCTGTAATGTCACAACTCGTGCCACTTGCGCAAATACATTCAACTGCCTTTTAGGTATTGATGCTCAAATAGTGCTTTTGTCTATCCTAATGGGATCTGACAGATAGTCCATCTATTTGACTCTTGATCAGAGATCCAATACAACCCATATAATTTCGGATCCAAGGTCGGATAATGGGATCTGAGGTTGGATACTAGGATCTGAGGTCAGATATCTGCCTTGGACTACTTGTATCCCAGATAGTCACATCTGATAGTTGATATCTTATTGGAACCTAGGTGATAGGCTGGCAATAGTCAGATACCAAGGGTATCTGATGCCTTTCGGTATCCAAGAAAATTGGTTGTTTCTGATGGTATTAGAATCCATTGAATACTATCCAAGAAACACTACAATACTTTTAGGTAGTCTTACATACTGATACAAGCATTGGGGATATGGGAAAGTCATGCTGCAAATTTTAATGCGCACCTCAAATCTTGTCCATAAACTGCAGGCCAACTCTTCAGACATTGTTGGCTCTATTTGTGGAGGCAAAATGGCTGCTTGATGGGTACAGATGGAGCAGAGCCCTTGTATGGAGTTGCTAATGCCTGCTATTTGTGGCAGAAAAAGAAGCAACAACTTCATTTGCTTGCAGCAGGTCATATTGATAGTGATGTGTTGCAACTGCTCCAAGCTGCTGGCATGGAATGCGGGATAGCTACATCACTGCCCCTCCCAATTATAAGACTACTGGGAACAAAATAGTGAATTTAGGAGACCTGAAATGTGAATAATTGTAAGAAAGAACTGTGTTACCCATGGTACTCCACTCTCAGCTGCCAAACCAAATATAGAACTAACAAAACAAGATTTTTGCAACACTAGCTTTTAAGAGCTATACTCTCTTCATCAGGTCAAACTTGTATGTTAGTCAGGTATGCAGGAGAGAAAAGAGGGTGGGTTCTACACACAGGTCCAGGGATTTTATTGGACCAGATCTGTAATTCCTTTTGCTGGAGCATGGTAACCTAAACATGACTTGTACTAGGCTCAATCAATGTGCTGTAGGAACATGTCTTGAGGGTGGCATGAATGTTTGAGCTCCTATGCCTCCCAAAACAGGATTTACAAAAATGACCTTTAGAATCTATGTATAGCAACCTCCTCCTGCCAGCAGGGGAAGGGGGAATTGATTATTAGAATGGCAGGCCTGGAACACACCAATAGATAGTGCCTCTTATAGGGATTCCAGTGGGAGCAGTCTGGAATGCCTGAGTGAGAGAAGGATTCCAGAAGAGTTGCCTTCAGGGTACCCTTGCTTCAGGTCACTTGCCAGGCCATGTAAAGAGGCAAGTGCCCCACATAGCAGCAGCTGTTAATGGATACAGAGTGTAAGATCAATATGCATTGATGTCCAGTCACCTGATAGCAACCAGGGATGTGCCTATGACAGCACTGGAGACTCTGAGTTGTTGTATTTTAGGGGCCTTTAGCACAGATCACCAGTGTAAGAGTTACAGGGGGACACCAGGAGGGTGTGGGAGCCTTTAGAGGTTTCACCTCAAGGGGACTCCGTATCAGCATTGTGACACAGAAAGGGTCTCACCGTAAATTGGAAGTTCACCTTTTGGGGGCATTTGTGGTCATTTGCCCAAGAGATGCCACCTGCCCAGCTGAGGACTGAGAGATCTGGTGAGAGAGACTGAGGTGTAGACTAACATAAGAGATATGCCTACATTATATACAAGAGATCTCAATCAGAGAAGAGCATCAGAGGCACTACTTTCATCAGATGGGTTGTGGTGATTGCCAAGCACTGTTAATGGGCAGGCTGGATAATGTACTGCTGCATAATGCCCAGCACACTGTCTGGTGAGAGGTGTGTGGCTGATGTGAGGCATCCAGCTTATGGGTGGTCGGCTCCAGCAGGAAACCATCCTGAGTGAAGTTAGAGCTCTCATAGGACCAGAGCACCCCCTAAATGTCATCACCTGAAGGATTATAAGTAAAAGTCCCTACAGCGTTGATGCCTCCTCCACCACCTGCTGACACAGACGCTAAGGTATAACTTTGTAAAAATTTAACCTAAAGCAGACAGCAAGGTAACAGATTCTGGTAAATTCCTTGCAGAATAGAATAGGCTCTGAAATGAGGTATAGCCTCACCCACTGATGTTAAAGAGCAACAGAAGGGGTTGTGAGGCCCAATAATTATGAGAAGAGGATACAACCTATACAAAAAAACCTTTTAAAGTTTTCACTCATGCCCAGAGTCAGGAATGAACCTGTCTGTGCAGTGCTATGTGTGGACTCCTAGAGTGTCTTTTGTACTTATAAAATAGGTTTTAAATTTGCCTGACTTTAAAAAACTTAAAAAAAAACTTTCATCAAAATATGCTTCCATTTTAACTTTGAAGACAAAAATGGTTCATATTCTGGTATCTGGGGGACAGTAGCTGAAACAGTAAAAGACAAGGAAAACCCAGTGTGCCATTAATTTTTTATTAAAAAAAATACAGAAAGTCACTTGTGCATTTAAATCCAGTAAGGTACTTTAAAGGAAATGTGTTCAAAACTTTTGAATTTGTCGGGTTGGGGTATGTAGCTCTCTCCTGGAGAGGTTCATCTATCCTTGACTTAAATGCAAGTGCTGTTCTGAACTTCTGGCCTCTCTGTAAGCAATTTGGGTCTGTCTCTGCTCACTTAACTGTGTTTCTCTTTTCTTTATATTATTGCCTCCCTTCCTTACCCAGTTTTATTGTTCTCTGTCTTTTCCCTACATTCAACAGATGGAATGTTTACCATGGAATACAGGAGTTCAAAATTCTGCACCTTTCCATTGGTAAATGTTCCTCTCCCAACATACACACACTTAACAAAGGCCTCATTTTAAACCAGAGATTCAGTTTTATATGTGGCAGGGTAAGCAGCAGAGATTTTCCTTGGTAAGCAGATCAAGATAGAAGGAGGGGGAGTTCATGGCCATCAAGACACTAGAGACAATGAAAACTATGAGCAGTACTTCATTTTTTTTAAACTGTGTATGTTTCTAAAGAGATGTTGATAATCGGGGAAACAAAATATAATCAATTTATTCTTAATTCATGGGAGTTTTATTTTTAGGACCTAGTTGAAGGCTTTTAGTGAGTAAAGGTGGCAGCCATGTTCATGATGGCAGGTCAGTTCTGGGTGCGGGGGATTATTTTACTAAGTGAACAAGTCCCAGTTCTAAGGTGTGCAGCTATGGTGACATAATTGCACACCTTGGAGGGCCTGTTATCTAGTCAAGTTGCTTCAGTTTGTTTATTTTTTATTTATTTATTCATTTTATTTATTTATTGAGTACAAGGATTACAAATATCTTTGAACCAGGGGTTCATTTACAAAGGTTCCATGTCAGAAACAAATTGTAGAACACAGACAACAAAAGTGGAGCAAATATAAACTATATAAAAAAATATATAGTACTGATACAATCATGAAACAAAACAGTTGTAACAGAACTTCTAATAAAGAGTAATAAACTTCTAGTAAAGAGTACGGGGAGGGGAGAGGATGAAGAGGAATGAGGCAGTCAAAATTGGGACTGTCAAAAATGCTAGCAGCCACAGAATTGCAAGGACAGGCTTGTGGGGGGGTGAGAAGTAAGGTTAATGGGAGAATTAGGTGGGATATGAGAGGAAGAGGAAGGGACTGGCAGGAGGGAGGTGAGAAGTAGGGCAGGGTGTGTAAGAAAGGCAGGGGTTATGGGAGGTAGGAGTCAGGGTGTTCTACAAGAGGTAAGACTGGGGGAGGAGATAGAGGCAATAAGGAAAGAGGGGAGGGGTGGGAGTGGGAAGAGAGAAACAGTGAGGATTAAAGGGGTGTTTTACCCATTTTATGAGACAGCACATACAGCAACATATTTTTTTATATCTGGAGGCTGTCATGGTGCAGTCAGACCTGGACATTATGGCCATCACAGAAACCTGGTGTAATGATAACCATGACTGGGAGATGGCCATACCTGGCTACAACATATTCAAAAGAGACAGGGCAGGTAGGAAGGGAGGAGAAGTGGCACTTTATGAGAAGGATGACATAAAGGCCACAGAGATCCTGAAGTAACAAAATGGGGGAGAGATACTGTGGGTTAAGCTGGAAAGGAAAATGGGGCCAGCCATCCGCATAGGTGTGGTCTATAGACCACCAGCCCAGGAGGAAGAAACAGATAGGGAGCTGTTGCTAGCCATTTAAAGAATGGCAGACAAAAGTGAGGTAGTACTGGTTGGAGACCTCAGTATTCCAGACGTGGACTGGAGCATCCCAGCAGCAGCATCAAACAGGAGCAGATTTATCCTTGACTCCCTTCAAGGTGCCTTCCTTAAGCAACTGGTCATGGAACCAACTCAGCAGAAGGTAATACTGGACCTCATGCTCACAAACAGGGACAGTGTGATGGGGGTAACAGTGACCACCAGTCATTGTGGTTTGAAACCACACAAGGAGCAGAACCAAATCACACAAAAACACGTATCCTGGATTTTAGGAGGGCAGACTTTGGGAAAATGGGAAGATGCCTGAAAGAGGCATTAAGGGGAATGGGGTGGGAATCAGGGGTTGAGGAACAGTGGGCAGTATTTAAAATGGAGATTACAAGAGCAACAGAATTATGCATTAAGCAGGTTAGCAAGGGGAAAAGGAAGAGGAGGCCATTATTGTTTTCCAAGGAGGTGGCAGAGAAAGTGAAAGCCAAAAAGATTGCATTCAGGCAATACAAAAAGACACAGGCAGAAGGGGATAGGGAGAAGTACCAAGAGAAGCAAAGGGAGGCAGGGAGGTCAGTAAGGGAAGCCAAAGCTCAGACAAAACAGCACATTGCAAAATCAGTGGGTAGAGGGAACAAAACATTTTACAGGTACATAAATGAAAAAAGAAAGGCAAAGGGAGGGATAGTGAGACTGTGCCACATAAAAGGCTATTACACATACTGGGGAATATGGGTGTGGGCAGGACAGTAGTGTAGTGGGTAGATAACTGGCTGGGTGGCAGGACACAGAGGGTGGTGGTAAATGGCTGTCACTCAACAGAGGGAAGAGTGACCAGTGGGGTAGCACAAGAATCAGTGCTGGGACTGGTCCTATTAAACATCTTCATCAGTGACATTGCGCAGGACCTAGAAGGCAGAATTTCCCTGTTCGCTGATGACACAAAGCTCTGTAACAGAGTGGACACAACAGAGGGTGTATACAGAATGAGAAGGGACCTGCAGAAACTTGAAGAATGGTCAGGGGTTTGGTAGTTGAAATTTAATGCAAAGAAGTGCAAGATAATGCATATGGGGCACAAAAACCCTGGCACAATATATCAGTAGGGGAGTGAGGATATAGCATGCACCAAGCAGGAAAGGGATCTTGGGGTTATCATCTCTGATGACCTCAAGGTAGGGAAACAGTGCGACAAGGCAGCAGGTAAAGCAAATAGGATGCTAGGATGCATAGGCAGGGTCATCACCAGCAGGAAAAGGGAGGTCATAATTCCACTATACAAGACACTAGTGAGGCCCCACCTGGAGTACAGTGTATAGTTCTGGAGACCTTACCTATGTAAGGACACAGACAGGGTAGAGAAGGTTCAGAGGAGGGCAACAAAGATGGTACATGGATTGCATCACAAGTCCTATGAGGACAGGTTGAAGGACTTGAATATGTACTCCCTGGAGGAGAGGAGGGAGAGAGGGGATATGATAGAGACATACAAGTATCTTACAGGGAGGAACAGGGTGCAGGAATATACAATTTTTTTTTTTAATTCAAAAAGCTTTATTTAATTTTCACACATGGCCACAAGGTGGCCGTCTTTCATATACATATATTAACAAAATACAAATTACAAAATAGACAGTGACACACAAACAATCCTCCCCCATGGTATCAGCACATTCTTCTATGGTTGGTGCACCAGGTTGAAAAGAATGTATACCACTATAGTGAATATACAGTCTGTAATTACTCCAGATTTTGTCAAACCTTGGTAGTCTGTTATGAGTACTGGCAATAATCTTTTCTATAGCAAGATTATGGAGAAGTTCCTGCAAACATTCAGAGTAAGGAATGATTTCACATCGGAGCCAAGTGGTATGTTCAGTACCGCACACCTGAGAGTAGTCCACAAATAGGCAGGCAGCGGGCTCAATGTGATCTGCCACCCCCAGTAGGGGGTCAGCCTTTTGCTTTATAAAAGCCCAGAGTGGGGCTATTTTGGGGCAGTCCCAAAAAATATGTTAGAGGGAGCCCACTTCTTGATTACACCATTTGCAGTTTGAGGAAGGGGATTTACCCATTTTGGCCAATCTCATGGGGGGGTAAAGTACATGTTATTAATGATCTGGAACTACATAATCCTCAGCCTATCTTGTGATATAAATCTATGGACATCTTTCCATATTTTGGCCCAATTAAAGCTGTTGAAAGGAAATACAGCATTCCAATAGGTTGAGGAGCTATTTAATCAGAATACACTATTTTTAAGCAAAAAAGATGTTCCAGGACTAGAGGACATAGGATGAAGTTGGAGGGAGGACAATTCAGAGGAAACGTGAGGAAGAATTTCTTCAGAGAATGGGTGGTGTACAAGTGGAACACCCTGCCAGAGGAAGTGGTGGGGGCTGAAACAATCATGGGATTTAAGAATGCATGGGATAGACATAAAGGAATTCTGGAGGTCAGGGGTGAGGGGCAACAGACTTCTAGGAAAACATAAAGTAAACTTACAAGCTCAAATGGGCAGACTGGATGGGCCACAGGCCCTTATCTGCCAACACTGTCTATGTATCTATGTATCTATGTACATCAACCAAAATATATCATTTACTGCACATAGATCAACTAGCAAAAACAAACATTATTTACAAAGTAAACAGCTCTTAGAATTTAAAACCCTAAGGTTCAAATATCCTGATGTTTTAAGGTTTATGTCTGTACCTTAATGTTATTGTACAAAAGTTTTGATGCAATGAATTGAACAATGACTTATATGTAAGGCCATGTATTTACTTTGACAGTGCAGTAATTGTTTTTGAATCTAAACAGTATGGGAACGATGCTTGAGATTCATGAGATATAAACTGTGGGGGAAGGCATCTGAATGTGAGAGATCAGGTGTGAGATACTTAAAATCTCCCTTGCTTTGGTAGGTCAATATGTGTTATAAATGTGTGTATCCTTCCCAAGTTGACCTCTTTATGTGTTTTTGGAGAGGCAGTATAGCCTAAAGGTTAGAGCACCAACTAGTGAACCTTAAGATGCAGTAGACTCTTGTTTGAATCCCACAGTCACCGCTTGCATACTTTATGACCCTGAGCACATGTCATTTAACTTTCCTGTCCTCCTGGGTCACAACTGGAAATTAGCTTTGGTTCCGTACACCTTTCTCAGAAAAAAATTCTAAATAAATAATAAAACAGATAACCAATAATACTATCAACAGTACTAATTTAAGTGCCATCAACTCCAGTTTGAAGAACTCAGTACTATTTCTTAACTCCTTGGAAGCATTTTGCTTCTGATGAAAAATCTGAAACAGCCTTTCTATATGATTCTCAAGAACAGAAACACAGTTGGCTCAGTTCAAAACTTTTTCAACTGGAAGCAACCCACAAAAAAAAAAAAACAGTCTTTTGGGGTTTACGCACTCCTGCCTTTTAAACTTGTGGGCCAGCAGTGATCTTAGCAGAGAGTCTACATAGACAGTTAATGTAAATGTTCAGCTTTAATGCTCTTTGTTGGCACAGATATGAACACAGCATTTTCAATAGTAATCCCATGTTAGAATGGAAACAAGCAGCAAAGAAAAGAAAATTCCATGAAGACCAGCTCAGTTCTGTTTACATAAAATGATGGAGATCGCTTTAATTAAAACCTGCCTGTGGTGATGCTTCAAGAACATTAATAAAAATGGATAGAAAGCCAACAGAAGTTTTAGTATTAACATACTAAAGGGATTAGAATATTTACCCTACTGTAACAAAGCAAAACACAGCTCCTATTATGTTTTCCCAGTACCAACTACCTAAATAGGGGAACACTCAGGGTTACAGCCAAGTCAAAGTATGTCTCCAAAGCATTTCATATGTTTCCTATCTTACTACACTTTAAATAAAAGTTAATGAGAAACACAGGAAAACTGAGAAATGCATGGTGCTGTGGTGTGGTAGCAATAGAAAAAGAAGACATGAAGATTAGTATGCCACTAGGGGACAGTAGAAAGTCACAAAATTAGATTTCTGCCGCATAAAACCAGAACAAAAGAGTTGCTCTTTGTTAAAATGGAACCTCACCAAAATAACTATTCTTAAATAAAATATTGAATTATATCCACAAATCTGCTTTATCACAGTATTTTTGGTTAAAGAATGTGGTTACCTGAAATAATATTATTATAAACATTGTAATAACATAACTGTATTCTGACATTAAATTTCAAAATATGTTTGTACACCAGGGATATTATATATTTAAGAACTCAGATATTTCAGCAAGTGAAAATAATACTGTGCAGCCACTTGTCTCATAATACGATGCATTGTACAATGTATCAACTGCTTAATTTAGACAAGTGACATTTTTACTGTTTTGGTTTCTCTGATTTATAAGCTGCATAACAGTTCAGCAGGTGTTCTGTTTGTAGAGGGAAAGTCTTTCAACCTTTCAGCACGGAGTCTGGTTTGTCCCATAGATGGGAATTGAAAGGGTCAAAGTAATAACTTGGGGTGAGAAGGGTTTTTTTTTTTTTACTGGTAAGGTGTTAGATCACCACTGAGCACTGGAATTAGAATATGGTTTTGAGAAACACAAAATGCTGTAACTAGAATTATAAAATGGACAGGAAAAATCCTGAAAGCTGAATGCTCTACACTCTGTGGCAGCTATGGTGGTATCCCACTCACTTCCAGCCATGATAGTATCCCACTACAACATCACAGTCTGAAATTAATATAAAGAAAAAAACCTTAATAATAACCTAATTTGTATTCTACAGCACCCATTTTATAATCGCAATAAAGCACCCCAGGGTGCATGCTAACCAGAGTATAATGTATGGATTACAGTGTGTAATGAGTTTTTACACACCTTAATTATGTGATACCACATAAATTATGACATTGAAGGTTGAGTGGTTTATACCACTATACTGGTATCACACACCAAAAATGTGTAAACCAAATGAGTTGCTACTCTTTAACTCTTCCCTTGCTTTTCATAATTAGTGTTGTTTTACTCAAAGTAATGTTTTTTTTACTCACCACATCTGTTCTCAGCTGCAGTCTTAAACATGTTGGTATGGCAACTGCTCTGAGTGGGAGCAACAGAAAGTAAGGGAGCATGCTATCCTAACTGTGGCTCTGCTTGCTCTGCGCGCAGTTGGGAGGGTGGGTTGTGGCTACAGTGTATGCTCAGTTCCATTCTCTTACAGGTGTGTGACACTAAAAACAACACATTGATTGCAGGCTGTTATCAAGGGTAACCAGTAATTATTGTTGGTTAATGCCACTCTATGAGTGGTTGAAGGCCCTCGGCTGCACCTTATGTCTCACAACACATTCAATGTGTGACATCATCCCAGCCTAACACATGCATTGTTGTGCCTCATTGCATAAATCGAACCCAGGCCCCTTGAGTTCCAACCAGGTGCTCTACCAGCTCAACTATTAGACCAACTGGTTATCTGGAGCCTCCCATGGCTATTTTCTTTGTTTCTCCACTGTACTTCATGGCCCAAGTGGCAAGGAATATTTTAGACAGAAGGACAGATGGGGGATAGTAGCCTACCACAAGACTCTAAAAATCTAGAATTGTTTTTTTTTTTCTGAGCCACAACTAGTGTGGCCTTACTGGGAGCTGAAACTTTCCTTAAAGGGAATAATCCATAAATTTGGCATGAGCATTTTTCTTCTATTTCAGTGTTTACTGTATAGTGTAACATATGGTGTGTACATGTAGACAGACAGCTAGAAAGAGAGAGAAAGAGAAAGAGAGACGGACAGACAGACAAAACTGAATCAGCACTGTTTAATCAACTAGAGCCAATATATATTTATGTGGGAAGATCAAAACTGACCCACATGAGCTAAGTTTAAAAAAGTAGACTGGTTCAACTTTTCAAATAGAGGGAAATTTTAGTTTTATTTTTTAAAATCTTTTTTTTTAATTTTTGTTTACATTTATTAAATATTTCATAAATTAAACAATTTATTACATATTTATGTGAATGCCTTGATGTGTCTGCACTTTCTGCGGTCCTCTCACCCAAAGAAATTTGAAGGGTGTACAGAAGCCTCTAAATACATAGTTACAACAGAAAGATAGATAGATTAGATAGATAGATAGATAGATAGATAGATAGATAGATAGATAGATAGATAGTTAGACAGACAGAGAGAAGTGACACATTTTCCATGATGAATCTGTTTATCAAGTTATATAAGCTCCAGATAAACATTTAACTAGAGGTTAGGTATGTCATAATCATTTCCTTGACCTTTCTACAGAACAGAACCAATCAGAGAGCAGCTCTCACAATGCTGATGATACCACAGTAGGTCTGTACAACATTGAAACCAACAGTTCAAATCATAGAAGTAGCCAAATCCTCAAACAAAAAAAGCTAATTTAAAAAGGTATAATTGATAAATTTGTGTTGTATAAATCAAGTAACAATGGCTTGACTCACATTACACAACTGCTCTCCACTTGTGAGGGAACAAGACTTTTACAATTCATGAAAGTTATTTGTGAGTTATGTTCTTACTCCTTCATACTTAGAGATGAATTGCATATTTTGAGTCCAGTGTATTCTAGACAGATAGACAGATAGATAGACATACAGACAGAAAAAAAGAACAATTTAGTGTAGACTCCTACATAAGCTGAAAAAGGATGTCATTACACAGCTGCATATCATCACTTTATGATGAGTGTGCCTCACCTTAGGACACCTTTATGTTAAAATGCCAAAGATAGGTTAAAAACAAAACTCGGATAAGCAGAGCAGAAAGTACAGTAATTACACCATTTATTTTTATACAGGAAAACAGGTTGTTAGGATAGCAGAGCCTATGTACAAACCTGTCCTCAGAGTTTAGTTGTGTTATGGGTTGCAGTTACAAATACAGTCATACAAGGAGCTAACCAGGTACAGTAAAGCAATTAGACTGTATAGTGGTCCAATTACATTTTTATACACATCAGTATACATTTCAGAGTGAGGTAACATAGTAAAGGAACTTCTGCCCCTCAGTTGGACTACCCAGGGTAAATAAATTGTAACAAAAAAAATTAAAGAACTTATCCGTGGCTTTGCCATTTACTTATTAGGTGTACGTGGACTACTAAAGACCGTCACACAGATTGCTCACGAATGGGTGTTTATGGAATTGGAGTAGCTAGTGTTATGCTATGGTAACCATGACAACTCAAGTAAACAAAATAAACTAAATAGGAGTCAGTATAGCATAGGGGTTAAGAGCATTGAGCTGGAAACATGGAGAATTTGGGTTTGAACCCCACAGCCACCACTTGGATACTGTGTGACTATGACCAAGTCACTTAACTTCTCAATGTTCCCAGGACACACACATGGAAACAAGACTTGACTTTGTGTGTCCTTTCTGGCCAAAAACTGTAAAATAAAGTGAGATGATACTGAACTGTGATATGAAGCACATGTTTTGTATGATTTTTTTTATTTTAATTAAGGTTTTTAATAAAAATATAAAGCAACTGATTATGCCTCTTTATTGTTACTATTGAAAACTACTCCAAAACCTTGGACAATTTGGTACACATTTTTTTTTGTTTATTCATTGTTAGGAGGCTCTAACCCCTATTTCTGGGTTTTCCTTTTTCTTTCTTTCATTAAACAGTGGTGTGAGCAAAGCCCCCAGCATAAACATTTTTTTTTTAATTGAAAGACCGACTTTGCAAGTTTGGAAATCCAGTTGCATTGTTCCCACTCTACTCCCACACCACCCTCTCTGTACCCACTCTACACTCACTCTAGCCCTACCCACTCCTTTACTAACAACAACTCTAGCCCCATAAATTCCTATACTAACTTATGAGAAGGGGCATTAGTCCTCCACTTATGCCATGGGTTAATGCTGTTTGCACAATGATGGAATAAATTCTATATCCCACTTTTTTATTCATATTGTACCTATTTTAATCATAACGGCATTTTTCTTAGATAATATTATCTTTTAATTACTACAGTACCTAAAGAAAAAAGATGCAAACACTGCAAAGAAAAAACTGAAAGTGAACTAGTAGTTACTCTGTCTGACTCCATGCCTGTCTGTTTTCCTTCTTCACTACATACAGTATGTATCATTTTATATGTAAGATTAGTTTGCAATTAAGCTTTTCTTTAGTATTTCCATTTCAGTGTAGAAGCATTAACCTCTTGTTTATATTAGTTCTATGATTTTAATTAGTTCTACATTTATGTGTTTCAATAACATCTTTAAAACATTGAATATTCAGTTCTGTACATTAATGGTTTCATTTCATTTAACTTGCTTGGCAATGCAAATGTTGTCCAGCAGCTACAGAGCAGGGTCTCTAACAAATTCAGAGATACAGCATAGTAAATGATTACACTTCTGATATGAAGAGCAGGAGAGATAAAGATTTTCTAAGAAGGCAAATACTTTCTAAAAAGATGGTAAACATACAAAGACTTACTGTGCATACAACCACTTATTAGTGGAGAAGTGAACTAGATTAACTGAGGTCTCCATTTGTTCCTACTCCCCATGTAGTAGTATGTGTAATCCTATGTAATATGTGTATATCTATAAACAGACAGTGTATAGAGGCACAGACAGAAATACACAAACAAAAGCTTAAGGAAATAAGAATCTGCTTTTAAAAAAAGTCTCATCATTATTTTTCTTCTACAAATAAAAACAACCACATATTTACTTGTTACTATATATAAATGTTTCCCTCTTAGCTTTATTAAAAATGCCATGTCCTTAGTGCTGTATGCTTGCATGTCAAGATTTAAGTAGAACCTGTCATTCTTACATTTGTAATATACTGTTGCTAGAGGCTGAAACAACATTAAATGTTACATACTCCAAGTACTGTAATCTAAAGTAAATGCCTTAGAAATAATAGACATAACTATGTTCCTGTATATGCGTGTACTAATTTCAAATAAGGCACATAAAATCACTTAACTGGGGGAAAATACACATTACATGGTCTCAAATCTCATTTTGACCTCTCTGAGTTTAATTCTAGTGAATTTAAAGAATTACATTCTGTCATAATACACACTAACAGTGTCTAGAAAGCTACAACACCTGATTGATATTTCTAGGGTGTGAAAACCTCAGCTCTGAGATTACATTGATATCATATTCAAACACATACAATGATATATTTGTCATTGCTATTGACCTTTATCTCTCTAGTTTCCTGACAACCTTCTACAGTTATTGACAACACAAATACCAGAGACAACGAGCAGGGCAAAGTATAACCTTTCATTTACCTTCATGTCCCTCAAATGACTTGCATAAGTTGTTTCAACAAAGCTGCAAACAATGATACTCTTGATTCTTTTGCTAGGCAAAATGTTTTCCATTTTTCCTCTTATTCCATACAAATCAAGTCAATAATCATCTACAAAAGAAACAATTACAAATGAATATGAGTAATTAAAAATGTCAGGAATTCAGTAGAGTAGAGCATCTGTTACCATTTATGATTACAAGGTGCCAGATTCCCTTTCAAAAGGTCTTTGTCAGTGCTATCAAAGTGTAATTAAAGTATACTGTACTTTAACATACATATAGGATTCCAGCATTATACCTTTATTTCCTAAATCTGTCTCCAGGATATTTTTGTAGTTTTACATGTATAACTACATAGCTCTGCAAATAAACTGTTCCATTAAAAGAGGAACTTATATGTAACAAAGACATTTTATAACATAATGGAATAACCCATGCAGGGTAATTGTCTGCTTGGCATATGAAGCAGACATTCTTAGCTACAGTAGATTGCTAGCTTGAAAAAGAAGCAGAATTCTTATAAACAGTGGATGACAACAATTGTGTTCTGGTCAAGATTTACCTGTTCCTGGGGGTGGGGTGGGGTACAAAAAAATATCCAATGAGAAAGACAAAGACCAGACTGATCATGACTCATGAGTGACAAACTGAGAGGGACATACACAAATCGTACCTCCAAAGGGGAATAATTCTTCATATCCCATGGAAACCCATTAGGTATTTCACATATTCCAACAACATTTGACCAAAGCAAGCTGCGGTTAGCTGTCCATATTGACATTAGGGTAGGTTTTGTGGTTGTCCAGCTGTGATTGATAGTTAACTCAGACAGCCCTTTTCAGTTCCTAGTTATATGCCACATAGAAGAACCAAAGTGGGAAGAGGTGTACATGTTCTACTGATATATTTGCTTTCCTTTCTAGTATTCCAAAATTCAGTTCATTAGAAAACAAAACATTTCCCTATGAAAAGTGCAATTTTTCAAACTTTTTGTGAAAGTGGGACTTTTTTTCATGTATACTATCTGCAAAAGTGATTTACAATTCAAGAGCAGTTGGTAGCAGTCATTAAGCACATACACTGAGGTTAAGTGAGAGATTGAGAGAGAAACTATGGAAAGAGCAGGGGTTTAAGTGCAGAAAAGTAGGGAGAAACAGAGCTGCTCAAGGTCACAATAAATGGCATTGTGATTCTGGGTCTCCAGGTTCACAGTTGTGCACTCTAACCCCATAGCAAGATGTTGTTACATTGCGTTGATTTAGTAATTTGTCCACAGCCATTTTAGTCAGATTGGTTATCATGTTTAATCCAGTTTGACTCTAAGGTGATCATAATTTTTCTATGTAGTTTGTCCACTGCCATTTTAGTCAGGCTGATTTCCATGTCTAATCTAGTCTGACTCTAAGGTGATCATAATTTTTCTATGTAAAAGGAAGATGAGAAATTAACTGATTCTAACTTTAATGCTGATATAGTTTTTACTTTTAAAAAAATGAAAAGGCAACCACAGTCAGGGGAACGCACAGGCTGGTATCACAATGTTTGGTGTAACTGTCCCTACTGACACATTTTATTTGCAAAGTTACATAGTTAGACATGTGAACCTTCAAGAGAGTCTGGGATAGACATAGAGGGAAGGTAAGGGTTAAGGGTGGGGAGGATGGAAAGAATGGGAGGAGTGGGGAGGGCAGCCATGGTCAGTAGCTCAAGCTGGGGACCCTGCAATATGAGCAGACTGGCTAGACCAAATGGCCTTCTTCTGCTGGCTTCTTTGTAAGTTTGTATGTTTATATCTCTTCCACATTAGGGTCCACCCCCTGAAGAAGTGAAAGTGATCCTGAAACACAGGGGAGGCAAAGCAATGCTTTTCCATGACTGTTTGATGTTGCTTTAAATTTTTAGAATTAAAACCATTTTCAGTATCAAACTTGGTATCAGTTTGATTTCTCCATCAGTGTTAATGAGGGATCATTTAGAGGTATGCTTCTGGCAGTCATTTTTGGTGTTATTAGCTCTTTTATTATTGTGAGGACTACATCTTCCGAGAACCCGAGCAACCAGCTTCAGCACAGTGAATTCTGGAACATGTAGTTCAATAGAGGTTGAGGATATACATGACCCTTCAGAGACCCCAACCTCAGTGTGCAAGAGAGGGAGAGACCCACAATTCCCGTGATACCCATAGCTCACTGGTCAAGAGTGAGTGCTGCTGTGTGTGTCTGGCTGAGTGATGGTATGGCCAGGGGGGTTGGAAGCAAGAAAGTCATACAGTGAGGGGACAGAGGAAGGAAGCTATCTGCACTGAATGGAGAGGACACTGAGAGATGTGATTCAACTCCACTCGGTGTAAAGAGACAGCTGTGGTGCATTTGCAGTCACGTGCTTCCAGAGCCCCCTTTTCTTTGTAATAGCACTACATCAGTATAGCTCTAATTATGCAGCCATAAAAAGACTGAATGAAGTCAGCAGATAAGTCTCAACAGAAATGTTATCTGTAGTTGCATCACCAAATCAGAAATTTGCAATTAAAATGTCTCATCCACATCACATTCAATTCCGCACAGTGAAATTCTTTCAACAACAATAATGGTGAAAAAAATAGTAGTTCATTCACAGACTGAAATTCACATAAACTGGCTGGAAGGAGTAACAGCACTAAAATGGTAAAATAGTTGTCCTGAGGGGGGGCAGGGATATACCTCCCTATCATTCAGATGTACTGAGCTATGCACTATATCTGTGTGCTTGTAGAATGTTTGGGTAACCAGCTTATGTTCAATGCACATAGAAATAAATAGCTAAGAGCAATGGACATATTGTTGAAAAACAAGAAGGTCAGAAGGTCATAAAGTGCAAGTCAATCAAAATTATACAGCAATAAAGCATGCACTGAGAAAACTAGGGGGACATACCTCCCATCTTGCTTGTATGTATCAAGCTAAATATGACAACAAGCAAACATGTACATATACCTCCAAACTGTTGTTTAAAAAAAAAAATCACCAGAAACATAAGAATAATTCAAAGACAGACAAACGAAAATAGTAGCAGCAATATTTGAAAGTCAGAATAAAGTACTTGGTGTAGTGCAAAAAATAATCTGTGTGAAGTACAGCAATGTGCATAATATGTAGAAGCAATAAAGTGCCGTAACGGTTTCAGTCTCAAAGACAGTTTAAATATTGTAGCAGCTACTTCTGGGCTTAGCTTGTCCATTCTGTAAAACTTTTTTGTAAAAAGGTAAGTATTGCTGAAATGATCAAAACTGCTTGTTTTAATGGGCTGCAATGGAGGATTTGATGTTATTACTTTTCTCAATGTGTGCTTTCTTGGTCTAAATATCCAGCTTTTTAGCTTACAATGACTAGAGAACACTAGAGAGGTATGGCCAGGAGGGTCGGGAGCAAGAAAATAGTGTGGCATGGGGGAGAGGAAGGCAGCACACTGTATTGAATGGAGAGGACATGGAAGGATATGGTTCAACTCCACTTAGTGTAAGGAGACAGCTGTGGTGCATTCGGTATCTGGTCGTAGGCTTCCAGAGCCCCCTTCTCTATGTAATAGCACTTTGTCAGCATAGCTCTCACTATGTAGCAATAAAAAAGTCTCAAAGAGTTGCTGATGCCTCAAAGAAAACTTTGAAAAACATAATAATTAGGTACATTTCAGCTTGCACTCTATATGTATTCTATAAAGTTCTCCTCCCCATTATTTATTACTGAAGAAATTTGTGTGAAAACACGATCTTTATCCCATAGAGTTTATCTGCTTTTATAGCTTACTTCCTACCTCAAGACATAATCCTCTGCTGTTACATCACAATCTGTTGCAATGGGAGTAACTGTGATGTCACGAACAGTGCATTATGACCTCAGGTACGGAGACAGCAGCAAGAATAGATTAACTCTTCGGGGCAAATATCCTGTTTTCATGCAAATTACATTAGTGATAAATAATGGGGAGGAGAAGCACAGAACCCATTTGTAATACAAGCAGAACTGAGTCTAAATATTATGTTTTGGAAAGTTCTCCTGAAGGCATCGGCTGCTCTTTAAGTCACAATTACAGAAATACCTACCAAGACATTTTTAGCAACCTGCTCTTCCAAAAAGTGCAAATGTCCATGTGTCTTGTTGATGCACAGGAGACATTTTTGGCATAATGGTCTCATTAACAAGAGACCTGTTTGGTTTCTGTAAAACACCAACAGTAGGCATCTGCATGACTCGGATCTCATAACAGCCTCAAAAATGTTGAATTTCTGGACATTTCATTCTATATTACTAAAAAGACATGCAGGAAATCAGGCTGTTTGTCCCTTAGAGTTTTTCCTTTCCTTGTGGTTTTCCTGCTTTGAAGTTATAATCCTCGGCTGTTGCCACTGAAAAGACAGAAAAAGCCCCAGAAAAAGATAAAATCTAAAGGGCTGAGAGCTTGATTTCATGCAAAATATCTTCAGTAATAAAAAAAATTGACTATCCAGAAATGAAATTTTCTTCTTAATATAGATTTTTATCTCCTCTGGCTATGGCAGGGAAGGCTTCCGCTCCCCTCAGCCAGCTCCACCACTCCCACTCATCAACCATAGTCTCCCTTGCTCACCTGTTGGCATAGTACCCCCAATGATCCCCCCCTCTGTGATGGGATCAGGAGTGGTAGGGCCATCCTCTCCCCTGAAGCACAATCCAACAGTCAAAGCTGGGGCCAGTGATGCAGTGGATTGTGGTGTGGAGAGCAGGGCATTATACACCCCACCATGCCGATCCTTTTTTCCACCTGTTTTTCTCCTGACCCAATGTCATGGCAACTGAGCATGCATGTACTTGGAGGCTCACATTCATTCCTGGCCCACTTCTTCATCCACCCTCCTGACATCATGTCAGCCTCCTAGCATCCAGGCTCTGACACCTAGTCTCCACTAGGTGTCAGCCAAGATGGGGATGGCTTGGAAACCCTCCCTGGGAGAGGAACGCTGCCTAGCAACATGCTCAATCCTGCTCCCACCACCCCACCCCCCAACTGGCCCCCAGCAACCCAGACTCAAAACAAACCTGGGTCACCAGTGTAGCATGAGGACTGGAAGAAAAGTATGCCACTTTGCATATGACACTAAGATCTGCAACAGGGTTCATACACAAGGAGGGGTGGAAAGGATGAGAAGGGACTTGGCAAGGTTGGAGGAATGGTCAGAAGTATGGCAGCTTAGATTCAATGTAAAGTAATGCACCTGAGAAACAAAAACCCAGGGGAAGAGTACACAATGGGGGGAGGTAGTAACAACAGCAACAATGGAAAGGGACCTGGGGGTAGTCATATCAGATGACCTAAAGGTTAGAAAGCAATATGAGAAGGCAGTAGGGATGGCTGGGGGGATACTGGGATGTATAGGGAGAGGCGTCACCAGTAGAAACAGGAAGTTGTTATCTCTCTGTACAGACAGTTGGTGAGACTCCATCTGGAGTACTGCATGCAGTTCTGGAGACCCCATCTCTGCAAGGACATAGACAGGATGGAGGTAGTCCAGAGGAGGGCAACTAAAATGGTGCAGGGTCTGAAACAGAAGCCATATGAAGAGAGACTAAAGAAGCTTAATATGTATACCCTTGAGGAAAGAAGGGGGGGGGACATGATAGAAACTTTTACGTACCTCAAGGGAATCAACAAAGTCCAAGAGGGTAACGTCTTTCAGAAAATGAGATGTGTAAGAACAAGGGGATACAATCTGAAAATAATGGGGGATGGCTCAGGGGCAATGTGAGGAAGTATTTTTTTCACAGAGAGGGTGGTGGATGCATGGAACAGCTTTCCTGAGGAGGTCGTTGGGTCAAACACAGTGGGAGACTTCAAGAATGCATGGGACTGACATAAGGCAATTCTTGTGGGAGGTAGGAAGAAGTAGGCTGTTGGTTAACTAGCATCTGCAGCTTATCCAATAGGTAGGGAAATGGGCAGACTAGGTGGGCCAAGCAGTCCATATCTGCCATCAAAGTCTATGTTTCTATAAGGCACTTGGCAGTGTCTTAGCCCTCAGTGACACTGGGTTGGCCCCCAGAACTGTAAATTTTGAGGGAATTTTGTGTGGTTCTGTGTTCTGCTAATGCCAACTGTGCATCTTTTGCTGGTAATCAGAAAATCCCTTTAACACTAAGGATGGCCATGTGCTCTAATGGATAGATCAACAAAATCTGAACCAGACCTCAGGTTTAAATACCACCAGAGCTCAGTTTCTCTGTATAACCTTTATTAAGTCCATTGACCCCTGTGGACATTAATTCTCCAAGTTATGAAATTGGGTAGAAATGGGACCCCATAAGAAATAAGATATTAAAACTCAGGCTAACTTCAGTAAATATATAGTGACATAAATTAATTATAGCATCCCAATGCAATACTGAAGTGGGTGTTTGGAAGAGGACAACATATAATATAGTAACACAGAGGATAAGGACTTGAATTTTATGAAAACGTGGTTTCACAAACTCAGAAGGCAGAGATCACATGTAAAGCAAGCCTATTTAAAAAGTGAGACAAAGAAAGTGTTGCAACTATGAGAAAGTAATGTTATCCAGGTGTCTCATAACTAAAAAAAACTACATTTATTATTGAAGGATCCCCCGTCCACCCCCATCTCTTGGCTTCTATTTCTATTTTTTTTTACTTTGTTTTATTCACTTTGATAACAAACTGAACATACAAGGTTGTACAATCTTGGTTAGGAGCACAGAATGAAGTACTCAGGAATATAACAGCAGGAGAAATATCATCTCCTCATCCATTATTATATCACAGTGAAGGTAACCTTTACATGTCTGATACACAAAGTGTATATGAAAGAAGAATTTAATATAGACGTTGCAGCATGACCACAGACTTAGTCACAATGTGTGTTTTATCCATTTTAAAGAGTCCCTTTTATACTAATGTATGTAATCAGATCTATGACCCTAGAGTCCATGAACCAGGCAAGGAGAACAGCAAGAATTAAAACACTCCTTGCATTAAATACAGAAACAGTAAGTCAACATATGACAGTAGTTCCAGTCTAGTTTCAATGCATTCTTCTGTTACATACCATAATATATCTTAACTGGAAGAGCAACATTAGCATCAGAAATAGGAAATTACAATAAGCCCCTATTATATATTTTCATTTTATAAACCTATCCATGGTATTCAGAGTGCAAAGACAGCCCCATAGTTTTATATTAAAAAAAACTATATGGTTTGAATACTTATCAACTACTGATACATTAAAAAGGCTGCACATGACTAGATATACTTTCTGTACAAAAAAAATAATAAATTCTTTGTAAAACACTGGTAAGAAATGTCATGTGGAACAGAAATTTAAGCAGCTCTCTGAAACTGTGCTTTTACTATATTTGTTTTCAGCACATTAACAGCAACAGACAAAAAAATCATTTTAATTTACTGATACATTAAAGAAGTGCTTGTTTACTCTAAATTGTGCTAGGCAGTATTTAAGGGGGGGAAAGTATTTATATTTGGTCCAGAAAGAATTATAATATTAATGGTGTAAACAGTGGAAATTAGATTTTAAGCAAACCAAGCTGGTGTATGGTGGCCTCAGTTAATCATCATGAAACAAAGACATCAAACACTATTTGATAATGAGCAAAGTGCCTCCAGGATATTGGAAACTGGTAGCTCACATCGCACGCAGTGTAACAATATGATGGCGCCACAAATACCATAGCCATAATTCAAGCCAGTTCATTAATAAAAAGGAGTTTTAATTTTCACCAAACATCATACTCATTGATTGCTGGTGCTATTAGCAAGCAATGAACAGAACAGATGTTTTATTAAAAGTCTGCTGAAACACAGATGCAAAAAAAAGATATGTATCAAGCTGATAACTCATGTCTGTGTCTGTATAAGGCATCCAGGGATTTTATTTTATAATTCTGGAATCTGATCGTAAGACTTTGAGTTTATTGTCATCCCTGATAGAGCACACTGGCCAAGACTCTGCAATTGATACAACTGCTGTTCTTACTTACTGTTTTGTTCTAGTCTATAAAATAATCATACAATTTAACATTGAGGTTCTATTTAGTTTATTATGTATGCACCACTGTTTGATGCACTGTTGTTTGTTTGTGTTATTGTTTGTTTTGCACACACCATTAGCAGCATTTTAACTATGGTCTACAAGGTAGATGTTATACTGTACATAACAGTGTTGTACTGTATTATAATGCAGAAATCAAGGACTGGGTTTGTTACAGCAGGAACATTACCTTTTGCACTGGGGCACATCTGAGAATTCTCTGGATCAGCGAAGTGATACAAATTTGTGGAAAATCGTGAATGCAGAAAAAGGGCTAAGGTTAAAGTGGGGTAGGTGGTCCCCGTCAGAGTAGCAGGCCATCTGCTCTAATGTATCCAAACTGCAGGAAAACATTCTATGGTGTGGCCAGCAAGTCCATATTAAGTGTTTCAATTGCATGCGTGAACACTTTACTAGTGATCACTAGAACTGAGTGCTTTAATTTCATATGACAGAACAAATTTGTATACACTTCCTTGTTTCAAAACTTTCTGAGGACCGCAATCAAAATGGAAAATTATTCTGCAACAGAAAATGTAGATCTGCTTAAAAAATGCAATGTGTGGTGCAGAAACATAAAACCTCTAAGAATGTGTCTTTCTGATAAGAACAAGCTACATTAAGACCTACAGTTGGAAAGTCCAGAAAGTTAGACAATGCACTTTCTAATAGAAAATGAAACTCTAATGCTTAAAGTAACAAGAATTTTTACCATACTAATACATTTGTGGAATAAGGACACGTGACCAGAACTCACATTTGTACTTAGATGTATAAAATGTTCTGCTATATTATTTTTAAACATGCATTAAATCTTATTTGGATGCATCCCTAATCATTCAATGAGTGATAGCTGTAGTATCTAGAAATCATAGGGTAAAGGATTTTCAGAGGACTAGAATGTTATTTCACAGCTGCAAAAGCATTTCAACATGGAATAAACACTCTCACACATTGTGTAAAGGAAATCATCCTGATGTTTTTCTTTTATCTGAACTTATAGATGCCTAATCACTTATGAAACATGATTAGCATTTAATGTAAGCAAATATAGGTAATAATTTAGCAGCACCAGCACTTTTTATTATATATTAAATTCTTCACAGTTTTCACAACAGATCGGCATATTTCTAATCAAGGCTGACAGCATTCTTATTTCATGACTTTAGTTTTATAGCACAGCTACTATTTTGGTCTATTTCAGCCCACAGGAAACTCAGCATCTAATATGGGAAGTCCTACAGCATTAAGAAAGATCTCCCACCACACATAAAGCAACTCCTGCGACATGATTATTATAATTCAAACACCATAGCTGTAATTTACATGATTCTTATTGATTAGCTATTTCCACATGACGTACAACTGTAAAATATTAACATTATTCCAGAACAAATAATGCTTCATTTGCTTCTAACATCCCTCTTTGTCACTGTGTTGTGTACACATTTACATATACACATACATAACAAATATAATTTACAAGTACATGTAAATATTTTTAATTAAAAAAAAAAAGGATTAAATATCCTAGAGATCAAAAAATCTGGCCTAGCTCTGCCTTGTGCCACTGCCTAAGTCATGCAAATTACACAAGTGCTGCCAGTTGACTAAGATTAATGACACTGCACCAGATTCTTTGTTTCTCTCTGCAGCCGTTTAGTGTGAAATACTATCCAAAAACATTATCTATCCTCTATTAATCCCACAAATTTGTTCACACCATGCACATTGTTTAGGGCAATTTACAACAGGAACATACTGAGCACAATTGCATTTAATTACTTGGGTTCTAATTACATTCATTAAAGGCTAATAAAATAAATGAAAGAAACAGCTTTAAAAGCTTCTGCAAAACACATGGGCCTTGTCTCCCTTGTGAAATATAGGTGTTGGATATAACTACACACAAACTCTTGCACACTGTAAAGAGATATAAAGAATAAATGTTGCATTTAATAATACCACATATGGCCCTGTTCTAACAACTGTAACAACAACATTGGTTGTAATATCACTTTCAACCTTGTGACCTATGTAATTCGTCGGGTAATGCAAGTAAATTATTGCAAAGGCAAACTACTGCTCTTTGTTTTATCAGATTAGAGTGCACTGTATTTCTTTATAAAAAAAAATCTCTGTAACTTGGCATGATGAAAGCTGCAGTATGCAGAAAATAAAAAATGTAATTTTAATGACATCAACTTCAGAATAATAATAACAATCCATATTCCCTTACAGACCAGTGACTGTGCCATTTTAGTAGCAATTGCAAAGTATTTAAATAGCACAAATTATGTTGTATTTAAGCAGAAGTTTATTACACACTAGGCAGTCTAAAGAAATTGCCCACAGTGGCTAAAAACACAGCCTGTTAATAAGACAATTTCCTAATTCCAGAGTGCTTGTTTACAGTCAGCTTGGGAAGTAGTTTGTGGCAAAGGAAAGGAAGCAGAAAAATGCAGGCATCGAGCCATGCCAACGACTTAACATACTGATTTCCCATGCTGCATACAGTACTCAACCCAATGCCATAGGGAAGTCTGACTTGAAATGATACCCTTTCCAGTTATTAGTACAATAAAAAAGAGCAGAAAGTACTACTTTTGTTTGCAGATTCTACATAAGATATTTATAGTGCTACTTTAGTGTTTATGAAGGATAGGGACATGAAACCTATGGAGCTGTCCTGGCAAGTAGAAGGGAGAAGTTTTAGTTACCATAAAACAACACAGAACTTAGCATTATAACTCACTTAAAGACCGCCATCCAATCACTGCATAGCATTTGAGACATGGAACCTGGCTGTTATCCTAGGTACAGTTGTGTATTCCTGCACACGTTTAGACTGTCACACCCTCCACGTTTGAAGGGGGGAGATATTTGAATAAACTGACATTGTTTTATTTAGAATTCATAATTTCTTTAAGTACAAATGTTTCTTCTATTTTTTTGAAACTCAGTAACTTTTATTGGTTGAAACTGACAGAAAAACAAAACCATCGATTACAGCTCAAAAGATCACAATTCCAGTTATCGAAGTCTCAACCGAAATATTTCAGTCCATAAGGAACCCAAAAAGGGACAGACTGGGAATGAAAGGTGTGCATTTTCATTGATGATATGAAATTTACATTCTGGCATCACCCTGTCTGTCCTTAATGATTGATGAATGGTGTCATTAAAGTCCATGTGCACAAAAAGAAGAAAATAAAAAGCAAAGTATTAAAAGTTCATACAATATTAACCACTGCTTGAGTAAATACAGCTACTTATATACATTAAACTTAAAGTCTGAGCAAAAACATGAAATAAACAGAACCTGAACCAATGAACAATACGGCACATAATCCCCCAAAAAACACACACACACACACCTCCAACATTGGCTGAACAGAGCACATGGACCATCATTCTGGGAACCCATGTGGTAGATTCCCCTGAGGGCTTAGAGTTTTCTTCAAACCCCCCCCACCACCATAGTGTGACTAGCCTAGATAATGGCCTCCATGGCTTGCCCCACCATCCTGTCATGCTTTGGGCACCAGATAACTAAAACCTTCTCAAGTTCTAGCCATAAGGTATATGTTATCCTTTCCATGCACTCTAGCTCTGCTACCCAAGACAGCCACTGATTCACCTTGGGGGGGGTCGGGTGATGGCCACTTGACCATTATGCACTTAAGGGCCCCAACTCGTAGGATATGCCCTAACCTTTCTGCCCAACTCCTCCTAGGTAACAGGGCAGGAAAATCCATGACCAGATCTGTAAATGTAAAGGGGAAGGATATCCCATCAATGTGCGAAGCTCTCTATGAATATGGTGCCAAAAGCCCACCAACTTAGGGCAGCTCCAAAACATGTGGTAATGAGTACCTCTAGGCTCCCCACACTGCCTCCTGCATGCCACCATCAAAGTAGGGCTAAAATGTTTTGTTATCGTGGGGGTCCAGAAGAAATGGGTTAAAACCTTCCAGTTGAATTCTCTCCATTTTGGAGATGAAGTAACCTGCCAACCCTTCCGCAGTTTGCGTGACTACTGTACCAGAGAAATTGCTGTTCCACATTCCCGTTCCCATCTACCTCTGATCTCCACTAGTGGAGAAGGATTTGCAAGAGATACAATAGTGTACAAAACTGATATATGCCTAAACTTAGCTCGGAGTTTGATGGCATCATAAAAAAAGGATTCCAGCCATGTTTGATCCCTGCGTACATGTTGTAGTGTGTCGGCCGAATCTGCAAACATCTAAAGTAAGCTTCTCAAAGGAAGGAATACATTTCTCTCAGTTTTGCAAAAAGGAGACAACCTGTGCAGTCCGTACGTTGAGAAAGGGTGGTGAGGCCTCGACGATCCCAATAGGAATAACCAGGGTCTAATTGGGGCAGGAGGAAAGATTCCTCATGACGGATGATTGAGAAGGGAACTAATGCTTTAGGGGTATTAGTAAGTTTGCGAAGACACAAAAGTATACGCAGGGAATGTTTTAGCCAGGGGTTCAAGGTTTGAGACCAGATGTGGGAGGGGATAACACTTGTGGGCAGCGTCCATAATGCTCCATCGGGTAACATAGCTTCCTCAGTTGGATACCAACCAGAATCCAAATGCTGTTTCACCCATGTACACAACTGGGCTCCCTGTGCCACCTGATAATAATGGTATAGATGGGGAAGTCCCAAGCCACCCTTCTCCCGAGACTCCCGAAGAACTTCAATGGAAAGACAGGGTTTCCTGCCTGCCCAAATAAAGTATTGTGTATCTCGATTTAATTTGTTCCAACAATAGTTGGGAATGGGGATGGAAAGGGTCTGAAACAAAAAAAGCAGTCTGGGGAGGAAGTTCATTTTTACTGTTTGCACACAGCCATACAGGGTCAAGGGTGAAAGTGTCCAGCGTACAAAGTCTGCCTGCAAGGTATTATATAGTTTCAGATGGTTGTTTTTAAATAAGCAGAAAAGATCAGCTGATATTTGAATACCCATATATCTGAAAGTGTTCTTTTTTGCCCAAGAAAAGGGGAAATTGTGTTTGAAGTCCTGTGGAGGGATACCACTAAGGATCATTGCATCTGACTTGGCAAGGTTGATTTTATACCCAGCTAAGTCCCCAAACTCCCAGAGAGCCACCAGCAGGTGTGGGAGAGAGGTTTGAGGCTCACTCAAAAAGAAGAGAGAGTCGTCAGCATAGAGAGCTAACTTCTGCTCAACTCCACCCACCATCACCCCCTAATGTTCTGGTTATTACGAATAAAAACAGCCAGAGGTTCTAGGGACAGGGCAAAAGTAGGGAGATAGGGGACAACCCTGTCATGTTCCTCTCTTCAACGGAAAAAGTTCTGAAAGAAATCCATTAACCCTACCATGTGCCTCAGGTTTATTATAAAGATCAATGTCCAACGGAAATAAATATAGCCTCAAACCAAACTTAGCCAGGGTGGTGGCCATAAAGGCCCAATCCACCCTGTCAAAAGTCTTTTTGGCGACCATACTGATTGCTCACTGAAATGACTTGGAGTGACGTTGGGCCAAGATAATGTTAAGGAATCTCCAGATATTATCCTGGAGGAACCTGCCCAAGATGAAACCAGTTTGATCTGGTGCACCAGGGAGGAAATACAGAGCTGAAGGTGGTCTGCTAATATGCCAGTAAAAATTTTCATATCAACTGGCAGAAGGGAAATGGGGTGGTAAGATCTGCAGAGCTCTGGATTTTTATCTGGTTTTGGGAGAACCGAGATTTGCACTAGGTTCCAAGAAGAGGGGACCCCACTGAAACCCTCTAATATCTCATTATATGCTGCTACCAGCAAATCACTAAACTGGGGATGAAACTGTTTATAAAATTCAGATGGAAATCCATCCATCCCTGGTGCTTTCCCATTTTTCAACTGCTTAACCTAGGCACGCACTTCTCCTGTAGAAATAGGGGCATTTAGTGCCTTGCGGGTGTCTATATCCAGGGTTGGCAGGGAGAGATCATCTAGAAATTGATGCACTCTAGTGGGATGGTCCTTGGGCAGGTGGGAGTCATATAAATTGGAATAAAACTGGCCAAATTTTCAAACGATCCGAACTGGACAGGTAGTGGAAGTGTGACCCTCCCCCTCTCGAGGACGAACCACAGCTCTACTGGCCACCTCCTTACGGAGCTGCCAGGCGAGAAGTCATCCCGCCCTGCTACCATGCTCAAAATACTTCTGTCTAGCACAACGCAACTGCCCTTCTGTTTGTGTGACAAGCAATTGGTTCAGGTCTCTCAATTTTTACTCCAGTTCTGTTTTACACATCTCATCGAGACTCGCCTGATGTTGAGAAGCCAACTGAGCTATCTGACTCTTCAGTGTGAGTCTTGTTTTTAACATTTCTCTTTTTAATTGAGCTGAGTACCTTAGTATTTCCCCACTGAGGCAACACTTCAGGGTATTCCACCTAATATCTGCACCCATGTCATACAGGGGATTCTCCTGAACAAAAGACTGAGTAGTTTTAAGCACTTGATCTTTAAAATCCTCCTTAGTAAGTAGACTAACATTCATCATCCAGCAAGACTGAGAGGGCAAAGGGGTTGTGGCCAGTTGCAGGTACACTGAGGCATGGTCTGAAGTTGTAATATTCCCTATTTCACACTTAATCAATCTAGGAATCCAATTTACTGATAGCAAAAAAAAAATCTATTCTAGAGTAACCTCCATGATGTGGGTAGTAATATGTAAAATATTTTCTCCATGGGTGAAGGAACCACCACCCCTCCACTAAACCCATCTCCTGGCATATCCTTAAAAGAAGTTTCCCAGTTTGGGATGATCCCCCAGTCCCTGCCCCTGTACAATCCCAAACAGGGTTTATGACATCGTTAAAGTCTCTCCCTATCACCATCATGCTGTTAGAGTCCACTACACTCTCCTTCAGCACTTTCTCTAAATAGAGGAGTCATAAGCCCTCATCATTCATGGCATAGAGGTTAACTGGAACACACTTATGTCCCTCATATTTCCCCTGGATAGAGACAAACCTACCCTCCGGATCTGTCACCACATGGGACACTACCAGAGGCGTATTGTGCCACACCAAAATAGCCATTCCCCTACAGTGTGGGTGAGCTTCATAATGGAAGGCATAAACTTCCCCAACCCAGGACCTTTTTAATTTAAGGTGTTCAGCTGCCGTTATGTGAATTTCCTGAAGAAAGACCACTGTGGCCTTCTGACGCTATAAATCTTGCAGGATTCTGGCCCTTTTAATGGGGCTATTAATGCCCCTAGCATTATATGAGACAATGTTGAGATCAGTCATATTTAAGTAATATGAAAACAAAGGAAAAAAAACTGTACTAAATGGGAGGGGGAAAGCGCCCACAACATGTATAAAAAATTTCAAACATAACCAACATGAGATTCAAGAAGCCTCTAAAAACAGCAGAACAGTAAGACAGTGCTAAAATTCTTGTTGTAAACTTCAAGGTGTATTTCACCCCAGCCCACACCCACTGCAGAATTGACCAATGGGACATGGAAAGGGACCAAAAACCAATTGGTTCTTTGATCTGGTGAAGGCCTAGGGCACAGCAACCCTAGGATCGAACACCAGAGGGGCAGAAAAAGAATTGTGCACCAAACTATCCCTTAAAGATAGACAAAGGGAAGGAGGCACCTGAGCAGTAAAAAGCATTCAACCCAGTTGTCTAAAGCCCAGAGCAGGTATCGAGCAAGGGAGTAAATAAGCAATAAGCCTCCCCTAAATTTCTGAGGGGTCTAGGTCAGGCACCCCAAAGCTTCCTGGCAGAAGGCAGCGTGAAGGGCCCAGTCCCCTCTGGCCCAGCAGCACCCTCCAGCAGGTCCAACGAGTCAACCCACAGGCATAACAAGGAGCACATCAGCCAATTTATATACCACTGTGACCTTATATATATATATAAAGAAAGAAAAGAGGGGGGCTGTGTTTAATGGCCAGCTCAGGGACTACCAGGGAAGCCCGTAAAGGCAGAAGAGAGAGAGAGAGAGAGTGAATCGCAACCTCCTCCCCCTGTATACCTCTCCAGATCCTGGTTGTGATAGATAAAATTGCCCTCCACCAGTGATGAGCCCCCAAAAGACCCACCAAATTGGCCACCTAGTTATGCCATTTATTAAATTAACTGATAGCATCAAAGGGTATACCCACCAGTTGTGGTGAGCAGGAGTCTGTCCCCCAATCTAGCCACCTGGTCCACCAAATCAAAAAATACTGGGGTGCAGCTGGAGAGGACTACTGGAGGAGAGGCTAAAACCCTGGTGTCCCCAAGTCTGTGACCTTGTCTGACCAAAACAGAAGGCATCGTTTTTGACATGTCCTCCCTCTAAATTGTAATTTCCTAGCACAGCTCTCCTGTGGGCCATCACCACAGGCACCACATAACACCAGGTAAAGGGCTAAAACCCCAAAATCCCCCCGCCCCACCCCACCCAGAAGCCAGAGCAGTGCCCCAACCTACCCACCTTACATTATCCACCGCACAGCAAAGTCCAACAGTCCACAGAAATGTACCTGCCACCTGGTAAAATTAAGCAAACACTCCAACAGTGGCAGTCTGCCAGGAAAAAGTCCAAACATGGCTCAATGATTTGATGTCTTTACCAGACACACAGGCGGGGCCAAGAGTTCACAGTGGAGCAGCATTAGAGGAGCTGTCATTTGCTGCCAGATTATCCTCAGTGTTAAGACCTGCCGAAACCACCACAGAGGCTCCTCGAACCATAGAACTGCCCTGAGAGTAAACCGAGTCCCACAGACTGGAAGTGTCCGGATTGTATCCTTCACTCCTCCCCTTTGTTCCAGATAGCTGCCATAACTTGGACAAATGAAGATCCAGAGAGAGCAAAAAGGGCTCAGCTGCATCCATATCCTGGAATCATCATGGACCCTTCTCGGTAAGCACCTTCAGCCTAGCAGGGTACTCCATAAAGGCTTTGTGACCTTTCTTGTGCAGTAACTTGACCACCACAAGAACTTGTCTATGGTGATTAATTAATTAGGGCATATAGTCTTGGTCAAAGAAGAGTCTGACATCCCCAAAATGTATTTCTTTTTTGGCCCACGTTGTCCTTAAAATGTCCTCCTTCACCCGAAAGTCCAGAAAGGCTATGGCTATAGAAGGTGGTCTTGCTTTGGGATCTTTGGGGTGGGGCACTAGCAAACGGTGTGCTTGTATGATGCTCAGGTCTTTATCTGCTGGCAAATCCAAGATTTCATGTAAAAAAGAGTCAATAAAGGAAATCATGTTCCCAGATTCAGTACCTTCTGCGACTCCATGTATACAAATATTATTTTACCAGTTTTGGTTTTCAAGATCCTCCAGGCATTGTTCTAAACTCTGCTCCCTGTGACGAAGATCTAACAGGGTTGAGTTGTGAATGTCCATGGTAGTTGTATATTCTATTAAACATTGTTCAATAGACACCATTTTTTTTGTTAAAAGTTCAATATCCCCGCAGTCCTCCATCACCTTAGCCTCTAGTCTTTGCAAGGTTGCATGCATTTGTTGTAAAGTTGCACAAAGCTGTTTGGATGTAATAGTGCAGTCAGGCTCATCTGTTGCACTTGACTCTGGTGTAGTAGCTGGGGTGGCAACACCCGAGCAGGCCACATTCAGCTTAGAAAACAACATGGTTTTATTCTGTTTTCCTGATGATCCCGGTGGTTTATCTTTATTTTTCTGATGGGAAGACATCATGTAGTCAGTAATCTTCATCTTCGGTGGCAGGATGGCATTTTTAACAGTAGGATTGCTGTGGATCATTGAGACGTTGGGTCAGAGCTCACAGCTCAAACAGCCATCAGGTTGGTGCTCCCACCAGAAGTCAGCCAAACGTTTCTTATATTTGTATTTCTCCATGATTTATAGTAAGTCAATTTATGCTTCAACAGCATCATCTTCGACTGACCCAGTATGGCAGCAGTACATCTATTGTTCAGTACACTGGCGATCCCAGTTGGATATGGATTCAGATCCCTTGGCACACCCGTTGGAGGGAGCACTGAGTCTCCTAAGAACAGCTCTCCTCTTTTGGGGGGAGGCACTGTGCCCTGCTAATTGCCTGCCACTTACCCTTTTTCCTTTTTCCTTACTCTCCTCCCACCTTCTTCTTTCTCTCCACTCCTACCTCCACCCCCTCCCTGGTGAGCCCTCTCTTATCCCCCTTTTTACTCCTTGATGCACTTATTTCCATTCATACATCTCTCATCCCTCCTTGTCCTTCCCTATACCTTGGCAATGAAATGTTATTCTGCTTAGTAATTTAAATAATGCAGCTCTATTCTTGCATTGTATGCAACCCTATACTCACCTGTATTATTAACTGTTTAAGAATTTCACTGCACTTATTTTTTTGTACTGTCCCTTTTTTTTGAAATTCAAGTACTGTCATATGTTTCTGTTTAAATTGTCTGTAATTTGTTATTTTCTACTGATGTGGAGCCTTAGTAAATGAACTTCCAGCTCAAAGGTGTACTCCTAGATCTCAATAAATAAATACACCTGCAAAGGGTTGGACACTTGGTGGAAGCCGGGTGGCAGCATAGTGAACACACATATGCAGGAAGGGCCCACATTCAAAAACTGATGAATGCATGCCTCTGCATGCCTACATGGTGTGTCATTGCATGAATGGCGTCCCAGGGGAGAAAAGCAAAAATACCCCAACTGTTGTCTAAATGACAGTTGGCACACTTGGGCTCTTCACCTCACTACCAGCCTATGCATCTGAATTTGGACATGCTCGGTGGCAGGGAGACAGCTCTGTCCCAGGTCCCTGCCATGTAGGAATGACCCATGGGGATACTGAAGGCATCAGGGGAGTAATGGTTGGGGTTGAGTGACAGCCAAGGCCCTAAAAGGGTCAATCCCTGAGAACCAAGGCTGGCTAGGGCATGAACATCAATATGTGAAGAAAAGAAGCACATCATCTTGAACATGTTCAGATAGTCAGAACCTCTCATCTTCATTTTGTGGTCCTCTCACCCAAACTTTCATGAGATAACCCTCATATCATAAGAGACACGTCCTAGTGCCCCTACTAACATATAAAAGGGACCCTCAGTGGAACACAGGAAATGCACTACAACACAAAGAAGGGGGCATCCAGTCAGTGTGCCTCTTACTATCATGGCGGTAGCATATTTTTATTTTACTAATTTATTTACCCAGGACAGCTTAATTGAGATGCAACATCTCAGTGCCAGTGGGGTCCTGTTTCTACCTGTTTCTGCAGCTGGGTGAAATGGAGCACAGTGAAACGTTAAGAGACTTGCCCATGGTCACACAGTGAGTATTTGGTTCTAGCTAGGACTGAACCTGAAATCTCCCAGTCCCCAAGCTGTTGCTGTAATCACTACACTACACAATTTCATATATTTTACACTACCAAAAAAGGTCTAAGATTTGCTAAACAGGCTGAATTTATTTGTATTTTTTATGGGCCACAGTAGTGTAGTGACCATAGGACCGAGTAAAGGAAAACTGCCAGTGGCAGAACCTTCTGTGAAGAGAAGAAAAAAGATGCCACCAGTTCTTTTCAGGCATTCCCTTCCAGTGCTGTAGTGTGGCCCTACTTGACCCTATGTTACTCTTCAGGATCTTTTTATTGAAATTGTTAAATAAGGATTTTACTTGCTTTGAAAAAGAAATCCTACCAGAATCTGGATTTAAATCTCTGACCTCTTGATCTACATACTTAGTAATATAGTAATTTAGGGTTAATTGGGACTCAAGGTTCCTCATGTCCACCTCTGCTTCACAAGCAGGTATGAATGAATACTATATGATGTGCAAGGGTGCAGTTTTTTTTTTCTTCTTTGTTTCTATGCCTCAAACCCCTGGCCTGCAGCCCTCCCCCCCAGTCCTGTCATCAACCTTTTCATGGAATGACCTGTTCTCCACCATTTACCCAGGAGACTACACTTGGTGTGAGTGGCCTGCCATGTAGCTCATGCATGGCCTGCAGTGGGTGCCGAACTGAACCGAGGTATTTTTTCCTCCAGTATTCTCCCCAGCATGCAAGGACAAGCATGCACATGTGTGGTGGCGCACATGCATGTAGGCATCTGGTCACACTTTCTTTTCTGCTTTGGCACTCGTTTGAACTACCACCTGGCCTCCACCAGGTGGTAGACAGTGAGACACTGTTCTCCCACCCTGAGAGAGGAAAGCGGTCCTTGGGATGTTCAATCCTCCCTTCCTTGGCTGACTGCGATGACTCACATTCATTCCCAAACCTGTCTCACCAGAGTCATGAGTAGTAGCCCTACCACTGTACCAGTGAGCCGGCCCATCAAACATACTAATTTAAAGGTGTTTGCTAGCTACTCTGCTGCCCACTCTACTACCCAGGGTATCTAGTGATTTCCTTAGTAAGCAAAAATGTGTCCTGATTTGCTCTGAAGGCCTACGCTGTCTTCAGGGCCATGGTTTTCATTGGTAAGCTATTTTATATATCCACAACCCTCAGGGGGAAGATGTGCTTCCTAATGTTACCCCTGAGTTTTCAACCTCTGGGTTTCAGCATTTGTCCCCATTATCCAGCTAGAGGGCACTATATCAGACATATGTGTCTGTTCACTCTTGTTGTGGAGAGGGAGGAAGGAGAGGAATACAGGATAACTACACTAACTGGCTATAGGACAAAAGGGATAGGTAGGGATCTTAGGCAACTGGGTGGACCCTGAATCTTTTTCTGCCATCATGTTTTCTACTTTTCTTTCTTGTTGCAACCATTGAGTATGCAGTAAATTGAGATCATTTTCCCACTTAACCTCCTTTTCGCCATCAGGATCATTTAAGGGCCACTGGCCTCTACTCTCAGCTTCTGTCTTCCATATACCTGATCATTTTGGTGGCCTTGTGTTGGGCCGGTCCAGGGCCTTCTAAAGAGGCAGAGTTACTTCCCCTGCCCTACTGGTTACCCCCTCCCCCCCTTACTGCACTTCAGCATTCTGTCAGCCCTTTTGACACCACCTGCACATTGCTTGTCATGCTCAGCCCCTTGTCTATTATGACCTTCAGGTCCGTGTCCTCCTCCACTGGAGCAAGAGGTGCCCCATGCAGAGTGTAAGCCCTATCTGTTTGTCCTCTTCAAGTGTAGCACCTTGCACTTGGCTGCATTGAATCTCAGGCTCCAGGAGTTTGACAAACTGCCTGGCTTGTTCAAGTCCTCTTGAAGTTTGTCCCTATCCTCAGTAGAGCCCACCACCCTTGCCAGCTCAGTGTCAACAGCAAACTCAAAGAGCAGATATTATTCACTTGCATATATAATTTCATTATTGTACTTTTTCATAGAGAGCACATTTTTGAAATTTGACTGGTCTTTCCCAGGTTGTAAATTACATTAGCCCAGTTTTCAAGAATTCAGTACAAAAAGCTTTGAACCAGATTTTCTGACCTCGCAGTGTCCTTGTTATGACATCATAATGTTCTCCATAACAACAGACTGAGATGTCACATACAAAGCCAGCATGAGATCAGCTGGGGACTAGCAGACAGTTTCGAAACAGACAGTGGTCAAAATACTTGTTAATGTCAAACATTTAAAACCCTGATAATGGGACAAAGTCAAAAACTGGAAAACATGGTGTTTAAATGCAATTGCTAGAAACTTGGCTAAAGTCACTGCATATTCACAATGACATACAGCAAAACACCAGTCAAAATACTCAACAGGAGAAATAACCACACAAACAAACTTGTATCCAGTAATGAGCTGCAAGCAGCAGTTTATTTCACCTCCACCATGAAATTATCAGGCTCGCTATCATCCACATTCAAACGTGCACAAAAGAGGGAAAATAAATTGCACATAACAAATGCACAACAGAAAACAGAACAAGCAATTTGATTCAGAAACTGAAATTGAAACTAATACCCCGGAGATACCCACATACTGCAGATCATTGCTGATACTGCCGATCACCTTGTTTCGTGTCAGACATGCCACCTCCTCATACTTGCATCTCTTTCTGGGATGATCAGTTCTTCCTGCCACATATTCCACAATTTGCTTTTGAGTCTCCAACTGAAGGCCTTGCAGAGACTTTAAAATTTTCCGTAACGTAGGACCCTGAGCTCCAACGCTGCAGGCAACTTTATGATAAAGCCTTCCTCTTCGTTGCTGGTTCTCCCACAGCCATCCAAAGTATGCTTTTGGACATTCCAGAACTCAGTGAGAACAATCCAGCCTGGCTGCCAAACTCCCAGATGGGTGCGACCAGTGTAATTCACCTTGACATAGTCCAAGTAATCCTCGGCTGCATGCTGATGCTGCTCAGACATTGTAAGCTTCCATGCCTCTAATATCTGAAGGAGCACCTCCCCACACTTTACAACTTCATCTACCAACATGAAAGCCATGCTAGGGCCCATTTTTAGCTGAGTAGCATTTTCAATATCCTGTGAGTACACAGGTGACAGTCCCACAGCCTAAATCTGCCTATAGCAGCCCTGCACTGAATGCAAAAAGCACTCACTCTGCACAGCAGCAGGCCAGACCTGAGAAAAAGCATTCATGGCTGCACGCTCAAAATCCAGCGTTATAAATTGAGGATTGAATGCAGGCACCATAGCAGCCAGTTGTTCTAAAGCACAAAGGTACTCCTGCTCACTTTTGTCAAGTAACAAAAAGAACACCAAAGGTACAGCTTTGCCTGGGGACTGATCTGGCACCTTGCCCTCCACCCAAGTACCATGAATGGTATACAACTAAGCAAAATGAGGAGTCACTTTAACAGCACCACCCACCATAAGTGAAGTACAGGTACTCAAAAAATCAAAATTTTGCTTAGCTGACAACAGAAAAATATGTTAGAGTGTACCATCTCCAACAGCAGGACCATAGTTCCACAAAAGAAACTGTTTCCCTGACTGAAGCTGCTGCAGCTCTAGAGGTGCTTTAATATCATCCCAATCTGAAGGTAAAGGAAAAGGAATTTAATCAGCATTTCTAATCCTCGTAATATTATGGTTCAGACTCAGTGAACTGGGAATTGTAATGAGGGCAGCCTGAGACACATGTCCAGTGGCACTGTGCAGTATGTTAGTAGTTGTTTGCCACCTACAGCGGTACGTGCCTCCTGCTTTATTTTCTGTTTAATGTCCCTCTGCTTGCTTTCCACTGGATCTGCAGCATGACTGTGCTCCCAAGTCTGCTTGAATACACTCTGGACATCGTAAGTGACCCTTCTGCCCCTACACCTTTGACAGAGCCTACAAATCCAATACTCAGTACCTTCATTAGTTGGATTTGCCACGACACAAAAATAAAAGTACCCTTCACCAGCAGCTAACACATTTCCACCATGACTACTATTCACAAAGTATACATTCTTCTCCATAACGTACTCTGACACACTTCACACCCAATGATCTGATACATACCACTAATCATGAGCTAGACTGACTGCTAACTACTGAAGAACACTTAAAAACTATCTCCTCCCACGTCTCAGGTGAAACCTCTATTAACAACTGATGGAAAACACACCACACCATGCTGTCAGATTCATTTAAAAACTACCTCCTCCTACTACTCAGGTAAAACCTCAAAAAACATTATTGAAACACGTACTACACCATGCCATCTCCCGCTACTCAGGTACAACCTCTAATAACCATTACTGAAAAACACACCACACCACACCACGCTGTCACACAAGTGCAGACAATTAGATGAAACCTTGGAAGTGAAACCTAATTAGTACAAAACCCTTTACAACAGAAATCTGTTTACAACAGACTTCTTCACCCAAATTTCACTAGTCCAAATGTTTGTACACTAAATGTTGCATCACTGCCACTGAGTACCCCTCTGTCTACCAGAACCCTGTTCTTCCTGATCCTGTCAGCAGTCCACCCTGTGCATAGCTTGTGTATATTGCACTTGTGTATTCTGCCTAGAAGCATGTCATGGACCTAGTGTGGAAGGTCTCATGTAAGTCCAGATAGACTATGCCTACGGCCCTGTCCCTGTTCAACTCATTGGTAAATCCATGAATAATGTGATCAGGTTAGTTTGGCATGATATGTCCCTCATAAGACCATGCAAAGAGGGGGCAAGAACATTAGCTTCAACCAAATGATTCATAGTTTTGTCCTTCATAACGGTTTCCAGGATACTGCCCAGCAGTGATGTCAGACTGACCAGCAGGTAGTTGCTGGGGTCTGATCTTGCCCCCTTTTTGAAGACAAGGACAATACTAGCCACTTTCCAGTGCTCTGGCACTGCACCTGCCCTACAGACTCATGATAGTTTACTGCAAGCAGCCCCGCCTTGTTCCCTTAGCTCCAATATGATCTTAGCAGTGACATGGCGGTGAACCAGGTGGCTTCTCAGGGAACACTGATGGAGAGAACACTGGACATCCATTTTATTAACACTGTATCAGCATGGTTTCAGGAAAAAACTATAATACCTTGATGGCTACTATGGAGTTTACCAATACTCTTCACAGAACATTGGACAGAGAAGGTATGGTAAGTGCATTATTCCTTGATTTATCGAAAGCACTTGATTTAGTTAATCACAGGCATTTACTTACTCATCTTGGGAAGCTTGGTCTATCCATTAATGTAATAAATTGGTTTTCACATTATCTGTCTAACAAAAAACAATCCAGTGTTCTTGGTTCAGTTACTTCGCCATTGATTGATATGCACATGGGTGTTCCCCAGGGATCACTTTTGGGGTCTATCGTGTTCAGTATGTTTTGAATACTTTACCTACTGTTATACAAGATAAAAATACTTTTACTACTATGTATGCAGATTACATAGTTTTATATCAGCCTGGAGGTGATTTTCTGGATATTAGTAAACACTTGAAGAAAGATTTTTTGAATGTGCAACAATGGTTGATGGATAATGGAATGATGTTTGACATCTCAAAAAACAGATCTTTATTTTTTGGCTTTCAACATAAATTGAGTCATTCTGGATTGTTTTCCTTCCTTTTATGATTTATCTGGTGTTAAAATGAAACACGTTACACAATTTTGATACCTGGGATTCATATTGGATCAACATCTAATATATCAGGATCATATTAGTTATGTTATTAAAAGTGTGCACTCCAGATTAAGGCAGTTTTATAGATTAAGTAACTATCAAGGTTTTAGCACAATCTTTATTGTTACCAATTATTGATGATGGTCTTTCAATGTATTCCTCTGCTATGATTACTGATTTGCATGATGTGAAACCACTATACTGTTCAGTTTGTAGATTGGCTAGTTCTGCTCGTCGTTCTTCTCATCATTGTACTTTGTATAATACTTTAGATGGTTTTCACTTGAACAAAGAGTAAATTAGTTTAGTTTGTTAATATTTAAACGGATACTGTTTTCTCAAATACCCTCTTCATTTATGTCTACCATATCAGCTGGTTCTCATTCTTACTGTACCAGATCAGCAAATACTGGGAAATTGAACCCTACCTGTTATAGGTCTTCCTTAGGTCAAAGGTACAGGCTTTTTTAGGTCATAACATTGTGGCATGACTTGCCTAATAGTATCTTATCATGTAATTCTTTACATGTTTTTAAAAAATGTTTGAAGCAGCATTGTCTTACTAGTTATATTTGTTCCTGCTGTATTCAATCTATCTGTCTATATTGTATTGTTATTGTTATGTGTGGGTCACCCATGAAAATGGACAGTTGATGCCCTTGGGTTTTACCCATTAATCAAATATTAAATAAATTAAATGAAAACAGCTTTACTTTCAGCAACAAATGAAAACAAACAAACAAAGAACTTATATTCAGCATTTCAAAAGGGTTCTGCAGTTCAGTCTCTGGCTCCAACAAGCACACATAGACACACACACACACAGACACACACACACACACCTTCCTCTATCTTTCCCACTTTATTAAGCCTAGGTCTCGCTCAGCACTCTCTCCCTTCCCCAAAGGATAGCCAACAAGTGGAGCATGCACAACAAGCAGACCTCAGTGAAATCTTAAGGGGTCAGCTTTAAAAACAAAAACAGGTTTGGTCCAAAATATCCCTTCCCAATTCCTTTCAAAACCTGTGTTGCCTGTGTTGAGGGTTGAAATGGGGTTTACAGGTTAAAGGAGCATGAAGGACAACCTCTGCAACACATACCCCCAGAGTCATGCCCATGGCACACTTGGTAAAGGCCACCAGAGACCTACCCATGTGGTTGAGAGAAAATCTCCATTACTATGCTGGGCACCTGCCTGGTGAAGCACATGAAAAAAAAAGTCTGCAGTGCCAAATGATGTCTGGTGACATGGGCATTGGAATTCTGCATAGCATGCGACCATTTGAGGGGGACATTGTGCCAAGGGTGAACCTTCATCCTAACAGGTAGTAGTGTAGGATGACCACTGCTCACTTTACTGCCAAGCACTCTTTTTCCAGTATATCATAGTGCTGCTCCTGGGGAAAAAGTCTGCAAGACAGATATAGGATGGGGTGAATCCTAAACTCAAAGTTTTGTGATAACACTACCCCCAGCCCCAGCCTCAAGGTATCTATACACAAAATGAAAAGGCAGTTGAAATCAGGACCTCATATGACTGGCCTCTCACACAGCACATTTTTGATGGCCTGAAATGCCATTTGACAATCAGGTGACCAATATACCTTATTCTGGGCAGTTTTCTTTGCCAGGTAAGTCAGCAAAGTAGCAAGGGTTGAGAATTCTGTAATGAACTGACAAAATACCCTGCAAGGAAGAATTTATCCTGCTTCTTGGAAGTTGGGAAGGGGAAATCAGCTAGGGCCTTTACTTTGTTGATAACTGGGCAAACTTGGTCCTTCTAATCATATACCACAGGTATTTCATCTCCTGATCCCTAGGGTACACTTCGCAGCATCAACTATGAGACCTGCCTCCCTGAGCGACTGAAGTACCATGTTCACATCCTGCAGGTGGCTTTCCCAATCAGGGCTAAATATGACAACATTTTCCAGGTATGATGCCCCTTACAGCCTGTGGAGAAGGAGGATGCAGTCCACCATTGCCTGGAATGTGGCTGGGGTTTCCTGCAATCTGAGGGAAAGCTCAATAAATTGATATAGGCCAAATGGGGTGACAAAGGCCATTTTCTCATGTGATATGGCAACATCCTTTGTCAGTTGCAGGGCATTGATGTAACAGGCCTTCCCAGTCAGTCCAAAACTTTGTCTACTCTTGGCATAGGGTATGCACTGAACTTGCACGCAGCACTAACGTTCCAGAAGTCGATACTTAACCAGATGATCCCGTTTTGTTTTGGGACTAACACAATCAGTCTAGACCATGAACTGTAGGATTCTTCAATTACTTCCTTATCTAATGTAGACTGAATTTCCTCCCCTACCATCTCTCAGATTCTTTCTGGTAGTCTGTATGGTTGTTGGCAGATCCTGACACCTGGGTCTTTGTTTATGTGGTGCTGGATCATATGGGCTTGTCCTGGCTTCAGGGAGAATACAGTCCCCAAATTCTCTACCAGCCTCTATGTTTCTTGTTTTTGGGTCTGGTTGAGCCAGTCCTCAACTGGGATGGCACTCAGTTCCTTTACAATTTTAAGGCCTAAGTCCAGAGTTCCATCCTCAATGTCTTTGCCCTTCACCTGACTTAGGGACCTTTAAGATCTTTTGGGTTAATGAACAATACCTCCCTGTCTTCTAGGGTTTCAACAAATCAACACAGTAAATTTGTTTTCCTTTTTTGTGTCCGGTTTTAAGACTTTGTAATCAGCCAGCCTCACCTTTCTGAGGACCTCATATGGTTCCTGCCATTTAGACAGGAATTTGCTCTCAAAACTAGGTAACAGAATAAATACTTTGTCTCAGGGCTTTAACTCCCATAGCCTGGTCTCTAGGTTATAGTGGCCAGATGGGGTTGCTGTGCCTTTATTACATTTTCTTAGGAAAATCTGCCAATTATGTCCAATCTTTTTCTAATTTGTAATAAACACTGGAGCATGTTAGGTGGACTATGTGCCTGTTCTTCCAACATCTCTTTTATAAGATCCAATATCCCTCAAGGCTGTCATGTACAACAATTCAAAGAGCAAAAACCCAATAGACGTCTGTGGCACCTCCCAAATGGCAAACATTAAACAGGGTAACAATTCATCCCATTATTGTTACCTCATTTGACATGAATTTATACAGCATACCTTTTAGCAATTTATTAAAGTGTTCCACTAAGCTGTCAGTCTCAGGGTGATACAATGATAGACTTAACCTTCATTAAAGCACACACTTCCCTCATCGGTTTTGACATAAAGGTGACACCCTGATAATTTAGAATCTCTTTCAGCAATTCAACTCAGGAAGACACTTTTGTCAACTTTTTGGCCACTGTCTGGGCAGTAGTACACAATATGCCAACAGAAAAAGGCCAAAGGTCTATCTTTTCTGTTTGTAATACAGAACTCTCGGTGATTACTGAGGGATCTGCCCCATCCCAGTTAGGACTTTCCCCTCTCCGATAAGAGTCCTCCCCCCATGTTTCTGCTTTTAATTGCAACAGTGCTCTTTACTTTGTCCCAGCCTCTCTTCAAATTGTACACTCTCTTTAGGGATACCACTTTGTCTGACAACTCATTCCACTTAGCCACCACCCTCTCTGTGAAAAAATGCCTCCTTGTATCCCTCCTGAATCATCCCACCAGCATGAGACAGTGTCCTCTAGTGGTTTTGTTGCTGTTAAGGCTGAAGAGATCCTCACATTTCACTTTGCTTATACCACTAAAGTATTTACATGTTTCAATCATGTGTCCTCTCTCCCTACTAACCTCCAGGAAGTACATGTTGAGGTCTCTATCTCTCCTTTCATACATCCTACTTGCTGACCCTGGATCATTTTAGTTGCCCTCTACTGAACTGTTTCCAGAAGATCGATGTATTTTCTTATGTATGGGCACCAGTACTGTACACTGTGCTCCAGGTGTGGGTGCACCAAGGATCTGTACAGTGGCTGAATGGCCTCCTTCTTCCTGCTAGTTATTCCTTTGACTGTGCAGCCCAGCATTCTATTTTCTTTGGCTACTGCCATCCTGCACTGCACAGAGTGTTTCAGGTCACTTTTTTTTTTTTTTTTTTACTAGGAGAGACACACTAAGCTGAAATCTTGTTTACAGGTGTGACCTGGAAGCACAAGAACATTAAGTGACTTGCTTAGGGTCACACAGTATGCAAGTGGGGGCTGTGGGATTCAAAGCCAGGTCTCCAGGTTTGCAGCTCAGAGCCTTAAACCACTGTGCTATACTGCCTCCTGTATTGTGTCAGTCACCCCCAAATCTTTCTCCTCTTCTAATTTAGTAACGTTACTCTTAGTCCCACCTCTTTGAGATCCTCTAGGAGATCCTGCATGGCACATATACTTCCTTATCCTGCTCTCTGGTGCTCTCTGCAGCCTATTTCTTAATTGGCCGCCCATCTCTGCTCCTCCTATCTCTACCGTAGCCCTTGTACCCCCAGCCTTGCTCTCCCTGTCATAGTACCCATCCCCTTCCCTCTTCCGTAACCCTTTCCCTTATACTTAATCTTTCACCTCCTCCTTTACATTCTTCCTGCATTCTAATTGATCAGTCAGCAATGCTGCACTTAAATTGTGACCATGTATTCTGTGTATCTGTTATGTCTGCATCCTCCAGTTATACCCACTATGCACCATACTAACTTTAGTTATGTTAATTATTGTGCTTTGTCCTTCCATACAAAATTTGTTTTTTCAGTAATCGACTTAGCCCTTTGGCATGGTCCTCCCAACTTCTGGGAAGACATGGTAGTAGTAAATAGAGTGGAAAGTGACCATTTCCCCATTACTCTGTATAAAATGATTCAATCAAAGACTGAGATTTGTCCTGCATCCACACCGATTATAATACTATAGTCTAGGAAAATTGAATGGTCCTGGGACTTACAACAGGGGGTGCTACCTTTGATCACCTCTTTTGTTGATATTTGGGATAACGCCATCATAGATCCATCATAGATTTATGAAAATTTGAAATCTCTTTTCAGTATTCTCAAACCTAATTTATATAATACCATAATTAAGTCAAGTTCTCAAGTGACTCCATGATGGTTCAATACAGAGTATAAAACATACCAAAGGCAGTTGTGCAAAATATCTAGAAAAGCAAAGTCTAGTGCAGAACAGGTTAGTGCTTTTGAACTTAAACTAGCAAAAAAAAAAAAAAAATACAGAAACTTAGTAAAGCAAAAAAAAAAAGTCCTTTAGTGAACAACAATGGGGTAGGATGTATGTAGCCATTATGGTCAATGACACCAAATCTTTTTGGCTCTTAGTTGCTAAGGGCTGTATGGGGTGGTCTACCAAGTTAGAACAACACATTGAACCAAACAGATGGCTTGAGTGTTACGGTAATATGTTACTAGACCCAGATATGGTTTGCTCATGGGATTCTATGGATATGAATACTATCAAAGACCAATTTATTCCTTTTTCAAAACCAGAGGTGACTAAAGCAATCCAGAATATTAAGACAAATAAAGCCGCGGGCCCCAACAGGATACCTGGGGAAGTCTTTTTGTGTCTATCTGAAGCTTGGGCTGATTATTTGGTCCCTTTTTTTAATAAATGCATCTGTAACAATTTTATTCCTGAGTCATGGGCAGGTGCTGTCATCTATCCAATTTTCGAAAAGGGACCAAGGGACGATCCTGCGATGTACCGTCCCATAAGCTTGCTGGACATATTAGGCAAAATTTTTGCCAAATTACTATTGGTAAGACTTAAGGATGAGATAGATTTATTAGGGGGGCTTTCCCCAGCCCAAGCTGGATTTCAGGAAGGTTACTCTACACTTGATAATTGTTTTATACTTTCACATTTAATTGAAAAATACGTAACTATAAGGAAACAAAAATTCTATGTAGTTTTTGTAGACTACATTTCAGCATTTGATACAATAAATAGATCAACATTATGGGAAATAATGTTAACCAGTGGTATTTCCCCTGTTTTGGTCAACAGTATCAGGAATCTTTACACTAATATGTGGGCCCAGATTCATTCTGGGAGTGCATTAATGGACAGAATTAAAACAAATAAAGGGGTTAGATAGGGATGCATCCTGGCACCCACACTTTTTTCTATCTATCTGGACAATTTATTGACTCAATTACTTTATTACAATCGGATTTTCCTAAAATTGGGACTAATATCTGCTCTGCACTTGCTTATGCCGATGATCTTGTATTGTGCTCTTCTCTCTCTCTCTCTCTCTCTCTCTCAGTTTCAGGGTTACAAAAGAAATTGGATCTACTGTCAACTGTGTCAGAGTCTTTATCTTTGAAAGTTAATCTCAGCAAAACAAAAGTAATGGTGTTTGGTGCTAGAAATAATAGGTACAGGTGGAAATTGATGGATGACTACCTGGAAACGGGATTGTCATATACATACCTGGGCTTACAATACTCTAATAATGGTTCCTGGGGTAGACATCATGATAATATACTTTCTAAAACTAATAAAACAGTAGGAGCCTTGGCAAAATTTAACCACGCCTTCAGCAGATACGCACTCAGACCTCTTTTAACCACCTTACAGGCAAAACATAACACCCAATCCCTGTATGGGGTGGAAATTTGGGGACTAAAACCTCTTTATCATTTAGAAATTCCAGCTAATAAACTTTTGAGGAAAGTTATCGGTTGTCAAAGATCCACCCCAGCCAATTTTGTAAGGGCAGAACTGGGTATTCCTAAACTACAAGCACTGGGCGATTCTAGACTTATTAATTTTTGGATTAGGCTATTAAGATTACCTAAGGAAAGATGGGCTAAGTTATGTTTATTGGAGAAAGAGCTTTGGGCACAGTGCCAACATAGGCAGTCGGACTGGCTTTTCCACCTATACAAATGCCTTGATAAATATTTACTGTCTTTTTTGCTTAAGTATAGACACCAGTGTGTTAGTATTAGTGAGAAATATAAAGTTTATGTTAAAAACAAAATGGTACAATTTCATAGAGAGCTGGATTTGGCACGTATTGCTGCCTCAAAATATGCCAAATGGTATACCCATAGCATTGATAATCATGCACATAGATTTTATCTTGATGTTTTGGAAAACCCAGATATTCGTAAAACATACACAAGACTTAGGCTTGAATTGTTTGAATCTAATGTTAAATATGCTTTATATAAGAAGTCCACTAACCCTGAGGATACTCTTTGTGGTTGTGATCAGGGTGAAAGGGAGGATTTTGTACATGTTTTTCTGAGGTGTCTGTGGTATACTAAAATTAGGCATGACTGGCTACTTCTATTGATTTCAGGAATAGCGACATCTAGCGATACTGAGCTTATTAAGGTTTTTCTTACCTCTGAGGATCAAACTATTATACATTCTGTGGGGAAATTTGCATTCCTAACTAGGAAAATTAGGAAAAAGAAATTGAGTGACCATAAAATACCATCTCCAGTGGTTTAGTGGTATCTCAATTTCCTGCTGTTGCGCACTCCAGTCTCAAACACCTGGTTCTTTTCCTTTTGCTGCTATTTGGGTATATAAATTGTGCATTTTTTATGTACAGTATTTGCACTTCTTGTGATCATTCTTTGTATTAATTGTCATGTTTAACTGTAAATGTTATTTGTTTTGGTCTTTGTATACAAGTTTGTTTTTAAAATTTTTGTATTTTGTGATAATCATTTTTAAAGACTGAACAAATAAAACCAAACTGAACTACTGTCCTTCCAGGACCACCTTGCAAAAGAGTATCTCAATGGTGTATTTTCTGGTAAAAAATAAAATTGAATTGAAGTAACCTACACACCACACAGACAATATTTGGTCTTTGTGTTCTTAGCCCCCAAGAGCATGACTTGGTACTTCTTGGTATTGAACCCCAATTGCCAAATAACCAGCCACATCTTAAGCCTGTGTAGCTCTTCCCTGAGACTCTGTATTCCCTTTTCTGTGTCCACCTGCCCACAGAGTTTGATGTCATCTGCAAACAGGTAGCTCTCACCCGTTACTTCATCCACTATGTCAATAATAAATATATTAAATTGCACTGGACCAAGCACTGAACCCTGTTGGACCCTGCTAATGACTGTTCAAGCCCCCAAGAATCCCCTCCAGCCACTACCCTCTGACTCCTGTCCTGCAACCATTTTTTACCCAGCTCTTTAGCTTTACTTCTACCCCCAGATCCTCCAGCTCCCTGATTAATCTCCTGTGGGGAACAGAGTCAAAGGCCTTACTAAAATCCAAATACAGGATACCCACAGCCTGGCCTTTATTCACTGTTTTGGTCACCCAATCAAAGAAATCAATCAGGTTTCTTTGGCAGGATCGCCCGCCAAAAACCCATGCTGCCTCTCATCCTAGAGCTCATCATCCTCAAGGAAGCACACCAGTCTTTCCTTCAGTATGGTCTCCATAAGCTTTTCTACTCTAGAGATCAGACTGACCGGTCAGTAATTGCCAGGCTCATCCCTCAACCAAGTTTTGTGGAGTGGCACTACATGCGCTGTTCCACAATCTAAGGGTACCTCCCCCAACACCAGTGTGCTGTTAAATGACAGGTCTGTCAGGGGACCTGCTAGCACATCTGCCAATTCTTTGAGCACCCTTGGATATATACTATCTGAGCCCCGGGAACTTATCTACTTTCAGGGCCTCAAACCCTTCTTTACTCTGTCCTCACTAATATCCTTGTCAGTGGCACTTCCCACCCCACTGCCCACCCCATTTTTCCTTTGTAGCGTTGGACCAGCTTTCTCTCTGGTGAAGACTGAGCAAAAATACTTATTTCATACTTCTGTCTTCTCTTCACTACCTTCTGCCCACCCACTCTCCTTTTTTAGCTTGAGCTTTCTCCCCCTTTTTCACTCCCTCTGCCAGCTGCAGCTCCTTTCTGGCCTTGGCCAAACAGACATCTCTGCCCCTCACCCTAGCCTTAACACTGTACTCCTCTCTGTCTTCCTCCTTCTGTGTTGTTTTGGATTTCTTGAAGGCTGACCTTTTGACCCCCCATTGCCCGAGCTAGCTATCAAACCAACTAGGCTTTTTCACCTTGGAATTTTTACTTTTCAGTTTTGTACACTAATAAGTGGCTGCCACCAGCACCCTCCTCCTTGATTATAGCCCATTTCTGGTCCACCCCCATCTCTTCTCTGACACTAGCAAGCTGCTCATTTAGAATCTCTCCCATCCTATTGTAGACAGTCTTCCTAGAATCTAATTTTAGTTTTCTAACTACCCATATCAAGATGCATCCACAGTGTACAGTGGTCACTCCCACCCAGTGGTTCCTCCACTCTCACCTCTTGAACATGTCTCCATTTGTCACCACTAGGATGGCTCACTCCCTGGTGGGTTCTATAACACACTGTGTCAAGAACCCACTCTGAAATGCATCCAGTATCACCTGATTTGATAAGGAAGCAGTGGAATGTAGTGGACTAGCCTTCAGTTGCAGAAATTTCCGGACTACATTGATACATTTCCTCAGGGTTTTATTTTAAAACATGATGTGAATTTTTCACTTAAAGGTTTTGAATGTGGAAAAAAAAGCCTGCATTTTTAATGTTTTCTGCATTCTGTTGATGTTTTTCCAAACTCTGCACTGCTTGTTTATTAGTTCTGGGAAAAAAGAGATGCACTACATTAAACTTCTCTTCATCCGACCTGCCCGGTGGTGCTGAGAGTTGAGGCGCTGAATGCCACACCTCGTACCACACTGGCAACCCGGGTTCAGGAACGGACTCGGGTCGCTCACGAATTGGCAAGGGGAGGAAGGATTGAGTGTCCATAGACAGCTCTCCTTCTTCAAGGAGGGGGGACAGTGTGGCATGCTGTAGACTGACAACCAGCAGTGGTTGGGTGTCAGCACAGGTGCATCGCCCAGACCAGGGGAGGGCACCCATCCAGGGCATATGGCTGCTTCCGCGGAGGTGGGGACAGCTGCATCACCCATTGCATGGTTCGGGGTGCCCAGGGAGAAAAAGCAGAAAATGGCTGAGAGCTGACGGGTCCATGATGACTCGACATGTCCCTCCGAGGGAGGGCTGGAGCGATCCGTCGCTCCGCGGAGGAGCCATAAAATATAAATAAAAAAAAAACTTCTCTCCATCCACTTGAATCTCAGCATCTCTTTCACTGCTTCTCTTTTTCTGAAAAATACAGGCTTTCATCCTTCCCATTATATCTGTTAACACTCCTCTCTGACTATGTACTTTCATTCTATTCTGTCCGCTCCTCTGATGTTGGAGCTGGAGGCTGAAGAGGAGGAAGGTTTGCAGTGGCAGTCACAATGTGGTTATCCAAGGCCACAAAATTGTGACAGCAAATTGCTTTGCACCTCTATGTAACCCTGGTGCCGTTATACCAAGGGCTACTACCCCTGCCTGCTTCTCTGACTGCAGGTTGGGGGCATGGGTTCAAATTATGATGCCTCCACCCAGAGTAATAATTAAATGGGTAAATTACCAAACTAGTACAGCCCTCTGGGAATACTCACCCACAACCCCAGCTAGTGGCCCAACACACAGACTGAAAATAAGCAATATACATTTCCTGCAATACCACATTTAATGGCTAGTGCTAATAATATACTCACCAGCTTTACACTTACCAACAGGGCCTGGGCTTCTGGGATATGCCCTGCGCCCCCCTGCAAAAGAACAGTTTCAACAATAACACAGCACTTATCACTGTACCCTTTGAATGACTCAGTAACTGGACACTGAGTAATAATATGCTCACTGCCCAAATTATCATCAAAAAGTAAATCTGATTTATTAAGGGACTTGAAAAAGGGAGGTGTGAGAATAGCTTGATTACTGCAGTACTATATTTAAACAATTAGCATTTATTATTTATCACACTAGTCTCTGAATTAATCAGTTTAACCAGCTGCTAGGTACCCAGAGTGGAATAGGTAGTAGGCCTGAAGTGTTGCCACGAGCTGGCCAGCGCTGCAGCTGGTTGGGACCCTTGATGGAGAGAAGGGTATTAGACAGATAAAATACCTACTAACAGTAGGATATATGTAATCCCAGGCCAGATGGCCTGTAACCACAGTTGAAAACCGAAACAAGAAATTATAAGGCAAATCAGATGACACCATACAGTTATTTGATTGTTGTAGGGGCTACCCTTGTTTGTACTCACTGCACACAGACAGACTGAAGAAATGGCTGGTGACACCATGGATCTTCTGGCCTTCCAGGATGCTGGTGGGGACCTGGGCCCCATCTGGAGTACTGCGTGCAGTACTGGAGGTCATACCTTCACAAGGACATTAACCAAATTGAGGCAGTCCAGAGAAGGGCAACTAAAATGGTACAGGGACTGCATCAGAAAATATATGAGGACAGATTAACCAAGCTCAATATGTAGACCCTACAGCAAAGGCAGGAGAGAGGTGATATGATCGAAACATTCAAACACCTTAAGGGCATTAACAAGGCGAAAGAGTCTAACATGTTTTAATATAAGTAAAATAGCAGGACAAGAGGACACAGCATGAGATTAGAGGGAGGCCAATTAAGGGGTAATGTGAGTAAGTTATTTTTCACAGAAAGGGTGGTGAATGCATGGAATGGCCTACCTCAGGAAATAGTAGATATGAATACAGTGCAGGGCTTCAAACAGGCATGGGATAGGCATAAGGGAGCAATACAGATGAGTATGAATAGATCGGCCATTGACAGAGCAAATTCCGATGGCACATTCATAAGGTAGAAAAAGAAATGGGCATACTGAATGGGCCTTGCGGTCCTTATCTGCCATCAACTTCCATGTTTCTATGTTTCTGATGTTTCTATGACTCACCTCCACTTCACTCCCTTTTTCTGTAGGTGGCCGCAGCCTGTGACTTGCTTCTCTACAGGGGCTGACTCTCCAAGCCTGGTCTCTCGCCAGGCAGACATTGGATCTAGTGCAGGAACAGTCTTTTGGGCCGCAGCTGGCACAGGCCCAGTACATGAAGTTCAGCTGTGGATACAGTTCAGCAAACTCACTTAACTTGCAGCTTGCAGACTGATTCAACATTGGTAGGAAACAAAGAGGAACATCTAATAACAGGTCTCCCCGTCTTGGCACATGGCAGGAGACAATTTCCACAGAAGCAGACTATACTCTATTCAGGAGTCCCTGGAGTAATCTCATCACAGAAGGTGGTCCCTCTCTGGGACAATTCAGCAACAGAATACCTTTCTCCTGGCTAGCACAGACATTCCAGTTCAGAGTTTATGACCAGAACCACAATTTCTGCTTTTTGTCAGTCCTTGGTTCAATCAATCCCCTCAGGAATTGGACTTCAATGCAGGGAGACAAGACAGGCCTGTTCCTGTGAAAATGCAGCAGAGCCACACAGGCTTCCACTCATCTCGGAGCTCTCCTTGGAACTGACTAATTCAAACGATCCTTCTCCAAACTGAAGGCAGAGTTCAAGAAATCCAGTTGGCTGACCAAATTGTTAATCACAGTCCCAGTCCTTTGACTGGTTAGATTTTGGGCACCAAGGATTTGTCCCTGATTTTCTCCCAAAAGTCTTTGGCAATGTCCCAAGAGTCTCTGGCTGAAATCTAGGCTCCCAATTGGCTGGCTGACTGCCAAAATGGCTGCTAAGGTATACAGTCCAATGCAGTTCATACACTGTCTCACAATTAATGTTCTGGTGCAGCCAGGCAAAGTACTTTTATTTATATTAGCCCAACAGAAATGTCACTCCTTTTGTGGCCTCTTAAATGAGCCCACTCTTTAGCATTTATTCCCAATACTTCTTTTGTTGCTGCTGCCACAATGCAGTACCCCGGCAGCAGGCTACACCCTCATTAATATTCATCAGGGCTCATTAACATGTATGAGCCCTTGCTGGCTGCCCGATTTCAAATTTTTTATTTTTCTGCCAAAGAAGCCTCTCACCAGATTTGCTTTGGTGCCCAGCCCCCATTTAGTAAGCAGGGGCACCAGGACCACAGAAATAACTCTGTTTTGACCACAATGGTGGTCAGAAACATCAAAGGCACTTTCTAGCGCATGTGCAATCGCCCACAACCTCAGAGGAGCAAAAGAAGTGTGCGGCGATCGCAATTCAGCTTTGTTAGCCCAAAATAGGCCGAAACAGAGTACGGGGCTATTCTGGGGACTTTTGGGGCACCAGAGGACTTGGGGAAAAACAGCCAGAAACTGGAGGCATTGGGAGGAAACAGGAGACAACAGGGCAATTAAGGTAATCCCCCAAAGGGTAAGGTAAGCCCCCAAAGGGAGGTTACATCTCTCCCCTGCCTGCAAAACTTGGTGTCCACACCAAGTCTGTAATAAACTAGTAATTACAATAACATTTTGCTATATACACTATTAAATATATACTATATCAGGCCTGATACATAACAACTACATACAGTATAGCATGCTATCAATTTAAATGGTACCTTTGTAAATACTTTGCATAGTTTAGTTACTAGCAACCTGTTATGACATTTTACATGTAAACACTACACCTTTTACACTGGGTTAACCATAAGCAATGACATTTGAACTTTGCAATTTAACCCTTAGACATTACTTTTTGTTATACCATAAACCAGCAAGTACATTCAGACAATCCCTTTTACTTTGTATCTATGACCCATTTTATACTGGGGGAAGGTTTTGATTCTGATTTGGGAGGAGGCAGTGAACACTATTTTGGGTAGAGAGATAAGAGATAACAAAAAACAGTTCTACAATTATATCGGTACACTGGAGGGCAAACAACATTCTATAGGGCCCCTCAAAACTGAAGAAGGAATAATAACTGGTGAGGAAGAGATAGTGGAAACATTAAATAAGTACTTCCTTAGTGTCTATGAGCAAAACGTCCCTAAGATTGATTTAATTGACTTGACTAATAACTGTTCATTAAGCATTAGTAGTACTGAAGTTAACAATATTATCTATTCATTCAAAGCTAATAGTTCACCAGGACCAGACGGTATATCCCCTAGACTACTTCAAGAATTGACCTCAGAAACCACTGGACCACTCACTTACCTTTATAATAAATCTATTCAGGAAGGTAGAAACATAAAGATTGCTGGGTAGCAACTGTTGCTGTGATTCATAAAGGTGGTAAAAGAGATGAATCTAGAAATTATAGACCTATTAGCCTAACTTCCGTAATCTGTAAAATCATGGAATAATTTCTGCAAAGGCTAGTAAATGCGCACTTGAATAATATGGGTTTAATGGATCATAGCCAGTATGGTTTTGTTTCTGGAAGATCATGCCTGATGAATCAGCTTAATTTCTTTGAGCCCATAAGTGAAGCACTAGATAAAGGTATTCCCAGTGACGTAATATATCTCGATTTTTCAAAAGCATTAGATAAGGCATCACATCATATATTAATAAAAGTACTACAGAGGATAAGTCTGTCCCCCAATATTGTAAGTTGGATCAGCTCCTGGTTAAATGACAGATACCAACAGGTTGCAGTTAATGGAAACTACTCCACATGCGGTAGTGTGACCAGTGGTGTCCCTCAAGAATCAGTTCCGGGACCAACACTCTCTAATATTTTAGTAGCAGCAATGCCAGTTTTGAATAAGTTATGGTTAGCCAAATAAACAGATGACTGCAAGATTGGGGGGCTTGTAACATCTATAAATGACAGGAAAAATATACAAAAACAACTGGACATACTTATAGACTGGGGAAAAGTTATGCAGATGCATTTTAATTTAGATAAGTGTAAAGTTATGCACCTCAGAAAGAACAACCAAATTTATAGCTACAACCTTGGAACTACTATACTGCAGTCAGTCTGTGAAGAGAAAGGCCTTGGCACAATAATAACAAATGAGTTCAGCTTTGAGAAGAACACTATTTTAAAGGTTAAGAAATGTCATAAGATAATAGGCTTCATACTGGCTAACATAAAAAGCAGAGAACAGAAGGTTGTAATGCTGTTGTATTCTAGCTTGGTATGTCTACATCTGGAGTATTGCTCCCATTTAATAAACCTCATACCATAAGAGGCTGTAAACTGATAGATGTGTCCAGAGGAAATACACAAAAAAGATAAAACATCTGGAAATGATTGACTACAGTGAAAGATTTAGAATTTTAAAGGTATACTCAGCAAGTTACAGACAAATCCGTGGAGAACTATGCCTTACATATAAGGCGTTAAAAGATGACTACCTAGGGGCTACTATAGGTCTGGCACTGAGCGATGTCAAAGCTAAAACTAGAAATAATGGATACAAAATTACAGGGGAACTGATAAGAACATCTAGAAGTAATTTCTTCACACAGAGAATTGTGGGAGTATGGCATAGTCTGCCAGCACAGGTAGTGTCAAGTCCGACTATGGATATCTTTAAGGTTAGATTAGATTTATATATGGGAGACAAAAAATATGTGTATCACCCATAATAAGGTGGAGAGTTATTCAAAGGGCATTCAGCCTATTGAACTTGTACGTACTCTGTGAACCTATGAAGAGTTAGCTATGATGTACACTCCCTTGTGGACAACATTCATTGGCAAGTTTACAGGTATTCCAGGTGTGTCATAAGTAAGCAGAATCACAGGTTTTACACCTCTTTCTGATCGTCTAGGTATGGAGGACATTGGCACTTGGCTTTCAACATTAGCGTCTGTGTTCATGACTCCCGGCTCATTGTCCACCAATAAAGCAACTTCTGATGACGGGGCACCACTGCACATTCTGGAGAATTAGAACTTGACATAGGCTCAGCTTCTGGCACATTATCACTACTTTCTGGCTGTCTAGACTCATTCTGGTTAGAAAGTGGTAGTTCCATGAAATGGGTATCATCCACAACACAACTGGCAGTTTCAGGACCAACAACATTCTCTTCAGAACAAAACAGTTCACTTAGCCCACTTGGTTCAGCATCACTTTTAGGTTCACTAGCATGTTCACTATGCGTTTCTTTAGGTTCAGAATCACTGAGCGCAGATAACTTCACCTTACAGAGAGAGTTTGCAATTTCAAAACTTCCACTTAGGACGTCACTTTCTGGAGGTTCAGGGAAAGTTGAGTGGGCAGGATTGTCCGGGGTTGCTGGACTGTTAGAGCCATTACTGAAGTTATGAGAAAAGGCTCCTTGGAACAACTGGGCTAGTTCGAGAGAAGGGTAATAAGCCACACCAAACTCACTGTCTCTATCTTTGGAATTATAGTCTTGGTCAGCTGTGGCACTATTGGAAGGATGCTCAGACTGTGGTTATCAGGAGGCTGATTTGATTGCTTGTTATGAGTAGCAGATCGGGTTACAGGCCCTGTGGGAGCTGATAATTGTGGCACTATATTTAAAACTATTTGCCCGATTGGCAGAAGGCAATTTCTGTGGATAGTCTTTACAGTACGAGGATCCTCTTCTGGGTGCACTTTGTACACTGGTAAGTCATTTATCTTGCTGACAACAATATATGGAATATAGCTCCATCGATCAGCTATTCTGTGTTTTCCTTGGAAACCCAGATTGCTCATCAACACACGGTCTCCTGCTTTAAGTCCTTGGGCCTTAACACATTTGTTATGATGAGCTTTGTTGGCCAGGTTTTTCTTTGCTGCCACAGTGTTTGCGAGATGGTATGCATGACTCAGTTGAGCTTTTAACTTTTTGACATACTGACCGAGCACCATCAGGAGACACTCCAAAACATACGTCAACTGGGAGGTGAGCTTCTCAGCCGAACATGAGGTGATAGGGTGAAAACCCTGTTGCATTGTTTTTAGCACAATTATAAGCTGTACAAGGGCACTGATTTGCTGGTTTCACCTTGGCTTATATTTGGGATGCAGATTGCCGAGCATGTCGAGTAACGTTCAATTAAACCTCTCGGGTTGTGGATTTCCCTGCAGATGGTAGTGGGTAGTCCTGGACTTTGTTACACCCCAGATGGACAACTCCTTAATGAGTTGGCTCTCAAAGTCCCATCCTTGATCCAAATGGATTCTCTGAGGAGTGCCGTAGTGGACAAAGAACTTTTCCACAAGGACTTTTGCTACAGTGGCATCATTGTTGTCTCTTGTTGGATAAGCCTGAGCATACTGTGTGAAGTGATCTGTTACTACCAACACGTTTGTGATGTTTTTTGAATCTGACTCCAAACTCAAGAAATCAATGCAGACTAGTTCCATTGGTGCACTAGTAGTTATGTTAACTGGGGAGCTGCCCTTTGAGGTTGAGCCATTCACTGAAGACACCTACTACAAGTTTTAACATACCGATCAATGTCTAGACCCATTTTAAGCCAGTAGAAACATGTGAGGGCCAAATCCAGAGTTCTTTCGCTACCTATGTGTCCCATGTTGTCATGCAAAGCTTTTAACGCAACATATTTGAATTTTGACGGCAATACTAACTGCTTTCTCACAACTTCCCCTTGACTGTCAGTCAACTCTCTGTACAGCAACTGTTCACGTATCTTAAGTTTAGGCCCTTCTCATAACAGTAAAGCAGTTTTGGGATCACTGGACCACAGTTTAGAAATGGCTTCACCCTTTCTTAAAGCAGTTAGAACTGGTTTAATCATAGGGTCATAATACTGTTCTTTCTGGATGTCAGCTGGGGTTAGCTGTGGTAAAGAACTCAAGTCTAAGGCTGTGAAATTACAATAGGCTACAGGTAGACAAGTATCAGGAGGCCCCAAGCAATCAGCAAGTATCAGGAGGTCCCAAGCAATCAGCCAAGCAGTTTATAGTTTCAGAATGGGAAGTTTCATCTCAATCAGACTTGTGACATAGTGCTTTTACTGACTGTTCAGGAATGTGCAACCACTGTTGACTTGAGGCAGGTCTGCGTGAAAGGGCATTGGCATGGTTTAGGCTGGGTCGGTACTCCACTGTGTAATCATATGTTGATGAAGCTGAGAGCCACCAGTGCCTGGTGGCATCTAATTGTGCAGAAGTTTGGATGTAGGTCAACGGATTGTTGTCTGTCTTTACCAGGATCTTTGCACCATACAAGTATTCGTGAAACTGTTCCATGATCGCCCACTTTAGAGCAAGAAATTCTAATTTATGCACTGAGTAATCTCTCTCTGAGATGTCAGACTTCCACTTGCAAAAGCTACTGGGCACAAACCCTCAGTGTACTCTTGGTAAAGCACAGCCCCTAGGCCACTCAGGCTGGCGTCTGTGTGCAGCACATATAAGATTTAGTCGACTCAGCACAGGCAAGCATGGGTGCATGAGTGAGCTGATCAATAATTCCTTGGAAAGCAGTATCGCGTTCTGGGGTCCATCTCTGGACAAAGAGTTCATGAGGTCTGAAATAGGCTTTTACAGTCTCTTTGTCAGTGTTCTATTTGAACTTTTTCTGGGTAGGTGGGTACCCTTGGTTCAAATTTCACAAAGGCCACACTACCTTAGTGTAGTCTTTAATGAAATGGTGGTAGTAGCCACAGAAACTGAAGAATCTTTGAAGTTCCTTTAAATTGTTTGGCTTTGGCCAGCTGGTTAACGCCTCCACCCTGCTGTGGTTGGTCTGAATACCCTCAGAAGACACAATATGGCCTATATACTTTACGGAGTTTTGAAAAAACTGACATTTGTCTATTGACAGCATCAGGCCAAATTCCTCCAGCCTATCAAGTACTTTAAACAGGCAAGTCTCATGCTCTTCAGGAGTTTTTCCGAAGACCATGACATCGTCAAGATAAACCAGACACTCAAGCAGGTTCATATCTCCAACAGCATGCTCCATTAACCTTTGAAACGTTGCAGGTGCACCTGAAATTCCTTGTGGCATGTGGAGAAATTTATAGAAGCCCAAAGGACAAATAAATGCTGTTTTCTCCCTGTCTTCTGGAGTCAATGGGATCTGATAATATCCACTGCGAAGGTCAAGGACTGAAACCACTTGCTCCCATTTAGACAGTCTAGCGTATCTTAAATGCATGGCATGGTACATTGATCATGTATAGTCCTTTTATTAAGAGTTCTGTAGTCCACGCACATGTGGACAGATCCATTCTTCTTTCACACCACAATGATTGGGGAGGTATAAGGACCGCATGACTCCTGTATTATGCCTGCTGCTAACATCTTTTGCAGATGGCACCTTACATCATTGATGTCAGCAGGAGCTAGACATCGGGATCTTTCCCTAAAGGGTCTCTCATCGTGCAGGCAGAAATGGTGTTCAGAACCAGTAACACAACCAACATCCCACTCTTTAAGGGAGAATACCTTGGTTCGCCAAGCCAACTTCTGACTGATTCTGTCCTTAAAGCTATTAGGGATGGGAGACTCCCCAAAATCAAATATGTTAGGTGACACATCACACTCTTCTCCAGTCTGGCACTTAGAAGGCAAGACAGCAGTATCTGTACAGTAGACCTTAGCCAGGGTGCAACCTCCAGGCACTGTGATGTCTCGGTCTATAACATTTTGTATCTGGACCACCACTCTCCAGGCGTAAGCGTGAGCACAGTCAGGGAGTATACTGGGCTTAATTAGCAGTCCTTCAGGCAATTGTACCTCTTCTGGGGCATCCAGCATCAGTATTTTGTTGGTCTCATCTTTTTGTGACCACACCTCTCCGCTGACACTGCACTCAGCATTGGGGGGGTAATGTGATAGTAGCAGGATCTTTCTTCCAAACCATCCCAACAGGTTCATCTTTGTCACTCTCCTTGGTGTGCATTTGCTTCTCATAGGCCTTTCTGATTATGGCATGAACATGCAGGGCTCTGCTAGCCTTCTTTCACTGTTTCTTCTCACATAGCTAGGCAACACGGCTGAACATATGTGTGTTGGTACCAATTAACACTGGAATCCCATCGTACAGGCCAGAGGGAGGACACACTAGGGCTAAGGTCTCCATAGGATCTCCTACACCTGCCGCAGAGGAGGGAAGAGACAACCAGACTTTAAGGTAGCCGAGATAAAGGTATGACTTTTCACTCAGTCCCCATACATGAAGGCCATTACGTGATTGTAGTGGGTAGTTAGAAAAATGCTGGTCATACCAGTCTTTGAAAATTACTGTGACTTGAGACCCACCGTCTAGTACTGCTTTAACAGGAATCCCTTCAATGTGCACAGTGGTTTCCATGGATGGGCCTACCAACTCTGACCAGTCCAGAGGAGTACTTGTAGGAATTGCAGGAGCTGAAATAAATGATTTTGCCACACAAGTTGTGTCAAAATTAGGTCGGGTTCCACGGGAATTGCTTTGCCTCAGGAGCTTTTCTGCAAACAGTCTATCTTTCACCCTGGCTGGGTCATCTCGGGATCGGCACTCCCTCTTTTGGTGACCATCCTTTCCACATTTGTAACAGAACTCCCCGTCTCTGAGTCGTCTCAGCTGTGGCATTACCTTGGATGTGGGTCTCCATTCATGGCTAGGGAGCTGTGCAGAACACATATTTGAAACTTGGGCAGGAGCACTGACAGCAGTGGGTCCTTGCTGAGTCTCCCTCCCTCCTTGCCAAACCTAGGGTTGTACATTGTGTCCCATCAATTCTTTTATCATGGTGGACAATTCACTTATTCCATTCTCCAGACTGCCATCTACAGGGAGCACCTGTGAGCGCGCACTCCCCACTTCCATGGCGGATGCAGTCTGGTAGGTATCTTGGCCTTTACTGGAGCCAGTCTTAGTTGTCGCACCATCTTCAGCTCTTGAGTTTCGACTGATGGCGCACTACTAGCGACTTGTGTAAAAGCTGCAGATGTGCAAGTGGGCCCCCATTGTGCCCCTCATTGCTTGATCTCCTGCACTTCCTTCATCAACAAGCTATGGGGGGGCAGGTCCCTTCGGTCTGGCAGCTGCAACTTGAGTAACAGTAGATCAGAATAAGGAGCAGACTTAAGTATCTGATTAAACCTGATTTGGTTCAGTTCACCTGGGGCCACACCTCCTTTCCTAAAGCATTTCTGTACTGTTTTTTCAAGGTGGGGTATATATGCAGACAAGGGCTCTCCCGCATATTGTTGGGTTGTTTGGAACCTCCAAGAAGGTCATTACCTGATTCAGGGCTCCCAAATACATCTTCCAAGGTGGTTAAATAGTCTTGGGCAGAAGCCTCTGGGTTACCAGCTAGCACAGAGCGAATAGTGTCCAGAGCTGGACCTTGAAGGCTTTAACTTATCCTTTTTCTCTTTTCAGCTTCTGTACACTGCTGCTCTTGGTCCAGGGTGGATGCATAGTCTATCCAAGTCTGTAAATCATCTGCCCCCTGGGGTGTAGGAATGGTACCAGAGAACATTCATAGTCTGTGGTAAGAGTCATGGCCGACTGAGGGAACAGGCATAGGTACAGGCACAAGTGTAGGCTCTGGGGCAGGCATTGGGGCTGGTGCAGATGCAGGACCAGGTGCTGGTGAAAGGACAAATGCAGATGAAGGAACAGGTCCCAGGGGAGGGGTACCTTGAGTGGTTTCTAACAACCTTTTTAAGTCCTCGAGGGTTTGGCCCTCTGCCTGTAACAGTTTGGTGAGCTTGTCTGTGAGCCCTTCAGTTTTGGAGGCCTCTTCAGACCTGGACATTGCACTATATAAGAGTATGATCCTCCCCATTACCCTGGGGTCATTAAACGCAATCTCAAGGGGCACTCCAGAGAGATCTACTGGAAGACTACATTCCACTAGGGCCATTAAACTTTGGCTAGCCCAGTCAATATGGCGGGCCTTCACCATAGCTTTACCAAGGCATTTAACTTTACCTAAGGCTCCTTCAAGTGTAGCTTTGTTAGTGCCCAGGGGGCGGTCCAGTAGCATTAGGGCCTTTTTGGGGTCAGCCTTCTCTGCCTCACACCAATTAAGCAAATATTGTGCAGACATGTTAATAGCAGCAATTTCAGCACTAAGGTCAGTAATATTCTCCATTTTGATACCCGTTTTTGTATAAAATGCAGTTGCATTTCTTGTGTTTGGCCACTAGGGGGGCAGTAATCCCAGAAGTGCCTGCAAGAATGTAACCCTGGTGCTGTTATACCAAGGGCTACTACCCCTGCCTGCTTCTCTGACTGCAGGTTGAGGGGCCTGGGTTCAAATTATGGTGCCTCCACCCAGAGTAATAATTAAGTGGGTAAATTACCAAACTAGTACAGCCCTCTGGGAAGCTATACTCACCCACAACCCCAGCTAGTGGCCCAACACACAGACTGAAAATAAGCAATATACGTTTCCTGAAATACCACATTTAATGGCTAGTGCTAATAACATACTCACCAACTTTACACTTACCAACAGGGTCTGGACTTCTGGGATACACCCTGTGTCCCCTGCAAAAGAACAGTTTCACAGTAACACAGCACTTATCACTGTACCCCTTGAATGACTCAGTAACTAGACACAGTAATAATATGCTCACAACCCAAATTAACATCAAACAGTAAATCTGGTTTATTAAGGGACTTGAAAAAGGGAGGGGTGAGAATTTAGCTTAATTATTGCAGCACTATATTTAAACAGATAGCATTTATTATTTATCACATTAGTCCCTGAATTAATCAGTTTAACCAGCTGCTGGGTACCCAAAGTGGAATAGGTAGTAGGCCTGAAGTGTTGCCACGGGTTGGCTGTCTTTGCAGCTGTTTGGAGCCTTTGATGGAGAGAAGGGTGTTATTAGACAGATAAAATACCTGCCAATAGTAGGATATTTGTAATCCCAGTCCAGATGGCCTATAACCACAGTTGAAAACCCAAACGAGAACTTATACAGCATATCAGATGACACCATGCAGTTATTAAGTTGTTGCAAGGGCTGCCCTGTTTGTACTCACTGCACCCAGAGAGATTGAAGAGATGGCTGATGACACCATGGACCTTCTGGCCTTCCAGGATTCTGGTGGGGACTGGGTCAACACGACTCACTCCCACTTCACAGTCTTCTCCTATAGGTGGACACAACCTGCGACTTGCTTCTCCGCAGGGGCTGACTCCCCAAGGCTGGTCTCTCACCAGGCAGACGTTGGATCAGTTGCAGGAACAACTTTTGGGACGTAGCTGGCACAGGCCCAGTACATGAAGTTCAGCTGTGGATACAGTTTGGCAAACTCACTTAATTTGCAGCTTGCAAGCTGATACTTCAGCAAGGCCTTTGACACTGTGCCACATGGAAGACTATTACACAAACTGGGGAATATGGGTGTGAGCAGGACAGTAGTGTGGTGGGTAGGTAACTGGCTGGGTGGCAGGACACAGAGGGTGGTGGTAAATGGCTGTCACTCCACAGAGGGAAGAGTGACCAGTGGGGTACCACAGGGATCAGTGCTGGGACGGTCCTATTCAACATCTTCATCAGTGACATTGCACAGGACCTAGAAGGAATTTCACTGTTAGCTGATGACACAAAGCTCTGTAACAGAGTAGACACACCAGAGGTGTAGACAGAATGAGAAGGGACCTGCAGAAACTTGAAGAATGGTCAGGGGTTTGGCAGTTGAAATTCAATGCAAAGAAGTGCAAGATAATGCATATGGGGCACAAAACCCTGGCACAATATATCAGTTGGGGGTGAGGATATAGCATGCACCAAGCAGGAAAGGGATCTTGGGGTTATCATCTCTGATGACCTCAAGGCAGGGAAACAGTGTGACAAGGCAGCAGGTAAAGCAAATAGGATGCTGGGATGTATAGGCAGGGGCATCAACAGCAGGAAAAGGGAGATCATAATTCCGCTATACAAGGCTGATGAGGCCCCACCTGAGTACAGTGTACAGTTCTGGAGACCATACCTACGTAAGGACATAGACAGGGTAGAGAAGGTTCAGAGGAGGGCAACAAAGATGGTGCATGGATTGCATCACAAGTCCTATGAAGACAGGTTGAAGGAACTGAACATGTACTCCCTAGAGGAGAGGAGGAGGAGGGTATATGATAGAGACATACAAGTATCTCACAGGGAGGAACAGGGTGCAGGAATGCACTATTTTTAAGTGAAAAGATGTTCCAGGACTAGAGGGCATGGGATGAAGTTGGAGGAGGGCGATTCAGAGGAAACATGAGGAAGAATTTCTTCACAGAGCGGGTGGTGGACAAGTGGAACACCCTGCCAGAGGAAGTGGTGGGGGCTGAGACAATCATGGGATTTAAGAATGCATGGGATAGACATAAAGGAATTCTGGAGGTCAGAGGTAAGGGGCAACAGACTTCTAGGAAAACATAAACTGAATTTACAAGCTCAAATGGGCAGACTGGGTGGGCCATAGGCCCTTATCTGCCGACACTGTCTATGTATCTATGTATCTATGTATGTATCTATGATACAATGTTGGTAGGAAACAAACAGGAACATCTAGTAACAGGTCTCCCCCTCTTGGCACATGACAGGAGACAATTTCCACAAAAGCAGGCTCCACACTACTTAGGAGTCCCTGGAGTAATCTTGTCACAGCAAGTGTTCCCTCTCTGGGACAATTCAGCAACATACTACCTTTTTTCTGGCTAGCACAGATGCTCCTGTTCAAAATATATAACCAGAACCACAGTTTCTGCTTTTTGGCAGTCCTTGCTTCAATAGATCCCCTCAGGAATTAGACTTGATCACAGGGAGGCAAGACAGGCCTTTTCGTGCGAAAATGCAGCAGAACCACACAGGCTTCCATTCCTCGTGGAGCTCCCCTTGGAACTGACTGATTCAAACAGTCCCTCTCCAAACTGAAGGCAGAGCTCAAGAAATCCGGTTGGCTGCCCAGATTGTTAATCGTAGTCCCAGTCCTTTGATTGGTTACATTTTGGGCACCAAGGATTTGTCCCTGATTGTCTCCCAAAAGTCTTTGGCAATGTTCCAAGAGTCTCTGGCTGAAATCCAGGCTCCTGATTTGCTGACTGACTGCCAAAATGGCTGCTAAGATATACAGTCCTATGCAGTTCATACATTGACCCTCAGTTAATGTTCTGGTGCAGTCAGTCAGAATACTTTTTTTATTTATATTAGCCCCCACGGAAATGTAGCCACTTTTTTGTCCTCTTAAACGAGACCACCATTACTTCTGTTGTCACTGCCGCTGCAATGCAGTCCCCCAGCAGCAGGCTGCACCCTCATTAATATTTATGAGGCTCATTAATATGTATGAGCCCTCACTGGATGACCGATTTCAAACTTTTTATTTTTCTTCCAAAGACACCTCTCACCAGTCTTGCTTTGGTCCCTGGTCCCCATTTAGTAAGCAGGGGCATCGGGACCACAGAAATAACTCCGTTTTGACTGCAACAGTGGTCAGAAACATCAAAGGCACTTTCTAACGCATGCACAGTCGCCCAGAAGCTCAGAGAAGCAAAAGAAGCATGCCACGATCGCAGTTCAGCTTTTTAAGCCCAAAATGGTCCAAAACAGAGTACGGGGCTATTCTGGAGACTTTTGGGGCACTAGAGGATTCAGGGGAAACCAGCAAGAAACGTGAGGCAGCAAGAGGAAATGGGAGACAATGAAGCAATTAAGGTAAGCCCCCAAATAGTAAGGTAAACCCCCAAAGGGGGGTTACATCTAGAGAAGGAGAAGCAAGTACCTGACTCAGATAGGGGTTATCGGACCCATTCAAGAAGGCTATGTGGGACAGCTTGGTGGTACCCTGCAATGAGAACAGGAGAAAGATAGCCCAGAAGTATTTAAATCATCGGTAACCCTATGATTAGAGGGGCCAAGAAAGTGGCAGGGGAAGGGAAGGGAAGTGAAGGGGATGGTCAGATGCATTCTTGGTGCATCAGCCATCCAAGATAGGGATAGGATAGTGAGGATGGTAGAGGAGGGTGCAGGGTGCTTGATGTGTCAGTACATTTGGGTACCAAATGTCTGGCAAATCAGCCTTTCAAAATGGTGAGGTGCAACTTCTGAAGGGCGGGCCTCCCTTTGTGAGGTAGGGAGCATGGGTAGGGTAGAGTGAAGAAGGAGGAGTCTGAGGAGTTTAACAGGTGTTTGAAGGAATTATGTCAGGAGGAGGGGTACAGTTTTGTGGGGAACTATGGGGCTTCTGGGGGAAGATGCCCTTCATGGATGATGGCCTTCATCTAACAAGAGAGGGGACCAATGCACTAGGGCTGAAGTTTGATGTCTACATTTGTGGACATTCCAACTGGCTGCAGGGGAGACTGAGGCTGGCAAACCACTGAGGAAGGACAGCAAGTGAGAAACCTAGCTAGCACTTCCCCAGAAATGGGGTGGTGGCCTTGCACCACCACTGGGCTCCCTCCTTCAGACTCTGGATTGTGCTCTGGAGGGACCTGGCCAGCTCCTACAGTCCAGGTACAGTAGGCAATCCATGGAGGATTTGCCAGAGTGTGGGGTAATTCCCAGAGAGGGTGGGTGACACAGCTGGGTGCTTTGGGACTAATGGGGTCTGGTATGCATCCAGAAGTGAGCAGCCTTGATTAAAAAAGAAGAGGGACAGACTTCTGGTGACATCGCAAGCCACGTGGTTGCATAGCGTAAGAGCTCCAGGAGCTGCCACCACTTAAAACCTTAGAAATACCAGCTACAAATCACTAATTTACTGACAAAGTATAACTTTAGCAGTTGGAGACTTGGTGACAGCTAAATCAAAAGGGAAGCACTCTCAGGCAGCCAGAATTAAAGCCCTAATGGACTCGGACAAGAACCAAGGCCCACACAACTTTAGACCAGCCTCACCAGTAGCAAGCAGCGCTGACTCAGAGGAAGAGATGGATACCATGGAGCAACATGCGATTATGGCAAAAACAGATGGAATTATAAAAACCCTCCACCAAGTCGAATCCCCAGTGGTAGATGTTAGAGCAGATATCAAACAAATCGACAGATGCATAATGGCAGACGAGCAAGTTGTGGGCAACTTCTCAGATTCCACATGCCAACACAATCAAGCTATCCTGTATCTGCTGGCCAGGGAGAAAGAACTCCAAATAAAATTAGATGACCAAAAGAACCATTCCAGGAGGAACAATTTCAGTATATATGGAGTCCCAGAAGGAATGGAAAGTTTGTACCCATGTACGGAGGAATTTATACTAAATATCTTAAAATCAATGTTGAAACTCCCTGACAACCAACCACTTTTAACAGAGAGGGCCTACCACTCCCTAATCCCATGGCCAAAAGAGCAATCAGCCCATCCTAGATCTATTATTCTGTGAATGTAGAACTATAGAGACAGACAATTTATTTTACAAACAGCTTGAAAGCAAAAGGATCTCACTTTAGACAGGCAAAGAATAAATCTGGATCAAGACTTTTCAGATTATCTCAATGGCCCAAGGAAGAAAGTTAGAGACATTATTAAAGTAGCCAAAGAGAAAAATATCAAGATCCAAATTTTATACCCAGCCCGACTGTGCCTGATTACCGAGAAAGACCCACAGATATTTGAAGCACTGCATGAGGCAGCACCTACCCTGAAGAAAATGGGCCTGCAGACACCAGATCTTCACTCAGTGACAATGGAATAGGAGACTGCATGAGCAGCATGGCACAGAGCTGGGAAATCAAAAAGAGGGCAGTCAACAACCATTTCCCGACCATTATATTTAAGTGTTGATCTTAAGGAGCTGTTATCGAGAGACACTAAAGCGAATGCAGATGAAAGCCACATGGAAGGAGATCACCGTGCAGGTCCCTCTACTTGACCAGAATAAGGAGCCTTAGGGTAATCTTATATTTCACCCCAGTGGAGTTTTGCAAGTGGGAATCCTTCATCCTGGAGGAAAGTCATACCATGGAACACCTGCCACATTTCCAGCATCTGTGCTTTGCCAAAACCCCAATTCTTATCCTAGATTAAACAATGACCAGGAAATCTGGAATTAATTGGGGTTAGAAAATCACTGGCAACTGGTAACTGGTAACCTTTAGCAAGTACTTTTCGGAAAGCTGTTTGAATAAAAGTTACTTTCAAGGTGGAATAATACAAAGGAACACTTAAAGTTTATAACAAATACGTCATTTATGCTTTGTTGTCTACAATCTGAGATTTTAGGGGGATTAAATACAACCATCAGATTCGGGGGTCTCAGATAGTGACCTCAGGATTGAGGATTAAAAGATTTACTAAGCACATATTGAAGTTCATTTGTTGGGGAGGGGGAGCATACGGGAAATTGAAGAACCCTGTTATATTAAAGCATTAAGTTCAGAGGGTTTGATCCCTCTCTCCTAGCTCCACTCCCCCATGTATTAATTTAGCTGGTATTTAAATACCAGAAAACAAAAAGGGAAATTACAGAACATTGGTGGTGGGGGACCTGGAAGGTGGACAAACATTTCACCTAATTAAATACCAAACACTTGTGACCTACCCACACCTACCACGGCAGCACCCTCTAACTTCACTAACCTGTTAGATCAGGCTTGTTGTTTAACAAGCACCACAGCAATTGTTGTAATAGAGTTTACCTTGGGAGCAAAACTTTTGATTCTGTTGTATATTGTTATATATTTGGTAGTTTTACTCAACATGAAGACTTTCTTTAAGTCTGAGTTATTCGGTTCGCATGTTGATGTTGATGTTTATTATTCATGGGCACTGGTTGTGCAAAATTTACAACATTATGGCTGGAGAAATCTAGGGACATAATAAACATTGGGTTATCACCAGAAGCTGCTGAGAAAGAGAAGATGGGAAAAAACAAAATATCGAACTGGAGGACACAGGAGGCAGGTTTCAGGGCAAGAAATGGTCTCTCCAATAGATAACAATGGGTACTTTGAAAATCCTTTTATTGAATGTTCAGGGAATTAATTCCCCCATAAAACGAATTAAGATTTTACATTATTTAAAGAAACTTCATGTAGACATGTATTTTCTCCAAGAAACCTGGTTGTCACCTCTGGAACACCAAAAACTAAAAAGGTCCTGGGTGGGTAAGGTGGTCAGTTCGTCTCATTCCACAAGAAAGAAAATGGGCACTGCAATACTATGTAAGAAAGGGTTACCTTTTGAGTTCAAGTCCGAGGCCACCACAGAAGATGGTAGGGTGGTTAGGGTATCGGAAAACCTATACTCCCAAAAGATGTATTTAATAAACATTTATACACTGAATGCAGACAACCCCCCTTTTTATAAAGAGCTAATTGGCCAGATTTCAAATCTGGAAGAAGGCATCATACTGTGGGGAGGTGATTTCAATTGTGTATTGAACCCAGCTATGGCTCACTCTTCCCAGAATGCAGCTACTAATAAGAAAATAAGTAAGATGGTTAGAGGGGGGTATGCAGGAATTAGCCCTACTTGATATACGGCAAGAAATAAACACTACCCTTAGAGACTAGACTTTCTTTTCTAACCCAAATAAAACATATTCATAAATTAACTACTTAATGTGTAGTAGGTAATACATACATAGAGTAGAAGAGTGTACAATTTACCCCAGGATAGTATCTGACCACTCTGCGGTGGGAATAGTGCTTTGGTTGGGTGACTGGGAGAGGTGCACCTCTTGGAGACTGAACACATCTCTGCTGGAAAGAGAAGATTTTAAGAACTTAATAAACACAGTAATACTAGACTATCAAAGTAATAATAAAGTGAAAGATGCAGGTTGAAAGTGGTATTGGGACGGCCTCAGAGCAGTCCTACAGGGTGCAATAACCTCTTACTCATCCAACTTAAAGAAACAACGTAGAGACCAACAGATAAGATTGGAAGATAAACTACAACCGCTAGAAATTGAACATAAAAATTGTGGATCCCGTTCCATCTGGGAAGACATACAAAAGATTAGAACAGAACTCCAAACTATTCTGGACAGACACGTAGAAGGAAAATTAAGATACACTAATCAGAAATATTATGAACAGGGAACCGGGCAGGAAGGCTTTTAGCCTTTCAGCTGAAAAAACTTCAGGCAGAATGCCACATTAAAAAAATTCAGAAAACCAAACAGGGCCAAACCATTACAATGTACACCCCCTAAAGACAGAGCTGAAGTATTTAAGGAATACAACACTGCACTTTATTCAGCAGAGGCCCCGACTCTAGAAGATCAGAGGAAATTATAGGAATTTTTAAAAGGGGTAACACTACCTAAACTCGTAGAGAAAGACAGGCAAAGTCTGGACACCCCTTTTATAAAGGCAGAGGTCAATCAAGCGATAGGTAACATGAAAACAGGTAAATCCCCAGGTCCAGATGGATTCACCACAGAATTTTATCAAAAGTTCTCCCTTCAGCTGGTCCCCTTGCTGACGGATATGTTCAACTCCTGTGAATCTGCTACTGACCTTCCCTATACCTGGAGACACGCATTTACTGCAATTATACCTAAAGAGGGTAAAACTCCAGAAAATTGTGGTTCCTATAGGCCAATTTCTTTACTTAATGTAGATTTGAAACTGTTTAGTAAAATTCTAGTCACTAGAGTGAATAGATTTTTACCTTTTGATACACATGGACCAGACGGGTTTTGTACCGGAAAGACACCTCCAAGACAACATCAGGCGCTGTCTTAGTATACTTCAGATAGGGGCACTAGCAAAAGACCAACAGGTGGCAATTGCAATAGATGCTGAAAAAGCATTTGACCACCTGCGGTGGGACTATTTAATAGGGGTATTAAATAAATTTGGTTTTGGAAAACAATTTTTACTTTGGACCCAGTCTATTTACCAGTCACCCAACGCCAGGATTAAGGTTAATGATACTTTGTTTGAAACACACTGAGCACAGAAAGAGGCACAAGGCTGCTGTTCGCCTTGAGTATGCACCACTGGCTGAATACATTAGGACACACCCAGGACTGGAGGGTATCTGGGTGGGGGGGGGAGTGTAAAACTGGATTTCCTTGTATGCTGATGATACAATGCTTTATTTAAAAAACCCTACCTGAACATATCTGATCCTGGCCGAAATACTATTACAATATAGCCAAGTCTCTGGTTTCAAAAATTAACACAGACAAGACAGAAATCTTGTTGGTTAGTAGCACCCGGACCCCAGAACTGGGGCGGATCATGCCTTTCAAATGGGTAACTACCAGTATACGGTATCTGGGAATTCACCTCCCAATAAATATTAAAAATCTGTACCAAACGAACTATGGTAGACTAATGCAAGAGATCTTTACAGATCTAAAGAGGTGGGACCTACTTCCTCTGTCCCTAATGGGTAGGATTGATACAATCCACATGAATGTACTCCCACGTTTTCTATTTCAGTTTAGCTTATTACCACTGCATATCCCTAGCACTGAATGGCATAAAATAGACAGAGCATTACAGACATTTATATGGAATGGGAGGAAGGCAAGGGTTATATGGTGAACACTTACAAGCCCAAAATTAAAAGGAGGACTCGGACTCCCTCACCTGAAAACATATTATCTTATGACTCAAATAACTCCCTAGACAGAACACCTGAAGGAGATTTCACAGACTACATGGGTAGATAAGAAGGAAGGTAGCTGCCCTGGAGCTAGAGCCCCCCCTGGATATTTGGTCCCCACTGGGCAACTTGATAAATTCTAAATTTCTGAATTCTGAGCTAGAATAGCTCTGCAGAGTATAGGGCCTGAGTGAAAAAGAATCTAGAAATGACAGAATCCCTCTCCAATCAGACACAGATTTCAAGGTACCTAGGTTTTACACACACACACACACACACACACACACCCCCAGTGGGACCATGTCTTTGACAAGTGGTATCAATATGGTCTCTGTTATTTTAAACAATTTATAGACCAAAATCAAATTAAAACATTCCAGACCATACAATGCAAATTTGGCATCCCGAATTCCCACTTGTTTCATTATTTGCAAGTGACTTCATTTTTGAGGAAAGAGGCTAATGTACAAAGGGTCCAACAAGACACACACCCATTAGAAAATCTTCTTTTAAATGCAGCTAGCACTCAGGGTGAGGCTCATCTCATCTCTAAGCTGGCTAAGGTTTATACAACTGTTACACATAAAGATCCACCCAGATGTCAAGTGACATGGGAAAGAAAATCAGGTCAACAATTAGATGACCATGTATGGTCACAAATATGGGATGGAGTATTTAGGACTTCAGCCACAGCAAAATGGAAATAGTTTCTTTGGAAACTAGTTAGCAGATTCTTTAATACCTCCACAAAAACTAAATATTATAATACATCAAACTCAGATTCTTGTTGGAGAAACTGTGGAGAGGTAGGGTCACATTACCTTATTTTTGGGGGATGCCCACTATTACAACCCTTCTGGACAGCAATGATACAGAATTATCAGAAAATGGCATGCAGCACAGAACATATATCATTTCAGCACATGATTCTGGGGGTATGGCCAAAAGGTAAGAGATCCAACTCCCAAAAATCATTCCTGGGGATTTTGTTGGCAGCAGTGGATAAAGCTATTACTAAAAGATGGTTAACCCCACACCCTCCGACTTTACAAGATTGGATAGAAATTCTAAAAACCATACAAAGAATGGAGAGGGTTACAGCTCATCTGCGTCTGCAGAAAGATAAATTTAATGGGACCTGGCTTCCCTTTATGAATCTAAGGGAAGAACTGGAGGGAATAATAGCACTTTCTCAGCAAGCCTTTGCTCAGTAATCTCAATGGGGGAGTTTACAAGGGATTATTATAATTCTATGGGAACGTCTCTTAGATTCATCATAAATAGTTTAAGAATGAACTTCTCGGAAAGAAACTTGCCAAACCAAGATTTTATGTTTCTTTGTTATTGTTTTTATTGTTTGTTTTTATCAAATACATCAGATCTAAATACAAAAGGTACAGCTGAAAAATATAATAGTATCCCGAACAGATAATCTCCTTAGAAAAGACCTGGTCAGACAGTGTAAGGACACTGAGCACCTTTTCAATTTTAAGGGCCAAGAAGACCACAGAAGATGGAAGACTGAAAAGCAAGGAGATAAAAAAAGGCTGAAATTAAATGAGTTCTTTTTAGCTTATACTACCTGATTGTTAACGCATCCCAGTCTAAAAACTACTGATGCATTAAATACTCTACTACAGAAAAATGTTTAATCTGTACCAAATAATAAACTTAAAGTTTCCAAAAAAAGGGTCCTCCAGTCACCAGCAAAATAAAAAAAAGTTACAAAAATGGTAACGTAGCAAGTGATAGCTTCATTCATTGACCTCAGGACAATATGATATATTTGTTGTTGGGTACATCACAATTGACTTTTTGATGGCTGGATACATCACAATGGAATTTAATTGTTCATTTCATTTTGGTAACTGGGTAGGCCCACTGAGGCCAGAGGTCCCTTTTTCAAGGGTGACCCAGGACCACAAGAAAGTTAAGTGACTTGCTCAGGGTCACACAGTATGCAAGTGGGGGCTGATGGGATTCAAACCCAGGTCTCCAGGTTTGCAGCTCAGTGCTCTTAACGACTACGCTATACTGCCTCCTGATAACACCAAATGAATGAATACCAAATACCAAATGAATACCAAAGCAGTCAGAGAGCAATTCTCACAATACTGGCAACATCAAAATCTCCCTGTGCAGCACTGAAGTATCCAGCTAAAATCAAAGAGAAACAATTAAATCTTCAAATAGACAGTAGATTGAAAAATGAAACTAGCAAACTGCTGAAGTGCAAACTGAATATGTGGTGACCTAACTCAAAATATGTAGTTTATTAGTTGTGAGAGAACAGGACTTCTGTAACTCACTGGTGGCTCTGCCACATGCAAATTATGGCCTTTATTCCAAAACTGTTTGAATTTGAATACCATTCTGTTCTTTATTAAGGACATATATATGACAACTGGATCTGTGTCCCTGTAAGGAATCGCCTTAGACAGACAGACATAACTACAGATAGACAGATAGATATTTTATTTATGAAGTGCCCAATTCCTGGGACTCTGGGTGCTGTACAATAAAAACAATACAACAATACAGTTATTTAAAAACAAACAAAAAACACACACATATAATAAAATCATTATAAATACAGGCATCATTCTATCTATACTTCATAACACAAATCAATCAATAAAAGCCTGTTGGAACAGATATGTTTTTAATCCCTTTTTAAAGGCTTCTACAGAGGGAGCCCCCCTTCAAGTAATCAGGTAAGGAGTTCCACAGGGTTGGCGCAGCCACCGCAAATGCTCTATCCCCTGAGTGCCCTGAAGCACCCCTAGGTAAACTTCATATCAGTTTCCCTCTCCCAACTCCACCCCTTTTGATGGGTCTTGACAGAAAAGCACGGATTTATTGATTTTCCATCCCTTTGCAATTGGCCCCCATGGGCGGCTGCCAAGCTTGCCTTTCATTAAGGCCAACCCTGGGCTTTTACAGCTCCTTTACGCTAAGGTTAAGACTGTAGCTGAACCCATCATACCCTGGCTGTTATATCACAGTCTGTTGCTGTGAAAATTACTGTGATGCCACAAACATAGTAATGTAAAAAACATGCCATTTATAGAGCTACACAAATAGGGCATAATGACTTCAGTTCCAGAAGAAGCACCACCTGTTGGTTAACTGTAGGGGGAGAAACCTCCTGTTTTTAGGTTAATATAGAAACATAAACATAGCAAAGTGACGAATAGAAACAGACCTGAACAGTCCATCTAGTCTGTCCCAAGATTCCCTACTTGGAGATGCTCTAGTTGGTATCCTTCCTCCCTCACAGTCACTCCCTTTCCCTCTCCACCGCCGTGTGATAACTCCTATATATGCATCCCACTTCCTCTTGAATGTTGCTAGAGATTTTGCTTCAACAAAGAGAGACACAGCACTTTCTACATAGCAGGTGGGGTGCCTCTTCAGGCTTTGCTAGCCCAAGTAACCCAAAACCAAAACCACTGGTACTCCAGAGGTGTAGTGTTGAGTAATTCAAGCAAAAAGTCCAAAGCTCGCTTTAACAAATTTATTGTGAGACACACAAAGTAAACACATTCAACACTGGGCAGATCAACAACTGGGAGCCGTTACCCAGATGCCTCTGCACTTCCCTGGTTAGAGCTTTGTCAGGAAGCATTTTGCTTCCACAACTTTGTCAGGATATTTGTTCCACCAATCCACCATGCTTTCCATGAAGTAATTCTTCTAAATGCCCTTCTTTAGCCTTCCCCCTTCCAGTTTGTCCACATGCCACCTGGTGGATGCACTGTTTCTTAATTTGAGCAGATTGGTTGTGTCCACGCTCTTCGATTTTTTTATGAGCTTGAAAGTCTCCATAATATCCTCAGTCTCCCTTCTGTCCTCCAGTGAATACAAGTCAAGACTTCACAGTCTGTCATAATACTGTACACCTTACCCTGTTGACCATGGATCATCTCCACTGCCATTCACTGCACTGTCTGTAATCTATCCCTGTCCTTCCTAAGGTGTGGGTCCCAGAACTGGACACAGTATTCCAGATGTGATGTCACCAGTGATCTATACAGAGGCAATACCACGTCCCTTCTCCTGCTAGTAATCCCTATCCCTATGCACCCCAGCATCCTGTGAGCCCTCCCATATACTCTGTTGCATTAAGCAGGCTGCTTTAGGTTACTGTTGATCACTACTCCCATGACCATCTCCTTCTCCATGCTCTCTTTCAGTATCCCATCAATATAATACACTGTTCTCGGATTGTCCTTCCTATGTGCATCACCTTGCACTTTTTGACATTAAATTTCAGCTGCCAAATACTGAGCCACTTCTCCAATCTCCTCACATCCTGTGTCAAAATGTTAACACCTTCTTCACTGTCAACCTCCCATAGACCCTGGTATCATCTGTGAACAGGCTCATCTTGCCCTGGATACCCTCTCCCATGTCACATTAAACAGAAGTGATACCAGAAGTGACCCCTGCAGCAAACCATTAGTCACAACCTGTCCACTGAGAATTTACTATTTAGGACCACTCTCTGAGTTCTATCAGCCAGTTTTTGACCCATCTAGTTATTTCTTCCTCCATCCCCAGATCATTCACCTTCTTAATCAGTCTCCTATGTGGCCCAGAGTCAAAGACATTGCTACAACGCTGGTATAGTATGCTCGCTGTCTGGCCTCTGTCTGCCATCTATGTTACTACATTAGACAAGTAAATTACTTGGTCTGACAACACTGTCACTTAGTGAATCTATACTGTTCCCCTCTATTATGCCCTTTTTCTCTAAGAACATAACTATCCACTGTTAAATAATTATCTTCAGAAGTTTCCCCACTATTAAGGTCAGGCATGCAGTTTCCCAGATTTTCTCTTTGTTTAAGGGAACCACATTTGCCACCCTCCCATACTACATCTGTTGCTACTTTTCTCCAAAAAGGAGTACCAGTGGCTCCACTATCACATGCCGAGTTTCCTTCAGCACTCTAGGGTGCATCCCATCTGGTCCTGTTGATTTATTATGTTTGCTTGTGTGCACAGCACACAAGAAACATATTGAGATAGTAGAGCATTGCAGAAGGTGTGGCAGTGTTGTGGCCAGTGCAGCAGACACTTTAATGGGTGTATCCCTCAGCCACCAGTTTAATGCTGAAGCTGCCGATGATGGTAGTTTCAGAAGTGAGCACCGCACTTGAAAGAAATCCGCTGCTGCAATCAGGGGAAGTTTCATCATTGCAGCGGCAGTCCCCCCTCCCAGTGTCGTATGCGCTGCCCCCCATGCCTCTATGTTCTCAGCCGACCTCAGGGTGCCCAATCCCTGGATCAGCACTGATTCCCCCCCCAGTACTCTGGCACACTGGGAGCCCACTCCAGTGTGCCAAAATCCATGTTGTTAATATTTCACCTGTAAAAAAGAAAACAATTCCACAATGTCTTTTTTTTTAAACCTGAAAAAAAAAGAAAACGGTCCCTCGTCATTCCCGCTGGCCCCCCCTCCCCAAAACTGCACCCTCCCTCTGTGCACCCTACCTTCTCACACACCCTGTCACCCATACTTACCTCCTGAGATTGGGAGCAGTAATCTTCTGTGGACCGGGAACACATCTACACTCTTCAAAGACCAACCGGAAACTGAGGAAATGACGGTAAGCCCTACAATGGCAGTCAAGGAGGGGTTTTCAACTTAGGTTGATATCTCAGCCAGTTTTTGGAGTTTTGGTCCCAAATTTTCAACATGGGGTTCTTGGGACACCACCTCGTGAACATTGGCACTGTCATTTCATTTCTCGGTCCTGCAAGGTGATTTCACGGTCGCTGCGTGGAATCTCCTTTTGGGACCAATTAATGAAATGACAGTGCCATTGTTCATGAGGTGGGATCTCAAAAAGCCCTTGTTGCAAATCTGGTGAAGAAACTCCCAAAAATGACGGTGTTATGAGTGTCCATTGCGCAGTTTCTACGTACACTCGTAACTTCATCGATTTTTAATATTTTCACTCCAAATTTCCAACATTGCCATTTTTCCATACACCCTTATGAACAATATAGCTGTCATTTTTTGCATCCTTCCTGAAATGTGTTTTGCACCTATGGCGCAGAATGGCACGGTCGCCGTGCGAAATCAACTTTTGGGACAGATTAACAACATCACAGTGCCACTGTTCATGTGGGGAGATCCCAAAAGGGCCATGTTGAAAATTTGGTGAACACATTCCAAAAAATGACTGCATTACAGCGTCGTTGCACAGTTTCTGGCGCTAATTAATTTCGCCACTTTTCATTTTCCTCCAGATTTTCAACATTGTCATTTCACACCTCCTCATGAACAGTACCATTGTCATTTTTCACATCCTGCCCGAAATGTGTTTTCGCACCTGTGGCACCGAATGGCACACTCACTGTGTGAAATCACCTTTTGGGATCAAGTAATGAAATGATACTACCACTGTTCATGAGGTGGGGTCCCCAAAAGACCATGTTGAAAATTTGGAGCAAAAATACCAACAAACGCCCAGGGCATTAAGGTTTCCAACCATAACGCCCATCCTGTACAGACTGACAGGCGTCAGGGGTGTGACTTGGGGTCGTCGGCCATAATGCTCATGCCATTCCACCCCCAACCTCACCCCCATCCGCAATCACTGACAGGCATCGAGGTGTGCCTTGGAGTCTTCGGCCCTAACATTCACCCCATTCTCCTATACTGCACCCATCTCAGCTTATTTCCTTATGGAATGGGGTGAGCATAAGAGCCGAAGACCTCAAGACATACAGCAATACCTGCCAGTGTCTGCAGGGTGAGGTGAGGTGGAATGGCGTGACTGTTATGGCCAACAACCCAAAAGCACACCCCCAACACCTGTCAGTCTCTACAGGGTGGGGGTGGGGGTTGGCGTTACTTCAATATTTCACTGCCATTCCTATTGTGCATCTCTCTAACTCCTGCACTACCAATGCCAATACCAGCAAGCAAACATTTGGCATTGACAAATGCTTGTTGTTTTATAGGTTCTCTAGTCTCTTTACTACCTCCCAATCTCAAATCAGTCCCCTGTATTCCCCTGGAATTTTCTTTTGCCATTGGGGAGTAGGGGTGGCTCCTTGACTGTGAACACCAGACTAACGCATTCATTCAGCATACCCGCTTCGCCACACTGTCCCTGTACTCACTCCACCCTTCCTTATCCTTATTATTGCTTGTCTTTTTCCTTTCACTTATGTATCTAAAGAAGGATTTGCTTTTCTCCTTGAGCCTGTCTACTAGCCTCAGTTCTGCCTTTGCCTCTCTGATGAGCTTTTTACTTATGCCCAGTTTCTCATCATTCCTCTTTCTGTATACCTCACTCTGTTTCTTCTTGTAAGCCCTAAATTCCCCCTTTCTGTCCTTAATATGCCTTATCTGCCCATCTAGCCATATGGACTTCCTACATTTTTGGGCCTTTTCTGGAGTCCTGAAGCAGTTTTTGGTGGCATCTATAACAACCTTCTCAATGCTGCCCACTTTTGCTCCACCCACTTGATCTTGTGGATATCCTTGACTCTTTCCTGCATTTTTCCCCCCTTTCCTGAAGTCCACTTTCCTAAAGTCCAATAGCCATGTGTTAATGGCCACTCATTGCAACCCCAGCTTCATGCAATGATCACTCCATCTTACTGGGGTTTCCACTTTAATGTCCTTAATAATGCTCTGAGTGGACATCACCAAGTCTAGTACTATCAAGTCAAGTCAACTTTATTTCTTTAGCACCCAATCCCAGAGGCTCTGGGTGCTTTACATGGGGATGGAAGGAAAAACAATTTACATACACAAACAAAACTCTAAAACAGGGTCAGTAGAGCATACAATAAATAATCTTTAAAAATATTAATCTTAAAAACTCAATCCAGTTTAGTCAAGAATTAGTGGACATCAAATGCCAGATGAAAAAGATGTGCTTTAAGGCCCTGCTTGAACACTTCCATGGAGAAAGCCACCCTTAAAGATCTCAGCAGAGAATTAAACATTACTGGTCCTGCAACTTCAAAGGCGTGGTCTCCTGAAGTCTTTAACTGCACCCTAGGAACCATAAGGAGGCCCTCCATGGAAGAACGTAGTGAGCGCACTGGGCAGACAGGTGTCAGGAGGTCAGACACGTAGCCAGGAACAGAGTCATATAGGGCCTTACAGGTGAGCAAGCCCACCTTGAAAGCAATCCTCCACCTGATTGGCAGCCAGTGCAGTTCCCACAAAACCAGGGTTATATGAGCGGACCTCGGAAGGCCAGTCAGTAACCTGGCTGCAGCATTCTGTGCCAGCTGCAGCCAGTGGAGGTTGCCTTCACTAACCCTGAAGTACAGAGTGTTACAGTAATAGAGCCTAGATGTAACAAAAGCAGTCACCAGTAAGGGCAAGTCATCAGGTGGGACTAAGGATTTAATCTGGGCGACATTCCTCAAGTGGTAAAAACCACTGCAGATGACAGCAGACACCTAAGCTTCATGTGTCAAGTCATCATCAAGAATGACACATAGATTTCACATCTTTGTGGCTGCCACCAGTGTGGTGTCTCCCAGGAGCAACTCTGTTCCTGCTCCAGTGGCAGCCACATCCTGCTGACGACCAAGCTCAATCACTTACCTCCATCTTGTCTGGGTTAAGCCTCAGCCAGTTAGAGGACATCCAGTCCTGGATCTTGGATAGGCAGTTATTTAGCACCTCCACTGCATCTGATGTCCTGGGGGAAAAGGACATATACAGCTAGGTATCATCTGCATAGCAGTGAAAACCCAGACCATAACATCTAATGATGTCATCCAGGGGCAGTATGTACACCACAAACAATATGGGCGACGAGATCGTGCCTTGAGGCACTCCACAGGTCAGGGGCTTTGAGTAGGAGGAGAAATTCCCTAACACTACCCATTGTGCCCTGCCTGTCCAAAAGGATTCAAATCAGTTTATGACCTTGCTGGTGAGTCCACAGAGCTATCTTAGGCAATCAAGAAGCATCACATGGTCTACAGTGTTAAATGCTGAAGAGAGATCCAGGAGAATGAGAATTGACTGTTCTCCCCTATCTCTCGCCCTGAGGATATCATTTTGCACTCTAACCAATGCTGTTTCAGTACTATGCTTTCTCCTAAATTTGGACTGGAGTGGCCTGTAGATGTCAAAGGCCATCAGGTGGACTTCGAGCTGCAAAGCCACCACTTTCTCCACTACCTTCCCCAAGAATGGAAGATTGGAGACAGGTCAGTAATTTGTTAAGATGTCAGGGCTGAGTAATGGTTTCTTCAGTAGGGGCCTCACCAATGCCACCTTCAAGGCATCAGGGAAAAGTCCCCCCCAAGAGCGAGCACTGGACAATCTCAGTGAACACTGCACCAACGGACTCCACACCTCCCACTAGGAGATGCATCAGGTCCAGGTCCAGTTCGCAAAAAGTGGATCACAGCTGCGAGATTACCTCAATGATCTCAACCACCCCCGTGAGCCAGAACTCCTCCCAGACAGGTGAAGTGCCTCCGTCACTACCAGGTTCTATACTGCGGGACAGATTTTGCTCCACTGGCAAGATGCTAGACCTAATGGAGAACACCCTGTCAGAACAGAACTGAGCAATCTCTTTGCACTGTGCAAGTGAAAATGCTGTTTTAGGCTGCAGAGAGGCTAGATGAAGTGTCTGTCTACAGTCCAAAAGAGCAGAGCTGGTCTGTTCCTTCCTGCAGCAATCTTCCTGGACAGGAACTCTGCCTTCTTACAGTTGATTGCCCTTTGATATTCACCGTTGTGAATTCTCAATGCCAGTTTGTTTTCCAAGGCCCCAGTTTTCCTCCAGCAATGCTCCAGCTTCCAACCCCTGGTCTTCATCTCCTTGAGAGCCCCATCAAACCACAGGGATCTCAAGTGAAAAGACCTGGATCATATACGGATCAGTGCAATGGCGTTGAAATCCTAAGTGACAGTATTATTATATGTTGCCACCACCTCATTCAGCCCTGTCACACATGCAGCACTCAATAGAAAAATCCACCACCACCGTCAACAGTCCCTCAGGGGATAAACCCTTCAAAGGGTGGTAGTGGACCATCCCAATAAGGGAGGGACTAACAGGGGGGCCCCGAACATGAATTCTACCATGCAGTGATCTGACCAGATCAATCTTGAGATCAGTGATCTCAAGACCCAGTGAAACTAATAGATCCAAGGCATGGCAATTGCAGTGAGTCACAGAAGCACCCACTTATGTGAGGCCCAGTAATATCATCTGGAGGAAGTCATTCCCAAAATGCGAGAGTTTGTCGTCAATCCAGGCATTGAAGTCCCCCAGAATCAACTACCTGGACAGCTCCAACACCCTATCGGCAATGAAGTCTGTGACTTCCTGCAGAAATTCCCCCTCATGTCCTGGAGGGCAATAAACGAGGAGGACCCTGCAACCTGCACCTGGACCCCCATGCACAGCCATGCATTCAAACGACAAAGGAGACTCCACTGGGTGCACAGAGAAATTCAAGTCAGATCTAAAACAGATGGCCACACCCCCACCCCTACTTTCCCTCCCCGGGTAGTGCACCACAGAGTACCCTGGTGGGATAGATGCCTCCAAAACTGGACCTGCATCGTCCTCTAACCAGGTCTCCGTAATGCATGCCAGGGTCAACAGAAGAAATCGAGTCAGCCATAATCGCTGTCTTGCTTCTCATCGACCTGCCATTGCACAGCACCACCTGAAGGGGACCAATGGAGGCTGCCAGTCCCATGGCTGCCTGCCCACTCAGCCCGGTGGGAACCCTGGGAATGGGAACCAAACACGTCTGGCCTCTCTCAAGGTCCCATTTAACCCCTGAGTGCCTCCTGGACCTGACCACCTTGATGTTACTCATCCAAGCCACATCGCCCACATCCACCCCCTCGCAATTCTGACTTCTCTGCAGTGCCTCACTGCAGTTTCTGACATGGCAAGGTTGGTGACGGGGCGGAGGTCATCCAGCTGAGATGCCCAATATATGATGTGGCCACAGCTCATGCCCTGGCACATCTTATCAGATTTTCTGTCACACTACTAATTCTTAAAACTCCCTAATCCTCCACCCCACAATAAATAGTACCCCAACAACAATCCCTCCCCCATTCCCCCAACTCTCTATGTAATCACTCACACACTTTCACATCTATCTATCTATCTATCTATCTATCTATCTATCTATCTATCTATCTATCTATCTATCTATCTATCTATCTATCACATATACCTTTCAATTCACTCACACACTAGCTACCTACATACCTCCTTCCCAACATTAACTAAAATACAATAGTGGAGAATCCAAATGTGCACAGCAGAGGAGAATTATAAATTACTTCAAACTTCTCCAAGAAACTCTTGAGTCAAGAGTATATGGCCTACATGAAGCCAGTCTCAGTGCTCACACCACTGATAGGCTTATACACCACACCAGGTATATTGTGAAGACATTTTAATGGTGAAGAAAAAATGCTCTCCTAGAGCAGTTTTTAGATATTAAAATCACCAGTGGGAGTCCCGCTGCCAAACACAGTAGAATGTCTCCAGACAGGAATATGATCTTAATTTCCACAGCAGGAGCAGTCACCTCTTGCTATGTATTCTGCCAAACTTACAACTTGCAACTTTGGCTAAAGACTTAATCACCTCAGGAGCCCCTCTTTCTGCTGCAGTGCTACTCAAGTCAATGTCTCAGCTAAAAGTGAACTGCTCCACAGCAGAAACTCTCACCTCCCACTATGAAGTCCAGTAGCACTTAAATGATTTTATTCCAAGACTCCAATGAGTACTCACAACCTGGAGGGTCATCCTCGAGAGAAGCTGGCACCGCCACTCACTGCCAGCTATCTCACAGTCCACCAAGTTCCAGCTTAGTTCTTCCGTCAGCAATTTCTATGACAGTCCTCCCAGCAGCATCCAGGATGAACTCACTATACGGGTACTGGTTTCCCAGAGTCTGGACTGAGTTCAATCCACAGCCACCCTCTGTGCTGACAACTGTAAGTTTCTTCTTCCACAACAGATGGAATCAGATTTTAAAGCTTCTCCAGTTGTTTCTTTACCTGTCCTTTCCTCCAAGTGCCAGCATGTCTTCCAGCAGCTTCCAGCAGGCTCACCAACTAAGCCACTCCCGCTAAATCCTCCACACTCTTCCAGGATATCAGGTAGGCTTCACGCACCATAGGTGCATTCTCTGAAGCAGAAAAATGTTTAAATGTAAAACGCTCCTCTGCAGGACACTTAAGGTTTCTTCTGAAAATTAAAAAAGCTACCTCCTATATTAAATCACTATCCAACCCTAGCTACACTGGTTCCCTACACCTCACACCTGACTTTCATAACAACATTAAAATCACTATACTTGCAACTGCTTTGCCGGATAATAATGCCAAATTGTCATTGGAGCAAAATGCCTCACACACACCTGCGACCTTTACTCACAAACTAACCGGCTGCAACTTGAAAATCAAATTCATTACCAAATCTGTATGGTGGCAAAGAAAATCCAGTTGGGGATCACTCCCCTGGAGTCTGCACCCTTCTCCAAACAAAACCAGCTCTAGAATCACCAGGGGATCAAAGCCACAACTGTTTCACATCCCCTCGCTGCCACTTTGAAACTAAGGCCAATGATCATTCGCATAAAGGGCCCACCCCTGGTTTAATGGTCCAGCCTATGACACTGTCACCACCACTGGTCTTGGTGCCTTCAAATCCAGGCTCCGTAACACCCTTGTTGCCTCCAGCACCTGTGATTGCCTTGGCTAATTATCTGTCACCGAGCCTCCAGTGCTCACCTCTGCCAGGCCCCATGCCCACCGCACTTGCCCTCCTAGGGCCACTTTCCATTCCACACTTGCCATTAACAATGCCTCCTGGCTGCCTCGCATTCTTTCCAACCCCCACACTATCCCATCCACCTATCCTTCTCTTCCCCTTGCTCCTCTCTCACCCCTGCTACTGCCCTCTTCCTTCCTCCTCCCCCCATCCTCTCTTCATCACTTGTCTTCCTTTTGCAACATGTGTAAACCTTGTAACCTATGATATTGAACCTTTGTTATGACGTGGAACCTTTCTAAAAGAGCCCTGGGCTCAAAGGTAATTTCTAATCCTAGAACAAATAAATAAATACTATATATCCAGTTAGCAGTATTTAGCTAAATGATTCTCCAATAATTTAAGCTAAAATGTTTGTAGAAGGGAGCAGAAAAATAAACTTTTGCCTGTGCTCTATTAGAGGTCAGGGAGACGGCAGCCCAGCCTGGCAGTTATCTTGCTCCACTTCCTGTGAACTGTCTCCCTCCTTGTAGCATCACTGACTCAGTGTGTAAGGAAGCAGTCTTGAGAGATATCAATGGATCATTTCACTGTCGGACTGTTAGCTGCTGACATCCCCAGTCTATGTCTGGAACATTAAAGTCACCCACTAACACTATTTCTCGCGATCTTGCTGCTTTCCTTATCATCCTTTCCAGAGCTTCATTTATTTTGACCATTTGATCAGATGGCCTATATCTTACCCTGCATTTCTTTCCCCTCACTCCATCTCCTGAATCCACAGTGAATCCCTTTTTGGTATCTTACTGCCGGGATATAATCCCTTCCTTCCTGTGTTTGAGGGCCTATAAAATGTCTCTTTACACTTGCCTCTGTTTGGACCAGGGATACCTGCCAGAGGTAAACACAACTACTCTTGTTGTTTGTCTGTCTGTCTGTTTGTTGTTATTGATTATAAACTGGGGTCTGAAAATTCACTGTTTGATTGTTCAGCTGCTACTTTATGCTGTTGAGTAATTTTTGCATAACCACCACATAAAGTATTAGCCGACCACACATTTGAAAAACAAAGTAAAAATCACTCCATACAGAGTGCTTAGCATTCCAATACAGTCTCAAAAAGCCACACTACTTTTCTCCTGTTAACACCACACCATTCTGCAAAGTCAAAAGTCATTAGGGAAAAGTGAAAACCAAAAACAAATGTCAGATCTAAGCTGCAGTTTTGAACTTGGAGACGACCAAAAGTTAACCTGCTTGCCTTTTTAGTTATAATCACTCTCTTGGGGTGCTCAGCTCATTCATGTTGGGGCTGGCTGTCATAAGGGCATGGGAGGGTTTCTATTCAGCAACAATGAACTATTTTGTGTAGAGGCAAGCATATTTTATTAAAATCAACATAAAAAACAAACAAACAAAGCTTTTCCTTCACTTTTTTGTGTACTTGTCATGTTTCTTAATTGTATAATGGTAATAATCCACCACAGGGTGTGGGTTGGATGGGGACTTCCCATGCCTCGTGATGTTAGTCACTCGGTCTGCAGCCTTGTGACTGAACCACACCTGGTGTGGGTAAATCCCAGCCCAACCCACACCCTGTCATGGATTATTCCTTAATTAGATTGGTTAGTTTAGCAAGCATAAGAAAGGTCTGTTTTCACAAACAACCAGATCGTACAATACATTAAACAAATAAGAGAAACAATAAAATACAATACAACACAAATTACATCCGATCATCACATTAACATGCAACACAGCAAATATTATATTTGATCATTACATTGACATGACAATACTGATTTATACAAACCATTGAGATTTTTCCTGAATGTGGAAATAGAATTACACTGCATTGTAGATCATGAGAGTTTGTTATATAATTTAGTAGCCTAATAAGATACAGCTCTCTGACCCTGTAGTGCATTCCTAAAAGGGACCACGGATGAAAAAGGCTGAGCCTCAGTAGAACATGTGTCTTGAAATGTGGCTACTGTGGCTGGTCTCATCTCAATCTTCCCTACAGACACCATTTCAAAACATTTTCTCCACAACTTACTATTCTTATTTTGTTTTAAAAATAGCCTCTTTCTTCAATTGCTGTTCCCACTGCTGGCAGACTCTGTTTTAAAAACTGAACAAATATCCTTAGTAATGGTAAATGGAATGGTTTGAAATTCACATCATTTAGGAATGTAGTACAACTGGGTTCTCTTGAAGACAATTGCACTTTTTCCTGATGGTTCATTCCCCACCTTAAATTTGGTTTTAGCACCAGTGCAAGCTAAATACCAAAATGAGAAGCCTGACGAAATTCATTACTCATTTCTCAGTTCATTGTGTTCCAGTTCTAAGTACAGTGCCATTTGGTGCATATTGTAGTATATTTTACAAACCAAGAAGATCACAAAGGAAAAGGGAGGGGGGGCTGCTGTTTGCTAATGTACTTGGAATAATCTAATACCTACACCTAAATATGGGACTGATTTCAGCCTTTAGGGCAGGTGAGTTGATTTTCATTGGGTTTAAAATGGTCTGTAACAGTCTTTAATTATATTCGTAATCAAGCAATAATGACTGAGCAGATGGGAATTTCCTGGGGATTAATGATCGGATTGGGGCAGGGGACAGGTTGTTAATCCTAGGAAATGACTGTCTATGAAGTTGATTTTATGATTCTAAGTCTAATTGCAATAACAACCTTACTTTGCAGGTTTTTTTTATTAACTTTGTCCATTTTTACCCAAACTTTAGAGCAGGAAGTGTGGCGCGAGGATGTGTGACGTTGTAGATGATACATGCTACACAGCACATGGTCGATAGCTGGATCAGTCATTTCTTAAAGATTAATGACAGATCAGGTAGCCAGTCAGAATCTCTGTTAGTATCATGAGTATTCAGTAAAATACTGTATGTATATTATAAAATGCATGGGAGAATGAAAGCTGATTGTCTGAAGTCTTTGACTCATGATGATGCAGTATCCCAGTACAGTATCACAGGTCAAAACAGATTACCAAGATTAGCCATTTTCAAACACTTTGAGTCATTTTAAAATCACAGTAACACATTCCAGGGTGTGGTATATCATGGGATATCATCACTTCTTGTGTGGTTGAAGGCACTTGCCATTGCCTCATGCCTCAGGGTGCACCCAGGACATCCTGATATCTCATGATATACCACACCCTGCTGTGTATTACTGCTTAATTATTTGTATTAAGAACTTATAAAACTTTGTTGCTGCTGACTTCTGACATCATGAAAGTATGATGCCACAACCCAAAATATTGTCAGACTCAGTAAGAAATGTGTTACCCTGCTTTTACTCTGAGTGTCCCCTCCCCCCCCGGTCCCCCACTTGATGATGGGGTCACAACAGCAGGACCCTTCCTCTGGTCCCGAGGGTAGGTGAGAGGGTGCCTTCTGCCTGATGCCAATGGTACTCTTTCAACAAGCAGCAGGGAGTGTGTGAATTAAACAATAAGGCATGAGAGGGCATGCATTATACAGAGAATAATGGCTATGCAACTGTGTGTTATGTTTTTTTTTACACACCCGAGGTGTGTGGTGATCCATAAACCTCGAGAGCGAAGTTTGAGAGGTTCATGAGGTCATCACACACTGAGGGTGTGTAAAAGAAAAACATAACACAGTCTCATAGCCTTTATTTTTTATAATTACTGGTACAGGGAGTTTTTTTCCTTCAACACTTGAGTGATGCCAAAATTAGTGGAGCCCATCTGTCAGAGAGAGAGAGACAGACACACACACACACACACACAGACACACACACACACACACACTGTCTGTCTCTCCCTCTCCAGTAGAGACATTCTTTTTTTTTTCTTTTTCTTCTTTTTTTTTTTTACGCTGTGGAACCACAATGGCAAAAGTACTCAGCCACAGCGCGTTCCCGATCACATTCACTGTCTTCCCAACTGTTTCCAAAAGCCCCGAATGAAGCGTACGGACAGTAGGATCAACCAGATAGATTTTTTATCTTGTAAAGGCAGGATCAATCAGATAAATATTGAAAAATATTAACAAATTACCTGCGATTGGAGTGTGAGGCAAATGATCAATGTGGGTCCTCCATAATGGAAAAAAAATGGGGACTCCATGTTAGTTGAGGTGTTCAGCATGCCCACACACCATGTAACAGCCAGTGAGGTGGTGCACTACAAATGACTGACACAAAATGCCATAATAACTGGTTCTCCCAGTTATTACAGCATTTGAAACACAAATCTAATCCATGTATTAAGGGGGTCACCAGTAATTATTTAAGTAATAAGCCATGAGGGGGTGTGGGTTATCGGGGGATTTATCACGGCTGAAGTGGTTTGCCCATGAGGCACAGATGAGTGGGTAAATCCGCGCCAGCCATGGTAAATTCCCCGATAACCCAGATCCCCTGAGTGGCTTATTGCGATTATACCAAGTACTACTTTTTTTATTATTTTAAAAAAAGCAGTACTTGGTATAATGCTTAATAAGCCACTCAGTATTAAAGCAGTGTTTTTATTTTGTTTTGTTTCCCTGATGTACGGAGCTGCTGTTTTATGGTCTCCGCTTAGTGAGGAAACAAGATGGCAGTATCAGTTCTGTGATATCAGTGTCGGATTGTTTTTTTTTAAAGATGCAGTTGGCTGGCACCTTTTGTGGTGATTATCAGAGGATTTACAATGGAGGTAAGGTGCCAGCCTGCCGTTCTCATTGGTTGGTGTCCGAGGTCCATGGTACAATAATTGATAATGTACTAGTTAGCAAGGAAAGAGCTGCTTGACTGTGTGTAGCGGTTAATAAAACAGTGAAAGTGCGCATGAATGAGCGTGAATGCCATAATAACCGGCCAGTTATTTTGGCAGATAATAACTGGCCATCACCACTGAAAAAATTGATGACCAGTTATTATTAGGTAGTAATGTGACTGTTGTGTAACTAAAGTACACGGACAAAGGTCAAGCACTCTGTCTTCACGAGACAATAACATTATTGCATAGGATAGTGACCCAGCTAGCACATTATAATTCTTATTCTTCATGTATTTACTGCTGTGAGTACAAACCAGTCAGAATGCTAGTACCACTACTCTCATTTTATTGACAATTAAATGACTGTTCTGAGCACTGAGCAGTCATTTTGTTGACAAAAAAAAGATTGTTGTGAGTTTTCTTACTTTGCTAAGGAATGAAGAGTTTGTAACCCTAGCTTCTGACTGGAGAAGAGGGTCCACAGTATAATGTGAGATAACAGTACGCCTTGAGAAGTAAGGTATGAGGCAAACTGAGAAGTGCTGTTTTTCCATAGTTACACACATCATGGAGTGCCTTATTGCACTTATAAAATGGTTCCACTAATTTTTATTTTAAAAACTGAGTAATGAGGTTCAGAACATTAAGCATTTCTGATCTGGCAGTTGTGCTGGAATAAAGTATGGTCATGAGGTCACATCTGACGAATCACAGGTCTTGGTTTTTCTTACCCTTTTTATGTTTGCTTGCGTGCATGTGCAAAAAACATTATGCGGCAGCTTAGGAGAGAAGAGGGTTGTGGAGGTGCGGCAGTGTGGTGGCCAATGCCAGCACTGCATTTGTGGGTTTGGTGGTGTGCACCCAATGCAGGCTCAGTGTCCTGATGATACCGGTTCTGCAGAAGTGCCACCAACTTGAAATGATTTGGCTGCTGCAATGAGGGGCTGCCTCGTCATTGCAGTGTCAGCAATTCCGCTGCAATGAGGGAGCGACTTGTCATTGCAGGGCGGTACCTAGCCTGGTGTAACAGTACCAGGAACATGGTGGCTCTATGCAGCCACCTCAGAGCCGACGGGGGTGCCCAATCCCCATGTCGGCATGCCCCCGACCCCCTTCATTTGCTGACGGGGAGCCCAGTCCCTGTCGGCATAATGTCCCCACCCCCAAGTTTCTGTTGTGTGCTGAGGGGTGCCCAATCCCCGTCAGCATCATGCACCCCCCCAGCGGACTTTCTTTGCCGATGGGGGCCCAATCCCCATCAGCTTCATTCCCCCCTTTCCCAGTTCAATCTGCTGACAGGGGAGCCCACTCCCCATTGGCATAATGTTCCCACCCCAATTTCTGCTGTGTGCCGGGGTGCCCAATCCCCCTCAGCATCATGCACCCCCCCATCTGTGCCGACAGGGGGCCCAATCCCCATCAGCTTCAGTCCCCCTCTCTACAAATGCAGGTGGCACATTGGGAGACCACCCCAGTGTACCAAACAACACCTGCGAAAGAAGAAAACCGACGCACGTTGTCTTTTTTTTTTTACCTGTAAAACAAGAAAACGTTCCCTCGTGGTCTCTCCTGCCCCTTCCCCCAACCCACGCCCACCATCTGTGCACCCTGCCTCCCCACATCCCCGTCTCACCCCACATTTACCTACGTAGCCCAGCGTGATGATCTTTGGTGGACTGGGAACACATCTGCACTCTTCAAAGCCGACCGTGAACTGAAGAAATGCCAGTAAGCTGTATAATGGCATAAAGAGGGTTTTTTCAACTTTGGTGCATATCTCAGGCATCTATGGCAATGTTTGCACCAAATTTTCAACATGGGGTTACTGGGACCCCCCTCATGAATTCAGTCACTGTCATGGCGTTATTCGGTCGCGAAAGGTGATTTTCCGGTCAGTGCGTGGAATCATCTTTTGGGACTGATTAATGAAATGACAGTGCCACTGTTCATGAGGTGGGCTCTCTAAAAGCCTATGTTGCAAATTTGGTGAAAAAATTCCAAACAATGACTGTTTTACGAGAATGCATTGCGCAGTTTCCATGCAGGCTCATAACTTCGTGAATTTAGAATATTTTCACTCCAGATTTTCAACATTGGCATTTTTCCACACCTCCTTATGAACAGTATAGCTGTCATTTTACATATCCTGGCCAAAATGTGTTTTCGCACTTCCAGGGCAGAATAGCACAGTCACTGGAGGAAATCAGTTTCAGGGACAGATTAATAAAATGACAGTGACACTGTTCATGAGCAGAGGTCCTAAAATGCCTATGTTGAAAATTTGGTGACAAAAGTCCATAAAATTACTGTGTTGCAAGCACGCGTTGCTCAGCTTCCTTGCACCCTTGTAGCTTCGAAATTTGCAATATTTTCATGCCAGATTTTCAACACTGGCATTTTTTCACACCTCCTTATGAATAGTACAGCTGTCATTTTTCACATCCTGGCTGAAATGTGTTTTCACACTTCCAGTGCAGAATAGCGCAGTTGCAGAGGGAAGTCAGTGTTTGGGACAGATTAACAACAAGCGAGTGAGAGAGAGAGGGAGTGAGCAATCTCAACGGAGCACTGTCGGGACTGCTGCAGATTTCTTTGTGGGCAGAAAAGGTGCCAATGCAGGCAGGAGACCAGTACAAAAGGGCAGCCTACAGCGCCATGAGAAACAGAACGAGCGAGTGAGAGAGAGGGAGTGAGCAAACTCAATGGAGCTCTGTCGGGACTGCTGTGGATTTCTTTGTGGGCAGAAAAAGGCACCAATGCAGGCAGGAGCCCAATATAAAAGAGCAGCCTACAGCGCCGGAAGAAACAGAATGAACGAGTGAGAGAAGGGGAGTGCGCACACTTAACGGAGCTCTGTTGGGACTGCTGCAGATTTCTTTGTGGGCAGAAAAAGGCACCAGTGCAGACAGGAGCCCTGTACAAAAGGGCAGCTTGCAGTGCTGGGAGAAACAGAATGAGCGAGTGAAAGAAGGGGAGTGAGCGAGCTGCACAGAACTCTGTCGGGACTGCTGTGGATTTCTTTGTGGGCAGAAAAAGGCACCAATGCAGGTAGGAGCCCAATACAAAAGGGCAGCCTGCAGCACCAGGAAAAACAGAATGAGCAAGTGAGAGAGGGGGAGTGAGTGAGCTCAACGGAGCTCTGTTGGGACCGCTGCGGTTTCTTTGCGGGCGGAAAAAGGCGCCAATGCAGGCAGGAGCCCAGTACAAAAGGGCAGCCTGCAGTGCTGGGAGAAACAGAATGAGTGAGTGAAAGAAGGGGAGTGAGCGAGCTCAATGGAACTCTGTCAGAACTGCTGTGGATTTCTTTGTGGGCAGAAAAAGGTGCCAATGCAGGCAGGAGCCCAGTATAAAAGGGCAACCTGCAACGCCGGGAGAAACAGAACGAGTGAGTGAGAAAGGGGGAGTGAGCAAGCTCAACAGAGCTCTGTCAGGACTGCTGCAGATTTCTTTGTGGCAGAAAAAGGCACCAATGCAGGTAGGAGTCCGGTACAAAAGGGCAGCCTGCAGCGCCGGGAGACACAGAACAAGCGAGTGGGAGAGGGGGAGTGAGCGAGCTCAACGGAGCTCTGTCGGGACTTTAGAGTTGCCCACCCACCTGCCCAGGGTTCTGTGTGGTCCTATATTACAGCAGGGTCTCTGGAGTGGAAACAAATAAATGATTGTATACTTTTACAATTGCTGTAATAATACAGATTTAGTTGTTCTGTTTATTTCTCTAACTGAGCTAAGTACTGAGCTATACTGTTAGGATTGCTGTAATAATACATATTTATTTGTTCTTTTTATTTGTCTAACTGGGCTGAGTAATACTTGGAGTGCAGTACAATTTCTAACTGGGCTAAGTGAAACTATGAGAGCTGAGAACAAAAAGTATGGTAGCTGAGGGGTGAAAACAGATAAGAAGGCTTTAGGATTGCTACAGTAATACAGCATCTAACAGATGAGATTTGATACTGAATTAACCTGGTCAGCAAGGGGGCAGTAGGGGGACTAGTGTGGGGGGAACCAGGAATTTGAGTTAATAGGGCCCGAACAGTTGTAGTAGGGTACAGAAACCGGGAGTAAGAGCCCGTAACATAAGATGAGGGCCAAAATGAGGCAGGTGCCGCGTGTCAATAGGGCGGGCATCTTTAGAAGGGTGGTGGGGTGTACAGGGTGTAGGTCCGCCATGATCTTGGACTGGGCTTGGAGGATGGGGGGTGTATGCTCTGTAGACAACTGGTTAGTTTGAGGGAGGAACTGTGGAAGTTAGGGAGAAGTCTAAGTGGCAGGACAGATGAGTATGGTAGCCATCCTGGCTGGGGGAGAATAGGGGACGGCAAGGGGGGATGGGGAAGAACAACTAGGGACTGAAACCGACCCCAGTATCAGGGAGGAAGAGACCATGAGGAGTACCAGGGATAGAGCAGATGGCTGCGGGTAGGGAGGGACCAGGGTGGGACATGGGGGACACGGAGGAACAAGTAGGAGGGGAACCAATAGGGGAAGAGATGAGGAGGGGTATCAACTAGGAATAGATTCGAGCCTCTGCTATGGGGGGGAAGCAGGAACATACGGAAGGGGAGAGGACAAGCGGGGCATGAGAAGGATGGCGACAGGTAGGGGAAGAGATAGCGAGGACAAAAGGGTAGAAGGGGAGCTAGTAAGGAAGGAGGGGGGACTGGAAGAGAGAAGGCTATGGGGTGTGGAAGGATTGGAGGAGCATCACTGTCAGGGTCGAAGGGAAAGGGGGCTCTAAATCGACAACAATGGTGATAGGAGAGGGGTTGGAAATTAGCAGGGGAGGAGGGGAAGTCAACATGGGAAGCCCAGTAGAAAGTAGTCAGGCTGGGAATGGGTTCAAGGGAGATGGGAGGAATAAAGCAGAGAAAAGGGGTGAGGCAGAAGTAGGGAGTGCAGATACAGAAGTCACAGAGGGTGCAGTTGGCGGGGGTAAGGGGCAGGGAAGAACAAATACTGGGGTGGTGGAAGGGGCATTAGAAGGGAAAGGGGGTAAGGGATGGGGGGTACTTGTCCTGGGGGATTCTGTACTGAAAGGGGTGAGATGGGGCAGAAGGGGGGAAAGGCACAGCCATATTTGGGTTGAAGCTAACCCTGGATTGACTACAGGAGGGGCAGGCACTGCTCAAATGTGCAGTGAGGGGGAGGAAGAAATCTCATTTACTGTTGCATGTGGGTACAAACAACTTGGTGGGGAAGACTGTGGAAGTAATGAGGGGGAGGTTCTAGGAGTTGGGCAGGCAGTGTGAGAGCATGGGGGAGTTAGTAGCATTCTCGGAGGTACTCCCAGTACCATGTGTAAACATGGGGAGGAAGGGTAGGATCAAGGAGTTCAATGAGTGGCTGAGGGATTGGTGCCACTCCAAAAATTATGGGTTAGTGACTAACTGGGGTAGGGTCTGGGGGAATAATGACTTGTACATGGCGGACAGGCTACACTTGAGCAGGGAGGGAAGGGGACGGGAGTGTTAAAGATGGGATTAGAGGGGTATATCTCTTCTAAGGTGGATTTAAACTAGTGGGGGGGTGGCCAAAAGACTGAGGTTGGTAGAAAGGTCCAGACAGGGGAGCCTAATGAGCTCACCCCCCTAGATATAGGTAAAGGCAGAGGCATAGTAACTCTGGGAGGGGGAGGCAAAGTGGTTTGAGTGTAATACAGAAGGCATCACCACCTGCTAAGAATAACGAGGAGAAAGGGTGCGGACTACCAGGAGGAGGGACACAGGCCAAGGAGAAGAGTGAGGAGAAGGAGGGGTATGGGTGGAAGGTGGTCTCTCTCAACGCAAGAAGCCTGGGGAACAAAATTGCAAAGCTTCAGGTGCTCCTTTTAGAGGAGAAGGTGGACACTGCTGCAGTGACAGAGACTTGGGCCACAGAGTACCATGATTGGGACTAGGCAATCCCAGGATACAGGATATACAGCAGGGACCAGGGGGTTGAGGGGGTTGCACTCTATGCGAAGGAAGGGATTAAATGCATAACGGACGAGGGAGAAGAGGAGAGGACAGAGGTGATTTGGGTGCAACTTCTGGATTCCAAGGGCAGAAAGCTGAAGCTGGGAATGGTGTACAGACCACCAGCTCAATCCGGGGAACTGGATGGGGAGTTGGCAGAGCAGATAAGGAGGGTCTGTAGAAGGGGATGTGGTGATAGTAGGGGATTTTAACCTACCAGGGGTTGACTGGAGCAGCCCGACCACTAGCAGTACCAGGGAGCAGGTGCTCGTTGATGCATTCCAGGATGGCCTACTGATGCAATTGGTAAGTGGGCCTACAACGCTTGGTAGCACTCTGGACCTAGTACTGGCAAATGGGGAGGTGGTGAGAAAGGTAAGGGTGGAGGACTCACTAGCGGTAGCGACCACCAAACAGTGTGGCTTGTTCTCGCACTGGACAGGGAGACAGGAGGCACAGGCACTAAGGTGGTGGACTTTAGTAGGGTGGACTTTGGGAGGATGGGAGCAATACTGTAAGGGGAGACTCCAGGATATCCGAGGATGGATGCAGAACAAAAGTGGGGAGTCATAAAGACTGGGCTAACAGAGGCCACAGTAGCTTGCACCAGGGCCAGGAGTAAGAAGAGCCGAGCCTAGAAACCATGAAGTCCTGCAAGGGGTAAGGGCATAGGGAGCTGCATACTGCAAGTGCAAGAGAACAGGGAAGGGAAAGGATAAGGAGGCTTGCGGAAGTTGGTCAAGGGAGGTGGCCAGGAGGGTGAAAAAAGCTAAGGCCTCTAGGGAATTAAGGTTAGCACAGGGCATAAAGGGAGGGGAAAAGGACTTTTTAAGGTATGTCAAGGAAAAGAGGAAGTGCGAGGAACATATTGTGAGGATAAAGTGGGGAGCGGATTGGGTGGAAAAGGCGGAGGAGCAAGCAGAAATTCTAAATGAGTACTTCTGCTCCGTTTTCACTAAGGAGAGGGATGGTCCACTACCAGCATGGGCGGGGGTGGGGAAAGGGGGGAGGAGGTGGCAGGCAAAGTGATCACAGGGACTAGGGTGCTAGAGGGGCTGAGTGCAGTAAGGGTGGACAAGGCACTAGGTCCCAATGGCATCCACCCCAGGGTGCTGAGGGAGATGGTGGAGCTGTTGGCTGAGCCACTGGCAGATCTGTTCAACACCTCCCTGGAAACAGGCTGTGTGCCCCAGGAGTGGAGGGTGGCCCATGTGGTGCCCATACACAAGAGTGGGCCAAGGGAGGAGCCAGGAAATTATTGGACAGTCAGTCTCACATCCATAGTGGGTAAGCTTATGGAGGAGATACTGAAGCAGAGGCTGGTAGCATTCCTAGAGAGTAATGGCCTCCAAGATGGGCGGCAACATGGGTTCATCTCAGGGAGGTCTTCTCAAACCAGCCCAATAGAGTATTATGACTAGGTGACAAGGGAGTTGGACAGGGGCCATGCGGTATATGTCCTGTACTTGGACTTCAGTAAGGCCTTTGATACAGTTCCTCATGAGAGACTGGGGGGAAGGAGACGGCAGTGGGGGTGGGAAAAAAGCTGACTAAATGGATAGAGACTTGGATACAGGGGAGGGTTCGGGGGGGTGGTGGTGGTGGGGGAGCTCTCGGCACCTAGAACAGTGACAAGCAGGGTGCTGCAGGGGTCAGTGTTGGACCCGGTGCTATTTGGGCTCTTTATCTCCAATATAGCACATGGAGTGGGGAACAGGGTTAGTCTGTTCGCAGATGATACCAAATTGGGGGCAGTGGTGGACAAAGAGGACAGATGAGAAAAACTGCAGGGAAACCTAACCAAAGTAGAGACATGGTCGGTGGAGTGGCAGCTAGGATTCAAAGCAAACAAGTGTAAGGTTATGCACTTCAGGCCTAAGAATCAGAAGAGGGACTATTGGTTGGGGGGGTGAGGTTGGGGATCACAGAGGAGGAGAAGGACCTAGGGGTGTTGGTAACTGGGAGCATGAACAACTCAGCCCAGTGTAGGAGAGCAGCAGTGAAGGCAAACAGGATGCTGGGGTGCATCGCAAGGGGGTTCTCATCCAGACACAGGGATGTGATCCTATCTCTCTATAGATCATTGGTCAGACCGCACCTGGAGTACTGTGTGCAATACTGGAGGCGATACCTGAGGAGAGATATAAAGTTACTGGAGGGGGTGCAAAGGAGGGCAACAAAAATGTTAAAGGGGATGGAAGAAATGGAATATGAAGTTAGGCTGAAGAAGCTGAACATGTACACACTGGAGGAGAGGAGGGATGGAGGGATATGATTGAAGTGTTTAAATACCTGATAGGGTAAATAAACCTAACACTGAGGGGTGTTTAAACTGAGGAGTGGAAGAGAGACGACGGCGCAGGGACTGAGGTTGGAAGGGGGACATTTCTAGAGGGAAATGAAGAGGCACTTCTTCACTGAGAGGGTGGTGTCTAGTTGGAATGTGCTGCCAGAGGGTGTGGTAACATGTAGGACAGTCAATAACTTTAAGAAGGACTGGGATAATGCAAGAGAAAGAGTCAGGGGGGCAGAGGCAGGGGCTGGGACAAGTGGGGGAGGAACTGAGGGGGAGGAGGCTGGGGCAGCTGCAATCTAGGTGCTAGCTGCACACTCGGGCAGATTTAGATAGACCAAAATTGGTCTGGTCTGCTGAAAGATTCGTATGTTCGTATGTATGTTCATACGTAAACTCACAGTGACTCTGTTCATGAGCAGAGGTCCTAAAATGTCTATGTTGAAAATTTGGTGACAAACGTCCATAAAATAACTGTGTTACAAGCGTGCATTGTGCAGTTTCCACACACCCTCATAACTTCACAAATTTGTAGTACTTTCACTCCAGATTTCCAACATTGGCATTTTTTCAGACCTCCTTATGAACAGTACAGCTGTCATTTTTTTTACATCCTGCTCGAAATTTGCGTTTACACATCTGGCACAGAATAATGCGGTTGCTGTGGGAAATCAATGTTCGCACAGATTAAGAAAATCATACTGACAGTGTTCATGAGCAGAGGTCACAAAATGCCTATGTTAAAATTTGGCGAAATAATTCCACTAAATGACTGTGTTACGCGCATGCATTGCGCAGTTTCCACGTACGCTCAGAAGTTCTTAGCATTTTAATATTTTCACTATCGATTTTCAACATTGCTATCTCTTCACACCTCCCTACGAATGGTGCAGCTGTCATTCTTCACAACCTGCCCGATCTGTGTTTTCTTACATCTGGCGCACAATGGCACGGTCGCTGTGGGAACTCAAAGTTCAGGACACATTGACAAACTCACAATGCCACTGTTCATGAGAAGAGGTCCCAAATGCTTTCATGAGGTAGGGGTCACAAAAAGCCCATGTTGAAAATTTTTAGTGCAAATACCAACAAACACCCAGGGCATTAGGGTTTCTAACCATAACGTCCCACCCTGTACAGACTGACAGGCATCAGGGGTGTGCCTCTGGCTAGCCGACTGTAATGCTCATGCCATTCCACCCTCCCCCAACCCTGCAGCCAGTGACAGGCATCGAGGTGTGCCTTGGACTCTTCATCCCCAGAGTTCACCCCATTCTCCTATATTGCACCCATTTCAGCGTATGTCCTTATGGAGTGGAGTGACTAAAAAGCCGAACACACCAAGGCACATCTCAACACTTGTCGGTGTCTGCAGGATAGGGTAAGGTGAAATGGCATGAATGTTATGGGCGACAACCCAAACGCATACTCCAATGCCTGTCCATCTCTGCAGGTTGGAGGTGGGGATGGCATGAAGTTCAATACTTCTCTGCCATTCCTACTCTGCATCTGTCTAATTCCTGCATTTCCAATGCTAATACCAGCAAGCAAACATTCAGCATTGACAAATGCTTGTTTAATGCTAGACAGTATGTATCTCGCTCAGCGGCAGCTGAGCATCTCACTTACTGTATGCAATGTGATCAACCCCCAGCTAGCCTCAGTGTGGAATTCCTGGGCAAGCACATGAACCTCAGCCTCTCAAAATCCAATGCAGTACACTATTGCCACAACATAGGGCCAGTCCAACATGAAGTTTTTAATGTAGAAATTAATTGTTGGTCTCCATCATAAACAAAGGTGAAACAGATAATCATTTCTTTTACTTAGCTTGTCATACAAAACATGAAAACTCCTTGCCATAATGGTCCACACAGCAAACAAGATTTATAGTGTATCGTTGAAAAACGTGGTTCTGTATGGAAATCCACACTCTCAATATCCTTCTTTTTTTTCTTTTTCCCCTCAGGTCACAGATGGGCCCTTCAGCTCCTGATTACCTCTCCTATCATCTACTACCTCCCTCGGGACTCACCTGCTAGAGAATTCCAAAGGGATTACACCCTGTTGCAGGGTCATCCTCTCTGCCTTGGAAACACATCCAGATGGTCAGCCAGGAACCTCAAGTGGTAAAGTGGGGAAGAACAGGCAAGCGAGGCTTCATATTCCTCCTCTCACTTTTCCATGTTCCGTTCCCATCCCTGACTGGCAGCGTGCAACAATGCTGGGCATGCATGTGCATGGAGGTGCACACGTACTACAGCATCAACTGCCTGCTGTCCACTAGTGAGTCCCTCCTGCTGTCCTGCCACCACACCTCCACATGGTGGCAGTGTTGGAGCAGTGTGGCTGATCCCACATCCCCGGGAGAGGAAAGCAGTCAAATGGATGCACAGTCCTGTCCCTCCGCGGCTGACCCCCTGTGACTGGAGTCCATTCCCATACCCAGGTCACCAGTGTGGTGGGAGTGGTGGCATCCAGCATCTCAACCTTCTGCACCACTGGGTCAGCTTCACTCTCGATATCTTTGGGCTGGCAGTATAGCCTAGAGATTAGAGGAACGAGGTGTGAATGAGCTTGATACATCCAGCAGACCAGACCTGAGTTTGATCCTCACAACTTCCACTTGCATACTGTGCGACTCTGAGCAAGTCACTTAACCGCCCAGTGCTCCCAGGTCGCCCCTGAAAACAGGCACTTGTGCCTAGTGGGCCTTACCCGGTTACCAAAGACTAAAATAAAATTAAAAAATAAAAATATCCCTGTAGTATATAAGGGAAAAGTTGTTGTGCATGGATTTCCATACACAACATCTCAAACATTCTAATTTACTCATTTACCTTGTGGCAACTGCCTTGGCTCACGCCGCTTTTCCACTAGCTGCTGACTAGTACACAGCACTATACTAATTAACTTCAAATCAGGTTTTTTTTTTTGTTTTTGCTTCAGGTGTCCTTTTTTATTTAACTAATAAGGTTTTTTTTCTTTCTTAGAGAGAAAGATGCGGCTCTTTTATTAGTTAGAGTGAAGGAAAGAGTGATGCAGCACTTTTCTACAGGATGGGAGAGAGTGATGCAGCTGAGTGAGAGAAACCACGTCTCTAGGCAGTGGGAGAGAGAAAGAGAGAGAGAGAGCAATGTGCAGTTTGGTACGAGTGATAGTGATACTGTGTACTGCCATATCTCCAATAGTGAGAGACCCCAAGCAAGTCAAAGAGCACAAGAGGTACTAAAGTAGGTAAAAAAATATACCAAAATATTCTTTTAAAATATTCTGAATTTTGAGTGCCAAGTAATCAATAGTTAACAATATTCTGTGATAGCTGACAATATTTTTGTTGAGGTGTTTTAGTTAACAGAGGAAGAGGCAGAGCATGGCGGGAAGGGTATGATTGTGAAAATGCTTATTTTCTAAAAAAATATACACTACACAAAACATCGTATGGGTGCTATACACAACAAGACCAAGTTCCTATCTCCAAAGACGGAGTTCCCATCTCGTGGTTGAGATGACAGCATGGATGTCTCGAGCTTTGCTGTTGAGGCCCATCTGCTGTCAGTTCATCCCCTGGATCGGAACATAACCTTGTTGTTCATGGGAACCTATATACTGTTCTGTACATCTCATAAGAAAATCATATGTTCATTGTAATGACCACAAAGGGTGATGAAAACTAGACTTATTGATTTTTTTTAGAACGTATAACACACATTTATAAAGAAGAATGTGACTTTCGTTCTCTGTAATGCAGAGACTTTATCACAACTACAGTAGCTGCAAAAACCTCTCTGACAGAGATTTTTTATCTGAAACACTGAAAGATATTACAGCCTCATCTAAGTTAAATATTTACAATCTAGCTATGATGACATTGCATTTTCTGTATAACAACAATAGTTTAAATATGTTTCTATTTTAATTTTAAGATGTGTAAAATGTACAAGTTTAGCATGAATGCTAAACAGAACTGAGAATTCTGATGTGCTGTGGAAACATATGTGCTAAATAGGAATGATGATGTGATTGCACTATAGAGACTCATGAAGCAATTGTAATGCAGAGTGCATGAAACTCCCTCATGGTCTATGTAGCACAATAAACACACTACTCATGGTGTAATGTATTTATCATTCAGCAGTGGAAAACATTACAAATTGATTAGTAAATATGATTCAGATAATCATTGCACATAAATGGATAAAACTGATACAACAAATGATTAGCAGTATTCCAGGTTTACATAGCAATTACTGCTCTAATCTTAATTATCTCAGCATATTCTAACATGGTTTATACATAGAATGATGACTAACTGTGAATTACAAAACTGTAATTCAATCTAGGGGTTCTGGTGACATCAAAAATCATAATTTCAAAACTCTAGTGGTCTATACTGCCACCAAAATCTTGAATTTGAATTAGAGCCCTATTACATCTTTTACTTTGTTATACTACACAGCTAATCTGATCCACAATGTAGACCCTGCTCATAAGCAGATGCCAAAGCCCCATGATACAAGTGTTGCACTCAACTCACTGTAGCACTGATTCTTGACCTACTGTAGATGTTATCATTCATCAGCACAGCCATGGCCCTCTTCATGCCCAGAGGACGAGAATGACAGGAGCAGAGTCAGGTGAGGTAGGGCTAAGATAAATATAGATAAAATCTTTATTTTTATACAGGTAAGCATGTTGTTAGGGAACAAACTTCCCTGTTTACAAAACAGTCTTGTATAAAGGCAATTCAGTTTAATTAAAATACATACTACATTATAAAACACATTACAAAGTAGACATCACAGTATACAATTTGCTTAAAATACAAACATCAAAGAAACAGCATCTACTACACTTAGCAAGTACATGCATTTGAGAAGCAACTTTCCAATGCAGTAGCAAAAATGATGGAAGATGAAGCAGTACGTACAGAAAATGGCAGTTTGTTCCAATATACAGCAGTCTGAAATTGCAATTTTTTTTCTCCAAATTTTATATTGCACCTATCGGGGGTGATTTTATTTATGTGTACAGATCTACCCAGTTCACAAACTAGGTGCTCTTTTTTATGAAATACTGTATGGGTAATGCAATGGTTAGTATTATGTAACAAGCTTTTATGTAAAAGTTTCAACCAGGATTTTGCACATCTTGTAGCCAAGGGTCTGCTAGTTCAAGCTAATTAACAATACACAATGATGAGTACTAAAATTGCAACCAGTGCATACCGGGCCAGTTTAAAACATAATTTATCTAATTTATCCAACAATCTCTTATTAGCAGTTTGGTATACCAGGTTGCCATATTCAAGGGAGGGAAAAATTAGATGTTCAGCTATGGTTTTCCTGGCTGTTTTTTTTTTAAGATACTTAGTGGTGCACCTTAAAGCTTCAAATTTCTCATTTACATTGCTAGCAAGTGAAGGTATATGGCCTGTAAATGATAAATCTCAATCAAAAATCACACCCATGTAATGGTATTCACAAACCTGTTCAATTAATTCACCTGCACCAGTGTATATATGCAGCTCGTGTTTTTCCTTAGATCTTAACTGGATCAGCTTAGTTTTCCTAACATTCATTAATAGCCTTGACATGGTGAAACACTTCCACACATTAAAGAAATCTGTCTGTAATTTGCTCTTAAGATACAATAAATCCCTTCCTGTGGTAATCAAAGCTGTGTCATCTGCGTACAGTGTTATAGATGCAAACTGTACTACCCAAGGAAGATTATTATTATTTTTAAAAAGCAAGAATAGGAGGGGTCCCATGATAGACCCTTGAGGCACCCCTCAAATTACTTCTTTCTTTGATGAAAGAGCCTGGGAGACTGACACCCTCTGGGAACAATTTGACAATTAAGACCTATTCCAGTCCCAAGGACTATCACTTACCCCAGAGCCTTTATTCTGTCAAGTAGCAGGGAGTGGTCCACCTAGTAAAATGCCTTGAACAAATCTATAAAAATGATTGCTGTTTCAAGCCTGGAATCCAAGGAGGAGGACACTAAATCATTAAATTCTAACAAAACCATAGTAGAAGTGTGCCCCCTCCTGAAACCAGACTGGAAAAGTGTAAAAAGGTCATATATTTCAAAGTATTCAGACAATTGCTGGTAAACATGCTTTTTCAGACATTTAGATAACACAAATGCTATTGGTTGATAGTTCCCTGGATTGGGAACTACCTTGCTTTGTTTCCAGCTTGAAGGAAACTATCCTACACTTAAGCACTAGTTAAAAATCAAAGTAATATTAGGGGCTATATATGTCAGCTGCCATTTTTTTTTTAATTATTTATTTAGGTGCCCTGTGCCAACCACCCCCCTTCTACCGGTCCCCTCAGCCCTGTCACTCTGACGTTCACCAGGACTCACCTCAGTGGCACAGAGGTGCCCAGCTGGCTGGGTGCGGAGCCTGTGGGGGACTGGCATCATCTTGCCAGTTAGCACCATTTTCCACCTGTTTTTCCCATCCCCAGTCACAGCTGTGCAAGCGTGTGGGGAGGCACATGCATGCCGCAGACCTGCAACTCCCTCCCAGTGCATGCTGCATCCCAACCTGAAGCATCACCGGACCTCCACCCGGTAGCAGCCGTGCGGCATGAGCAACAGGGAGCCTCCTGAGAGAGGAGAGTTGTCTCCCAGCTGCTCAATCCAGCTCCCACCCTCCCCCATCTGCCGACCCCTGATGACCCTGGCTCGTTCCTGAACCCGGGTCACCAGCGTAGAGCTGCCAATTCTAAAAATTTACATTCAGTTCTATCAGGCCCAGAAGATTTATATACATTGATACCCTGTAGGTTTTTATGAACCTCTAGAGTATTCAATGCCCTAAACTGAAAAGGAGGAAGCTTGAAGTCTTTATCAGTTTTTTGTCATCTGGACTTCCAAAGGGATAATTTGTTGCCAGGCCTGGCAAGTTGACAAAATAAGTATTGAGGATGTTAGAAATTGCATAGGGGTCATTAATCAGTTTGCCTTCCTACATCAATTGCAGAGACTTTTCTGGATTTACACTACCTAGACTGGTTAACTTATTAACAACTTGCCAGAACTTATGGGACTCTTTGTTATTATCCAGCTTATGTTTATAAAATTTCACTTTAGCTTTCTTTATCTGTTCCTTATACTCATTACATTTTTGCCTGAAAATTTTCAAGTTCCTCCGGTTTTTTTTTGTTTTTTTTTTGCCAATGGCAAAAGTCTGCTTTTTATCCTAATCATTTTCAAAATGTTCTCATTTATCCATGTGGCCCTAGCTCTCTTTACAGTGAATCAACACCTAGGGGCATGCACATCACACAAGTCTCCAAAGGTCCCTTAAGCAATAAGGCACAACAGGGAGTGGATTATTGGGGGATTTACCCACATCTTGTGTGGTGCATCATGAGGCGCAGCCAAGTGACTTAACCACACAAGAAGTGGGTAAATCCCCAAATAAACCACACCCTGGTGAGCCTTATTGCAATTATACAATAGACCCATGTGTAAAATAACTGTTAAATGTGTTTAAATATGTTTTTTATAAATGTAATTTCTCAGCTGTGGGTTATTGCAGGATATACCATGGTCATGTGATGTGTTTTGGCCAATGAGGTTGCAGGATATTCATACCCCATTGTATAATTAAACAATAAGGCATGACAGTGTGTGGTATATCATGGGATATCATTACGCTTTGGGTGGTTGGGCATAAGGCTGCAGGCTGAGTGCATCCAGCCACCCAAGAAGTGACGATATCCCATGATATACCACACCCTGGAGTGACTTATTGCTATTGTGAACTGAGTTTCAAGTTTTATAAATAAAAGAAACAGGTTTTAAAATGTTTTATGAATGAGTTTTTGGGAGGTGTAGGAGTACATTTTGAACAAATAGTTCTCAGACAGTAGAGAGCAAGGAGGCTGGTGGCGCTGGAACTTTTTTGAAGCCGCGAATAATGTAGCCCGATATCATCATGGCTTCAAAGAGCTCTCGGCCAATCAGATTCCTTTATTTATGATCCTCAGTTCATAATATAAAATACTCCACAGCCCAATCTAGTTCAGGAATTAATTTACAACTGTCCCAGTTTTCATTTTTCACACTTAAATTTATTGGCTGAAGTTGATTAAACAATGGCTGTTCTTGTGAAATAGTGATCCATATCGGGTTGTGATCACCTAAATATGGTGTTAATATCCCAGCTTCCAATACCCTGATTGTGGAGAGGTAAATATTAAATCCAGAACTGATCCCAGAGTGGAAGTGTTTGTATATCTACAGTAGTAGGCACTTTTAATATGTTGTTTGACTCCCAAGATTGAAACCAATTCCTTTAATTGCAGCCCCCTTGGTTGGAACCAATCAAAATTCATGTCTGCCATTAGAATAAGTAGTTTACCCCTGAGGCATTTGTAGATTTTATTAATTACTACTTCAAGGTTAGCTAAGCTACTTTTAGGGGGGGGAATATACCACACCAACTTCAAATTTGAGATTTACTGAGTTGGCCACTAGATATTCAATGTTTTCACTACTGCCCCTTAACAAAATCTCCACAAGCCCCAATGAATGTTTTATATGTATTATGACTTTCCCACCTATCAGATCTGAACAGGTGATAACCTGTAAGTGTGACTTCAGTGTTATCAATGCATTTAGAAACCCAGGTTTCAAAGAGACCTAATATTTTCGGATTTTGTTCTAGTACCACTGATGAAAGCAAATCCATTTTCGGTGCTAGACTACAAGCATTATCATGAAAGATCCATAAATTATTACTAATAACCTCTAGAGGGCTTGGGTTTCACTCAGCATCACCCCTAATAACATTAAACACATGATACATAAAGTATAATTTATGTTCAGTGTTTTGTGGAAACCATAAGGTTTAGCAGCTGTCCACTGTTTTGTTAAGCAATAACTTTTCTAAGTTTTACTAAAAACATTGCATCCACGTTTATCAAAATTTGGTGTGCTACAGATTCCCTATTTAGGGGTCCCATGTTAAGCCAATAAGCTTCAGGCATACCTTTAAATCCATATTTATTTAAGTACATGCCCACAAAACAGCCAAAAACCAGAAACAACAGTCTTATCATTGTCATTTTGGATCTAATATGGTTTGCATAAACTCTCTTTCAAAGAATTTAAACACTACAAAAATATAATCTCTAATGTAGACTAGAACAAACTGACATATTAATAAGATTTTCTAGGTTCAAATACAGATCAGTTAATGCTGAACTATTTATGTGTTGAAAGCAAAATGGAGAAAGTAAACCAGATTTAACTTGTGCATAAAGACATGAGTCAGTGCTATGGAGAGGACAAAAAAAAAAACAACTTGTCAAGGTTCCAGCATTCCCGGCAGATTCGGCAGATATGCCTCTCAGCTTGCTGCCACTTCAAACACTGCCACTGTTAGGTGGGTGCTGGATTTTAAGTCTGCTGGCTCCTCCCCAGTACAGGTGATAGAAATTCAGATGCACGGGGAGAACAGTTCACAGACAAGCTGTAATCCCCCTCAGTGGCAAGAGTCATTCACTTGTATTCAGTGTAGCAACACAGAGTCAATAGGCAGTGCACTATGATAGCTGGGGAAGCACTTCACAGCCAATGCAAAACGCAGCTGTCAAGTCCTTCAGGCTGGGGTATCCTGTGATATGGGTGACTGAAACTGAGTGACTCAGCTATGAGTGACTCAATTTCTGTGCCCGTTATGTGAGCTATCCTGGAAGGGTAGCAAGGGAAGAAGAGCAAGGATATAGGGTAGCAAGAGAAGGAGAAGAGCAACGATATAGGACATTGACCGGAAGGGGAGGAATAAGAAAGAAAGTATGTGGGAGGTAGTGCAGTGTGGTGCTGCCGAGTTGGCAGTGTGGTGTGGTGGTGAGGGTGGCCGGCTATAGTGAGGTAGGTTAAGGGTTTGGGGCTGGGGAGGGGTATACTTTTTGTGTGTTTCATGAGCGGGTTTTTTTTCTTTTTTACGAGTGTCTCCCCCTCCCTGACATGCACCCCCTGAAGTTGGTAATCAAAAGTAAGGGATGTGCGGTGGGCAAAGCTCCCCACTCATAAATATACTTGATGCTTTTCACCCATGTTGTTGTGCTCCTCACTGGGAGTGTACATCGCTGTTTTGCTTTTCAGCAATGTAGACTCGCTCTAACAGTGATTGCAGTTTGGTGGTCGCCGTCATGACATGGAACCTCAGGCTGGCATGCAGGTCTCAAGCACAGACATATGCAGGAGTGCAGAAAGCATTAGTTGGGGGGGGGGCAGAGGTAGCTATTGCAAGACCAGACAGTCAGATGACATAAACTGTACTCACCACCTCTGCCATACCTCTCAGCCCACTGCTACTTCAAATTAAGTGTAGACATTATATAATTTCCTGTGAGAGGGAGGCTGTGGTGCAAAGATCTTTGAATTGAAAGCAGAGGTGCATTAAAATAAAGTGGGATGGTTGACAGTTTAAAGTTGTAAATTCTTGTTTTTTACCCAAGAACAATGAGTTAGGGGATTTCTAAATACTGTATATGAGTTAACGGTAAATTTGTAACTGCAGCCATGCATTATATTATTATAATTAATGAGATTAATTTTTTCCCTTAGGGAAACCGGTAGCATAACTTGCCATAACAAACGAGTGTTTATTGTGGCAAACACACACCGGGTTTCCCTTCAGCTGCGCATGACCCAGTGCCAGCCACCACTCCTCCGAGTCGCCACAACAGACCCTAATGGCCACAGACCAGACCACCACTCTGACTCAGTGGTAAGTAAAACTTAAAAAAAAAAAAGAAAAGACTACACTAAAAACTGTATCATAACTCAAAAAGAAACCAAAAAAAAGCCTTCCTTCCGGCAGCCGCGTCCGATCACTGACCATACTGAAACCCGGTCAGACCGTGGCTGCACAGAGATGTCTTCACTTTATTTTATATAACTGAGTGGTGAAAAAAGAAATCCAGCAATTATATAAAATAAAATATGGGGTGGTGAGTAAACTTAAATTTTACACACACCCTCGGTGTTGGATGCTGAGATAAACCCCTTGAGCTTCGCTCTCAGGGTTTATGTGGCATCCAACACCTCAGGTGTGTGTAAAATTATGGTTACACATACCACCCCATACTTTATTCTATTTATAAGAACTGGTTAGTGATGATCACAAACTATGGGCAGAAGCTGTCAAACTCTGGTATGCACAGGTGATTATACATAGCCTGTATAACGGAGTTTGATTATACACAAATATGTATAATCACCCATGTATAATGGAGTTTGATTATATACATTTGTGTATAATCACCCATGTAAACCAGAGTTTGATTATGCACCTTTTGCAAAATTCTAAAATCATTCTCATGCTAACACTACTGGTTCCTCGCGCTGTCAGCTTGATTGCGGTAACCTCACTGAAACTATTGAGTGAGAATCTAACTTACGTGTGGCTGAAGAAAAACACATTTCTTACAGAAATGAAAAATAACCACTGGCAAGGCAAGGCAAATTTTAGTTCTATGATGCCCATTCCTGGGGGCTCAGGGCTCCTTACATAAAAACAGGTAGGGAGTAAAACAAAACATACATAAATACATATTTAAAACAGTAATAAAAACAAATAAATAATATAGATAAATAAGTTTAGAAGCTGATTCACTTAGATAGATTAAATATCTGACTGGGAAGGCCAGAGTGAAAAGATAATACTTAAGGTGGTTCTTAAAAACCTCAACTGAAGGGGTCTCCCTGATGGCAGGAGGAAGCAAATTCCACAGGATGGGGCCAGTGACACTAAATGCAGTTTTTAGTCTCATCCTGGGAATCGCCAAGAGGCCCCTGGAGGAGGAATGGAGGGAGCAGATTGGGACAGCCGGTGTTAGGAGACAGATAGCCAGGGCCTAGTACCTGTAGAGTTTTAAAGGTGAGCAAACCCACCATGAAGATAACCCTCCACTTGACCAGCAGCCAGTGCAGTGGTCTACTAATGTCTGTCTACCCACCTAAAAAATGGCACATTCATCACCATTTCAGCAATGTAATGACCTAGAAAGACAAAAATTCATAGAGCAGCAAGAAAAGAGGAATGCTCTAAGAAAAACCAAGACCGACGTTAGGCTGTTCAACAAGTACCTGTCCAACAAAAACAGTTATATGATTCCCACCAAGGATGCTTCACAGAACACACCGATAGATACAATGTAAAGAAATGAATATGCTGTAGAAACAGGGGACTGATTAAAATATAGTCACAGCACATCATAAAGTGGAAGTGGCTGAGTCTCAAGTTACATCGTGCTGTGAAACTTTAAAAGTGGAGAAGATGGAGCAGTAATGGTGGGAGTCAAACCAGTTTACACGAAGTATGAAAAGAGAAGAATTTGCTTGACAGGCTAATGTTACAAAAACTGTAACCAGTGTCCTGAGGAAGGGATTTACCTGAAACATAGAACATTTTACACTGGAAGTTATTTAACAAATAATTGAAAAGTCTCATAAGCCTTATATATTTATTTCAGGGTGAGTGGGCTAACAATCCAGTATATATTTTTTTGTTGATTTTGCGTAAGAATATACTGGTCTTTAGCCTCTCCCTAAGAACAGAAACCAACTTTTTGTTTATTCTGAATTTGTTTGAGGCTATGACTGTACAGGAATGGTCTTGTGTTGAAGAACCAGTTATTATAAAAAATAAAACATGGGAGAAGTGTGTGTGAACTCGGATTTTATGCACACCCTTGGGGTGCGATGCCTTGATAAACCCCTCAAACTTCACTCTCAGAGATTATGAGACATTGCACACCTCGGGTGTGCACAAAATCCTCATTACACACACTTCCCCTTGTATTATTCTATATTTATTTATTGGATTTTTGGTAACTGGGTGAGCTCACTGAGATTTGCTCCCCTTTTTCAGGAGTGACCTGAGATAAGTTACATACATTGAATGAAATTTACATGATACAACAGCAGGTACAGGAGCACAATACAGACAGCATGAACAATGGTAGTTATAGTTCATACAAGAGTCTTCACTCTGAAGGGGAATAACAATTCACACATTCAGTTTAATAGGTCAAAGAGCAGTCGTGCAGTTCCACAATATACAGTGCATCACATTAGGTTCTGGGATACGGAGGCAGTTTGCCCTGCATAGGCTAATTCTGGCTCAGCAGAAGAGATGCAGTTAGGCTTTTGGGGAGCACCCTTTGAGTTGCCTCTTGAAGGTCTAGTAAGTACGGTTTTCCTGGATAAGGCAGGAAGCTCATTATGGAGTTCTGGTGCTCTATGTGAAAAAAACTACTGGCCAAAAGAGGTTTATGTCCTGGGGACCTCTAGCAGAGGATGTGATGAGGAGCAGAGATGCCTTCTCATGGTGCTCCAGGATAGTATATCTCTAAGACTAGGAAGGCAGCTCTTTAACATCTTGTAGGCCAGACAAAGGGTTGGGTAGTGGAGGCGCTCTTCAAAAGGGACCAGTTTAGGGAGGCAAGCACATTGCAGTGATGCTTTGCAGTGGCGGAGCCAGGTTTAGGAGCATTGGGGGGCCGGGGGGGGCCATTCAGTCAGTTGCGGGCTCCACAATGGGCACTAAACAGTGAATAGAGATGGTGGTGGGGCACTACTACTCACACTGGGGCAGCCAGGAGGGGCGACAGAGCCCCCAGCCCCCCCCCAGCTCCGCCACTGATGCTTTGTGTTTCCTGCTCCAGACACAACTTGCCAATTCTGTACTAAAGAATTTTTAGTTTTTTTTAGCTCCATGCCCTCCATGGAGGATAGGATTGGGGTCCCATAGAGTATTGCAAGGAGATGAACGCTGCAGGCTACAGACTGACAGGCTGCATTAATTAGGTATGACTTGAGCCTATAGAGCCATCCCAGCTTTTGAGTAAGGAGCTTAGAGACATGCTTATTGTGGGCTTTGACAGAAAGTACCTGGTCAAACCAAATGCCAAAATATTTTATTGCGTCTACTACCTCCAGTCGTGCACCCCAGGAGATGGTGATCTGTAGGGGTTCACTTTGGTCTGGACCCAGTTTTCTGGATCCAAACAACATATAACATTCATGAATATAAATTACAAAATGGCAAGAAAATTTCTAGCTTCCTGATCGGTCAGTGTGGGGCTGCACCCGAGATGTTATCCCAGCACAACCTCACCGATGTAGTCCCAGCATTTGACAGCCTCCTCACCAAAAAATCAGAAAACATATCAAATACATATCACCACAGCTGTCACCTACAGAGCTTAACCTGTCTGAAAAATTACTTGAAGAAACCCTCAAGAAGTCCAGTTTACCTTATTTACAATCTTTGCAGTTGATTCTTGGTTCAGAATTCCCAGTGACACAGCAAGCACCTGTAGTAAGTGATAAAAAAAACGGCATTTAGAACTCCCTTCAGGCAAACTAGATCATCTGGAGGTTGACAGGAACAAGCCAACCACTAAGCAGCAAACCATGTCAGCAATGAAAGTACTAACCAACAGGTTACAACATAAACTTAAGCAGTATTACAATTATTGACTTTAATCAGATGTTAAGGCAGCTTTATGACTTTGTCAGGAATGCCATGGGGCAACCCTATAGCATCAGCAGCTGTGTCAGCCTCCGTGCAGGAATAATCCACTGCCTTATTGAACCACCTCTGAGTAGAAACTTCAGTACGGCATATGGTTAGGGCTTATTCTGTATAGAAATCAGTGGCTCTCAAAAAGTTGTTGTGCACATTCTATAATCAAGTACACCTGTGCCCCTACTCACACTGAGTCCCGCCTGACAACGGTTTCTTTTTCACTGAACTTAACCTACAAAGTGGCTCCTGTGCGATCCACAGACTAGAGAACAAATAAACAAAAAAAATCCTCGGCTCCCCTGCCTACTGTGTGACCTAAAGATCCCCATTAAGCAAATAATCAAAATAATTTTTTTTTTAAGTAGCTGACAGGTTACATAGTTTATTTTATATCTGGTTGATCCTACATCTCTCCACTCACTATGCTGCCAAACTAATAGTCCCACTCTCCCCCGCAGCCTGTCCTGTGATTATGTCGGTGAAGACTAACCCATGGGGGACCTCTACGTGTCGGTACATACTACTGTATTCTAATACTCTGCAACAGCACATTTTCACACTTAATGTACTGGTACCAATCAAGCTGAGTCTGCAAGATTGCTACCAGTACACTAAGCATGAAAATGCGCTGTTACAGAGTATTAAAATACATTAGTAAGTGCCGGCACATAGAAGTCTCCTGCAGCTTAGTCTGTCACTCGTATCATCACAGAACTGGCCATGGGGGAAAGTGGGACTGTTAGTTCAGCAGCATGGAGGGTGGAGAGACGCAGGATCAACCAGATATAAAGTAAATTATGTAACCTGTCAACTACATAAAAAAATATTCCTTTTGATTATTTGCTTATTCAGCACCTCTGGGTCCTGCAGTTTTAAGGCACACTTCACTTTGCTCACTGTATCTAACTGTGCCTCTTAGAAATCCTATAGTGTTTGTGTCTTTGTTTTTTAAAACTATATACTATAACAAATAAAAAATGGGTACCAATAGACAACTCACCTTGTGTTTCCATCTCAGGGTTGAGCTATCAGCTTGGACCTCTTGAGCTTTGCTCTCAAGATCCATACACTGGTATCTCAACCCTTCAATGGAAACATAGGCTCATTGTGTATGGGAGCCCATACATTATTCCTTATATTATGGCCGACTCAGAGTTTAATTCTGCCAACAATATTTTCACTGCCAACATAACACACAAATGCCAAAAATGTTGTGACAAAACTCAGCACCATCCTGCAGTCTCCCCTGAAGAATTGAAGCACCTACGAGAGTCCAAGGCATTAATCTCCAAAACTGTTGAAAGCCTCATACACCGAGTCTGGCTCAAAATTCAGCTGCATTGTGTTAGATGCAGCTGTGAAGGCCAGTAATTGTTAACACCAAGCTCATTTACATTCAAAACAGACAGCAACAGCCACAAATATCTCACTCCCTCATTTAATAAGAAAATAAAATACCATGCTAAGGCAAATGAAAGAGGCAACCATCAACTATGAGGCTGTATGTTTCAGCTTGCTGGCCACCCTCTGTGCCCTGCAGCTGCAGTGAAAAAATATCTATCAAAAAAAACAGTCAGTGCTCCCACCCTCTATAAGCATCCATGGTGGAAAAAAGCTAAACTGTAGGCACAAGACTATACCTGGTATACCCTGGAGCCCATGGTTATCAAACACCTGACATCAATGCTACCGAAAATCTGCAAATCTGCAGGGCTCAAAACAGTTCACAGAAATCATAGCCTGCATGCAACAGTGAACCAGTTACTATCTTATGCCCATCTACAAGCACACCAGCATCACAGCAATGACCAGGAACATAATGGAGACATCTCTCCGCAGTTATTGGAGGCCATTGTTTAGCAAAATAAATAGTTGGAGCTCCATTCTTTATAGCGCCAGCAACAGTGGCATGCCACAGCTTCGAACACCATTCCTACCCCAGATCCACTTCATAAGTGATGCAAGCATGACCTCTTGCTCGGCAAAACATGCAAATGAATTCCATTCAAATGAAGACCTCCTGGCAAACAAGTCAGCAAGAAAATCAGTAAAATGAGCATGGGGAAACACTGAACACTGAAGAAACAGCACACTGCTCAACCACCATGAGGTCATCATCCCAAAGATACAACAGCCAGACTGAAATTCAAGGAAATTCTATGTGTGTGTTTCACATATACAAGAACTAAGACATTGCAAATACACAAAAGCAGCTCACAGTTTGGTTGATCACAGTTGTTTAAACACTAAAAGAAAGTCCACTTTGCACAGTTTAGTCTGTTAATTTATATATTTATTCAGCACTAACTGATTAAAATGATTTATCTATTGCAGCACAATAGTACTATGGTTGAGTTCAAAATCTATTTATAAAGTTCTAAAACATTTACAATGCATAAAATAGTTGAAAAAATGTTTTTAAAAGGAACTGTTTTTCCTGCAAAATGTTATTTACTGTACTTATTTCTATAACTGACATGCTTTGAAACTGTTAAAAGAGAGTGTTTTTTGATAACTAGTCACTCAGAATCACAAGAATGCAATTGAGGGTGTGTGTCGGGCTGGGGTAACATTAGTTCTCAGGGGTTGGACACACTTGACATATGACCCCATGCTCAAGCACCTGAAGTGTGATGTTATACCAGCACAACACACTGTTGTTTAATTTTAACAGATCATGCTTCTACTTAACATGACTATGTTTTAACAAAGCCTAGTTTAATTTGATTCTAGAGAGCTTTTCCATACATATGGCATCCCAAATGCTTTGCAGGTCTTGATGTGTTGGAGCAGCTTCAGGCACACACAAAGAGGCAGAGTAACACTGAGGGATGTTAAAGAATTCAAAGCTAATGGAGGTAAAGCAAAATGAAGGAGAAAGGGAAGAGGTTAAGCATGGAGAGGTTAAGTGGCTAGCTCAAATCAGACAATGGGCTTGATTTTCAGAGCCCCAAGAATGCCACAAGACCCTGGTGTGCCAATCATTTGGTGCACAGGGCTTGCAGCATTCACCGGAGTGACACATGCCTCAAGTTAGACCAGGTTTTCCCTGGTCTAACTAGTGCCATTTAGGTGACCCATTTTACGGGGCTTGCACCAAATATTTGGTGCAAGTTGCCATAAAGTGTGGAAACTGTTACAACTGCGCCCGACGTACTAAAATCAGATGCAGTTGTGTCAAAGGAGTTTGGCACAGCTACGCCACAGAATGAAGCTGACGCAAGGCTTAACGCAAGCCCTGTATCAACCTTTGAAAATCGAGCCCAGTTAGTAAGTTTCGGTTATGGGCTTTAAACTTTAAACTCCAGGTTCAAAGTTTTGCATTTTAACCACTAGACTGCATGGACTTCAAGGAGCAATGATGCCACATAGATTTTACCAGTAGCTGAAGTGTGGTCTTTTCTTTGACTGGAATTGAAACACCCTATGATGTGATAGAAGTGGAGTAGAAAAGATTATGTTCCTCTGATCTGGATTAAATTTTCAGTCCAACACAGTACTGTGCAGCATGGAAGAACAGACCATTACTTCAAAATCTAAGGCATGGATTTTACTAATGGGCTGCATATAATGAAAAGAAAACAGCATGATCTTATGGTTAGAGCAAAGGATTGTAAACCTCAAGATCTTTGTTCCAATCCCAGCTTAGCTGCTTGAAGTGTGACCTTGGGAAAATCATTTGCCCTCTTTGTTCTTCAATCCTAGTACCACAGCAGTAAAACTGAAAAGAAGCAGAGCCCCACTTTAGTGAAAATGTAGCCACTAAGTTGGCCTATCCTGGGAAATTATTTCTAAATAAAAAAGCATTTTAAAGCATCTATTAAGCAACTTAACTTATAGTGGCCCCTCCATATTTCCATAAAGCTTTCTGTTGTAATATTTCTTCTGATAAAATACTGCTATACCTTGACTCCCACATTATAATCATTTGTGATACAACAATGCTTTGCTACAGTGCTCAGAAATGCTTGACTACTGTGAACAGTCCTGTATGTACTTAAAGAGGGAACTTTCTTTGTCCAACAAACAGCTGTAATGAGACAAAGAGGTCCTGATTAAGAAAATCGCAATGCAAAATACTATAAGTCTTAGTGCACTCACTTTTGTTTTATTTTAAATATGGTGCTCAAGTTTCACGTACTGTGTTTTCACTGAAAATATTGTTGCCGTGTTGGTCCTTGTAACACAAGATCCACACAAACAGATGATTTGATACATTTTATTGGACCAACAGAGTTGTTACAAAAGAAAACAGGTACCGGCCTGGTGGCATTGAGGGTTGAGGTGCTGGACGCCACACTTCATTCCATGCCAGCGACCCGGGTTCGGGAGTGAACTCAGCCCACTGAGGGTTGGCCATGGGGAAAGGGCTGGAGCGTCCAATGACAGCTTGCCTTCTCCGGGGGGAGGGAGGGCCTTTCAGCAAGTGGTTACCCCTGACGGAGGCTAGCGGTGTGACTGCAAGCTGGAGTCACTGAGGTGTGATTGGTCACAGGTGTAGGCCTGGGACTAGTCAGCTTCAGGGGCAGCTCCTTCACAGAAGAAGGGGAAGGGATGTTGAGGACGTCAGTGTACACGCCATGACTTATGTGCATGCAACATCCCACAGAACAAGGGGAATAAAAACCTCCAGAGCCAGGAAGATGAAGCGCAGAGCCTGGTCCCGATGCTCCAGTGCTTACCTGCAGTCCAAGGACCCTGACAAAGACTGCAAGATTCTGGGGTTAGCCCCCACCCGACCCTACCTGGGGGGGGGTTCCAAGGCTGGATGGAGGGACCAGGGGCTGTCAGGTAAGGCACTGGCAGAGACAGGCTTAATTGTTGACTCCTGATGGTGCGGCTCTGGCGGGACATAGGATGGGAAAAATAGAAATATCAAAAAAAAAAGAAAACAGGCACCTGTTTTCTTTTGTAACAGCTCTGATGGTCCAATCAGATCATCTGTTTGTGTGGATAAAGGGTGCTTTGTAACTCTACAAGGATTTGTTTATCCTGAAGAGCTACTGTATGCTCCTTTTCTGAGTACATTTGTAACAGAATTCTATGGCTAAATCTTTGATTTCCACCATGCTGTCCTAGATGAAACTAGCTTGTCTTGGAGTAGCTGCCTGTTTGCCCTGCCTTGTCTATAACTTGGAACATGCCATGCAGTCAGTGCTGCTTGCAGCAGAAGGGTTGTGAGGTTCCTGGCTGAAGCTTACCCTGCCCTTGCCCTCCCCTTTCAAGAAGGTGATGCAACTAATTTGCAATTTGGTGCCTTCGGCACATGTTGAACCCTACAGTGGATCCAGCTAATTGGGCTGCCCCTTAGGGCTAGGACAGGGACAAGAGTCCACAGCAACCAGCAATCTGGAGCCAGGACAAGTCAGACCAGTTAAGACTAGGTCACTCCACAAGGCTGGAACAGCTTTCAGCAGAGTCGTCATGAGGGTAACTTGGGAAGAAGCCTGTCTTACCCCTCCTGCAAGGGACAGCTACTAATTTTGAATGTGGTAGCACTTGGTGCATCCTGAGCCCTGCATTGGACACAGTCAATTGGGTTAAGGCTGCTCCAGAGATTAGTGCCTGCAATCTGTGGGCCAAGATAAGTCAGGCCAGTCAGCCCTGTGACACTCTATATGGCTGTAGCTGCTTGCTGCACAGCAGTCATGAGGGCAGCCTTGGCTGGAGCCTGTCCTAGCCTTCAACAACAGACAGCTATTAATTCTAAATTTGGTGCCTTGTGGGCTTGCATTAAGTCATGCAGTGGAACTAGTCAGTCAGGCTGATCCTCAGGGCTAAGAGTGCCCCCCAGACTTCCCCTTTTATTTCTGTGTAGGACAAGAAGTCTTCCAGGCAGTTGACCTCTGCACAAGGGCAGAGATCTATTATCTTTCTACTACTTCTACTGCTGCTAGCTATCTACAGTGGTGCCAGCCACGGTGCAGTGCATTAACTTGTAGTAAATGACATGTCACAAAATACTGCAGTACAAATGGGCTTAATTGCCATTGAAATACACTTTTTTCCTGCAGTATGCTGCAACATTTTTGTGATACACTGCAGCAGTACTGCGTTGCACCTTGGCCGGCACCACTGCACATGCTTTTACTATCAGCATCCAGCCTGTTAAATTTTAGCATTCTTTGCAGTTATTCTGTTTTACTGCTAGTCATTAACTGCCTGTTAACAGTCACAACTGTTACAATGCTCCCTGTATCTATGTGGTTAACTGTATCTAACCTATTAAATGGTGTAGCACTTACTACAGGTGTTCTTGGTCTATAGTGCTAGCCTTAAGTTATCCGCCAATAGACATACGGCCGCTACTCTGTTCTGTACCATTAGTTAGTCATTCCTATTGTTCCCTTGCCTACTACTGGTAGTCACGAACAGCCTGTTCCCTGAAATTGGTACTCCAGCTGTTGTTACCTGCTTGTTGTTGATTGCCAAGCTCAGCCTATAGTCCTAGCTCACTTTAGGGTGCATATACTCTAGTTCTTCACCCACTGTAAGGTACTGAAATTGTTTCATACTTCTACACTGAGAACTGTTCCCTATCCATGTGCTTAGATATGTTATGCTACCCCTGTTACAGCTTTCCTTTCTTAGAACCCAGTTTATTTATTTATTTAAGTCTTTGGTAACTGGGTAGGTGCACTGATCCAGGGGGCCGTTTTCAGGCACGTCCTAGGCGGTTTTACCATGCCGCAGCAACATCCCATATGGAGACATCCCCGACAGCGGCAGCTACAGTGCCGAGTTTCAGCAATGTGGTGTCAGGGATGCCTCTGTGTTTCTATCGGGGACTGCGCCCCCGAACCCCCCATGTGGGGGGGCTCTGCCCTCACACACCCCAATCTCTAGCATTCCATCTCCAAGTCAGAGTTGGACCAGGGGGGGTGAAACACCCTGTGAGGCAGTCTCCTGGATTTGTAGAGACCATCACAGTGACGTGTGGATTTTGCCTAAATCCTGTCGCTGTGATGGTCTTTGCAGTAGGGAGTTGCTGCAGCTTCAGTATACCATCCCGGACCACAACATGTGGCACAAAGTAAAAATATACAGAGACAATAGTCAAACAATACATTCAGCATCTTACAAATTCAGCATCTTACAATCATTGACAAAATGGACAAAGGTACAATTCAATTTACATCAAAAATCACCTAGTAGACAGTAGCAGCCAATTAAATAATTACCCATTGTCAATTCAAAACAGTGGATAAATAATGTGTTTACAGAATATACAGGAGTGGTAGAACAAACTAGACTAGAGCATAAAAGGTATTAGGGTAGGGAGAAACAGGGGCATTGGAGAAGGGGTGACACGATGAGGAAGAAAAGTGCTAGCAGACAGGGCAGACGGGAGGGGGGATAAATTTTCCCCTGTAGGAGAGGTAGGATGACAGGCGAAAAAGGGATTATCCTGGGGAGCAGAGGCACTTGGCTTCATTTAGTAGCCAGGATTTGAGTCATTGCTTGAAGATACTATGGGTGTCAAGGGAGCAGAGGGACACTGTCCATTCTCTGGGTAGCCCTGCTGTCCTCCCTCCCCATGCACTCAAACACCTCCTATCCCCTGTCACTCATCACTCTGCCAGCTTATAGCTTGACCTGTCTTCCCACTATAGTGAGATTCAGCTTGAGCTACAGTATTTCACCACAGTTAGCTGCTCTGAATCCCTGCAGAGGAGTCAGACTGGTTGCCTTTCCCAAGTACCTTCTCCTGTCCAACTATCCATAGCACAAGAATGCCTCCTCCATATAGGTTAGGCAAAAACTGTTAGTCCTGCTTCTTCTCCTCAGAGGAGATATTGAGGATAACCAGCCCCATCCCCACCACCACCACCACAGCTGCTAGGATGCTATCCTGCCAAAGAGGCTCTGAATTTTCCATACAAATATTCACTGCCTCCTGCCTAAACTAGATAAATTGGGATCTGCAATCAGCAAAATAACCCTGATGTCCTAATTCTCACAGAGACCTGACTATTAGCTATGATCGCCTCCTCCCTTCTCCACTATGGTACCCCCTAGCCGTATAACACACTGATAGGACCGATCAAAGCAAGAAAGCAGTGTCCTCTTTGGCATAGTTCCAGAAGTCTGTTACCAAGTCTCATGCACCCCTGACTGACAAACACTGTTATCCACACTCCATTTACATTCTGCTATCAGGGATTTACTGCACTCCAGGCAACTTATCAGACTACATCTCTGAGTTACTCCAGAAAGTATTCGACTCCTCCGTGCCCAACTGCAAGCAAATTCTCCTGGTTGATTTTAATGTCAACTGATCTCCCATAAGTGGGAAATTCTTTCAGTCCTGTTCCCAGCATACCAAAATCAAAGCCCTAAACCTAACTCACTTGATATTATCCCTAACTCATCATAATGCCCTGACATCCAATAACAGCTTTATTGACTGAGTCCTTGTATCTGCCCACACTGGATAGCACTTTCAGACATCCTGCCAGACATTTTCAGTGATCACTGCATGACCGATTTTGCGTGGAAAACTATATCCTCTAATGCCCTAACCCACATGCTAATGGATAGATCCTTCCAAAACTTTCAGCCAGTAGACTTTCTATATGGCTTATACTCAGTTGGACACCTCACTGCATCCTCTCCCAACTCTGAACAGCAGTGAAACATTTCCAATCTACTTTCAACTCTGTGTGTGTGACAGAGTTGCCCTCTTTCAGAGATACAGGGTTGAGGGCTCCCACCTTTCCAAAGTTATTAAACTCCTTCAGTTCAGGGTTGCAGCTTGAGTTAAACACACGTCCTCCAGGTCCCCATCTAATAACTCTGTAACTGCTGTACCAGTGCCATAAGGCACGCTAAGGCTACCTACTTTAAAACATATTCCAGTCCAATGGTACAGACTCTTCTAAGTTCTGCAGAGCTGTCACCTGTCTCCTCAACTCCACTTCTTCCTTGATTGGCTCCCAGCACTCCCAGCGTGTTGCCAGTCCCTTCCTTACTGCCAATAATTTAAACCAGTACTTACACAAAGGATCCAAAGCACTCATCAGTCCACTCACCAGCCCCCCATTCACTAAATGCTCACTCAATCCCAGCTGGTTTTTGATTACCTCATTTTCATAGCCCAATTTTCTTAAAGAACTGACTTCACTAAACATGTTTTCCATTGGCAGTCCTGATGGCATCTTTCCCAAATTTCTGACTTAGGAGCCCCAGCTATAGTCAAGCTGATAACCCACATTTTTTTTTTAACTCAACTTTATTATCCAACCATGCAGCATTACAAGAGAAAAAGCAAAAAGTGAAATTTTTCAAGCATACATCAGGGTCCAGAGGTTAAGTAAGAACCATTATAACAAAAAAGGTCAGGCTAGTGTTTGTGGAATGTCCTTCAATAAACTCTTACAGTCCATTAACAGTACATGAAACAGCCTGCCCCATCCAGCTGTTCAAGAAGTCTCTAGACCTATAAAATGGAAACAAGTACCCTTGTTTGTACATCACCAAACTGATGCCATACAAGCAGTATTGTCTGTCATCATTAATGCTTGCATATATTCCATGGATAAAATTTATTAAGATAAAAGTCAACAGCACCTAAATCTTTCAAACCAGAAAAATTGGGTTGTGCAGTTAATTTCCATATAAATGAAGCTGGATAATGTGTTGCCTATTCCATTTCATCTCGAGGAGCCTACAGCCCCCCTAGGACCACGGGGCCTCAGCACCATTTCTCAAAATATTGCAGACCACCATATCACTACAGTTATGGGGCTCTGTCTTCGACTAATGTGCTACCCACCACAGGTGTGCAACCCTTCCCCCTCCACATTCTGTACAGGGGCCTTTACCATTGCTTCTTTTTCTTCAGAAGTTGGAAAGTGAAACTTTCCTGTGGTAACCTACTGCAGGATTAGCCTCCCTGATGCCGACTCTCTACCTGGAGCCTCAGGGTCACCTCTTCCCCTCCCCCGCCTACCTTCAGGTAATCCAACCTCTCCACATGATTTTTCTTCTGTCAGGTTTAGTTTAGCTGTCATTAGCTCCATTTTGTGTAGTTTGCCTATCTTCCCACATCATTCTTCTAGTGTAGGTGTATCGAAAGTCAGCCAATGTGATGTGATACCCCTGGTGATTCCGCTACCATTCACTAGCTCAATTCAAAGATTAAAAAAACCAAAAAAAACAGCCCTTAGTAGTGAAATGTGTACGGCAGAAATCTGTTTTCTGTTCTCCCCCTCCGCAGTCTCAGATAATGTAAGCAGCGGTAGGTAAGTAACCATTACTCTGGTCACCTTTAAGAGGATTCAAGTACCCAGAAAAAGGAGTTAATAATGCTTACATATACATACAGTATGAAAACTGCCCCCTCCATATCCACCGATGCTGTACAATCATCAATTGTTCTGCCCTGGGTCCTCCAATGTCCCTTCTCCCATCTCTCCCGCCATAGATTGGCCTCTTCTCATTTGAACTACTGCAGTGGAAGTTGAGGTTGATCCAGTGGTCTTGAAGTGCCTGTACTTAGCCACCAGCTTGGACCAGGGGCTGCTCCGGACGTAGTGTTGCCAGATCTCCCACCTTTTGAAATCTGCCAGCACTGGTTTTCAAGCTGCTTCCATCTCTGGTTATTTAACAGTTCATCTGTACAGACCTCAGCCCTGTCAGATATCCCTTAGCCTCCAAAAAATTTTCAAGTAACTCAGAGCCCAGTCCAAAGTAATTCTGAGCTTACAATATGTGTTAAAATAGGACATCTCACCACCTCATTCCAAAGAGGCAGCAGTCTCCTTGGATTTTTAAAAGGACAACTCAGTCCATTTTTATTAAAAAGCAGACAAACAAGGCTGTGATCCCAGACTGGTGCCTGTTTGAAATGAGGTGGTGAGTGCCCTATTTTGGCATCCCGTGAAAAGAGCGACTAAAAACCCGTGACCGCATTAACAGCACTGCCAAAGACGTGAATTACAAATTGAGCTACAGACTTACTAGCTAATGATCTAAAATAGCGACACTGCTTGCCTGGCTCAAAACAATTATAACGCATACCCAGTAATAGCAACTTGATTGCCACTTCATACAGTCCTCATATTGTGTTTGTACTCACATTGTTAAAAAGCATCTTTAGTTGTGAGTGAGGTGGCTATTGGACTGATAAATCAATAAATTGTGTATCATGTTGGGCACTGTGTTAGGATCTTGAATTCATCAGAGTTAGCAGGTTCCGTAGCTCTGTTGAGGAGAAAGACTATTACATGCAAGGCTTGCTTTCACATTTTATTTATTATTTTTTTTTCTCTGTGTTACGATGACGAAGGCTTCTGTGAGTGGTGACTAATGGAGCGAGTACGGCAATGTGGTGCTATGGATAACAATAGCCATTTGTAGTAGTAGGATGTCTGGGCTTCACTATTTATAAAAAAAAACACACAGGTTTTGTGTTTCAGGGGTCAGTGTGATTGCAGTTAAAAAAAAGGGGGGGCAGGTTTTGTGTTTTGGGGGAAATGTAAACCAGTGATGACTGGTACAAAAAAACAGAAGATAGGAGTATATACATTTATTACTTTTTTTAGCTGTTGCCCAGTTACTGATAGCATATACTGGTGATGCTCCCACTATGTTTGGGATGTATGGGAGCAAAAGAAAACAGACTGTCACTAGTCGGCATTCAGCATTATTAGAAATGCCATGCACTTTATTTGGAGTCATCTAAAGAGGTAAGCGCCTTTATTTACTGACGCACTTCTGACTCACCATTTTGCCGTCGCTATATTGGTTTTCATGATTTTGCATTCGCTATTTTAACATGGAACCCCCTAGTTTTACACATAGTGTATTCTGACTGTCTAGGAGCACCATCATCCCAGTGCAAGCTCTGATGCCTGCTCTACTCTAATTCTGAGCTTAGCAGTGTATTTCACTTGAACTTTCAGCCCTTTAGCTCACAAATCTTTAACTATGGGAAACCACTGCTTCCATCAATCCATAGTGGGGGGTGAAAAGTCTTGTTTGAAAAAAAGTTTATGATCACCAAACACAATTTCTGTTTTTGTCCCACTCTCGTCGTAAAACCGTCTTCTTAGTTCTGTAATCCAAAAATGAGACTAACAATGTCAGGCTGAGATCAATTACAGATATAAACAAGCATTTGTCAATGCCAAATGTTGGCTTGCTGGCATTGGCATTGGTAGTGCAGGAGTTAGAGAGATGCATAATAGGAATGGCAGTGAAGTATTGAACTGAGGCAAACCCCACCCCCACCCTACAGAGACTGACAGGCATTGGAGGTGTGCCTTTGGGTCGTCGGGCATAATGCTCATGCCATTTCACCTCACCCTACCCTGCAGACACAGACAGGTCTCGTGGTGTGCCTTGGGGTCTTCAGGCCTTATGCTCACCCCATTCCATAAGGAAATACACTGAGATGGACACAGTATAGGAGAATGGGGTGAACTTTGGGGCCAGAGACTTCAAGGCACACCTCGATGCCTGTCACTGGGTGCAGGGTGGGGGTGGGGGGTGGAATGGTATGAGCACTACAGCCGATGATCCCAAGTCACACCCCCGACGTCTGTCAGTCACTACAGGGTGGGGTATTATGGTTGAAAACCCTAACACCCCAGGCGTTTGTTGGTATTTTCACTCCAAATGTTCAACATGGGCTTTTTGTGACCCCCATCTCATGAACAGTGGCACTATCAGATCATTACCCGAAAGGTGATTTTGCTCATTAACTGCGCCATTTGGCTCCACAGGTGTAAAAACACATTTCAGGTAGGATGTGAAAAATGACAGCTGTACCATTCATGAGGTGGTGTGCAAATATGACAATGTTGAAAATCTGGAGTAAAAATATGAAAAATCGGCGAAGTTATGAATGTGTGCAGAAACTGTGCAATGCACGCCTGTAATGCAATCATTTTTTGAAATTTTTTCACCAAATTTTCAACTTGGGAATTTTTGGACCTCTCCTCATGAACAGTGACACTGTGATTTTGTTAATCTGTCCCAAAAGCTGATTTCCCACCATGACCGTGCCATTCTGCGCCACAGGTGTAAAAACATTGTTTGGGCAGGATGTGAAAAATGACAGCTGTACTTTTCATAAGGAGGTGAGAAAAAATGGCAATGTTGAAAATCTGGAGTGACAATATAAAAAATTGGCAAAGTTATGAGCGTGCGTAGAAACTGTGCAATGCACGCTCATAATGCAGTCACAGTTTAGAATTTTTTCACCAAATTTGTAGCATGAGCTTTTTAGGACCTCCCCTCATAAACAGTGGTACTGTCGTTTCATCAATCGGTCCCAAAAGGTGATTCCGTGCAGCAACTGCGAAATCACCTTTCGGGATGAAGTAACGAAATGACAGTGACATGTTCCTAAGGTGGGGTCCCAAGAACTCCATGTTGAAAATTTGGGGCCAAAATTCCAAAAAATGGCTGACATATCAACTTAAGTTGAAACCCCCCCATTGCCTCCCATTATAAAGCTTACCGTCATTTCTTCAGTTCGCAGTTTGGCTTTGTGGAGTGCAGACATATCCTGGTTCAGAAAAGATTGCATCTCCTGACCTCTGGAGGTAAGTATGGGTGAGGGGAGTGTGGGGAGGTGGGTGCACAGAGGGAGGGTGCGGGTTGGGGGAGGGGGACAGGGGAGACCATGAGGGACCGTTTTCTGTTTTACAGGTTAAATAAAATAAAAAGACCATGGGGGATGTTTTTTCTATTTTACAGGAGGAAAACAATTAAAAAAAAATTAGACACACTGGGGTGGGCTCCCAGTGTGCCACAATGGGGGTGCATGCCACTGCTGACATGGGGATTGTGCACCCCATTGTCAGCAAAGAACATAGACAAGTTGGAGGCGGCACATCCAGCACTGGGAGTGGGCATCCCGGTGTCAGAAACAATTATTTTGGCACACTGGGGTGGGCTCCCAGTGTGCCACATTAATGGGGGGGATACATGCTGATATGGGGATTGAGCATCCCAATGTCGGCTTTCTGGGGAGCGTATGTTAGGTGGCAGGTGTCGTCATTGTGGAAAGCAGCACCATGGCTATTTTACTTATTGAAATGTTTCACCAGGAAAGGCACTCGAAACTCTGCTGGTAACTCTGGCCATGTGCATTACCGTGCACTGTAATGCACATGGCCAGAGTCTTGTCATCTGCTGTTGCAATGAGGAAACTGCACCTCGTTGGTTTGGCAGTTTTCTTTCAAGGTTTTGGCTCTGTTTGAAACTGCTGTCATTGCCAGCATGCTTGCTGATTGGCGGCTGAGGGACACACCCACTAAAGTGTCCCCTACATTGGCCACAACACTGACACACCTCTGAAATGTGTTACTACCGCAAGATGTTGCTTGTGCATGTGCAAGTCAACATAAAAATGATTTAATTATTTTGGGGGATAAATTGAAAGCCAGGGGATGCGATGTTATCTTTTCTGAGATCGTACTTGTACCACGTGCAACTTATTTATTTTTTTATTATTATTATTTTTTAATATAGATTTTTCTCCCATAGGGGCTCTGGACAGGCAGGTTGCGGTCCTGTCTCAGAGGATCTCAGTCTGCCCCATATTGGCTTCAGTGCTTCATTAAGCCAGCCACAGTGCCCCATTTTCCATTTTCTCCAGTCCTTCCCACAGCAGTGGCAAACACAGGTGAGCATGCATACCTGGAGGCGTGCATGCATGCTTCTGGAAACCATGCTCCTTCCACCCTCTCAATGTACATCTCCCAGACCTCCCTTGATCTGACATCCAGCCTCCACTGGGTGTCAGTTGAGAGTAAGTGGGCAAGCCCCCCCAATCCAAAAGAGGAGAGGAGAGCAGCCCAGCGGCCACTACAATCCTCTCCAAGCCCTCCCCCAGCCGACCTCTGGAGGCCCAAGCTCACCTCCGAAAATGGGTCACCGAAGTGGCATGAGGTGTGGCATCCAGTGCCTCAATCCTCAGCGCCACCATGCAACTTATCAAAAGTAACAGACAATAAAACATTTGAACATATGGTTGAGAAACTGATCAAAAGAGGTGGGCTTTGGGTTCCTAAGACAGTGGGATACATTTTAGCACAAATCACAGTTGTATCGCAGTGACAGTTTGCACCTTAATTTTAAAGGTAGCAAAATCCTGGGAACCAGAATTAATGATATCGTTAGGTCGGCTTTAAACTAAATAATTTTGGGGGAGAAGGGGCACAAACACTAGAGTTAACCAGGGTTCTAATTAGGAAGGCCAAAATGACAAAGAATTCCCTAAATGTTATGCTCCTTAATGCTAGAATCCTAAATGCCAACAAAATAGTAAAGCTAGAGTTACTGGCTAGTAGCCACAAGTTGGATATTATTGTAATTACAGAAACTTGGTGGGACGAGGTCAGTAGCTGGTGTAAACAATTACAGTATGAGGTTTTTGATCATTTAATAGAGAGAGAATGGGGAAAAGAGGAGGAGGAGGAGTTGCTCTGTATATTAGAACTAATGTCGAATGTCATTATCCAGACTTACAAAACCATTACATGGCATGGTGTGAATCTGTTTGGGTTACTGTTTCATGCATGATGAGGAAGAAATAAACAGTTTTTTTCACAGGCCACCAGATACCAGTGCTGAGGTCACTGACAAGTTAATCCAACAAATTGCTCACTTTTCTGATGGCAGGGATATTATAATTATGGGAGATCTCCATATGCCTAATATTAACTGGGAAGAAATGTCTGCTTCATCTAATGTAGGATCAGAGTTAGTGGATGTCATTCTTATTCATGATTTAAGTCAAGTCATTAGTGAACTAGTTGGGGGAGATAATGTACTTGATGTGATCTTCACCAATACTAGCGATGATATCCATAATGTAGTTATTGGCAACTCATTGGATACCAGCGACCTTTTTTCAGTAAACTTTACTCTAAACAGAGCTAAACAGAATACGAAGGCTAAAACTATTATTAAAAATTTTAATAGTGCCAACTATGCAGCAATTAAAAAATAATTAGGGTACCATTAAATGGGACACAATCCTCGGGTCTATGGATGCAAAACAGTCCTGGATCCTCTTTAACTCCATAATTGCGGACCTAGTGAACAAACTTGTTCCCAGTAAAAGAGGTTACAATAGTAAAGGGAAAAATCCACCCTGGTTTAGTAAGATTAGGAGGCAAATTAATAAAAAAGAAAGCTATTCACGGTAATGAAGTCACAACCATCAGAATCAAATGTTAAACATTACAAATGCGCACTTAGGGCTACAAAAAATGCCATTAAGTAGTCTAGGAGAAATATGGAATGTAAGTTAGCTCATTCAAAGGATAACTGAAGGCCTTTTATTCCTACATCAATGTGGCTAAAAGTAACTCTGGAACAATAGATCCCTTGGTTACTGATAATAAAATGTTTAGTGATGTTCAGGATATAGCTAATCATTTTAATACATTATTTTGCTCAGTATTCAGTAAAGGAAGTGATCAGGTGACACTAAACTATGATGCATCACTGAATAGTAGCAAGCAACACCCGATAGATGTTGATATTGTTTTCACTAAACTTTCTTCCCTGGATCCTAATAAGTCAGTAGCCCCAAATAGACTCCACCCTAGATTATTGAGGGAACTAAGCCATGAGCTGGCACCAGTCTTGACAGTCATATACACCAATCTTTAAATGAAGGCATTGTTCCAATCGACTGGCGCAAAGCATTGATAATTCCATTGTTAGCAAATCTGTATCTGGCAACAGAAGACCAATTAGCTTAACATCCATTGTTAGTAAAATCGTGGAAGGAATTATAAAAGATAGGAGTACTGAAGATATGTCAAGAATGGGTCATACAGACCATGCTCAGTATGGCTTCGTTAAAGGTAGATCATGTAACACCAATCTTATCGCCTTCTATAAAACAGTTAATAGACACATAGATGCTAACAATGACATGGATATCATTTATCTGGATTTTTAAAAGGCATTTGACACAGTTCCCTATGATTTATTAATATCTAAAATGATAAATCTAGGTGTTAATAATCATCTTACAAAATGGGTCCACTCCTGGTTGTCAGATAGAAGCCAGACAGTTAGAATTAATGGTTTCTTATCAGATGAGGGCAAGGTAACCAGTGGCATTCCTTGGGGGGTCAGTTCTTAGCACACGATTATTCAATATTTGTAGTCATGATTTAAGAGTCAACAGCAATAACTGTCTCATGAAATTTGCTAATGACACTAAATTAGGTGGCATAGTAACTCATTGTCAGGACAGGTCAAGGATCTTGTCTGATCTTCAGAACATAGCAGACTGGCCAATTATAATTCAGTACTGACAAATGTGTGGCTATGCATTTCGGCAGATCTAACTTTTCTCAGGAATACTATAGCATTGATGTTAAACTGAGATCAGTTAACAAGGTAGCGGATCTGGGTATACTTATTAGTAACAACCTCAAGACCAGCGATCATTGCAGACAATTGACCAGTAAATCAAACTGTTTAGTTAATTGCATGAAACATGCTTTTATAAGCAGATCAGAGGCTATACTGTTGCGATTATATGGGGCTTATATTCACCCCCATCTGGATTATGGTTCTCAGGTTTGGAGTCACATTCAAAAGAAGGATATCAATCTTTTAGAAAAAACACAAAGAAGATACACAAAACTTATCTCAAAATGCAAAGATAAACCTTATGAAGAGAAACTCCAGGAACTTGGGTTGTTTTCATTAAGTGACAGAAGAGCAAGAGGTGATTTGTTATTCTTATTTAAGATTTTGCAGGATGAACAAAATGAGCTGGGCTTAGAATTTAAATGATCCAAGTACGATTTGAGAGGTCACAAATTACAACTGATTGAAAACAACCCTAATAAGGACATTAGGAAATATGCTTTTGTCCCAAGAGCAATTGGGTTATGGTATAAGCTTTCTCATGAAATCGTGATTTCCAATAATTTTACTACTTTTAAAACTAAATTGAATATTTTCATAAAGGATGACTACCAGTTCAGCCGTGACTACTAAGAAGTGGGGGGCAATCATTAATGGGCTCTATGCCTTCTATTGCCTTTATACCCAAGTATAAACCCCAAGTACAATTACTGATCAAGGTCAGGTTTTGGGGTCTGAGGGCAGTGCAAAGAGGGCCAGATGAGCTCTGATTACATTTAGCTGGAAGTCAGATTCCAAATTCAAAACCTTGCAGATGAAGCTCTTCATAAAGGCCACCATGTTGCCTGTCTCGGTTCTTTCTGGTATGCTGTGTATCTGAATATTAATTCAGTGGGACATATTTTCCAGGTCTTCTATTTTCTGAAAAAGCAGAACCTCTCGGTCATGCAATTGTAATATAGCCCTGTTGTGTAAATCTAAAGTTTCTGAGAGCTCCCTGATCTGCTGTTCAAGCTGCTCTATACGCTGCTCCTGCTTCTTGAGGCCTTTTTTATTTTCAGCCACCTCCTTTCTGATAATATCAGGGTGTCCCCCAGCCTCCAGAGTTCATGATAAAGCCTACAGGAGGTAATGGTGAAAGCCTCCATGTCTTCATCACTCTCACTCCAAGTTAGCAGGTCCAGCAGCTTGGCCCAGTGTGATGAAGAGTGACTTCTGCTCCAGGCCCATTCACACTGTTCCACTTTCTGTGGTTTAGAGGAGCCAGCTGCAAAAGCTTTCAGCCATTACCTGGTTGAAATCCATATCCATTGTATTCTTGCTCTGGAGGACAGTTTTCGTAAGTTTTGAGGCATGGGTGGAGAAAGATTTATTCAATAAGGAGCTCAAGTCAATCACAACTCCATTACTTGGTAATGCCACTGGAAGTCTGTTCACCCATAAGACAAACTAACAGTGACGTACATTTAACATACAAATGAAAAAACAATTAATCATAACTATATACACAAGGGTCCAGTTCATTATAACCTATTTAGCATCACAAGAAATACCATAAATCTCAGTTGATACTAATACACATATTTCATACTAAAGAACCTATTTATTGCATGGTGGTCTATATAACAAGGGAAGTACAAGAATCCCTCTCCTAACTCCCCAAGGTCCGCGCACATGAGGTGGAGGTTCTCTCTTCTACCACCTTCATACCACCGGTTATTATAACCCTTCCCACAGGATTTGGGCCTCTTCCAGAGATGATGATATAAAGGGTCCCAAACTAAAAAGAATTTGTCACCCTTACCTTTAATTACATAGGATAGGCATTCAAGGGCAAGCAATGTGAGTGGGCAGTAAGAAGGGCTGGGGGGATACTGGGATGCATAGGGAGAGGCATCACCAGCAGAAAACAGGAAGTTGTTATCCCTCTGTACAGTCAGCTGGTGAGACCCCATCTGGAGTACTGTGTGCAGTTCTGGAGACCCAATCTCCACAAGGACATAGACAAGATGGAAGCTGTCCAGAAGAGGGCAACTAAAATGGTGCAGGGTCTGCACCGGAAGACATATGAAGAGAGACTAAAGGAGCTTAATATGTATAGCCTCGAGGAAAGGAGGGAGGGGGACATGATAGAAACGTTCAAGTACCTCAAGGGAATCAACAAAGTCCAAGAGGGTAGCATCTTTCAAAAAAAGAGGTGTGCAAGAACAAGGGGGCACAATTTGAAGATAGGGGGGGCTCAGAGGTAATGTAAGGAAGTATTTTTTCACAGAGAGGGTTGTGGATGCTTGGAATGGCCTTCCGGAGGAGGTTGTGGAGTCAAAAACAGTGATTGAATTCAAGCATGCATGGGACAGCCATAAGGCAATTCTAGGGGGTGCGGGTAGAAAGAAGTAGGCTGCTGGTTAACTAGGATCTGCAGCTTATCCATTAGGTAGGGAAATGGGCAGACTGGGTGGGCCAAGCGGTCCTTATCTGCCATCAAATTCTATGTTTCTATGTTTCTATGATTTGGATAGCTAAGTTCCACCACTGCTGCACCATAGGCACATTCCCAGAAACCCAGGTATTTAATATACAGTGCCGTGCTAGAGCCAATAATACCCTAACCTATCTTGGGAGAAGTCCCCACCCCTCAGGTCCTAAGTCCTCGATGACAAATATAAGCAAAAGGGGCTCCACTGGCACTTGTCATCCCATCATGGTCCCCACCTCAACTGTGATGTCTGTCCAAAAGGCCTGTAAAACAGGGCAAGACCAAAAATAATGGAAATAATAATCTAATTCTACCCTGCATCTTCCACAAACCAGGGACACAGTCAGGTTAAATTTATATACTATCACGGGTGGGCAATAAAGTCTGTGGACAAACTTATAGAAGGACCCCTTATATTTGTTACAGATTAAGATGCCCCTGTTTAAATTCAAGAGCATCGTCCAATTATCTTCCAGTATGGGCATCCCCAGTTCACGTTCCCAGAGGAGCTTAGTTTTGTGTGCAGTATCTGGGAAAAACTTTCTACCCTGATGTGCAGCTCTCCTCATTAGGCCTTTCTCATCCTTTCTAGCCATATACACTATATACTCTACCTTTGCTGAGGGTGAGTCAAAAGCTGGTTATCTTCCCAATACCCTAATATAAGCCCTTACCTGCAGAAAGTGATAGAAGTGCATATGGGGCAAATCAACACCTCTCCGTAGTTCCTCAAATAAGCACAAACTCTCCTTAGTGTGGAGGTCTCCCACAGATTTAAGACCCTTCACCTCCCAGTCCTGAAATCCAACATCTACCAAACTGGGGACAAAGAAGGGGTTCCCAGCCACCAGAAGTAGCAGTGTCTCCTCGTCCTGGGCCCCAAAAGATGGCATATCTGGTCCCAGCTGTCCAGAACTGACAACACCAAAGGGTTAACCTGTTCAAGTCCAGCATACACTCTAGAGCCCTGCTTCGCTAGAGAAGTGGACAGCCTCCCGGGGCAATCTCGTTGATCTAGGTCCAACCAACCCCACTGCCACAGGTCTGTTAACCCAGTCTTTTACATAGTGGTGTTGAATGGCTAGAAAGTAATTTTTTTAAGTCCAGGAAGTTTAGTCCCCTTTTGCTCACTTCCCCTTTCAGATGTTGGAGACTGGCATGAGGGTGCTTACCCTGCCAAATAAACCCCAATAATGCCATTTCCAACCTCCTAACGTTTGCCTTGGTGAATCCTATGTGAATCATTTGCATGACATAGAGCATCCAGGGCAAGGTAGTAATTTTTATAAGATTGAACCCACATTTTTAACTACTCCTTGGTATTAGGCTCCTTCTCCTCCAACTGGAAGCATACCACAATGGTACCCTTACATAAATGTAGTGTTAATTACTTCCCTGGAAATTACTACCTCATCTCCCTGCTGCCTATCCTCTTCAAAATCCTGTAGAGATTGGTCAGCCATTGCCCAGCTTCTACATAAGCACTGGTGTCCTCACTCCTTATAGTCTGGTGTCCACCCAAAACATTTCACCTTTACATCCCTTCTATGAATCACTAACCATACCTACAGCCATATGGACTCCAACTTGGGAACAGAGTCAGTCTTCATCAAAGCATTCCATACAGTATCACTCCCTGTTCCTTTCTAAATTAGCATTTTCAAGGCTCTTGGATACCTCCTTTGCTGGTTCAAATCTTCTTTTCCTGGTTAATCAGAAACAGTCAACTTGGAACCCTCTGTCTCCTCCTCACTCCCACTTACCCTAGGAGTCCCCCAAGGCTCAGTGCTGGAGCCCTTTCTGTTTACAGTTCTCACCAAGGAGGTCCCAAGAGCACTGACCACCTGCAATATCCACATGTACGCTAGGTGTTACCATATTATACTCTTCAGGGCTCTCGGCCTTCTCATTGAACAAGACCTACAGCAGAACTACAGCAATGTCCAGAACTGGTTCTTTTCCAACCATCAAGTTACAAATCAGAGGAAAACAGTTTCAGTGTAGTTTGGTACCAAAGAAGTGGATAACCACTAATTCACCTCGCTAAAGAACCACTCCCTGTCATGCGCCTGACTGGGTTCTGCAGCAGCCTATAAATATCTTGGTCTGTTCCTCAACCAACAGCTAGAATGCTCTAAGCATCTCAATATTACTGTTTCAAAGGGTTTTGCTAAACTGAGTGTACTGTATTGTACAGAGTGAATGACTGCCTCCCTCTTATCATTGGAAAGTATGTTGTTGATCATATGTTCTTTCCTCTTCTGGGCTAAAGTGATGTGGTTTTCTCTGGTACCCGCATTCCTGCCATTAAACTCACTACCCTCTTTAATGCTCTCTGCAAGTTTGCCTTCACCTGCCCCCTCCCACCAATCATTGTGCAAAACTACAAGAGCTGGGATGGGCTCCTCCTATTCCTCTTGTGGAGGCATTCTCTCCACACTGCCATTCCAGAGGCCAAATTATAGTTAGGAAAAATCCCCAAGTATCTACATGGAATCTTTACAACTGCCCTCAACACCTCCTATTTCCTTAGATCAAAAGTGGGCAATAGATTCCAAATCCCTTATTGCAAACACACTCATGGTCAAGCTTCTAGTTGATATACTGTAGACTCCCTCATTTGTAGAATGGCCTGCCATCTACTGTAACCACCTCTCCAAGCCAGTGGATTGCTATGGCTTGGATCAAGGAGTAACTTGGGGTTGCTCAGCCATGCCCCAAATGTCTTTACGTGATCTCCATCTACCTGGCTGGTTGATGCTATTTTGTCCACTCATTGGGCAGCACTCATTCTCTCAATTGGTTGTGCAATCCTGTCACTTTGTGGAGATTTAACATACAGTATATACTTATTGTCTAGATATTTATTGTAGGGCTAGCAGAACTTAATGAAGTTCTGACCCTTACTAAATAAGAATCAGAACACAGAGGGGTTCTGATTAGTTCTGATTATTTATAAATATTAAATAAATGTGTTAAAATGCATAATGGGTATGCTTAGGTTGGGTCTGATGCAGAACCAAATTTTTAAAGTTTTCCAATTTCCTCACCTTTTGGTGCACCTCCCATTAGACTGGATGGAAGGCCCAGTCCACAGGGATACCTTTGATTTGTTGGTGACAATGAGTGGTCAGCCGCATGCCATATCTGTGATATACACATTCTTGAGGGGGGTATTACCTTGGACTCCAATACTGTTGTTCCCAGAGCCTGGTCTGTACACTACCCTGATCTCGCAGGGAGATGGAAGGGTATCTGGAAAGCCACTCACATGTATGTCTCGCAAGATAGACTGAGGCTTACCCAGTACCAGATCTTGAACGATATGTATTGGACAGATTGCACAAAGTGGGAAGATCTCCTGATAATCTGTGTAACAGATATAGATAGGAGGAGGGTTCACTTAAACACATCTTCTGGGACTGTCCAGAGATTCAAAAAAGTATGGATCCAGATCAAGGATAGAACTGATCCTTTGTTGGGGTTGGAGGAATTATTTACCCCTGAGATATGTCTCTTAGGGGAATTCTCTCGGATCCCGGTGAGGATTCGTAGGTACCATATAGCATATGGATCGGCCATATCATACCTGGAATGGCTAAAGGAACTCCTCTTCAGCCTTAGGGTTGAGCAAATGAGGGCCAGTCTCTGGGGCTCTCTGTCCGGATATAAAGGTCTTTGGGAGGGTTTCCATACCCTCTACTTGCTACAGCTGAGGGGCACACAAGATAGTGATGTGTCCAGTTCTTAAAGTCCCAGCAGTGTGGAGGTTTTTTCTTTTACCAGCCCTTTAACTCCCGAAGGTTGATAGTTTGCTCCCACCTTGATCCGTGGTCACGGTGTATGTCTCTCTGACTTATCTCACTTTTGCACAAGTGTTGCCAAGCCAGGGGGACGGATTGGGGGGAGGGCCAGCCTGTATTGATGGACAGACTCTATTTTTTCCTGTTATATTTATATCATGTCATAGCCTGTATGTTAAAAAATTTAATAAGCTTGAATTTAAAAAAAAATGCATAATGGGGGCAAAACCTGCAGCATTTGACACACTGGGGCAAATGGAATACTTTAAATCATAATTTATATGAAAAATAAAGGCAAACTGACAATGTAGAAGACAGGCAAGTAAGCAGAGACCCACTAGAAGCGAGGACGACAATAAGGACACAAGTATCACACAGTAACATAGAGTAGTTCCTTGGTGTCATCTCTCTCACTCTCTCATCTGCTTCATTATGTATCCCATTTTGCTGCTAGTACTGTTTTGTGCACTAATTGTACAGTGTATTACAGGCACAGGCAACCAGCGCAACAGCACACTCACTAATCCCTCCCTTCTCTCTCTCTCTCTCTGTCTCGCTCTCTCACCTAACTGCTTCTTTATTACTTATTATCTATCCCTTTTTATTGCCTCTAGTGCTGTAAAACTGTGTGCATTGGGAATTAGAGTTGTATATTTATTACAGCCAGCATCTGATCTCTCTCTCTCTCTCTCTCATCTACGTCAGTATCCCTATTCTGTAGGGCAGCCAGCACTCTGCCACAAAACCTCTGCTCTGTTTAACTTGGCCTCTTAAAGAGCAGCTTCTTACTTTTCTACTGCTGCCCCCCACAAACATATACTAAAACTTACATGGCCCCAAGTGGAAGGCAGTACAAATCTTTATTTATTTCTGGCAGTATTAAACAAGCATTTGTCAATGCCAAATGTTTGCTTGCTGGCATTGGCATTGGTAGTGTAGGAGTTAGAGAGATGCATAATAGGAATGGCAGTGAAGTACTGAACTGAAGCCAACCCCACCACCACCATGCAGAGACTGACAGGCATTGGGGTGTGCCTTTGGGTCATCAGGCATAACGCCCATGCCATTTCACCACACCCTACCCTGCAGACTCCCACAAGTGTCACGGTGTGCCTTGGGGTCTCTGGGCCTTATGCTCACCCCATTCCATAAGGAAATACGGTGAGATGGGTGCAGTATAGGAGAATGGGGTGAACTTTGGGGCCGAAGAGTCCAAGGCACACCTCGATGCCTGTCACTGGCTGCCGGGTGTGGGTGGGGGTGGTGAGCATTACAGGCGAGAATCCCAAGTCACACCCCTGATGCCTGCCAGTCTCTACAGGGTGGGGCGTTATGGTCGGAAACCCTAATGCCCCAGGCGTTCGTTGGTATTTTCACTCCAAATTTTCAACATGGGTTTTTTGTGACCCCCACCTCATGAACAGTGGCAATATCAGTTCATTAGCCGAAAGCTGATTTTGCTCAGTGACTATGCCATTTGGCACCACAGGTGCGAAAACACATTTTGAACAGGATGTGAAAAATGATAGCTGTACTGTTCATGGGGAGTTGTAAAAAATGGCAATGTTGAAAATCTAGAGTGAAAATATAAAAAATTGGTGAAGTCAGCAGAGTGTGTGCAGAAACTGCGTGAACGCACACCCATAATGTAATTAGTTTGGGGATTTTTACAGCAGATTGTCAACACAGGCATTTGGGACCTCCACTCACGAACAGTGGCACTGTGATTTTCTTAATCTGTCCTGAACACTGATTTCCCACAGCGACCATGCATTTCGGTGCCGGAAGTGCGAAAACACATTTCGGCCAGGGTGTGAAAAATGACAACTGTACTGTTCATAAGGAGGTGTGGAAAAATGCCAGTGTTGAAACTCTGGACTGAAAGTATCACAAATTTGTGAACTTAAGAGGGTGCGTGGAAACTGCGCAATGCATGCTCATAACACAGTCATTTTATGGATTTCTGTCACCAAATTTTCAACATAGCCATTTTAAGACCTCTGCTCATGAACAGTGTGACTGTTATTTTCTTAATATGTCCCAAACATTGATTTCGCACACCGACTGCGCCATTGTGTGCTACATGTGCAAAAACACATTTTGGGCAAGATATGAAAAATGACAGCTGTACTGCTCATAAGGAGGTATGGTAAAATGGCAATGTTGAAAATCTGGAGTGAAAATAGTAAAAATTCTCGAAGTTACAAGCGTGCGTAGAAACTGCACAATGCAGACTCGTAAAACAGTAATTTTGAGATTTTTTCACCAAATTTTCAACATAGGGTTTTGGGGGGGGCCTACCTCATGAACTGTGACATTGTCATTTTGTTACTCGGTCCCAAAAGGTAGTTCCGCGCAGTGACCACGAAATCACCTTTCGGGACCGAATAACAAAATGACAGTGGCTGAGTTCATGAGGTGGGCTCCCAAGAACCCCATGTTGAAAATGTGGTGAAAAAAACATTTATGGCATTATACAGCTTATCAGCATTTCTTCAGTTTGCGGTCAGCTTTGAAGATTGCAGATGTGTTCCCGGTCCACCGAATCATCACACAGGCCTCCGAGAGTAAGTATGGGGTAGTAGCAGGAGAGTGAAGTACACAGAGGGTATGGCGCGGGTTGGATTGAGGGGCAAGAGAGTCAACAAGGGACCGTTTTCTAGTTTACAGGTTTATTTTTTTAAGAGGCGTGGGACTTTTGCCACATCGGGGTGGGCTCCCAGCGTGGCACCTGCAAGTTTGTTGAGGTGGGGGGAAGTGGAACCAATGGGGGATTAGGCACCCCCCATGGGCCACAGACTTTGGCCATGCTGGGGTGGGCTCCCAGCATGGCACCAGGAAGTTTGCTTTTGGGGGGCAGTGGAGCCGACGGGGGATTGGGCACCCCCATCATTCACACAATGTGCAGGGGTGGAGGGGAGCACATGAGCTCACTGGGGTGGGCTCCCAGTGTGTACAGGACATGGGACTTTTGCCATGCTGGGGTGGGCTCCCAGCGTGGCACCAGGAGGTTTGCTTTTAGGGCAGCAGTGGAGCCGACGGGGGATTAGGTACCCCATCAGTCATACAGTGTGCAGGGGTGGAGAGTTGCGCATGAGCACACTGGGGTGGGCTCCCAGTGTGTTACGTAGGTGTTCGTGGGGGGGGGGGCGAACTGTCTATGACAGTTCAGATGCAGTGCTGACAAGTCGGCAATTTGCATACTGCTGATGGCAGTATGCAAATTGCCTATACGTTACCACCCCTGATTGTAGCGGTGTTTTTCTCAGAACTGTGCACCACTGCATCTGAATGGCTGTCATAGACAGCTCGGACTTTCACTGGTGCGGTGCAGCCACACCTGCAAAAAGGAGCAGGGCATTGGAAGTGGGGGAGGCACACCTATGAAAACTTGTATGGTGGCACTATGTTTCTTGCACATGCGTGCAAGCAAACATAAAAATGTAAAGGATCACATTTTCTTCTGTGTAGCCAAAAGCCAAAATGCCGTTCCTTCATTGTGAGACACAGCCCCATGTTCACATGTTTTGTGATGCCACTAAATGGAAAATGTGGGATTGCGCTCCATAGAGTAGAATAGGGATGGTTTTTAAATGCTTTTTATTTAAGCAATAATGCTTAATGGCCCACCTCAGGTGGGTTGAAGCACGATGTAAAGCCGAGTGCTTCCACCACCTGAGGAGGGCAATTATCCCACCACAACACATACCCTGGCGAGCCTTATTGAGATTATGAAATGGGTCCATAAGTAATAGTAAATAAGATTTTTTTTTAAGATTTTGTTTTATAATTTAAATCAGTAAAAATGGAAAAAATGTTAACTACTGTAAATTCCATTATGGAAAAAGTAGTCCTAGTTTTGGACTACAGTTGTACTGTTTGTCCCGCAGGTGGCAGCAACCTGCATGTAATCTGCAATTTTTTTGTCTTTTTTTTAATAAGGCCATGTTCGTCTTCATCGGGAGTTTCAGATGCGGTAGTCCTGTTGGGGTGAGTGAAAAAGAGCTGTGCTGGGCAAACAACTTCAAATGAGCTGCATTCCATGGTGATTTGGCATTGATAATGGCTTCCGGGGTGTCTTAAGAAGAATCACAGTGGGCATGGGGTTGGATGGCACTTTTAAACATTGCTGCTGTGAGGATCCATGATGGAGAGAAGGATGACCATTGCTGCTCTTAGTAAAACAAGACAAAAAAAATGCAGTCCCATTGGGGTAAGTGAAGAAGAGGCACGCTGGCCGGGAATTTCAAATGAGCTGCGTTCAGCAGCAGTTTGGCATTGATTTTTATTTATTTACTTTTTATTGACCGGTTAAGTGCATTAGACAAATCCTGTCTATTTTCAGGCATGACCTGGGGGGGGAGGGGGATACAGATGAATGCCAACTGACCTTGAATCAGATTAAGCTGTTGGTGGTATTTTTAGTGAATGAGGGAAATTTGGCCAGGACACCGGGGAAATTCCCCTACTCTTTTCAATAAGTGCCATGGGATCTTTATCATCCACCTGAACTACCACCAATGCAGGCAGATGGGACGTCGGTTTAACGCATCATCCGAAAGACGGCACCTCAGATAATGGCTGCCGGGGTGTCTTTAGAAGAACCGCATTGGTCGTGGGATTGGGACGCAGTTTTAAACATTGCTGCTGGTGAGGATCCACAATGAAGAGAAGGATGACACTGAGGTTAGGAAAAGAAATTAATTTTTTTTAAAAAGGCTGACCTGGAAAGGGAAAGTTCGTGGCTGCTTGTGTCACAGAATCAGGGGCAACTGGACATTTTTTTTTTAAAGACGTGATCCACAGTGTATTGTTGTAGGTGGCTGGATGATCAGCCGATGCAGGCACCGTGTGGTGGTCAGTTGAGGCAGAATGCTCGAAATGTGAGTGGTCATTCTGTTGATCTGGGAGTACTTTCAGCCAGGCAGTTGTGCTGCGATAACAGCCCAGCTGAAAGTACCTTTCACCCAATCAGGAGCCGTCATTCTTGCAACCTATTTCATAATACAATTTAGAGTTCCGATTATAACATATCAAGGCCACCACTCGACTAACAAGCAGTGGCCTTGATTTGCTATAATCAGAACTCTAAATTCTAATGAAAAGCATTTAAAAACCATCCTTATTCTACTCTATGGAGCGCGCCCCCACGTTCTCCATTTACTGACATCACAAAATGTGCGAGCATGGGGGCGTGTCTCACAACAAGGAAGTGGCAGTGTTCTGGCTTTCGATTCCTCGGAGGAAACTTTGATCCTTTACGTTTTTTAATACTGGTAGAAACAAATGAAAATGTGTACTGCAGTGTTTTATTTTTGTTACGCTTTTCTCTCAGCCTTTGCATTTACCACCAGCCCACTTGATATCTCTCGGTGATCCCCTCGGTGCTCACTCTCCAATGGTGTGCCTCAGCTCTTGGTCTGGCTGCCCAGGTTGTGCACTGAAGCAGGGTTCTTGGCGCCTCTATATTTTATTGATCGATTTTTGCAGCCTGCAGGAAGACACAAGCACCACTGTGCTTCTACATTTTTCGAAGCCTGCAGCACAGGTGACAAGCACAGCATCATCTGATCTTTTTTCCTCTCTTACTTTCAATCACTCTAGCCTGCTTTTTTTTTCCTTAAATCCATTTTGCTGCCAATACTACTATTTTTACTGCACTTTTATAGGTTTTTGCAGTAGCCACCACACTCACAATCTGATGATTCTTCTGACTTCTTTTTCTCACTCTACTCTAGTCTCTACACAATAACTCTAATCTGTTCTTTTCAATTATTCTTGCTGCTTTTGTCTCTCTTCTCTGCAGCAGAGCAGACTTGTGTAGTACAAGGCAAGCACACAAACACCACACAGTCCTTCCCTTCCTCCTTGGCCTTCAGCCGGCAGCACTGCTACAAAAACAAAATCACTTGATTCTCCAGTCCACAAAAGCCTAAGCCCCTTTTTGTTTAGAAGGGCTGGGTTAGGTTTTTTAGGGTTTTGATTTCCATTTCCTCTTGGCCTTTACCACCACCTGCCCGATAACCTCTTTTTTACTCTCTATATGGAAAGTACTTCCACATTCTTCTGTCTTTCACCCACTGTGTGCCGTATTGCATGCAAAAATCAGGAGAACTGTGTCACATGACACCTAACTGCTCTCCGATTGTATTGACTGCTGTGCTGTCTCATGAAGATCCTCACTGTGAGACAGCACAGCAAGCCACTGTTGAAAGTATCATCTTACACAATCTCCACCCACTGACCTGACCTGACTGACTCTGTGCTCACCCCTGCTGCACGTTCCACTATCCCCCACTAAAGAAGCCCTTACAGAGAACAGGAGGAACCTGTCTGAGACTGCATCAGTGCAATTGAGAGAAGGGAGAGGAATTGGTATACGAGCATTGCGCATCTGGTGAGTGAAAAACCACAAAAGCGTATCTACAGACTCAGAACCAAATTAAATCAGCTGAGTCTGTATTTATCCAAGTCCCTGGGTAAGTACTGGATCTGGAGGGGTCTGATTTGCAGCAGAACAGTCCTTCCAGCCCTAATTTATTGTTACTGGTGTAATTTCTGCAACATTATTTATAGTTTTCTTCTGTTTTTGCTTTTATATATTCCCTTCCCCTGCCACCAATTTGTAACTAGAAATGAGCCCTTCTTGGACTCTGCCCACCTAGTAGAATATTATTTCAAATAAATAAATAACATTCATTGTATTAGGGAGGCAGTGTAGCCTAGTGATTATAACAGTGAACTATGAACCAGGAAACTCAGGTTTATTTCCAACCACTTTCTGTGTGATTGAGTAAGTCATGTCTAGAAGAGATTTCAGTTAGAGGTCTATGGACTTTCTACTGATATTCAGATAGTGCTGCACTAACAGAGTTTGTACCATGCTAACTGTGCTTTATACACTCAAGATGTAGTTAGCCGACAAGTGCCATATTGCCAGCACAGTTAGCATGGCCTAAAGTTGTTAATGTGTGAGTGCTAATGAACACCAGCACTGCATGCTACTGAGGCATGTGGGCATGCATATAGGGTGCTCTGGCATTTTGGAAGTGCTGACAGGCTGTCTGTGCTGTGGTAGTTAGTGCTCTCAAAAAGCATATTTTTAACAATGCTCACATAACCCTCCCTCAATGTCAACTTGACAGATATCCCTTGTGACTAGTGACACCCCTTCTGCTCCCACTTCCCCTTAGTAATATCCCCTGGTGTCCAGTGGCACCTCACATTTCTATTCCTGGCCCCCATTAGAAATAGCCCTTATTCCCCTTCATCTGTTCCCCTCCTTCCCCCTCCTGTCTTTCTTTTCATGCACCCATCCAACCTCCCCCCTTTGCCCTTGCTCAATCAGCAATTGCATCCTTCCTGCTCCTACACTTCATCTCTAAGCCCTCTGGAGTTCTTTCTCTCCTGTTCTCCTCCTCACCCTCATCATCTCTCCCACCCCACCAGAGAAAACTTCACTTCATCTGTCTCATCAGTTCATCACCCTACTGCTCCTGATGTTGGGTAATATAGAGCTGAAACCCAGCAACCCCCTCACCCCTTCCTTGCCTCACTTTTCACCAAGGAGCTGAGTGTTTTCCATCTAACTCCCAGTAGCTTAGTCACTAAGGGGGATCAGATTAGGCACAGGGGACATGAAATACCAACCCATTATCCAAGTCTTGACTGAGTCTTAGTTCTCTGCTAAGCTTGATGACAGTGATATTGTGTTCTAGAGTTCACACCAGACAGAGCTATTGCAAGACAGAAGATGGTATTGCTATGTATATTAATTGCAACATTGTACATAGGTTCTCTGTTCTATTTTCACAGAAATTTATCCTGTGCAGGCTCTCAGCTTCCACTTTGCCATTATTCATAGGCAGTGACTACTGCCATCCTTGTACCAAGCCTGGTTCCCTCCTGGATCTTCGTTCCTTTCTCCACTCTTGCCTCCTCTGGAAAGCACCTAGTGCTGAGTGATTTCACCACCAATTGGCTCTCCCTAGTCTCCAAAAAGCTCCCCAACAAAATCAGTTCCTCCACCTTACTTTTCAAAGCTGTCTTTCCCAGGCTTTCCTCTTCCAACAACTCCCTTATTCATTGGGTCCTCTTCTCCCATCCCCACTGCATTCTTGAACCTGGCACATTCCCAGATACCCTCAGTGACCAGAGGATGATTTACTGTGTCCATAAGATCTATCACCCATTCCTACTTGTTGTCCTATGCCACACTGACTAGCCCCCATCTCTGGCTCTGCAAACATAGATGAAGCCCTTGCCTATTTCACCTCTAAATTCATGGCAATCTGGGACAAACATGCCCTGTATTGGACGTCATGTGTAAAAAGCTCCCATCTTCCCTGGATCACTGCAAAGCTACTTGCCTACTAAAAACAACTTGGGACTCCCCATGGCACCAACACAAGGCCTCTGACTCCCCAGATGGCATGATGCTCAAGTAACTCTAGCAGGATGAAGGCTATCAGAGAAACGAAAACAAAGCACTGTGTTTTGCTTCCACCATGTAGAATAACCTTAACTACCTGTCTAAATTCATGAAGGCTTATTTATGTACAAGATAAGGATTTAAAATCTTTTTTAACACAAAAATTCGATTTCATGTTGAGAAACAGTTATATTTCATGTTAATTTAGAGCTATAATTCCCTCATTTTTTCAAAGGTGGCTTCTGTGTGAGTTGCACAAAAATCATTGTGGAATGGTAAAAAGGAAATAATTTGCCTGCATTTATGTCTGATGACCAGGAATAGATCTTTACCATAATCAGATTATTTACTTTTCATCATTGAATTTTTTTCTTTAAAAATCTAAAGGTGAATGATGTGACTCAACTGAAAGAGAGGACAGTCTCCTCATTTGAGTGCACACAAGGACATAGCGCTCCTCACTATCTGTGACCAAAGCAGCTTAAAGGCATTGCAAAAGTTGGCCACTGCACAACTCTCCACAGTTAAACACATAGGTGCATATGCACAACTACCACTTTTAAATACTGAGGCCTGGCATTTGTATCTTAATGCACATTTTTGTTACTTAGTCAGTCAGTGAAACTATTTGGGTAACCAGGTTTTGACTAAATCAAAGACCCGTTTTCAGTCACACCAAACAATGATAGACAGTAAATATTACAATGCACTGTACTTTAGCATTTGTGCTTCCACAGGAAACAAAGTCACATGGAACACAAAAACATTCAGATAAACTCAATACACATATGTAATGTTAGTAATAAACAATATATAGGCAAATCAATTCCTATACTATCAGGGAGATAGCTTAGGAGGAGAGGCCAGAGGAAGCACAAGATCATTCTCCAGATTTAGTCTTACATCTCTTCTCTCAAAATCATTTGTTTATATGTTTAGTTATGTAGTTAGTTATTGAATTTTGTTGACTGGGTAGGCCCACTGTGACTAGAAGTCCCTTTTTCAGGGGTGACCCAGGATTAAATACCCAGATATGGAAGCATAACACACAAGCAGAGGTCAAATGAGAGATACATAATAAATAATACAAGGTCTAGATACAGACAGACAGTAAAATCACTTTTCTGATGTAGAATATTAGACTCCTTCAGCTTAAGGTCCAGAGACGGTGAGTGACTCATTGCTGAGTACTCTTATGAATATGTTCAAAAAAATTAAACATAAGTCTAGCTTCTGGAGGTAAAGTCATTAATTCAAATTATTATAGAGGTTGCTGTGTTGCATCCTAGGGTAAGCCTTTTTCCCACCATCCATGTCCACAGGTGTCCCAGTCTTTCAGGCACTCACACTGTGCCACTCCTCTGCCCACTGGACACACGCTCTTGTCAGCATTGACTAACATCAGCTCCTAGTGTGTTCCTCTGGTGCTTCAGTCAGTTTTATCCCATACCCTTCCATGGGGCATGGGGGAGAGGGATATTATGTCACCAAAGATAATGTCCAGGCTCCAGGGCTGGGTAGCAAACCCACCATTGATGAGGATCGGGTGATATGGGGGAATGCAAAAGGAGGCTATCACCCAAGGCTGCCTTGGCCGGGTATTTTTTCATTTGTCCTCCCCACCTCCCCAGTCACAGTGTGCACCACATTAGCATCCTGGGGGTGGGTTGGGCCTGTCGGCAATTTTGTCACCGACATACGCAATAGCCCATATTGCTTCCGGGTGTTGCTGTTTGAGCAGTGCATGTCTCATCCTTCCCCCCACCCTAGAAAGACAGCATTCATATGTATGCTCTTCAAACTTCCTGCTGGCCTCAGCTCCTAATGTTCCAGGCTTGTGGCATGAACACAAGTCATCATTGTGCCACAGCAATCCCATAAAGTACAGCACCCCAGATATGGCTTTATGGGGTTGAGCCTTTAAAACAAATTGCCATGTCCTTTGAGACCACCTTGTACAAAAGACAGGCCCTATAAAACAGATGCCATAATCTAATTTTGGCAATAAAATCTGTCTAGCAATGGGGTCACCTGCATCATCAGTAAGGGAATTTATACTTCATACAGGTGCACCAATTTTTGATTGGTTTTGATTTTTTTTTTTTTAGAAACACAATGTAGGTGTTTATCATACGCTAAGATATTTTCCAAGCTGACACCCAGATATTTAAATGTTTTTTTCTTTTTCTAAAGCAACCCTGCTCAGTCCTATGATCAACAGGCCATTTTTCAACTGCTGGGGTGCATCAAAATGTATTACCTCTGTCTTTGAATTATTAAAATTAATTGATTTTAAAGAAACCAATTTTGAAGAGTGTTGTAATTGTCCTATAACTTAATTTGTAATTCCTTTACTGTGGAGCCTGAGTCGAAGAAGACCATGCTATCACCATCCATTATCATATTGTAATTTTCGCAAATTTTTGGTAGATCGTTTGTGAATATGGCAAACATTAGTAGCCCAAATACCTATTCCTGCAGCATGCCCACTGACTGGCAAAAAATCAGACATAGTATTCTTAGTTTCGACACAGTTTTGGCAATAAACAAAATAGTTCCTAAACCAGCTGTGAGTATATGGGGCCACTGCAATATTATCACGTTTTTTAAGTAATAGGTCATTATTTACTAGATCAACAGCCTTAATAGGTCCACAACATTGGTACCCATAAAATGTCCCAGTTCACTGTATTACTGACTTCTGAAGTAGTCAATATGAAACCCACCGTGGTACTTTAAGTCCTTCTAAATCCATGTTGTTTCAAGATTAGTAGCTCAGGTTGTTCTAAGTATTTCTGTAGTTGGAAGCATGGCTCTCGGCTACTATGTGTTTCATACTGTATAGAGCTGTGTATTTTAAATCCAGATTTGTCCATGCTTTGTGTGGATTTACTAATGTTTCTCATAATGTTTGAACCATTTCCAGACATAAAAAACTATTAAAAATGTAACGTGATTTCCATGATACATGAAAACATTTCAAAACATAACATTTAAACACAATACAGTTTGTATTTAATTAATGTTCTTTATTTATGTCCCATATTCTCTGTTACTGAGGATGTTTGCATGAAAACTAGAGCTTAGCCCCCCAGATTGTATCTCACCCTCATCATGATTTTCTCTCGTAATGCTCTGCTTGTGGCATTATAATGCAGTGGCCTCTTGGACGCTGTTCATAAAAGCGCCATTAAGATGATTCAGGAGCAGCACAGGAAGATGTTTTATTTATTTAAAAATTGGTAACCTAGAACGGCACACTAAGCCAAGGCTCGTTTCCTGATGAGGGGAGTACAGAAGGTATAATGTTACAAAGCATCAGAGTGCAGTTACACAGGCAACAATACAGATGTAGAAGCAAGGTGGTGAGCAAGTATATTAACAGCAAGGATTACTGCAATGTTATGTGGACAATCATGACAGCATACAAAAAAGTGCACAGTGTCTGTTGGGTTAGGTGACAGTGCTAGCAGGGTCCAGAGTCAGACCTCAGGCAGAGTCACAAATAGCCTCAATTAGAAGGAGAGGTCCAAGCAGGAAGAGAGAGGATGAAAAGTCAGGAAGGCAGTAGACAGGGACAGAGGGATGTAGGAAAATGTCATACATGGTGTCTTAAAGCAGGGAGTGATGGAGATAGGTTGAGGGGAGAAGGGAGCAGATTCCAGTGGGGGGGAGGTGGTAGGAGAAAGCAGTTTATGCAGCCGAAGAGTGAGGGTGGGGAAATGGAGAAGGTGTGGGAAACCCTGGAACAGAGAGAGAGAAAGAAGAGGAGGAGATGAGTGAGGAAAGGTAGGAGGGAAGGGACCCAAACCAGTATTTAGCAATGAAGGAGGTGCAATGGGACTGGTGACATGACAGTAGTGGGAGGATGGAGAGGGAGGGATTGAGGGAGCAGTGATGAGTATGGAGAGGAGAGTTGGTAGCGGATGTATGCGGAGAGACTGAAGAGTCTCAATATGCACACACTAGAGGCCAGAAGGGAGAGGGATGATATGATAGAGACTTTTAAGTACCTAAGAAGTTTAAATAAAGTGGGCAGCTGTGCCCTTTTTAAAAGAAGCTAGGGCAAGGTAACAAGAGGTCATGGATAAAATTGGTGGGAGGAAGATTTAAAAGAGATGTAATGAAGTTTTTCTTCACATGAAGGGTGATGGAGAAATGGAATGCATTGCCTGCAGAAATAGTCCATATGGAGTCTCCTGCTGGCACCAAGCACAGGTGGGACAGGCACAGGTGAATTACCCCAAGCAGAGGAGCAAGGGAGAGTGGGCAGTCAATGGAAGAAGATAAGTGAATGGGGGGGCCACAATATAGTCAAAGTCATCAGTAGACTAGCTCAAGTCCAGCTTTAGTCTGGGTACAGACGCAGGCAGGTACAGGGCAGACTTGATGGACCATTGGGCCTTTTTTTTATCATCAGCATCTATGTTACTATGTTTGTATCACAATCTATAGCTGTGTAAATGATTGTGGTGTCATACATAGAGCATTATGAGGGGGAAAATCAGGAGAAAGAGATAACATTTTTGTGCTAATGTCCTGTTTTAATGCCAATATCATCAGCAATGAAGATTATGAAGATAAATATAAAACATTAACAAAATATAAGCTGTACTGTGTCTATGTATTATATTTTGAAAAGTGTTCCAAGATTTGGGAAAACTGCTTAAAACTAACTTATGGAAACAATCATGAGTATAGCAACATATATAGGCCAAGTAAGTCATGGCTTAAAAGTTAATTTCTGAGAGGGCAGTATTCTGAGCCCTGTCTGTCAATTTTTGTTGCCCCTACTGTTTGATTGGGAGCCCTACAAAATCCTGACACACAATATCTCGACTCTGATTGCCCAACAAGTGTAAAAACCTGACAGTCAACTGTATGACAATAGAAGTTTTCGTGCTGTGGAGGTGATTATATTTTAGTTATGGGATGTGCGGGGCAGAATCCCCCCCCCACCACCACAACAACATATAACTAACATAAAATGACCTCCGCAGCACTCACACTTTGATTGTTGGTCAGTTGACTGTCCGGCTTTTATATTTGTCGGCCAGTTGATTGTTGGGCAAATGGAGTCAGGATATTGTGTGTCAGGCAGATATATGTCGGGATTTTGAAGTAGATCCATCTGTTCTACTAGAAGTACTAGTAGTAATAGTAGCAGTAGTAGTTGTGATATTTATTGCTTCAATCAGGGTGGAAGTTACATAATACATAAAACATTTAATACATGTATAAACATATCATGCATCACAATTATCACATTATCTACATGTACCACAATATAAAATATTACATACACAAAACCTAATTATACAGAAATATAAGCATGCAAATAAAAAATTACTACATGTATATCATACGGAATACTGTATAAGTACCACATAACAATTTATAGTCCTAGCAATCAAATACATCATGAAAGTCTAATCAATTAAATCAACTAGTTCAATTAGATCAGCTACAACTATTAATATTATAATAGACTTTACAATATTTTAAAGGGAATGCATTCACACTTTAAAATCCAATACCTTTAACTTCACACATGTTGATTTAATAAAATATTGCGTAGCAGACTAAATCCAAAAAAATTGCCCAAACTGACTACTCAGTGCCATGTTGGGAAATGCAATTATCCATTTACAAATCTTCACCCATATATATATATATATATTATAATAGGGCTGGTGTACTTTGTGTGAATTTAACATAATGCTAAATTCATATAACTAAGCACTTCTGTAACTTGTACAACATGGCGTATTCAATTGAAGGAGGTGGCAATGTAAAAGCAAGGAGGGTTCTGGTTTGCAAATGTTATTTTCACAGTCGTACCACTGTTTGCATGGATTAAAAACAAACACAATACATATCCTTTTAGCATCATTTGCATATAATAAGTCAGACAACACTGCCTTTTAAACATGGAACTTTGTGTTGTATGTACATAGAAAGGGTGGTTCCCCTACCAAACCCAGGATCCCCAATTCCTGTGGTGCCTCTTGTGGGGTTCATTTGTTTATGCTAGAGGGTCACTAGGTATAAACAGCAGTTACTCAGTGTAACAGTAGATCTTCAAGAGGATCTCCCCCACTGGCCCACACCTTTTGAACTATAACTCATTAGCATTAGGACCACTTGAAAAATTTTGCCAGCTGATGATGTGCAACATTAACACCTATAAAATGTAGGTGGCCCCATGGCTCCACAGTTCCCCATCAAAGATAAGCTCTGACAGCCTCTTACCATGAGGAACCAGAAGATTGAACCAGTACCAGGCATATAAGGAGAGGCGTGGGACTGAAAAGTGCAATATACATAAGACAATTATGGACACCTACAGATAAGGCAGTGGACATACCTGACAGCTCATACTTCAGAAAGGGGGAAGGAGGGTGGATGCATTGTGGCCCAATGGAGGAGAGACTCTCGAAGATCTACTGTTAGCGTGAGTAACTCTTCTACTGTATCTTCATCAAGAATATCTCCTCCATTGGGCCACACCTTTGGAACGATTCTCAAGCAGTACACAAGGTACACCAGAAGGGTGGCCAAGTCTGATATGCAATCTGGACAGAAGACAATGCAGAACAGCAAGACCAAATCCATCATATATGCATGAAATGATTTTGAGACTGTAGTACTTAGTGAAAGTATGCACAGTGTTCCATGTGGCAACAGCACATATCTGAGCAGAGGTTATAGTAACTGGAAAGAAAGTCTTCCAAGAAAGGAAGCTCATCTCACAAGTCACGAGAAGCACACTGTATGAAGAAACACTTCCACTTTACCAAATAGGTGTGTCTTTTGGAAGGCTTTCTAGCTGCCAGTGAGATATCAGTTACCTGGAGAGAAACCCCAAAGCAGGCAATGGCTATGTCTTCAGGAGCCACACATGTAGATGCAGGGACGGTAGGTCCAGATGGTCCACGGATCCCCTGTCCTGACAGTAGACCCTGAGAAAGGGGTAGCTGAACAGGAGGCTCTGCTGCTAGATGCTGCAGAAATGGAAACCATGTCTGGCAGGGTGAAAAGGAGGCCACCAGTATTAGGGTGGCATGCTCTGACCACAATTTGAGCAGAACCCTCTGAATGAGAGGGATTGGAGGGAACAAATAACAGTTACTCATTGTAATTGCAGATCTTTGAGAGAGTCTCCTCCATTGGGCTACACCTTTGGAACTATAAGCCATCGATATCAGGACCACTCAGAAACTTTTACCAGCTAGGGGAGACCCATGATGACATACAACGTCAGCACTTATAAAATGTGGATGGCCCCCCTTGCTCCTTAGTTCCACACCGGAGACATGCTCGGAGGGCCTCTTACCATGAGGAACTAGAAGACTGAACCATTTCCAGACATAAACACAAAAGCATGGGAATGAAAATAGAAGACATATAAGACACATATGGACACCTCCATGAAGGCAGTGGAATATCCTACCAGCTTACACCCCACACAAGGGGAAGGAGGGTGAGTGAACTGTGGCCCAATAGAGGAGATTCTCTTGAAGATCTGCTGTTATGGTAACTGTTCTATCTTCATCAAGGATATCTAGTCTGTTCAGCCACACCTTTGGAACAATTTCCACAAAGTTCAAAGTACTCAAGGAGGGTGACAAATTCCAATATGTAATCAGGACAGAAGACTTTGCAGAACAGCAAGACAAAAGCCAGCATGTTTGTGTGAGACAATGTCTAGATTGTAGTGTTCAGTGAAAGTATTTACAGTGCTCCAAGTGGCAGCAGCACAACAGTCAGCAGCAGACAAATTCTGAAAACAGGCAACAGAAGTGACCATACCTCATGTAGAGTTGCCATGCACAGTACTAGGAAGTTCGTTACCATACTTCATATAACAAAATGTAATACAGTTGGCCAGCCACTTAGTCAGGCAGTCCCAGGGATGAATGAGAAAAAAGCTGAGAGGACTTTCTGCAGTTCTTCATGTGACCCAGGTAGAAAGGTAGTGTTCTACGCACATCAAGGGTATGGAATAGTGCCTCAACCTTGTTAGTATGTATTTATTTACTTTTATTTTATTTAAAGTTTGGTAGCCGGGAAAGGCACATTGAGTTGGGGCTCATTTCCAGGTGCAACCCGGGGATGCAGGATTACAATACAAACAGAGGGAGAGAACAGACACACCAATTATCACAAAGTCAAGCAAATACAAAGAGAGAGAGAGAGAGAGAGAACAGCAACTGCAATTATAACAGAGTCAAGTGCTATGGAGTAAGAATATGATCAGGAAAATACACTGGTAGGTTTATGGTCTGATTCAGCATGAGGTCAGAACCCACCCTGGGTAACAAATGTGGATTAGTATGTAAGACTACCCTGTCCTTGTGAAATTTCACAGAAAGGGATTCATGCATGAGTGCATGAAGTTCAGAAATCCTTCAGGCAGAAGTGACAGCAACCAGAAACAGAGCATTCCACAAAAGTGAGCACAGTTTGTAAGTTACAGCAAGCTCAAAGGGAGCCAAAGTCAAATTCTGGAGAATAAAATTAAGGTCCCAGGGTGGAAATGGTTTACAAATTGGTGAAGGCATGTTCAAAATGGAAGGTATGGGGCACTTCTACATGTGCCACTGTGCATCCATTGATAGGGTCATGGAAGGCCAAAATAGCAGTCAAGTGAACCTTAATGGATGAGTACTGCACACCGGAGTATGATAAAGATAGGAGGTAGGCTAGTACAATATTGGTAGGACACACAAATGGGTTCTCAGAGTGGGAAGCACATCACATGGAGAAATGCTTCCATTCCAGCGAATAGGAGTGTCTTGTGGAAGGCTTCCTAGCTGCCAGTAAGACATCAGCTACCTGCATAGAAATGCCAAAACATTCAATGGTTATGTCCTCAAGAGCCACGAATGCAGTTGGAGGGACTATAGGTCCAGATGGACCTGGGACCTCCATCTTCTGACAGTAGACCCTAACATAGGGACAAATGAACAGCAGGTTTCACTGCCAGATGCTGCAGGAGTGGAAACCGTTATCTGGCAAGGTCGGGGGGGGGGGCTACCAGTATCAAGGTGGCCCATTCTGTCCATAGCTTGAGTAGAACCCTCTGAATGAGAGGGATGAGAGTGAACACATAAAAGAAGCTCCCTCTCCAGGAGAAGGTCAATGCATCTCACAAAAAACTCCAGGCTCTGGAACAAGTGAGCAGAAATGTGGCAGGTTTGCACTGCATGCAAACATAAAAAGGTCCAACTCTGGACAGCCCCGTCTTGCAAAGGTGTTTTCCATGGAGGTCAGTAGTTCCCATTCATATACCTGAGACTGGGACTGACTTCGGATTTCTGCAAAGACATTTTGGACACCTGGGAGAAAAACGGCTGTCAACTGAAGGCCTTGAGAGAGTGTCCAATGCCACACTCTTATCACTTCCCTGCACAAAAGGTACAAATGAGTGTCCCCTTGCTTGCTGATATAGTGCATCACACTGACACTGTCTGTTCTTATCATCACTGGACCTGGATGGAGGTGGTCTGTGAAGCTCTGGAGCCCAAGGAGAACAGTTCTCATCTCCAGACCATTGATGTGAATATCTGAATCCAGGTCTGCTACAGTCCCAGGTGGGCACTCCATCCCAACCAGTAGGCATCTGTTGTGAGGATATGCACTGGTGTTAGAGAAGAAAATGGGATGCCCAGCAATACATGCATGGGTTACATCCACCACAGCAGAGATTTTCTCAGAGAACTTAACAAGAATCATCTATTCCAGCTTGTCCATCTATTGTTCCTCTTATACCCGAAGTATTCCTTACAGAATTCTCATATGGAGGCGGGACAGTGGGATGGTTACAATGGCAGCTGCCATAAACCCCAGGAGGTGGAGCATAATCTTGACAGACACATAGTGGCTCGTATGTACCAGATGGGCCTGAGGATCCAGGGCCTCTGCTTTGTCTGTGGGCAGGAACGCACTCTCCACTGCTTTGTCCAATACTGCACCAATATTCTGGAGGTGTTGGCAGGGGGTGAGGATGGATTCCGGTACACTGACCATGACTCCCAGATCCTTGAACAATTGCTGAGTTCAGGATACTATGTACAGGACCACTTCCCTGGATGGACCGTGCAGGAGCCAATCATCCAAACAAGGGAAGACATAAAGCCCTTCCTTCCAGAGGGCAGCTGCCACAACCTCAAAGCATTTGGTAAATACCTGCAGTGCCAAGGATACACCAAAGGTCAATACTCAGAACTGGTAATGGTTGTCCTCCAGTATAAAGCAGAGGTATTGCCTGTGGCATGTTCAGATTTTGATATGAAGGTAAGCATCCTTCGTTTCCAGCCCCCAAAGCCAGTCCCCTGTTTACAGAAGGGGAATGAGAGCCTGAAGAACACCATTCAAAACTTTTTGTATTCAATGAATTTGGTAAAGACTCTGAGGTCCAAAACTGGACATAGGTCTCTTATGGATCTGGGACCAGAAAGTATCTGGAGTAAGAACCCCTGTTCCTTTCTTTGGGAGGAATGGGTTCTATGGCCTACTTTTGAAGCAGGGACCGTACATCTTCTCTTAGCAGGAATAGGTGTCTGGGAGGATAATGAGATGGAGGTAGAGGGTGTGCTCAAGGTTTGGAAAGTAGTTCCAGTGCATACCCTTTTTCCACTATTTCCAGGATCCATTCATCTGTGGTGATCTCCTTCTATTTTGGTAGGTGAAGACAGATCATCTCCCCCAACTTGTACCCTTGGGGGTAACAGTGGATGGGGAGGAAGTGGGAGTCCAAATGTGCCTGGGGCAGCAAGGTTACTGCAACCGGAACTTTTGGTCACCTTGGCATGGCTACTGGGCAGCAGGCCCTGCAGGGGGACTGCCTCCTCTACCACAATATTGTGGATGGAAGCCATGGCTTCCATGGTCTGTAGGCTGCTGAAAAGCACCTCCATTGCAACCTATGATATTTTGTAGGCTCAAGGATTTCACAGATCTCAGAGTCATTTTTGGCATTTGAAGGTCTTTTAATGCATTATCCGCATCAGGTCCAAATAACTTGCAGCCTTAAAAAGAGGGCATTTAGTATGGCTTGTTGTACTTCAGTAGCAAAGCCCACTACTCTGATCCAGTAATATATCCTGAGGCAGATGCCAGAGGCAGCACACCTGGCAGCAGCATCCGATGCATCTATGCTGTCTGCAGTAGATGCTCCCAGTATCCAGATCAACCAATGCAGCTTTAATAAGTTCTGCTTTTGCAAGACTATCAGGCAGAGTCTGAATGGTAGTCATGACAAACTTCCAGATGCTATTTTGATACTTTTTTGAGTAAGAAAATATTATGAGTAGGAAAAGCCGCAGATCAACTACAGTCTGCAGCATAAGTTAAAGGTAAAAAAAAAATGGGAGACTAGATGGACCAGGCGGTCTTTATCTGCCAACAAATTATATGTATCTATGTATCTGTGTTAATCATGTAAGCCTGGTCATTTGCAATGCAATGCCCCAATGTGGCAGAGGTGCAAGTCCTCTTGCCCATGACATCCAATTTCCTTGATTCTTTGTCCGGAGGCAAGGTGCTCATGAATCTAGAAGCTCTAGAGCAATCATGAGCTGCCATGATTACCACAAAATCAATCTCAGGCTGGAAAGTGTAATAGAGCTTGACAGACAGGGCATAGTACTGTTTGTCAGCCTTTTTGGGAACTGCAGACAAGGTGTTAGGCCTGTGCCAAGCAGCGAAGGTAGCATCGTCCAGTGCAGGATATACAGGATGCACTACACTAGTACAGTAGGTGCAGCTGTAACCTCCAACAACTCAGTTACATATCTTTTACTGAAGTGTTCCTCCACACCCTCAAACTCATGACCTCTTGGATTTCCTTGAGCAAAGCCTGAAATGAGGGAACTTCAGGAGGAGACTTGAGGTTATAAACCACAAAATCTTCATTGCAAGAGGAGAGGATGGAGCAGTAAGGGACCCATCTTTCATAGGTGTCCTCTTCAACCTTCATCCTCCAAATCTTTCTCCATATTTAGATCAGGATTATGTTCTGCCTTGTTGTCCTGAATGATGATGGAGGCAATTGATGAAGCTGGTGATGGAGGCAGTGTCTGTGATGGAGGAACTTTAGGCATGCTTTTAAGTCCTGTCAATGAAGACAGTACTGACATAGGGGGCCCTGTTGATGGGAATACAAGCCCTGGCACTGGCAGTGATGAGAACAGTCAAAATTAAATTTCTGAAAATGATGCCAGCACAGCCTGGGAGTTGACAACACCTGTTTAGGGAGTGTGTGGCTGCTGGCATCACCAGGACAGACTCCAACGACAGAGGCGTAGTAGATACAACAATGCCAGAGCCAAGCCTTAACTTTGGAGTCTCAGCAACAGTTGGGGAACTGTAGTCGACACCACCAGAGCGGATGACAATGAGGACTTACCCTCCCTCGATGGAGACCTCGAGCTCACCAGTGAAGCATGTTTTTCCCTATGCTTATGGTGATGGCTGGATGAGGAGGGTTTTGACAATGATTTTTCCTTTTCTTTAGTTTTCTTCATCATCCTTGCCAAATGTGGCAGCAACAGCATTGCTGACCACCTGAGTGTATCCCAGTGGTGGTCAGGCATGAGGCAGAAGCCAGCTTGGAGCCCACATCCTTAGCTAGGGGTTCCATGGCCTTGATGGAGATGAAGGTTTCTAGAGCCTTCTTTCAGCATCTCGCTGTGGGTTGGTTAAATCCTTGGCAGATCTTACAGGCCCTCATGCTGTGGGACAGGCCCAAATAGCAAACACACACTGTGTGAGCATCTTCCTTGTAGATCTTGTAGCTGCAGGTACTAAACCTGAATAAGGGTTCTTTCAATGGTGGAATATGGGGATAACAGCAATAAGTTAACTAAGATACGAAATATCGAATAAACAACATTTCTCTACAGCTCTGATGAGCAGTCAACAGCAGAAGAAAGAACTGAGAAGCCATGGGTCCACCCATGTTTTATAGGTGTAGACATTGCACATTACCATGGGCATCCCCCAACTGGATAAAGTTTCAGAGTGGTCCTGACACTGACAGCTTACAGGTCCAAAGGTGCTGCCCAGCAGATGAGATCTCCTTGATGAATATCTCCTGTGTATATTAAATGAGGTTACATGTTAGATTATATACAGTGCCTGAATAATGACGTGCAGGTTAGATACAACACACTAAAAGTAAAAGCAGGTACATTCAGGGAAATGTTCAGGCAAACAGAGGACACTGACACCAAAAATTCAGTCCATGGTGTTTAACTCCAGACCATTTACAGCATTATCAAGGACTGGTCATGGTGCAGTGTCATGAAACAGTACAAAGAAAGGCAAGCCACCATTGACCAGGTGATTTGGTGCTTCGCTCAGGTACAACTTCATCAGGAAGTGAGGTCGTGGTACAACCACTTCCTTATTTATACCTGCCAGATTTGGTCCACAAGGAACAGCTACTGACATAGGTTAGCACTGCAGTCCTGTGTAATCATCTCACACAAAATAAACAACCTTTCAGTTTTCAAGGGTTCAAGCAGGAAGTCTAACCCACTAATGCACCACATAGTGAAAGTTAGGATACATTCATTAGATACTAATCAAAGTAGTTTTTATGTAGAGATCTTCTGAACTTCTACTTGGGTTAACCTTTTTTTCACTTTTGTTGCTGCCGTTTGGTGTTGGCTATCCCATGGGTGCACCAAGTCCTGCACCACGAGCACACATTTCTTTGTTGTTTCCCTGGTTGAATATTTTCAACTCCTTCCTCACAGACTGTCCACCCCTGTAGGTTCTGTGACCTATTCTCTTACATCTAACCAGCAGCTGTCTATATTTTTTCTCAGTGAATTAGGATCACTCTTGATCAGTTTATATATGTACCTACACTAAAAATGCAATGCGTATGGGAAACCTGCACACCCACATTTAGCCACATGAAGCCTCCAATAATATAGCTGAACCCTTAATGTGCACTGTTTGAATTCTTGACCCCTGGTTTGGTAAGGGAAACACACCTATGAATGCAATGTGCCGTAAGGAACCTGCACCTCATTATGCAAGTATATAAATGACTGGCATGTAATCTCATTTAATATACATGTGCTATTTATACCCAGTGACCACCTAGCATAAAAGAAATGAACCCACTGAGAAGCACCATAGGAACTGAGTACCTTGAGTTTAATAACGGAACCACCCCTTTTATGTGCATTACTTGCATTCTTATAAGAAAATTGATGATAATCATTCCCTATTGCCTTGCTACAGAAATTTAAAAATAAGAGTGTGAAGCAATATGCAGATTTCTCCGTTCATCAAACCACAGCACTATTCAAAACCATTGAGAGTATATGAACACCTTGTTCTCTCCCAACTCTCACCTTTCCTTGATTCCTCCCTCTTTCTTCACCCCCTACAGGTCTGATTTTAGGAAGTCCCACTCCATCTCCACTTCCACCTCCGCCCCCCTATTCTGACTCACTGACTCCATCCTATCTGATATGGATCTGGGCTTGATCACCTCAGTCATTTTTGACAACCTGGCCAAAGCCTTTGACACTGTTGCCCACACTATCCTTCTGGACACGTTAAAAGCAGAGGAGCTTTCTGCTCACTCAGTTCAGTGATTCTGCTCCTACCTTAAGGACAGGTCATAAGCTGTCTATATTGGTGATGACTTTATACCCAGTCCTTGGCCCTATTGTATTCTCCATTTTCTTGAAAGATCTTCCCTCTGTCTGTTCCTCTGTGTCCACTCACATGTATGCAAAATGACATGGTCCTCTATGCTTCTGAATCTTCAGCCTCTGACCTCATGGTCCCATTCCAACTGGACTTCATCAACATCCAGCACTAGTTCCAGGCTAATCAGCTATCCTTCAAGTCTAAGAAAATTATTTCCATGACTTTTGGCACAAGGCAGAGACTAACAATAGCTAGGCTCACCCTTTTCCTCCTCCCATACCCATGATGGTGTTGCAGTTGAAGATGTTTCCTCCTTTTAATACCTCAGGGTCTGGCTGGATCATTACCACAATTTCTTAGTTAATGTGGATGCCATCCACCAAAAGCTTCACCCCAAACTGGGTACACTTTACAGGAATAAAACGAGTATCCCGCTTCTTGCCCGCAGAGAGATCTTCTCAAAAATTATTCTCCCTATCTTTGACTATGATGAGATTGTTTACAGTGCTGCTTCCAAATCTACCCAATCCAGACTGGACCCAAAATTTCCCTACTTCTGCCATGTTGCACCTGATTGCCCCTCTACCCCCTAGAACCCACCACTGCTCTCTTTATTCCTCCCTCTCCTTTCCCTCCATTGATGCCAGGTGCCTCACTCATTGCTCTACTTTCACTTCCAGATTCTAGCTTGGGTCCCTCCCTTCCCTCACCTTTCAACCCTCCTCAATCCACCCCCCCACCTCCTACTCCCTTTGCAGCTCTGGCCCTCGCTGTCTTGCACTCCCCTATGTAGAATCATCTGCTGGACAAACTGTCTTCTCCATCCACTCCTCCAAACTGTTCGGCTCTCTTTCCATTCCCATTTATACAACGGGTGTGTGGGTCTGGAACAGTGAAGATATCATTGATATCTCATGGGCCACTAGTGAGATATCAGGATACCTTCATGCTCTTATGTCACAATGGTTCAGAACTCATTTAGAATGCTCAGTCTTAGCAGCAGTACTAATCGTATTCAAATGTAAATAACTTTAAAACTAAAAATGATAGCACAGTACTGTGAGCACGAATGTTGTTCAACACAAAAATATCTACAAAACAAGCATTTGTAAATCCCAAGTGTTGACAGATGCAGTATAGGAATGACAGTGAAGTATTGAACTGATGCCAACTCCACCCCTACCCTGCAGAGATGGACAGGCATTGGGGTGTGCCTTTGGGTCATCACCCATAACGGTCACGACATTTCACCTCACCCTACCCTGCAGACACATACAAGTGTCGAGGTGTGATTTGAAGTGTTTGGGATTTACACTCACCTCATTCCATAAGGAAATACTGGTTTGATTAGCTGTGGTATGATTGCTCTACCGCAGTATGACCCCTACAGGAACATGGCATAGAGATGTGGTATGTGTAATGCACTCTGCATTCCCCATACCCCAGCTGAGTAACCTTTGTCTGGGATTGTTTATTATTTAGGCAAGAGGGCATTCCAAAGAAGGTACAATATACTGTACTTACAGCACTATTTGCTATTGCTAGAGATTAGTCATCAAATCTGATGCCTAGGACACACAAAACCAGTCTCCTAGTTTCAAGCACTGGATACTTCAATGGCTACACTTCAGAGTGGAGACTGACCTGTTATAAACTCTCCTCTTATTTGTTATGGTTGGCATAAAAGAGGATAGAGCACCAAATATTAAAATTCTAGATAACCCATCTCCCTAGTTAAGAAAGTGGCTGTGCTAGGTAACCGCAGGTCATGCAAAGAATTTGGCTAACCAGTTTGGCATGTAGGAATTATTATATATGGTGCACCACATAAGGGCATATAAACAGAAGTTGTGGGGGGGAGGCTGGTGAACTTGGGAGTGAGGCTTGTGAGAATTAAAATCCTTGCACTGTTGAATTCCCAGTAATAACAAACATACTGTACCAGCTAATCAAGTGAACTGATTGAAAATGATTTTATGGGTTTATTTTGTATGCCCAGTGTACAGTATTTAGATGATCTGCTATTTTATAAAACTGTCTTATGCTCAGTTTGGGGCATTCCCTTATTGTGAACTCTGGAGCCAAAGGGTCCAAGGCGCATTTCAATGCCTGCCACTGGCTGCAGGGTGGGGGTGGAATGGCATGAGCATTACTGTCAACAGTCCCAAGTCACACCCCTGACGCCTGTCAGTCCCTACAGGTTAGGGTGTTATGGTTGAAATCCCTAACACCCTGGGCATTTCTTGGTATTTTTACTCCAAGTTTTCAACATGGGGCTTTTTGTGATCCCACCACATGAACAGTGACACTATCACTTCATTAGCCGAAAGGTGATTTTGCACAGCAACTGCGCCATTTGGCGCCACAGGTGCGAAAACACATTTCAAACAGGATGTAAAAAATGACAGCTGTACTGTTCATGAGGAGGTGTAAAAAATGGCAATGTTGAAAATCTGGAGTGAAAATATAAAAAAACTGGTGAGGTCATGAGTGTGCGTAGAAACTGCGCAACACACACCCGTAATGTAATTAGTTTGGGGATTTTTTACAACAGATTTTCAACATAGGCATTTTGGGACCTCCACTCATGAACAGTGTCACAGTGATTTTCTTAATCTATCCTGAACACTGATTTCCCACAGTGACCGGGTGGGCGCGGGTTGGGGGAGGGACCACCGGAATCAACAAGGGACCGTTTTTTAGTTTACAGGTTTATTTAAAAAAAAAAAACTCATGGGAAGGTTTTCTTTTTTGCAGAGACATTTAATTTTGGCATGCTGGGGTGGGCTTCCAGCATGCCACATGAGCGTTTGGGGAGGCTGTAGCCAACAGGGGATTGGGCACTCCCATCAGCACACAAGAAATTGGGGGGAGCATTATGCCGATAAGAAGTGGGCTCCCCATTGGCAAAATTACCAGGAAGGGGGAATGCCGACAGGGGGATTGGGCACTCCTGTTGGCACATATAAGTGTGGAGGGGGCAAGAGCCAAGGGGGATTGGGCACCCCTCTGCACACAACAAATTTGGGAGGGGGGACATTATGCCAACGGGAAGTGGGCTCCCCCATTGGCAAATTGAACTGGAAGGGGGCATGCCGACAGGGGGATTGGGCACCCCATCAACTTTTTTTTCATTTATTTATTGAAATATTTCACCAGGAAGGCACAGTAAACGGCAGGGGGTGGCTTTCCATTGGCTTCCTGGGGACTGTGAGAGGCCAACGGAGAAGCTTTCGCCATGGGGACACCATGCAATCAGCTGTTTTGGTAGCTTGTAATGCACCAAACAGCTGATTGTGTGGGGATGTGGCCCAAATTTCCTGATGCATTTAGGCATTCTCCCTAACTGCTGAAAGCAATGTGTTTCTTGTACATGCATGCAAGCAACACAATGAGTAGTGCTTCATTTATAGCTACCTTTTATTTATTTTTTTATAATTAGCAAAAAACAGCAGAAAATTCTATTTGTTTTTCACTTTTTGGACAAATAAATTTTGAATAACTTTAAAACAAAAAATGATAGCATGGTACTGTGAGCACAAAATGTTTTCAGCACAAAAAAAATCTACAAAATGAGTGGTGTTTCATTTACAGATGCCTTTTAGTTTTTTTATTATTAGCAAAAAACAGCAGAACATTTTATTTTTTCATTTTTTGCAACAACTGCAAATAACTTTGAAACAGAAAAAAAGAGAGACCCACCTTTGTTGTACAAATCAAATATGACATGGGTGGGAGTGAGACAGCAGAAATATATCCACTCACTCGTGGGATATCAAGAGTTCAGTGACAGCTCGTGAAGATATTTCTGCTATCTCACTCCCACCCATGTCATATCCCATAATTATACTGCTCCTTTCTCCAACTTACTCATATCTCCCCTCAGTGAATTCACTGCTCACTCCTGCAGTTGTTTCTGACACTGTGTTGTATTTTGCCGCCCTACAATTCCCTCTTCCCACTGCCCCTTCTCCTGCCCTAAATCTTTTCCCCCGGCCCCCAGTTTCCTCAGTCATTTCCTGCTGAATGAAGCAGTTTCCTCTATCCTTCCCTGCTGAATGAAGCACCAACAGTGCTTCATTCACACTTCAAATTGCTACCATCAGCACTTTAATACCATACCTAGCAGTGCATTGTTCATATTCCAATTGCATTCGAATTTGCACTTATATTACTTATTCTTCGGATTCTCTGCCTAGCTCATTCTAGTTCATTTTGTTGCTACTGAACTGATTTACTTACATTTTTGAGTTTTGATTTGTGTAACCAACTGTGGTAACTTGTTGTTGTACTCTTCCCATTTGCCCCCCGATGCATCTTGAAATTAGCTATTTCAGCTCAATATGTGTTTCATAATAGATCTTTTAAAATAAGTAAATAAACTAGGTCGGTAATACTGACTATGAACATTAATGCCCCATATCATTTATTTATTTTATTTAGTTTTTGATTACCGGGTAAGTGCTCTAGACAAAGAAATTGCCTATTTTCAGTCACGACCCAGGAGAGTTACAGACATAGGTAAAAGCACATCACATCACACTGGTTACTAGTACATAATACATACTTGGGTCAAGATGCAGCACAAACCACAGGGAGCAAATGAGTGACTGTTGTGTTGGTTTTTGCCCCAATCATCTTGTATATGTACCATGAAAGATTGCACTAGAAACACCCACATACATATACCACTAATGCATGCCCCAATAACCACTTTCCTGAAACACAGAAACATAGATTGTGATGGTAGAAAAGGACCGCCAGACCTACCCAGTCTGCCCAGTATGCCTAGCTAGCTGCTAGGACTTTGCTATTTCCTCCCGTCCCCCCATCCCCGTCCCCAGATCTCAGAGACCCATGTGCTTATCCCATGCTCTCTTGAATCCCCCCACAGTTCTCACCCCCACTACCTCCTCAGGGAGTCTGTTCCTGTCATCCACCACCCTCTCCGTGAAGTAGACTTTCCTAATGTTTCCTCTGAACCTTTCCCCTGCTATCTGCAAACCATGCCCCCTTGTTTTTGATTTCTCTTTTAGCTGGAAGATGTCTCCTACTGGCACCCTGTTAATACCCTTGATATATTTGAAGGTCTCAGTCATGTCCCCCCTTTCCCTCCTTTGTTCTAAGAAGTACATGTTTAGGTTCTTCAGTCATTCCTCATATGACAATTGACTGAGGCCCTTCACTATTTTTGTCACCTTCCTCTGTACGCGCTCCACTCTATCCACATCCTTCTTGAGGTATGGCCTCCAGAACTGGACCCCATACTCAAGATGTGGCCTGACCAGCTGCCTGTACAAAGGCATTATGACCTCCCTCTTCCTGCTAGTTATTCCACTACTGATGCACCCTAGCATCTTATTGGCCCTTGCCACTGCCTTCTCACATTGCCTTATCACCTTCAGGTCCCGTGAAATGATTAAACCAAGGTCCCTTTCCAACTCGGTAACATCTAGGGTATGCCCCCCAACTGGTATTTCGCACCCTGGTTCTTCTTTCTTATGTGCATGATCTTGCACTTTTTTGAATTGAAGGACAATTGTCACTCCCTGGACCATTCTTCCAGCTTCTCCAGATCCCTGTGCATACTCACAATCCCCTCTGGCGTATCCACCCTATTGCAGACCTTCGTGTCATCCATGAATAGACAAACTCTTCCCTATAGCCCTTCTGTTATGTCCCCTATAAATATATTAAAAAGGAGTGGCCCCAGCACTGACCCCTGAGGCACCCCACTGGTGACCATACCCTCCTTTGAAGACACCCCATTAACAATTACCCTCTGCCATCTGCCCTCCAGCCAGTTCTGCACCCACCTAACCACTATCGGCCCCAGCCCCAGAGATCTAATTTTGTGTAGTAGTCTCCTGTGCAGCACAGAATAAAATGCCTTCTTGAAGTTGAGGTACACAACATCTACAGACCCCCCGATCCACTACCCTGGTGACCCAGTCAAAGAACTCAGTCAAGTTCATTTGACACAACCTTCCCTCAGTGAACCCATATTGCCGCCGGTCCTGTAGGCTGTTGGCCTCTAGGTAGCTAGTGACTCTCTTCTTTAGCAGTTTCTCCATGAGCTTGCCCACCACCGATGTTAAGATCACCGGTCTATAATTTCCTGCCTCCTCTTCCTGAAGTAAGTGGACCCTCAACAACTAGCGCTGTTAGCAGGATAGGCAGGTACACCATCTCCCATCTGCACAGGTCATACCCAAAGTGTGTGCACAATTCCCCACTCCTCAACAGGTCTGTGGCCTAGAACCAGGGCTGTCCACTCCTACAACCTGTCTTCCTTCCTGCTGGCCTCCAGTAAAAGTAGGGTGAGCTTTTCCACAGTTATAGGATACCCACATTGCCTCCCACACATATCCCCCCCACCACCACCACCTCAGCGTCATTATGTCTGCAAATGGTTGCTACTACAGCAAACCTGACACTGTAAGCATTTTCAACTGTATTACAATTTCAATGTAGTTGTGAGCACCGTATTAATGAGTATTAGTGACTACTAACATGGATGTACAAGCTGGTCTGACACAAAGTAGCATACTGTACACTCTGTACCCTTGTATTACCTTACAAGATCAGTAATCCACACATTAGAGATCCTAGTGATAGTATGCAATTACAACTGTGACCAGCATGTACCTGTTACACAATGAGAAAATGGGCTGTGAAAACAAGGTATGCAGTACAGATACAATCCATGTAAATAATCTGTAATTCTAGTCCAAATCCTGCATTAGTATACCATTAACCAATTTACTTTCATGTTAGCAAGGCCTTCACACAGCCATTTCACAGCAAGGGGTTTTACTTACTTTGGTAGGTGTTGCCATCAACCTTGGAAAGTTCCCATTTGCATTTATAATTTCACCTTTGTCTCCATCCAAGTAGAGTGTCTCTACTGAAAGTTGAAGTACAGGGCTGTTAAAAGAGAGTGCTCATCTACATACAGTAGTTACAAATAAATAGCACTTCATTATTAGAGGCAGGATTACAATAAGGGAATGCCCCAAACCGAGCATAAGACAGTTTTGTAAAACAGCACATCATCTAAATACTGTACAGTGAGCATACAAAATAAACCCTTAAAATCATTTTCAATCAGTTCACTTGATTAGCTGGTACAGTATGTTTGTTATTACTGGGAATTCAACAGTGCAAGGATTTTAATTCTCACTAGCCTCACTCCCAAGTTCACCAGCCCCCCCCCCCACAACTTCTGTTTATATGCCCTCATGTGGTGCACCATATCTACACCTGCGGTTACCTAGCACAGCCACTTTCTTAACTAGGGAGATGTGCTATCTAGAATTTAAATATTTGGTGCTCTATCCTCTTTCACGCCAACCATAACAAATAACAGGAGAGTTTATAATAGGTCAGTCTCCACTCTGAAGTGTAGCCATTGAAGTATCTAGTGCTTGAAACTAGGAGACTGGTTTTGTGTGTCCTAGGCATCAGATTTGATGACTAATCTCTAGCAATAGCAAATAGTGTGGTAAGTACAGTATACTGTACCTTCTTTGGAATGCCCTCTTGCCTAAATAATAAACAATCCCAGACAAAGGTTACGCAGCTGGGGTATGGGGAATGCAGAGTGCATTACACATACCACATCTCTATGCCATGTTCCTGCAGGGGTCATACTGCGGTAGGGCAATCATACCACAGCTAATCAAACCAGAATGATTAGCACAGTGAACTGCAGTGCTGGGATGGTGAAAAATCCAAGGACGACTAGCCCTGAATGCAAAATCAAAGTAACTGAGGTGTACTTGCACTGGGGGAATAATGATGCAGACTTAGAAATTGCATTATCAAAAGTCTTGTTTTTTTATTACTCACAGCACATCAACAGCTCCAATATACAGGGCTGCAAGACAACAGCAAATTTTCCACACAAATGTACAGTGAGAATACAAATTGTTGTGTGCCCATTCAACTTGAATGCAGGTTGTGACAGCCCAATCTGCTCTGGGGCAGAATTTGCAGCTGTCCTGCAGCCCTGTATATTACAGCAATTGATGTACTGTGAGGAATAAAAAACAGGAGTTCTGATACAGCAATTTCTATGTCCATATCATTATTCTCAGAGTGCAAGTCCACTTCAGGTGCTTTGCACATACACTTGAAATAGTGGAGAGCACTCACCCCAGCCAAGGATTTTCAAGAAAGCTGCTCACATAAGGATAGAGTTTAGAGCTATTTATTCCTCCATACATAATAGCAGAGCACAGCAGGACAATCTTATGTTTCACCTGACTACTCAGGCTTCCTCTCTGATACATACCACAGCTGCATGGCGTACACCAGGTGGGAAGGCATGACACGGTACAGTATGTGACGCTTGGCCAGCTGGTTATAATTATTGTATGATATTTGTAATATAAAAATATAGTATGTGATTATCTTACATAAGACAGCCTATGCTGCCATGGGTGCCCCCCCCCCAAAGGTTTCAGTGAAGCTACAGGATATGAAAACTGACCAGGAACCATTTAATTAACTGACTTCCTTCAGAATGGCATTTTATTACCGTTTATAACATGCCTACGTGCCAGTGTGGGATTGCTACGTTCAAAGGAAACATGTGTAATTAAGGAGTTATGTATAGGAAATGTATTTTTTCTTCTGATGGCACCTTATTTAAAATACCTCCTGATAGGAAATCTTTTTTTGTCATTTTATATTCTAAAAGGAGGAGCTAGATGACTCACAGAAGGGGTGTGGAGACACAGAGTTTAAACTGATACTTGTGTCTGAAATATTTGTCATATCATCCTGGGACTCTAGAGAGATACAACTCTCTGATTTAGCTTTAAAATGCACTTCCAGAGGTAATACCTTAGATAGCAAACATCTAAATGTATTGTGGTAGCAGTTTTGCTTCATAATTTTGCTTGTTCTTTTATGTGATTGTGAGCTCTTTGATATATTGTTCTGCATTTGCATTTTTCATATTTTTATTATCTTTTAGTAAAGTACATTTTCTTAAGATACTGCCTGGGTGTGTCTTCCAACTTCTTTTTTCATGTGATGTATAATTGGTTAAGTCTGACAGCTGCTTGAAGGGCTTGATGATGTTACTAAACTGGGAAAAGGTAAGAATATACCTAAGGTCTCTTACAGAGATAAAAGGGTTCATTTTGGAAGCCTGGCTGGGTGCCCCTGGTGAAAGATTGTACTGCAATCCCTGAAGAAGGTACATATCTGAGCCTGTTCATTAGGTATGCTAGCATAAGGTTCACAGTTTGAATCCCCCCCAGAACTTGAGACTAAAGGTGATTCGGACCCAAAAGCAGACAGGAGGGTTACCTTGTCTGTTACCTGTTCACACTATTGTGCTCAGAGGTTGGTACTGTGAGAGCAGAGGGCCTGACCTGCAGAGTGCATTTGTGACAGATTTGGTTGGCAGAGGTGCAAAAAAATTGGTAACATAAGCTTTAACTGATCAGTGTGTCAGCTTAATACTGTACAGCTCACTTGCAGAATAAGGCAGTGATTTATTTTTAAAAAGGAAACAGAACTATATCATTTTGCTTACAGTAAAGTTCCAACCTGCTTTATTTTTTTTTTAAGTGCAAGTTAGAGAAGCCGTAGTTAGGGAAGAAGATGGCTTCCAACTACAGCGGGTACACTGCAGACTACTTGAGGCAGTTGTGCCAGGACAGAGGAGTCCTGCATGAGGGGAGAGCCACCAAGCAGAATCTCATGGATGCCCTGATGGCAGCAGATGCCCAGAGTATCAAGTTACAGACTGTGACTGTAAAGGACCAAATGTTGGGAGTGGAGGGGCCAGTGGCCTGTGCAGTGTCCAGATCAGTTGAGGAGGACGGCAGGGCCAGTGCAAGCGAAGGGTCACAGCAGCAGGGGAAGGTCACCAGCATTCTGGAGCCAGAAGCAATCAGGCTGCAGATTGAGTTGCACAGAATGGAGCTGGAGTTCCAAAGAGAAGAGCGACAACTGCAGCGAGAGGTGAAGCGAGAATGGTGAGAAGCGGAATGAGAATGTCGAGAAGTGGAGCGTGAAGAGAGTGAACACCAGAGGCAACATGAACTGAAGAAGCTATGACTCCAATCACCAGCACCACAGTAGGTAAGTGGCTTGGGTTTAACTGGAACTACAGGACTGGGTTACAAATTAAATTCCAAATTGATAGCTGAATTTAAAGAAGGGGAAGATATGGATGCCTTTTTAAATTCCTTTGAAAAAGTGTTTATTCAGGCAAATATTCTTAGAGGGTCCTGGAGCTCCCAGCTATCCCTGCTACTTACTGGGAAAGCTCAGGATGCATTGGGTTAAATGGACAATGAGGACAGTAATGATTACAGCAAACTTAAAGCTGCACTTTTAAAAAGTTTTATTTAACTGCAGAAGCATACAGAGCTAAATTCTATAAGCTCAGGAGAAGCCCTGACATGGGCTACAAGGAGCTAGCCATGAAACAACATGTTTTTAAAACATTGATGGGAAGGAATTGAAGCAAACTCTGTATATAACATTGAAAATGCTGTATTGTTAGAGCAGTTTTGGGGAGCATGCACAGCAGAGCTGAAAACCTGGCTAGAGGACTGAGATCCCAAAACAGTGCAAGAGGCTGCTGAACCCTCGGACCACTATGCTAAGAGCAGACCTGTTGAGAGTGAATGGGCCGGGCCTGGCAGCACAGATTGGGAAAAGTGTGCCTTCAGGGAAGCTAAAACCCTCACTGCCTCCACCAAAACCAGTTAGCCTCAGGTTTCAAAGAAAAGATTTTTCTGAGAAAAGAAACGAATGTTGGGTTTGCAAAGAAACTGGGCATATTGCCAGACAGTGTCCCAAAAGAAAGAGTAATATGCAAAATTGGGCTAGGAAAGAAGTGAGTTGTTTGTGTGTCCCTGGAAGCATGTCTGTGAACGTGAGGTAACACATGCACCCAATCACTGTGAATGGTGTACAGACACAAGGGTTAAGAGACACAGGGGCATCCCTGACATTGGTAAAATGGGATCTGGTAGATCCTGGCCAGCTTATACCCAATAAATTTGTAACTATACAAGGGTTCACTGGGGAGGAGACAACATTGCCACTCACTAGTGTTCTCCTAGACTGGGGTGAAACAGGGGGAACTGTGCAACAGGTGGCTGTAGCCAAAACTTTAGCAGTTGACGTCATTCTTGGCAACAATCTCAAACAGGGGGTGGTGTGTGCAGTTACCCATAGCCAAGTGGCAAGGGAAAATTGTAGTTCTCTGGACTTCATAGAAGCCATTGTGAAAACCATTGGGAGGCTGGTTCCCCAGCCTATGTCCCCTGATATGGAGACTAAAGAAAAGGGGTAGAAATTTCCCCAGTAGCAGTTAACCAAACAGCTACAGAGGGTTACTCTGAAGAAGGAGGGGTGACCCATTGTCAGAGGGTTAGGGATGACAGTGATCCTGAGTTCCATGACGCTAGAGCTAGGGACCCTAGTTTAGATACTGACGGGGACCTGTCCTATGCCTTGGGAATGTGTAAGGAGTTTGCAGCTGCTCATAAAAGTGACCCTAGTCTAGAGAAGCTGAAGGTTTGAGCAGACTCTGATGGAGGACAAGGAAGTGATGGGAAACATAAGGTTTATTAGAAAAATGGACTGATGTATACTCAGGATGTGAAGACAGAGGGAGGGGTGATAGGGAGGCAGCTTGTTGTTCCCCAGGAGTACCATGAGCAGTTGCTCAAGATTGCACACTATATTCCCTTGTCTGGTCATCTGAGAATCATGCCCACTACACAACAGTTGGCCCAGAATTTCTGTTGGCCCAACTTCACCCGGCAGGTGAAGGAGTATTACAGGTCTTATCACCGGTGCCAAGAAATAGGTAAAGCAGGTAAGAAAACCCAAGCTGCCCTAATTCCATTGCCCATAGTGGAGGAGTCATTCCAGAGGGTGGGAATGGATATTGTGGGGCCTTTAAATAACCCCAGCTCCTCTGGGAAGAGGTTCATCCTGACTGTGGTGTATTATGCCACCCGGTATCCAGAGGCAGTTGCCCTATCCTCACTGACGACAGACAAAGTGGCAGATGCCTTGCTTGGGATTTTCTCCCGTGTGGGGTTCCTGCAGGAGGTTATCACCAATTGAGGGGGTTCCTTCATGTTGGACCTGATGAAATGTTTGTGGGAGAAGTGTGGGGTGGTGCAGAGACGTACAACACCTTATCACCCACAAGCCAAAGGGCTTGTGGAAAGATTTAACAGTACCCTGAAGTCAATGCTCCAAGCATTTGCTGAACAGCCTGGTAGGGACTGGGAGAAATATCTTCCCCACCTGTTGTTTGCATACAGGGAGGTGCCCCAAGAGTTGACAGAGTTTTCCACCTTTGAGCTGTTATACAGACGCCGGGTACGTGGGCCCCTAGACTTGATCCATGAGGACTAGCAAGGCAAGCACACCACCCAGGGAACTCCCATAGTGGTTTACATCTTTAGGTTTAGGGAAAGGCTGAAGGAGCCTATGGGGACAGACCAGAGCAACCTGGCAGCTGCCCAACAGAAACAAAAAGTGTGATATGACCGCAGAGCCTGAGCTCGCTCATACACAGTGGGTCAGGAAGTCATGGTCCTTATCCCGGTCCGGAAAGACAAGCTGCGGGCTGAGTGGGCAGAACCGTACAAAGTAGTTAGGTAAATTACATGAACTATATCATAGAATTACCTGACAGAAGACATAAAGTAAGAATGTAACATGTCAATATGATGAAGCTATATACTAATAGGGCTGACATGGTGTTTGCAGTATGTAGTCCTGGGGAGGGGACGGACAAAGGAGACACCCTTCTGGACTTGGTAGAAGAAAGCAAGTGGGATTCCTCTGTGGAGGCAGTTAAATTGTCACCACAGCTGGCCCAGGACAAGATCCAGGGAGTAAGGGAGGTTTCAGCAGACTTTGCTCCACTGTTTAGCGCCAAGCCTGGACTAACCCCCTTAGCATCGCACGATGTGGAGACAGAGACACAGATGCTCATATGGCGGACAGCATATCAGGTGTCAGAGGCTGTCCAAAAGGACATTAGGAGGGAGGTAGAGGAAATCCTGGATTTAGGGGTAATCAAGAGGTCCCACAGTCCCTGGGCCTCCCCTGTAGTCCTTGTGCCCAAGCCAGATTGCTGTACTCATTCTTGTGTGGACTATTGTGGACTGAATGCAGTCATGAAGTCAGATGCCCACCTGATGCCCCAGACGGACGTATTCCTGGACAAGTTGGGAGGGGTGACATACCTTACAACTATTGACCTGACAAAGGGGTATTGGCAGGTAGAGTTAACTGACAGAGCTAGGGAGAGTTCAGCCTTCATCACTCTGATAGACTTATTTGAATTTAAAGTAATGCCTTTCAGAATGAAGAACACCCCGGCCACTTTCCAAAGGTTGGTGAACTAGGTGTTAAATGGTGCCGAGGAGTATGCCGTGGCGTACCTGAATGACATTGCCATCTTTAGTGCCAGCTGGGAGGAACACCTGTCCCACCATAGGGAACTGCTGGGCAGGATACAGAGGGCTGGGTTCACTGTCAAAGCTGAGAAATGCCAGGTGGCCATGGCTGAAGTGGCATACCTCAGGCATGTTGTAGGCTGGGTACAGCTCCTTCCAAACCAAGTAAAAATAGAGGTGATCAAGGCATGGCCCCAACCAGAAACACAGAAGCAGGTCAGGAATTTTCTAGGGACAGCTGGGTACTATAGGAATTTGTCTCCAATTACAGTGCCCTGGCTGCTCCCCTATCTGACCTGGTAAAGAAAAAGATGCTTAAGAAAATTACCTGGGAACCAGCCTGTGAAAAAGCCTTTACCAGACTGAAGGAGGCACTGTGCAGTGCTCCTGTGTTGACAAGTCATGACTATAGCAGACCCTTTATAGTCCAGACTGTGGGTATTGGGGCAGTACTGAGTCAGATATCCAACCAAAGGAAAGATCACCCCATAGTGTACCTGAGTAAAAAGTTACTTCTCAGGGAGCAGGCTTACTCTACTGTGGAAAAAAAGTGTCTTGCCATAGTGTGGGCCCTAAAGAAGTTAGAGCCATACTACATGGGCAGCATTTTGAGGTACAAACTGACCACAACCCCTGGTTTGGCTGACACAAATGGGAAAAACTAATGGTAGACTATTAAGATGGAGTCTTGCCTTGCAAGACTATGACATGATGATCTTACATGGGGGCTGGAGCGACCAATCAGAATGCAGGTGGTTTGTCACATCTATATAAGAAACAAACTGACTTAGGGAGCTCACCCCATGCAGGGGATAGAGCCACCAAATTTAGTCTAGGTGGGGAGGATTGTGACGCTTGGCCAGCTGGTTATGATTATTGTATGATATTTGTAATATAAAAATACAGTATGCGATTGTCTCACATAAGACAGCCTGTGCTTCCATGGGTGCCCCCCCCCGGTTTCAGTGAAGCTACAGGATATGAAAACTGACCAGGAACCATGTAATTAACTGACTTCCTTCAGAATGGCATTTTATTACCATTTACGACATGCCTAGGCTTTTTGAAGTGCAAACCGAATGTGACTTTATGACTTCAGAAACAGGACATCATTAGGCTGATTTCTGTTAGTTTTTTAACACATTGGTGCCAGTGTGGGATTGCTAAGTTCAAAGGAAACGTGTAATTAAGGAGTTATATATAGGATATATCTTTTTTTCTTCTGATGGCACCTTATTTAAAATACCTCCTGATAGGAAATCATTTGTTGTCATTTTATATTCTAAAAGGAGGAGCTAGATGACTCACAGAAGGGGTGTGGAGACACAGAGTTTAAACTGATACTTGTGTCTGAAATATTTGTCATATCATCTTGGGACTCTAGATAGACACAGCTCTTTGATCTAACTTTAAAACGCACTTCCAAAGGTAATACCTTAGATAGCAAACATCTAAATGTATTGTGGTAGCAGTTTTGCTTTGTAATTTTGCCTTGTTGTTTTATGTGATTGTGAGCTCTTTGATATATTGTTCTGTGTTTACATTTTTCATATTTTTATCATCTTTTAGTAAAATACATTTTCTTAAGATACCACCTGGGTGTGTCTTCCAAGTTCTATTTGCATGTGATGTATATGTGGTTAAGTCTGACAGCTGTTTGAATGGCTTGATGGTGTTACTAACCTGGAAAAAGGTAAGAAAATACCTAAGGTCTCTTACAGAGTCAAAAGGGTTCATTTTGGAAGCCTGGCTGGGTGCCCCGGTGAAAGATTGTACCGCAATCCCTGAAGAGGGTACATATTTGAGCCTGTTCATTGGATATGCTAGCATAAAGTTCATAGTTTGAATTCCCCCCCCAAACTTGAGACTAAAGGTGATTCGGATCCAAAAGCAGACAGGAGGGTTACCCTGTCTGGTACCTGTTCACAGTATTGTGCTCGGAGGTTGGCACTGTGGAAGCAGAGGGCTTGACCTGAAGAATGCATATTCGACACAGTACACATACCACAGCTGCATGGTTTACACCAGGTGGGATGGCATGACACAGTACAGTACACATACTAAAGCTGCATGGTGTACACCAAGTGGGAGGGCATGACACAGTACACATACCACAGCTGCATGGTGTACATTAGGTGGGAAAGCATGACACAGTACAGTACACATTCCACAGATGCATGGTGTACACCAGGTAGGAAGGCATGGCACAGTACAGTACACATACCACAGATGCATTGTGTACACCAGGTTGGAAGGCTTGACACAGTATAGTACACATACCACAGCTGCATTGTGCATACCAGGTGGAAAGGCATGACACAGTATAGTACACATACCAAAGCTGCATGGTGTACACCAGGTGGGAAGGCATGACAGTACAGTACACATACCACAGTTGCATGGTGTACACCAGGTGGGAAGGCATGACAGTACAGTACACATACCACAGTTGCATGGTTTACACCAGGTGGGAAGGCATGACAGTACAGTACACATACCACAGTTGCACGGTGTACACTAGGTGGGAAGGAATGACACAGTATAGTACACATACCACAGTTGCGTGGTGTACACCAAGTGGGAAGGCATGAAATAGTACAGTACACATACCACAGCTGCATGGTGTGCACCAGGTGGGAAGGCATGACAGTACAGTACACATATCACAGCTGCATGGTGTACACCAAGTGGGAAGGCATGTCACAGTACAGTACACATACCACAGCAGCCTGGTACGTGTCTGTTGGGGGGGCACATGGCACAGTACAGCATCTCCATGCTTCATTAGCATTCTGGCCTCCCTGGTTACTTGTGACATAGCAAGAAAACCTACAGTAGCTGGCAGAAATTGACTGACTTTCCATGGTCACCTGTGATATCACAATGAGTAAAGTCCCAAAACTGATGAGGTAAGAAGAGGAACAGCATTAGATGGTAGCTGGTCAATACCGCTAAACAACAAGAGCATGGTAATAAAACGAGCATGAAGAAGAGCATGAGCAATTACAGCTACAGGGGAATAACAGTGCGATACATTACGGCGCTGTACCTGTAGCTGTGATTACTCACACCAAGAAGTCAAGACCTGCGGCTGTCATCCTAAAAGCTGCACTGCTCTAGTGGCTCAGAGACTAGTGTGACAGCCTCTAAGAGTCAGTGCAACTCAAGCTGACAGTGGATCGAGCCCGAACCATTGCGGCTGCAAGTGTGTTTTTTTTTAATGTCAGTTGTGGAACTAACATCCAACTTTCTCTCCCTCTCCTGAGTTTTCTCCCCGCACCCTGACTTTCTCCCCGAGTTCTGCCCTGACACCTCGACTTTCTACCCCCCTGAGTTTTGCCCCCACACCCTGACTTTCTCCCCCCTCCCCTGAGTTTTGCCTTCCCTCGGAGTTGGTAATAAAAAGTTAGGGTGGTGTGGAGGGGTGGAGTCCACTGCCTGGGGGTGCAGGGGGCAAAGCCCATCACATGGGAGGGTGTGGGGCAAAGCCCTCCAACATAAAAATCTGTTGTAGGGTATGTGGGAGTGACTATACTTGCCAATGTGTGGCTGCAACTTTCTCCTCAGTATGTGCTTTTTTAGTGTCGCTAATTTTCCTGGGCACTTATGTGCCGTGCTGTATTCCCTGCACGGATATTGACCGTGCTGTAATTCCTTCACAGTTTTTGACTAGATCTGCATTAGATATGTCAGCTTCCAACTACTGAACATTTCCTCACATCACACCTCCTAAGATTAGGTAAAGAAAAAATCTACTTATTAGAAAATAGATGGAGAAACACTGATTCAGATATAAAAAGAAACAACAATAATAATAATAATAATTTTGTCAGGGGAGGGGCTAATGATACCCATGCTAGGAAGCATTTAGTGGTTGCTAATGTAAACCCCGTAACCCTTCACTGGGGGTAACTATTAGTGAGTTGGGTGCCACAGGGGATCCAAGGGTAAAGCCTGCAGGTTTCCTTGGCTGATGTGAGCCAAGGCATCACTGATGCAATGTATAGAACCTCCTGCCGTAGCACAGGCCAACTTGGAAACCAGGAGCCAGAACATTCTAAGGAGGCTGTGCCTGTGAGAAGCAGTTCAGTCAGAGCTCGAGCAGAGTTCCAATCAGGGTTCTGGTGGAGAAGTACAGCATCCCAGATTTCTCCTGAGAGGAAAAAAAAACACTTAGGCCCCGTCCACACTACACCACTCAGACCCGGTAACGGATGCAAACCGTTACAGCCAGGGAGTGGTACAGTGTGTCCACACTGCGGTGATGTCCGTTACAGGACTGGTACCGCTGGTCCACACTGCGGGAGCCGGGAGACTGTTATGGCAGCGCCCGATCCCACAATGCAGCTCGCACTGCACTACGGGACCATTACCACGCGTCCACACTACAGCCGGTAATGTTACTGAGGCGTAACCAGTTTCATAACCATTGTTGAAACCACGTGCATATGTGGATTTCAACAGTAATTCTATTTCGCCTTCTGTAGCGTTACAGGTGTAAACACAAACCGTTGCGGTAATGGTTCGGGCCCTCTGTAACGTTACAGAGGCAAGTGTGGACAGGGCCTCAAACATTAAGTGAAGTAGCAGAGGTTGTCCTATACAGCCCCACCACCACCACCACCACTGGGGTACAGCAAGGAGCAGCATCTGGCATATGATCTATGAGTAAATGGGGCATTATTGAACTGTATGAGAGTTTCAGAGCCCCTGCAGTGCTCCCTTTAAAGCTGCATCTCCTGAGAGACCAAAAGTGAATAAATGATTTGGGAAGTGGATCCAGGACAGTGTTTAGCAAAAATGAAATATATTTTAAAATATATTATTAACAATATATTTACATATATGGAAATATATTCCAATCTAATTGTTTTATAATATATTTTAATGTATTTGAAATTCAGTATATTTCTATATATTTAAAAATGTGCAAATACATTGCAATATATTTTAAATATACAACTTATTGCCACTTTAGTATACTACATATATTGCAAAATATATCGATTACATTCCAAATATATTGAAATAAAGATGGTAAATAGATGTTATTGTTATATTGCCAATATATGTATAAGTGTATGCTTTTACATTTCAAATGATGTTTCCTATATTTACAAATATATGTAATATATATGCATAATAGATATTAATATAAATATTAACCAGACAGAAGCAAAGGGAATTAATTATGATGTCATGTATCCTTACTTGTACAACTGGAGTTCATTTTGTTAGCAGCCATGCATATATTTACATTGGAATTATTGTGTTATAATGCAGCTTTAACTCAAACATACATTTTATGCATTAATATTTATACATAGGACTTACCTTAACAGGTCATGATCATTAAGGGCTCAGATTGGTATTTATACCACAGCATTTTGTTTCCCTTTTAGGTCAAGATGAGATCCTACATGTACTTGCTTTATACCTTGTACCTTTCCTGTCAGTCTGTAAGCTAATGTTGTCAAATCAAAATTATTTTAAAAATAGAAATTATCATGATTTTAGCTGATAAACTATGTTTTTAAAATATGCAAATTAGTTATGCAAATGTATATGAGATCACATTATTTACAAAAATATATGTGACATATATAAAAAAATATGTAACATATAAAAATAATACAGTATATATTTTGAAATATACTAATATATTTCAGACAATGTATTACTAAATAGATTGACATGCTTTCAAGCAATGCATGAGGCAGAAATACATTATGATTATACATTTCTGAAATATATTGTTTAATATATTTCATCAAGTCAATGTATTGACATACTTAACATAATTTCCAGCATATTGAATATATTTAATTTTTGTAATAAAGTATATTCTTTCAATATATTTAACATGCATTACATTATTTACATTTTTAATTAGAAATATATTGTTTCAGTATATGCTGAAATGTACTGTATATTACATTTAATTGAGTCAATGTATTTCTTAATATAGCGACATATTTTTGCATGCTAGGGGGGGACATTTTCAAAAGAGATGCTCCAGCCTATCTGAGATGCTCCACAATATCTCAGAAGATGCTCCGAAGTGAGATATTCAAAGAGCAGAGATGCTCCGCGCATCTCCGGATGAGCCGAAGACAGACTATAATGTATTTGGAGCAACTGGAGGGGGCGTGCCCATGAATGTTCCACTCATCTCTATATTCAGACCAAATGGTCGAAGCATCTTTGGAGCATCTCCAAAGTTCCTCCTAACAGAGATAGCACTAAAGGAAACAGACCTAAGTGCAATCCCCCCTCAGGCAGCTATAGGGATAGCAGGCTTTGTGAGCACCAGTGTGGTAGCTAAATGCACTTATCGCTAAAGAAAGTACACTAATCAGTGTGTAACCCCTCTACAAATGGGGTTTCCCAAAAGTCTTCCTTGGGTGTGCTTAAATGCCCACTGCCAGGCTAGTATCCTGTGTCTTAGCGCTTTAAAAGTGTTTGTGTGAGAGTGCCTTAATGCTTCTGTGCTCTGTCTCTTTAAGAGCTGCCAATAATGTGGTGCTTATTTAATCTGGGAAGGGGCTGAGTGTTTCTGTGCTCGAGTCCTGCCCAGGCTGCCATATAATCGCTCTGTTTTGCCATTGCTATTTGTGCAGAGAGAGCTCTGTTAAAAGCTGTACTTATTTGCTGATTATCTATTAGCATAGTAATGGTATTGTAATTTGTCTAACCTGCCTTCTTTGTAGCATGGACAGTTCTGTTTATCACCACCATCTTGGTCCTGGACTGCCAGAATGGGCCAATCGGTACCTTTGGGGACCCTAAAATGGAGTCTGTCCCCAGGGGTCTTGTAGGAGGAATTTCTGTAAGAATTGTAGTTTTGAGACTTTGGTGCCTAAATGCACCTGGAGGGGGAGCCCTTGCTTTGACAGACTGATGGATCAACCAACCAGAACCTTTTGGACCAAAGGGAAATTCCCAAGCTGCCTGCTGCAGTCAGTCAGTCTGGAGTTAGAGTTTGAAGAGTAAACAGCTTGAGTGATTTAAGCAGCGGCTCCTGCATAGTTCACATGGGAGATTGGTGGAAAGGCTGAGTTTGGCCTGTCTGCCTGCTGTCCCTTGGTAGGGAATCCTTTGAAAGGCTTAGCAATCGGACTGTATCCAAATTGGAGTGTGACAAAGCCACTGAGGAGTGACCAGATTTGAACCTGAAGAAGACTTGAAGATTTGCTGTATGTGATAGGCCTGTCAGGACATTCATTTACCACAGAATTCCCGGTTTTGCTCAGAGACACCGATATTGCGGCCGGACTGCCTTCCGCATTGTGGTATGGTGATTGCTTTACTATAAATATACTGTGTGCTGTTAGTGGGTCATGATTTGGTTCTCCACTGTGTAAATGTGCCACGCTTGCTGGAAGCTGTATCCAGCATTACCGGACTCAAAATTGAACTGTTTCACCCGGCCTGGGCCTTGCCACCTGGCCCAGCCAGTTACTTCAGGCACAGAAACCATCATCGACGAGAGACTCACCTGGGGATCAGCCCCCTGCTCAACCATCTCAAACAGAAACAGCACCTCAGTGATTTGTGTGGGCCCTGCTTCTCCTGGCAAACCAGTCATCAACCTGCAGTCTCCAATTCGTCTAGTCTGTGTCTCGTATTGGGTTGCGTGAGTAACAATCAGGGTAGCTCCCTGCAACAACAGCTAAATCTCAAGTGTTATTATCTGATTGCATTGTTGTTTTTCATTTCACGAACTGAGTCTTCAGGCTCTGGATTACAAACTGTGTGTGGTTGTGCATGCCTTTTCTTTTCATCACAGGGCCCCAACCAGTTGCGACGCCATACCCCGGGCAACATTCCAGGCTAGCCCACCTTACTTCCAACTGGGTACCCAGAATGTGTGACTGTGTAGGGACTAAAAGTGCATGCATAATTGCTTGATTAGATCAGTTTTCAAATCAATCAACCTGATTATGCCCCTCCCTTGTTCAATTCCCCTGAATAAATCAGATCTAGCTCTTTTTGCATTTAATCTGACTGTGGTTCCAGTATGTACCAAAAGCACTATACTGTTGTTATTTGCTGTGCCTAACCTTGTTTTACAGGGGGTCTCCAGGGTTGAACTGGTGGAACCAGCCATGGTGATAAGTGCAAACAGTGTGGGGAATTGTATGCTGAATAGGGGCTACTGTGAAAGTGTTTGTTGCATATTGTTTAGGCCATTAGAGGGGAAGGGAGGGGTTACAGTGTCCCAGAGGGCTGTACCCAGGTTAGCCTTGTTACTAACCACCCTGTTCTCTGGGTGGAGGCACCCGCTTCAGTACCCAGGCCCCTTAACCTGCAACTAGCCATGCAGGCAGGGGTAGTAGCCCTTGGGATAGCGCCACCTAGGGGTTACAAGTGTTTACTATTACGTGGTGCATTTTATGAGCACATTCTGATATGAACAGTAAAAAAAAAACATACTACTGCAGTTGTTGTCAGGAATGCTGGTTGTGTTATTATATTGATGTACTAGAAAGGCAGCACTGGGAAAATGGACGGGGCACCATTTCTGATAGTGGAGATAATGAGGGGTGTGAGGAGAGTGGGGACATCCCTAGTGGCCATCTAGTGGGTGGGCTGTGCAAGACACCATGCCCACACAATGCACTCTGTGGCACAACACACGGCAGGAGGCAGTGCTGGAGGGGGCTGTGACAGGGAAAGTGCAAGGGCCAACACCCATTTGGAACTGTGGAACTAGGTGGCCTGCCAGAATAGGGCCTACAAACACAGTGACACTGGTGTGCCAGAGTACAGGAAGGGCAGGTCATGGGCTTGGGCTTGGCATAGCAGGCACAGGTGGAAGGGTGGCAGGCAACACCCCCCCAGGCACAAATAATGTCAGGGGCATGAAAGAGAGCCATCACTGGACATGACAGTGGCAGGTAGGGCCACTAGCAGGAACGGGGCATTGCAGGACAGGAGAGTGGCATGCATGCGCACAGTTCCAGCATATCTGGATGTGGGCCAGGCACCCTGGATGCAGTGCAACACAGGCTGTAACATGAGGAATGTAAACAAACATACCTCCAGGGCTGCAGTACCTGTTGGTCACCTGTGGTGTGGAGTGGCACAGGGCAACCCAAGTACAGCTCAGCACATGCAAATGAAGTCTGGAGCGACCTATAATGAGATGCTAAGCAGTTGAGTTGCTCCTGAATTGGGCAATGAGTCCATTTGCATACTCTGGCTGAATACTGCAGATTTGTTTCCGGCCCATCTCATTCTGCAGGGAGCATCTGATCAACCCTCATTTCCCACCTGCAGTCCTTCCCTGTTGCTCCATTGACACTGGCTGGGTTGCTCCTTTTGCTATATTCAGTCCTGCCCAGATGCTCCAGATCATTTCAAGTTAGGCCATGGAGCATCTTTGGTATATTCAGCCTGAGATGCTCCAGAGTATCTTAATCCCACATCTTCCGAATATACCAATATTTTGGGCCGGAGCATCTACTTGCTCCCTTTTTCGGAGCAGTTTGAAAATGTCCCATTAGGAGTTAAAAAAATATTATGTCAGTATACTTAAAAATAGATTTCTTAATATGTAATATATTACATTGGGGCAATGTATTTCTCACTGTATTGACTTACATTAATGCATATTTTTCAATATATTGCAATATATTCGATTTTCGTAAGAGTGTTATAAATAGGAATCATGGGAGTGCAGCAGAGGATCAAAGGATGTGAGTGTGATGCATCCATGCTTGCACCACTTGCATCACGATGTAGACCCAACTACACTGCGGCTCTGGGAGCAGCTCAGGGAGCAACATACCATGACTGGATAAGTGTCCATACTGCCACATTTGCACCACAGCAACACCTCTGATCCTGTTGCTGCAGTGCAAATGTGGCAGTGTAAAAGCACATCGTGAGTGACCCCTTGGGATCCTCAACATCCTTTCCCTGGGACAAGCCCTGAGACATCTTGTCTGCAGGTTCATTGGAGGTGGAGGTGGAGGTAGTGCCCTGTATGGGTAGCTAACAAGTGAAGGGGGAGTCAAGGAGAAATCCTCCAGCAAGTCATGGAATGCCTCTGGTTGGGAGTCACACATGTGTGACAAGCTTCACTGACAGTTCTATTTCTGTTGCCCAGGGAGGTCCAAGAAAGTCTGCCCTACTGCAAGCTGGAACTTCGGGTAGGGTGCAAGGAACCCTGCTTTGAGTATATTCTTTGTGTTTGCCCTGGATACAGCAGAAGGGACATTGTATAGTTGAAGCCACTGAAATGCCAGCTGCCCCAGTGGGCTAAAGTGAAAATAAATGTAGTTCTGGCCTGTCACGAGTGAAATAAGAAATGTACAGCCATGTAACCTAGGGATAGTCAAATAAAACCCTGTTACTACTTGACTTTATTTTCTGTGTGAATAGCTGGATCTGTGACTTATATGATTACTGTTCCCCTCTCTGGTACCCCAGTTGGGGTTCCAAAATATGAATCGCATTTCTGAACCGTGGACTGACCCTCTCTTCAAAGTGGAGGGCTCTCCTTAATGTTCTACCACTGAGGGTAAGGTCTTGTTATATCAATAGAGAATATAATCCTTTTTTTCTGATATGGGGCTGTTTGTCTAAACCAACAGTAATATTTCCATAATTCATAGGTATACACATACTTCAACAGACTTAAAAAAAAAAAAAAGAAAAGCAAGTAGCACACAAACAGCCAGAACATTTCTAAAACCTACAATGGTGGAAATGAGACAAAACTAACTGGTGGAACCCATCACCTTTTATATAGGAAGGAAGGTCTCTGGTGTGGGACTGGGGTCATTTTTCTCAATAAAATGCTGCATTTTAATTTATTTACTCAACATTTTTCAATTCTAGAGAGCTCTAAGAGTGAGGCAGATAGATAGTATAGCAATCATATCAGAGTCATATAAAACAAGTAAATAAAGTACTTGTCTTATTAAGCTACTGTACAAGATCTCTAATGTACATACGCCAATTATTGTACATTGTAATGTAACCCCTTCTCCCTTAGGTTTGGGGAGAAAACATTCGCTCAGCAACATGGCTAGGTTTGTACTTCTGGTCAGTGGTGCCCAAGTAATTCCGGACACAGGAAGCAATGACTGAAAATGTCCAAACCAGGAATGGGATTCTAGAGTGTGGCTTTTATTCACATCAACACAGGAATAACAAAGCAAAGATGGACCCCCACAGGGCTACACTCACTGGCAATGCAGATTTGCAGAGGTCAGAGCACATCTTCTTCACTACACAGAAACCCTCAGGTTCTGAACTACTCTGGGCTCACATGGCCCGAACTGGTACTCTTCTACTTTGATTCCTTGACATGGCACCCCAGCCAGTAATTGGGCACTTTTCCATATGGCATGGAGTTTGATGGTGGCTCCCTAAACCACCCATGAGCACTTTCAAGCTCTTAAGGGAAAATCATCCTTAATCCCACGTCTGGGTACTTTCTGCAGACACTGGCCAAGTGCCTGGGAGAAAGAAATAGGTGCCCAAACAGAACCTGTAAAGGTAAACCTGGTTACTTCAGATGGGGGTCTCCCACCTCTTGCTCCCAAATCTATACCCAGCCATTCCTTTGGAACAACACCTTTCTTTGAACTACTGGTTGTAGATGCTATCTCGAAATGTATATCACATTTAACATTCTACACTGTATTCAAGTGGTGTCCTGACTTTAAAAAGTTCTGTAAATTGCTATGTCCATTCCTTAGACCCCCAGGCCCAGATATTCAAACTGCCCCCAAAAAGTGCGCAACAGCAAGAGCAAGCGCAAGTCTACTGCACCCATGTGCAAGAAGCGCGATATTCAAAAATTGCACAGGTCAAGATGCACCTGCAGCACATGACTGAATATCGCACCACCTGCGCCATAGCACAACCAGGGATGTGCAGTTGCGCAGTCCAGATGCACCATAGCACAACCAGGATGCTCAGTGGAGCAGGGTAGCAGTGCAACAGCACAACCAGGGATGCACAGGGACAGGATGCAGGGGCCCACCACCCATGCCACAGATGGGCAGAGGAGCACACAGCAGAACAGACATCGCCCCCCACACCCCATGCACTGCACAACCAGTGGAGAGCTGGAATAACTACCGGCCCATGGATACCAGCAACAAACCCACAGCCAGGGAAATGGTGCCCCAGCACACACCCTGGCAAGCTGTGACTGGCACACAAGGAGGGCCGACCACCCCGTGCCACACCATCCCACCAATGCAGAGCACACCCGGCACCGTGATCCCCAGACACCCTGCCCAGGAGCAGCGTCCACCAGTGCAAGACACCCCATGCATGCCTCCATCCCCACTGTGACACTGCAACCCTGTGCACCACAGAACCATGCAAGGCAGCCCCACCACGAGCACCCGTCAGTGGGTGGCAGCACACAGCGATGCAACGACTGCATACACAGTGCCACCACGCATGCCCCCCCGAGGTACAGCTGAGAGAACGACCATGTGTCGGCACATGAGGTACCCCACACGTGACAGGGCATGCCCCAGACCTACAGCACCCTGCACACCCTCCCAAGGACACACCCTGACCCAGCACTGGCCACAACAGCCAGCGCAAACACCCACAGTGGTGCATGGAAGCACGCATCACACAGGATGCACCACAGTGCATGGACAAACACCTACTCATACCCAAGGGCACACCAACACAGGGACACAGTAGCGGGGCAACCAAGCCCCCAGCATGTGGCCACGGAGACCATGTACACACGGCCAGCACCCCTCCGTGGCACAGGAGTGCCAGCCACCCTGCTCAGGCACCATGGAGCTGTATGCCACCAGCATGCGCCCAGAGCACAAGTGACAGGCAGTGGTGCACATCCCCTACAACACACACAAGTGACAGCATGGAGGTGGGACAACAACAGCAGAGGCCACCGTGTCACCCGAGGCAGACATGCACCACATCAGTGACAAGAGACAACCCGGCATTGTGCCGGGTACAGTGGCTGTCCATCATGGACAGCCACCACTGACATGCCAGTAGACCATGCCGGTCACAGATATGCAAGGGTGTCAGCTGCACAGGCCATGGACGGTCTGACAGGTGCACCATGGACACAGAGCATGCACCGTGGACCACTGCACACAGTCAGCCAGTGCACAGGGAACAACACACACACCACAGACAGTGACTGATAGCTACTCCCACACCATAGTCACTTCCCCACGGACGCAAACACACGCACATGACTGCACCACCCCTAACACCATGCACACCACTACAGCTGAGCACCTATAGCCTGCTGCAAATCAGAGACCACCACAGTAGGCATATCAAAGCAAATGTATTGAAAAACAGCAAACAAAACTATATACATATATTTACAAAAGGTTGGGGGGAGGGCCACAAACAAGGTGGAGGTGGGTAAGGGGCAGGTGTGAACAAATGGTAGAGGGAAGGAGGAGTGTGAGGGTGGGTCCAGGGGGGTAGGGGAAATCATGGGCATCAGTATGCTCAGCGGGAGCCCCGCTCCCCGCTCTGGCTGCTCCTCCCACCATGCCACCATCTTACTCCCAGTCTGTCTATCCTTTCAAGGATATCCAGTGAGGCCCTGGCAACTTGAAGGATCTCCTGCAGTGCCTCTCTGATAGCCTGCAGCTGCCGTCCACCTAGGACAAGGGAGCAGAGTCAATAGGTGTGAATGCACAGCCCCATGTAGCCCACCCACTGTGCATGGCATATGGCCATGGGACATGTCTCTGTGATGGTGTGTGACCACCCACATTGATCATGTCCACAAGACCTGCCCACCCAGGCGCACACAGCCATGTGGCCAAGTCCTGCACAGCACCACCGTGGCTGTTCAGTGACATGGCTATGCGGTGTGAAGGCAGTGGCACAGCCATGTACCCAGTGCACGCATGGACCACCATTGACGCACTCCCAGACATGCAGTGCCACTGGACAGTGCTGACTGTACCAAGTTGCGTGCGTGGCAGTGGTGTCAATGGATGGTGCCGCATGCAAAAGTAATCATGGATGTAAGGCACTCACCATCATCAGGCTGGTCCCTGCGTCTGTCTAGTCCAGCCACCCTCTCGGCCTACTGCTGCTCACGGTGCAGCCTCCCCTCCCTTGCATGCCAGCGCTCCTCTGGGCCTAGGGTGCAAACATGGAGAGAGGAACATCAGCACAATCCAGTAGCAAAGTCCCCCTCACCCCAATGTGTGTGCAATCCCACACAGTCATACCCATCCTCCCCCCACCCCGATAACACCACCACGGCCCACACTGGACGGCCCCCCCATGTGCTGGACACATGCCACCGTGATACCCATATGGATGTTAGCAGTGTATGGATGGGGCACCTACCTGGCCGTAGCACCGTGCCCCTCCTGGCATGTTTCCACAGGCGGGCAAGCCTTCTGGGTCCCAGTGCTGCAGGTCACCATAGTGGTGCCTGCACTGCTCCGCAGTCCTCTCCATGCCAGTGGCCTCCTCCAGGGCCACTGCCACCTTCTCCCACACCGCACTCCTGGTCCTGTCCAGGGATGCCTTCCCAAATAGGGCAGCAGCATGGGGCTCCACTAACTGAACTAGATTGGCCAGTTCCATTTGGCTCCAGATGGGAGCCCGTCTCCATGCCATCCTGTACTATTTCAGTGTCAAAATGGCACTCTGTAGCACATGTTCACCACGTGCGGATGCTGTGCGGTACTGCACTGTCATTCCCCATCGCTCTGTCACTGAACAGTGCGATAGAGGTGAACCCATGCAGACGCATGGTGCCTGGGGGCAAAGGTCAGCATAGGGTCAGGGGTCTCTCACGCATGGACCGCCACAGCTCAATTGGTACTCACCGCGCAGTAGGGTGCCTGTGTGCCACTTCCTGTAGTGGCTTACCGTGCTGTGGCCCCAGTGCACCTACGGCGCCCCAATGCCAGAGCGCTATACATGTGAACAGCACAGTATCGCCACTGGCACAATGGTGGCCTTGCCCTGCATTGCCTCCAGCGCACAGCACGTCAGCAGCGTGGCAGGTGTCGGCGTCAGCACCCCGAGCATGCGCCATTCAGTGTCCACTGCACATGTCACAGAAATGCACCCTTGCCTGAGCACGTTCAACACAATTGCACAAAGCGCAACAGCGCGATATTCAACCGGCATATGCAAATCAGCTAATCAGCTATTCAATGGTGCAGATACTGCATTAGCATCCACTTAAAATTGCGCCTCACCTCATTTGCATGCGTTGCGCTATAAAAATGCGACATCGGGCTGCAGTGGCCATAGTCTGTTATTGCAGTCTATTGTGGTGAGCTGCATGCTGTTTGGAAGTGTGGACTGTGGTGTGTGGGACATGCACGGGACTGCACAGTCACAGGTAACACCTGCCATTCCCACAGGATCAAGAATGAGTGATCATGAGGTGGAGAAAGAGGAACAGAGACGTGGGAGGAAGAGGAGGCCTAACTTCACCAAGGTAGAAACAGATGCCCTGTTTGAGGCCTACCTTGACCAGGAGCTGCTGCTCAGCGGACAGCGGGGAACACCACAGGCCCATGCTGCTGCATGGGAAGAGGTGGTGCGTGCCATCAACCTGCATGGCAGCCACCAGCAGTCCATGAAGGAGTGCAAAAGAAGATGGGCCGGACAGGTGGAGGATTATGATAAGGTGCTGCCATCAGGCAGCACGGCTGTGACTCGTGGGGACACGGCCGTGCAATGCCTGACCCCACGAGAAGAGCGGTGTTGCTGGCAGCATGTGGTGTTGTGCCATCGAGGATGTTCCAGGTGGTGGATTCCAGACGGGTGGTACCCCGTCACTGCATGGTAGGTCCTGATCTGTCAACGGGGGGGAGACAGGGTAGGGCAGATACATTAATGCTACTGTGTTCCCTTACAGCTCCTGAGCATCTACATGGGTCAGCGGTGGTGGGCTTGTCCACTGAGGGCGATACCATAGACACAGAGGAAGGCCCATCCACCTCCACAGGTGTCCAAGGGTCAGAGCGACAGTGGGCCCACCTGGCATTCCGGACTGATGTTGGTGGAGCAGGTGCAGAGGAGGCCCTGCTCGTGTCCCAGCATGCCAGCATCCATGGATGCCATCATGCTGAGACTCGGACTGGTGCTGGATCCATCACCGATGATGATGGAGCTCACATCATGGACAGTGATATGTGTGGGCTGCAGGATGGCCACACAGCAGGTAACAGCAGGGGCATGGCCATGGGTGGTGCCACTGTGGAGGCCTGCATGACATTACAGTCCCAGCCTGTGCCTGTCTGCACCAGTGGGGAAGTACTGGTGTGTGTCCAGGACAGTGGGGCTGTTGCGGCCGCTGTGGCGGCACCGTTGAGCCCTGGAGAGCAGCAGCTGGAGGGGCAGTGTCAGCAGTCGGCCAATGGCCATGGGGGTACAGTGTCGGGGGCCGGCATCAGTGCACCACTTGTGGACATGCCCAGGCATGGCCCTGGTGCAGCACCCACCCTCAAGGGGTGCTGCCCATCAGGGCCATGAACACGGTGAGGGGCTGCTTGCCGATCAGGCAGATGACCTCTTAGAAGAGCACACCCACATACTCCAAGATTCAGTCAATCAGCAGTTACGGCTTGTGATGGCGGTGGATGCACTCAGTGTGGCCCTGCGCCAGGCAGAGGAGTGGTGCAGCAGGGACACCGGTCTGCTCCTGGCAAGGATGGACCAGATGCGGGAGGATGTGACCACTGCCATTGACAGGCTGACACAGACAATCACAGCTGCCATGGCCACAGTGGGCACACAGTTATTTGCCATGCGTCGCAGACACCGCGCAGTGCAATGTCCACCCCCCGTTCCCAGTGTCATGCGACACCCTCCTTGTTGACACCGGGTTCAGCTGTCGGCATCCTGAGCACGCCTGGTGCAGGCATGTTCGGTGTGCTGCAGACCCCTGCATGAGCATGGTTGCGTTCATGCAGTGGAACCCTTGGGGGACCATCGGTGCCATCCCATAAGGCCATTGGTCAGCCTGTCACTGCTGGCGGGTCTCGGCAGGGCCACCCATGCATCCGTGGTGGCCGTGGCACTGTGGCGCGTGACTGACCTGTCTCCCACCAAGGCTGCTGTCTGATGCTGCCCTGTGTGCAGTGTGTTGTTCAACGTGCAATGCACGGGTGGGGTACCCGGCCCTGCACACACACACACACACACACACACACATTCCATCTGCACACCCTCCCGGCTGCTGTCCGCTGTGGCATGTGCATGATGATGCCTGCGTTGCGCTGTCTGCCACTGTGCAATGGTGCCCACCATCTGACACACGCACAATGACAGGCACTGGGCGTGGTGGTCTGTGGACGTGTGTGTGGCTAGGGTGGTAGTTGGGTCGGCGTGCCTCTACCTCTTGGCATGTCTTGTGGTGTGTGTGTGTGTGTGTGTGTGTGTGTGTGACCACGTGCCGTGTTGAACCTTGCCCATCCCTGATGGCGTGTGCGGTTCCATGCTCGGCCAATTCCCTTAACGACATGCACCCCTGGGGTTTGTCCATGCGTGTTTGTGGGTTGTGCTCTTGCCACTGGTGGCTGCACATGGCCCCATGACTTACCTGGGTTGGTTGAAGTGCTCCTCTGTGATGGTGTCCTGGTGCAGCTGTGCCATCCGGATCAGTCGGGGGTCCCTTCGACCAAGGGGGGGCTGCCCATCACCATCTTCACCAGCGTCCTCATTGTCCCCATCGCTGTCACCCTCTTTGACCTGTATGGCTATCCCACAGTCATTGGCCATGTTGTGCAGGATGCAACAGGCCAGGAATAGCCCGCAGGCCTTTGAGGGGCTGTACTGTAGAGCACCGCCAGACGTGTCCAGGCAACAGAAACGTGCCTTCAGCATCCCGAACACCCACTCGATGACACTGCATGTGGTGGCATGTGCCTCATTGTAGCGTTGCTGCGATGGGGTCGCGGGCCGCCGGTATGGTGTGAGCAGCCAGGGATGGAGTGGGTATCCACTGTCACCTGTGTGTAGAGGGTGGACATTAGTTTGTTGATCAGCGTCGCCCTGCCATGGGCCATCTAGGCCAGTAACCATGTCACCTCTGACTATGCCCCTCCCAAGCTCCATGTCTTTCTGTGTGATTTGCATACTCACCCACTAGGTGGCCAGTGGGGATCTCCCCACTGTCGAACCAGTGGCACAGTGCAGACTGGTGCCAGATGAAGGCATCATGTGCTCCCCCAGGGTGCGTGGCACAGACATTGATTATGCGCCCCTGGCATGCGCACCACCTGGCAGTTGATGCTTGCATACCCTTCCGGGCATGATGTGGCCCCTCGGGGCCAGGTGGTACAGCGGACGGCCACACGGTGAAGTCTATTGCCCCCGAGCATGCTGCATACGTGTACCCTGTGGAACTCCTGTATGTTTGCTGTGCGCTCCGCGCTGTGCTGTGAAACAGATGTACTCCGCAGCATGTGGCAGCAGTGCGCTGAGGAATTGGGTGAGAAGGCGTGACGTGGCCGACTCGGTTATGCCTGTTGTGTCCCCTGTTGGTCTCTGGAAGGTACCCGTGGTGAGCAGGCACATGACAGCTGTCACTTTGGTCTCCACTGACAGAGCATGGCTCCGTCGTATGGGTGCCTACATCACATCACTGCACAGCTCACAGAGCCACCTCAGGATCACCCGGTTCAGGTGGTACCGGCCCACGATCTCAGTATCAGTGTACAGCTCGAAGCTGGTGCGGGCTCAGTATTGCCTGTTGGGGGCATACCGCCGACGGGCCCTTCCACAGTCACGACCCCCTGCTGCCTGCCTCTCACCCCTCATTACTGCCTCCATCTGGATGGTGGCAATGGCCATGTCCCTGGCTTGTGTTACCCCCCCCAGCAGCTGTTTTACTGTTCCCCCTGCTGTCCTTACTGCTACTCCCCCAGCACCAGGAACACCTCCCTGTACTGGCAGTACTGCCCACTGTCTGTGCCCTCAGTGCTGTGTGGCACTTCCCAATTTTGTCCTGCCATGTGGCACAGGCTCCCCACACCTTGCCTGTTACTGGTGGTTCCAGGTGCTCTGTCCTGATCCTGCCCTGTCCTGCTCACAGTTTCTGTGTGCCTGTGTGCCTGCCTGTAGTTCACCAACATGTGGCTTCCCTGTAGCATTCTTGCACCTCTCTCTTGTTCCTTTTTATCTTGGATCATTTCCGCTATCGTGCAACTTCCGCTTGCTCCCCTATTGCGCATGGCACATGTTGTTGAATATCACACTGCGCCATTTATTCATGGTTCCTCCCCCTTCAGTTGTGCATGCATTCATTACCATTGCGCTCTTGCACATTGTGATTTGGGGGGTGCATCTGCCTCCCGCTGAATATTGCACAATGGCGCATTTCTGGACTTGTGCTGGCACATCCCTGTTGTGCATGGCGCAACCCTTTTGAATATTCGGCCCCACTGTTTCAGATGCTTCCAAGCCATACACAAATTAAAAGCACTGTAATTGGCTAGTCTTCTCCTGACCCCACAGTAGGCAAATACTTTTGCACAACTCTCTGTTTTGGTGAACATAGGCTCTATATCAGAGCAGACTCACCGTGGTATGCAGGTGCCCCAGGGCTTCTTTCAATGGAAACACAAATTCTCTGGTACTTTCTGTACAATCTTCACTTTCAGGGAACTTTTCCCTTTCCAGGCAGGGCCAGGGAATTGCCCCTAAAATGCTGGAATTCCCCCCATCCCTCCGGGGATGGGGCACTGGAACAACACTTGAAACGGTCTCTACCACTTCCTTCTGGTCTCTTCTGTGTTCCTCCCTAGGGTGAGAACACACAACCCACTTTCTGATGTAGCTCTAAATCAGAGCTAGGCTCTGAGGGGCTGCCAACTGCAGCACACCTCTTCCTTTCACAAGACTCCACTGCAGACTCCTCAAGACTGACTTGAATTCCCCAGAGTTCTAACACTAACCCCTGCTGCTGCATTCCAGTGTGGCTTATGCTGCTGAGAGAATTCTACGATTATGTCATCCCTCCAGCTCAGCTGAGACTGTGGACAGAGTGAGACAGTGTGAAACCCATTTTACTGGTGTCTCACAAGCTGCCTTTCCCTGCCTGCCACTGGTTCTAAGTGGGATTCTAGTAACCCCGGGGAACAAGGGTGTTACAGTAAAATTGCAAGTATACATTATTCTATACTTTTCCAGAGGGTACTGAAGTATTCAAATTATTTGGATTTTGCCTTAAATACCAACTAACTAATAATCATTCAAAGTTCGATAGACAAGGGGCTCGATTCTCAAAGCAGCACAAGAGTGACACAAGGAGCTCCAAAAGCAGCCTTGTGTCAAAGCCCTGTGTGCCACACTACTTGTGCTGTATTCTGGTCCAGGTGGCCCATGCATCAAAGTCTGACCCACAAGATGCAAGACGTAGGGTGTGCCATAAATACAGCACAAGCAGCAGCTTTGCCGCAGCTTGTACCAGAAAGTATGATGCATCACAATGGCACAGGAACAAATGACACAAGGAAGGGGAAGAAGGCACCACAAAAAGCAGAACTTCACAGAGGCCAAGACAGATGTCCTGATAGAGGAGGTCAAGGGACAGGTCAGTACAGTATGTGTAATGGCATGTATCTGAATGCAACCATCCAAGGTAGAGGACAACTGTGTTAAACAAGGAAAAGTATCCTAAGTGTGTGATCCAGGTGAAAAATAATTGATTACAACCATCCATCCATCAGGTGACCATTCTACTGGCCACAGGTGGGGAGAGGGAGCAGCGTGCCTGAAGACAGGAGGCCTGGAATGAGGTGGCAAGAAAGGTGAATGCCATCGCTCCATGCAGGTGCAGCACCCACAAATTGCACAAACAGTACCACATGTCAGAAGGAGAGCTAAGGAGAAACTCATCCACAACCGATGCTGCACCACTGGCATGGGGGGAGGAGCAAGCCAGATGATCCCACTAAGTGGCCAGAAGCAATGCGTGGCAGCACACATGAGCACCCCAACCATACAGGGTGACAGCAAGCTCTACCTGTTCCGGCTACAAAGTGCAGCGGGTATGTACAGTACATGACAGGAACACAGCAGACGTATCTGTGTAGTAATGTAATCCATCGCAACCGGGTAATGCTGACTAGGAACAAGTGCCTGTTGTCATGGGCGACCTGTGAGCACTAGGGAGGCTAAGTAGACTGCTTGGAGTCACACAGTATATGAGTGGAGGGTGTTGTACATAAACCCTGGTCTGTGGGATGTACCATGCCCATGCACAACCCAGTACTGGCACCCCTAGACTGTACTGCCAGACCCAAGGATGGCAATGCAGGGCAACAGAACACAACCCCAACCATCCATGATATCAGGGACAGCTCTGAAGTGCCACAAATTGTCCCTCTGTCCCACATAAGGTATGTGTAAGTGTCACTGAAATCTGAGGAATATAAGCACAACAATGGCAAAACAGGAAGCCACAGGCCAGTACCACATCAGCAGTGTACACCAACCCCGCAGTCAGTGGTTGGAGTGTATATCGTCATCTGTACAATGTGTCCCAGAGGTGTGATCTGTGTCCCTGAGGAGTTGAAGTCCCATCCCTGATGTATGAGGCAAGAAGCCAAGGGGTAGCCAAGCTGCACAGCACAAAGAGTAAATACACCACTGGACCAACACACGTTGGCGATGCTGAAACAAACAGTTATGGAGGGGAGACAATCAATGTGCCCAGCATACAGGGTGAGAACACAGCATCATCTGACAGGCAGGCTGAATCACCACAGCAACAACAAAGTGAGCTTGACGGGCAACTCGCTTTGGAGGACAAAATTACCAGATACTGCCAGGATGTTGTTGACTCCCAGGAGGCCCTACAGCATGAGGTATCTGGCATACACACAGCCCTACAAAAACTGAACACCGCTACAGTAGCACACTACAGCTCTGTGGAGGGTGCCCTCATGGGCCTGCACTATGCCATGCAGGCATGAATAAGGGACAGCCAAATGCATCATGAAGACATCAACACCACACTACATGGCCTACAGGTGTGTGCGCAGAGGCAGACGGATGCCATAGAGCGACTTGCGATGCTGATGGAATGCAGTATAGTGGAGCAACATGCAAAGACAAACACCATCACCACCATGGTAGGTGCCCTGCAGTCAATCGCCCAGGAAACTGAAATCCACACAGATAGTAGTGGCACTCAGGACCAACAAATGCATGTCAAATGATCTGGCAAACAAACAATTTATTGCTGGGTTCAGAAAAGATAAAGTATCTAAGGTTTAGTTGCCGGAGCAGCAGCTTGTTGCTGTGGACCTTGGTTTTGGCTACTTTATCTTTTCTGAACCCAGCAATAAACTGTTTGTTTGCCAGACCATTTGAATTGTATTTATTGGTCCCAAGTGCCACTACTATCTGTGTGGATTTCAGTTTCGTTGCATTGGGCAGGCTGCCCCATTGTAGTGAGCACCATTGTAGTAAGCACTGGCTCTGCATTGCTGGTCAGGAAGTACATGCTGGACTGGTGTAGTCAATCACCCAGGCCTTGTGGCACGACAGAGGGACACCAGCCACTGGTCCCCAGGCAGTGTCTGCACCCATGGGCAGCAACCTGGTAGTTGGTGCCACTGTGAACATGGACCAACACACTGGGGAGTGCACTATGCAGACAACTGGCACACCACAGGACTGGGATGAGGGACCACAAAGCATGACCAACACCACCAGTGCAGATGACCAGACCCAAGATGCAGGTAACACACATGGTGCAATGACTGCACAGGCCCACCATGCCATTGCCAGTAGTGGACACGCCACTGAGACACAGAGGTCCACTTGGCATACTGGCCCCCAAGCCCACACAGCAGTAGCCATGCCATCTGTGCAAGCACAGGTGGACAGGCCAGCTATCCGATGCAGCAGACAAAAATGGACCAGCACCATGGTGGACACCAACAACACAGAGAGTATGGCAACAGAGTTCATCCCTGCCAATGCACTCATCACGTCAACTGCACCACCACCCAGTAAACAAGGCAGGAGGCCGAAGGACAGTGGTGGTGGTGAGGGAACATCAGCTGACCCGTACGTCCGCAGTACAACACCCACCACCAGAAGTCCCCAGAGGTCCATGGTGCAGACCTCACAGACACCAGCAGGGAATGGTACCAATGATCGTGCACAGGCAGACAACCAGGGACCAGGTGAGGAACAGTATCCTGGGATTGGGGTGCACAGTCACCATACCTGGAATATGTCCATGCCTACAGTACTGTGGCTGATGTATAGGGAGCTGACAGGATGCCTGACACCCATATCCACATACATGGTGGACCATATGGTGGTGTACAGCACCACAGTATCATACCAGATGCCATATGGCACGCATGGACTGAACAGCTGAGACATGGGTCACCATCCATGGTGGATTCATGAGTTGACAGACACACATACAGCGGATACAGTATAAAATATAGCTTTACTGTCATAAACAACATTAAAAGATGAACACCAATTTGGGGGTGGGGATGCGCAACAGGGAGATAATATAGGAAAATGCAACAAATAACATGAAAAAGCAATGCAACAGGCTAGGAGTGTCAAAACAAACTGTGACATCAACACTTGGTGACTCAATGTCCTGAGTGCAAGTCCACGTAGGACAGCAGTGCATGGAGTGCTGTCTGCAGATGGTCAACATTTCATACAATTCAGTAAAGGTGTTCCCCCAGGCCCCTGGCAAAGTCCTGCTGACCCATCTCCCAGGTCACAGTGCTGCCACTCCCCCTCTCCATAGCCACATGCTGCAGCTCACCAGGGGAAGGCCTGGTGGGCTAATCAACATGCCCTGGCACATTGGACACCATATTCACCTCCTCAGGCATGTCCATGTCCTGTGTGTCCCCCATGTCCTGTGCCTGCACCTCCACTGCACCCTCTCCAGCAACCTGCAATTCCTCAACATCCTGTTGTGGAGAATCACTGTTACCACCATCCTCTGGTACTGGGCCACTGGGTGGAGGTTGCTGCCCATCACCATCCTGTGGTGTCCACTGTTGCTCCCCCTGCACCCGCATCAGACTGTGCCACCATCCACTCAGCTCTGCTTCATGTGTGCTCCACGTAGGCCTGGGTCTCACTCAGCTTAATCCTCCTCATGGCCCATTCCAGGGCACAGCACCTTGGCATGTGTTCCAGAGCTCTTCTCCTAGTAGTCCTATTGGAGCCTGTAACATAGCAAAGATCACAGCGTCAATGTGCATACAAAAGGGGACCTGCCATGCTGGACCGCATATTTGGCATGTGACAATCACCTGCAATTTTACCATTCTGCTTCACAACATGACCATACCCCTGGGACACAGGATGGCCTTGCAGACTCTACATCCACATCCCTACCCCACACCAATGGCACGCTGTGTGCTGCTTTTGCCCACACACTATGTCACCATCGCTGCCATCCTCTGGTACTGTGCTGCTGGGTGGTGGTTGCTGCCCGTCACTGTTCCATGGTGTCCCAGTCCCCCACCCTAGCCCAGGTATTTACCACATGGTTTTGATCATCGCCTTGTGAGGCTCGACATGTGTGGGGCATGCTGCACCAGATGTGGTGGACATGTGGCAAGCACATGCCTATGGCCTCTTGCAATTCATATTGTGCATGTGTACCACCATTACTGCATGACAGTGGTGTGTGTGTGTCCACAGAGCACCATGGGGGGCACACATTGCATTGGTACAAGGGTATGAGGTCCTGGGTCAACATGCCCTTGCACACTGACCAGTAGCCACACATATGTGTAATGCATGTAAGATACCAACACTGATATGGTTGTTGTTACCCTGTGCTATAGGTTTTTCTGACAGTGTGTGTACATCACTGTCAAACACGTACCCATTGGACACCCATGTTGTTGCCTCAGTGTGGGCATTTATATGTGGGCTGCATGTTACCTGGCATGTGCATTATTTGTGTGTCCCAGCCCTCCAACCTAACCTGGGGATATGCCACACTCACACTGCAGTGACAGTTTCCATACCCCCAGTCCCTGTTGCCCTCCCTGCACATGCTGTTGTTATGACCCCAGGTGTCATGTGCACCCTTTATCACTGCATGTGGGTACACACCTGCAGCTGCAATCATTACAGGTCAGGTGCTGCATGCCTTTCCCTGGAATCAATGGCGTGGCCTCCATACACCTGTGGTGTACAGTGGGTACCTGTGGCTCACTGGCATGTACTGTGCATGTCACATGACCTACCTGGGCAACTGGGCCCTAGTCGCTCATCCCCCTCTCCACTCTGCTGTCCCTCATCAGTGTCCACTGCTGGTCATCCCCCATGGTTGCAGATGCCTGGGCCCCTGTGAAGACAGAACTGGGGATAGGCACATTACAATGGGTGCATTGCTTTCACTCTGTAAAATTCTGCATATTTGTCTATAGGATGCTTTTGCCTTCATGTACCTGTTTGGCAAGGGCGGCCACCACGCCATCGCAACATCTGTGTCCCTGGCCATTGTCCACAGATGGTCCAACAGCTCCTTCTCCCTCCACATCAGATCATTCCAACAGTGCTTGATCTGCCTGATGTTGTGCTTTATTCCTGAGAATTTCTGGATTTATGCAGCAATAAAGTTCTACACCCTAAGCCTTTCCTGGGGTGTGTTCTACTGCTGCCAGGTGACAGTAGTATCCTCGACCACAGTTTAACGAGACTGATCAGTAGTGCCATCTCCTCATCATTGAAGTTGGGTGTCCTTGTCCAGTACAACATTTTTTCAGTGCTGCACTCATTTGCACCCTTGGGCCTGTTGCAACAGCATGTGCACCTGTACTTTGGCGTCATGTGCAGCTGTACTTTGATGTACTTGCCACATGTCTACCACTCAGAACTGCGTGATCAATGTCACAAGGCCCCAGATCATATCAGATGCACAGAAATGCAGGTTATGTGATGGCGACGCAGGGTACGTAATTTTTGGTGAGTGACTGTTCCAGCTTGTATGAAAAAGTGTACCATTTTTCACGCAATGTGCGTCAGTCATTCCTTGGCCCCATCATGTTACACAATACTATTAATTTCTCATTATCTGCACATAAAGGCTCCATAGCAGGAGAGCAGCAAGAGGAAGGAGGCAGCTGCTAGAACTCCTCTACTGGGACTAAAGAACTAGAAACTCTACTACTGGGACCTTCAATTAGGGTAAAAAAAAAGGAGTTGGTGTGCTTGTCTGAGTTGGGGGAAGGGAACTGTTGTCTGTGCTGTTAGCTAGGTGAAGAGAAGAGCTATAAATTAGGGTGTGTGGCTTAGGCAACAGAAAGCCAGGTGTCTGTATTTAAAATTTCCCTAGTTAGCTTTTGATAGAGAGCAGCAAGAGGAAGGAGGCAGCTGCTAGAACTCCTCTACTGGGACTATATAGCCAGCCCTCGCTTCCCTTCACCCTTAGCCAGTTCCACTTTTATAGGCACTAGATTTGACTGGCAATAGGAACTTCCTGTTGGGAGCAGGAAGGGAGTGATCACAGAGGCACAAAAGACTCACCATCCTAGAAGGAAAAGAATAGCTCTCCCTCACCCCCTAGCTGCTGGAGGTTTGTCTCTGAGCAAGTAAGAAGGAGGAGACTACTGAGAAATACAGGAATTTCCTGTCCCAGAACAGGAACGGCAGGAGCTGTAAAGGCACGGAGGCAGTAGGAAAGTAGGAAGAAAAAAAAAAGTAAACAGAGAGAGGAGAGAGTAAGCATGCAAAACAACAGTCAAGGGGCCACAAATAAGATATGATGGGAGTGGTGTAGTGCAGTGGCTGTGATGCGGCAGTCTTCCGGGAGACATTCTGAAGTATGCAGTATTGTCCCATCTGCAGGCACCTCTCTGGGCTGAGGGAGGAGGTTGCTCTACTCCAGGCTGAGTTGACCAGGATTTGGGGAACCTCCCTCCCACCCAGGGACCACCAGGACCAAAGCCGCTGCCTCAGAGGTTGCCAAGAAAGAGGAGCGGTTGGACCACAGTGGGCTCAGAGAGGGTGAGGATGGAGGAACAGAGGTGCATCCCTCCAGTTCTACCTCTCCACAATTCATATGCCATTCTGGCAGAGCGTGGTTCCTCTGTGGAGGCACCCACAGTGGAGACCAAAGAAGATGCTGGGAACCTCCACAAAGGAGGCCCACAGGAGGGTGGCATGGAGCCCCACAGGGAAGGATCAACTCCTGGTGGGAGACTCAATTGTATGAGGGGTAGAATTGGGGGAGGGAGGGAAACGAGAGGTAAGGTGCCTGCCTGGCACCATGGCTTGGAGGGACAGGGAGCGAATCCTCAGGATCGCAGGAGCAACTGCATGTGGGAGGGAGCTGGACATCATTGTACACCTAGGGACAAATGACCTGGCTGGGAATGGGATCAGAGCACTGCAGAAGGAGTTTGTAGAGTTGGGGAAGTGCCTTAGACAAGAAGCATGCACGGTAACCTTTTCGGAGGTGCTGCCTGTCTTTGGCATGGGTCAGGCTAGGGTGCTCTGCACCATGGGTTTTAATCAATGGTTGAAAAACTGGTGCAGAGCTCAGGGTTTGGGCTTCATTGGGGACTGGGGTTCTACCTGGAGGGATACAGGCCTATACTGGTGCAATGATCTGCATCTGTCCAAAAGGGGTAAGGCCATCAAAAAATTGAGGGCAATGAGTACCAACACCCGTAGTCTGGGTAACAAGCTCCCTGAACTAGTGGCCTTGATGGAAGAGGAATGCCTGGATATTGTGGCAGTCACAGAAACATGGTGCACAGAGAACCATGACTGGGATGTCAACATACCAGGTTACATAGTCTACAGGAGGGACAGGGAGGGTAGAAGAGGAGGAGGAGGAGGAGTAGATCTCTACATAAGGGAAGGGATCAAAGCAACGGAACTAAAGGGTAAACAGGGAGGAGAAGGGGTACTGTGGTCACCCTGGAAACAGGAAATTGTAATACAATCTGAACAAGTGTCGTATACAGACCCCCATCTCAGGGGTAGGAAATGGACAAGGAAATGATAGAAGGCATCCTTAGGATGGCAGAAAAAGGGGAGATACTGTTGATAGGGGACATGAATATGCCAGATGTTAACTGGAGCACCTTTGCTGCAGCCACATCCAAGAGCAGGGTCATTCTCTACGCCCTAGAAGAGGCAGACCTCAGACAGCTAGTGTTAGAACCCTCTCAGGAGGGAGCAATCTTAGATCTGGTACTTTTAAATGGTATGCCGACTGCACAGCGAAATCCCGACAGCGAAATCCCCAACAGTGACAATCTCAACAGGTTTCAAGATTGTCGTTGTGAGGGACCTGCAGGTGAAATGTCACCCTTTCTCCAACTGTCCCCCCCCCCCAGGCAAGTCCAGCTCGGAGTTGGTTATCTATAGAAGAGGGGCACGGGGTGCAGCCCCCCGCATTGGGGGTTCGGGGTTGCACAGACCCCCATGAGAAAATACCAATGTCATACAGGCAAAATTTCACCTATTGACATTGAGGATTTTCCTATGCTGAGCTTCAACAACAGTGTTGTCGATTTGGCATAGGTAAACCCTCTCAAACGTGGACAGAGAGAGGATCTCAAATTTAGAAGCAGGTAGCCATCCTGGAACAAGTGGCCAGCAAACAGTGTGGTTCACAATAAACACAGCCGTACAGTCAAGCCATACAAAAGTGAGGGTACTGGACTTAAGGAGAGCTGACTTTGTCAAAATGAGAGAGTGTCTCAGAAAAGCACTAGCAAAAGGGCAAGAAGGAGGGGTGGAGTATCAATGGGGAAACATTAAAACTGCCATCACAGAGGCAGCAAGCCTTTGTGTGAAGCAAAGGAACTAATCAAAACAAAGTAAAAAAAACACTATGGTTCTCAAAAGAGGTGGCAGGGAAGGTTAGGGAGAAAAAGATAGCATTCAGGAAGTATAAGGAAACACAGAAGGAGCAGGACAGAGAACTGTACCAGTTAAAACAGAAGGAAGTGGGGAAGGCAGTCAGATCAGCAAAGGCCCAAACCGAGGAAAAGATGGCCAACTCGGTTAAGTAGGGGGATAAAACTTTTATAGGTGCATTAGGGAGCGAAGAAAGACCAAGGGAGGAAGTATTTTTTCACAGAAAGGGTGGGTGGATGCATAGAACAGCCTTCCTGAGGAGGTCGTGGGGTCAAAAACAGTGGGGGAATTCAAGAATGCATGGGACAGTCATAAGACAATTCTGGTAGGGGGTAGGAAGAAGTAGGCTGTTGGTTAACTAGGATCTGCAGCTTATCCAATAGGTAGGGAAATGGGCAGACTAGGTGGGCCAAGCAATCCTTGTCCGCCATCAAAGTCTATGTTTCTATAGGGCTTATAGACTGGCATGGCCTGTCTGTACACCACTCCCCGACAGCCAGCCCCCCCCCCCGTAGGGTCCAACATGCCCAGCACCCAATGCTGGTCCCATTCTGTCCCCCCGATCCTGTTGTCATGCAGGGGTTCCCACTGTGTTATGTATTTCTGCATGGGTCAGTTCACGTATGTCCCACACCACCTCTCTGTGCACCCCTGGCATGGTGATGGGGGGGCATGTTGCATGTCTGGCACTGTGCAGCTCTGTCAGGGGTGTCCTGTGTGTTTGATGCATCATGTATTGTGTCCACAGGGTCACCAGCCCCCACATATGCACATCTATAGTATTCCCTCTGACCGTTTCTCAGCTCACGAACATCCGACATACCCATCATGGTGGTGGGGGCTCCATGCTTGATTGACCCCAGCACTATCCCACCTGGCCCAAAGTCATGTGTTTCATGCGGCACGTAGTATCCTGGACTGTGTCACACAGGTATCTGCCCCAGCCATCAGTTCACTTCCTGTGGTTGTTGGGTCCCATCCACCCACCTCCTTTCTTTACAGTACCAGGCAAGTGATGCACAACAGTGGCACACCGTGACACCCTAGTCTAACAGTGGCACACCGTGACACCCTAGTCTCCACTGTCCCCCATCAGGCATGACTCTAATGCTGCACACAGGCAATGGGCACCTTCTATGTTACAGTGCTACCATTACCTGTGTGCAGCCCCAGGCGACAACACCTCTGCATCACTGCAGCCGGGGCCTGGTCCATGTCATTTGGTGGTCTGCATGACATGTCCCGTGATGCTGTTCACACTGTGTTGAGGTTGACTGTGGCATCCACATCCTCAGAGTGGTCACAGCACTGCTGCTGTATTATCTCTGTTGCCATTCCTATACTACCATGATGTCTGCATTGCTATGAGGGTTGCTATGGGCTGATCATTGCCCTCTGGTCCAATGTGGTGCTGTCACAGTGCCCTGTGTGTGCCAGACTCCACCTGGGGTGTTCTGCACATTGGTGTTCCTGTGTGTTCAGCAGAAGTGACTGAAGATCAGGTTGTCTCGTATGCATTGTCCTACCACCAAGGTTTGCACCCATGGGTGCGCCTGCATGCCTCTGTCGTCCCATTGTTCCTTCTCTCCACCTTCCATGTCCTCACCTGGCACAAGTTCCAGCTCAGACATCGTGATTCTGGGTGCTAATGGAATGTTGTTGAGTATGCAGCATGCAACGAATATGCTGCATGCCATGTCCAGTTTGTACTGCAGGGTGCCACCTGACCTGTCGAGGCACCTGAACCGCATCTTCAGCAGCCCGAATGTCCGCTCAGTCATGGACCATGTGGATGTGTGTGCCTCATTGTATCACATCTGTGATGCATCCTCAGGGTGTCTGACTGGTGTCATCAGCCATGGTTGCTGTGGGTGTCCACTGTTCCCTGTCAAGAGATGACACATTGATTACTGCTGCCTGCACATCCTACTCCTGTCAATGTGCATCTACCCTGCTGGCTGCATGGCTCAGGCATGTCACACACTTGGTTGGTTTCCCACTCGTGCTGTCACATATCCTGGCACGACCACTAATGGGCCTCCTGACACATACTTGGTGGCACACCACATGTATCACATGCTGCACCACGTCCCTGGCTGTCACACCACCTGCAGCATCCACAGTACACTGTTTCTGCGATGCCTAAATGTGTCACTGTACCCTGCTCACTGTGGTTCACTGCCCCCCCCCAACTGCATGGCTCATCTGTGGCCTTACACATAAGGTTGGTATGTGCACCTGTTGTTCCATCTGTGTTTACACTCGCCATTGCAGCCCCTGCAGGTTATCACTGTCCCTGTGTCCATGACCTGCACCTACCTATGAATCATCCATCCTGTATGGTACCATTTTCAAAGGCCTGACACAATCCATTGTTCCTGTATATGTATGCATAATGTCATGATCCTGGGTACTGTGTAACAGCATCAAGGATGCAGCTCTGACAGTCACACACCACCTGTATAGTCATGAATTGGTACCCCTTCCTATTCATGTAGGCATCCTGGTCAACTGGTAGTGCCCTTGTGGAGATATGGGTGCAGTCTATTGCCCCCAGCACACATGGGTATACTGTGATGATAGTGACCACATATGGGCAACTGTCAAAATGGCGACCCCTATGACAGCGCTATCATTGTGGGCGATGGTAGGGGGACGGCGAATGTTGCAACCACGAGGGTAGGGTGGGCGACAGGACGTGGAGGGATGAGGAACAGGGATGTTACCCTGTAGTGAGCCTGCTTCTGCTGAGCCAGTCGTGTGGTGTGGTGGATAGGGTGGTTGGATCAAACGGAGCAGGTCCTGGGTTCGGAACTGGGGTCGGGTATACTTTTGCCGGGTCCCACAGCTGCGGGACTTAATTTTTCTTTAAACCAGGCTGTGCCCCCCCCTCCCTGACATGCACCTCCCTGGAGTTGAGACTCTTTAGTTAGGAGTGTGCAGGGGCAAAGCCCCCCACGGGGGAGGTGCAGGGCAGCGCAGCTCCCTCGCATGCACAGTTTTCCGGTCGCCTTTTTCTGCATATCACCAAAAATGTTTTCGGTGATAATGCAGATCATGATAATATGGATCGTCTTTCAGCGGTCGCTATTATCACGCAGAACCCGCACAAGGGAAGCCAGCAATGTTATAGAATCCCTGTTGCACTGCCTGCTGCTGCTGTGCATTAGCGGGGAATGTTATGTAGTTGTGTGACGTGCGAACCAGTGCTTCCAAGAACTGCCTCAGGCACATGGACACAGGGCTGGGAAATTCCCACAGTGTCACCACTTGGAGTCTGGAACCCCCCCATCTGCTAGGCCACGGAGCACTGCGCTCACCTTCGCCTCAATGGGTATTGCTCAGCCTCTCTGTGTTCTGCTCTGCAGATCCCCTCAGAGTTCCTGGCACAGCTCTACAATGGGAACCTTGCTCAGCCAGTATTGAGCAATACATTGCTCCTCCACCAGGTCCTGGTAGGATGCCCGCCTGTGATACACCCATTTTGCATGTCTCTGGTTCTGGGTTGCTCTTGCCTGGCATGCCCTTGTGTCATGCCACCCTGTTGACGGGCATGTCTCTGGTGTAGTAGCATGGCCAACCTAATGCCCAGCTGGACCACTTCCCCTGACATTCCTGTCTCTCTCCCCTCTGTTGCTTCTGCTGTCGCAGTATAGCCTCAGTTGCGATTCATATCTGACTGCCTGCTGTGTGCTTCCTTTTACATGCTCCAAGTGTCCTTAGATCACCTGGGGCTGGTCTAGCAGGTGTTTGTTTTTTTCTGCACACTGCACCTTTGAGAATCCCAAATATGGGTATGTTGTGGCATTTTTTTGACGTTAGACACGTTGTGCCATGATGCAGCCATTTCTTTGATGCAAGGATGTTGCAAGCCCTCTCTGACACATGCAGGCTGCATTTGACACAAGCTGCATTTGAGATTTGTTCTGTGGTGCAAGGTTTGGTGCAAGACACACCTTGCATCATTCCTTTTGATGCAAGCTGCTTGCGCCATTCGGGGAGCTTTGAGAATTGGGCCCAAGATTTTTCTGATGAATAATTTGCATGTTGGAGTTGAGAGACATCACAGAAAGGAATAATAATGTTCTCCCATTTTGGCATGTAGCTACTTTCAGAATCAAAATGAAATAATTCTGCAAACCTGAACTACCCAAAAGATTACTGTAAATGTAACACATAAATAAGTAAAGTCAAATAGAAAAAAATGATCATCTTGTATGTATGCTGTAATCAGACATAGTTAAAATCAATTTTTCAACAATGAAACTTTTTTAGAAAGGGTATACGAAACATATAAGTTGAGTTAATGGAGAAAATAATGAGCAAATTTAGGTATTTATGCATGGAGATGGTAAATATTGTAGGTAAGTACACGTCAGAAAGAAAGTAGTAAGATAAACAAAGGACTGGGAAAACAAATAAATGTGGATGAGGGGTGGAGAAAGTCATTAAGTAAAGGTCAGAGCAGGGTAACTGTTAAATCATGGAGAGACAAAGGAAGAATGGAAAGGAATAAGGGTTTATATTTTTGTTTTTATTACACTGGATGGTATATAACAATAAGATTCAGCATGGCCCCACTTTAACCCCCACGCACACTTACTTACCTTCCAATGTGCTGTCCATAGCCTCCCTACCTCCATTACCCCAGGTATTGCCCTCCCAGTGAGGCCCCAGTGTCTAGCTTGGCTGCTGCTGAGCACAGCAGCAGCCAAGGCCTCCACAGGGAAGAGAGCATTGGAGTTGTTCACATCTGAGTGCGCAGATACACATGTGCCCATATTCATCCTGCTAACATACTAAAATGCCAGCAGAGTAGGCCCTTTGGTCTATCAAGTCTGCTCAAGATCAGCACCCTCTGGGGCACTGTTGCTGCCTTCCCCATCTCCCCCGCAAGGCCCCCCAACCCCCGACTGAAGTTCCCCTCCAGCTTTGGCACTACTCAGTTTCACCTTCCCCCCTGTACCTGTCCCATGCTCATTTGAAACCCCTTCCCCCCACAGTATCTACATCCACCAGTTCTGCAGGCAGTGCATTCCAGGGTTCCACCACCCTCTCAGTGAAGTATCGTCTCCTTGTCTCACTCCAGAAGCTCCCCCCAACCAGCCTCAATTGGTGCCCCCTGTTGGCCCCCACCTCTCTCAGCTGTAACACCCTATCTGGGCTTACTGTTTACCCCCTTGAGGTATTCAAAAACCTCGATCATATCCCCTCTGTCCCTCCTTTCCTGCAGGGAGTACATGTTGAGCTCTCCAAGTCTCTCCTCATAGGACCTCTCCCCCAGACCCTGTATCATCCTGGTCACCCTCCTCTGAACTCTCTCTAGGAGTGCAATGTCCTTTTTCAGGTGTGAATGCCAAAACTGCACACAGTATTCAAGGTGCAGTCTAACCAGGCAGTTATACAGAAGGAGAAGCACCTCCCGGCTTCTCGAGGTTATCCCCCCGGTGATGCACCCCAGCATCCAATTTGTTTTGGCCACAGCCCTCCTACACTGTTCAGAGTTGTTCATCATGGCTTCCACAAATACTCCTAGGTCCTTCTTCCCACTCAAAGCCTGAAGTGTCTCCCCTCTCAAGGTATACACATGAGCTGGATTTCTGAGCCCCAGGTGGAAAACCCTGCATTTCTCTGTGTTGAACCTCAGTTTCCAGGTCCATGACCACCTCTCCAGAGCCTCCAGTTCCCTTTGTAGGGCTACTCTACCTTCCTCCTCATCCATCACCACCCCAGCTACAAGTCATCGGCTAAGAGGCTCATCTCACTCCTGATACAGTTCCTGATGTCTGAGATGTAAGCATTAAACAGGAGTGGGCCCAGTACCGATCCATGTGGGACCCCGCTAATGACCAGCCTAGGAGATGAAACCTCCCCCCAACCACCACCACCCTCTGAAAATACCCAGCTAGCCAGATCCCTATCCAATTGACCAGCTAACTAATGTTTTTTTGTCCTTTGTTTTCCTGGCCAACCCTCTGCCCCTAGCAACTGCCAATAGCTCCTGCTGCACCATTTATCTGGTGGGCGACAGCTAAAGTGGTGAGATCACCAGCCATGTCAAGGCCAACACCATTTCCCACCAAAGGAGGGGCTAACTGAGCAGGACATGCATCTCCCCCCCCCACCCCAGGGCTGGCATAGGCAGCCTATGTATCCCATCCCATAACCCACTGGCTTGGAATGAGAAAGTGAGGCTCAGCTCTTGAACCTTGGTCTCCCACATGGTTGTACAGCGCACAAACATCTGGTGCCATCAGGCCATGCAGGAATTAGGTTTTGTAAAATACCTTCCTCACACACTGTATTCCAAAGGGATTTACAAGCCATTAATACCTGTGGTAACAATAAGGCATGCACAGGAAGAACTTGAGTTATGAGTGAGGTAGCAAACAGAGGCAAAGAATGAGAGGCAGTTAAGCACAGGGACACGGGGTCATAATGTCGCCTACAAAAACCAGCGCGGCAATAATTGTACAATAAAAAGTCTACTAATCCTGGTTAAAACAACTAAAAAAAAAAAAAAAAAAGCTGCAAGCAAAATGTCATGTTCGACATAACGTCAGCCAAAATAGCTTACTCATAGAACAAGCACACAGCCATTGAAGTCAATGGCATTATTTTGTTTTCGCTCTCACACCCCTAGGTTTTAAATAACCAACTCTGAGGGTGTATGGACTTCGGGGATGGAGAGAAACTCGGGTCAGTGACGGGGAAGCAGTAAATTCCCTACCGCTATTATACCCCTGTTGCTCTAAATGTTTCAGTGCTTTACACAGCACGGTTATTGCCACACTGTTTTTGTAGCGCTATACTGACTTGGTACCAAGTACAGGGAGGCTCAGGGACTTGATTACAATCACTCTGCATGTTAGTAATGGTGGTGGTGGGACTCAAACCTGGATCTTTACGATCATAGCTCTGTGCTTTAAAACTACACTGTGACTTCATTTACCAACATCTCCTAAAGTAGGGTTTATAAAAAGACAAGGGAAAATTCTAAAATCTCATTAGCTGAGAGAAATCCCCTGACCATGCATTAAAAGATAACGATGCACAGTCGGATGCCAGATCTCATTACCAAAGCAAAAAGGCCTCGTTACCTACAAAATCAGGGATTATTTCATACATATAATTTTGCCATTTAAAATGTATTCAAAGAAATTATTTTATGCAAAAAAAAAAACTTTATTCAAAATATTACACTTTTTCGCTTGCTCGGTGTCACGGAAGGCTGAGATGTTGAATGCCTTACCTCCTGCCATGCCAGTGACCCATCTTCCAGAAGCGAGTATGAGTCACTGGGTGCAGGTGGGGAGAGATTGCGTGTCCAAGAGACTGCTCTCCTCTCCTGGGAAGGGGTGGCCAGCCATCTCGGCATCTGACTGCCACCGGATGGAGGCCTTGTGGTAGCGCAGATCAGTAAGTGGCTCAAAGGGTGGGGACATGCATGTCTCAATGAGCAAATGCTGATGTATCGCCATGGCAGGGGTACATGGAAGAACACAGGAAAATTACGGAAGGTGGGCTTCATGAAGCCCGGCCCGCTTCCCCCTGGCACCGCCACTGCTCCACTGTTGTACAATCAATCTGGGTTATTGACCGGGAAGAGGACTCCCTGCAGGCCCTGCCATGGGAGAAATCTATAGCGAACTTAACCCCCGGTTGGTTGAAAGAGGTGAGCATCGGTCATGGGGGTGGGGACAGAGCTGGGAGCCAGCCCGCCAGTCCCTAGAAAGGAATCAAAGTTCTACGGAAAAAAAAAGTTTCACTTCACATATATTGTATGATACGAGTGCAGCAAGCCATTTTATAAGCACAATAAGTCCCTCCAGGGTGTGCATTAAAAGATCTGAATGCACCTCCAAGGGTCATAAGGACACTCAGCCTCCGGCTTTGGGTCTTGCATCCCTGGGATGTGTATTAAAATCCTTTATAAAATGTGTAAGAAAAATCCAGCTATCTGATTGGCTGACGAGCACTTTGACCCAAGTAATTATTAGTCCACAATGACATGGGCTGCAGTACCAGCTAGAATCAGCCATCTTACATCAGTGCCTCCTACAATATACATACACCCCCTCTAGCCAAAGTGATCTGAATCAAGGGTGAAGTCACTTTTAAAAAGCAAACCATGTCTTACTTTCCTCCTGCAGCTTCCCATCATGAATCAGTAATGCCTTTGCAACAGTGTTGCTCAGAAGTCGAGGGCTGGCAACAGAAGACATGTTAGCAGATATGGCAACCCCAAACCAGAGACTTTTTCCAGGTCGTCTCACTCATATGCCAGTCTTAGCAAGGCACAACTTGGAGATCAGCTCAGCAACAGGAAACTGACAACTTTTTTCAGTCCAGCTCCAGTGTCAAAACTCAGAAGTCTGCTGCTGGAAACAGATCAGCAGAGCAAGGGAACTATGTTTTAAGCAGCAGTACTAGATAAAAAAAAAAAAAAACGGGTCTTTTGCAACAATTTGCTCCCTGTGCTCTGCTGAGCAGTTACCTGGTAATCTAGCACCCGTCTCGCCCCCCACACTTTTTTCTTATCTTCTCACACCCCACCCCACCCCATTTCCTCTCCCTATTTTTTTTTTCTTTTCCTTCTCCCCCCTCTCCCTTCGCCTCTCCTATCATTTCCACATCTAGCCTTGGAGACAGTGAGAGAGAAAACCAAAAAAATACACAGTTTTATGTGTATTTGTGTATTTGTTATATTTCTTTGCCTGACAAAGCCCCTGGTTGCTGTGTGAAATTGTAATCTCATATTCTGCATTTGCCTTTTTGTTGTTTTCTCAATAACTGACGTGGAACCTTTGTAAAAGAGCTTCGGCTCAAAGGTGTTCGCTGTACTATCACCCCATAATTTGATGTTTTTCTTTGTTTTTGTTTATGTTTCCCCCACCCGCCATGCTGAACTGGAACCCTCTGCTGCCAACCGCACATGGGCATGACTCACAGTACTATACAGGGGCAGCGGGAACACGCAGCACAGGGTCCCACAGAAGTAAACAAAGGATGTGATATGACATGAGGTGGGAGCTCGGCTGCAAATTAGGCACCAGCCAAATTTCCTGTGGATCCACAACAATGGAGATAAATGTTAAATATCTAAAAAACTAAAGATCGTCAGAAAAAATAGTTACAGATATAGAAACCAGAACTATGGCTGTATGCTTCCAGCCAAAAAGCAGACTTTTGATAACCACTTCCTGATTATCCAGTACTGCTGCTTTAAAATAATGTACATAAACTAGTTTTTTTATTTTATAGGTTTTTTTTCCTCCTTTTTTAAATGTGTTGCACAGGACACATTTTATAAGTGCAATAAACCACTCCAGGGATGTGTAATTATGGTCAGTAATGATACGTCTCTCACAGGTGTTTAAAGGCACTCAGTGCAAGTGCCTCATGCTTAGTAACATGCTTGAGAAGTGTACGATTATTGACCTATAATCACACACCCTACTGTGCATTATTGCATACTTAATACACGCTCTGTGATGGCTCATTGCTTACTTAATTGTTACGTACGTATAGGCAGTAAACCCATATGTTAAAGAAGCACAAGATATAATGTATTCCCCTAAAGTAATGCATCATGGGTAATTTAAGTATTGTGAATAAATGCAGCCTTGCACAGCTGTAAGCAGGATGTTAGGTGCACTAGGCCGTAGAAAAACATGCATGAAGGCAGAAACCAACAAACCACAAGCACATGTTTTGACATGTTGTGGACCCATCTGTTTGATACAGATACTGCCACAGCCTAGCTTATGAGGTCAGGCAGACATTGGTGACAGTTGTTTAGGCTGGTCAGCCCAAAGCAGTTAATCGTTTTTAAAGACAAGAATCTTGGTGCAAGTTTATGCAAAACTGTACAGCACAGGCACTAAATCTACAGCACAGACTGACTTTGCAATGCATTACTTAACTCAACAGACTGAAGACACTATAAGTGCATTGATACATACACACTGGGTTTAACTTTTGGCACTATTACAGCACATGTGTTTAAAGCTGACTGTTGTAGCTATTTCAAGTGTGTCCACACACGGGAGATATGGAGTGATGCAGAAGCTGTGGAACTATTGCAGACAGCCTGGCTTACACTGACTTCCCCCTTTGTGTTTTATTTGTGTCCCTCTGCTGGCTTCCAACACTGCAAGTGGTGTGGAGTACTCACAGAGTGACTTAAAATTCCTGCACCGTTTCAGTTCCCCACCACTGCACAACACCTGTTTACAAAAGCCCTGTTTACACAGCAGCAGCACTTCACTTTGCTGCCTTCCCGCTGCACTGTGACTTGCTCTTGCAATTTTTCCATTTACACTCCTGAGCCTGATGCGCCACAGATCACATTGAAAGAAGTGTCTTTAACCATGTGGGCAGGGTTCTAAATAATGACATCCTCAGCCTGGACATAAGGGGATCGCAGCGAATCAAGTGCATCGGTTGTTCACACTGTGGGATACTGTGCTCGATCCAGTACATGTCCCCACATTTTCGTCGGATTAAAAACTGGAGCTGTGGCACACTTACGGCGATGTGCTGAGTGTCCACAAAGCTGACTTTGCAGCGCATCAGCCGGAGCACATGTGTTGATGCACTGCAAAGCCAGTAGTGTAAACAGGGCTAAAGAGCATTCTGCACCAGTGTGAGTGGTACAGAATAGCTGATCAACTGCCAGAGAATAAGTGTAGACACATTTGGGAGTGTTGTAAGCTGATCCATTTCATCTCCTGTGAAACACTGCGGTGGTGGGGAGCTGAAACAGTGCAAGATCCTGATTCACAAAACAATTGCACAGGCAATGCAAAATTTTGAGTTGCACTTTGCAATTGCCCAGGTGTCCAAAAGTGCTATTCAGAGTAGGATAGCGTACCACACTATCCGATTGTAAATAGGGCTAGGAGAAACATAGACACATAGAAGTTGATGGCAGACAAGGGCCACAAGGCCCATCCAGTCTGCCCATTTTTTTCTACCTTATGAATGTGCCATAGGCCTTTACTCTGTCAATGGCCTATCTATTCATACTCATCTGTATTGCTCCCTCATGCCTATCCCATGCCTGTTTGAAGCCCTGCACTGAATTCATATCCACCACTTCCTGAGGAAGGTCATTCCATGCATCCACCACCCTTTCTGTGAAAAATAACTTCCTCACATTACCCCTTAATCTGCCTCCCTCTAATCTCATGCTGTGTCCTCTTGTCCTGCTATTTTTCTTATATTGAAACATGTTAGACTCTTTCACCTTGTTAATGCCCTTAAGGTGTTTGAATGTTTCAATCATATCACCTCTCTCCCTCCTTTGCTCTAGGGTATACATTTATTTATTTGCTTTTGGTAACCGGGTAAGTGCACTAGATAGAACTGCCTATTTTCAGGCACGACATGGAAGAGTACAAATCAAGGAACAGATAAAACCAAAAACATATACAGTGTTGTACAACAGGAGATTCCAAACAGTTATACAGAGGTGCAAGTTACATAGTACATAGAGGAGGTACATATCACACAGTGTAATAGGAACAAAACAGACAAAAAGGCACAATTTATGGTTTATAATACACAAAACATGACAGTGTTGTTGGTAAGTCAGCAAGGAGACAATTCCCAGGCAGAGGCAGGGAACAAAGTGAGTAGCTGCAGCTGAGGAAGAGTGGGGATGGGAGGAATCAAGAGGTCACAGGGAAATTTAAGTGCAGGACAATGGTTTATTTGCATGACTCATGAAGCTAGGGACATTTGCAAATGTCAAGGGAGGTGAGCTAATTGGAGAGGCCTTTCTTGAAAGTGGGGTGGGATTTGGAGTGCCTAAGATCAAGTGGGAGAGAGTTCCAAAATTTGGGGACATAGAAGGAGAAGGAAAGTTCACCCATCCTCATCGAGCATTTTGGGACAGATAACAGAGCTAAAGACATGTAACAGAGGGAACAAGGGCAGTTCATGGGGGTGAGCATAGCAGTGAGTGTGGAGGGGATAGAAGAACGAATAATGTTGTCAGTCAGACAACCTAATGAATAAGCCAGACACGAGGAAGGAGACAATCAGTGGAGGTCAGAGTAGAGAGTACAGTGGTGCTTAAGACGAGGAGTAGATAGCGCAAATATACAGACATTGTTGTAAGCAATGTCCCACATTTGCAAGATGCTTGCCTGTGCCATAGCGAGGACAGGCAGAGCATAGCAGAGTCCAGGGAGGAGAAGGCCTTGGGCGACAGAGAGACAGAGAGACAGAGATTTTGGTTGCCCTTCTCTGGACTGCCTCCATTTTGTTAACATCCTTGTCAAGGTGTGGCCTCCAGTACTGCACGCAGTACTCCAGATAGGGCCTAACCAGTGTCTTGTAAAGAGGGTTTATCACCTCCCTCTTACGACTTGTGATACCCCTATTAATACACCCCAACATCCTCTTAGCCTTACCTACTGCTTTAGTGGTCTGCTTGGATGATTTCAGGTCATCTGTGATGATGATGCCCAAGTCTCTTTCTTCCCTTGTGATTGCCAGCAACTCCCCTCCCAACCTATAGGTGGCGTCAGGGTTTCTCTTCCCTATGTGCATGATCTTGCACTTCTTTGCATTAAACCCCAGTTGCCACTCTTCCAACCATTTTACCAGTTTATCCAGATCTCTTCTCATTTTGCCCACCCCATCTGGATCATCTGCTCTGTTGCAGATCATGGTGTCATCTGCAAACAGACAAACCTTACCCCCAGTCCATCTGCAATGTCACTGATGAAGATATTGAGGAGGACTGGCCCCAGGACTGATTCCTGAAGTACCCCACTTGTGACTTGCATCTCTTCTGACTATACCATTTACCACCACTCTGTTTTCTGCCCGCCAACCAGTTTGCCACCCAGTTGACCACGTTCTGACCCACCCTAAGCCTACCCATCTTATTAATCAATCTTCTACGTGGAAGAGTATCAAAAGCTTTACTGAAATCAAGGTAGGCCACATCAACTGCACCCCCTTGGTCCACCACTCTGGTTACCCAGTCAAAGAAATCTACGAAATTAGTTTGACAGGACCTTCCTGTTGTAAACCCATGCTGTCTTGGATCCTGTGCTCCTATGGATTCCAGGTGTTGCACTATCCTTTCCTTAAGGAGTGCCTCCATAATCTTGCCCACTACTGAGGTAAGACTGACTGGTCTGTAGTTCCCTGCCTTCTCCATGCTACCACTCTTGTGGAGCGGGATCACATGAGCCCTTCTTCAGTCTCCTGAGACCTTTCCTGTGCTCAGAGACTCATTAAACAGTTCTGATAATGGCTCTGCTAGTTCCACCCTTAGCTCCTTTAGTACCCTGGGATGTATGCCAACCGGTCACATTGCCTTGTCCACCCTGAGCTTAGCGAGCTCTTGTAGGACCCTTTCTTTTGTAAAGGAACTTGTGCACACCTCCCTCCTCCCGTGTCCATGGTGCTGAGCTGTGGGCCCTGCCCTACCTTCTCCTCAGTAAACACTAAGCAGAAGTATCTATTTAGGATAGATGCTTTTCCTTGGTCCTCTCCACACACTCCCCCTTATCCCTTTTGATCATGGCAATACCCCCTCTGGACTTTCTCCTTTCACTAATGTATCTACAGAAAGTCTTGTCCCCTTCTTTTACTGTTCATGCTAGTGTTTCCTTGGTTTGGGCCTTTGCCTGACTTACTGCCTTCCCTGCTTCCCTTAGGGAAGTTTGGTATGCTTCCCTATCTTCGTCCCACTGCGTTCCCTTATATTTCCTGAAGGCCAGTCTTTTGGCTCTGACCTTTTCTGCTACTGTTTTTGAGAGCCAAGGTGGTTTCCTCCTTCATTTGCTCTTGCTTTTCTCCCTACCTGGATGTCAGCGTGGCTTAATAGGTAGCACATCCGCCTCTGGACCAGAAGGTCATGGGTTCTCGTCCCACACCGGGATTGGACTTGCACCTAAAAATCACTGGCATCTGAGTGCAGTATTGGGGGTGCTGTACTGCTGGGGTGTGCCGTCCCTCGGATGAGACATTAAACCGAGGTCCCTTCTGCCCATCCTGGTGTTGCCCTAGTGGGCGTCCAGGTGGAAGTAAAAGAACCCAGGGCACTCTTCGCAAAGAGCAGGGAGCATTCCCGGTGTCCTGGCCAACATTCCCCTTCCCATAAACCGGTTCTTGCAATTATCCAGGCTGTGTGTGGGTGATGATGTGCGATATGGCCGCCACCACACATTCAGTCACTTCACTACCAGTCTAGCATTGCTTGTAAAGCGCTTTGGGATACTGTGTATGAAAAGCACTGTATAAATGCTGATTCTTCTTCTTTTTCTACCACAGTGGGATGTTGCTTCAATTATTGCATCCTTAATGCTTGCCCACTTTGCCTGTACCCCTTCACCTGCATTTCTTCTTGCCAGGGCTAGCTTGACTCTGTTGGCCATCCTATCAAAGTCAGCTCCTCTGAAGTCCCATATTTTTGCATTGGAATGGGATGATTTAGTTCTAGTGGCCAAATTGAACCATACCATGTGATGGTCACTGGCCCCCCGGTGACCGTCTACCTGGAGTTCTGTGATCCTTTCCCCGTTAGTCATTACTAGACCTAGGATAGCCTGTCTCTTGTGGGTTGTTGCACCAGTTGTCTGAGGCCCTCTCCCAGTAGGGAATCCACTATGTGTCTAGTTCTTGCGGATGTTCTTACTGGTATTGACCAGTCTGTATCTGGCATGTTGAAGTCTCCCAATATCAGAACCTCCACTTTAGCTGTCATGTCTTTTATATCTTCTAACAGTAATGTGTTTATGTCCTCTCCCTAGTCTGGAGGCTTGTAGACAACCCCAGTTCATATGGTTCGTATGGAGGGGTCCCATAGGCGTCCATTGAACACTTCCCTCCTGGGGGGGTGGGTACCACCTGGGCACCTGCGGGCGGATTGGTGGTGTGCTTGGGTGATGTGTAGCCTCAACACACACACACCCATACATCCCCATCCCAGGTCACCTGCACTCATGTAAGGCCGAGAATTGTGGTGGGTGAGATAACAAACATGGAAAATGGCTCCCTGATCAGCTGGATGATGAGAGCCAGGCTCCTGCCACCCAAAGCCCCAGAGTCAGCCTGGATCCAGCCTTGCAGCCCTGGGATGAGGAGTATGCCGATAAGGCAATTCCCCTCCAGAAGAGAGGGACCTTCCCAGCATAGGGATTTGCCGGGCTACCCAGGTAAGGCTGCAATGGGAGCTGGTGGATGATGACAGGGGTCAGAAGGCAGCAGGGAAGGTCTTGGCACTCTGAAGGGGTGGCTGGTCAGGGATGCTGTGGGAGGCACAAATAAATAAATAAATAAAAGTAAATAGGGCTAGTCCAAGGCAGCAGTAATCCCAGTAGCCCCCCCTGACATGTAGCCGGGAGCATGGTTCCCGCAATGAACAGTGCAGGGGTGCTATTTCCAGTTCTTAAAGGCAGCCATGCAAATGAGGCCATTGGGCATGCAAGGCGCTAGGTGGCCATTTGCATGCCCATTATGGGCCCATTTGCATAGGTTGTGAGGAGCATAATGCAGCCCCCCCCAGCCCCTGCCCAATACCCTGCCACAGTTCCTGATACCAGTGGTCCCTCCCCATGATTGCCCGATCGCTGGCCCAGAGAACAGAAACAATCTTCCAAGTATCTAGTGTCTCTCCCCCCCCACCCGTGACTGATGATCACTGGCCTGAGTAAAACCAAGAAAGTTTCCTTGGTGACTATCAGACCCTCCCCACCTGATCCTGCACCGATATATTAAAAAAGTTTCCTGGTGGCTAGTGGTCTCTTCGCACACCCTGATCACCCACCCAATATATAAAAGATTTTCCCTGGTGGCTAGCGGCCCCCCCAACCCGATCACCCACCTGTGAAGAAAATAATGTTTCCCTGGTGGCTAGCAGTACATCCCCCCACCCAATCACCTGCCCAATATATAAATAGACTTTTTTCTGGTGGTTAGCAGTACATCCCCCCACCCAATCACCTGCCCAATATATAAAAATGTTTATCCTAGTGTCCAATCGTCCCTTCCCCCACCAGATCACCCACTTGACATTGCAATCATATTCCCTGATGTCCAATGTCACCTCCCTCCCTCCTTCCCTACCCGATCCCCTGTGTAGGATATATAATCATTCCCCTGGAGTCTAGCAGACCTCCCTCCCTATCCCTAATTCCCTTTACAATGATGGAACCCTTTCCCTGGTGGTCTAGTGGACCCCCCACCCTGGCAGGTAGTGACCCACCACCCTGCTCCCCCCATCCCAACCCCCAGCTGGTAACCAGCACATCCATCCTCTCTCCACCACAGCCAGCCGCCGACTGAACTGTCACTGAGCACATACTATACAGTGCGCGCTTATTAACTGGCAGCCAGAATGTACTGTCAATCAACGAACATGTACTGTATACAGTATGTGTTCCATGACAGTTCAGTCAGTGGCTGTCCATAGTGGAGAGAGGAGGGCTGACATGTTAGCAGAGAGAGTAGGGCTGTGCCGGTTGCCATAGTCAGGAACGGCAGAATTTCAACTGCAAATAGTGGAATTTCACCTGTGAATGGCAGAATTTTGCCGACGAATGGCAGAACTTCACCTGCAAAAGGTAAAATTCTGCCATTCACGGGCAAAATTCTACAGTTCACAGGTGCAACTCCACCATTTATGGGTGAAATTCCACCATTCCTGAATACAGCAAACAGCAGCAGCTTTCTTCAGCTGCTACAGTACAGCTGGAGCCAGAAACTGTGGTATTTGAGGAGATAAAAGAATAAAAGGGCAGAAATAACATGGCTGGAGTGGAGTCCTCATAAGCAGGGAAAACAACATTACGGTGGGGGTGGGGTTTTCAATCCAAATGCAGGATTGCTATTGGCTGGAATTGGGTGTGAGCTTATTCATGGGATTGGGTAGAATGACAGGTCAGTCAAGTTGTACTGCATACTACAGCAGTAAAACTGGGTTCCAACTCAGTGGTTTAGTATTTTGTATGGGTTGCTTAATGTGTTGTACTGCGTTGATAAAAGTTTCCAGAGAGCTGCAAAGCAAACTGAAACTGAATATCAGCTAGATAGAGGCAAACCATTTGGAAACTTTTATTAATTCATTGTAGTGAGCAGTGTACACATTAAGCAGCTCACTGAAAAATGCTAAACCAGTGAGTTGGAGAAACAGTTTAATGTGACTCATGCTGTAATTTGGTATGGCTACTATAACATGTACGGACATGAGGTAGGTTAAAAATCAATCAAGCAATTGAAACGGCTTTTTCCATCTTTGGGTTGAAGAAAGACACAGACTTAACCACATTCCTGTACATAATAACAACGGGTAGTTACTATAACATCCTGACTGAAAATGGCAAACTCTACATATGAGATTTGCACTGTTTAGAACTCACCTGTGTGACATATCTGTTATCTCACCCCAGAATAGGCCAGACAAATGGATGGAGTAAGTGTGTGGAGGCAAAAAATGGCAGGTGTGTTCCCTATCCTTGCCTGTCATGTTAGGCATACCTTTCACAGTCTTTGCCATCAGATTTTTTTCGGCTCCCACACAGTACATACATATTGCACTGTGCCATCATGTATTCAGAGGGACTGTGGGTGAAACAGTGGATTATGGGTAACAATGGTGCAGCACATTCTCAGATCAGTGTCCATAAAATAAGATACAGTGTCAACTAAACTGTGCACCAGTAAACTTGGAACCACATCTCTCCAAACTATACACTTTAAATCCTCAGTCCCAAGAGCAAGGCATTATGGGTATGCAAATCCTTGTGCAAGACAGGATGACAAGGCTTCATCAGACTACACATTGCATTTTAAACAGGTTTTGTACATCTGATCCAGTAGGCTGAGAATGTCAAACTACAGACGTCTGTCTTGTCCTGTTGGAACTCCTCATTGTTGTGCAGTCATTGTCTCATCCAAGTACCAAGACAAAACCCCAAAGCCTCAGGTGTTGAGAGCACTCAACGTTAGCATACTGAAGAAGTAGTATGTATGAAGCATCGTACACAGGATCCATAAAAGGATGCTAGGAGAGAAGAAATATCAAAATTGTTTGGTTTTTGCACCTCTCTCTCCAAACCATACACATAACACTAAAGCCTAAATCCCAATGCAATGCATCATGGGCATGCAACATCATGCTAAGTTACAGTTATTACAAAGGCCTCATAAGATTGCTGTAATGCTACTGTACTTATATATCTCTCATCGTCAGTGGGTAACAGATACAAATGTATCCTTTTTGCAGTAGTTTTTGTTGTAAATACTGAAAGGCACATTTACAATAGTAGCCTAGGGATAATTTCCATGAAAAATACCATGACCGTAACTTTGCCCCAGTTCCTCAGAATACTATAAAAGGAAACTGAAATAGCAACATACAAAAAAATTAAAGAAAACTGTAATTTCCCAATTCTTTATAGTTTTGTTGTTAAACCTTCAGTGAAACTTTGTGTCTGTTGAATTCTACATGAATTACTACAGTGGGAGCCACAGATTTCCAACATATGTTTTTGCTTTTCTAATATTTTATAATTATTTTCTCAGGATAACCTAGCTGAGATTCAACATCTTGTTTTCAGTAGGGTCATGCTTCTACCCATTTCCACAACTGGATGGAGTGGAGCACTAGGAGGCTGTGACTTATCCAAGATCAAACAGTGAGTATTTGGCTTTAGTGGGGTTTGAACCTGTGATCTCCTGCTTCCCAAGCCAGTGCTCTATCCATTAAACCACAGTGCCTCTATCCTTGAGCTAAGGTTGTACCAGAGCATCCACAAAGCTAAGAGCTGCAAATAAATAAAACAAAACAAAAATCACTGATGCATTCCTGTAAGGGCTACCTGGAGACTTGCAGCATACAATACATTCCTGCATAGAGGCAACAAGCAATGAGCGGGAACAAGCAATAAATTGAGTAGACCATTCTAGAAGCTGGATACTTTGAAAAACAAGAAAAAAAACTATCATGTTTTTTCACAAAAAGTGGAAACCTTTTAAACAATACATTTTTTTAATGTGGCATTGTGACCTCCAACAAGTCATTTTGATCCCTTTCAACTCTGACAAGTCATTGTGCCATGGTAGCAACATCGCCCAATGTGGTACAACAGGATTTAGGAGTGTGTGCATTTCCATACACAACACCCCCATGCCATGTACCACTGTACATAGATATGTTTGGACTTTAGACAGCTTAAAAGGCAATTAGTGCTACTGTAGCTCATCACAATAAAATGCTAGTTTGTAGTTCATTTGGCAGCAACTGTTAGCCTCATTTATATTTTTAATCCCATTCAAGGGGAGAAAATATCTTGTCAACTGCTTTGTAACTTAATCAATTTGGGAATTTTCCCCAAAGAGTGTATTTTGGGAAGCATGGGGGGTGACTCCTTTTGAATGTCCACTAATGATGCATATAGGGGATGGGTGAACTCAGATGTAGTATGAGCTAGTATAGTCTAAGCTCTGTATTATTTTATATATTTATTTATTTTATTTAGCTTTTGTTAACCGGGTAAGTGCACTAGCCATAAAATGACTATTTTCAGGCATGGCCCGGGAGAGTACAGACATGCAGAAACTTAACAGTATAACAATTTATAAGTGCTTTACATACAATGAGTTAGAGGATACAATATATTGGAACATACAAAGTAAAGCGCTTTACGTGCAATGAGTTAAACTAGATACAATATATCAGAGACATACAGAGTAGACCATTCATAAGTTCATAGGTGACTACCTATGCAATGAATAGAGAGGACCTTGGACAATAAATTATCAGGTGACATATCATATAAACAGAACAAGGTACACAAAAACAAAAACAGGTAATACAAAAGGAAGAAATAACCACATTAGCACATGGATGGTAGTTATGATCATGGTAGAATAAAACAACGTGAAATGGAGATCAGGGTTCTTTTATATTTCTTCCCATATTTCATTATGGGCATAATTGCAGTTTAGAAAATAAGGCTGAGACTTAACAGCTGCTATTTTGGCTAATACTCAGCAGTGCTGGCCATTCCCCACACATCATCAAGGGTTGTTGAAACAGAAGCCCAAACTTTTTCTTTTACATATTCTGCAATATTCACTTTTTTTAACTACCATCCAGGACCAAAGTGCAAAACCCGGAAAATTGTGCTTGGATGCAATGGGGTGAATGCAGTTCCTTGGGAAATTCTCTTGACAAAATGTGAACACAGTGCTTAGAAAATTCAGCCCTATAAATTCGCATTTTGTCTTGCATTTTTCAGTAGTTTTTTCAGCTTGAAATTGGCCTTAACTATATTGGATTACTGACTGTATCCTTATCATGGTGATACAATGTCCCCTCATGAGATGAAAGTGAGCCACAGTAGGAGAAAAATGAGCTTTGGTTCAACAATACCCTCCTTCCCAAAAGGACTAGCAGTCATAGCAGCTCTACCACCAGAACTCAATTCCATTTTTTCCAAGTTGCTCTATTGCACTTAGGTCATTCCACGGATGTCTTTCTTCCTTCCTTCTCTTCTACCAGATCATTTTCTGTGGTACTGTATGTGCTAACTGTCCACTAAAACCCTGGCTTTGTGCTTGTCACACCCATCATCAGAAGCTGCGTTTGCATTCTCTACTAATTTCAGACAGGTAAACTCAGGGACCTTTTGTTTGTTCACCACAAATATCGATGTTAGGTAGTACACGTATTTTGGAAAGGACTAACAGCTTGATCTTCTTAATTGGGCTTTGTCATTCGTCCATTCATAAAATGTGCTATTAGACCAAATAATTTATTCCAAATATTGACATGTCTATCTAGATTCTATTACTTTCTTAGCATTGTGAAAATTACTGAACTTCTGCAGCACCACTGAAAGAATTTTTCATAATGCTGTTACTATCAACACTGAGTAAAGATGGTGAAAAAAATACAACCCTGTCCTTTTTTGAAACTTAAAACAAGTCTGACACTTCATCATTTCTTCCACCTGCAATTTATTGTCTTCAATATAATGGATATAACAGACCAACTATATGCTTTATGAAGTTCATGTCCCTCAGGGTCTTTAGCAGTATATTATATATTACAGCTCATTTAACACAAATTCCTATTACTTCTTTGTACGTGTAGTGTTTGAAAGCAAAGGAGCATATTGGGGAACACTGATGTTTCTCATGTTTTCGTTTAATTGATGAGTTTAGGGGCCTTAATAAAGGTTAAAAAAGGTGTTGAACCAACATAAAGAATGTTCAAAAGTTTGTTTTACTAGTATCTAAGTATTTAGGTATGTACCAATAAAAATTGCTTTACCTTACATTTTGCCTGGCCCCCCCAGCTGCATCCATTGCTCCAGTGCTCTCTGAGCTGCTAAATATCCTATAGCAGGTACCCAGTGCAAAACTAGGTCAGATGAGGCTAAACAAGTGGCAACACATGTTCACTGCTGTTGCTCTGCTCTCTCTTTTAAAAAACAAAATACAACAGGCAAAAAGATATGCACCCACTGCAAAGCAGAGACCATACAGTAAATCTAATCTTTACCATTTATTTAATATAAAGTGCATTGAACATCTCATAAAAAAGCCAGGAGTGGAAAGATTGCCAAACAAAAGGAGCAAGAGAGACAAAAAAAAATGACGTTTCATGGGGGTATGCCTCCAGCTTCCTCAGAGAAGGTTTTTTTGCTTCTGGCTTTTTTATTAGATGTTCACTGCACTTTATAGTAAACAAATAGTAAAGATTAAATTTACTGCATGGTCTCTGCTTTGCAGTGGGTGCATATTTTTTTGCCTGTTGTATCATGTATTTTTGTTGCATCACTGCTTAGTTCCTGGTGCTGGGTTTGCTCTGCATTATTGTCATTTAAAAAACAAAACTAATGGGCCTAGCAAGGATACAACAATGTGCCTTCCGCATTACTTCTATAATCATGAATTGCTTGGCAGGCCCAGTGGCACAGAGGTGATGATTCATACTGCCACTTGGGAGATAGGTTCACAATGGGCCCCCAAATCCTTCATTGAAACTGACTGGAAGCTGAGCATAATGCAAAGGTGAGGCTTTAGCACCAGGCAAGGCCGCAGCTGCCCAAAATGTGTTTACCCACTGCCAGCCGATCATGAAGGGCCATTGCCTATAGCTCTGAAGGCACCTGCTTTACCACGCCTCTTTCCAGAAAAAGAGTACAGTTGGTCACACTAACTGTCAAGGTGGGAAGGGGGGCACAGTAAGCAAAAAGGAAAAAAACTGAGGGGAATAATTATGTACTACTACTGCTTTCATGAACAAGTTTGCCTTTTGCATTTGCAGAAATAGTAGATTCAGTTCCATTGAATGTAGATCCATTTTTTGCCTATTTGCTAAATTGGGGCATGTACATCTTCTCACTAAAAACATTAGTATGAATTTTCCTGCATCACGTCATCAGTGCTCACATGAGTATTACAAGATCAGAACTATTGTTCAGAATGTGATGTTCAAACAATCTAAAATCCCTAATGTACTGAATCGGACTCAAAGTATTCAACTCTTTCAAATCAAATAAAAGAAATGGAGTCGCGCTATAATAATGCTGAATTGGAACTATGTACACACACACACACACACACACACACATTATACTGACTGTGAAATACTTAGAACAAAACTGCGATATTAAGTACCACACATCCTCACTCCATTTAGTGTGAGGTCCCATTTGGCAGATTTTGAGAAGGCAGAGAGTATGTGGATCTAATATGTGTTTATTCACTGCAAAAATCTATGTTAATGCAGAAATTAGGGTAAAAGAACACAAAGTCCACAAAGTAAGAAAATGAAACAATTAAGGTTTAGATTCTCAGAAGTCTTGGCAAATCAGTGCTAGCATGTTCCTTGGGGGTTTTTAACCCTAATGCTCACCAATCTCCCCCAGTCCATAGCCTCCTGACCCAAGCACAAGCTGTAGGTTCAATCCCATGCTCAACAGGTCTAGTGCTTGGAGTTAGACTGCAATGGTTCTCCAAATCAGGCCCATAGTATCAGTTGCATCTTTCTTTATGTGGGGCCTTGTGGGCCATGTGTTAAGTAGAAGATCATTTATGACTTTCTTCATACAGTAACAGAATACCCTGGAAATGTAGTGTGTCCTTGGATTATGAGGCTAGGGGTGGAGGAGGGGTGAATTAAGGTTAAAAACCCCAAGGAAAGCTACAGTGCCAATTTGACAACACTCCTGAGACTCCAAACTCTAATTTTCTTTTTCACTTTGTGCACTTTGTGTTCTTCAACCCTAATGTCTGCATTCACATAGTTTTATAAATTAATTTTCTTTTTCTGTGATAGTGGAACTGTATCCTCATTTGCACATGTCCCTTCTGTGTGAAACAGAATAAACATAAAATATTACATATTTCAAGCCCTACATCACATACCAACTAAGATGTGCAGGGCCCTCCAAGTACTTCATCAAGACAAAGGTCCCTCTGACTGTGCAGTGGACCCCGTGGGCCTGGTACAGGGTCAAAATGCCAAATGGAAAACAGCACAGATCAAAAACTATGCAGGAGCCTGGTAACAAAACAGTGCAAAAACACCAGAATGCTATAACAGCGCCACAAAAACAAGGTATATGGGGAGGTGGAGCCCTCCAAACCCCTCTAAGGTGATAAATACAATGAACTCAAGTACAAAATAGCACAAAATAGCATTATGTAAGTAACACAAAAGTAGCACCATTCACCAAGCACAAATTCAAGGCATTCAAGGTAGTGAACATTACTATAACAATTTATCTACTGAATAATAATTGCTGACACAGAATGTTAGTTTATGGAACAGTTATTAATCAGATTTCAAAAAGGACATGTAGTCCACCTCCTTATTAATGCAATAGGGTTGCACAATGTTTAGGGAGACCATCCAGCTTGTTTCCTTTCCGAATGCTCACTGATCGGATGCCTCCTCTCTGTCGTTCATGAGGCCAGTGCATATTTCCCTCAAAAAGAGGTGTGGGAACTAGCTTAACCACCTTTTGCAAAAGGAAACAAGGTGGGTGGTCTCCTTATAAATTGACATTCTGTGTTTTGCATAGTAGTTCTTGGTTATGCTCGTCTCGATTATCTTTACTTAACTTTTTATTTTTCTAACTGATTTCAGATTTTGGTTGAAAAGGATACTTCCCTCCTTTTCTGTTGTTTGAGAAAGAAAAGAAAATATTTCAAATGACAGTGGCACCTAAATAGTAGGGTAAGCAGAAATTATTACTCGATACTATAGATAAATTGTCACGATAATGTTAACTAATTTGAAAGCCGTGATTGGTGCTACTTTTGTGTTGCTCAAATAATGTTGTTTTGTGCTATTTTGTCCTTCAGTCTATTGCATTTGTAATCACATTACCTTTTCCTTCAGGACCCTCCAGATCTCTGGGTTTACTATGCAATATGTACTGTATAACCCCTTATTTTCACTGTAAATTTATTTCCGCTATATCTGCAGTACATACATTATCCATGTAAATAAATTTGCTGTGAAAATAAATGAGCATTTCCTACAAAACCACTGAAGCAAGTATACAGTGTTGGATGAAGCAGAGGCAAGATTTGAACCTTGTTCTTGCACCATACCCACACTCTGAACCCCCATACTGAGTGAACAATAAAGTACTTTTCAGCCTAGAAGTAGTAAAAGTACTACATTTCAGCATCATAATTAGGGTTGGCAGAATTACATTTTTATTTTTTTATAATTTCAATGAAAAATATCGATTTTTATTTTTAAACTTTTTCTCAAGTTTTTTCGATTAAAATTTTCACAGTTGCATGAAATTATCATTTTTTAAACATTTATTTAGATTTGTATCCATTTAATTTTAACAGTTGCAGTTAATGACAGTGAATGTTGAGGATTTATAAACTGATAAAAACACAAATTGTTATCATCACATGTCAAAATAGCAACAAAACTTACTTTGCCTATCTGTAAATTTAGAGTATTACTGATGGAAATATTTTTCATCGGTTTGTGTGCGTGTGAAGTGAAATCGACATTTATCGACATTTACCAATTTAAATCTAATACTGCCAAGCCTACTCATAATCCATGTCTGAGTTTTTCTTGTGTTTCAACAGATGCTGCAAAATAAGTAAAATCAAATGAACCGCCTTGTTGTCAGAGACATGCCGAGATGCCTATGCCACATGACAACCTGGCAGGTCATTTGATTTTGTTTGTTTTGTGGCATCTGTCGAAACAAAAGAAAAACTCAGACATGGATTACAATGCTGAAACTTGTTACTTTTGCTACTTCTATGCTTTAAGGTACTTTATTGTGCTCTCTGTATGGGGGTTCGGAGTGTCAGCATAGCTCAAAACTGCGGTTAAAATCTTGTTATGTTTTACTGTATATGGGGGAGTTGTGGAGGTTCTGATCCTACTTTCTGCTGGACTGTGTATGGAGGAGGGCATTGTGGCAATAAGGCAACTTTTGAAAACAAAAAACTTTATTGAGGGAAATAATTTTAAAAAATAAACGTGCATAATGTAATGTAATGCAATGCTTCTGTATCCATTAAAGGACACTAAACCACTAAACCACTAAAGGCTTCATACGGTGTCAGTAATTGAGACATCGTGTGTGCACATCTAGGATTCCAGCCTGCCAGAATCCATTCATGATATCCTCTTCCCTTTCTTTGATTTTGCTGGCACTTTAAAATAGAGGTCCTGTTTCATGGCAGGCTTCTTGTTTAGCCACTCCAGCAGTGGCATTGTTCATTCAGTAGTCTACAAAAATGGAGTTACAAAGACCTGTGTCTTTGTGTTTTTGTAGACTACTGAATTACTAAGTGCCAACAGCTGACTGACAACTACTGCACTGTAAATTCACTAATATAAGTTTTGTCTGGATGTGTGCAGATACCCTTACCATGCAGAAAAAAAGGTGCACAGAAATAAGGGGTTATACAGTATTTATGTGTACTGTGATTTTATTTTTCATTCTTTCTTAACTAGGTAAGGCTCACTAGGCACAAGTGCTTATTTTCAGGGGTGACCCAAGAGCTTTGAGGTGGCTAAGTGACTTTCTCGGAGTTGCACAGTACACAAGTGAAGGTTTTGGGAATCAAACCTAGATGTGCTGAATGTTATAATTTATGTATAAATTGATTAGTTAAGGGATAGAGTGCATGCCCCCTGAAGAAGACTAAGTTATATTGAAGCACAGGAGCAAGGTGTCATCTATGTACCAAGCAGTTTTTAAGTAAAACACTTCTGGTCTATGATTTTTTGGCTGTTTGAGCCTTTTTACAGTACTTTCACTCCTGAGTGGTTTTTTTTGTTGTTGTTCTTAACAAAGACAGCCATGTTAGGATGTATAGGACCTTTAGACTTTATGCCAAGAAAATGGGCCATTTGGCTATGAACAGAGCCCTGCACAGGCAGACACCAAAGACCACCATGCCTGACACACAAGTCTTTCTGGGCCCTGTGCCAAGTAAATGGCCTGTCTGGCTGCATTCAGGCAGACACCAAAGACTGCCATGCTAGGATCTGCAGGGCCCTCTAGGCCCTGTGCCAACACAAAGGTCTGTCTGGTTGCACAACGACCGACAACAAAAAACACCATCCCAGGATGTGCAGGGGCCTGCATCAAGATGAAGTTCCATCTGGTTGAGTGCAGGGCCATTTGGTCCCTGAACATAGGCAGACACCAAAGGCCACCATGCCAGTATAAAAAATGTCCCCAAATTCTTTAACAAAATCCTGAAAGCAAAAACACCTTACAAAAGCCTTTCCATATGTCACAAAAGCTATCTCACAAAAGGATAAATGTGTTTTTGCTTTTTGTGATAAGAATGCGATCAGGTTAATCCAATCTAATTTTTGTTAGTGTAATTATTATTTTTGTTTGTTTGTTTCTCCTTATTCTCATATAAATAATTTATTTCTCATGTAAGTTATTTGCATAGGGCACACAAATTGGATTCCAGGTCACATGTCCCAGCAGCAGACCCTGATAAATCTTAAGAAAAATAAGACCAGATGGGGAAATGTGAATTTTCCCACAAAGGTATCCTAAGGAGGCAGGACACAATAAAGTAATAAAACAGATCTGAGGAAGCACTAGATGAAAAAGACAGTTTGGCCTGGAGATGCAAACACACACACACGCACTCATGTGGGTGGGGTATACTGTTGGGACTATCACTCTGGGGAGATGTCCCAACCTACAGTCCTCAGTACCAAAATTGAGGAGCTGGACCCCAACTCTCACTCTCTGACTTTCTGCAGCCTTTGAAGAGGATCAGGCTCTCTTGGTGAGTGTCCTAGAGAAGGGAGAGCCCTGCTTGATAGCCAGATTATCTGTATGAGGGAAGAGCAGTCTAGGGGAATATCCTTTCAAGTTAGCTGGCAAGTGAATATAGACTGTAGTGCGAGACTAGAGTTTGAGATTATCAAGCAGTCATCTGTCTGTTTAACTGCATTATTTTTCCTTTCCTGTGAATGTGTAAATCTGTTTGGTTGTCGTATATATCCTGTTTGTAAATGTCTGTAGTATTTAGTAGTAAAGAATCTATTTTTATAGAAACAGTGGCTATGCATCCTTATTGGAAAGGTACATGTAATATTTCTGCTGGCAAGGTGAAAACTCTCTGTTTAAAGTCCACCATCCGAAGTGTACTCTATCATATTTCACTGTGTTTGACCTTCCAAGTTCCTGAGTATGACAGAGGCATTTTCCTGATATAATCAGGTGGTGGCAGAAGAAGTGAATTACACCCCCAAACTACACTGTACGCTAGTATGGCCCAAAGGGTAGTTTGTCACAAACTGGTGGCAAGCAGTGTGGATCAGTGCACAAATTTAAAGCCAGAATTTGTGTGCAGTGTACTTTCCTCATGGAACTGGGAACTCTGAGAGAGGTAAAGGCCTTACCTGGCACACAGAGAAACAGAGATTAGCAGCAGAAAAGTTACTCTAACAGTCACAGAATAGGATATACAAAAAAATTACATCTTTACTACTGTTCATTTTATTTTTAGAAACACAGCTTAGTGCAGCATAGTTAGCAAGTATAAGCTCCTCAGCATATAACAGATTTAATGTACCTCAGCTCCATGAGTTGTGCAAAGACAGAGGGGTTGTCTATTAGGACCTGACAAGCAATGGACTCATAGAAGCCCTAGAGGAGCTGGACCAAATGCCTGTTGAGCAGGCAGTCACTGAATAAGGTGACCAATGTAGGGAGTCTGAGGTCACAGAGGCAGAAACAGAGTTGGTCTTCGAGCTACAAACTATTGAAGCAGTGCATTCAAAGCCTGAGCCAAGAAGTGGTGCAGCAGAGCCTCAAAATCAGCTACAGCTCATGAAAATAGAGCTTATGCCAAAAAAGGCAGAAATGTAGAGGGCAAGGCTTGAGGCTGAGAAGGAGAGAGTAAGTGTGGAGGATTAGGAAAAAGAGAAGGCATGCCAGCATGAAATTTTGATGCAGTAGGAGAGAGACCAGCAGCATCAGCATGACCGTCTCATACAAGAAGTGAGAGAGAAGGAAAAAGAGATGGAACAAGCAGAAAGAGAGAAGGAATGAGTAGAAAGAGAGAAGGAATGAACAGAAAAAGAGATGGAACAAGCAGAAAGAGAGAAGGAATGAGCAGAAAGAGAGATGGAACAAGCAGAAAGAGAGAAGGAATGGGCAGAAAGAGAGATGGAACAAGCAGAAAGAGAGAAGGAATGAGTAGAAAGAGAGAAAGAATGAGCAGAAAGAGAGAAGGAATGAGTAGAAAGAGAGAAGAAACACCAGCACACGGCCCAGAAACAACACCATGAGAAATAGATGATGAAACAGTGCCAGAAAGCATTGCAGCAAACTGTAAGTAATGGTATAGAGGGTCAAACCCATGAAGCCACAATTAATTCTAAAATGTTTCCTCAATACTGGGAGAGGGATGATCATGATTTATTTTTAAAATCATTTGAAAGGCTATGTATGCAGATTAAACTGAACAGGGCTTCGTGAATGATCCACCTACAGCACTGCTTACTGGCCGTGCTTTGCACACATTTGCTAGAATGGATGATCAGGACTGTATGGACTATGACAAAGTTAAGAGGGTGTTATTAAAACACTTTGACCTAACTCCTGAGGCTTATAGGCAAACATTCAGGGAACTAAGAAAGGGCCCAGAACACAGCTATGAAGAATTCCATGTTCAAATGTGTACATATCTAGACCACTGGGTGGACAGCAGAAAGTGCTGATCAGTATGTGGCCAGCAGAACACACATGTTGCATAGGAACAGCAGGCAGCACATCATTTCAAGGGGAACCAAAGGAGGCAGCCTAAAGTAAACCAGACTATACACAAACCCAAAACATGACCCACTAGCCCTAAGGGGAACAAAGAGACAAGGATAAAGAAATGCTATATTTTCCAGAATGTGGGGCACCTGTTATATCGCTGCCCTAAAAATATGAACAAAGGACAAAAGCCTGGGGGAAGGGGTGATCAAGACATTGTTCAGCAGATAGTTGACTACTCACAGACTGTAATACCACCTAACTCCTCCATAAATATGCACCCTACCCTAGTTAACTGGACAGTAACACAGGGATTGAGGTACACTAGCACCTCCATCTCTATGGTGAGGCAGGATCTAATCCAGGAGGATCAGATTTGCCGGGGAGTTATGGGTCCAGTGGTCCGAGTACCAATGGCTTGGATCTTCCTGAGCTGGAAACGTGGCCATGGAGTACAGGAGGTGTATGTGATTATGGAAAATGATTTTGACTACAGGTAAACTCTGGTGTGTGTAACTACCCACAGTCAGGCAAAAGGACAAGCTTCTGAGGGTGAAGTGGTGGCAACGCAGCCTGTACTAACCCCTCCCTCAGCAGCTAAGGCAGCAGTTAGTGTGGATGAGGAGCTAGCAAGGAGTAGCAGCCCTGAGCCCCAACTGCAAACTGAAGAGGTTTCGGCTGTGGACAGATTTCCTTCTGAAGCACATTGGAAAGGGTCAGATTGGAGATGCTGGGCAGAACTCAGCTGGCTGATCCAGTACCCTACATAAACTAAAAGCGATAGCTGATAATGCTTAGGATTCTCAGGGGAGTAAAATGCTAGTCTGCTGGTAGAATGGGATGTTGTACAGGGAGTGTACACCACAGAGGTGGCTAGAGGAATAGGTACTCCGGCAACTGGTACTCCATCAGGTTTTTTTTTTTTTGTGTGTCAGCTCTTTGATCTTCCTGCAGGGACTCAGCTCCCACCCTTGATACCTCTCCATGTCCAGGCTTGCCCCCCAAAGGTCAACAGTAACTTGCCCTAGCTTACCCCCCAGGGTTGGACCATGGAAGCAGGGCCCCACCCAGCAGACACAGAAGGCAGTGGAGACAGCGGAGCAGAGCTTCATGCTTCAGGGCCAGCATTTTTGTATGCTGTATTGGGGCGGGGACATGCAATGATGGCCCATGTCCACCCTGCCCCCCACTGATACAGCGCTGGCACTGTGGTTCCCTCAGCCTCTGCTCGGAGTCACAAGTGTGCCAGACACACAACCCCCTCACCCCCCCGGAGAAGGAGAGTAGTCCCTGGGGGTCTCAATCCTTCACCCCTGGCTGCCCTCCAATGTCCCAAGTTCATTTCTGAACCCAGGTCATTGGCATCGCAGATGGATGCCCTGCTTCTGCACCAGCAGGCCAGCATCCATCAAGCTTACTGCAAGCAGGTTTTGGCCCTGGCCCATGGCATCCTTTTTCAGGCCACGTGGGTATTAGCCACACAAAAAGGTGGCTTGTCAACAATTTATTTTGGCCTACTATGTACAGATGTGGCAAATTACTGTTGGGCTTGTCACCATGCCAGAGGGTGGGAAAAGTGTGGGACAAGACTAAGGCAGCTTTGATACCACCTGCCTATTATTGATGAACCCCTTAAGAGGGTAGCCATGGACATAGTGGGGCCACTGAGTACCTCAAGTCACATGGGCAAAAGGTACATACTGGTTTTCATGGACTACACAACCAGCTAACCTGAGGCATTGGTTATGTCCTCCATTGAGGCAGGTAAAGTGGCTGATGAACTGCTGGTAATTTTTAGCTGAGTAGAATTTCCCCAGGAGATTTTGTCGGACAAGGCAACAAATTTCATGTCATCACTAATGACTAGTCTGTGGGAGAAGTGTGGGGTAAAACAGCTCCATGCCTCACCCTATCACCCAGAGACTAATGGCCTGGTCAAATGGTGCAATGGATCCCTGAAAATTATGCTCAGGATGTTTGCTAACCAGCACCAGAGAGAGTGGGACAAGTATTTGCCCCATCTTCTGTCTCACAAGGAAATTCCCCAGGAGTCCACAAAGTTCTCACCCTTCGAGCTGCTGTTTGGTCACAGGGTGAGGGAGCCCCTAGATTTAGTTAGGGATGAATGGGAGGCTGACCTTGCCTCCCAAAGGGAATCTGTTGTGGAGTAGGTCCTAAACTTCAGGACACAGTTTAAGGAGCTCATGGGGCTCACCCGGGAGCACATAGCCACTGCACAACAGTGGCAGAAAACCTGGTACAACCATGAGGCCAGAACCCGGGAGTACAAAGTCCCATTTCCAACAAAAGAAACTGCAGGCAGCATGGGAGAGCCCATTCTCCATAGTTAGGAGGGTGAGTGAGGTCATTCATGTAGTAGAACTGCTTGACAGGAGGTGCAGGAAGAGTGTATATCATGTTAACATGATGAAGCCCTACTAAGATAGGGAGGAAATGGTCCTCGCTGTGTGCAGCACACCAGAAGAGGAAAATGAGGTTGATCCACTAGTGGACATCCTCGGGGAGATGCAGGAGGGATCCCCAGTGAATAATCTCACCCTCATGGAGCAGATGACATCAGCCAAGGCAAAAGAGATGAAGAGGATGCTGTGAGCATTTGGGGGAATGTTCACTGGGAAACCTTGGTACACCATGATGGCTAAACACCACGTAGACACTGGGACCCAAGTGTTGCTGAGGCAGTCCTCCTAAAGGGTACCAGAGGGGGTTAAGCAGACCATGCAGGAGGAGCTCAGAGAGATGCTGGCTGCCAGAGTAATCCAGAAGTCCAGTAGCCCCTGGACATCACCTGTGGTCCTGATCCTCAAGAAGGATGGTACCACAAGGTTCTGTATTGACTACTGGTGGTTCAACAGTTACACAGAGTCAGATACCTACCCCATGCCCAGAAAGGATGAGACCTTAGAATGGCTGGGGGAGCCTGGTGCATGACCATGATAGACCTGACAGAAGAATACTGGCAGGTACCTCTAACCCCTGCAGCCAGGGAGAGGTCAGCCTTTCTCACCTCATTTGACTTATTTGAATGACCTAGCTGCTTATGAATTGCTTCCTGCCTGTTTTGTGTGTGTGTTTTTCCAACACCCTATTGTCCCATAAGGCCAGGGAGCACTGCCTGCTGCACAACAATTCATTTTTGTCACAGGAGAAGTGATTTTCAACAACTGACTCACCTTATGGAACAGGTGTACAAAAACAGCTGAGAATACTAATAAAAACCTGCTCCAAGCTATGTTAAAAGGAGCACTCCTTTTATTATTTCAAATGTGAAAAGAAATACTAAAGCAGGCTCAAAATGAGGAAAAAAGGGTATCATACAAGCCAGAAGATAAGGGCAATCTAAAATAGAATAAAACAGTATAAGTCAAAATTTTCACCACTATCATGCACTGCTGCTTTAATTGTATGTAAGCCCCCCCAACATTGCTGGGCTTACTGTGGGTGGCTCCCATTTTCCCCTGGCTGCTCAGCACCACTTTTCCTGGGTCCGGTGTGTCCCAGTTATCTCTGTCTGGCCCCATTTTGTTTTTCTACTGCCAGTGGATCCAGAGGAGCGAAGACATGGTGCCGCTGTTCTGGATCCCTGTTTAAATGTGGGGTGGCAGTCCACACATGTGCTGTCATGTATCTAGTTACTCACCACTGTTGTGGCAGCATGAATGCTCCCTCCATGCTCCCAACCCCCCCCCGGGTTATCAAAGTGGAGTCCCGAGATCCAAGGATGTCCAGGAAAAGTCTCAAAATGTGTTATTTTTTAGAGTGCTGATAAGTGCTATGTCTGGGGGTCATAAATATTAATGTGAGGACCATGAATATTGATGAGGTTCTGACTGCTTCCTGGGGACAGTGCATTTCAGCTGCAGTGATAGGCAGGGAAGTAAAGTAAAATTTTAAATGCTGCAATTGTTTGAGAGGACAGAGGAGCTACTGTTAAATACTGGGGAAAATACATGTAAAAAGTGATTTGTGTGGCTACAAAGACTTGTGGAAACTGGTACTTGGCTGGGACTGTGTGAAATGCTGCCATATTTGTTGCTCTTGATCCCTTGCACAGCCAATCAGAACACAGGGATATTACAACAGAACTTTTGGGAATAAAACGAGGGCTAATTTTAGGTGCCAATTCAGAGGACCAATGGAGCGTTGAAGGAGGTTAATGAATAATAAGTTCCCCAGTTGGACAAGTGTTGCAACCAATGACAATCAGCTGTTTCTGAGAGAATAAAAGGGACTGTTGCCTGAGAAAGAAGGTCTTTTGCTGGTGGTGAGAGCCCAGCAGGGATCAGATCCTTTGGCTGGTGGTGAGAGCCCAGCTAGGATCAATGGCTCTAACAAATAAGACTCCTGTCTACCAAGAAAGGGTGCTCTGGCTGGATGGGAGAGACCAGTCAGAATCTAGAAGAAAGAATGTTGGGGTCTCACTAGCCCTTAAGGTCTGTGTGCTTGCTCCTTGGTCGAGTTGGCCACTGTATAAGACAAGCTGCAATGAGCCTTTGTGAATTTGTTTCAAAGTCATTGGGAGCTGTTGCTTGAGATTGAAACCTTTGGCTGGGCAAGGAAGTGAGTTTTGCTCCAGAAAGTGAGCCAGTGTTGATGAAGAGAGTTTTGCTCCAGAGAGAGAGAGAGAGAGAGAGAGACAGTGTCCATGAAGAGAGGTTTGCTCCAGACAGAGCCAGTGTCTGTAAAGAGAATTTTGCTCTAGAGAGAGAGCCAGTGTCTGTAAAGAGAGTTTTGCTGCAGAGAGAGCCAGTGTCTGTGAACAGAGTTTTGCTCCAGAGAGAGAGAGAGAGAGAGAGTGCCAGTGTCTGTGAAGAGAGTTTTACTCCAGACAGAGAGAAAGAGAGAGAGTCCATAAAGAGATATTTGCTCCAGAGAGAGAGTGCCAGTGTCTGTGAAGAGAAATTTGATCCAGAGAGTGGGCCAGTGTTAATAAAGAGAATTTTTCTCCAGAGAGTGAGCTTGTGAGATTTGAACCTGTGACTGGGGAAGGAAGACCCCGCATTTGGAAGTGTGAGTTTCCTAAGGTTTGGCCAGAAGGAATGGACTGTTCTGCTGTGTAGAAAGTGCATTGAAAAAGTTGGACTTCAGAGACTGTAAAGGTCACGACCTAAAATTCACAGTGCTCTGCCAGGTGAGGAAGTATGATTGCCGGTGTGTTTTCCCTTTTTGGGGAGAGAACTTGTGCCCAGACAAGGAGAAAAGTGTACCCAGACAAGGAGAGAAATTATACCCATGCCAGGAGAAAAGTCATACCCGGACAAGAAGAGAATTCTGTGAAGGAAAGAGTTTGAGAGGCCCTGCCAGGTGAAAACCACCTACAAAGGCCCCCCAAGGGTGAAGACTGGAAAGGCTTGGCAGGAGGTGAAGATCAGCTTTCATCTTTGCTCCAACCAGTGGCTTTGAGTCTCAACAACAAGTTATAATACCAGCATGATATTGTGACTTCAAGTATCTGCAAAACCCCTTGAGAATCTGAAGAACTGTAAGTACCCCAAGCAATGGCTTTAGATAAGTCCTTATCCATCATCCAGCTAGTCAAAATACATGGTGATCAAGCCCTGGGCTGGACTGTGTTAGAATCCAAGCTGCGCCCAGACAGATGGTTAACGTTGCATCTGTTTAAAGTTATTTGGGCCCCAATGCAAACTCCCCAGAGTCTTCATCATTATTGGTGTGGTACCCACCTAAGGGACTTTAAAGACTTTTGGGTAGTTGCCAAAAGGAAAATGGATGCACCCCTAGGTGGGAGGTAGGATTGTGTGGGGTAAAAGTGTTGCAACAATAAACAGAGTTGGTATGCTATTTTCCCTCCCCTTCCCCTTTCCCCAAAAATAAAACTGTTAATTGTTAATGTTACAAGTTGGTACAGTGACTTATTGCAAAAGGTGGAAAGTGTTGGTGGGTGAGGAAGGTACTGTGGGAGCAGCTATTATAATTTCCTGGGGGATGTTAACCTGTAACTTATTTCAAGGTATTCCCACCCACTACCCCAGGTGGAGGCACCGAGCACACTTGCTGTTCCAGTACCACTGGTACTCCAAAAACCTAGGCTGACCCCCTCATGGTCTGTCCAGGGAGGACTCGAGGGCCCTGGAAACGGCCAAGGTGAGTCCAGAAAAAAAAACAGGCTGTTACATGTATTATATTTCCTTTCCTGTGAATGTGTAAATCCTGAAGGAGGCAGTATAATGAAGTGGTTAAGATCACTGAGCTGCAAACCTGAAGACCTGGGTTTGAATCCCACAACCCCCACTTGCATACTGTGTGACCCTGAGCAAGTCACTTAACTTCCTTGTGCTCCCAGGTCACACCTGGAAACAAGCTTCATCTTGGTGTGCCTTTCCTGGTAAAACAATCCCCCCCACCTTTGGTTACTGTAGATATCCTGTTTGTAAATTTCTGTAGAATTTAGTAATAAAAAATCTATTTTTATACAACCAGTGGCTATGCATCCTTATAGGAAAGGTAAATGTAATATTTCTGCTGGCAAGGTGAGAACTCTCTTTTTAAAGTCCACAATCTGAAGCACATGCCACCATATTTCACTGTGTTTGACCTTCCATGTCCCTAAGCAGGATAGAGGTATTTTCCTGCTATAATCAGAGGCAGAGGAAGTGAATTAGACCCCAAACTACCCTGTAAGCTAGTATGGTCCATATGGCAGTTTGTCACTCATAGCTCAGCAAATTTTCATTTTTAGGTAAAATTTTATTTGTTTATTTTAAAATGTTGGTTATCTGGAAAGGCACACTGAGCCAGGGCTCGTTTCCAGATGTGACCCAGGGGATAGGTACATTAATGGATGTAACAAAACACTGTAAAGTAACATCATAATATACATGATAAATAAAGGCTAACAGAGGCAAATACAGCAAGTGATAACATGTCAAATGTGGGACACTTTCATAGTAGGTGATAATAGAAGACAGGAGATAACAACCATTAGTCAAGATACAGCTATGAAGAGAGACAGTGCAGCGAGTGTTGCTAAACAGTAATTGAACAAATCAAGGAGTAAGTAATCACGTGAAGGCCTGGGGAAGGCTGCAGGTGGAGCTTTAGTAAGTGCTTTATAGCAGGGAGGGAGGGGGAAAGCCGGAGGGAAGGGGAGAGCTGCTTCCAGAGAGAGGGAAGCCTGTGTGAGAAAGCTGTTCGCCCAGCACATGAATGCACATGAGGGATGGAGAGGATACAAGAGTCTCTAGAATGAAGCATGTAGTCAGATGCAGCAATAGGTGAGAGGAGTGAGGATAGGTAAGGAGGTAGCAAGTCAAACCAGAATTTAGCAATTAAGGTAGCACAGTGTGTCTGGCAGTGAAGGCGTAGTGGAAGTAAGGAGAGTGATGAGTACAAGGAGCAGTGGTGGGTGAGGGGAGGCAAGTTTGTACAAAAGTGGCAGAAAGTGCTGCATAGGGTATCCAGCTTAGCGAGCAAGGAAGGGGGGACAGACCTGTAGACCACATCAGCATAGTTTAAAATGGGAAGAATCAATTTGGAGACTAGTTCCCGGTGTATTGGGAGAGTGAAGCAGTCCTTATTTTGGTACAGAGCACTGAGTTTAGGCTGGAGCTTAGAGTGGAGAGCATCAATGTGCAAGAAGAAGTCCAGAGTACTGTCTAGGTATTTGAAGGCTGGGACTGTTTCAAGTTTGGTGCCATCAAGGATTTGGAAGGTATGGGGAGACAAGAGCTTTGATAGTGTATTGGCAGAGCCAAAGGTCATGGGAACTGTCTTCCTAATATTCATAGTGAGTTGTTTACTTTAAACCAGTGTAGTACATTGAGAAAGTCACACTGGAGTGGAGCTTCAACTGCACTACATGAGGGACCAGACACATTGAGTATCATATCGTTTGCATACAAATGTACATGCAAGGAGATACAGGCTGAGGGAAGGTTGTTTATAAAGATAGAGAATAGGATTGGTCCCAGAATAGAACCATGGGGAACACCAGCCTGGATTGGGAGGGGAGGTGACAGCGAGCCACCCACTTGCACTGACAACAGGCGGTAGGAGAGGAACCAGTTCATGGTGGTGTTTGAGAGACTAGCTGAGGCCAACTAGTTGAGGAGGAGGGGGTGGGACACCGAGTTGAATGTTTTGGCCAGGTCAATGAAAATGGCCACTGTGAGGTGACCTTTATCCATCCCTGTTAAGATGGAGTCAGTCACTCAGAGGAGGGAGGAGATAGTAGAGTGGTTCTTTCTAAAACCTGATTGGAAGAGAGAGAGGAAGAAGGTGGAGTCAGGAAAGATGGTAAGCCTGGAGAACACTAGGACATCCTGGAGTTTTGCTAGGGCAGGGAGTAATGATATAGGCCTGTAATTTACGAGGGAGGTGGAGTCTCCCCCTTTGTGGAGAGGCAGGACTTTGGCCACTTTCCAGGCTTAGGGGATGGCAGAGAGGAAGAAGGAAAGGTTCAGTAAGTGCATGAGAGGAAGGGCTATGGCTGGGGTGGAAAGTTGGAGGAACTTAGGATCCAGCCCATTAGGGCTGTGCTTTGTTGGGTTGAGGGAAGTGAGAGCATTGAGGACTTCCTGGGAGGTGACCAGAGGGAGAGTGAAGGCCTCACTAGGAGAAGGTAGGGCAACAGGAGGGTGGGTCAGGGCAAGGCTTGCTGGGTGGGGTGCAGGTGGTGAAAAAGATGTTGAAATGCAAAGCTACAGTGAGAGGGTCAGAGACCAATGTGCCATCTATTAGAAGGGAGAGATGGGGGAACTGGGCAGGTGGGTCGAATAGGGAGTGCAATACTTTCCAGAAGTTGACCAGGGAATGTAGATTAGATTGGAGGTAAGAGTTATAGCAGAGAGCCTTGGCTGTGCAGACTGATTTGGTGCAGGAGTTCCTTAATGCCTTGTAGAACTGTAGGTCAGCAGCAGTGCGGGTGGACTTGTATTTGGCCCATGCTTGGTCTCGGGCTTTGAACATATCAATAAGTTTAGGGGTGATCCATGGGTGGTGATGGCGCTTGACTCACAATTTTTAAGGGGGGGGCATGAGTACCCTAGATCCTGTTAAAGATATTACTAAAGAGGATAAGAGCCTTGTCAATGTCAGGGGCAGTGAAAAATGTGGGACCAGTCAGTGGAGGCAAGGTCCTCAAGGAGGGTCTCCATGTCAAGGGATCTCAGGGGTCTATGACAAATGTATTTTGAGGAGGATTGAGGATGACAAATTTTCCTGACACAGTAGGTGAGGCCGTGGTCGCTGAACGAGTTGGGGAAAGTACAAGCCATAATGATCCGATGGGGATGGAAGGACAGCACCCAGTCAAGAAGGGAATGATTGGCTGTGTGGGTGTTGAGCCTGGTAGGTTCATTGATTAACAGGGCAAGGTTTAGGGATTCAACAAATTGGACTATGTTATTTAATGCCTGGGAGAGCCAAGTCAAGTTAAAATCACCAAGGAGGATGTGTTCCCCTGATTCAGCCAGGGAGACGAGAGGGTGTTAGGAAAAGGTTCCACCAGCCGGCTTTGACAGCTTCATTGTCGATGTCCCCCTACAGTGACAGGTGAAATACCAATGGTCGGTATTTTGCCTGTCAGGAGAACACTATTTTTCTCCAGGGGGCTGTGCCCCCCACAACCTCCATGCAGATAGCTCTGGCCCCCGTACCCCCTGAACTATAGATAATCAACTCCAAGCCAGAGTTGCTTTGTAAGGGGGTGAAACACTGAAGAAACCACTGCCAGTGTACAGTGGGACCTTTATAGTGACAATTTCAAATCTGTTCAAAATTGTCACTGTAATGGTCTTTTGCTGTACAAGTTTTGCCATGCTAATGTGATACCATTAGGAAGGGAGGTTGGAGGGGACCTTGGGGAGATATAGAGGACTCCTATGAAAAGTGGCGTGGAGGAGGGAAAGAAAAGGAAAGGAAAGGAAAGTTTTAGTGGGAGTAACTCATGGGATGAGGGGATTATCTCCTTTTGAATGATGGTGGAAGGGAGGGATTGGTGAGAGAAAATGGCAACTCCACCACCATGCTTGCTTTTGTCCTGGCAAAACAGAAGGTAGTCAGGGAGGGCTAGCTGGGAATTGGGGTTCTGGCTGACAGCCAGATTTCCGAGATGCAAAGGATGTTTGGGGAATGCAATGAGGTCCATACTTTTAGCAAGTTGAGCTTAGGAGCAAGACTCCTCACATTCAAGTGGAATAGCTGGAGACCCTTGGGTAAGGAGGGAGGACCAGTGTTATGTTCAGTGTTGTCAGACAGAAGGCGAAGGAGGAGGAGAGGAAGGAGTGCTGTTAGCCACCTCTGCCATTTTTTTTTTTAACTTTATTTCTTCACCTTTGGACCAGGGCATCTCTCTCAGATGACGGGAGGGAAGGAGACTACAAGGCGGGGGGGGAGACACAACATCGATGAAGGGATTCCAGGATTAGAAAGGGGATTGGAAGAAGGCCAGGGTGAATGAGGTAGAGAGAGATGAGGAATGGGAAGAGGGAAGAGCTTGAGTAGCAGTGGAGGAGTGGGGAGGGGTGTTAAAGAGGAGAAGAGGAGGGATGGAGGAGAGGGGATAGCTGAGGGTGGTGAGGGGATCTGTGCAAGAGGGGTGAAGGTGGGAAGAGACAGGGATAGGAAGGTCAGCAACATAGTAGGCAAGAGGAGCATGGCGAAACTAGAGAGGTGGAAATAGAGGGAACAGGGTAAGTAAAATGCATCAAATTCTAGCTAGTAAATAGAATAATTTGCAAGTTGACCTTAAAATTGGTAGTAACTTGAGCAGAGAAGCAGTGTGTAGCTTAAGCATCAGATAAAAGAAATTAGGCACAAATCAGTACAGCAGATGACCACAAGCTTAAGCAGGTACCAGAAAAACTTTATGGCAACAGACTGTGAGGTAAAATGAAGTACCTAGCACAGTGCTTCCAGGTGTGGCGGGGGGCACGGAGCTTGCCTGCAGCGATCTGGCTCACAGTTCTAGGCTGGGGAGAGAATAAAACAAGAGTGACATGTACAGTAAATGAGGACCCAGTTAGCTCCACACTGCCAAACTGCACTGCTTTATCATGGCTGTGCCTTAGTAGCACACTGTGCCCTCAGAAAAAAATTCACAAAACCCCAAAGCAGTAATAATGTCTCATTACTGTGCACAGAGGCTCGCTAACATGGGTACAAAATAATTGCCTTCTTTCTACAGAACACATAAAAAAAAAGAATCACCTACTCAACCTGAACTCTCAAACACATTAGTTACAGCAGTGAAAGCCCCCTCATTTTCAAACTGTAAATGCAGAATTATTTGCTGGTATTTCAAATGGTCAGGAAAGCAAAAATACCATACAAAAGCATAAATGCAAGTGACAAAAGCATACTCATAAAACCATAAAATATCTATACTTTAATTGTTTATTTTTAAAAATTCATATTTCCAGTTATAAAAGACAATATCTACCCACAAAAAATACCAATAATTCTTTCTTTAAGGCCAATATGTTGCCTACACAAACTGCCCCATCACCTAAATTCTCTGTTTCCAGTAGGCAACTTTTTTAAGCTCTCAGATTGCTAACTCATATAAAAGCTAATTTCTTTACCTCACAAAAGTAATGTTTTCATCTAAAAGCATAAAAAATGCCTTCACAAAAATCCAGTTTTCCTTAGAAATTTCATTTTCACTACTGCACAGGCACAAAAAATGGAACACATTCATGCTAATATCTCAAAATGTTAGTACTTGGGGGGGGGGTGGAATTAGTTAGGATTCACCCTTGAACAAAGCCCTATCTAACCTAAAAGTTTCAGATTTCAAATCCTGTTTTTTTTTTTGATATTAAGCAAACAAAACATCTTAACTTTAGTGAAACTATATATTTTTGCATCAGCCCAGTGGCATAAAGAGCTGAGGTGCTGGACGCTTTACCCCCGCCATGCTGGCAACCCATGTTTGGGAATAAGCACGGGACGCTGGGGATCGGCTGGGGGGGGGCAAGTGAGGATCGAGCAACCGCTGGCAGCTCTCCTCTCCTGGGTAGAGAAGGTCTTCTCTCCTGGCCTTTGACCACCACCACATGAAGGCAAGATGGTGCTGCGTGCAGGACTTGGAGACAGGTGCCAGGCCAGGGGTGGGTGGAGCAGAGTCGGTCTGGGCCAGGGTGTGCATGTGCACCTCCATGCGCATGCTGACCTTGCCTGTGAGCTCTGAGGAACAGGGGAAGAAAAACATGGAAAAATCAGGGGTCGCTGTTGGATGAAGCCCCCCCCCACATCAGCTTCAGTGGTTCTTCTGGGCAGTATAGGAGGTGCCCAAATGACCACAGAAGTCTGGTGTCGGATGGCCGACACAAGCCGCTATCCTCCATGGAGGATAAACACTGGATGTTAAAAAAAAAGAAAGAAAAGAAAAAAATCTATATATTTTTCACCTCCTAAAACTTTGCTCCCACTGAATGGATTGCTACAACATTTACAAGACCCAGAGATCCTGGCACTGACTCCACGCTTGCCAATTTTCAGGTGAATCAGTCAAATGATGGCCATATTACTAAGGTGCAAAAATAGGTTTTCAACATTAAAGTGCCTACTCAAACCTATTATACAGGTACTGCCATGCCTGTATAATGTTTATAAAATCGGTAAGAAAAATGGATAAGAAAAATCATTAAAATTCCTGTTTACTAACTGGTCAAAACACACTGTCACATGCATTATTCCTCAATGACCACATACCTGCCCTTCTTTCCATTCCTCAGAACCTGCTCACTAGCAGTCCAGACCACTAGATCACTCCACATCTGCAGTACACAAAGTGGCACATATAAGCTGCCAGATAGAAAAATATAAAGAAAGGCCATAAGCCTTTTTACTGTATATCTGGCCATCTGAAATTACTTCAAAAATTCAGCAAAATGGCTGTCTTAGCTTATCATAAAAAAAAATCACTTATCTGGTTAATCTTACCATTTTAGGAGTCCCTCCCTTAGCAAGTTGTTTCTGTGCTTTATAGAACTTTTATTTTCTGCAGAGTTTGTAGCACGACTGAGCAGATCCATTTGGTTAAAAAGAGTGGCTATTAATATAAAACTCAGCCAAGGATTTGTCTGCCCATAATGCAGCTGTCCCTGGTTCAAGGAGGTACCAACCTTATTAACCTGAGGCAATATGCAAAAGCAGCTTTCCTATGCACTCTCTTGTTATGGTTGGCAGAAACCTATACAGCCCCCTGTAAAACCCTTGAAATTCACCTAAACTATATGTATGACATCAGGAAAATCCTTTTCTCTTCAAATGAAAAAATTCCCCCATTAAAATATTTCACTAAAACCTTAAACCCATTTTCGAGTACTGTAAGCTAATATCAGAAGACTCTTCATTTTATCCCTCTCAAACTGACCTCACCTTTTCCAGATGGAGAAACCTGGACATATTACATGTATACCAAATGCTAGGCCAGGAGGGTGTTCTCTCTTTTGATACCCTTATAGAAAAATACAATCTTCAAAAATCTGACTTCTTCAGGTATCTTCAAATTAGAAATTACATTCTTCGCAACGGATAATACAAGCAAAAATGCCCTCTCCAATACCAACCCTATTAAGAATATTCACAGACCATATACAGGGCAATGTTAACCACCATCTTATAGGGGTTTTATATAGGGCCCTAAGAGATACAGTCGAAGAATCCACGGATTCTGTACTAGAAAGTTGGAATTGAGACCTAAATCTGGAAATCCCATTAAATGTGTGATCAAGAGCGGTGTTATGGGCAGTGAAGGTTACCTCTTCTCCCCGGTGGAGGGAATTATCCTGGAAATGCAGGTCCAGGTACTTCCGCTCCCCATCGGTATTAACCAAATACTTCCCAACAGGTATGGGCATTGCTGGAGGCAATGTGGATGCACTCTAGTGAATCTTGCTCACATCTTATGGCAATGCCCCCACCTAGTGCCCTTTTGGATTACACTTCAAATGGAACTCTCAAATTGCCTGGGAGAGCCCATTGAATTATCAGCCAAACAAGTCCTATTGGGTGTTTATCTGGATCACTCCTCCCCATGGACTAAGATCTTGCTGCCGGAATATTTACTGGCAGCTAAAAAATCAATTACCCACAGATGGATGTCCCCCACAGTTCCATTTATTAAAGACTGGAGAACGGTCATGAAAAACTTATATCATTTGGAGAATCTCACAGCTATCTTACAAAACCAACAACAGACTTTTACTCTAAAATGGCAGAGATGGATACTCCGCCAAAATGAGATCGATCCAGACTTTTCCCCCTGACTTATATGGAAGGCAGGGAGGGGAAAGGCAACAAAGAATAATTGACTAATTGTTTGGTCAATGATAGGGGTATTGAAATGTTAATTCTAAAGGGTGAATTCATTGGTAGCTTGGGGGAAAATAAAATAAAATAAATAAAATAATACTACAGTATTTAATACTTGCTTAACTTGAATAAGGTGACTGGTAAAACCAAATCTCATTTATCATCATACAATTATATAATCAATCAGATATGGATGTAGCAATGTACACGTATGTTAGCTGACACTGATGTATTGATGCTGTATACTCATGTGTTAAAAAAATTATTTAATAAAAAACAAATAAAAAAAAAGAAAAGAAGAAATCCATGACTTTCCAGTTGAACTTTTGTTGCAATCAGTGAAAACACTGTCAACTATACAGAGAGTGTGAGGAAGCGAGTCAGCAACTTCAGTAGGATAGATGAAACAAGAGCAAGGGTTTCAGTAGCAATGCTCACCCTTCTGTGTTTATCATTATCATGTTAAAGGGGGCAGGACAATAATTTCCAAGTGGTGGAGTCACAAGTGAGTTATAAAAGTCCTGCGGCCCAATTCTCAAGTCTGCGTGGGCTGTAAGTGGTGTTTGCCTGCTCAAACTGGGTTTTGCGCTGGAGCCTAATATTCAAAAGGGCCAGTGACACCGGCAAACAGGGTTAATGCCCAAGCAAACCAAATTGGGCAGGTATGCAAATGGAGGGGCAAGGAAGAGAATATCAGCACAAGCCAATATTCAGCAGATTTGCACAATGCAAAAGAGCTTAGCACGGTCCTTTTGTACCATACAAATATCGCTGAACAAAACTCACTCTTACTCCACACAACTCTAGCAGCTGCCAGAGGTACTGCAGCCAAGTAGAGGTTGGCCACTGGGGGAGCACACCCACCCCATGTGGTCCATGACATCCCCCCTCCAATCACCAACCCATAGTTAATGAAGAATCCCTGAGGCTAGTGCCCCCCCCCGATCACCAGCCTATATGTAGAAAAATGTCTCCCTGGTGCTAGTGGTATTCCCCTCTCTGATCACCAGACTGTATGTAAAAAAATGTCTCCCTGGTGCTAGTTGTCTCCCTCTCCCTCTGATCACCAGCCCATATGTAGAAAAATGTCTCCCTGGTGTTAGTAGCTCCCCTTCCCTCCAATCACCAGCCCCTATTATTAAGCAACAGTTCCTGGTGTTAGTGGTCCCCCTTGATCACCAGCCTGTATTCTAAAATAACATTCCCTGGTGCTAGTGGTCCCACCTACAATTGACAGCCCATATTCTAAAATAATATTTGCTCATGCTAGTGGCCCCTCTCCAATTGCCAGCCCACTGTACAACTTACAACCCTCCCTGGTATCCAGTGGTTCCCCACTGGCACCAATCCATGGTGCCACAGCTCAGTTTCCAAATCCCTGGCATCTAGTGTTCCCCTCACCGTGGCACTGATCACCCACTCCCCCAGTCACCTTACCAATATCCTCAGTGCTGTGGGTGCATACAGTGACTTGCATTGCCTTCCTCACACCTCCTCGGCCAGCAGCCATATGTCCAGGTAGGAACCACGCCCCTTATTTACAGGACAGGGACATCACCCTGTCCTATAAATAAGGGACGCGCTCCCTGTCTGGGGGAAAGTGATTTGTGCTTTTTCTTTAAAGGTACTGGTTCTGGATTGGCAGAATTCAATGTTTCTGCTGGCCAGTTTTAGTACTTACAGGCACAGGCATCATCCGAGACATGTATAGTATAATCACTTATGTTTTGACAGAGAGAGACAGAGACAGTCAATCAGACTCACTCAGACTGGTCACTTTGACTTATACAGCAAATTATACAGCAAACAATGGTGCTGCTCTTGCCTCTGGCTGTTGCTGACTTGAGACAGAGATTTGAGGAACTAATAATTAGGTTAGTACCAAAAAGTGAAAAAATCCTCCTCCAGGCAGGGAGCTCAGTATCTCCAATCTCCTTATCTTCTATCAATTTCCAGCCCAGTGCCACTGCCCATTCCCCACACACTTTATGAGTGAGTGGGAAGGCTCAGCACATGCCCATTTCGGCATCTCGTCAATTAGGATCTGTCCACAGAAGCGAGCAGCACCACACGAACAAAAGTTGGCTGACCCAGCAATTGGCAAGAAAAAAATGTCTGTAGACTGACTGTAGGATTGATCATTATATTTTTATTTAGATGCATGGTTGTTTGGTCATCGTGGTGGGTCACTTGTTGTCACTTGTGCTTCGGGTAAGGGTTGGTTCAGCAGTCTAGACTACCGGCACTCAGCACATGACACCATACATACTTTTTATGATATTTTTTGCAAAAACCTTGTTAATGCACTAGTTAGGATTGAAGTGACAAAAGTAGGGAAATGTGGTGTTAGGGTTTCAGACCCAATACCCCACCCCCACCCACCAGACAGCAACAGGAAAAACATTACTGCTTCACCTCTCCTGCACATTCACTAATCAGGCATGGGGTGTGCTTTGGGGTTGTCAACCCTAAAGCTCGCCCCATTCAACCATGAAAGAAGCTGAGATGTGTAGAGTATATAAGAATGGGGTGAGCGTCAGGGCTGACAACCCCAAGGCACACCTGATTAGCAAAGGAGCAGGAGATGTGAAACAGTAATGTTTTTTCCTGCTGCTGTCTGGTGGGTGGGGGTGGGATGTTGGGGTTGGAAACCCTAACACTACATTTCCCTACTTTTGTCACTTCAACTCTAACTAGTGCATTAACAAAGTTTTTGCAAAGAATTTCCTTAATTTTTGAGACAGTATAATTGTGTCCTCATTTGTCTATGGGAGCACATTCTTAGATGCGTACATATATGTTGCTGTGGAAGCACAGGGCCCTCTGGGTCCTACACTTGCATTTGTAGTAAAACAGGAATTAAACTGTCAGCATTGTCTTCTTATTACCTCACCTCATGAACCCAGTATTGAAAAATTTGAAATCCCTGCCAAAATGTGATTCTGTACCACCGCAACGCCATTACGCACCACAGGTGCAAAAACAGTTTGACCAGGGTTTGAAAAATGACATCTGTCACATTCATAAGGTGGTGTAAGAAGATGTGTATGCTGACAATTTCGAGTCACAATATTTGAAATTGCAAAAGTTATGAGAGAGCGTAGCAAAATTTCAACATGTGTGCATAACTTTGGCATTTTTACATATCTTGACCCCAAAATCTCAACATATCCTTCTTATGACCCCAGCTGATGAACAAGGGAAGTGACAATCTTTAATCCCACCCAAAAGGTGATTTTGCCAAGCAAATGTGAAATCGACTTTCTGGTCTGATTTGCGTACTTCCACTGCCATTGTTCATGAGGTGGGGTCTCATAAAGGCCATGTTGAAAATTTGGTATAAAAATCTCAAAGTTTAGCATAAAAGTTGAAAATTCTATTGAAATACATTGATTCCCCATATGAAAAATTAACTTGTTTTGTATCCCGTCATACAAAACAAGATCTAGTTTCGTATCACATGCAGCTGATCTCAAACTACTAACCTATTTTTAGAGGGGATAAATAATTTATTCTGCTCGGGCTGCATGTGCCTTGATCACAAATGAGTGGTTGATGCACAGAATCTTAATTAAATACACGACTTGTGTTGCAAGGGTTTCAGTGAGCCTCACAGGACTTCGGTCATTACTTCCCTGTAAGTCTTGGCCCTCGGCGAGCAGGTGAAGCCAGCGATGCGCCGTCACAGAGATGCATGCAGAGACACGCATGTCAACAGAGGCAAACAGGGTGCAGAGCCCAAATAAAAGTTTTTATATCAGCAAGGTAAGCACACTGCAAACTGCCAAAATGGCAACGAAAGGCAAAAACAGAGATACTAGGCAGTCAATGCATAAGGTGCCGTATGTATCATCTAGGGGAACTCATGCAGGAATATACATGTGATAAATGCCTTTTGATTGAGGTACTTCAGGCAGAAATTGTTGCCCTACAGAATAGGGTACAAACACAGGCCAACATTAGTATTCTTGAGGAATTTATAGACCACAAAGTTGATAAAATAGCTCCTGAACCAGAGCAGCCAGCTTTAGCTATACAGGACAGTATCTATGAAGAGAAGTGGTACAAAGTGACCCATAAATCTAAAAAGGGTAGAAGAAATGTTGGGGGCACTTCCAACCTCCTAACTCCCAATAGATTTAGTCTTCTCAAACACATGTCTGACACAGGGGCAGATGTCAAATCACCCACACAGCATTCTTGCAGCGACAAGGGGGCAACTACAAATAATATAAATAGGCTACCAGATCAGGGGGCACATGGAGATGACACAGCACATCGAGATGTTTTGGTAATAGGTAACTCAATGCTATGCTATACTGACACTGTACTGTGTAAACATAAACATGCATACACTACAGTCAGTGTATTACCTGGTGCAGGTGTAGCTGTCACAAGACACCTTATGCCTGGTCTCCTTGAAAATTCTTTTCAGCCCTTGGTACTGTTGCATATAGGGATAAATGATGTTGGAAAGAGAAAACTGGTGGACATTCAAAGGGATTTTGAATATGTGGGTACAGCCCTAATAGCCAAAGGATGTGACCTAATTATTTCAGGTATTCTCCCCAGCCCTGGGGTTAGTCACCATAAATACAGAGATATTATAGACCTAAACTGTTGGTTAAAGAGATGGTGCTACAGAGAAGACCTTATTTTCCCTTCAAACTGTGACACTTTTCAGGATGTAGGGCTGTACGCACAGGATGGGCTCCATTTAAGCAGGCAGGGAAGACGTATGTTTGCACATATTCTGAGGCAGCGAATTGATAAGGCTTTAAACTATCAATCAAGGGGGATGGGGGTTGCCCTATATTTACAGTCCCACAACAAAATGTGGTACCCGCTGAAAATTGGGATTGCCTCCTCAAAAATGCTCACAGTCTAAATAATAAACATGATAAACTTTGGTTTATCCTACAGGAATCAAAGGTCCAAGTATGTGCCATAACTGAGACATGTTGGAGTCAGGGGGATACTTGGGACAAACTGATACTTGGATATGTACTCTATAACAAAGACAGATCACACTCTAGGGACAGTGGAGTTGCCATTTATATAGCAGAAAGTATTGTGTCAGAAAGCATGGATATCTCCCATTTTGGGTCAGCAGAAGTTGTATGGGTCAAATTATCCCCTGCCCATAGACCCAAAATAAACATTGGGGTAGTATACAGACCTCCCTCTAATTCACATGCTGATGATCTTCCTATCTTGGACTTTATTAATAAAATAACATCTGCAGGTAATCTTATTGTGCCGGGTGATTTTAATCTTCCGGGAATAAACTGGAATCTTCTAAAAACAGAAACATCAAGAGAACAATGCTACCTAGAGGCATTCTTGTTGGCAGGTTTAGACTAGCACATAAAAAAGTGCACCAGGGGCTCTCATATTTTAGACCTTATTCTTAGCAACATGGAAAATGTTGTTCTGGATTGCCAGGTTCTGCAGCCTCTCAGTTCAAGCGACCATAATATGGTGACATTTTCCTGTGTTGGAAATATGTCTAAAGAGGCTGGAAATATAGTGATCTTTAATTATGGTAGGGCTGATTTTAATAGCAAGAAGCAACAGCTTGCTTCCTGGGAATGGTATTCAGAGTTCAGCGGGCATTCTCTGCAACATATGTGGAGTTTTTGTTGCACAAAAATCTTAGATCTAGTACAGACATTCACACCTAGCTCTAAGAATCACACTGCTTTCCCCAAACACCCACCCTGGGGTTGACACCTGTAGTTAGGTGGGCTATAAAAAGAAAAAGCAGAGCTTATTGCAGGGCACGGAAAAGTGGGCAACAATCTAGCAGGGTACTATATAAATCTGCACTCAAGTCCTGCAAAAATAGCATACGTAAAGCAAAAGCAGCTTATGAAAAGAAATTGGCAACTACAGTTAAAGACAATTATAAATCCTTTTTTCCATACATTAATACCAAGAAGGGAAATAGCAATGAAACAGAACCCCTGAAGGATGCAAGTGGGTACCTGTGGTGGATAATACCTCCATGGCCAACCTCTATAACAGCTATTTCGCCTCAGTATTTAATGACAAAATCCAGCCAACCTTGAAGCACTAAGATCTGAAGGTTATACAGTCCTTAAAAATCAACATAGAAGATGTCAGAGATAGATTGACAGCTTTGGACCAAAACTAAGCACAGGGACCTGATGGTCTCCATCCTAGGGTACTGAAAGAACTGGCTGAAGTTCTTGCAGCTCCTTTGACCTTTTTGTTCCAAAGGTCATTGGATCAGGGAGAAGTACTGGATGATTGGAGATGGGCTGAGGTGATACCCCTGTATAAGAAAAGAACTAGACAGGAGGTATCAAATTACAGACCAATAAGCTTGACATCCTTCTCAGGTAAGATCCTGGAGGGAATCCTCAAAACTTATATTACAAACAAACTGACACTGTCAGGGGATATAGAGCAGCATCAAAAGGGATTCAGGAAGGGCAGATCTTGTCAAACAATCTTGTTGGAGTTTTATGGTAAAGTCAGCAGGGCCCTCGACTCAAAGAATGCAGTTGATATTATATTTTTGGACTATTCAAAGGCCTTTGACAAGGTACCACATGGCCAATTAATAGATGCTCTAAAACAGCATGGCTTACATGGGAGCATAACCTGCTGGATAAAGCGCTGGCTGATAAACAAGAGATAGCAGGTTTGTGTTAAGGGATCTATGTCAGAGTGGGAACATGTAACTAGCAGAGTTCCACAGGGCTCGGTGCTGGGTCCCTGTCATTTTAATATGTACACTGCTTCTATGGGAACCAATACAGATATTTGGTTATCAAAGTTTGCAGATGACACAAGGGTTGGATTTACAGTAAATTCTAAGGATGATACCCAACTTCTGCAAGCAGCCCTAAGCGATATAGAACAGTGGGCATCAAGCAAAAAATCCACCTTCAATATAGACAAGTGCAAAGTAATGCACATGGGTAAAAGTAATGGCCAGCATAAGTATATTTTAAATTGTGTTGAGCTTCAATCAGTACTGGATGGGAAGGACCTGGGTATATATATATCAGCAGTGACCTGGGGTTTAAGTCACACTGCAATCAAATAATGAAAAAAGCAAGCAGTCTGATGTACTGCATTAAAAAGCATATTAAATGCAGGGATGGACAGGTTATGATACCCCTTTGTATGGCTTTGGTTCGCCCTCACTTGGAGTACTGTGCCCAGCTTTGGTCACCAGGTGGCAAGACCAAATCTGGGGCACTGGAGCTAGTACAGAGATGAGCTACTAAACACATCGCTGGATTAGATGGGATGAGCTATCATCAGAGGCTTCAGTCTCTGGGACTATACTTCTTGGAGTACTGCAGACTTAGAGGTGACATGTGCCTAGTATATTCAGCATTGTTTGACGATGAATTGTGGGTGCAACTAGGATTAGAATTGTGGACACAGATTTATAACACCAGGGCACATTCTGTTCAATTAATGGGTGTACCATATCAAACTAAAAAAATGGAAATCTTGGTTTAGTGTAAGGGTTACAAAAATATGGAATGAGTTACCACTTGTAGAAGCTAGCAAAACCATGGCAGAATTCAAAAGGAGATTAGATAGCCACCTAGTGCGGTCTGGAATCTTGGGTTATAACTAAGTTCTGGTGAGCTGTCATAGACCTCCTTGGTCTTATTGGCTCTGTGATTCCTATGATACTTATGATACAAAACAAGATTTATAATGTTAAAAAAATATTTTAAGAGGATTTCTGTAACAGGTAAGTGTAGAATCTGGCTAAATTGGTCCTAATAAGCAAACTACATGTGTGGTATGAACAAAAGTTGAAAACCTCATTGAAATACATTGATTCCCCATCGGGGAAAAAAACTTGTTTCATATCTCGTCATACGAAACAAGATCTTGTTTCGTATCACACAATAGAAAACAAGATTTATAATGTTAAAAAACATATTTTAAGGGGATTTCTGTAACAGATAAGTGCAGAACCCATCTAAGGGGGTCCCAATAAGCAAGCTACATGTGTTGGTTCCTCCCCATAATATCATTTTTGGGGATTTCTTAATCAGAATTTTGAGGCAAAAGTGAAAACAAGATGGTTGCTAAATGAAAAAGGATTTTCCTCAAATGAAAAAGGATGCTGTCAATACAACAAAAGAATATTTTTTCCATTTCATACAGCTAATTTGAGGTGCTTACTGAGCATGCTCAGAACCAATTTATGAACATTTTAAATCAGAATAACTTTGGAAGAGAATAATATTTTTTTCACCAAGCCAGCAAAAGGCACATCTGTAAGTCAGCCTCTTTCTACCCTGAAAATTTCAGACCAAAATTCCAAACCATTTGGACTGTAGCCAAATTCAAAGAAAAATCCCATTCAAACCAATGGGGGAAAAAACCTACAAAAAATTACTTTTTTCACTATCTATATCTCAAAAACTGTACATCCAACCAGAATGAAACTTGATAAATTCAGAGATCTACCACACAAGACCGTGCATGCAAAATTTAATGCAAAATCCCCACCAAAACGTCACACCGTGCCACCGCAGCGTAATTCTGCGGCAGAGGCATGAAAAGACATTTTGTGCAAGATTTGAGAAATGACAGTTGACACATTCATAAGGTGGTGTAAAGAAATAGCTATATTGATAATTTGTGGTTAAAATATTGAAAATTAACAAAGTTACGAGCGAGTGTGGGGAAATGTCAACAGATGCGCACAACTTGGCCATTTTAGCATATTCTGACCCAAATTTTCAACGTATCCTTCTTATGACCCCACCTCATGAACAGTATGGTGAACATTTTGAAATCCCACCTGAAATGTGATTTCACCAACCAATTGTGAAATCACCTTTCGGGCAGGATTTGCAGAATGACACCCCCATTGTTCATGAGGAGCAGTCTCAAGAGGGGTACGTTGAAAATCTGGCATCAAAATGTGGAAAAATGGCAAAGCTATGCACCTAAGTTGAAAATCCCATTGAAATACATCGATTTCCCATGCGAAAAAAGATCTTTTTTGTATGACGTCAATACAAAAAAATAATTTCAATGTTTAAAAAAAACACATTTTAAGGGCATTTCTTGAGTAGTAAAGTGCAGAATGCAGCTAAGGGGTTCCCAATAAGCAAGCTATTTTGTGTTGGTTCCTCCCCCCGAATATCATTTTTGGGGGTTTCTAAATTTAAATTATTCAGGCAAAACTGAAAACAAGATGGCAGCCATACAAAAAAGTATTTTCCTCAAATGAAAAAGGACAATGTCATATGAAAAAATAATTATTTTTTCATATCAAACAGTTATCTTGAGGTGCTTACTGAGCATTGTCAGAACCCATTTATGAACATTTTAAATCGGAATAACTTTGGAACGGAATAATATTTTTTCACCAAACCAGCAAAAGGCACATATGTGCATCAGTTCCTTTCTACCCTGGAAATTTCAAGGCTAAATTCCAAACAATTTGGGCTGTAGCCAAATTCAAAGAAAATCCCATTCAAACCAAGGGGGAAAAAAGTACGAAAAATTCTCTATTTTCACTATTTAAATCTCAGAAATCACACATTCGACCAGAATGAAACTTGGTACATTCAGAGAACTATGCCACAAGACCATGCATGCAAAATTTTATGCAAATCCGTTGAACAGTTGCAAAGATATTAAAGTGCAAAATTTCAAGTTCAACATAATTAAACCCTAATTATAGTGGCACTACCGCGCCGCTATAATATACGTGGGTGCTTGTTGCACCGTGTTTTATGGAAAACCTATCTATTCATAGGCAACTGCAGCTTACAGTTGGGTAATATATTGTAAGCTGTTGACATGCAGAGCCAAAGGCTGAGAACAAACGAACAACAAATAAACAAGTTAATGTGGTCTCAGGTCTGACAAATAGGCTAGAGGCAGCAACAGATCTGACTGATCTTAAACAAAATGGTATCTACTAAATAAAATAAAACACAGGGCAACATATGTACTTTATCAATTCCACAGGAACATATTAATTGCTTCATTTCTTTGTCAACAGGCAGCAGCAGTTCCTATCCCATTGGTAAGGACTTTAAACTATTATTTCATTCTCAGTTTTCAGATGCAAGCACAGTGAACAGTTTGGGTAGTGGTATGCTGTTTGATAGAGGTTGACTATGAAGAAAACAAAGAATGAACAACACTAACAGTCTGACGAGGCTTACAGCTGGCGGCTGCAGACTAGTGCAACATCTGACTCCTTACAAAAAATTATCTTGAATAAAATAATAAAACAGACAGTACAGTAGTGTGACCCAACACAAATTAATTCAGTGTTTTTATTTCTTTGTCAGCGTCAGGCAGCAGCATATCCTACTGGTAGTAGGGTCAAAAAAAGTACTATGTATTATGTATGTCATGTGTGTGTAGTATTGTGTTGACTAATATATATGGAGTCGAAGTAAACACTATGGGCAGGATTCACAAAAGGGATGTGCCCAGCACATCTGAGATGCACTGGCGCATCCCAGAATTGCACACTGGCAAGATTCTGGAAGGAGACTGATGCACCGCACACCACTCACAAGGATATGCAGCACATCTGCAGGGGTTGAGCAGGGGGCATGCCCATGCATATGGTGTGCAGCCCCATTCACAACCCAACTTGGACGCAAGTCCGGAAATGCACCTTGAAAAGAAAAGTCTACAAGTAGACTTAAGTCAGTGGCCACCCATAGGCAGGCTGCCATACTGCAGACAGCAGCATGGCAGCTTGTCCACCCTGGCAATCCAGTGTCCCCCCCCACACATATCCCTGAGTCCATGGCACACACATTAGATGCCCTGATGGGATAACGGTACCCCTCTCCCTGCCCAAGTCCCCTGTTGTAAGTCGCTTACTGCAGTAGTAGAGAAATAAAATCAGAACCCCCCCCACTGCCTGCATCCCATTTGTATGCCACTCACTTGTGGTGGTAGAGGTAATAACAAAACCCCCATCCCCCGACCCGATCGCTGACCAACAGCACTCCTGAATACCCCAGTGTCTTCCAGACACCCCCACCCAAGCACCCTAAATAGCCTGGCTCCCCCCGTCCCAGCATGATCCCACCATCAGCGGGCAGCTCAATGCACCCGCATACCACCACAGCTGCCCACCGACAGAACTGTCTGTGAATGACAGCTACTGAACACCCTGAAGCCCTAGTTGGACCCTATCAACCAATGGGCTTGCAGTATGTACTGTACTCTGTCATTCACAAAGACGTGAATGACAAAGTACATTACACACTGCAAGCCCATTGGTCGACAGGGTCCACCAATGGGCTTCAGAGCTTACAATAGCTGTCATTCACAGACAGTTCTGTTGGTGGGCTGCCGTGGTGGTATGCGGGTGGGTTGAGCTGTCCGCCAACAGTGGGATAATGCTGGAATGGGGGGAGCAGGGTGAGTTGGAGGTGGCTGAGTGGGTGGTCTGCTGGGCTATTGGGAGGACTTCAGGAGAGCCATCGATGGTGTGATGGGGTCGTGTGGGGGGGTTCTGTTATTACATCTCTACCGCCGCAGTGAGCAGCATATGACCAGGGATTTGGGCAGGAAGGGGGGGTTCGGATCTTATTTCTGTACTGCTGCAGTGAGCAGCTTGCAATAGGGGATATGGGCAGGGAGGAAGATCTGTGTTCCCTAAGGGACATCTGCTGCAGTGAGCATCATTTCACTGGGGATGCAGGTGAGGGGGACACTGAACCACCAGGGATATGTCCTGGTGTTGTCACAGGATGTGGTCAGGCCGGGAAAGAGCGGGGGTTCTACATATCTACATGAGGCTAAGTGTGTGGACCACAGCCCTTGCAGGGTGCCCAGTGCATTCGGCCAGGTGCATCTCTGCACGGCACATGCAAATGGGGCCATAATGACATGCAAATAGCCCCATTGCACTTTGCATGCCTAATGGTTCCATTTGCATGATGATGACTCTGAATGGCAACTTTGGGTGAAGCACATTGTGCGCTGTGCTGCCCCATTGGATTCCCAGCCTGACCAGGGGGTTGTGCTGGTGCATCTTGGGCTGGGCACAACTGTGGTATTCACAGAGGGGATGTACAGGGAGCATCCCCCAGTGCATTTTCTGTGAATACCACAGCTGGTGCTCGGTGCATCTCATTTGCATGCAACACAATGAGTGCAAGTGTTTGAGAATCCCCCCCAATCTGTATACAGCCTACACAAGTCAGACAGGTCAGGATGGTTGTGGGTTCATCACATAACTTTATGTTTACTATGCTAATATCTTTGGGAAACCTATTCTCCTGAATGATCACTTTGACTGAATTCTTAGACCCTTGATTTTTCGATTCGGGACTGGGACACTCACTGTCACTGTCTGACTACTCCTTAATGAAAACTTCAACATGGGTCTGAACAGCACAAGATTGGCAGTAATATGTAGTATCATATGCGCCAATAATTCAGTGGGATAGATCACTCAGGTTATTATCCAAACAATATCAGCAAATATAACCTATAAGAGATGATGACCCAATATCTGACCTGTTAGCCGGGTAGTAGTGCAGAAAGATACAGGTTTTGGTAAAATAAATAAATAAGGCATGCTGTGCAGCAGTCATAATGTAATTCATACTAATTTCATATGGGAGAATTTTATCCAGCCTCTGTGAGTGCGACTCCAAGACAGTGAGTGTCCTGTTGTCATTGCAGGGTGTGTGTGTGTGTGTGTGTGTGTGTGTGTGTGTGTGTGTGTGTGTATGTGTGTGTGTGATGTGCTCATACTGACATCAGCATCAGGATGGGTGAGGTAGGAATGGAATTGGAATAAAGACACACACACACACACACATCCTTCCTTGTTAAGTTAATGGTAAGATGAAGCCAAGCCCTTGCCTAGTACAGCCCCATGCAGTCACAGATTATCCATCACCTGACTAGGCTGTTGCCACTGTGTTTCATTCATAATCATGCTTGGAAAATGGGAACTTGTCTCTATTGCTCCATTTACCATTAGGCAAACTAAATGGACATTTATTTATTTTTAATTTGTCAGTATGAATTTGAAAAATAATGCCTTTTTTCAGTGTGTCCTTTAATTTGTTTTTGGCATTTTCTGGTCCTCGATATATACATAAGTTAGTGACAGGGACGGCAGCAGATATACTCTGTCTCAATCTATGCTGTGGATAAAGTGACTGGATTTTGTGAATGAAGCTAGGTTTCTTATGTTGTCTGCTACTGCATCACGATGTATATGGTATGAAAGGGATTAAAAAAAAATTTTTTTAGTGACACACACTAAATAAAGATGTGGCAAACCAATATGGTGGGGGGGAGGTGTCCCTGCCTGGTGACATATATTCTGTTCATTTTCCAATTAAACTAATCTCTGGGTGTAGGGTGGTGACAGCTGAGCAGCCTAAGCTACAGGGTGCCCAGCCCCAGGCAATAGGCTTGGGCAGTGTCATGGACCGGGTCAGGTCAGGCGGGAGTTAAAATCCTGTGATACACATGGGACAGGAGCTGCTGGTATTTCTCTAATCCAAGCTAGCACAACACCGAGACTGAAAGAGAAAAAAAAATCTCAGGGGTTTTATATGCAGCAGCCTATGTGAAACAGGGACAATGTTTGGTTCCCTCCTTAGTCTGCCTGCCCTGCAGCCCTCCACTAGGAGATCAAATCGCACGCACTCCACCACTTCATCAGCTGACTCACACTGTAGCAGCTGCAGCCTGCTGAAATGTTCAGGATGGATGAGTCGACTCTGCAACTCATGTTATCTCCTAGGGGCCAGGGTTACCCTCATAGGGTGGGGTTGTCTCGACAGAACTAAGTCACTAACAATTAAAATCTGATAACTGGGGGTCATTGCTTGCTAGCCAATATTGAGGAATGGGAGCGGAACAAGGAAGGCACACTGAGCAGCTGAGCCAAGGCTCATTTCCAGATGCAAGGGGGGGCAGTCCGGGAAGGATAATGGAATGGAATGGACCCAAAATGACATCAGCTAGCAACAAACTGAAACACTTTTTTTCCAGCAAGGACGGACAAGTAAGGTATGGCGCTTTCACACAGGGACAGACAGATTTGCTTGCCCTGCTGCTTTCCAGCCCTTCTCTGTCTTCTGCTTGGTAGTCACCACACTGATTAGTTCTTTGTCAGCACTCAGCAGCGATCATGGAGCCTAATCAGCAAAGGGACACTGTTTTGGGGGTGGTGTTGGAGCCCCCCTCAAGGGCTCCCTCTGGTGTCGGGCCCCAGGCAGTTGCTTAAGTGGCCCAGGTGCTGACACTGGCACTGGGAAGCATTCCTCTCACTAAGCTGGGCACCTGAGATTTTGGGTGCCCAGAAAAGGTATATGTGGCCATAACGTTAAGAAACAAACATCATAATCTAGCTAAATTGGTCCCATTTAACTAGGCTCAGATGTTTGTTTTTTTGAAATCCAAGCATTTTCATGTATTTTCCACATTTGTTACTATGTGGAAAAAATCAACAAGATGGTAGTTGGCATGGCACAAAAATATTTGGTGCCTTGCAAATCAAGTGGCATGAAAGTAAAAATGGGTATTTGCAGCATCAAATTTTTACTTTCGCTGCAGAACGTTATCTGAAAATCCTGACTGGGCAGGCGCAGGTTAGAAAACACTAAATTGTAAAGCCTTATAACTCAAGAACCCTTTAGTATTTTTCACCAGACCTGTAAAAGGCATTACCTTGGGACATGACACATGTCCCTGCAAGTTTAGAGAAAAAAATCTGTTCCATGTAAGCTGTAGGGGAGAACAAAAAAGGAGTCATGTTAAGTATAGTAAAAAAGTTGGACATTTACCAAACAAAAATGGCACATATGGATCTCAAAAACTACATAAGCTGCCATCACAGATTGAGAAATTGCCTCCTAGACAACACATACAAACTTTCGGCTAATTTCATCAAATGGTGCCAAATATTTTAATGTGCAAAGTTAGGCGTTTAACAGTGAACAGGCTACTCAACCCTAACTACAGGGGCACTACCACACCATAAACACACACACACACACACACACACATATATATATATATATACACACACACACACACATATATATACACCCATTGAGGAGTTGAACAAGACATAACGTCACAAGCCCAAAGAGCTTGTTCAACCTTGAGATGGTATTATCTCATGAGTATGACGGGCTTCATCATATTTTGTTTTACATAATGCATTAGTTTGGACACTGTTTTCTGTGCCCTATGCATTCCATAGTGTAGGGATCTCCATACTGTAGTGGTATGTGTTAGTGTTTTTCCATAGTGTAAGGCTTTTCCATAGTGCAGTAGTGATGTAGTGCTAGTGTTTTTCTGTAGTGTAGTGTGTTTTCCAAAGAACTAGCTGTTTTATCCCTTTAGTGTTTCCTTTGTTTTAATTGGGAATATAAAAATCACTGTACAAAATATGCATATATGCAACATAAGATTGTCAAGGAGTGTTCTTAAAAGTAGCATATTGTAATCAGGATAGTAATTAACACTGTGAACAATTTAATTGTAACGACTGAATGACAACTTGTAAAGGTATACAGTAATAATTAGAATTTCACAATAAATGTCACACTGTAGTAAATGTCATGTTATAGTAATAAGGGAAATGAGCATGGCCACAACAACATTTTGCAAAAAGTAGGTATTTGAGCAAAGAAAATGTTTTGTCCAATATTCAATATCAGTCTCATTCATGTTATACAAGGATGTGTTGTTTTTTTAAAGAATTTAACAATGTATAAATGTGACAAAAGTAGATTTCTCCACTCACCTTTCAGAAACTTTTGAACTGGCTCTTGAGACTTCCAATACTTTAAGATCAATCTTTTAATTGAAATGCAATTGGCTTTAAATATTTTTGAAGAATTTGGTGTTGGAAAGTATAAATTATAGTTATGGGTTGGGGACATAATGGAGGGGAGAGAGAAGGGAAGGTTTTATCTTATATAATTAAACTCTGACACTGCCGATTGGGTAACCCATTGTTGGTGAGATACTTGAGGGCACTGAGGATTGGGCACCCTGGTGTCCCAGACTGCTGGCAGGATGGGGGTTGTTGGAGTACCTTAACACCAGGGATTGAGCACTCCAGTGTTGGCAGGTAAACATGGCTTGGGGTGGGGATTTGAAAACAAAGCAAAAATGGAGAGATGAACTGGCACCAGGGTTTGGAACCCCAGTGTTGGTATACATAAAAACAAGAATACTTAGCTAGCACAGGGGATTGGGCACCCCAGTGTCCAGTTCAACTCCAAAGCCACTAAAGTGACTGATGGTGGCGTTCACTAATTGACCAAAAGGTCAGATGCATAGCATGCTCAGCAGGGGCGGAGCTACACACTAATATATACCCCTGTCCCTACTGAACAAAACAGTGGGGATAACATATGCAGACAGGGTACCAGCCCTACCACCTGTTAAATCAGAGCATGTTCATGACAGGACCACAAGAAATTCAGTTATTTTTTAAACGCTGATTTTATTTAAACTGCGCATGCCCAAAAACGGAATCTTTTGCTCTTAAAAATGTTAAAGATCATTACAGTTTGAGAGATTAAAAACCAAAAAAGCAAACACCTTGGGTCAAACTCTATCAAACCTGCAAGCTTCAGGTTTCAAATCTTATTAGTTTTTTTTAGTTATAGCTGAACAAAAAAGATCTTAATTTTAGTGATTGTTTTTTTTGGGGGGGTTGCCTTTCTGTAATTTTGCCTCCAATAAATGGATTGCCACAACATTCTCAGGATCCAAAGATCCTGGCACCATCTCTATGCATTCCAAATTTCATGCAAATCAGCAAATCAGTTAAATGGGGCAAAATTATTAAGGCTCAAAACTGGGATTTTAACATTACAGTGATTACTTGGCCCTAATATATATATATATATATATATATATACAGTATATATATATATATATATACTGTATATATATATATATATATGTATATATATAAATATATTTATTAGAGGCAAAAAACTCAGTTTAATGCATCAGTTAGGGTTGTTCCACAGTGACAAATGTGAGGAAATTGGGTGTTAGGGTTGAAACACCCCTTGGACCCCTCCTGCCCACCCCCCTAGCCAGCATTGGGGTGAGCGTTGGGGTCATCAACCCTAACTCTCACCCCATCACATGTGTAAAGAAGCTGAGGGATAGGACAATGGGGAAAGACAAATTTCCTCGCTTTTGTTGCTGTGGAACAACCCTAACTGATGCATTAAATGGAGTTTTTTGCCTCTAATTTCCCTTCTTTTTGAGAATGATGATGAGAAATAGTGAAAGTAATGCAGCAGCGGGAGCACGGGGCCCTTTGGGCCCCACGCTCTCGCCACATGATGCATGCGGGGGCACAGTACCGCAATTGTAAAGGCAAATGGTAACAGTAACAGCAATAATAGCAGCAAAGGAAACAGAAATGCAAAAGGAAACGCAAGCGCATATGGAAACACAAACCGTGATGTGCATGGGTACAGTAACACCATTGCAAATGCAAATGGTAACAGCAATGAAGACGCAAAATGAAAGAAAAACGGTAAAGCAAATGAAAGGGCTGCCATAAACGCAAATGGCAATGCAGACAGGGACGCAAACTGAAATGCAAACACAGTAGGGGAAACACAAATGTTAACAGTAATGCAAACGCAAGTGCAAACAAGAACGCAAAGGGTAATGGATGCGGTGGTGCACACGGGAACAGAAACACCAATGGGTATGTAAAAGCAAGTAGAAACAGTAACTGTAACATTAACAGAAGCGCATACCCTGTTTTTCCCCCAACAGCTGCATAGAGAAACACAGTGTACACAAAGAATGTATGCATAGCAATGGGCCTCGGAGCAGAAAATGAGTTGTTGGAATACTAAATTGCTTATATCTCAGGAACCGTACGACGTAGAAATAAAATTTAAATGTGACATGAATCATGCGCTTCCTGGCTATGTTTTTGTATATGCGTAGCCATAGGCCATAGGCTACGCATATTTGCGATGAAAATTCAGTATCTCGCACAGTTTTCGAGATATGAGCCCCAAAAGGCACGGTGTATGCCACCATGTTAGTCTATGGGAAAAAACACCAACTTCGGACTACTGTAACTTGTCAGACATGCAATATTTTTTCACCAAACCACCAAAAAGCACATCTGTGAGATGCTGGCTGCCTTCCTTCCAAATTTCAGCCCAAAAGACCAAACGGTTCTTTTGCAGCAGGGTGACAAAGAACTCCTGTCATTTGGGCTATAGTCTTGAAAAGTACTGTCGAACTTTGCAAAAGCTTTTGCAAATTCATTCAAAAGTGTCGCAGGTGCAAAAGTACTTTGCGAAAGTACTTCTTCCAGAAATTTGAAAAATATATTTCTGGGGTGTTTTACCCCAAAATAAAGACATGCCTAGCATTCTCATGGTCCGACTAGGTGAATACAAAAAGAATTAGGTTGCTAGAGGGTCCCAAATTTAAATAACAAGCATTTTTCTGATCACCAGCTGAAAATAAAATGGCGGATTTGCGAAAGTAAAAGGGCCATTTGCGAAAGTAAAAACTGAATTTGCGACACTTTCAAACTTTTTGCTTTTTGTTAACTTTTCCCATTGACTTATAATGGGAACTTGTTTTTTTGAATAAGTTTTGAACCATTTAATATTTTTTCACGAAATCTTCAAAAGGCACACTGGGCACCCCGGCCACATGTTCCCTGACATTTTTGGACCACTCGTGCAAACCATGTGACCTGTAGGCACGAGCAAAGAATTCACCAGAAAGCGTAAACGCATGCACAGATCTGACTTAATAAGTCCACATCCGTATGTCCAACCAGAACAAAAGTTGGCAGACCCCAGGATGTATAGTTCTTGATCGTGCTTTCCAAATTTCAGGCAAATCTGTTGAACGGTGGCAAAGTTATTAAGGTGTAAAGTTTGACCCTTTAACCTTAAAAGTGCTACTCAGCCCTAAACTGGCCTGCAATTTTTCCTAAGGGCTGAGCCAGTTGATGTTCGCCGTAATAATCCACGGTTTATTACGGCGACCATGCACTATGTCACTCAAAAGCAGGCTCTCCCTCACTGGCTCTCATTGTCCTTTTGGGTGGGCTGAACAGTTCCAGAAACATGGCGTATCCCCGGTAGCAGGGAACTGAGGAGCCACCCGAGCAAGAGTCCTCTCGTCATCTTCTAATTTTTAATATCTACTCCTTCTCACTTTAAAACATAAAACAACCTCTATCTGGTTGATCCTGCTTATTGCCCGAGTCCATGGAATGCAGCCACGGCTCACTAACCACAGATGAAGGTAAGCATGATCACTCAAGCCTAACCTCCAAAAATAATAAACTAAAAATAAAAAAAAAATCAGCAAAATCCTGTCACTAAAAAACCCAAGCCAAAGGCAGAGTGTGAGTGTGAGTGTGTGTGTGTGTGTGTGTGTGTGTGTGTGTGTGTGTGTGTGTGTGTGTGTGTGTGTGTGTGTCTCACAGACAAACAGGAGTCAGACTGGAAAAAATTGCTGACCAGATATTACATAAAATAAAAGATGGGAAGTGTCTAAACTCGAATTTAATGCACACCCTCAATGTGAGATGCTTTAATAAACCCCTTGGGCTTTGCCATTGGGTGTGCATTAAATTTTCATATAAGACACTTCTCCATCCTTTATTCTATGGGCAGAATTCTCAAAAGCACATGCTCTCGGCACATCTCGGATGCCCCGGCACAAATGAGGTGCACTGAGCACCAACTGTGGTATTCACAGAAGATGCACAGGGGGATGCTCCAGGCACACACCCTCTGGGAATACCACAGTTGTGCTCCGCCCTGGATGCACTGGTGCAATCCCCTGGTCAGGCTGGAAAACCAATGGGCAGCACATCTAACGATGCGCTGTGCCCAAAGTTGCCATTCAGACCTAACAACATGCAAATGGGGCCATTAGGTATGCAAGGCACAATGGGGTCATTTGCATGTCATTATGGCCCCATTTGCATGTGCTGTGCAGGGGTGCACCCAGCAGAATGCACCGTGCACCCTGCATATGTGGCAGTATAGCCATGAAATCCATCCCCCTTGTATGGTGATTGCCACCCCCACTCCCTTCCTTAGTCCCCTGTTGTAGGCTGCTCCCTGCAACAGTAGAGAAATATAATCAGAACCCCCCCATCCACATCCCTGTTAGAATGCTGCTCACTGCAGTGGTAGTGTACTGTACACAGTTGCCTCCCTCCCTGCCTGTATCCCTGTAATTATGCCACGCACTCTTGGGTGTGAGTGTACTATGCCACAGCTCCCCCCCTCCTGTCTGCTTCCCCATTAGTATGCCATTCACTATGGCGGTGAAATATATACTGGACCCCCCCTCCCCACCCCAACCCGGATACTGAGGGGCCAAGTTCAGAAATCACCCTAGTGGTCCTGTGGACCGCTCACCCACTCAGGTACCCTCTCCCTGGCCCGCTCCCCTCATCTCAGCAGGTCTTGATGATCAGCAGACAGCAAAACCCACCTGCATTCCACCACGGCTGCCTACCAACAAAGCTGTCTGTGAATGACATCTACTGTACTACTGTAAGCCCATTGGTGGACCCTGTTGACCAATGGACTTGCAGTGTATACTGTACTCTGTCATTCACATCTTTGTGAATGACAGAGTACAGTACTCACTGCAAGCCCATTGGTCAACAGGGTCCACCAATGGGTTTACAGTAGTACAGTAGCTGTCATACACAGACAGCTTTGTTGGTGGGCAGCCATGGTGGAATGAGGGTGGGTTGTGCTGTCTTCCAACTGATCATCAGGACCTGCTGGGACGGGGGAGGGGTGGGGAGAGGGTGCCTGAGTGGGTGGGGGTCCACTGGATCACCAGGGTGTGACTGGACTTCAGGTCCCTGGTGCGATTGGGTCGTGGTGGAGGGGGACTTCGTCATTCCATGTCTACTGCTGTAGTGTGCGGCATGCACCTGTGGATTTGGGTGGGGGGATTCTGCACCGCTGCAGTGTGCAGCATGTGGAATGGGATTCAGGTGGGGGGCGTCTGACAGGGATACTGTACTGCCACAGTTTGTGGCATGCATAATGGAATTCAGGCAGGGATGGGGCACACTGGACTGCCATGATGGGCAGGCTGCTGTGCTGCTGCTGTCTGAAGTACGGTAGCCGGTCTGTGGGTGACCACCCACTTACGTATATTTCTTGTAGACTTATCTTTCAGAGGCACATCTCCAGACTTGCTGTGGGGATTGAGTTGTGAATGGGGCTGCACACCATATGCATGGGCACACCCCTTACACACCCCCTCCAGATGAGCTGCATATCATTATGGGTGGTGTGTGGCACATCTGAGATGCATCGGCATATCGGCGATGCTCCAGAGCATTGGTCCCCTTCCAGAATCATGCCAGTGCACAAGCTGGGGATGCACCAGGAGCATCCCTTTTGTGAATCCTGCCCTATATATACTGTATATATATATATGTGTGTGTGTGTGTGTATATATATATATATATATATATATATATATATATATATACATACTAGAGGCAAAAAATCCATTTAATGCATCAGTTAGGGTTGTTCCTGGCCGACAAAGTGAGGAAATTTGCTGTTAGGGTTGAAAGCCCCTTGGACCCCATCACTCCCCCAACCGGCATTGAGGTGCGCATTTGGGGCATCGGCCCTAACTCTCACCCCATCACATGTGTAAAGAAGCAGAGGTATAGGAGAATGGGGGTAAGAGTTAGGACCAACAACCCCAATACGCACCCTGATGCCGGTTGGGGGGATGGACTGGGGGGTCCAAGGGGGGGGCTTTCAACCCTAACACCGAATTTCCTCGCTTTTGTTGCTGTGGAACAACCCTAATTGATGCATTAAATGGAGTTTTTTTGCCTCTAATTTCCCTCTTTTAGAGAATGATAATGAGAAATAGTGAATGTACTGCGGCGGCGGGAGCGCGGGTCCTGATGTCTTGTCACATAGTAACATGGTGCCTGCAAACGCAAATGGTAATGCACATGGTGACACAAAGCGAAACAGAAAGAGAAACAGTACTGTAGACACAAATGGTAAAAATAACGCAAACGCAAGCGCAAATGAAAACGCAAAGGGTAACGTACATGATGGCGTAGACAGGAACGGTAAGTGAAATGGGTACAGAACCGCAAGCAGAAGCAGTAACGGTAAAAGTAATGTAAATGCGCAGGCTGGTTTTCCCCAAAAGCTGCATAGAGAAAGACAGTGAGTACAAAGAATGTGTGCATAATAATGGGTCTCGGAGCAGAATATGAGGAGTTGGAATACTAAATTGCTTATATCTCAGGAACCGTACGACATAGAAAAAAAATTTAAAAGTCATATGCTTTATGACTTTCCTGGCTAGTTATTAGGGGGCTAAGCATTTTTCTGACAAAAAGTCCGTATCTCGCACCGTTTCCGAGATACGGGCCCTGAAAGGCGCGGTGAACGCCTTAATGTTATCCTATGGGAAGAAAAAGAGAAGTTCGGAGTGCCATAACTTTGCCGCCCTGTAATATTTTTTCACCAAACCACCAAAAGGCACATCTGTGGGATGTTGGCTTTCTTCCCTCCAAATTTTAGTCTAAAAGACCAAACTGTTATTTTGCAGCAGGATGGCAAAGAATTCCTGTCATGCAGCGGACGCCGCAATGTTAGTCTATGGGAAAAAGTGTCAACTTCGGAGTACTGTAACTTTGCATCCATACAATATTTTGTCACCAAACCACCAAAAGGCACATCTGTGAGATGTTGGCTGCCTTCCTTCCAAAGTTCAGCCCAAAAGACCAAACTGTTCATTTGCAGCAGGGTGGCAAAGAACTGCTGTCATTTTGGCCATAGTCTGGAAAAGTAGTGTCGTGATTTGCGACAGCTTTCGCAAGCATTTGCAACACTTTCATGAGTGCGACACTTTGTGACACTACTTTTTCCAGAAATTGAAAACACATATTTCTAGGGTGTTTAACCTCAAAATAAAGACGTGCCTAGCATCCTCGGGGTCCGACTAGGTAAACACAAAAAGAATTGTGTTGCTAGAGGGTCCCAAATTTAAATGCCAAGCATTTTTCTGATCACTAACTGAAAACAAAATGGTGGATTTGTGACACTACTAGGGCCATTTGCAACACTAAAAAGTGCATTTGTGACACTGTCAAACTTTTTGTTAACTTTTTCCATTGACTTATAATGGGAAATTGTTTTTTGAATAACTTTTGAACCGTTTAAGACACATCAGGGACCCTGGCCGCACATTCCCTGAAGTTTTCAGACTGGTCGTGCAAACCGTGCGACCTGTAGGGATGAGCAAAGAATTCCAAAAAAGCGTAAACGCGTGCACAGATCACACTTAATAACTCTGCAGCTGTATATCCAAACGGTACGAAAGTTGGCAGATCCCAAGACGTATGGTTCTTGATCGTGTATTCCAAATTTCAGGCAAATCTGTTGAACGGTTGTGAAGTTATTAAGGTGAAATATTTTAGGTTTAACATGTAAATGGTCCTCAACCTTAACTATGGTAGCACTACTGTTACCATAATATATATATATATATATATATATATATATATATATATATATATATATATATATATATATATATATATATATATATATATATATATATATATATATATATATATACAGTATACTTTTTTAAAACAGATGTCCATAAAACTTGTCACATTAGTAGACACTAGGATTGAGATAATACATGCCAAATCTTACAGTACAGTACTAAAGTCTAAGCGAGCCTAAATGAGGTAGATAGATAGATAGATAGATAGATAGATAGATAGATAGATAGATTACAATAAAAACTGTAACTTGTCTCTAAGCATTAGCATGATCCTGCTTAAACCTCAGTCTTTGCACCTTAATGACTTTGGCAGTGTTCAATGAAGTTGCCCAAAATTTGGCATGAATTGTCCTGGTGGCAAGTCCTCAGCATGTGAGATGTTTTGTGACAGGAGCTTATGCTGATTCTGAGATCTGGATGTGTCACAAGTACAGAAAAACATCACTTTTGGCCCTTTTTTGTCTTTTTTTTTTTTAGTTGCTGTCACCTACAGCCTAGACAGCTACAGCCTAGATGGTATGACATTTTGTGCCAAAACTTTTAGGGCTAAAAGGGCTTATGCCAAGGTTGTGCCTTTCGAAGATTTTGTGAACACATATTAATTGGTTCCAGAGTTATGAGGTTTTGAAATTTGGATTCTGAGCATGCTCAGTAGGGTTTTTGGATAACCTTCTGATAGGACACCAAAATTTTGCTTTTGCAAGCCATTTTACTTTTGCAAAATTAGTATTTTTCACATCACGGGAAAAAAAATTGAGTCATGATGGCCTCCATCTTATTTTTTTTTTTATTGCCTAAGACAGAAATGTAAAAAGACATAAAAATGAAGTATTTGAAAAAAAAAAAAACATATGAATCTTGCTAAACAGGGCCCATTAAGCAAGATTGTGTTTATTTTTCCCAAAATGATCCAGAAATTCCTTTTTGGGACATTGGCTGTCAGTTTACCGAAATGACCAATTTTCACGTTGCAAGTCAAAAATTTTATTGTTGCATTTTTAAGTATGACACAAACATTTTTGAACTGCAGTTTAGTGCCATACTTAAATATGCAACATAAGAATTCCATTTGTGTGTCTCACATACTTTTACTCATAACTAGATCATTTTACAATAGTTTAGTCCCACATTTTGAAAATACATTTTACATGACATATTTCATGAACAAGGATGGTGGGAATTTTCAAGTACAGGTTGAAAGGTGGTTTTGCAGTCATTCTGAGAAAACCACCTTTTGGGTGGGATGTAACACGTTCTAGTGACCATCTTTATGATGTAGGGTCAAAATAATTTTTGTGTTGCACATTTAAGTGTGACACTAAAATACGTGACACTAAAATGTTCCATGTGCACCAAAAGTGGTATGCTCAGGTCAGAATTAAATGTGTGACCCAAGAATTCCATTTTTGGTGCACACAAAGAATTCTTGTGTCGCAGTTACTTGTGCAACACAAGAATTATATTTTTGTGTCTCACACAACTTTTACTCATAACTTGGCCATTTTATAATGTTTTTAGTCCCAATTTTGAATATACTGTTTACATGACCTTACCTCATGAACAAGGATGCTGGGAATTTTAAAATACCAGTTGAAAGGTGATTTCACAGTCATTCTGTGAAACCACCATTTCTGTGGGATTTAACACATTCTAGTTACAATGATTATGATGTAGGGTACTGTCACATATTTAAAGAGCTAGTGTACTGCATAAAACTAATATTAGTTTCCAAAAGCAGCCACCATTGCCTTTTAAATCTGATGCACTTTTCCTTTTCCCATTGTTTAATTAGAAGAGTGCTTACCTGAAGTTAGTAGGTGTGATGTGTGGAACAACACCCTGTCTGGAAGCTGACATATCTAGCTCTGTTGCCCCACATTACATCATCAACATTGTGATCTTACTGACTGTGACATCACTGCTGCTTAGGAACAGCCACTCAGTGGCTGCGAGGTCAGTTACCTGTCATGTCACTGTCAGTGAGATCACAATGCTGGTGATGTAGTGGGGGATAATAGAGATAGATATGTCAGCTGCCAGTCTAAGAACTGTTCCACACATCTAACACAATATTATCACATGGAAGACTTGCTAATGAGCAAAAGGAAAAGAAAAATACTTCAGAAATATAAAGTTATAGCTGACTACTTCTTAAAAATTGTATTACTTTCCTATCTGCCTGTTTTGGCTCCACTAGCCCTTTAAGTGTCACACTAAACTGTAACACTAAAATCTGTGACACTATAATTTTAGTGCCACCAATTTTAGTGTCATAGTTTAGTGCCACACTTAAATGTGTAACACAGGAATTCCATTTTTGTGTCTCATACACTTTTATTCCTAACTTAGCCATTTTGCAAAATTTTAGTCCCACATTTTGAATATATTGTTTACATGACACTACCTCATGAATACAGATGGTGGGCATTTTCAAGTACAAGTCAAAAGGCAATTTTGCTTTTGCTCTGTAAAACCATCTTTTGAGTGGTATTTAACACATTCTAGCTACCATGTTCATGACATAGGGTTAAATAAGTTTTGTGTCACACATTTAAGTGTGACTCTGAGGTGTGACACCAAAATTTGCAACATTGAAATTTCCCTTGTTCACCAAAAAATGGAATGCTTGGATCACAATTAAATGTGTGATCCAAGAATTCAATATTTGTTGCCCATGAAAACATTTTGTTTCTCACATTTGCAACACAAGAACTCCACTGTTATGTCTCACATACTTTTACTCATAACTTGGACATTTTACAATATTTTAGTTCCAGATTTTGAATAGATTGTTTACATGGCCCTACCTCATGAACAATGATATGGGAATTTTCAAGTACTGTTTGAAAGATGATTTCCAGTCACTCTGCAAAACCACCTTTTGTGTGGGATTTAACACATTCTAGTGATAATGTTCATGGCATGGGTCAAAATGGCAAACAAAAAGTTATGAAGAAACATTGTGGGTAGGGCCATCCTTTGGCCCAGTAGGAGTGTGTTGTGATCCCATGCCAGTGAGCTGAGTTAGCTGGATGGGCTCAAGCTGGAGGTACAGCTTTGCCAAACTGCACCACCCCAAGCCCAGCTAAGAATGGTGCAGTGTTGGCCACACAAGCAACAAGTAACCCCATAGAGAAGAGATGTCTTCTCTTAGCAAGGGTACAAAGGGCCCTGCACTTCTGCATCTGTAGCTGCACAGAACAGAAGGGCCCAGAGGACCCTATGCTTCCAGAGCCAGATGGACTCTTGGTCCTTCACATCTACATCTACATCTGTAGCCACATGGATTCACAGGGCCCAAAGGGACCTGTGCTTCTGCAGTAGCCCCCCAGACAGCCCCATGGATTTGTTGCATCTGAAGCTGTGCAGACTCTGCACTTCCACAGGAAGACGAATGGACTCCTCCCTTGGCACAAAGCCCAGAGAGTCCTGTGCATCTGCATCTGTTCATACAGGTCCCAAAGGAACCTGCAAGAATGAGGAAATGATTCCACTGTCTCAAAAAAAAGGAAATTAATTGCAAAAAAACTTTATTAATCCACCAGTTAGGATTCAAACTAATGCTGCAAAAGTAAGGAAATGTGGCATTAGGATTTCCAACCCTAACTCCCCCTACCTCCAAGCAGCAAAAGAACAATACCACCCAAACTACCACAGACAGCCATCATCAGGTAAGACAGACAACATACAACTTTTTCCAGATGACAAAAATGCAGTAACACTGCCGTGTTACCTTTGTGGATTTGTATTTGCAGCTGCATAAGTGAACGCTCTACAGGGGCCTATGCTTCTGCAGACAGAAGTAATGTTGCAATTTGGGTATCCTGGAATTCTATATTCAGCAGCAAAAACCAGAAGTCAGTGTCTATATCTATGTCTTGCACATGTGGCTACAGAAGTAATGTTGCAGTCTGGGGATCATGGATTTCTATATGCAGCAGCAGAAGCCAGTGTATATGTCTTTCAATGTGCAAGAGTACCTATGTCTACAGAAGCACTGGTTCCATAGGGGCCTGAGCTTCTGAAGTAAGAAGCAGTGTTGTAATTTTGATATCATGGATTTTGTAGTGACTGCACCTTTGCAGCCATATGTTGGTGTGTATCTCTTACACCTGTGGTTGAGGAAGCATAGGCCCCTCAGGGGCTTTCACATGTCTTATAGTGTGTATGAGTACTTGTGGCTACAGAAGCACTAGCCCAACAGGGGCCAGCACTTCTGCAGACAAACAAACTCTTGTAATCAGGGTATTGTGGATTTGTATCTGTGACTGCAGGGGTCTGTGCTTCCCCAGACAGAAGTAGTGTTGTAATTTTGAGTACTGTGGATTTCTGTATGCCTTGCTGTATCTGCCACAGATACAAATCCACAAAGGTAGCACGTTAATGCTACTGCATTTGTGTCATGTGGAAACAGTTGTATGTTGTCTGTCTTGCCTGATGATGGCTGTCTGTGGCTGCTTGCATGTTTTTGTTCTTTTGCTGCTTGGGGAGTAGACAGATAGGGTAGGAAATACATCTTTCTCTGCTTTTGTGGCATTAAGTTGAATCCCAGCTGGTGCATTGATGCATTTTTTTTGCAAAGAAAATCTATCATTCTCTTATCCAAATGCTGTTTGACCACTCCGAGTGGTGAGACAGACTTGGCAGGAGAGCAGACTACTGGCCAACTGGTGTGTGCATTAATTTTAGCAAAATCTCCTTTAAAGAGCTCCATGCATAAGGAGCTGTGTGTACTGTCACCTAGCAATGAGTGCTAGGAGGTGGATGTAACTGGGAGCTGCTGTCTTTACAGCCGTTTTGGTGAGATAGCACTTCCATTCTTGATTCAGAGGGAATTTTCTTTGCTGTAAGAAAAGGGGGCTGTTAGGCTCTTGTAAGATCCAACTGTTGCTGGGAGTTTTAATTATATTTTTGAGGCACAAAACTTGAAGGGGTCATGTGACCCAGACCATACTTCAGGGCCCCGTGTGAGCAGGGTGAGTGCGTGTGGGGCATGTGCATGTAGATGTGCGCTGAGACACACACAGCGCATCTGCGTGTGTCTGCAGTGTCAGCAGTGGAAGGAGTGAATAAGAGCACAAGACTATTACAAGATCAAGGTACTATTTGGGGATAGAAAATTAAGGAGAATATATATCTATTAACTGCTTGAGGTACTGCTAGAAATATAGAATAAAAGCCTGATTAAGAACGCACAACTAATATCTTTGTGTCACCTGTTATTTACCCTATGGTGTCCATTATCTTATCAGTAACCGACTTATTGCTATGATGGATGCTAGTATAGTCAAATTAGAAGGAGGCCAACTAGGAATAAGATGCAGTTTATGTAACAAAATAAGCATAGAGGTTACTAATGAGGTATTTGTTTTCACCTGTGGGAAATGTTTACTGATTAGAGAACTGAAGAACAAATTGATGGACTTAGAAATGAAGTTAGTATCAATACAACAACAGAAATTAAGAGATGAAACTGAAGAATCACTGCAAGCTGAAACAGAGTAAGGCAAAAAGACAGCCAAAGACAATAGAAATAGAGTTAGAGAAGGCGGGGAGGAAGATGCTTGGATAGTTGAAACTAGGAAGTTCAAAAAGGGCAGAAGAGCGATGGGTGCAAACTTAGAGCTACACAAGAGCTATGAAACCTTGATGATATTAGAAGCTGAGAATAATATAGATAGTGAGCCAGGGATTTCAGTAAGCAATGAAGTGGTAAACTTATTTTAAAAGGAGTCCATAAGTAAAAACAATTACAATTCAGCTGACTGCATAAATCAAGGACCAGGTGAAACAAATGCCTCAGAAAATAGCTTGAGACAGGATATAGTGGCAGTTGCATCCATTACTACTCTGCCCTTCCCCCCTCCCCCACTATGACAAATGAGTTAGACAGATCTGGTAAAACAGGTTCCCCTCGGCATATTATTGGTGCCCAAATTAGACCAGAGGATAGGGCAACAAGTGAAGTAGAAATGGATATTTCAGTCCCAAATGTTCCATTGAATGAAGAGGAAGAGGAAGAGGAAAATAATTTACAGACTGTAAAACAAGTGTATTTATTGGGTGATTTGATCCTTAAGCATACAGACAGGTGTACCTCTAGAGGAAATAAGAAGAATATCACAACCAGCTATTTCTCAGGAGCAAAATTAAGAGATGTGCGAAAAATTTTACCAAACATAATAAAGGAAAATGATGGTACTGCAACACTAATATTGCATTTTGGGATAAATAATATAAAGGGACACGGTCAAACAGAAATAAAAGAAGAATTTGAAAGCATTTGGCTAGAAGCAAAAAGACAAAAGTGTAAATTATATTTTTCAGAAATGTTACCAGTGCCAAGAGAGAGTAGGTTCAACACAATTAAAATTAAGGCATCAAATAACTGGTTGAGACATTGGACCCCACAGGAGGGACTAGGGTATATTACTGGTTGGGAGGATTTCATAAATGAACTGGGGTATTACTGTCAAGATGGACTTCATTTGATTAAGAAGGGAAGTAAAAACCTGGGTCTAACAATTAAAAAGTGGTGGATAGTTGTTTAAGCTGACAAGGAGGGGGAGGGGGACAGGACTAATAAATACAGTATGGTAGCTCAGGTTAGAAGAGCAAATAATGTTATGCACAACAAAGTCAAGGGGATTAAAGTATGGATATTAAATACCAGAAGTCTCAATATAAGCAAAATATCTGAATTGGAGATATTGCTTAAAACTGAGGGAGTTGATATTTATTTTGTCACTGAAACCTCATGGAACATTAAGGGTCACCTGGAATAGGAACAGGTTACTCACTTTATTCAAAGGATAGACAGGACAAAAAGAGAGGTGGTTTTGCAATATATACATAAATTATACCATACAGTGTACAGCTTATACCCAGATCAGGTCTGATACTGTGATTGAATCCCTGTGGGTGGTCATACAGATAAAAGCCAATAACAAACTATTTCTGGGGGTTTATTATAGACCACCCAACACTAGCAGAGATGTTGATAATAGTATAGAGCTTGAGACTGAACATATGGCAGCTGAAGGTGATGTAGTCATCACGGAGGATTTTAATTACCCAGATATTAACTGGACAAGTCAGTCAGCAAAAACTGTAAATGCAAATAGATTTATGGAAACTTTAAATATGGCTGGACTGATATATAAACCTACAAGGGGAGAGAATGTTCTGGATCTCTTAATCACCAATAGAGATGATATAGTGACTAAGATAAATATTAGAGAACACTTAAGCAATAGTGACCATCATGTTATAGAATTTGTCTTGAAACAAGCAGATACTGTTTACAAGGGGTTCTACTATTGCAAAAAACTATAACAGGGCAGATGTCCATAAAATTAGAAAGGAATTAGCTGATTGGGATTGGGAAGGATGCTTTAAACAGAAAAATATCGAAGAAATCTGGGAGTTAATAAAGAATAAATTAAAACACGTAGAGGAAAAATATGTGCCAACAAAAAAAATGTACAATAAGAGAGGTAAAAGACCACTGTGGTGCACTAGTAAAATAGTTAAGTTATGCGCAAAAAAGAAAAAGGCATACAACAAGATATTAAAAAAAAACACAGTACAGGTGACACTATAAACTCTTATAAAAGCATATTAAAAAAATTGAAGAAAGCAATAAGGCAGGAAAGGAATGCATTTGAATTTAACATTTCACATAGAAATGACAATGGCACGAGCTTGTATGCATATGTTAACAATCAGTGCAGAACCAGCAATCAGATTGGGCCCCTATTGAATGATGGAATAGAATTAAAAACACCAGTTGATATGGCTGAAGCCTTTAATGACTATTTCTGTTCCGTGTTTGATTAAAATAATGAGGATAGAATAAATTCAGTACATGATATATACCCCAATGTTTCACTTGAAGTAAGTGCTACTGAAATAGAAGAACTTCTTAAAAAACTAAAACAACATAAATCTGCCGGTCCTGATCAACTGCATCCTAGACTACTAAGGGAAGTAAGAGAACTGATCTCTAAACCTCTTGCATTATTTAATGCCTCCTTTACTACAGGGGTAGCGCCAAAAGATTGGAGACTAGCCACTGTTGTCCCGTTATTTAAAAAAGGTGATAGAGCACTTACATCACATTATAGACCAGTTTGTTTGACATCGTTCTTAAGCAAAATAGCAGAAGGTTTTTTGAAATTGAAAATGTAAGAAAATCTGAAGATTATAAATTATAAAGATAATAAACAACATGGATTCAAACAAAATTGAGCCTGTTTAATCAGTTTTGTTTCTATGACCATGTTAACAAAAGTATACATGACAATATCCCTACTGATGTGTTTTTTTCTGGATTTTCAAAAGACCCTTGATAAGGTCCTACACAATGGTCTGCTAAATAACATGGAAAAAATAGGAATTGACAGTAGAACAGTCAAATGGATAAATAACTGGTTAAACAAATGGAAACAGCAGGTTAGAGTGATGGGTATATGCTCAGACTATGGAGAAGTTCTGCAGGGTTCAGTCCTGGGACCGGTATTATATACCCTTTATATTAGTAACTTGCATTATAATATAAGCAATTGGGTGGTTAAATTCACTGACGATATTAAACTAGGTGGACCAGGAGATACCCCAGAACATTTTGAGAAGTTAAGAAATGATCTATATAAAATTGAACAATGGTCTAGGGTTAACAAAATGCCATTCAGTGTGGACAAACGTACAGTAATGCACTTAGGCAAGTGTAATAAAAAACAAAATTATGAACTCAATGGGATTCAATTAAAAACAGCTGAAAATGAAAGAGACTGTGGAATTATAATAGACAAAGATTTCAGCTTTAAATTACATCTGACAAAAGTGATTTAAAAGACCAACTTTATGATAAGTAACATAAAAAGGAGTTTTATGAATAAAACTAAAAAATGCCTATTACCCCTATACAGAATATATGTCAGACCACAAATGGATTATGGATCTCCATTATGGAATCCATATACTCAGGGTGAGATTAATAGGTTGGAAAGAGTGCAGCAGAGGAATACAAAAATGATTAGCTCCCTTAGGGGTTACAGTTATAATGACAGGCTGCAACACTTAGGATTATTTACCTTAGAACAAAGGAGAAAAAGGGGTGATCTTTTAACAATGTTTAAAATAATAAATTATCCAGAAATAGTGGAAGAAATGGGTATAATCATCCAGGACAAACTTGAATGTCTAAGGGGACATAAACTACAAATAAAACTGGATACTGCCAGGAAAAAATAATAGATACTTTCCTTTTCTTTTCTCCATTGAACAGGCAGAATTTGGAATAGACTATCTAGTGATAGTGTTTCTAGCAGTTCTGTGAAACCCTAACACCACATTTCCCTACTTTTGTCGCTTTAACCCTAACTAGAGTATTAACAAGCTTTTCTGCAATTTATTTATGCATTAGGCATGGGCACAAACACCATTACATAAATGCTGTTATTTCAGCTACTGTGTACATAAATTTCATGTACACAGTAGACTCGTCATCAGTGTTTATGTACATAATAGCTAACTCCTGTGTCATTTATGTACATAGGAGACACACCATCATAACGTGTCCCCCCACCCGATCAGCCTGCTCTACTTACATTTTAAACAGCGCTGTGCAGCTCATGCATAATTCCAGCTCCTCTACACAAAACCCCGCAACTTACTGTATAAACTAAACTTCAGCAGCCATAATTGAAAATGCTGTAAAACAGTTGTCTTTTTTCTTTCAAAATACACCCCCTTCGTGGCATCTTCTTTGCCCACCCCCAGCTCACTTGCTCACTTCATTGTAATGCCAGTGCTCTGTGTAATTATATCATTCTTGACCCTTCTGCTTCACTGCCCCAATAAGAAGAAAAATACAACCTTTTAAAACTTTACAAAACACAGTCATCTGTTCATGTGCATCCTCTGAAGCTGCCAGCATTGCTCAGTCTCTGTTGCTCCACTCCGTCCCCACTCTCTGTAGCTCTGCTCTATTGTCATCTCCATTCTCAACTAAGATACCATAAACATAGAATTTGATAAAGGAATAATGCATGACAGGTTGGGTGTTATGCTGGGATAACATCTTACCTTGGGTGGTTGGGCCTGAGGCTGAGGGCTTCCAACACCCAAGAAGGGATGTTATCCAAGCAGAACACCCACCCTGGAGTGCATTATTCCTATTATACAATGGCTCATTTGTGAAAACAAAAAGAAAAGTAAGAACATTTTTTTTTTTTTTTTACATTTTTAAAGCGTTTTTTTGTATGTGGAGGTAGACGGATTGGAAACAAAAGTCCTTAGTTTCTATTCTGTCCAGAAGGTGGTGCTGTTGCTTCAGGTACTGCTGGTGATTGGATGGTGTGTCTCTTGAGACCCCCCCTCCCTAATTGGACAGCTCTGCTCTGCAGAAGAAAAATGATGAGGCACTTGAGTACTTTATCTTTTTTTGTTTGGTTTACTGTGGGTGGCAAGGGTGCCAGCTGTTTTCTGTTTACAATAAAAATACATATTTTTTCCACCACGCAAATTGAGCAGTGTCAATGAATCGCATGCCCTTCAGTTATGTTCTCCATGCTTCACTGAGGCCACTAGGTTCAGGGATCAGTGTATTATTTTATGTTCCCCCAGTACAGTTTCTAGCATTTTTGATCTGTCCTGTGAGAAAGCCTGAGGTAATGGTGAATGTGTTTGGTGGCAGCGGTCAACTGAGGGAGGCTGGAGAGCAGAGGATTTGTGGGCATGCTGTGCCCTTACTTTGAAATGCCGCTCAGTGCAGAATCAGCTGACAGCATTGTACTTTATGTTCTCCCAGCACAGTTTGTAGCATTTTTGATCTGTACCGGGAGAAAACTCAGGAGAATGGTGAAAGTGATTGGTGAGACCAATGAATTGAGGGAGGTTGGGGAGGAGAGGATGTATGAGCACGCCCATTAGTTTTAAAAGTGACTCAGTGCGGAATCAGCTGCCGGCATGGAATGGGCAGTGGGTAGTGATTTTTTTAAAGATATTTGGTCATTTGTGTGGTGGGACTAGATGTGGGATGTTACACTGGGATAACATCCCGGGTCCAGTCCCAGTCTGACCAATCAGGGAGAAGCATTCCTTCTTGCCATTATATAATGGCAGATAAGGACCACTTGGCACACCTAGTCTGCTCCCTTACCCTACCTACTGTAACCCTGCTTGATCTCTGGCTTTACCCTCCCCCTTCTTTTCCACTAAGGTTCCCTTATGCCTATACCATGCCTTCTTGAATCCCAATACCTTTTTGTGCCCCCACCACCTCCACAGGAAGGCCATTCCAGGCATCCACCATGCTTTCTGTGAAGAAGTACTTCCTCACATCTCCCCTGAGTCTACCCTCTTCCAGCTTCATTGCATGTCCCCTTGTTCTTGAGCACCTTTTTTTTCTGAAAAATGCTTCTCTCTTGAATCTTATATATACCCGTGAGGTATTTGAAGATTTCTTTCATAGCGCCCCTCTCTCTTCTTTCCTCCAGGGTGTACAAATTGTGGTCCTTTAGTCTCTCCTCATAGGGCTTTTGATGCAGACCCTGCACCATTTTGGTTGCCCTACTCTGGACCACCTCAACTCTGTCTATGTCCTTCTGGACATGTGGTCTCCAGAACTGGGCACAGTACTCTAGGTGAGGTGTCACCAGTGATCTATACAGTGGTAACACCACCTCTCTCTCTTTTTCTGCTGGTGATACCCCTTCCTATGCACCCTAGCATCCCACTAGCCCTCCCCATTGCTTTTTCACACTGTCTGGCCACCTGTAGGCCATCAGATATGATTACTTCCAGGTCTCTTTCCTGCTTAGTGGTCGTTAATACCAACCCCCCATTTTGTACTCCACCCTGGGTTTCTATGCCTCAAGTGCATGATATTGCACTTCTTTGCATTGAAACTCAGCTGCCACACTCTTGACCACTCCTCTAGCTTTCTTATATCTCTAACTTTTTTCCACCCCCCTGGAGTGTCTATCTTATTGCAGATTTTAGTGTCATCCACAAGAAGCCATACCTTCCCTTCTAGCCCCTCTGCAATGTCAGCAATGAACATATTAAAGAGGACCGGTCCAGTACTGATCCTTGTGACACCCACCGGTCACCCTCCCTTCCTCTGACTGAACTCCATTTACCACCACTCTCTGTCTCTTGTCCCCTAACCAGTTTCTTACCCAGTTTACTGTGACACTTGGACAGCTGGTTCTGATCACTCTATGATTTTTGTAAAATACAAATGTAGTGTGATTGTCTGTCATGAGAAATGCTGTGCTCCTGGGATAACCACCCCCAGGTTTCAGCTACAAGATGTTAACCTGAAAGCCAGGAGATAATTAAAGACTAGAAGAGACATAAATTAAGGATCTCCTGTTTATGTGACTTAATTGTAGCTTGTCAGCTGCCAGGATAGACATAATATCCATTTTATGGCGTCTTCAGAGGAAGCACAGTTAATTGCACCCGGTGTTACAAAGCATATTACACCTCAGTGAGATCTGACAGTTAGTCATAAAAAGTTCTTTGATGTCTTTGTGAAGCAGGAAACTACTCATGGATGAAAGAAGATATTGGAAAATCACAGACTTGATTGGGAAGTCATATGGGGAAATGAGTTTTTGCTGATGTCACCTATGTAAAAATACCTCCTGAGTGAAGACATCCTGGTTGTATAATTTTTAATAAACAGAGGAGGAGCTGGGTGACATCATGGAGGTGGAAGGGTCAAGGACAGCTCTTAATTATGCTGTGGCTAACCTTTAGAGAGACATTCATGTTTGGACTCTGAAGCTACAACACCTATCAGCACTGTAGGAAGATAAGAATACATTAGATAGATAAGCCTAATTGTCTGGTGGTAGGAATTTGCACTTGTTAAAACCTTATTCTTTTAAGTGAGTGTATGCATTGTGATATATTGTTCTGTATTTACCTTTTACATATTTTTATCTATTTTAAAGTAAACCTCTATTTTAAGAGACTACTTGGTGTGCCTTCGAAATTCTTTGACAAGTGAAGCATATATGGTTGAAGTTGACACTGTGCATAGCTTACTGGTTTACCAAACTGGGAAAAGGTAAGAATTTATCTGAGGTCTTTCATATAGTTTTAAGGGCTCATTTTGTACACCTGGTTAGGTGCCCATAGGCAAAAGATATTTGGCATTTCCCGAAGAGCAGAATTATCTGAGCCTATACACTTGGGTATGCTAGCAAGAGGGTCACAGTTTGAATCCCTCCAGAACTTAAGACCAAAGGTTGATTCAAACCCACAAAACAGACAGAAGGGTTACCCTGTTTCTGTTCACAATACTGCACTTGGAGGCTGGCCCAGTGGCGCTGAGGGTTGAGGCACTGGACGCCACACCTCGCACTATGCCGGCGACATGGGTTCGGGAATGAGCTCGGGTTATTGGGGATTGGCAGGGGAGGACCGGGATTGAGCGTCGGGAGACAGCTCTCCTAGTCCTGGGGTGGGATGGGGACTTTACACCATACTGTGGCGACCCCTGGGGATGCCTGGAGGTACCGCAGGCAGCAGTGTAATGGAGGTGGGACCATGGCGGATGTCTGCACGTATGTGCGTGGACATCATGGCACATCCGTGGTCCCAATGGGGAAAGAACAAGGGAAAAATTGCAGCATGGGTCCGAGACAGCTTGATAGCCGCAGCTCCATCGGCTGACAATGCCTGGAGGCATATGCCGGTATTGCTTCCTTGCCAGGTGTGGGGAGGTTATGGGGGGGCCCCCTTTTGCAGATGTAGTTGTGTCTGCCAGCTGGGCATGCAACTTTGTGGTCGGCAGCAGAGTGGAACGGTGTCTGGATGTAAAAAGCAGGACCATGGCTGCAGAAGGAGAAAATGTTAAATATTAAAAAAAACAACACTGCGCTCGGAGGTTGGCACTGTGGGAGCAGAGGGGCTGACCTGCTGAGTGGGGTTTTGACATTTACCACCTTTGGCCCCACTCCTATATTGCCCAGCTTGTTTATGTCTCCTATGTGGAATGGTGTTGAAACATGCAGCAACAATTACTTTAAAAAAAGAAAACAACCAACATACACAAAACAAGGCATAGCAACACGGCATCATGGGTCTCGCTAAAATGAAAACTGAGCTGTTGTGTTTTTTCAACAGAACAATCTGCCATAGCTCCACCAACCAAAACCAATCCACCAATAGCAAGGCGCACTCTCAAAACAAATACATTGCATCCCTGTGCATCCATAGTAACCACCACAGCAACTAACCTACGATATGAGCACACACATGGCAGCTCACCAAAAAGTCCTTCTTATATTTGTATTTTAAAAGCAAATAGTATTATTGGTCAAAAGTATACTTTACAAAACACAGACTTATTGAGTAAATGACATACGCAACAGGGACGCTGTGTGATACATGATTTATTTCCACTCAAGCTGTTTACCTTGGGCATATCAGTTGTAGCTTACACCAATCATGAGGCAACCCTAGGTCAAAGGTCAAAAATCTGTAGTGAAAATAAATCATGTATTCCACAGGTCCCTGTTGCATATTCCTCATTTATATGTGTATATTTACAGTATATACTATATATTTGATAGATAGACAGACAGACAATATCAACTGTAACTTTTCTCTAAGTAGTAGCAAGATCCTGCTTCTATAATTTAAACCCTCAGGACCACTTTAAGCCTAGGCGCTATGCCTAAATCTAGATTTCTTGGCATGGAAAATTCTAAATAAATAGTTGGAAAACATTTTAAAAAGGTCTTTTTAGCATGCAGAGAGACAGCACTCAGTACTGTCCATGGCACAGTACAAGTTCAATCGTGGTTATGATGATGCCTCTTTATTGACGTGTGCAAAAAAATAGTGCAAATCAAATCTCATTTTGTCAGCGCCTGATACCAGTGTCTGTGTCCATCAGTAGCTGTTAATGCATTTTGAATATTGGATTTGCACTAGCTTTTTTGCACACTTCAACAAAGAGGCATCATTATAACCATGAATGAACTTGTGCTGTGCCATACATGGGTTAAGTGTTGTCTCTCTCTACATGCTAAAAGGCTTCAACTATTTTGAGCAAGCCACCATGTCCCTAGAACGAGCCTTCATATAAACTATTTTAAAAAGGCCTTTTAAGACATACTGTATTTCATAAAGTGTGTTTCTTCTCCTGTTAAAAAATGTAAGGTCATAAAATACACTTTTTACAGGATGTTGGCATAACAAATGCAATTATCCATTATACTCTGCAGTTTGCAGCAATGAGATCATGAGAGAGAAATAGCTGGAGACAAAGGATAGACAGAGACAGACAAAGAGAGAGAAAATGTGCAGCTCATGAATGATAAAACTAAACTTAATATACTGCTGAAAGAAGGAAATATATAGCAAAAATAGTTGCAAACTTCATAGCATCCTGCCAGCACATCTGAAATACAGCACAGCTGTATTAATCTATGTGTAGTGTAGTATGTTTGTCTTTAGAATAGCTTGATGTATAACATTTTTGCAGTACCTGTATATCTTGTCATGCTAATACATGTTTGAACGAGAGAGAGAGAGAGAGAGAGGAGTAATATAACATACTAACAAAAGTTACAAGCTCACCATTACATTTTTTGCTTCTCTCATGGTGTTTCAATTTTGTTTTAAACTTCTAGGTGATGCACCATAGAATCTTGCATGTATGAGTCAGAAGATTTATAGAATGGTAGCTGCCGGATTCTCTTTCATCTTATTTATTTTAGAGATGCTTATAAAAAGGGGGGCAATTTCCGAGCATGTAAACCAATACACATTCCACAGTTTTAATACAATAGGATTTGCATGGTTTACTTGATATAGCTACAAATAATACAGAATTGGAATTCTAAGGTTACCAAGGTAAAGGTATTGATCTCTTTCTACAACAAGGCTATTTAGTCACTGAGAATAATTTTATTTAAATGGAAACAGGTGTGCAACTTATAACTTTCTACAGAGTGGACATTTTGTTTCATAATTATAACTCTAGAAAGACCAGCATATTAATATATTACTGGAAACAGTCTGAGATTTGAGAAGAATTTACTAAATCAGAAAAAAAAGAAAATTATTGTGTTGGAATTTGTTGAATAACCTAAAGCTTGTCCCTTAATACAGTATATGCATTGATTCTATACAATAATAGTGCACCAAAAAGTTACGCAAACCACTGAACACTAATGAAATAAGTCCAGTGCTCAGACATTTTTATTAAGGGTTTACTAGCTGACAGTGTCAAAACTCTTATGTGGAAGATGATTAGCAGAAAGCTTTGTAGTTTGTACAAATCTAGAATGGAACTAGGAATACTGCATATTATATTCTGTATCACTTAACTTACTAAGTATTTGTGGGCATTTTTACAATAGCACTTGAGTGTTGTGGACTGCAGCCACTGAGACAAGATAGGTTATACTTGATGTACTCCTCTGCATATCAAAAAGGTATTTTATAGTTATTTTAGTAGCTCTTCTGGAGGGTTATTACAGTACTTACTATTGATCGATAAGAGTCTTTTTCAGTGTCTGTTTTCATATGGCAGTGACACAGCAAAACTTAAAAAAATCTACTGCTGAAGGGAAACAACATTGTGGGCAGCAGAGCCCAGCCTCCAGTAACTTGACAAAAGCATCGACTTCAGCCATCCCAGATACATGGAAGTAGAATCATCCCTAAGCAAGGTACTCAAGGCACTTCAATATTTGGACCAAAAGACTGTAGATTTTCAGTCGTGTTTGTCCCTGTGCAAAACACAGATGGGAGTGACTATCAAAGGCAAAAGAAGCATCCAGTATGACACCTTGAGCCTTAGCAACATCAGCAGGCCTGATATAAAAAAATTGTATTGCTCTGTTGCTGACTGCAGCATATTGAGGATCAGTCGCATAATGAAAATGTCACTGATCATGCTACCATCCTTTCTTTCCCCACTCCCCCCACCCCCTGGGTTTCCACCCTGTTGTAGATCTTGGTGTCATCCTCAAATGGCAAGCTTTCCCTTCCAGTGACATTGCAAAGGAGCTGGAAGGGAAGGTAGTCTCTTTGTGGATGACACCAAGATCTGCAATGGGGGAGGCTCTCTGGGGGGGTGAAAAGGATGAGCAGAGACCTGAGAAAACATGAGGAGTTGTCAAGGGTTTGGCCACTGGGTTTCAATGTGAAAAAAGTACAACATAATGTACTTGGGGCACAGAAATCCAGGGGAGGAGTACAAAATGGGTGGAGTGGTACAGACGACAACTGAGCAGAAAAGAAACCTAGGGGTAATCATATCAGATGACAAAAAGGCAGCCAGGCAGTGTGACAAGGCAGTCAGGAGGGCTATTAGGATGCTGAGGTGCATAAGAAGGGGTATCATCAGCTGAAAGAGGGAGGTAGTGCTGCCCCATATAGATCTCTAGTAAGGCCCTACCTTAAGTACTGTGTCCAGTTCTGGAGACCTCATCCCAGAAGGACATAAACAGAGTGGAGGTAGTCCAGAGGAGGGCAAGTAAAATGGTGCTGGGTCTAAATCAAAAGCCCTATGAGGAGAGACTAAAGGACCTCAGCATCTACACCCTGGAGGAGAAAAGGGAGAGGGGTGATATGCAAGAGACCTTTAAACACCCCACAGGGGTAAATAATGTACAGGTGGGAAGTATTTTTCAGGAACAAAATGTGCTTAAGAACAAGGGGACATGATACGAAGCTGGAAAAAGTAGTTTCAGGAGAGATGTGAGGATGGACTTCTTCACAGACAGAATGGTGGATTCGTGAAACAGCCTTCCAGCAGAGCTGGTGGGGCTGAAAACAGTGGTGGGATTCAAGAATGCATGGAATAAGTACAAGGGAATCATAGTGACAAGGAAGAGGGAAGGTAGAAAGGACTGTAGATCAAGTAGGGTCTGTGGTGAAATATAGGTAGGGAAAATGGGTAGACTGGGTGGGCCAAGTGGCCCCTATCTGGCATCAGATTCTATGTTTCTATGTTACCAGAATCCATAAAGGGGGAGACCCCAACAATTTGCTATCTACAGTAAATCTTCAAAGCTTTATTGGCCTAAGATCCACCAGCAGAGATTTTAAAGCATTTTGTGTGACATCTAGAAGTCTGCAGGATACACAAACAGAACTTGCACCAACCAGCTGATGACAGCAGAGAGGCACACTAACGTGTTACCAGCCCACCAACATGGTCAGATCTCTTTTACAGGCAAAATTTTAAAGGCTATGCCTGAGGTTCAGTGGGTCAATGGGTTCCTTACTCTGTCCCCTCTGAGAACTATTTAAAAAGCATGCTCTGGCATTCTTTGGTTGGAAGTTTTCTTTGCTGCAAGTTGACTGGGGACTGCAATGGCTCCTCCCTCTTCTTTTGCTGTGTTCTTGTTTGTCTATCAGTTCACTTTTTGGGAATTCCTTGCACATTTGATTAGCCTTTTGATAGACTGCTTGGTTTTTTATTGCTCTCCTATAATGGAGTTATTTCCCATCAGTCATCTTAGGGAGGAGTGGGGGGGCAGGGACAGTACCTCAAGCTGTGGACCCTGCAATATGAGAAGACTAGACAGAGCACATGGCCTTCTTCTGCAGGCTTCTTCATATGTTCGTATCATTTCAATAAATTCTTAACTGAAGATCTAACTGCTCTACTAAAGGCAAATTGTCTTTCTCATGACCTTTCCTTACCTGTGCCAGAGACAGCTGAATTCCCTGTGGCTAGACTACATTTCCACTTGAGGCAGATATTGTGCTCCTAAGGGCTTGGACAATTTAGCTAACTTTCTTTTGAATGCTGAAGCTGAAGTTCTCTCTTACTCTCACTCCTTTCTTTTTAACCAGTCTTTCACTTCTAAAATGTTTCCTTTTTTATTTAATTATTTTTTATTAGATTTTTATCATCAGTATTTACATTTATAAATACACCATAAAAAGGCAAAAGATTCAAAAAGTGAGGGATACTGTATAAAACATATGATATAATCTTTTAGATACGTAGTGGTGGCAATAGTAATAGCGATATCATATTCCAAGAATCCATTAATACATTTAGTGGTCCAGTAGTGTTTGTGTATAATTTTTTTTTCCATACTCAGTGCACTTTTAAGTTATTAAGCCACTGTTGTTGATTAAAGTTGGATAGATTTGGTCTATTTCAATATTATAATAATAGATGTTTAGTGGTTATAGTTGCGATAGCTGTAACACTTTATTTGAGATTTTCTTTCATTTAGAGTAGTAAAGTCATTGAAAATGAAAGTTTGAAAATTAAAGGGTGTAGGTACTCTTAGTGTATCTGTACTGAGATTAGATGACCGCTTCCACCATTTTTAACGCTGCAGTGGGCGGAGCCCTGCAGTCCTCTTGCTACAGAAAAGCACTCCCGCATTCCTTCCAAATGAACAACCTGTTGGAAACTGAGTACAGTCCCCTCTGCATCCCTGGTGTCTCTGGAGCACTCAGCTCTTTGTCTTCAGAGCACTGTACTATTTATTTTTTCCTAAATTTCAGGCATCCTCATCATGACACTGGGGGATTGGGCACCCCCAGTGTCACTCTTATGTTTCTGGGAGGGGGTGCAGGGTAGTGGGTGCTGATATGGAGGGTCAGATGGGGGAATATCTATAATTTAAATGAAAAAAAAATTGGCAGTCACGGCACACTCCACATGCTCCAGTAGTTATGCATACACAGTGATGTGTATGACCATCTTGGACACAGCAGGTGTGCTGTGACCAGCGATTTATTTTTTGTTCTTTGAAATTATTGATATCCCCCACCTGACTCTCCCTCTCAGCACCCACCATCCCACCCCCCCAAAAAACATAAGAGTGACACTGGGGTGCCTAATCCCCAGTGTCATAATAGTGATTTAATACCCCCACCTGACCCGGCATCTCAGCACCCACCCCCAAGAAACATAATAGTGGCACTGGGGACACCCAATCCTCCAGTGCCAAAATCCTCACTTTTTGAAACTTAATAGTGGCACTGGGGAGTGCCCAGTCCTCCAGTGCTGAAATCCTTACTGTTTTTGCATTGTTAGTACCTGTAAAAAGAAACCCATTCATCAATGTCTTTTGCAGCCAAGACTCCACCCACCCCTCCCACTCAGGCCACAACACCCCACACCCTCCCAAGCCCTTACTTACTGATCAGAGGTCCAATGCTGTAATACTCCCTGGACTGCAGACATGTCTTCACTCTTCAATGCTGGTTCACAAACTGAGGAAATCAGGTATGTGCTTCAATGTATTTCAATGAGGTTAGGAGCTTCGTAGCATAACTTGGCCATTTTTCATTATTTTTGCCCAAAATTTTCAACATACCTTGATTGGGACACACCTCATCAACAATGCAAGTGATGTTAGGTAAATATGTCCTGAAAGGTGATTTTGTGGTTGCTGCACAAAATCACCTTTCAGGCAGGAGTTGAAAATGTTCTCCACCATTGTTTATGAGGTGGGGTCATAAGATGGCAGTGTTGAAAATTTGTTGTAAAAATATTAAAAAACAACAATTTTGCAAATGCAGGCTCATAACTTTGGTAATTTTCAATATTTGTACCCCAAATGTACACCATAGCCATATCTTTATAGCACCTCATGAATGTGACAGACGTCATTTTTCAAATCCTGGCCACATTTTTTTTTACAACCCAAAAGGTGATTTCATGGTCCCTGCATGAAACCACCTTTCAGACAGGAGTTGAAAATGTTCTCTGCCATTGTTCAGAAGGTGGGGTCATAAGAAGGCTATCTTTTAAATTTGGTGTAAAAATATTTAAAAACAAAAATGTTATGAGTCTATGTTGTATTTTGCAAATGCAGGATTGTAAGTTTGGTAATATTCAATATTTTCACCTCAGATTTGTAATATAGCCATTTCTTTATAGCACCTCATTAATGTAAAAGCTATCATTTTTCAACTCCTGCCCAAAATATGTTTTTGCATCCCGAAAGTTGATTTCACCGTCCCTGCATGAAATCACCTTTCAGGCACAAGTTGAACATTTGCTCTGCCCCTCTTCATGAGGCAGGTTCATAACAAAGATATGTTGATAATTTGGTGTACAAATATTACAAAACAACAAATTAATGACCCAACGTTACATTTTGCTAATGCAGGCTCATAACTTTGGAAATGTTCATATGTTTACCCTACATTCCTCAGCTGCAGCCCTATTGGCTCTGGTCAGATTTTGTTTAATCTGTTGGCATGCCCAAACCTGATGTAGCATAGTTCCCTTATGGCCACAATAATGCCAAAATAGTGGGTGTTCTCTTTCATTTTATATAATGTTGCAGGAGTTAAATATGCCATAGATACAGTAGGACTTTAAATTGCATGGTTTTATTTTTTAGCATACATATATTCTTTATTGGCATTAATCCATATTTGGGTCCAAGCAGTGTCTGTGAATTTTATTTTTGTTTTCTGGATCCATTTATTTTTTATATTGTTCCTAGATTTCTCATTTTGCCAATGAGTAAGATTGAGAACTAGTTTTCTTATAGCTTTTTCAAGTTTTATAGTTAGTTCTTAATCATCCATAAATATTTTTGCCTGCCAATTAAAGCCTGTTTCCCTTATGTGCGAGTTTTTAATTGCATTATAAGAAGTCTTAATTTGGCTATATTGTAAGCATGCAATATTCAGGCTTATATCTTTTTTCTATATCAGCATAGAAAATAGATGCATTATATGCAACTTGGTCTATCCACGAATGAATATTTAAATTATATAATTTACTTAATAGTCTTTTATACATGGATAAAGGTCGACTGCTTTGTGGATCAATACCAGTCTCTAAATATGACAAAATAAACCTAATTGGTTATTCAATTTTAACTTTCTAAGTATATTAAAGAGTATTGCCAACTTTAAGAAATTATGGCATGCCTCACTTGTTTTGGTAGCAAATGTCAGCAAATGTCTCCAGCTGTAAGATTTATAATTTTCTGTGCAGTAATTAAGCAATAATGCCAAATAAAGTGTGTGTGTAATGCTGGCATAATGTCACGCCTCAGGTCATTGGGCATGAGGCCGCAGGCCGAGTGCATCCAACAACTGAGGCATGACGTTATCCCAAACGACACACACCCTGGAGGGCATTATTGCTATTATACAATGGCTCATTGTTATATATAAAATAAAAAAATAATTTTAAAGAATGTTTTTATTAGTGTGGAAAAATATTTTTATTTCTTAAGAGGAGATGCAAAAAAAAAAAAAGCTGTAGCTCCAAAAAATCATCTGCAGGTTCACAGTGAGGCTGAGACTAGACCCGTGATGTTGTACTGATTAACATCACGGGTCCAGTCCAAGACTGACCAATCAGAGTCCAGAATTTTTTCTTGCCATTGTATAATTCTTCACATGAAAGGGATCGTATTTTGGCCCCACTGAGGTAATCAGCTGATCCCTTCCACTTCCCAGTTGACTGATCCACCCCCGCACTCAAGCACGTAATGATGTATGCCCAGGGAGAGCATGGAGCATGCTCTATTAAAGCATATGGTGGTCACTTTTAAGAACAATTTTTAATATAATAATAATTGCTATTTGGAGATTAATCAAGGGCACTGGTTGACTAACAAGGGTCTTGTTAGTCAACCGGTGCCCTTGATTAATCTTTAAATGGCCATTCTTCTTGTTAGTCAGTTGGTGCCCTTGATTAATCTCCAAATGGACATATAGAAAATCATTCTTAAAAGCGACTCCATAGACTTTAATGGAGCATGCCCCTACCCTCGGCATATCATTATGTGCCTGAGAAACGAGGGTGGATCAATTGACAGAGAAGTGGAAGGAATTAACTGCTTACCTCGGCAGGGCCAAAATATGATCCCTTCTACTGCAAAAATCACTTCACAGAATATTATAAATCTTACAGCTGGAAACTTTCACAGACATTTGCTGCCAAAACAAGTGAGGCATACTGTAATCTTGGAAAATCCCTTTAACAATACCAATATTTGATTTTTCAATTTTTTAAAGAAGTTATAGCTGTATAGCATGGCATGCATTAATACATAGAATTTGTTGACAGATAAGGACCACCTGGTCCATCTAGTCTGCCCATTTTTTCCTACCTTTACTTTCACTTATGTTGGAAGCTGTAGCTGATCCGCGGCTTTTCCACCCTTCCATGTTTCTAGTATTCCCATGTGCCTGTCCCACACATTTTTGAATTCCTTCACCATTTTGGCCCCCACTACCTCTGTGAGGAGGCTATTCCAAGCATCCACCACCCTTTTTGTAAAGAAGTACTTCTTCACATTGCCCCTGACTCCACCCGTTTCCAACTTTAAGTCATGTCTCCTAGTTCTAGTGCACCCTCTTTTGCAAAATATGCTCCCCTCCTGTACCTTATTTATCCCTTTTAGGTATCTGAACATCTCTGTCATATCCCCCCTCTGTCTCCTCATTTCCAGAGAATACATATTGAGGTCTTTCAACCTCTCTTTATATGACTTCTAGTGCAACCCCTGTACCATTTTTGTAGCCCTTCTCTGGACATTCTCCACCCTATGTCTTTCCTGAGATGAGGCCTCCAAAGCTAGACTCTGTACCCCAGATGGGGTCTCACCAAGGATCTGTACAGTAGCATCACCACCTCCCTTTTTCTGCTGATAATGCTTCTTCCAATGCACCCCCAACATTCCACTAGCCATTCTTACTGCCTTTTCACACTGACCAGCCATTTTAGGTCCTCAGATATAATCAATCCTAGATCCCTCTTCTGCTTGGTGTCCGATAGTACCTGCCTCCCACTGAGTACTCCTTCCTCGGGTTCCTGTACCTCAGGTGCATAATTTTAAATTTTATTGCATTGAATCTCATCTGCCATGTGTTTGACCATTCTTCTAGCTTGCCCAGGTCCCTTCTCATTTTCTCCACTACCCCCGGTGTGTCAGCCCTATTGCAGATCTTTGTATCATCTGCAAAGAGGCACACCTTCCCCTCCAGCCCTTCTGCAATGTTGTTTATGAAGACATTAAAGAGGACTGGGCCCAGCACCGAACCCTGATGCACCCCACTGGTCACCTCCCTCTCAGTAAACTGAACTCTGTTCACTACCACCCTTTGTGTCCCACCGCTCAACTAATTTCTAACCCAGTTTACCACTGCTGATCTGACTCCTAGGCAGTTAAACTTGTGTATTAGGCTTTTATGGGGGATGGTATCAAAGGCTTTACTAAAATCCAGGTAAACCACATCTGCTGCCCCTCCCTGATCTATCTCCCCCATCACCGAGTTGAAGAGCTCTATTAAGTTTGTTTAGCAAGACCTGCCTGCCATGACACCATGCTGTGTTGGATCCTGCTGCTCACTGGATTCAAGGTGTGCCACAATCTTACCCTTGAGTAATGCGTCCATCAACTTCACCACCACTGTGGTTAGGCAGACCAGCCTATAGTTACCAGCCTCCTCCCTGCTCCTGCTCTTATGGAGAGGGATAACATTTGCCCTTTTCCAGTCTGTTGATACTACCCCTGTTTCTAATGATTTGTTGAACAAGGCTGTCAGTGGTGCTGCTAGCTTCTTTTTATATTCTTTTAGAATTCTGGGATGTATTCCATCTGGCCCTATTGCCTTATCTACTTTCAGTTTTCCTAGTTCCTTTATGACTCCCTCTATTATGAACGAACTTGTATCTACACCCTCCCCCCGCCCGGTGCATCTTTCACCTAGCTGTTGACCCTCCCCTTCCTTTTCTGCTGTGAATACTGAACAAAAACATTTGTACAGGATTTCTGATTTTCCCTGGTCCCCTTCTGCTGACCCCCCCCTTCTTTTTAGTCTCACAATCCCACCCTTTGTTTTTCTCTCTTCTCTGATGTATCTAAAAAAGGTCTTGTCTCCTTTCATTATTAACTTTGCTATTCTATCCTCTGTCTGTGCTTTGGCTTTTCTGACTGCCTTCCCCACCTCTTTTAGTGTTCCCAGATACTTTTCTCTGTCCTCCTCCCTTTATGTGTTTCCTTGTACTTTCTGAATGTTAATCATTTTTCTTTCACCCTTCCTGCCACCTCTTTGGAGAACCAGAATTGTTTTCTCTTACTCTTTGTTTTCCTTATTTCGCTAATGCTGTGACAGGGAGCTCCTGCCACTCTTGAGGACTAGCCTTTTCTTAAATCTGTTGCAACAGTTCTTCTATTTCTTAGTCTATTTTGTCCTTTACAATTTCTATTCCATAATGTTGCCCACCTATGGGCACCCCTCCCCTTTCTTGATTATGCTATGGTGTCCTCTTTAATTTTACTTTTCCCTCTCAGGTCCTCATACAGGGAGGTTATTGTGGTGACCTCTGAGCGTATATAAAACAGGTTGTGTTTATTGTTGTTGGATTTAGTATGCAATAACACTATGTCATAAAAATACCTTGAAGTATATACCTTATGTTTATGAAACCTGTGAATGTTGAAAATACCATGGAACTAGGTGCTTTTAATAATGGCAAAAAGTACTAGGTGACTATTATAGAAATTAAGTTAGTTGTGATGTTTAAAATGCATGTAAATTGCTGTAAACTGAACCAGTCTGAAATGTCATGGTCATTCGCATATATCCCACGATGCTCTGCATTATGGCAGTATGTATGATGTTGTATTTCTTTGAAACTTGATTTGTTGCCAATGCCATTTGGGGTAACACTTCTTTCAGGGATTCTGCATTAATGTTCTTTGTTTTTAGCTTTTTTTCTTATTTGAGCCCCCACTACCCAAGCAAATGGGTCCCACATAGGGATGAAAGGTTTTCACTGAAAAGTGGTTAGATCAGAGTCCAGTGTCAGTAGGTGCTGGCTATGTGCAGAGAAAGGACATATATAGTCTGTTGCTGCAAACTGATGTACTGAAGAAGGAATATGGCATTGCAGAAGCTTATTTCCTGTATTTTGAATAAACATCACATGCAGATTGTGTGTTGAACCTGAAGTTTGGTGTCTGGTCCATCTGTTATCCCACAACCCCTCCACAAATGCATAGCCTTGTGACTTCCATTATGGCACCCTTAAGATGAATCCATTGTGCCTCTATATCCTCCTCTCCCATTTAACCCCATAGGGCTTCCCTCAGACATACCTCTAGTTTTTCAAAATCTGCCCTTCTGAAATCTAAGACCCTTGTCTTTGTGTGGCTGTATTCTTCTACTGTCTTCACACTAAACCATACCATATGGTGATCACTGGATCCTAGATGACTCCATACTTCTATGTCACCCACTCTGTCCCCATTTGTGCGGACCAAGTCCAATATTGCCCCCTCATGGATGTTTTCTACCAATAGCTGTTTGAGCCCTTCCCCTTGAATGGCTTCCAGGATGTTTCTGCTCCTTACTGTGGCTACAGTATGGGTGCTCCAATTGACATCAGGCAAGTTGAAGTCCCCCATCAACAGTATTTCCTCTTTTGCTGCCATTTCATGGATGATTTCCACTAGCTCACCATTCAACTCTTTCCTCTGTGCTGGCAGACTGCAGATCACACCTGTTCAAATGGCAGTACCATTTCCTGTTTCCAGTGTGACCCACAGAGCCTCACCTTCATCCCTTATGCCCTGAATGTCTGTAACTTTTATATCCCCTCTAACAAAACTACCTTTCCTATTGAGCAATCTGTACCTTCATTTTGTAGAATTTGTTCATAGTATTGTAACTGCTTGTATTTATTTTCTCTTTTCCAATTTAGCCATATCCAGACATAGGGAATTTTAAAAAGCAACTGACACCACTTCTGCTGCATTGCAGAATTAGAATAAGCATACCTCCAGTAAATCTCATGCCAAAAACTAAATTTTTATGTTACATCATTTTAAAGGTATGAGCTATTTTGTAACCCTGATTTCATTACCTGTTCAAAAAAGCCTGTGTCAATGAAGAGCTGCTGATGATATTATCTCAGGAACTCACAATCTAGTACTCCCTGTCAACAAGCTTATATGACTTGTGTCTCCAAAGTTCTAAAGATCATGTGCAATGGTTTTCACAAGTAAAGCAGGCAGCACCATCCAGTACACATTGCTTTAAAAACTATGTGTGTTTCAGGTTTTGTAACAAAGCTGACAATGTTGTGAGGGGTGGCTTTTTGTTGATGTCCTTTGTCCAGGGTTGCCGGATGCTGGGTCATAGCACACTGTTGTGAGGTTTGCAGACTGAATAAGTTTCTGATGTGGTGAAAGGCTGAGATCATTCACACCTATCATTCAATTGAGGCAATTTCTAAGGATAGCACTTTAAAGCAATTATTCCATCTCCCTGTCAATGGGGGTGGAAGAGGTAATGCTGTTTTGAAACCTTACTAGGAGTTTCTAATTTAGCCAGCCCAATGTTTTCTCTCTGTCAGGCTGTTTTTATTTATTTTTTTTTTTTTACCTGCATTCAGGCTCATCTATGTTCTACTCAAAATTAAAATGATCATTTCACCAGAGTTAACATTTCCACCCCAGTAGGAATTAATACATACTGTATAAGGTCCCAATTAAAACTTATTGTAAAGCAGACACTGACAAACAGCTGTGACATTACCAACATTGCAATACTAGCAGCAATACAACTTCCTAACAGGCACAGTAGAGTAGCACTCCAAATGGTATCAGCAACCGGGAGGCATGATGACTCAGCATCCAGCAGCCCTGCAGCCACTTAATGTAGGTCAAAACAGCCAGACAGGGAGAACACATTGGGCTGGCTAAATTAAAACTCCTAGTAAGGTTGATCTTCACACATGATCTTCACAACTTTGGAGAAACATACCCTTGTTAGTCAACCAGTGCCCACATTTCATCACCAACTAATTGCAATATAAAAAAAATTGAAACATTGCCACCCATAGACTATAATGGTGCTCATCCCTGCACTCTCCCTCTCATGTCACAACTTTAGTGAGTGCGGGGGAGGAGCTTGGGTGGCCCCAGAAACTGGGAAGTCAAAGGAATCCAGTGGGGCTAATTTTATGAGGGCTGGCATTTTTTTAACAACTGGATTCCTTTACATATGCACTGCATCAATATCAGCTCAAGGAGGTAAGGCACCTATCCAGCCAGTGCAACAGCTGAGACTGGTAAGTCTCTTTAAAAATATGAGAGCAGAAATGAAAGCAGGATTCTCTGAGATTAATAAACCATTAGGACCTCTGTCAGAAGCAATCGAGGCAGTAACTAAGAAAATTGAATCTCTCTCCACCAGAATGCAGGAGGTGGAAAATAGTGAGTGAACAAGAAGATGTAGTAAACCCAATGTTGAATACAGTAGCAAATCATACTAGAGAGTTGGATCTCCTTAAGGCAAAGGTGGAAGAACTAGAGACAAGAAACAGAAGAACCAGAAGGGGTAACCTGAAAATAGGAGGCATCCCAGAGGGGGTGGAGGGGGATGACCCTATTAAATATTTTGAGGAATTATTTATTTTATTTATTTAGGTTTCTGTTAACTGGGTAGGGTGCACTAGGCATACATTTGCCTATTTTCAGACACAACCCAGGAGAGTGCAAAGGTAGAGTTTTACAATGCATGAAGAAAACAGTAACAAAAGCACCAGGGATAATACAGTACACAAATTGGATGATACCAATCATTAGCATAAAGTACAGGGGTACATACTACATAATTAGCAGACACAACAGAGTACAAAGACATTTTAGTTCACAACAGTGATCTGTAAATTTTGTAAAACAGCACAGTAGTTTCATGATAAGGCAAGGGGCAGTGATGGTAAGTAGGAGTAAGCAGGGAAGTACAGACAAAGGAGTTGTTAAGTGCAGCGAGTTGATAGTTATAAGTAAGAGAGATAGTACTGGGGTTAATGGTTAGGAACAAGCACATGTTGAATATTGGAACTGGTAAGATCAGAATTGATGTCTGAAGGAGTTATCAACTTGGCACTGGTGTATGAGAGGTGGGATACTGTTCCATAATTTAGGGGCTGTAGTAGCAAAGGCCATTTCACCATACTTTGACCTTGACCTAAGAATGGATAACTAGTCACGGTCAGAGGATCTCAGGGAGTATGAGTTTTTGCAAGCCACAAGGTGGGATGCTAAAAAGTAGGGCACAGTCTAATGACAGAGGCACTGGGAAGAAATAAAGCACACTGAGCTGTGCTAAACCCTAGTTATAAGGGTGAACATCCAAGATTTGAGTATATTAAGCCACACTACTACCAAGTTAGGGAAAAAATTCTGTATAAGGCCAGGGTGGAAAAATGAATCCACATAAGGGGTTTTATGCTACAGTTGTTTCCAGATTATGCCCCAGATACAATACAAAGAAGGAAAGCCTTCAATCCACCTATGGATTTATTGAGACAGAATCATATTAAGTTTACACTATTGCCCCCAGAAAGGCTCCAAATGTATTTTCAAGGCACTACATGTTTACTTAATGTGCCATGAAAGGCAGAAAAAGTGGTGAAATCCTAGCTTTGAGAGCCAAGACTCAGTCAGCACAATTCCACGATAGAGAAGAATAGAAGCATGGATAAACAAGAGCCTTTCAGAGATGAGGAAAGGCATACAATCTTAGCTTTAGAAGATTCTCAAACCCAAATAGTGGAAAACAACTCTTTAACACAAGAAACTGGGGAGGGGTCCCAGAGATCATTAGTCTCTCCTGACCAGCAACAAAATAGCTCACTGACTTGAGCAGTGGATCATCCAGGGGACTAAAAGACAGTGCTTTGCTCTGACTATGAAAGTGTATGGGCAATAAAGAAAAGTGAGGAGGAAGGGGGGAGGCAGAAAAATGTAAAAAAAAAAGTGGGTTGACCAGGATATGTAGAGGCTCACATTTACCATCACACACTCCCAGGGTATAGGGTGTGCCAGCACTATCTTCACAGGTAGACAACAGGGAAGGGTCCCAAACAGATTTAGGAGTTCATCTCCAAAGACCACAGAAAGGCAGACCTGTATTATTGGTTGAGACACTGAGAAAGGGTGAGGGGAAGTCAGAGGAGGGGGCAGGAGGGAGCGAATGGGGTATTTGGAGTTCAAACTACAAGACACGGGCTAGGAGGATAGGGCTTTTTGATAAACAGATGGACAGGGACCAACTTTCTCACAAAAATGATGTTACAACTTTAAAAGAGGTGAAGGACAGACAGTCCAGAAGAAGAAATAATATACTGGTTAAGAATGTGGTTGGGGTAGGTTAGGACTAGTTAATTTATTGTGGGATTTGGTAACAATATGCCTACCTCTTTGTTTTGGATAACTAAACCTATAATGAAATGATAAAGTTGAACTGTATGTCTTGGAACATTAAAGGGGCAAGAGATCAGACTATGATAAGAAAAATCATTTGAGATGGAAAGAATAATTCAGTCCTTTGCTTAATGTTGCAGGAGACTCATTCTATGAATGGCAACTTGAAGTACTTTGTGAACCTTTTCCAAGGAGATGGGTATAGTGCTTCTTATAGTACAAACCTGAGAGGAGTGGCAATAATTATTTAAAAATCACTGCAACGCAAGACACTGGGGCAAATATGAAAGCCAGCTGGTATATATGCCATCTTAAATATTAAGAATGAGAACTTGATATTTAGTTTAATTAATATTTATGCTCCTAATAAAGAAAACGCTGATTTTTTCACAAACTTGTTTTTAAAAATTGCACAGTTTCCACCCCCGTAAATTATGGGAGGTGACTTCAACTTGACATTAGGGGAGTTGAAAGACAACACTGGAATGGAATAGAAAACAAAAACAGCAAATATAGTTGCAGGTTTCTAAGATGAAATGTCACTTAAAGGCCCATTTAGGGTCAAGTATCCAACACTAAAAGAAAATTATTTTTTTCTCAGCTGTCTATAGCTCCTACTCACATTTAGACTTCTTTTTGATTTCAGAATCACTGCTTCATATGATTGAGAAAATTAAATATGGGCCTATTAAAATTTCGGACCACGCCCCCCGTCTTCCTCTCAATTCATTTTTCAGAAATAAGGAAGGATCATTTATGGAAAGTGGATCCAGTATTATTAAAGAATGAAATCTTTATAAACAAAAATATCCCAAGAAATAAAACTTTTCTAGGAGATAAATAGTAAAACAGAAATCACATTGAACTTGATATAGGATGCATTAAAAGCTTATTTAAGGGGAATCAGCATATCACAGGTCACTTACTTAAAAGGAGAAGGGGCAGGAAGAATGAAATTATTAGAGGAAAAACTAAAAGAAGCTAAAAAATAAACATGTGCTATTTGGCAGCCAGGAAGATTTAGTAAAAGTATTACAGCTGCGGGAAAAATATAATAAAGAGGCAGACGAAGAGGCCCAGAAAGAAGAAATAAGGGCAAAGTCTAAATAATATTTCTTTATTGATAAGTCAGACAAATTATTGACTTAAATAATATTTCTTTATTGATAAGCCAGACAAATTATTGACCTATCAGTTAAGATGTGAGCAAAATCATAGTAGGATCTCCTGTATTAGGAACTAGTTGAATAACTTGGTATATGACCCAGAGGCGATCTCTACTGTCTTTGTAAAATATAACATTATATACACTTCAGATATAGCATCTACTGAGGAACATATAATGCACTATGTAGAACAGCTTCACCTCCCTAAATAGATCAGAGTGATGAGAATTTATGAATAAGGAAATCTCCTTAGAAGAGGTGATGAAGGCAATAGAAGACTTGCCCAGTGACAAAGCTCCAGGACCACTCTGGGAATGAGTTTTTCAAAAATATGAAATACCATATTGCACCTATGCTGCATAATCTTTTTAAATATATACAATGTACAGGAAGGTGACCACCTACATTTAACAAGGCCATAATTTTCCTTATATTAAAAAATGATAAAGATCCTGAAATTTGTAATTCTTATAGACCTGTTTCCCTTTAAACAGTGATTACAAGATACTAGCAAACATTTTGGCTGAAAGACTGTCTATGGTAGTGAGCAAGATTACAGACCCTAATCAGACAGGGTTTATACTTGGAAAAAGACTTACAAATAATGTTAAAAAAGCATTAGGAGCCATTGCACAATCATCAGCAGAGGATACAGTACTTTTTACAATTGATATGGAAAAAGCATTTTACAGAATAGATTGGAACTATTTAAAAGATATCTTGAACAAATTTGACTTTACAGGACAACTTAATAAGTGGATAGATATGATACACAATAAGCCTAATGCTCAGGTAAAAACTAACTCCAAACTTTCTAACACATTTACCTTATCAAGAGGAACAAGACAGGGCTGTCCATATTATATATATATATATATATATACATACTTACATACAGAGAGAGAGAGAGCTACGGATAGATAGATAGATAGATAGATAGATAGATAGATAGATAGATAGATAGATAGATAGACAGATAGATATAACTACTTCATCTGCAAAAGTAATACTATAAAGGGAGTGGAATTCAATGGTGAGAAGCACATCATCTCACTTTACACAGATTATATATTATTATATATCAGAGATACGACTAATACCATCCCAAACCTTTTGACTTTGATCACAGAATTTGACAGAATTTCAGGCTACAAGGTGAATTGGCAGAAATGTGAGGTTGTGTCATTGAATCCAGATAGGGCTATACAAAGCCAAATACAACCAATTATAGGAGGGATGTGTGAAAAAAATACACTACTTCAGTGTTTGGCTACATAAAGATAGTAAAAAAGTCACTGAGCTGAATTTCGGCCCTTTGATGAAAACAATTTATCCAGATATGGATAGGTGGGCACTCCTTCCGCTATCATTAATAGGTAGGGTTAATGTTGCAAGAATGAACATTCTTTCAAGGATCATGTTCTACTTTTAAGCCCTTCCTATAAGCTTAAAAAACAAGTTTTTGAAGAGTGGGAAGAAAGACTTCATAGATTCGTGTTGTTACAAAAGAGGCCAAGAGTGAACTTGGAAAAACTATATAGCCTATAGGAGGCAGGCACATTAGACTTGCCTAAGATATATATTGGTACTGTCTTGTGACCCAAGTCGAACCAGAATGTAACTGGATTAAAAACACAGACATATCTGCATCATGGACCTCAATAGAAGCCCAATTAGCAACAGGAAAAATGTTGGAAGTGACATTAAATCTAGATAAAAAAAGGGCATACATCAGAAGGGAATTCCACAAATGCTCTGGACTCACATGCAACAACCACCAAGTCTGATGAAAGTCTGAGGAAGACCACACCCTCGTTGAAGCACTGGGGAGATCGACTTTTGTTTAGAGGCAGCAAGAGTTCTGTACTGGAGCACTTTACTCATTGAATGTACCATCCTGTCAATTTATGGATTAAATTTTTCATCAGATTCCAGTCTTGGTGGGTTTTGTATGTGATTGCAGAGCATCTGTGGAACTTTCAAAGAGTTAAGGCTTGTACCCCTTCTATGCACCTGTCTGGGCTGGTTTGAGCACACAGCGTTTGGAGTGGAACTTTTAACAATACATCAGAAGAGTTCTGAATTTACTAAAACCAGCACTGAAGCATGGCAACAGATGAATAATTTATTAAGTTTCCATGGTAAATTGTCAGCACTATCCTCACTGTTCTATGATCCAGATTTGCCCCTTTCTGAAATTCCTAGTGCATGGATGCAAGATCATTTTTTATTCCTTTTATATATATATATGAAATCTTTTATTAATTGTTTTGGACAAATCTGATGAATTAAGCTGTTCACTTTTCCCAGCACAAGACAAAGCAACCACATTGTTCATTCATGCATACAGAAGTATTTTGCCCTAAGCAGTTCTGCTCCATTTTGTCTTGAAGCCAGGAAACATTTGGCAAGGCAAATCCTTTTCTATTAGTGTATGTAATTACATTCCCATGCTACAGCTAGAAGGTAGAATACATGTCAGATATATCTATTGCTACAAACTACTGCCTAGGTGTCCACATTATTATACTGCAATACCTCCCCCACCCTCTAAGTGAATTACCAACCCCCTCAGTGGGTACTTCTATTAGCAATATTCAGCTTAAATAATGTTGTTCTTATGACCACTTTTTTCAGATATTGTGGTGTCCACAATCTGCATCTAAGCATATTGATCTGCTTCTGCTATAGTCATCCTTTGCATGCTCACTGACACATTGTCCTTGAGTTCCTCCTGAGCTTCCTGAGGGAAAGCTGGAATCACAGTCTGAAGCTCACTTTCAATTTTTTCTACTCTCATCTTCACATTCATTTCAAACTTTCTTCTTCATTACCACCAGCTCGTAGATCCCTTCCTGAGCCTCATCACATCTGCTGCAAGCTTCACGCATTCACATGCAAATTCTGGGTTACTGGGGTCTAGCGCCATGAGCTTTCCCAGGCTGCTGATCCGATCCATTAGGTAGCAGTTAGACACTTCTGTGTAGGCCTCAGCTATCGTATGAATGAGGTTTGCTGTGTTGGAGGCATTGAAGGCTTGCATATATATCATATCCCTGACAAAAGACATGAAGGTGTAGTCCTGTATTTGAGGGGCTGTCTCGGCTGTGGTGAGGAACTGACTGAGAGACTTGCTGACGAAGGTCTTGATCAAATTAGAGATCATCTGGAAAAAATGCACCACCATTTCCCACTGCTCTCGATCTCTGCCCAGGGCATCTATACCCTTTACCAGCATCTTGACAGCCATTTCAAAGTCCATTTTTTTAACTTCATAGTTGCTCAGCGTGACAAGGATCTCATTCAGCTCCTCGTTGGTCTTCTTCAGGTTGTCAAAACTCTTGTCATACATTTCCTGAGCATTCTTCAGCTGCAGCCTGGTCTGCCCAATTTTAAACTGGCATTTTTAGCTGCCATCTGAGAGGCACTGCCCCCATCCTTGGGGGAACATTGGCCATGTTTGGAGCTTGCAGGGGGAAGGCTGGAGAATTAGTTGTGGCTTTGCTTTGGGAGTCAAACTGCTGTGTTTTGTTCTGGAGGTTCTTAATGTCCTGGACAACAGCATGGATTTCATTGTGACTGTCTTTGCCAGACATCACTATGCTTTGTAGTTTACCACACACAGTAGTTCCAACCTCACAGATATTGAATGCCAAGGTTTTCACATCACAGGAGTCTTCTTTCATGATTTCATTCTTTACTCTCTCAAAGTTTCCCTTGTCCAGTTGGATTTTGCTTCCCCAGTCTGTGGATCAGATACTTTCTTGATATCAAAGTTCCCCTTCTCGTCACTAAACATGGAGAGCTGCAATGCATACTGTAATAGTTCAGTAGACTTGGAGAAGATCATCAGTGCTACACTTGGATCAGCCTTGTGTACCCCAACACTTGCTGTGCCACCAGCTTCCGGTTTTGCAGAAGAATCTTTCACTGGCACTCCTACATAGGAGTTAGCTATTCCAGATACAATTGTAGTTAAAGATCTAGACAACCCCTCCACCAGGTTCATAGCAATTAGGCCCCTCCATTTTACTAAACTGCTTCTCAGCCAGTTTCTTGCCATTCTCTGCAGATTCCTTTTTCAGCTTTGCTACTTCAATGGAATGCTTCATGTCTTTAAGCTCCTCCTGGTAGAAATTCCTGCCATTTTCTTCCCTCACATCATCTGCTCTGCTGATTTTCTGCACAGCTTTAGAAATCTATCCATGTTTTTGGCTGGTTCCAGATACCATGGTGCACTTCAGGCCCCAAACTCCATCAATTCCTGTAAGTTCAATAAAGTGGTACTGTTTCAGAACAGATCCAGTGAAGGCAGCAGAGAGCTTTGATGTGAAGGAGTCAGCTAAGTATAACAGAGGTGGGGAATACACAGAGGTCCCTGGGGAGGGAAGAGAATTTCTTATTCTTGAGGCATTTGTCTCGAGATGGCATTTCTTAACCTATGAACAACTGGAAGAGGCTTTAGATGTTTGAACAGTTAATATGCTCAAATATTTTCATATTATAGAGGTAGTTATGAAATGTTTAGAGAACCCAGAGGAACCCCCGCAGTCACCAATGGAGAAATTTGTAGAGCAGTCAAACTCTTCACAGAAATTAATAGGTAAGATTTACAGACATATCAAGGAAAGGAGGGCTGCAGATCTGACACCTTTGAGGAGGGCATAGGACAAGGACATAGGGAAAAACATTACAGAGGAGCAGTGGACAAAAACCCTGACAACAGTCTCATCAGTCTCACAGAATAATAAACTCAAACATATACAATTTAATATTATACACAGAGTCTATTACACTCTGGCTAGAATGAATAAATGTAATGCCTCTATATCAAATAGATGTCCACAATGCCAAACAGAGAAAAGTACACTGTTGCATATGTTTCCAGACTGCCCCCATTTAGCCACATACTGGCAGAGAACATTATGATTAATATCTAAAGTGGTGGGTCTCAATTTTCCTTTCAATCCAGGGGTTATCCTCTCAGGAATTGTGAGTGATCTGGGCACAGAAACATAGAAACACAGATATGGATAGCAGATAAGGACTGCTTGGCCCACCCAGTCCGCCCATTTTTCCTACCTACTGTAACACAGCAGACCCTACCTAATCTCTGGCTTTACCCCCCCACTTCTAAGGTTACCATATGCCTATCCCATGCATTCTTGAAGTCCGTTACCATTTTTGTCCCCACCACCTCCACTGGGAGGCTGTTTCAGGCATCCACCACCCTTCCTCACATCTGCCCTGAGTCTCCCTCCCCCCCCAGACATAGCATGTCCCCTTGTTCTTGGGCATCTTTTTCTCTGAAAAATGCTTCCTTCGTGAACCTTATTTATACCCTTGAGGTATTTAAAAATGTCTAGCATATCTCTCCATCTTTCCATAGAGTGTACTTATTTAGGTCCTTCAGTCTGTCCTCAAAGGGCTTGTGATGCAGACCCTACACTATATTGGTTGCCCTCCTTTGGACTGCCTCTACTCTGTCTATGGTCTTCCAGAGATGTGGTCTCCAGAACTGGACACAGTACCCTAGGTGAGGTCTCACCAGTGATCTATACAGCAGTAAAACCACCTCTCTCTTTCTGCTGGTGATACCACTCCCAATGCAGCGTAGCATCCCGCTTGCTCTCCCCACTGCCTTGTCACACTGTCTGGGCACCTTTAGGTCATCAGATATGATTACACCAGGTCCCTTTCCTCTTTGGTGATGGCTAATACCACTCCCCAATTTTGTACTCTGCCCCGGGTTTCTGTGCCCCAAGTGCATTATTTTACATTTCTTCACATTGAAACTTAGCTGCCATACCCTTGATCACTCCTCTATCTTTCTTAGATCTCTATTCATTTTTTCCACCCCTCTGGGAGTGTCTACCCTGTTGCAGATTTTAGTGTCATCTGCAAAGAGGCAAACCTTCCATTCTAGCCCCTCTGTAATGTCACTAAGACATTAAAGAGGACCAGACCCAGTACTGATCATTGTGCACTTGACAGAAGAAATAGAGAAGTTGATTAATTTGATTTTGGTAAATGCAAAAACATTAATACTGCAAGACTAGAAAGATGGCAATCTGCCAGTATTTGAAAATTTATTGAATTTGCTAATAGAATCAGCAACAATCAAAAGGGCATACTACAGCATGTCTGGAAATCAGAACAAATTCAAGGCAATCTGGAAGTGTTTCTCAGATAGTTTGTGCAGAAATGGGTTGGGAATTTGATTTATTAGGAGGAATTACCCTCTGGATCATATAACTTACATGTAGGGCTGTGCAAGGATGAAAAATATGTCACAGAACGTGAAGGTCAAAAATTCAGATAGTGAGTTCCTAGACCTTCAGAATGTGTTGCTGTATGTATCCGATCCCCCCTCCCCCCCCCAAAAAAAATGGGGGAGTCCATTCTCCATTCCTCTAGCTATTACTTTTGCAATTATCTTTTAATCAGTGTTTAGCAATGCAATTGGTCTATAATTCTCTGGAAGATGACTTTTATTTTCTTTACGTATTATGATGACTAAGGCTTATAACATTGAAAGTGGAATGTAATATGTTTCTGCCATTCCGTCTACAGGTTTTAATATCCAAAGGGTCAAGATTGTTAAAAATGCTGAATAGAACTCTGTGGTTAACCCATCACAACCAGGTGCCCAGTCTTTTGGAAGTAGTTTGATGGTTTGTGAGATCTCTTATTCTCTAATGTGTTCCATATACATTTGTAAATTTGGGAGGTAAATAGTTTTATTTCTGTTTGTGATACTTTTTGTGGAGCTTGATATATTGTATTATAGTATTTTGTGAATATTTTGCCAATTTCTCTATTGTCTGTTGCAATGTTTCCCATATTATCTTGCATATTAAAAATTAGTTTTTCTCTCTTTCCTTCTTTAGGATATTTGCAAGAAGTTTCACGGTTTTATCTCTGTTATAGTACAACTTACATTTGAGTTATTTGGGGTGAGATATTCAAAAATTTGTCGGGTGGGCAAAGTGATTGTGCCCTGTTTGCCCAGGGTTTGTGCCCATGCACAGTACTCAAGGGGGGGAGGCTGTGGTGTGCACTAAAAATGTTAGCGTGCACACAAAAAATAATGTGGTGGACTAAAGGAGGGGTGGGGACAGGAATACCAGCACAGCACAATATTCAGTGCATTAGCGCTACGCAAAGAGGAGTAGCTCAGGCCATCTTGTGTTGCACAATTACTGCCAAAAAGAAGCCCAGCTTACTCCAGGTAATCCTAGTGGCTGGCAGAGGCACTGCGGCCAACAACCACATTCGTGGCTGGGTAGCATATCTGCTCCCTGGTGCCTAGTGTTCCCCCATCCTCTGATCATCATGCCCTAGAATGTTAAAACATTCCCTAGTGTCCAGTGGTCCCCCCCACCCTCCGATTGCCAGCCCCATGTCAAGCAAAGACATCCCTGGTGTCTAGTAGTCCCCCAACCCTCTCATCACCAGCCCTTTTAAATACCAAACATGTCCCTGGTGCCTAGTGGTCCCCCTACCCACAGATCGCCAGCCCCAGTAAATAACAGACATGGCCCTGGTGCCTACTGGTCCACTTACCCTCTGATCACCAGTCCCATTAAATGACAAAAATGGCCCTGGTGCCTAGTAGTTCCACTGCTGTCTGATCCCCGGCCCTGTATAACATCTCATATTTCCTGGCATCTAGTGACAATCCCCACCCACCAATTCCTGTCCTCATACCAATGTAATCTTTCCCTGCCATCTAGCAGCCCCAAAACCCCTACTATGGGCACCAACCAATCCACTTTGCCAACTCCCCCTTACTTGAAGTGCTGGTGCCACAGATGCCCATACAGTGACCAGCACAGCCCTCCTCTTACCACCTTGACCAGCTGCTTTATGCGATGACAAGAAGCATGTGTCCTCTGTACTGTAAAGGGAGCGCATGTACTGACTACAGTAGACAGCACATGTACTCCCTTTACAGTACAAGAGATGCTTGCATGCTGTCATTGCATGTCATGATCAGCTGAGGCTATCAGAGGAGGCTGTGCCAGTCACCGTATGGGATCCTGCAACATCACCACTTCAGGAAAGGGGGAGGTTGGCAGGGTGGATTGGTTGGTGCCCAGGTTGCAGGGGTGGGAGCCACTAGATGCCAGGGAATATGAGATATCATACAGAGCCAGTGATCAAAGGGTGGTGGGATCACTGAACACCAGGGATATTTTTTAGTAAACTGGGACAATGATCGGAGGGTGGGGGGACCACTGCACAACAGGAACATTTTTTCATTTACCAGGACAGTGATTGGAGGGTGGGGGGGACCACTACACACAAGGGACATGTTTGTCCTTTAATGGTGCTGGAAATCAGAGAGTAGGGGGTGTCAATAGGCACCAGGGCATTAAGTTTTAGACATGAGGCTGGTGATCAGAGGATGGAGGCACCACTAGGCACCAGGGAATATATGACTTTTATGGGACCGAGCAATCAAGGTGGGGTGGTGCCAGTCACTGGGGCTCAAATCTGCCACCACTTCCCATGCAAATGTGCCCATAATGGACATGTGAAATGCCCCTCAGTGCCTTGCGTGCCCAATGAGCTCATTTGCATGAGGCCATTGGAATATCATGCCAGGTGCTACCAGCACTATCAAGTTTGGGGGCTCTAATCCCTGCACTGCTAGGATCCATGTTGGTTCAGCACTACTCAGCTTAGCATTGCACCAAAATGCCTCTATATTCAATCAGATAGCGCCTATGCACTATCTGACAAAATATAGCATCCTCGGGATCATAGGCAATGGGTAAGTACAGCGCAAACCTTTGTGGATCGCTTTGCTCATTTTTGAATATATGGCCCCAATACCTTTTTCTTCCTGATTATTATTTTCTGTAGTTGTATTATTCTTTCTTCCTTATTGTATTTTAAGTTTTGCTGTCCATCTTGTATTTTTGTTTCTAATTTGTTTTTCTTATTTTATTACTGTTCAATTTTTGTTGTTTTATCTCATAAGAAATAATATATGCTGTAATGTTTGTGTTAAATGCATCCCATAGTTTATTTGTTGGGTACTGTCAAAGTTAAAATACCAATATTTATTGATTATGGCTGTTACATGATCTACAGACTCCTTATTTTATTTAAAAAAAATATTTGAATCTCCATTGTGGTGTTTGTATTTTTATTTTATGGGATTATTGAGGTTGTAACCATGGCATGGTCAGATAAGTGTATGGGCATTCTTTTGACTTCTATCATCTGTTAATAAATTGTATTTGAACACACCACATAATCCAATCTACAATAGGTACCAGTAGGGTAAGAAAAGAAAGTATTTGTTTCTCCACATATCAACTAACTTTTGTTCCTGTAAAAATTCTCTGAGTTAGGTAGCTATTTTTGCTATCCAAGTTAGATGATTTGTCTAATTTGGGGTTCATGTAGGCATTGAAATCTCCAGCAAGTCCTAATACTACTAGGCCCTCTGCTATTTTTTTCCAGGAATTCACTGTGTTCAATGAATGGTGCATATAGGGATTTCAGTATATATTTATGTTGCATAACTGTGCATTTTATGAAAAGGATTCTGCCATCCATATCAGTAAACTGAGACTCAAATTTAAAATTCATATTTTTCCTGATGAGAATGGCATATCCTCTACTTCTTGTTGAACCATTACGGCAGTGCACATATTTAACCTAGGCAGTTTTCAGTTTCATTATTTATTTTTCATAAAGGTGAGTCTCTTGAATATAAAGTATGGAGATATTGTGTTTCTTAACATATGCTAGAATACTTTTTCATTTGATTGGGGAATATGTCCCCCATATATTCCATGTTGTTAGTCCTATATTTCAATAATTCCTTGTTTACTCATACATTTTTATTTGTAACATATTTTCTGCTTTATACTAAAATATACTTTTTTATTGCAACTTTATTTTTACCATCCCATTACCTTTCAAAGAACCGCTTTCATTTTTACGATATTCCAAGAAACAAATGCCATAAAGTATTAACTTCTTGGATGCTAACTTTATACTCCAGAGTGGTAATCTTAGGTTGCTGCCTACACTGGGCTTCCCCTCATTTTCCCCTTTTCCATTTAATATTTGGAACACAGATCTGCAATGTCCACCTTTGATTTACTTTGTATTTTCTTTATAAAGTGCTATTTTGTATTGTTTTTAATAAAAAATATCTTTTCATTATTTCAATTGATTGAAATAACAACTGAGATAAAGAAATATAATTAAAAAAGGTGGGCATTTGAAATCAAAAGGTAGGCAGGCTCAGAATACTATCTACATTATATAACTCAGTGCTAATTAAGCATAATATAGAGATAAAGACTGCCAAATAAACAACAAAAAATGTATAAAACATGATGCAATTCTTCTATATTACTAATTCAGAAAAACATTGTAAAGAAAGCCCATTAAGTCATAGAAAATGTAACTGAATTAGTAATTCACTAACACATATATCAGATAGAAAAGACAGTGGGGAGCCTAAGGTCTTTGTGAGCTTCTTCTACTTGTTCATAAATCAGCATCTGACCATTAAGATTGCATTTCAGCATTGCAGAATGCAGAAAAGATATTGTGACATGGTTCTTCCATAACATAGTTCTTACAGTGCTGCATTTCTTCCTTGCTTGGACAATCTCATGCAGTAGGTTGTGGAATACCATGTATCTTCAGTTAGAAGCTGCCCTTCAACAGTAGCTACTCTCTAATACAAGTCATAGGCAAAACAAGGAGATTGAAATAAAGGCCATCCTCATATAGAAGTATGGCTACTATTGCAGGTAATGATCACTGAGGTTACTAATTGAAGAGGTGGTATACAGTGTTTGTAACTATGTTTGTAAGTTTCCCTTGATCTGGTAATCCCACAGATACTGATATATACTGTCTGCAATCCTACTGTTGCTTTACTCTGACACATATCAAGACAGACCGTCACCCCACTTAACCACTGTCCCAATTCCCTGATCCTGATCTGACATGCTTGGGGGCACTGAGATACCTCTCTCCCACTAGTTATTGGTACCTACATGATTAGCTATGGTAAAAAAGAGTACTGCATCCTCACATCTTGTAAATTGTATTTATTTCCTGGTCAACAACTATTTTTGTGCAGCTGTTTGGGATATACTGTATAGCAGGTTGAATTTGCATCTCTTATATTTAGTGCAAGTCAGCCTTCTACACATATTTGCATTTGACAGAATGAGCATGGACAGCTTACTCTTCAATACAGTACTATTGACAATCAGCTGGTGATTTTTTTCACTATCAGTTTATTTTTGCTGATAGTCAGCAATAGCGAATACTGTAAAAATAAGCAGATAGTAAAAATAACCTTCTATATAGTATGTGTTTGTTTTAGTTTGTTTTTGCTGCTCACACCGGCCTATGTAACTAGCCTGGGGTCTCCATTTTCTGGTTGTTGAAATCTCATTGTCCCTGAGAGCTGCATTAGCATATGAGAACATTATGTGTCAGCACACTTTAGACTCTACAATATGCCTGTCTGTTTACTTAGAATTCAACAAAACAAACTGTAACAAGAAGTAAAATACCACATTTACATTCAGTTAGCTTTGCACACTATCTTAAATGTAGTGCAAGCTTTTTTTATTTTAAACTGCATGAAATCTGTGTGTTTCTACAGAGTGTCTTCTGGTTATGTGTGTGATGCTTAGCCAGCTGGTTATGATTGTTCTATGATATTTGTAATATAAAAATGTAGTATGTGATTGTCTCCACACAAGACAGCTGGGCTATGGGTGCCCCCCCCCCCAGATTTTAATGAAAATAACAGGATATATGTATTAAACCAGGAGTTTTCTGTAATGTAATTAACTTCTTTTGAGAAGTTGTATTTTATAGCCTTTTTATGATCCCCTGCCTCTGAAGCTAGGAAACTAAAATGTACATTTTATGGCTTCAGATAAGCTGATTCCTGTTGGCTATATTTGCATCAAGGTGAGAAACTGCAGCGTCATAAATATCTTTGATGTGCTCTGGGAACAGGAACTGCTCAAAGATCAAAGAAAAGGAACTGGGAAATCACAGACTTATAATTTGGGAAATTAGTTTTTTGCTGAAGTCACAGTATTTAAAATATCTCCTGACAGGAAGATAATTGTTTGTATAATTTTTATATTCTAAAAGGAGGAGCTAGATGACCTCATGGAAGGGGTGGTGAGAGAGAGACACAGTTTTAACCTAGGACTGTATCTGATGTTAGACACATTTTTTTGTGGGCTCTTAAGAAACAAGAACTAGCTTAAGCACTGTAAGACGGTAATACATTAGATAGAAAGTCTAATTGTATTGTGGTAGGAATTTTTGTTTGTACTTTTCCTTGTTTTCTTTTAAGTGATTGTATGCTTTGTGATATAGTGTTCTGTGTTTACATTTTACATATTTTTATTCATTTTCAAGTAAACATTTCATTTAAAAAAACTTCCTGGGTGTGTCTTCGAAGTTCCTTTTTGCATATGCTGTATGGAGGTTTGAGCTTGACAGCTGTTCATAAGCTTAATGGTGTTACCAGACTGTGAAAAGGTAAGAATATACCTAAGGTCTTTTACAGAGTTTTAAGGATTCATTTTGGATACCTGGTTAGGTGCCCTTAGGCAAAAGATATCTGGCATCCCCCTGAAGAGCAGATTATTTGAGCCTGTACATTTGGGTATGCTAGCATAAGGTTCACAGTTTGAATCCCCCCAGAACTTGAGACTAAAGGTGATTCAGACCCACAAGCAGACAGGAGGCTTACCCTGTTCTGTTACCTGTTCACAATACTGCACTCAGAAGTTGGCACTGTAGGAGCAGAGGGCCTGACATGCTGAGTGCATTTGTGACAATGTGTACCTTCAGCATAGAGATACATGGTGCAAATGGGTGCTATGGCATCATGTTCTCATATGTTAATGCAGCTCTCAGGGACAATGAGTTACCTGTTGACCTGGAAACAAATAACATTTGCAACATATGAGGGTATACTACTCCTTTAAGAAAGTACAATCATTTAAATAACAGAAGTATTGTATATGGCTGGGATTCCAGAGGTATTGGATATCCATATTGGGTCATACATGCTGCCATGGCTATGTGGTTTTGGGGTTTGGCTTTGCAGTGAGTTAGTAGATTGGGCTTGTATACAAGGTGTACAGTGCTGGAGGATTATCAAGTAGGAAATCGGTTAGGTAAACACTATTCTAACCAGTCTAAAGTGCGACTGGAACAGGGATTCTACCAGTACTATAACTGTTTAATTTTCTTTTCAGCAAGACTGCAAGACCATGCCAACCACATGCAACAGGACTGTTGTGGTGTGTATGGGACACAGCTTGTCTCATTGTAAAAACTTTGAACTGCAGTTACTGTGGTAGAGGAAATGGGGAGGATTTGTTTGTTTTTGACACAGGGGACTTCATGGTCAGAGTTAAAAAATATGGTCAGTCACACCAGCTTTGGAAATGACCTTGGGCCTTGGGGGAGGGCTTGCCAGGGGGAGGGCTTGGAGAGGATCAAATGGCCACCTGGCAGCTCTCTTCTACCAGACTAAGGTGCTGTCTTATCCCAGCTATTGGCTGCCATCAGGTGGAGGCCTGGTGGTAGTGCTAAGCTTAGGGAGGAAGCCTGAGTTCACAGGGCTGGAAGGAACTGTGGTCCATTCACTGTGCTACAGCAGGTCCAGAAAGGAAAAAAGTGGAAAAGCTCTTCCCAGGCTCCATGATGTCCTGCTGGCCAGCCCTCTGCCCTGCACTGCCCCATGGCTGAGACCCAGATACTGGATATATATCTCCAGGTGGGGGCAGGATGACCATCCCCCTCCTGGCCCACCATGGGGGGGCAATTTGTGGGGGTCTAAGGGCCACAGCTGGGTTGAGGGAGGTAGCTGCTGGGGGGGTGAGGACAGGACCAATAAGCCCCACCTGGGTAGGTCGCAGGAGAAAAAGCTTGATTTAAAAAAAGGTCAGCTGAGCTTAGTTTCACAGCTTTTCAACAAAAGCTGCTCTTTAATACTAAATGCCCTCAATTAGAAGCCACGGCAAAAAACTGAATTGTAAAATAGAAGCTGCCACTTCTAATCACAGATATACGGTATTGAAATGTTTGCTACCTATACCACAATTTTTTTTCTTGCAAACTGCTTGGCCGAGCATGTCCTTGTCAGCAGTTTTAAGAAATGTTGACACTACTGCCCTAGAAAGCTTTGCTGGATTAGGACGCGGACCCAAAGATCTATGGGCACAGTCCAGTTCATGATTCATGTGTTCCATAGGAGTATCCATGAAAGCTGAAAATATGTTTTTCAGAGTATGCAGTATTGTGGATACATTTTCTCCAGCATTCCAGTACTCCAATTATTCTAATGTTTTTATGTCTAGATCTTGCTTTGTAGTCTGTTAGCTTAAAGCTTAATTTTCATGTCATGAAATGTTCTGTCATGGTTTGTTGTTGCTGTCCATAAATTCATCAAGTCATTGTCTAGGATAGCTCTTCTTTTTTTCTGCGTCTGATGTGTGATGGGTTAAAGATGTTAGGTTTCTTGCTAATGACATAATTTGTTGATCAAGTGTGCCCAGATTGGGCTTGATGTCTTTCATTGGGGCTACCTCTTCTTTAAGGTACTGTAGCACTATATATATTAGTTTTTTATGGTAGCACCACTATAGTTAGGGTTGAGTAGGCAGTTTAATGTTAAACCTCAAATTTTGCACTTTAATAACTTTGCAATTGTTCAACAGATTTCCACAAAATTTGGTGTGCACTGTCCTGTAGTATAGAGCTCTTGACGTACTAAGTTTAGTTTTGATCATATTTGTGGATTTCGTGCTGCAAACAGTGAAAATACAGTAAAAGTTGCTTTTTTTTTGCCTTTTTGAGCTGTTTGTTCCTCATTGCGCTGCGGCTACAACGTTTGGAATTTTGCTCTTAAATTTTCAGGGTAGAAAAAGCTTGCTCCAAGGAACAAGTCAGCATTAGTTTAGTGAAAAAAAAATATTAGTCATTTCACTGCAGAGAAGTGGTTAGGACTTTTCGGTCTGAAATTTTCAGGGTAGAAAGGGCTTGCCACACAGATGTGACTTTTGCATACTGTAGTTTGATGATCAAATTGACATTGCTTCCATACTTACTACATTTCAAAGTTTAGAAATTTCCCATAGTGTAACACTGGTGGACGCAGTACCTTTTGGCACCTATATCTCGAAAACAGTTTGAGATACAGATTTTTCACTAAATGCAGATTCACACATCTTTGCAGTGATGCAGGCTGCCAGTCCATGATTACAACTGCATTGGAATTTTTTCCAAAGTTCCTACAGTTAGAGATATTGCACCATTTGTTGCACAAGGGTTACTTGGAATGTCTCTAGGCCTGCACACATATTGATACCATTATACAGCACTTGGATGGCAAGGTTCTCCACTATGCAGCAGTGGGAGCACAGAGCCAGAAGGGCAGATAGGGTGGCCCCTCCCCAGGAGATTCAGATCCGGGGGATTTGTCAGGATAGAGTGAGGGAGAAGAAGTGTCTCAGGTGGGAGGTAGAGCCTAGAGGTCAAAGGATGCTGAAGTGAGTTACCTGAGAGGGGCAAAGAAACAGAGTTAAAAAAAAATATGGCATGATGGGAGTATGATGGGAATGCAGGGCCTTTACCACCAGAAGATTAAGGTTAATTACAATGTCTGTACACTTATGGTTACATAGGCTTGCAGGGCCCAGAGGACCCTGCACTTGGGGCTCTGTGCAATCACAACACACTACAGACTGATGGGAGTGCAGGGCTCAGAGGGCATTGCTACACAAGATGGAGTGGAAAGGATGAGAAGGGACTTGGCAAGGTTGGAAGAATGGTCAAATGTACGGCAGCTTAAATTCAATGCAAAGAAGTGCAAGGTAATGCACATGGGAAACAAAAACCCAGGGGAAGAGTACACAGTGGGGGGTGAGATACTGACAACAATAAAAATGGAAAGGGACCTGGAGGTAATTATATTAGATGACATAAAGGTGGGCAAGCAATGTGAGAAGGCAGTAAGGAAGGCTTGGGGGATACTGGGATGCATAGGGAGAGGCATCAACAGTAGAAAACAGGAAGCTGTTACCCCTCTGTACAGACAGTTGGTGAGACCCCACCTGGAGTACTGTGTGCAGTTCTGGAGACCCCATCTTCGCAAAGACATAGACAGAGTGGAGGCTGTCCAGAGGAGGGCAACCAAAATGGTGCTGGGTCTGCACCAGAAGACATACGAAGGGAGACTAAAGGAGCTTAATATGTATACCCTTGAGGAAAGAAGGGAGAAGGGGGACATGATAGAAACTTTCAAGTACCTCAAGGGAATCAACAAAGTCCAAGAGGGTAGTATCTTTCAGAAAAAGAGATGTGCAAGAAGAAGGGGGCCACAATTTGAAAACAGAGGGGGACAGCTCAGAGGTAATGTGAGGAAGTATTTTTTCACTGAGAGCGTTGTGGATGCATGGAACAGCCTTTCTGAGGAGGTTGTGAAGTCAAGAACAGTGGGGGAATTGAAGAATGCATGGGACAGATATAAGACAGTCCTAGTGGGGGGGTAGGAGAAAGTAGGCTGTTGGTTAACTAGGATCTGCAGCTTATCCATTAGGTAAGAAAATGGGCAGATTAGGTGGGCCAAGTGGTCCTTATCTGCCATCAAATTCTATGTTTCTATGTTTCTATTGCACTACCATAAACATAGAAGGGTAAGATTACACTTTCTCAAAAAGTAAGAAAATTCATTGCAAAAAACATTGTTAATCCATCAGGGTTGAAGCAACAAAAGTTGGGAAATGAAGCATTACGGTTTCCAACCCTAACATTCCCCCACCCCTACCATCCCACCCACCCCCAACCTCCACACACCAACAGCTATTGGGGTGTGCCTTGGGCTTATTGGGCATAACTCTCACCCCATTCTCCTATACTGTACCATCTCAGCTTACTTACACATGGAATAGGGTGAGAGTTAGGGCCAATGACTCCAAGGCATACCACAACACCTGTTGGTGTGTAGAGGTTGGGGTGGTAGGGGTGGGGTGTTAGGATTGAAAACCCAATGCGCCATTTCCTACTTTTGTTGCTTCAACTCTAACTGATGTATTAAAGTTTTTGCAATGAATATATATATATTATATATATATATATATATATATATATATATATATATTTTGCAAAAACTTTGCTAATGCATCAGTTAAGGTTCAAGCAACAAAAGTAGAATTTAGGCATTAGGGTTTCCAACCCTAACATCCCACCCACCCTACCTCCCCACCCTCCACACACCAACAGGAGGTAGTTTGTGCCTTAGAGGGGGTGTAAGGACCTCTCATCCCATTCCATGTAAGGAAGCTGAGATATAGGAGAAAGAATGGGTGAGTTAGGCCCAACGACTGGTACACCCCAACACCTGTTGGTGTGCAGAGGGTGGGGGTGAGGGTGTTAGGATTGGAAACCCTAATGCCTCATTTCCCTACTTTTGTTGCTTCAACCCTAACTGATGCATTAATGACTTTTTTTGCAATGAATATAAATATATACATATATATACTTATACACACACATATACCCATCTGGGACTATCCTCTTGTTCTTCTTTGTCCAATGATATATAAAAATATATATTCATTGCAAAAACTGTGTTAATGCATCATTAGGGTATCAGCATCAAAAGTAGGGAAATTCAACATTAGGGTTCCCAAGCATAAGACCACACCCCCGCTGTGCATGCAGAAACAGGCATGATGGATGTGATTTGGTGTATTGAACCCTAATGCTCACCCCATTCCATGAGTAAGGTAAGATAGGCATAGTATAGGATAATGGGGTGAGCACTGGGGTTCAAAATGCCAAAACACATCCAGCATGCCTGTTCCTGCATATACAGTGGGGTGTGGTCTTACACAGGAACCTAAAGTCATTCCCTACTTTGATGTTATAACAAATGATACATTAACACAATTTTGAAATGAATATATATCAGGGATCATGAGGTTCAGTGTGTGATAATGCATTTATCTTGTACAGTTCCAGTGACCTCGGCAACCTCACGAAGTGCTGAAGGCATGAGTGAGAGTTACGAGAGGTCACTGGAAACTGTACAAGATAAATGCAGTAGATGTAAATAATTTGTCAAAATAGGGGAAAGAAAATTGAATTTCATGCTGTTTTTTGCTAATTATAAAAAAAAATGGTGTCTATAAATAAAACACCACTAATTTTTTAGATATTTTTGTGCTGAGCATTTGCTATCATTTTTATTTTAAAGTTATTCACATTTGTTTGTCAAAAAATTGAACAAAAAATTACATTTTCTTCTGTTTTCTTGCTAATTATAAAAAATATATAAGGAAACGCCACTCATTTTGTAGATCATTTTGTGCTGAACAATTTTCGTGCTCACAGTACCATGCTATCTTTTTTCATTTTAAAGTTATTCCTATTTGAATATGGTTAGTACTGCTTTTGGGGTTAAACATTCTAAATGAATTCTGAAGAGAACTGTGTAGATAAATGGGATACTATGGTGATAAATTTATCACCACAGTATTGTAGATAAATGGTTTTATTCTACAGTTTTTATTTTGACCCCGTTGCATAAATATATATATATATATATTCATTGAAAAAAAAACTTTGTTAATGCACCATTAGGATTGAAGCATGAAAAGTAGGGAAATGCAATTTTAGGGTTCTCAAGCATAAGACCCTGCCCCCACCCTCAGCATCCAACCCAAACCCCCCATCCTTACCCTCGGCTCCCAACGCTAAGGCCCACCTCCAACTCACATGCAAGAACAGGTGTGAGGGGTGTGCCTTGAGGTTGCAAACCCTAATGCTCACCCCATTTTTTTATTCTGTACCCATATCAGGTTAACTGTTGAAATGGGGTGAGCATTAGGGTTTGCAACCCCAAGGTACACCCCTCATACCTTTTCTAGCATGCAGGGTGGAGGTGGGCCTTAGAGTTGGAAGCCGAGGGTGAGGGTGGGGTGTTCAGGTTGGAAGCTGGGGGTGGGGGCAGGGTCTTATGCTTGGGAACCCTAAGATCACATTTCCCTACTTTTTACACTTCAACCCTAATAGTGCATTAGCAAAGTGTTTTTGCAATGAATTTCCTTACTTTTTCAGATAGTATAATAGTATCCTTATTTTACGGTGTGAGCGCAGGGTTCTTTGGACCCTACGCTTCCATCCCTCCATTGAGATAGCAAATCAGTATCCTTGAGACACTATAACATTATCCTTATGTTACGGTGGGACCGCAGGGTCCTTTGGACCCTGCACTCCCATCCCTCCATTGAGACAGTATAACAGTATCCTTATGTTATGGTGGGAGCACAGGACCCTGCAGACCCTGCACTCCCATTTGCAAAAATTACATAACTTGCACAAGATACTGTTGTATTTTGTGCAAAGTATGCAATTTGCGCATAATACAACAGTATCTTGTGAAAGTTATGTAACTTGTGCAAATTACAACTTTCATGCCCGATAGTATCTTACGCAAGTTATGTAACTTGTGCAAATTACAACTTTCCTGCCTGACATACTGTATACATTTTCCCATAGGAAATAATGGGGATATAAAAGTTTAATAACTTTTGAATGGATTAATATTTTTTCACCAACCCTTCAAAAGGCAAATCTGTGAGGGAAAGGCTTTCCACCCTGAAACTTTTAGACCACTACCTAAAGCCATTTCTGAGATACAGGTGGACAAAGAAATGTAAAAAAAACCTGGTAAATTTAGGATCTGTCATGTTCTGTATCTCACAAACCACAAAACTGATCTGCATGACAGTTGGCACATCTGGAGACCTTCCCCTAGACATTATGCATGCCAACCTTCATGCAAATCCATAAAATGGTTCCAAAGTTATTAAAGTTAAATATTCAGATGTAACATATTTTGCACAAATTACATAATTTGTGCAAAATACAACAGTATCTTGCATGTTATATGCAGTAACTTGCACAAATGACAACTTTTGTACCCGGTAAATTTAGGATTTTGTGATGCTCTGTATCTCAAAAACCACAATTCTGATTCACACGTCATTTGGCACATCGGGAGACCTACCCACTGCGATTATGTCTGCCAAATGTTATGCAAATCCATTGAAGGGTTGCAAAATTATTAAGGATCAAAATATGCAAAACTGAATGGCAGTGTGCAAAACGTACTTTCACTTTCATTATACATATACATTTTCCCATAAGAAATAATGGAGGAAAAAATGTAATAACTTTAGAATGGATTAATATTTTTTCACCAAACCTTCAAAAGGTACAGTACATCTGTGACCTGAAGGCTTTCTACCCTGAACATTTCAGACCACAACATAAAGGTATTTCTGTAATACAGGTGCACAAAGAAACATGAAAAACTGTTAAATTTAGGATTTTGTGACAGTTTTCATCTCACAAACCACATAACGGATTTGTGCAAAATTCTGCAACTCAAGGTACCTACCCCTGGAGATTATGCATGCTCAATTTTGTGTAAATCCATTGAGAGGTTCCAAAGCTATTAAGGTTTAAATTGTTGGCTTTGTACAGACATTTGCACACAACCCTAATGTACTGGCAATATATATATAATATATATATATATATATACACACATTGCAAAAAACTACGTTAATGCATCAGTTAGGATTTTTATTAAAGCATAAAAAGTTAGGAAATTCAACATTAGGGTTACCAACCCTACCACCCCACCACCCCACACACACCAACAGGCATTGGGTGTGCCTTGGAGTCATTGGCCCTAGCTCTCACCCCATTCTATGTATAAACAAGATGAGATGGCTCAGTATAGGAGAATGGGGTGAGAGTTAGGCCCAATGACTCCAAGGCACACCCAACACCTGTTTGTGTGTGGAGGGTGGGGGTGGGTTGGTAGGGTTGGTAACCCCAACGATGAATTTCCCAGCTTTTTATGCTTTAATAAAAATCCTAACTGATGCATTAATGTAGTTTTTTGCAATGAATTTCCCTTCTTTTTGAGAAAGTGTAATGTAACTGGTATGTGGGTATGGGAGCGCGGGCCCTCCAGGCCCTCTGCTCCCCTCACACTACCCATTGTTGCATAATGATATGCATAAGTAGGAGCATGGGCCCTCCGGGCCCTGCACTCCAACTGACACATAAGTATGGACATACCACAGCCCTATGGTCATGAAAAGTAACCCTTGTAACACTAATTTGACAATATCTCAGTAACCATAGCAACTATGGAAAAAATTCCACTGCAGTTGTAATCATGACTTTGAAACCTCCATGGGTGCTATCTAAAGGTGGACTAAGCTGTGGAGAGTGAAAAATCTGTATCTCAAATTATTTTTGAAATACGGGCGCCAAAAGGTACCATGAGCGCCACAATTCAACAGATGTACATAACTCAGGCAAGTTTAGGATTATTTTCACTCAGTTTTCAACATGACATTTTTGGGACCCCACCTCATGAACAATGTCACTGTCATTTCATTAATCTGTCCCAAAAGTTGAGTTTGCACAGCAAATGCGCCATTCTGCACCACAGGTGCAAAATCATGTTTCGGGCAGGATGTGAAAAATGATAGCCGTATACTGTTCATTAGAAGGTGTGGAAAAGGGTACTGTTTATTTATTTATTGGCTTTTGGCTGTTGAAAAACAGGAGGGGAATATATGAAAAACTGGCGAAGTTAAGCACGCATGTAGAAACTGCACAGCGCACGCTCATAATGTGGCCATGTTTGGGAATTTTTTAACCAAAATTTCACAAGAGATTTTTGGGAAATCCCCTCATGAACACTGATACTGTGATTTTGTTAATCCATCCCAAAAGTTGATTTTGTACAGCGACGTGCCATTCTGTGCCAGAGGTATGAAAACACATTTAAGGCAGAATGTGAGAAATGACAGCTGTACTTGTTCATGAGGAGGTGTGAAAAAAAAATGGCAATATTGAAAATCTGGAGTTAAAATATTAAAAATTGGTGAAGTTACAAGCATGCATAGAAAATGCATAATGCACGTTTGTAACACGGCGGGTTTTGGGGATTTTTTGCACCAAATTTTCAACATGGGCTATTTTGGACTTCCCCTCATGAACACTGGGACTGTCATTTTGTTAATCAGTCCTGAAAGGTGATTTTGCGTCCCAAAAGTTGATTCCGTACAGTGACTGTGAAATCTCCTTTCGGGACAGAGTTATGAGATGATAATAATAATAATAAATTGTATTTTGCATAAGCACCTTTCAGGCCATCATGATAGTGACAATGTTCATGAGGTAGGGTTCCAAAATGTCTATGTTGAAAATTTGGTGGGAAAATACCAACAAATGGCTGAGATATCCGTATTTAAATTCTTCGTTTGTATCAGAGTCATACGAAGTAGGAGCCTAGTTCGTATTGTCATATGAATTAAGATTCTACATCGTATGATGATGATACAAACAAAGAATTTAAATGTTAAATAAAACACATTTTAAGGGCATTTTCTGAACAGTATAGTTCAGAATGCACCTAGGGGGTCACAATAAGCAAGCTACATGTGTTGGTTCCTCCCCAGAAAATAATTTTGGGAGGTTTCCAAATTTGAATTTCAGGCAAACTGGAAACAGGATGGTGGCCATACAAAAGAGGAATTTTCTCATACAATGCAGGATTCCTCTTTCATACCAAGCAGGTGTATTGAAGTGCCTACTGAGCATGCTCAGAAATTATTTTTTCACATTTTTAAATTGCAATAACTTAAAAACGGCTTATTGCTTTTTCACCAGACTAGCAAAAGTCACATTTGTGTGGCAGTCCCTTTCTGTCCTGAAAATTGCATACCAAATAAACAAACCATCTGGGCTGTAGGCAAGTTCAAAGAAAAATCCCAGCAAAGTCAATGGGTAAAAGCATGTTTTTTTATCTCTCCGTAACTCAGAGACCACACATCCGATTGGAACGGCACTTGCCAGATCAAGAGATCTACACCACAGGAAGGCACATACCAAATTCCATGCAAATCTGTTTAACAGTTGCAAAGTTATTAAAGTGCAAAATGTTGCATTTAACATTGAAGTGCCTACTCAACCCTAACTATAGGGGCGTGACTGCACCCCTAAAATATATATGTAATAGATAAACCACTCTGAAATGCTTGCTTGGTCACACTCTGATATCATGCGCTTAACCAGTGATAAATCAACCACCAAGGCGTGCGTATATCAGAAGCAGCGACTACACACCTCAGAGTCGTTTACCTATCTTATAAAATGGCAAAATTGTTCTGGAGGGTAAAAGTGGAGGTGTGTGGTCGCGCTCTGATATACGCACGCCTTGGGATATGTTTTATGCAATCAGAACACTGGATTTTGAGGATGAGGTCCTCCCCATTTTATAAATATACATATTCTTCTGTGTCTGATGATTCTTCCTTGGTTTCAGCTCCTTCAGCTCTTTCTTCAGCTTCAATTCATTCTACTTTTTGTTGTTTTTTTAGTGTCTATGTTTGTGTCTTCCAGCTCCTTCATATCAGATTCCACTTCCACATAGTCTCATTCTGATTCTTCCAATACAGCTGAGGCATCAGCAATATTTACTTTTAATTGCTAGTTCTCCACAATTATTAGTTTTGCTTGTAACTTATGTGTTTCAGCTGTTTCTTTTATTGCAAGATGTTTTTGCTGCAGTACTTATGGCATATCAATTCTAAAGCATGCTGTCCGATTATCTGGATTTAAAAAAGGCTATTTTGATATAATGTCAATTATTTCATACAGTATATGGTTTGTGAAGCTAGATTTTTATTTATTTAGTTGAAAATTGGTAACCAGGACAGGCACACTGAGCCAGGGCTCATTTCTGGGTGCAGGTGGAGCTAAGGGAACAGGAGGTACAGTAAGACATTTCACAGTCACATTACACAAAACAAAACAACGTGCAATCAAAGTACAATAATTACCACAATTGCAAGTGCAAAATAAAGCAGTAGGCACAGTGAGAAGTAATAATGTATCACCAGAGAGAGACCTGTGCAGGGGAAGGATGTATATGCTTTAGTAGAGATTACTGGAGCCTGGATACAGGCTAGAAGAGAGCCCAGAAGAAGGCCCAGCACAGCTCCAAGCAAGGCAAGCATAAGGGAGAAGGGTGATCAGTGTAGATGGGGGGGAGTTTCAGCTGATGCCTGAGGGAACCTGGGGAGGTGGAGAAGTGGAGGGAGGAGGAAAGTAGGTTCCAGACTATGGAGGTGAGGAGCAGGTATGCAGAATGGAAAAACTGCAATGATCCCTGAAGCACAGAGAGCATGAGATAGGATGGATGGGAAAGAGAAGTGAGAGAAGCATGAGAGAAGGAACTCAAAGCAGTATTTGAATATGAAGGATGCACACAGATTAACACGTTTTTGCTTTGTATTATCTTGGAAAACTGATTTCCATCTCCCAAGTACACAGGTTGTTTCTGAAACATGGCTTTTTGGGGAGGGGCCTCCGAGGTCACTAATGTTGTTTTAGTATTATAGGAAGCCTCTTGTATCCTCCCTTTACTTTGAAGGTTCCTCCCAGACCAGGTTCTTATTATGCCTCTTTTTAAGTTCCTCCCATTTGAGGTTTGAAAGTCATTCACTTTCGCATCCACTGTAGTTTTATTTTTAACAAGAAGTGCAATATTCCCTTCTCCTTGTTGAGTTTTGTTAAATGTTTGTATATTTATAACCCCTAAATCCACCAAACACACATTAGTCTTTCTTTGTAAGTAGTGTTCTGTTTCTTTTGTTATACCCATAGACTTTTCTGCCCCCCACTTCAAAAGTCTGAACCACAGAATTTGCAATCCCCACATTAATATCCTCAATGTTTTTGTTAGTCATGTCTGTTTTTACATTATTTGCAGGTCAGAAACAATATTAGTAAGTAAGTGTTTATTTTTAGGTGCCCAATCCCAGAGGCTCTGGGCTCAGTATATAAAATTCTAGCATACAATCAGATAAAATTACTGAATACATAATAAAATTCATTCATAAATTCAAACAACATTAAAGTATTACAATGTGTCTTCAGGGTATGCTAACTTAAACAGGTGAGTTTTCAGGCCCTTCCTGAATGCCTCCACCGTAGGGCCTCCCTCAAAGATCTTGGAAGAGAATTCCAGAGGACCAGGCAGACTACCCCAAATGAACGATCACCCGAGGTTTTCAGCCTGGTCTTCAAAACTGCAGGGAGGCCCTGGGTGGAGGAATGGGCGGAGTATGTCAGAATGGCTGGAGTAAGGAGGTCTGACAAGTAGCCGGGGCCCAGTCTGTACAAGGCCTTACAGGTGAGCAAGCTCACCTTGAAGAGAACCCGCCACCTTACGAGCAACCAGTGCAGACCCCACAGGATCGAGGTCACATGACAGAATCTGGGTAATCCTGTCAGCAGCTTGGCCACTGCATTCTGCACCAGTTTCAGCTGGTGGGGGTTCCCCTCACTCACCCTGAGATGTAGAGTATTACAGCAGTCAAGCCTCGATGTCACAAAAGTGTGCACCAGTGATGGCAGGTCTTCAGGTGGAATTATGGGCTTGATCTGAGTAATGTTCCTCAGACAGTAAAAGCTATTTTTGATGGCAGCTAACACCTGAGCCTCAAATGTCAGTTTGTCATTGAAGATTACACCCAGATTTCACACCCTAGAGGACACCATCAACAGTACTGACCACAGAACTAAGTCTGTTGTCATCCCAGAAGTGCCCTCATTCCGCCCATGGCCAGGCTCACTCACTAGTACCTCCATCTTGCCAGGGTTGAGCCTCAGCCATTTAGAGTTCATCCAGTCCTGGATCTCATCAAAGCATTTATTCAGCACTTTGACGGCCCCGCTTGTCCCTGGTACAAAAGACGTGTACAGCTGAGTGTCATCTGCATAGCAGTGAAAACTCAAACTGTACTGATGATCCTCCTCAGGGGTAACATGTGTACCAAAAACATCAGTGACAGGATTGAGCCTTGAGGGACTCGACAGGTAAGAGGCAGGGGGAAGAGGAAAAATTCCCCATCACCACCCTTTGCCTCCTGCCTGAGAGAAAGGACTCAAACTAGTTGATGACAACACTGGCAAGTCCACACAACTCTCTTAGGTGATCTAGTAACATGACATGGTCCATGGTATGAAATGCAGATGTTAGATTGAGGAGAATCAGAATTGACCATTCCCCACAATCTTTGGCCATGAGGAGATCATTATGGACCTGGACCAGTGCCATCTCAGTGCTGTGCCTCGCCCTGAATCTGGACTGGAATTGCTCATAGATATCACAGGCCTCCGGGTGTTCCTCAAGCTGCAGAGTCACTATTTCTTCTACAATCTTCCCTAAAAATGGGAGGTTGGAGATTGGTCTATAATTCGCTAAAACGCTGAGGTCAAGAGATGTTTTTTTCAGAAGGGGCTTCACCAGTGCCTCCTTCAAGGCATCAAGGAAGACCCAATCTGAAAGCAAGCACCCAACTATCCCAGCAAACACTGGACTGATAACCTCAACACATCCCATTAGGAGATGAGTCGGGCCCGTATCCAGTTCACAAGTGGGCCACAGCTTCAAAATCACCTCGGAGACCTCAGCCACCTCTACCAGCTGAAATTCCTCCCAGGCAATAGGAGTGCTTCGGTTCTAGAGTAAGCAGGAAGGGTGGCACCAGACATGATGTGTTACAGGCAAGTAAGGTTTAAAATCAAACAAGGCAGCCAAGGGACGGTCCCTGAGGAAGGGCGCATACTCGAAACCAATCGGGCCTTGTGAGTGGGGGTCAGATTGAATTATTTGGTGGATGGTGCTCGGCTGCCTTTGATTTTGTGCTTCTGTTCCAACCAGGCCCCACCCTGTGGGTTTGGTCCAGACCTACTGGAGAGATCCCAGCCCAAATGGAGGGCACCCTGTTAGAGAAAAATAGAGCAAACTCTGTGCACTGCATTGCTGAAAAAGCTTTTTTTCAGTTGTGGACAGACAGGATGAAGAAGTCTGTCGACAATCTGAAAAAAACTGAGCTGGTCTATTTTTCCCTGCAGCAATCTTTCTGGACAGGAACTCTACCTTCTTATGACTGATTGCCCTTTGATAGTCACTGTAGTGATTTCTCAAAACTAGTCTGTCCTCCTCTAGCCAGGTCCTCCACCAGCAACGCTCCAATCTCCGACCCATGGTCTTCATCGACCTAAGAACCCCATAAAACCATGGGGGTCTTGGGTAAGAAGACCTAGGTAGTATATAGACCGGTGCGATGGCATTGAGTGCCTCAGAGACAGCCGTCACTGATTCACACAAGCCAATTACACTAGCAGCACTGACACTGGAGAAATCAGCTACTGCCATCAGTCCCTCATGGGTCAAACCCCTCAAATGGTGGCAGCTGACCATCTCAACAGGGGAGGGACCATTAGGTGGAGCCCTGAACAAGAACTTCACAGTACAGTGATAGGACCAAGCAATACTGATTGGGTTTATTTCAGAGGTTTATCTATTGAGTATATTTACTTTCTGCAATTAGAAAATTTCAAATAATAGCATACATTTGTCCAGTAAAGGGACATCTGTAGCAGGTTTCATGGCCTGGTATTCGGTCTGAGTCTCTCTAATCTGTTGCTTGGTATCCAAATACACCTGACACTCTGGTGCTTCTATTTGTCACTGTTTTGGGGTATTGATCTTTTGTTCTAATTTCTCCGCTGAGCATTTATTCAAGAGTGGAGGTTTTAAACTTGTGGGTCTCTGACTCTGCTTCTTGAGACTTCACGTCATGGGGGTTACTGGTTGTTTCAGGGCTTAGGAGGGAGGACTACTGAAAGAATAAATGAAAAAGATTTGAGGGGTAGGGCTAACGAACATTCCTGTATAAGTTCCTTTTTTCCATCTTTTTCTGTTTTCTCTGGGTTTGGGGTTCTGTTTTGAAACTGGGAAATACAGCACAGAACACTTTGCCACCCTCATTTTCTGCTGCTTTTCAGACATTCAGTTCAGGCTTGTTGCAAGCCATAACCAAGCACAAAGTAAAACAGTAAAAATGAAAATGCTCGAACCAGAGGATGCTAATATAAAATGCAGCAGCCTCAGATGTTGCACATGGGGATATGCCAATATGCTCCACGCATCCTTTGACAGCAAACCCACCAGAAAAGGTTTTTAATTTATATTTTCTGAGCTTCCTATTGGAATGTGCTCTGAACTGCTTTTTAATCTAAAGAGCAGTTTTTGGGGGTTCTTGAGAGAGGTTTATTGGGGAGCCCAGCAGCTGCAAATCAAACGCTCTCCTGCCTCTCCAGTGTTATCTCCCAAATCTACTTCCAAAATGTTTCTAGCTGCATGTAAAAAATCCATTGCTATTCCTGTTGAGAAACGTCAGCTTTTGACTTTTACAAATGATTATCGCCCTATCCCACTACTCTCCATTACTTCCAGAATTTCTGAAAGGCCTGTGCATAGTCAGATCATAGATTACCTTGCCCTGTGCCACATTTTCTTTTTAGTCTGCCTTTCAGCCAAGGCACTCTACTCAAACTGTGCACCCAACTACCTGTAATAAATGTCACAAAAACATTTGCAAAAAGATGACTAATTTATTGTATCCACATAAATATTAAAACAGCAAAAAGAAGGCACAGAGAGAGACTCAATGTTTTGTGCCTATATGGGGTGCTTTGTCAAGAGTGTTACATTGAGTGCATACAATAAGTCACCTTTTTATTTTTTATTTACTGAATTTTAATAATCGGGTGGGCCCACTGAGAAAATTACAGTCCCATTTTCAGGGGTGACCAAGGAGAGCAGTGATATACATAGCAAAATTCCAGGCTAATACAACTACAGAGGCTGAATTCATTTGACAGTAGTTCTATACAATCATCAAGGCAATATACAAGGTGAATGAATTCCACATTACAACATAGGTACAGTAGTTATGTACGGGGGGGGTAAACAGGCTGCAATGGGTAACAGACAGTCAGTAAATGAGGTCAATAAACATAACATACATCAAGGCAGCAAACTACTATAAAGTTGTAGGCTCAAAGACGGCAATGTCGGATATCACCTGACACAGGAGCAGGTTGCAGGGTTAGATAGGATAGAGTGAAGATTTGATTAGAAGAGAGGTAGGGAGGTACAGGACAAGACTGAGGAAGGGAGAGCATTCCATTCAGACACAGCAGCAAAAGAGAATGATTTGCGAATGGCTGCTAGTCGCAACTTAGGTTTTATGAGGAGTGGGAGAGAGGCAGACCTAATAGCTCTGGGTGTTTGCCACAGACGAACAATTTCTGAGCGGCAAGGGGGAGTAATTTTGTGCACAAGCTTACGTAAGAAGCTCAAACTGGTGTGCCTAAGTTTAGATTCATATGGTAGCCAATTCAGGGATGTGAGAACATTCACCCCCAGAGCAAACCTACCTACCCACCCTGTGGTAGGCCCGAGTTAGGAGAGTCATAGTAGAAGCATTAGTGGAGAGCAACAGGGGAGCTCCATAGGTTAAGGTTGGGAGGAGATGCAGAGGCTATTTTAAGGCAGGAGGCAAATGTTTTTGGGGTGACATTTATTTGGGGTAGTTGGGTACAGTCTTTTCTTGCTTCCTGTTACAGTTTTACCTCAGTGCCAACGGTTTGCCCTTTGAGTGGTTTTAGTGCTTGCAACTCTACTTAGACTGCCTTGGCCAAATTCCATGACGCTGTAGCCTGTTCACTGGATAATGGTTCTTCAGCTGGTTCCATGTTCACTGATTTGTCAAAAGCTCTTGATTTAATAAAATACACAATTCATATTTCTTGGTTTCTGAATGAGTTTCTTTCTAATATTGTGTTATTTTATGTTTTTCCCTTATCTTTCTAATTATTCCCAAGCTGTTTCATGCATGTGGCATTGTCTTCAATTCAGCCTATCACACTAGGTGGTCCTCAGATGTCTATACTTAGTCCTCTTTTATTCTCCATTTTTATTAACCCTCTTCCTTCTTGTTTATCTTTATGTTCTATATGTCTCTACATGAAAGACACTTATTTTTTGCTGCTCATTCCCCTCTTTCTATACTTACTTCTCATTTTCAACAAGAATGTAATTTGGTCCAACAAAATAATGGATTATTTTGAAGAAATGCAATTCTGAATCTGTGGTTTGTGGTTCCCTTTATACTTTATCTCATTTATCCTTTCCTCATTATCTACTCTGGTACTGATAGCACTAAGTCTGTCTACTCTTTAAAATAACTTGAATTTTTTTTCCATCTCATCTGTATAAACCCTACCTAGAAGGTGCCATTTAAAAAAAACTCATGTGTGCCTGGCTCAGTTATTTTGGGCCAAAAACAGCCTTTCCATGTCTGATAAAAAGCATACGGTTACTCAGGTGGTGCTTCCTGTTTTAGAGTATGGTGATGTTGTTTACCAATATGCATCCCAGTCTGTTGTATCATCTCTTTCTTAGTTTTACAACAGAAGCATGCGGTTTGGTTTGACTGCAATTTACACACCTACTACCATGATATGTTCTAACCCAGTTACACAGGCTATCCCTTGATTCAGAAGAGAGCAGGTGCAAAGTCATTCTTATTTTCTGGTTTCACAGTGCACATCAAATGCAGCTGTCATTCTACAACAATAGATTAGTGAGTGGCATGGGAAGTGGCCTTTTTTTTTAATTACTTCTGATTTTTTGAACTGTGCATGAACAAATTCTGTATTTTCTTTTGTTTAAAACATCTTATTTTAAGGATTTGTTTTGTCTTTTTCAAAACACCAAAAGCACCACGCTTGGGACAGGAGCTAACAGACCTAAAAGTTTTACACTTCAGGTCCTAGCCATCTTCCAGTTTTTGGTGAGAAAATAAAAGCCCTTTCTTCATATTTGTAATTTTTTTTTTTTTGCCACTTTAGAGTACAACATCCATAGAACAAATTCTCCAAAACTGTCAAGTCCCAGAATCCTGGTTCTGAATAAGTACTTTTCAAATTTTACGTCTGTACGTCAAGAGACAGACAAGATATATATGTGGTCAAAAAGTGGTGTTTTTCATGGAAAGGCCTTCTCAGATGGTCACTGGTTTGGATATCAAAGATGCAATGTTGAGTTGAGTTTGTTGAAAAAGTGAAACTAAGTCCTCAATGGTGCTGCGGTTAATCTAGCATGGGAGAAGAGACAGCTGTAACAACCTCTATAATACACTGTTTACAATATGTGCTCATGTATAACAGAGTCTGGAGACAGCTGGATTTTGTGCATTCTTTACACGAATAATTACAATTTATTTTTATAGATTGTGTGACCAGTCACAGTGGTTACTTCAATTGCAAGTGAGGTACTCTTATTACCATAAGAGTGTCTCACATGCTGTTCCATTCAAACTGGCTTCTTGCTCTTGCCACACAGTCTAGGACTATAGACATGAAAGGTAATTTAAAAAAACTTAGAGCATGCTCTATGATAATTTTATAGGGATACCAGGAGGGCCTCTTATGAATATGAGTGTTGCCTATTGCATCCTTGGGGTACCAGAACTGCCCACATTTGGTTTGCAGTTCTCTTGTCCTAAGAATGTGTGATTTGACACACTTATATAAATGAGGCTGTCCTAGTGTCCCTATAAACTTCTATAAGCAATGAGGCATGACAGGGTGTGGGTCAATGTGGGATTTACCCATGCCTTCTGCAGTGTGGCATGAGGTCTAGGTGAAGGCCATAAACCATATAAGAAGTAGGTATGTCAACAACAACCAACACCCTGGAGTGCATGATTATGATTATACAATGAACCCATCAGTGAAAAACATTAGAGCACAAAATAAGTACATATTTTCATTAAATATTTTATTAAAAATGCAATAAATAATGATGTAATGCATCTGTCAATTAATCAAATAGTCCCCAGTTCAGTAGTTTTGTGCAGAGGGGAGTACAGTGTTTGTCACAGAAGGTGATTTCTCCTGAACAGGTTCATCTCTCCCTGGTTCTAAAACATGTGCTTTTAAAAACAACAGGAATTACTTTTTAAAGTACTTATAGGGTCTGCCTCCCTTTCCCACTCTGTTTAATGTTGGTTCCCAATAGACGAACTGCTATTTTTCCAAGGGACCCAAGAATTCAAAATTCTGCATAATTCTGTTGGCAGAATGTTAATCCATCCTACCACCACCACCATACACACACCCAGTTTACTATGGCAGCATATTCAACTCACCCAAACACCCACACACACACACACACACACACACACACACACTAGAAGGCCTAATATGGAGCCAGGTCTCAACTGTACTGTGGCAGGGTAAGCAGCAGAGATTTCCCTGGTAAGCAAATAAGAGAGGGGAGGGTCATGGTAAGCAATGCCACACCAGAAAAGAAAATTTAGTAGTGTTGAATTTTTTTAATTTCTGTATTGGTATAATGAGTGGATGATAAGGAAAACAACATGTAATTAAGCTGTTCTTTTTTTTTTAATGTAAAGGAGTTTTAGTTTTTTTAGGGCAACACAAGGCAAGGCAGTTTTATTTTTATGGCACCCAATTCCAAGGGCTCTGGGCACCTCACAACAGGTCTAGTTAAAGTTTTTTTCTTTTTCTTTTGAGTCTGCTTATGCTGTACTTCATCCTGAGACCCATTGGGGTGTCTAGCTAGCCAAGGTGCCAAGTCACACCTAATGCAGTCCATCCAAAAATGACATGTCCTACAAACCAACTGAAAAGGGAATAGTGTTCCCTTGGAATTGATTTATATTTAAAGATTACTTTTATCAAGATGTGAGCAGCCATCTCTGTGCTTGTCACAACTGAGATGGATCACATTTCACAGAAACACAGAATCTGTCAGTAGATAAGGATCGCTTGGCCCACCTAGTCTGGCCATTTTTCCCCGCTCATACTGTCACTGTAGGCCCTACCTGACCTCCAGCAATCCCCCCCATCTGTTTCCCTACCAAGATTCCCTTGTGCCTATCCCATGCATGCTTGAAGACCATCATTGTTTTTGCCCCCTAACCTCTCCTGGAAGACTAATCCAGGAATCTACCACTCTTTAAGTGAAGAAGTGCTTCCTCACATCCCTCCTGAATCCCCCCCTCCAGCTGCATTGCATGCCCCCTTGTTCTCGTGCACCTTCTCCTCTGAAAAATACTCCCCTTCTATACTTTATTAACCCCTACAAGGTATTTATAAGTGTCTATCATGTCCCCCCCCTCCTTTCTTCCAGGGTGTACATACTGAGATCCTGAATCTCTCCTCATATGGCTTCAGATGCAGCCCCTGCACCATTTTAGTTTCCCTCTTCTGGACAGCCTCTATCTGTTTATATCCTTTCTGATATGTGGTCTCCTGAACTAGACACAGTACTGCAGGTAAGATCTCACCAACAATCTAAGCAGTATAATATCACCTCCTTCATTCTGCTAGTAATACCCCTCCCTATGCACTCCCACATTCCACTAGCCCTATTACCTTGTTGTACTGCCTTACTGCCTTGAGGTAATCCGATATGATTACATCAAGGTACCCTTCCTGTTCTGTGAATGTCAGTGCCTCTTCCTCCAGTTTATATGCTACCTCTGGGTTTTTGTGCCCTAGGTGCATGATTCCACACTTCTTAACAAGAAACCCAGCTACCATACCCATGACCACTCCACTACACATTCTTCCCATGCTCTCTGGAGTGTCCATCCTATTGCATAGTTTGGTGTCATCTGCAAAGAGGTACACCTTCCCTGCCAGCTCTTCTGCAATGTCACTTATAAAGACATTAAAGAGGACTGGTCCCAGTACTGAGTCTTGTGGTACACTACTGATCACTCTCGCCCCTCTCCCGTGTGAGTGCCATTTACCACCACCCTCTGATGCCTATCCACCAACCAATTTTGTACCCAGTTTCCTACCTTAGGACACCCACCCCCTAACTGCTCAGTTTCCCTATGAGACTCCTATGTGGTACATTGTTGAAGGCCTTAGTTAAGTCTAAGAAGGCCACATCCACCATCCAACCCTAATCTATTTTTCTGATCATCCAGTCAAAGAACCCAGTCAGGTTTCTCTGATATGACCCCAACCCCACCCCATGAATCCATGCTGTCTTGGATCTTGTAACCAACTGGATTCAAGATCTGTTCTCTAAATCTTCAATTTTTACGCCATTTGTGTCTCTGACTGCAATAAATAAGTTATTGATTTGAGTTCACTGACTGATCTTCCACCTGCCCCACACTTTCTTCTACCTAGTTTCTTCAGCACTGCTGTATCATTTGTCATAACAGTCATCATTTCTGTAGGAATGCCATACTTCCCCTGGTTGGAATTGTTTTCCTGGGGACTGGTTTGTTTTTGGTTCACCCATGCCACAGCGACAACCAAATGGCTAGTGTTAATGTTGGTGCCGGCACTTGGCTGACACTCAGCACAGCGCTCCAACAATCTGCCATCTGGCAGCTGGAGCAACAGGAAATGCGGGGGGGCTATCCCCCGCACACCCCATTTATTTATATAATAAACTCCAGTTCACACCTTGGTGGCAATAAGGGTGTCCCAAAGATCAGCAACACTGCTGGATGGCAAAAAAACAAAGTTGCACAAGCTGTGTGCGACATTATTCCACCCACAACATTCTGGCGGCAATATTATGTTGACACAGTAACAGACTACCTTTGCTTTTGGTGACTGTACTCTGTACAAAGCATCTCAGGTTATCCCCTGAATAAGATCTCTCTGTTTGCATTAGAATAGCTTATAATGATTCATTAGCCAAAAATGGCAATAGGCAATTAATAGTAACCCTGGTAGTAACACTGTACCATAGTATGGATATACAGTCAACACCTACAGATGTTGTGTCCATGATAAGCTTTAACATTAGGCCAGATATGAGCAGCACTGCCAGATTGGTTTGAAACATATTTTGTTAAGGTCCTTCAGATGGTACATGATACAAAACTTGACAACATCAATTACATGAAGGGCATTTCACCTGTTACAGAGTAGATAATTTAAAGTCACATTAATAACTGTACAGACATAAATTCATATCACAAAGTAATATTGTGGGACAATGCCCCAATACATAGGGAACAGAATACAGAATACAGGAGTTAGAGTCAAATATATACAAGTTCATGATGCTGAGGGTGCCCAAATACACAGTAAACCCTTGTGACTGGCAACAACCTATTTCATGACAGGCATACACTGAAGTTAATGCAAGGTTCATTATATTGTTTGGTCCCTATTTTATCTATTTACATATTTTTTTCAATTATAGTCAACTCTGTGCCAGGCAATCCCAATTCCTGGGGGCACCCACCTAGTGTGGTGGACTTGATCTATGGTCAGGCACTGTCAACAGCTCTGGGAGAGAAGACATAAACACAGCTTTGCCTGACATCATTATAATGTGACTACATTGTTTTCAATGGCATCTAGTACTGGTTACCAAGTTTAGAGGAATAAGCTTTCTTGGCCATTAACATTCAATTGATAGCACTCCAGACTTATGCAAAGGGAAAGGTTACTCAGCCTGTGATTGCTGCCAGATTGTTTATGCTTTTAAATAGTGACAAAATGATAGTAAATCAAATCAATAGTGAATGTAGCTGGCCCTTGGCAGTGAACGTGATGCATCCATTGATTGGGTGGGGGAGGAGTCCCTGTTTTTTATCCTACTCCACCACTCTGATTGGCTAGGCAGTCACTCAGGACTGCTCAGGGAGTGCCTGATGCCACACTGTCGACCACAGTGTCAATGGCACACTGCAAGCCTCCCTTAGCTATTGCTAGAGTACCTCTACCTAGGAAACCCCTCACCAGGGTGGACATCATCCACATGGACACTCCTTGCCCCCCTGCTGGCCTCTGCTCTTAACACCCCATTCTTAGTGTGTGAACCCGGGTCATCATCATGCCAGAGCAGTCCACTATGGAGCTGGCAGGTTTAGGTATCTTCTAAGCACAGTTTCTATTGCTAGTACATGCTTATTAATAAAAATAAAACAGACTCTATTTTAAATTTCCATTCTCTTTAACTGATTCCAGATGTACTCACCACCCAACCCCCCACCACCACCCTCTTTCATTTCTTCTGCTCCTATGTAGTTGTCTAATTTTTCTCCTGTACACTCCACTGTCCTCACCCTACTTGCAGTAAAACTACAACTAAGTCATCTCCATTTTTCCTCCCTTTCCCAACTAATGCTTGTTTAATCAACACTGTTTGTATACTGAGCATCAAACGTCTTGTCTTACCTAACCATGCAACCATGTTTTACAGTGCTGTCAGACTTATCTCTTTGGTGCTTGTTTAACACGCTCAAAGAATGTAACATACTCTGTACTGATGGGCACAACTTGATATGTGTTTTTTTTTTACTTAGTTTGCCTTAACCATACAGATTTTATTTCTGCATTATTTACAAATCATCTAAACTGGGCTGTCATTTGCATAGCCAACCCTCCTGCATAGAATGAACATGTATTGCATTACTCTTCTCTTGTTAAGGGTCATCTTACCTGATTAATTCAATAGCTCTACCCAGCCAGTAGCTTTTTTTGCTCTAATGTGACCAGTCACTTGCTACTGTTACCTCCTTGAGTGTTTCCCTGTTAATCAGTCCTTCCTCTCCCTGCTAACCAAACTCCCCTTCTCTCCTTACATCACTTCTTTTTTATGCCCTCCCCTCTTATATCTCCTAAACTCTTTCTCCCTCTTCTTGGCATCTTTATTCTTTTCTTTCCACTTAACTTCTTTTCCTCTCATACACCAACCCCTCCCTCCCCCACTACCAACCACCCAGCTCCTCAAAGACACTGGTGCATCAGCAGTAGTCTTCTTCCAATCCCCTGGTTCCACTTTGAGGTACTCTGGGAGGTCACCTTCTTCCTATCCACCCTCTGTCACTCTCACTTTAGGATGGAATGCTCGTTCAAGACATTAACATCCTCCTGCTCTTACTGGCGGGTGACACTGAACTCAGGTCACTCAATCTTTCCAATGTACTTGCTGATCAGTATGGCACTGATTGGTCTTCTGTCACCACATCCTCTAATGTTAATGATGACCTAAATTGCTTCCTTTCTAAATTCAGTGAATTCTGGGAAAGCCTTCCCCTTTGGGGAATGTTCATGTGAGTAGATCCCATCTTCCATGGGTTTCAGTTGAAATGTTTGCCTACCTTAAGGCTCATGACACAGTTTGGTGCATCCACAAGACCTCTGGACCTCCTATTGACTTGGCTAGGTATAGAACACTCTGTAATGCCTAAATAAATGCCACCAGACTTGCCAAATGTCCACTTTCCTGAAGAACTTACATAACCCATTTCAAATTCTTGAAAGTCTTGCACTTCCTGCTTACCCACCCTCTTGAAAAAATTCCGAACCTCATGGTAGGCTCCTCCTCAATATCTAAGCATAATAAGGTAGTTTTTGCTTTCAATACCTTTAGTCTCCCTTAATCCTCTGTTTTTATGCCTACCTCTTTCTCCTACTCATACCCTTCCCTCTTCCTCCGTACCCATGCCTAAGCATGTTTTTTTTCTTTTCTTTTCTTTTCTACCATCTCTCCAGATCTTGCCTTTTCTGTCCTCCTGAACCTAGGCCCCACTAAATATAACAGTCCAGATGACTTTCATCCAGAGTTACTTCACTTTTCATCCACCTATATCTGCTCTGTTTGATCTCTCATTTACATAGAAACAGAAACATACGAAACTGCCAACAGAAGTCCTTATGCTTTTACTCCATACTCCTTCCTCTTATCCCAGGGAGAAAAAAAAACTGCATAAGCTAATTGATTGTCATCCTACATGGCTGTAGGAAGGGTAGTGTGCCCACAGACACAGCACCTGCATGGCTGTCTTCTTCACCTGGACTACAGGGACTAGGTTTGAAGATCTAAACCCTATAGTCCAGCAAGATCCTCAGATACAGAGTAGTGTTCAGCTGGCTACTTGTGGCATAAGCCTCTTCTTACCTCAGGAGTCCTTTAACATCAGTAACTTTTTGGCACCTTGCTGGCTAGGTGCAACTGCCCCGGGGGTGTGCCTTTAAGAGATATTTAAATGAGCTTAGGGCCAAGCCAATCAAAAGACAGGAAGAAGTGTGAGCTGAGTGAGAGCTGTTGAAGGCTTCAGGATTTTTTCTCCACTGGACTGAGCAACATTGCCTCTGAGGTGTCTCCCAACTTTCTTTATTGATAGCCTCCTTGTGCTTATCTAGGTAAAGTTTTCCTCATAAATTAATTCCATTAGTGTGCTGAAAGTTTTACTTTTTAATTAGTGTCGTGTAAATTTATTATTTTTAGTGCAACCGTGCTATTTTGACTTTATTTTTATCGCGACTATTTATTTTAAAGCCTAATTTTATCATGGGTGCTTAGTTTCAACGGTTTCCTTCATTTTTGGGCAAATTCTTGTCGGAACCATCGAATTAGAGACAGTTGCCTTGTTTTTTACCTCAGACCTCATGGGGTTTACCATGAGGCACCTGCAGTGGATTTCAATTTTAAACAGTGCCTGGGGGTTTTCTCTCTAGATTGACAACTACAAGGAAACCTTTATTGTTATATTTCTGGACCTTGGTATCATCTGTGTCAGGACTGTCCATAAGGGTCCAGCAGACACCTGTGCGCAGTTGAGTATTACTAGGTTTCTATTAAGACTGGCACTGGTATAGAGCCCAGTTCTACAACCAAAGAAAAGGCACCAGTAATAGACAGAGTTTAGTACCTGGGGCAGGACTGGCCTGTGGCATTTTCACAGAAACTTGCACTCAGTTCGTAGGTCCAGGGCTGGTTTGCTTTGCTTAAATTGGCAAACATAGCAGATAAACCTTTGATTATTATGGCTGAGGATAAATCAAAGGCATCCAATGAGAGACCATCCAAAAGTACTAATACCAAAAGCAGAGATGCTGAGGAACCCTCCAGATCCCAGCCAAAAAATAAAGCTTCCAAAGATGAAGTTCCTCACAAATTTAAAAATAATAAGAGTGATGAAAAGAGGAAGCTTGATCAAGCCTCTGATAAAGTGGCTAAAAAGAAACTCTGTCAAGCCAAAAATCCTCCCGTTGCTCCTGGGAAAGACAGTTGTGAGACAATAGGCAGCTTAAAGCATACAGAAAAAAACAAAATACTTACAAACCAAGTCTGTGTAGAGTCTTCCGTCAGTGCAAGATATGGAAGAAGCATGACAACTGTTTCAGCCTCTTCAAAAGATGGGTCCTCTATTTACTGGGGCTGGCAAGCACTATTCTACAGTTCTCTCTTCTGTAGACTGTGAGGGTGACGCAGATGACGATCAATTTTATGATGCCCCTGACATGGATTCTGAGGGACTTGAGCCCCAATAGTCCCCAGAATCTCATCTTGGGGATTCCCCGGGTGACCACAAGGATCCTTCTTCTATGTTTACTTTTATACAAAGTATGCTGGACACCCTGAACCTCCCTATGCAGGAGCCCAACCAGGATGTCAATGAAGATTATAGGGAGATGAGAGGTCTTTCATCCTCAAAGACCCTGGTCATTACTATCTATAATGCATTTAGAAAAAATACCATGAAGGTGCTTCAACACCCCACTTCAGTATCAGGGGTTGATAAGCGGCTTGAGAGAAAATATAAAGTGTCTAAAAATGGTACAGAATTCCTGTCTGCACACCCTAGCCATGAGAATATAGTGTAGCAGACAGCTTGTGAGAAAGCTGGAGTCTCCTTGTCCCCTCTCCCCTGACAAAGATTCCAAGAGAACTGACTTTATAGTAAAGAAAATGTACAGTATGCCACAGCTTCCCTACTTCTCAGACTTTCTTCTTACATGTCATTCAAAGCCAAATATCAGAAAGCCCTTTGGACCTCTGTCCCCAACACAGATACCACTGTTGGAATTGGAAGTACAAAATCTTCTGGCTTCACAAGCAGTGGAGAGGGTCCCACCCAAGAAATGGGCAAGGGTCTCTACTCCAGGTATTTTCTGACACAAAAGAAAACTGGGCAGTGGAGATCTATCTTAGATCTCAGATATTTAAACAAATATCTGAAAAAAACAAATTCAAAATGGTCACTCTGTCATTGGTCATACAGTCCTTACAGCAGGGAGACTGGCTAGCCTCCCTAGGCTTAAAGGACACCTACTTCCACATACCTATAAGGAGATCTCACAGGAAGTATCTCAGGTTCAAACTTCCTTCAGGTCACTATCAGTTCACCGCAATGACCTTCAGTCTGTCCTCGGCCCCAAGAGTCTTTACAAGTGTCCACAGTGGTAGCAGCACATCTCAGGAGACTGGGTGTCACTCTCTACCCCTATCAGGATGACTGGCTCATAGTAGCAAAGTCTCCTTCCCAGGTCAAGGAATCTCTTTCCCTCACAGAACGCACTCTGGGGTCTCTGGGTTTCCTGGTAAATCAAAAGACATCATACCTGGAACCCACCCAGCTGCTCACCTTCATAGGGGCCCAGCTGAACACTCAGAAGGGATATGCTTTCCTCCCACAGGAAAGAATTATGAGTTTCCTTTCAGTAGCAGATTCTTTCACCCGGGGACAGCCAAGACAGCCAGACATTTCCTCAAACTTCTGGGACATATGGCCTCTATGACTGCAGTAGTCCCAGGGGTCAGGTACAGGATGCAACTCCTGCAAGCCTACCTCAGAGATCACTGGTCTCAGAGAAGCAACAAACTGTCAAAGTTGATACCTGTGTCACAGCAATTCCTTCAAAACTTGCTGTGGTGGAAGAACCTTGCAAATTTGCAGGCAGGAGTTCCCTTTCAAGATCCTCTTTCCACAAAGTTGATCACCACAGATGCCTCCCTTTTGGGCTGAGTAGCTCATTTGGACAGTGCCTCAGTAAGCGGCAACTGGACTCCCAAAGAGTCACAGTTGCACATAAATCTTTTGGAACTCAGAGCAGTCCTCCTAGCTCTCAAAGCTTTTGCTCCCAGCATAGAGGGCAGGCGTTTCAAATTTGAATGGACAAGACCACTGCAATGTTCTACATAAACAAGCAAGGTGGTATCAGATCAGGAATACTATGTTTGGAAACTCTGAAGCTCTGATCTCTAGTATTCTCCAAGGGAGTTAGCCTCTCAGCTATTCACCTTCCAGGCAAACTCAGTACTTTGGTGGATGCTCTAAGCTGCATCAGTCAAGGCCAGGATGAATTGACACTGAACAACCAAGGACTAGCTACAGTGTTCAGGTGGTGGGGCATGCCAGACGTGGATCTGTTTGCCTCTTCTCTCAATTTTCAGCATCCTCAGTACTGTTGCAGGCCCCCAGTTCCAGAAACACTTCCTCTGGATGCCCTGATCCTGGACTGATCAGGGAGGTTCTTATATGCATTTCCTCCCTTTCCCCTGATATTCAGGGTTTTGCTGAAACACAGACTGCAGCCTGCATCAATCATCCTAGTGGCTCCAGACTGGCCCAGGCAAGCCTGGTACCCTCTCCTTCTCTCAATCTCTTGCAGCAGGTCCATTCACCTGCCTCCAACTCACTCCCTGCTGACCCTTCCTCAGATGGGAGTGCAGTACCCAGACATACACTCTCTTCACCTCAAGACCTGGTTCTTGAGGAGTTAGAGTTTCCATCCTCACAGTACTCCGAACAGGTCCTTAAGATACTGAAGGATGACTAAAACAATGAACACTAAGAAGACTTATGCAGCCAAATGGAAAAGGTTTTCCCTCTGGTGCAAGAGCGAAAAGGTTGAACCCCTGTCAGCTTCAGACTCTCAGCTGCTAGAGTACCTGGTACACCTACAGGCGTCAGGCTTGAAACCATCTTCCCTCAAGATACACCTGGTGGCAATTTCGGCCTACCTTTCGGTGGGAAAGAAAAAAACATTTTTTTCCCACAACATTTTTAAACAGTTTTTCAAAGGCCTCTTGCACCTCTAGCCTCCAACCAGGGAGCCCATTCCTCACTGGTGCCTGAATGTTTGCATAGACAGGCTCATGAATCCACCCTTCGAGCTCATGTCCACAGCCCACATCAAGTTTGTAACTTGAAAGACAGTCTTCCTGGCAGCCATTACATCTGCCAGGAGGATTTCAGAGCTACAGGCCTTGTGCACTTAGTCGAATTACATCATCCCTCAAAATGATAAAGTTGAGCTCAGGACAAATAGGAAATTTCTGCTAACGGTTGTTTCAGAGTTTCACTTGAACCAGTCCATTACTCTGCCTGTCTTTTTTACTGAGCCATTCACTCCTGGTGAGCAAAAGCTCCATAGCTTGGATGTCAAAACAGCCATTTTTCACTATCTAGAGCATACTAGACAATCTAGAGGCTCTTCCACTCAGTTGTTCCTCACCTACGGGTAGGTAGGCAGAGGAAGACCAGCTACCAAGAGAACTATTTCTCATTGGTTGGTCTCTTAGATTGTGCTATGAGAAAGCTGGTCATCAACCTTCAGTGGGTCTCAGGGCCCACTCCACCAGGGGCACTGCAGCAGCAAGGGACATTCCCCTACTGGATGTCTGCAAAGTAGCTACCTGGAAATCTGTGCACACCTTTGTGAAACACTCCAGTTTGGATATGCAGACCAGATCTGATGCCAAATTTGGCAGGGTGGTTTTGTAGAGCCTCTTTCCTAAGTAGGTTCTCTGCCCACTTCCCACTTGGTACTGCTTAGTAGTCTGTGTGACGCTTGGCCAGCTGGTTATGATTATTATATGATATATGTAATATAAAAATATAGTATGTGAGTCTGTGCTTCCATGGATGCCCCCCCAACCAGGTTTCACTGAAGCTACAGGATATACTAAATTGACCAGGAGATCTCTGTAATGTAGTTAACTTCCTTGAAAAATTGCATTTTATGGCTGTTTAATGATCTGTTGCTGCTCTGAAGCTGGGAAACTAAAATATACATTTTATGACTTCAGAAACAGGACACCATTAAGCTGATTCCTGTCAGATATCTTGCACCTAGGTGAGAGAATTGCAGGGATGTAAACTTAAAAGGAACTGGTGGATCAAAAGACTCATAATTTGGGAAATGAGTTTTTACTGATGTCACTGTATTTAACATACCTGCTGAGAGGACATCCTGTTTGTATTTTTTTATATTCTAAAAGGAGGAGCTAGATGACTCACAGAAAGGGTGTGGAGAGACACAGTTTAAACTAATACTGGTGTCTGAACTGTTTGTGAGATATTCAATCTTGGGACTCTAGAAAGACACACAGCTCTCTGATAAGGCACTTGAGATAATACATTAGATAGAAAAAGTCTAAATGTATTGTGGTAGGAGATTTTGTTTTGTACTTTTCCTTGTTTTCGTTTAACTCATTGCCTCCACAGGAGCTCTCTGAAGTTGCAGCACTTGTCTAATCTATACTGTTAACAGTTAATCCTAGGCCTTTCTAAGCAAAATCAAGCTATAATCAGCACACGGCAAACAAATGCTAATTACACAAAATCCATAAGTGCTAGACAGAAAGTATGAGTCGTAAACTTGTTCAGCATAAAATTACCTTTCCAATGGTGGTATGCAACTAATACGTAATTTACATTTTTTACTATGCTGGTTGAAACAGCAAAAAATATATATTTTTTTCCACTAAAAATGCACCATAAGTCTTTTTTTGTTGGAAAACATGTAACATATCAACACCAAATTAAGCAACCAGATAATAGATGTAATTCTAATAATTTGTTTGTAAAAAAACAACTATTTCTATAGTATTAAACTTAAAGTTCCCCATTTTATTCAAGGTGCCTTGCTGAGGTTTGAGGGACAAATCTGAACCATACACACCATACTATAAACAAATGCATATAAATCCTAAAGTATACATGATACACACAATGTACTGTATCAGCAGCAAAGCTGTTCTGCACAAATTTGCCTTTCCAATGGTGCTATGTAATCAATTGTGCTCAATTCGGTATTTGTTTTATACATCCTGAGATACCTAGAATGTGCGTTTTCTTCAAAATGCTTAGGTGGTTCTTGATGGACAAAATGTCTGCCATACACACCATGTCATAAACGAATGTGAATAACTCCTACAGTGAACATGATACACAGAAAGTGTCAATGGCAAAGTTGTTCAACACAACATTACCTTTCTAATGGCGCTATGCAGTCAATTCTAATCAATTCTGGCTGGCAAGTAATATTAAAACATGTGATTGACATCTCCAGATGTTACTAGGACACACAGGATGTCTGTAGGTGACTTCTGTAGTCATTCTGGTACACACTGCAGAACATTTGCTGCCACCTACAGGCGTATTCTAAGAGGCAATGAGTTAAGCGATGGTATGCTCCTTGATATATTGTTCTGTGTTCACATTTTTCATATTTTGATCATCTTTTAGTAAAATCTTTATTTGAAAGGTACTGCATGGGTGTGTCTTCCAAGTTCTTTTTTTGCATGTGATGTATACGTGGTTAAGTTTGACAGCTGTTCTGAAGAGCTTAATCTTGTTACCAAGCTGGGAAAAGGTGAGAATATACCTAAGGTCTTTTATAGAGTTTTAAGGGTTCATTTTGGAAGCCTGGCTTGGTGCCCCTGGTGAAAGATTGTACCATAAATCCCGAAGAGGGTACATATCTGAGCCTGTACATTGGGTACGCTAGCATAAGGTTCACAGTTTGAATCCCCCTAGAACTTGAGACTAAAGATGATTCAGACCCACAAGCAGTCAGGAGGGTTACCCTATCTGTTACCTATTCACACTATTGCACTCTGAGGTTGGCACTGTGAGAGCAGAGGGCTGACCTACAGAATGCACTTGTGACAGTCTGCAAAAAAGTTACTGATGCTAAAGGACTCCTGGGGTAAGAAGAAAAAATTACTCACTGCAGTAATCTTCTTTCTTCCAAGGGGTCCTTTAGCAACAGTAAGCTCCCACCCTTCCTCCCCAGTTCACCTGCGGAGCAGGGTTCTTTATGTCATCTTTTACCAAATTTGGAGTTTGTTATTGATGATTTTTTTGTGCGCATGTTGCTGTTGTTTCTATTTCCACTTTTGTGGACATTTGCATGTTTTTTGAATCCTGTTGATTCTTTTTCAGGGCATTTGCCCTCGTTTTTCCTCAAAAAAATTCTGAAGCCTTCAACAGCTTTCACTCAGCTCACACCCCTTCCTGTCTTTTGACTGGTTTGGCCCTACACTCATTTAAATATCTCTTAAAGGCACACCTCCAGGGCAGTTGCACCTAGCTAGCTAAGTGCAAAAAAGTTACTGATGCTAAAGAATCCCTTGGAAGAAAGAAGATTACTGCGGTGAGTAATTTTTTCTTCTGCCTCATAACTTGTGCCATCTTGGAAATCCATGCCTGCCCAATGGACCATAAGATCCAAAATGGCTTAGGACCTTTACTGGTGGGTCCTGCCCCATAACCACTCCAATTATCTACAAAGAAACTGCAACTCTGTGGAAAGGTGGTAGGTAACACACCTCCATCTTTGACTCTATTAAACAGACCCAACTTAACTCCAAACTCTCACTTCCTGTGAAGGCTTATATAGCAGGCCTTAAGGTGGCTGCCCAGCTTCAGGAGGGTTGCACTGGTAATTCTTGTTATTTGCATTGATGACCCTTATTGCTGAGATGCAATTATACTGTACTACTTTTTCCTTATTTTTTCTTGTATATTCTATTACCTGTTGCTGTTTGCACATCAGTATTTGTGGATTGCGCCATACTGACTACTTTTTGTTGCGATTATTTGTTTCTCTCTAATGTTATTTATTGTTATTTTTATCTCTCATGTATCCCTCCACCCAGTCTGCATGCAGAGAGAAGCTGTTTACATCTCATTTTGTCTTTCCTGGCCAAAACTCTAAAATATATAAATAAATTACATCAATCTCTCCAGACTATCTAGACTGGTACATTTACTGGGGCCTAGGGTCAGGACAGCAGAAAAGAAAGGAGCGCGAAAGATAAGTTACCTGTCTTTTTACATTGTTTTTAGCTGTTATGTCACAGTTTCTTCCAGTTATCTGGGCAGTATTGTTTCTATAAATGTTATCTTACTGTGCAAACATTGATCAAAGATGCCCACTAATTCCTAAAACTAGAAATTAAATTAGAACTTCATCTTTTGCATCCTTTGACCTAGAACATTTAATGTGAGCAATTTCTCATATCTCTTCTCAACATGCAGCTTTTTATGTTGCTTGCACGCATGTGCAAGAAACATAGTGCCATCATCTGAGTTTGCGGAGGTGTGGCACCCGTCTTCCAATTCAGTCAGTGTGTTTTCAGGTGTGGCTCCAGTTCCCCAATCACTGCTGCAGCTGTCTATGACAGCAGTTGAAAATGCAGTTGTCATACAGTTGAAAAGGAGAGCTCCGCTTCAGCGAGCAGAGCTCTCCCCCCACGCACACACACACGCAAGCACGCATACTGCGGGCTGATGCGCTCCCCCCCATGCACTGTATGGCCAACGGGGGTGCCTAATCCCCTGTCGGCTCCACACCTCCCCACAAAATCTGTCCAGGTGCCATGCTGGGAGCCTACCCCAGTGTGGCAAAAACTGTTATAGCCGACAGGGGTGCCCAATCCCCCACCGGCTCCACGGCTGCACACACCCCCAAAAGCTTTCCAGGTGCCACAGTGGGAGCCCACCCCAGTGTGGCAAAGCTTGTTATAGCTGACGGGGGTGCCCAATCCTCCGCTGGCTGCATGCCCCCCCAAAAGCTTTCCAGGTGCCACACTGGGAGCCCACCCTAGCGTGGCAAAGCTTGTTATGCCCGATGGGGGTGCCCAATCCCCTGTTGGCTCCAGCCCCCCAAACAGCTTTTCCAGCTGCCACGCTGGGAGCCCACCCCAGAGTGCAAATGTCTCGCTTCGTCTTAATATAAAAAAACCTGTAAACAAAAAAAAATCCCTCATAGTCTCCCTGCCCCCCACAACCCGTATCCACCCACTGCATACCCTGCCTCCCCACACCCCTCCCTCACCCCATACTTACCTCCGGAGCTCGGCGTGACGATCTTCGGTGGACCGGAAACACGTCTGCACTCTTCAAAGCCGACCTCGAACTGAAGAAATGCCACTAAGCTGTATAATGGACTAAATAGGGTTTTTCCAACTTTGTTGCATATTTCAGGCATTTGTGGGAATTTTGGGCCCAAATTTTCAACATAGGGTTTTTAGGACCCGTCCTCATGAATTCTTGTACTGTCATGCCGTTAATTGGGCCCGAAGGGTGATTTCATGGTCACTGCGTGAAATCACCTTTCAGGACCAATTAATGAAATGACACTGCCAGTGTTCATAAGGTGGGCTCTCAAAAAGTCTATGTTGAAAATTTGGTGACAAAATTCCTAAAAATGACTGTTTTACGAGCGTGCGTTGCACAGTTCCTATGCACGCTTGTAAGTTCATGAGTTTTCAATATTTTCACTCCAGATTTTCAACATTACCATTTTAGCACACCTCCTTTTGAGCAGTACAGCTGTCATTTTTCAAATCTCACCCAAAATGTGTTTCCGCCCATGTAGCGCACAATGGCGCAGTTGGTGCGTGAAATCAATGTATGGGACACATTAAGAAAATCACAGTGACACTGTTCATGAGCAGAGGTCTTAAAATGGCTATGTTGAAAATTTGGTGAACAAATTCCTAAAAATGACTGTTTTTGCGTTACGTTTAGCAGTTCCTACCCATCGTAAGTTCAAATTTTTATATTTGCACTCCAGATTTTTCAACATTGCCATTTTACCACACCTCCTTATGAGCAGTACAGCTGTCATTTTCATCTCACCCAAAGCGTGTTTCGCCATAAGCGCACTAATGACGCAGTTGGTGTGCAAAATCAATGTATGGGACACATTAACAAAATTGCAGTGACACTGTTCATGAGCAGAGGTCTTAAAATGGCTATGTTGAAAATTTGGTGAAAAAATTCCTAAAAATGACTATTTTCCGAGCGTGCGTTGCACAGTTCCTACGCACGTTCATAAGTTTGCAAATTTTCAATATTTTCACTCCAGATTTTCAAATTGCCATTTTACCACACCTCCTTATGAGCAGTACAGCTGTCATTTTTCACATCTCGCCCAAAATGTGTTTCCACCCATGTAGCGCACAATGGCGCAGTCGGTGTACGAAATCAATGTATGGGACATATTAAGAAAATCACAGTGACACTGTTCATCAGCAGAGGTCTTAAAGTGGCTATGTTGAAAATTTGGTGAAAAAATTCCTAAAAATCACTGTTTTACGAGCGTGCGTTGTGCAGTTCCTACCCACGATCGTAAGTTCGCAAATGTTTAATATTTGCACTCCAGATTTTCAACATTGCCATTTTACCACACCTCCTTATGAGCAGTACAGCTGTCATTTTTCACATGTCGCCCAAAATGTATTTCTTTGCATGCAAGCGCACAATGGCGCAGTCAGTGTGTGCAATCAATGTTTGGGACAGATTAAGAAAATCACAGTGACACTGTTCATGAGTAGAGGTCTTAAAATGGCTATGTTGAAAATTTGGTGAAAAAATTCCCTTCAGCCGTTCTGCAATGTTACTAATGAAGACCCTGCAGCACCCCACTGGTCACCCCCTCTCCCTAGACTGCACCTCATTTACCACCACTCTCTGCCTCCTGTCTGTTAGCCAGTTTCTAACCCAGTTTACCACCCTTTCCCCATGCCCAGACTACCCAGCTAGTTTATCAGCCTCCTATGTGGAATGGTGTCAAAGGCTTTGCTGAAATCAAGGTAAGCGTTGTCCATTACCCCACCCTGATTCACTTCCTTTGTCACCCAGTCAAAGAAATCAACCAGATTTTTCTGACATGATATCCCCACTGTGAATCCATGTTGTCTATGGTCCTGGGCTCCGATGGATTATAGATGCCCCACTATCCTTTCTTTAAGCAATGCCTCCATGATCTTCCTCACTACTGAGGTGAGGCTGAACGGCCTATTGTTCCCTGCCTCCTCCCTGCTGCTGCATTTGTGTAGAGGGACCACAAGTGCCCTCTTCCAATTCACTCATGTTGAATGACTCAGTGAACATGGCTGCCAGAGGTACTGCTATCTCCCTTTGCAGTTCTCTAAATATACTTGGGCATATGCCATCTGGTTCCATCGCTTTGTCCACCTTCAATTTAGTGAGCTCCTGCAGGACTCTTTTGCCTTTGAATGGACTATTGTCCACCTCTTCACCCCCCTGGCAACTGCTGTACTGCTGTGGCCCTTGTCCCTCCCACTCTTCTGTGAATACTGAGCGGAAAGACACAGTGGATGACTTGGGAGGAAGGCATGGAACTATCACTTCCAAATACCTAAACAGCACATAAAAGCAAGCGACATTCGGCATTGACAAATGCTTGTTTTATTGCCCAATGACCTGTATGTTTGTTCTTTGCCTTGTATGTAACCTCTGTAACGGCAGTAACTACTGCAGTTGACTGTACTTATTGTTTCCTAATGTAAGGCAATAGTCACACCTATTTTTAAGAACAGGGATAGCTCAAATGTCATTAACTACAGGCTAATCTCAATTCTGTCCTCTCTGTCCAAAGTGCTAGAAAGGATGGTGTCAGACCAGCTTGTGGAGTATTTAAACAACAATTAACACTTTCCTGTTAATTATTTTCTATATATATCTTTATCATTTCAGTGTATTTATCAGTGTTCCCTTTAACTAACTTTCTGGAAGAATTTTACAGGACCTGAGAAGGCATTCCTTAATGGGCTGGGCTCCTTTCTCTCTATGTGAAATATTCATGTATATTAAGGCTACTAATGTGATTACAAATAGTCTTTGATAAAGGATGGTGGTACATCCAAAACATGTCAGGCTAAGGCAGAGACCTCTCTTTTCTTGTTTTAATGTGTTTTAAATAAAAATATTTCTTAGAGACCAGTGCCCTTGTGTATCTTGAGGTTTGTGAGTGCTCTGCTTTTTTAAGGTACTGTTTTATCTATTTTAGCATAGAAGCACCACATTCCTTGTGCTTACTCCAGAGCTGTGGATTAAGGACAAACACTTTCATACCAAATGATACCACAGCACTAACTAGATATGTGAAACAGCTTGTTCTTAACACTTTCCTGTTAATTATTTTCTATATATATCTTTATCATTTCAGTGTATTTATCAATGTTCTCTTTAACTAACTTTCTGGGAGAATTTTATAGGACCTGAGAAGGCATTCCTTAACTGGCTGAGCTCCTTTCTCTCTAAGTGAAATATCCATGTCTCTATGCCCCATAACTCAGTGTGGGACACTCCCCGATTAGCACTTTTGCACTTTGTTTTTTTTACTTACTTACTTTTGTAATATTCATTTTGTATCTGGTTGATTCCGCCACCCCTCCCACTGGCATTTTAAGTAAAGTGCCTTCTTTGACATATATACCAAAACCTCCATAAGGCTGACACCAGAGAAGAAGTTAGAGGAGCTGCAGGCAGAGGTCTCATGGACAAAGCTATGAATAGCTCCAAAACCAAATATAGATTGACAGTTGATTCTCAATCTCAGTATAGCACTGGGACTGCTAACTCACAAATTGGAGCTATTCATAAATTTGTCCATGGAACTACACTATACACGCTCATGCAGCTGCTTCCCAACTCTGACATCAGCCAAGGGAGGTTGGGGGATGTGTCACTAGAGGTACTTTAATCAAAATGCCGTTGGGAGGGATGGCAGGATCAAACAACTAAAATATTAACACCACAAAAGGAAGTAAACACACGTAAACACAGTGTGAAAATGCTAATGGGTGGTGCCCCACACTGATGTGTGGGGTAAAGTGATGTGGATGTTTTTTAATTACCCCGCAAGGCGATGTGGTCTTTTGAATTTCTGGAAGAAGCCTAGGAGCAACCGCAATAGGTCATATTAACAACAGTACATCAGAGGGTCTTTCAAATTTTTGTAGTGCATTTGTTCTGAACAAGAAAGCATTTAATTCTGAACAACACATTTAGAGACAGGAAAAGCTAGGACTCAGCTGGGGATGTGCCTTGACGGGAAGCTGAGCTTTATCTAACAGTAAGGAAGCACATGATATCTTGGCGCCATTTTGGAAAAATATTCTAAGAACAAACTCATCCCAAGGGTGTAAGCAGGCATACTCACTGTACACATTTGTATACAATTTTTTTGAGTACCTGTCTCAACCAAATACTTTTTTGTTACCCCTATCAGTATAAGCTGGTGTATTTGAATTTGTGTAGATCACTTAGTGTCTGTATCTGTTTAAACTTCTAATTAGGACATGTATATGTGTATAGCCTGTTTAGAAATTAGATGTCATCTAATAACCTGATTTGTTTTAAAATGAGGGCAGCAGTTTGAGAGGATATGCACATTTTTTTTCATAAGGTGCAGCAGTTTCAGAGTGTGTGTACAAAACAGAAATATCTGGCTACACCCCTGATTCATCCATAAATATTATATACAGTCAACTACTGTAATGCCCTTTCAACAGGGCTACCAGATAGCTATCTCATCTCTGTTATAATCTGATAAGAATCCTGTGAGTTTCTTTCTCCAGAGGGATGTCACCAAACCAAGACAGACATACAAATAATTTCTCCTCAGCAAATGTGTTTTTATTCTAGGTAAGTCTGATAACAAACATACAAAGAAACAGAAACACTCACAGTCGCCAATGCTGATTCCTTCATAATCACCACCACGGTCATTGTAAGGGTCCTAAAACATGGTCTGCAGCTGGAAGAAAGGTGTGTCTAACTCCAACCTCAGATAACCTGTTCTTATATATTTTTGCAGTATGTCATCATGATTTGCAAGATTTCTAGAATCTAACAGATGCTCAGAGAGAGAGGAAAAATGTCTAGGTGGACTGGTTTCAGCTGGTTTGTCTTGCTACAGAAACCAAAAAGTGGCTGTTACTGCCCCTCACATGACCTTTATGGCAAATCAAGGCTGCAGAGCAAAAGCAAAAATCATATGTTTGCAAACATGGCTGTTCCTATAGAGCCATTTTGTATATTGGCCTATACTGTATGCTCCTGGCTTATAAGCCCATATCACATCAATCTCAAATAGGTTATGAACAAAACTGGACATATACCTGTACTTACCCAGACAAAATTATTAGGAACATATTTCTCTAGTACAGTGCAAGTCACATTAAACTGCTCTGCCAATAAGATGGTTTAGCATGTTTTTTTACAACTAGCAATGCACTGGCAACTCATATTGCATTATTTTTCAGTGCTTAATCAGCTCAACAGCAATGTTTGCAAAATGTTTCTGCAACTCAGTTGGAATGTATCTGCAGTCCAGTCACAGTGCAATGTAAAACTGCATTTTATCTGCTAAGAAACAATTTGTGGAGGGCTTTGTGCTGCACCTCACAACACATTTGCAACTCAGTTAGAAATGCTAGAGTAACTCATAGCAGAACGTTTAATGTGACTTGTACTGTATTTCAGTCTTTACACTAGTTATTAGTAAATCATTGAGCAGATGTCAAGATTTTACTTGTCTCCTTCAGATCTGTTCATGACCTCCATCCTAGGTTATCTCATGAACTTGCTCAACATCTGCAGTCCTTTCTGAGTTCTCTGCTCCTCCACAGCTGGATTTCTAAATGCCCTGACATCTAGTCTTAAGCTGGTGGCTAACAGAGCTTTCAGCCACCCAGCCCTTATGTGCTGGAACTTACATCCACTATCCATAAGATCTGCCAGCTCAGTCAAGCTGTTTAAAACTAGATCAAGACTCATCTGTTTTATTGCTCTTAATGTGTAGTGATTTTTATGTTTATTATGTGCCACGCTGCGAGATTACTACATTAATGGAGCTTGATAACAGTAAGTTGGTAAGGAATGGTAATTGAATTCTATGTATAATGGAGAAAAAAACTCCAAAGTGTGGCACTATGCTGAGATAATGTCACACCTGGGGTGCAGGTGTAATATTATCTCAGCAGTGTCACACCTTGTCGTTCCTTAATGTTTAACACACTGTGCATTAAGCAAACTACAGAACATATTGCTTCTGTTTACAGACCACAACTGATTTCACCACTTTATTGCAATCCATCTGTGTGCCATTTCATTCTAATGTGCCATTATCAATGTCTTTTTTCATCATATCAACTTTCAACATCTTATAAAGAAAGCATGAACTTTGCATTTGAGGCCTATAGTTTGTCTTCTTCTGCTCTTTATATTTAAGTAAGAAATCTTGCATTTTAAAGGATACAGTAAGACTGTTTCAACATTTAAAAACAATGCAAGTTTGATAATATAATTATAATTATAAAAGAATATAAAACAGGGTGGATATAGGTATGGGTAAATAATTATACAGTACATGGCCTACAAGAACTAGAATACACTGAAATGTAGTACTATGAAAAATTAATGACTAGACAAAACTGCAAATATAAAACAGATGTCAAAAGTCAACACTTGCCCCAATAAACTACAACTAACACTTTGTCACAGCCATATTCAGCACTGAAGCTTTTGTTACTGCTATGTGTTAAACCCTCCTCCCCAAACCCTCAAGACATATTTGTTTTGTCGTGTTCTGAACAGGTTTATGACCAAATACAGAATCTACAGGCATACCTGCTCAGGTAGTAGAGAACAGATCTAATGGGCTACATGACCTTTATTTGTCCCCAAAATGTGGATGTTTGTGTATCCCCTCTGAGAGTTTTAAATGACCATGGTCTATCCCACCCCCTCACCCCTACACACAGACAGACACACGCATACAGAGACCAATTTGGGCATCTTTAAACAAAACCGGGAGGCTATATTGATTGACTGATTGCAAGAGGCAGCAGCAAAATCCCTCTAAAACTTGTATCTTAAACTTTTCTTTAGACTAATAAAGGTATCAAATCTACCAAACTAAAACAAGGGTTTTGTTTTTCTCCTGTCTTTGTGCAGATTAACATGGTACACTGCCACTCAACAAAGAAAAGCACAAATTCACTGATGGAGATTATAAGTTTTTTTATTTCTATACTGGCTGAAGGACATGTAGAATCACTGATTTGTGGTTCTAAATGATCATTTCATCAGGATACAACATGTCTTATATAAAAATAATTTCTAAACTATAAAAAATGTATTTTACAAATGTGTTTATTTTTTCATAAGTTTATATACATATATATATATATATATATATATATATAGTTTTTTTCCTTTCTGGTTGGCACAGGCAGGGTCTTAACCCTGTCCCCACCTCCTCTCATCTGGCATCTCATTTCTCCATATCTTGGGACCAGGATCCCCCATGGATTGCCTCCCATGGTGGGGCTGGGAAGGGGAGGGTCATCCCTTCCCCCACCCAGAGAACCACATCTAGATTGGGCCAGAGACCAGGCGACAGCACAGGATGGAGGTAGGTGGGGAAGGCTTCATGTAGCCTGCAACAACAATTTTCTCCCTTCCCCATTGTTGGAAAGTGCATGTGGAGACATGTGCATGCTGCAGAGTCCTACAGCTTCCTCCTGTCTTCTGTTGTCCTGGTCCCCTGCTACCCTCAGGCCTGCACTTGATGGCAGTCATTCAGCGGGAATGCCAATCCACCCTCCCTGGGAGGGGAGAGCTGTCCTCTGGATGCTCAATCCTCTCCCTCCCTGGCTGACCCCCAGCAAGCCGCACTCACCACCAAACACGGATCACTAGTGTGACAGGAGGTAAGGTGCCAGTGCTTCAGCCCTCTATACCACTGGGCCATTTCAATATAAGTTTTTATAATGTATGGTGAGCCCTTATTACTGCTAAAACACATCAAAATAATTTCTTGATAATCCCATCGCTATGACATAAGTGGTTATAAACCTCCCTTTAGTACATCATAGTGATGGTATTACAAATGGAACCCATCTGTGCATGCATGTACCTTTAATCTTGCGCACCAATGTCCTTCCTGAAAGTAGCGCAGCAGGAGAAAATGATCCAGAATGTCCACAGTGGTGCCAAAAGTAAGCCACATTCATTTGTTTTGCCAGTTTATGGGGACCATACACAATAAAATATAATGTATGGTCCCCTCTATCATTAAGTGGTTTGTGTAACATCTCAGGGTTGCCATGGTGATGTAAACCTCTTGAGCTTCACTCTCAAGGTTTACATGGTCACCCTGGCAACCTCTCGACGGTTAACAAACATGTTAACAATAGAGGACCATACATTATCCTCTATATTAAACCATCCAAAAAGTCACATCAGTACAGAAATTTTGGTCTTTGAAATTAACAATTTACACATAACAATTCACTTTATAATGTTAAATACTAACTGGTTAAATAGAAAAAGAGAAGCGAGAGAAAAGTATATATGTATATGTATACATAATACACAATGTATATATAAAAGTATATGAAATGCTGTTATGCATGGAATTCCATACCTAGAATATGCTTGTTTTGCTGCAGTAGTGACATCATTGTGTTGTTCTGCTGCAGTAGTGATGTCACTACTGCAGCAGAACAACTTGGAATGCTGCCACGTACTTGATTTCCCCTAGCCAATTAAGCTGAAAGTTGTTGATTTTTAAACTTGAACTTGCAGAAACATCTGCAGTCAGTAATTTGAGCCTACCACCAACCCTCAAGTGCCCAGTCCCCAACCTCCAGTTCACAGAAACAAAGGGCAATGTCCAAAATAGGCACTGATGCCCATACACTATATAGAATAGCAGATGGGCAACTCTATGCGCAACCAGTGTGTTGTGCCACCTCAGGGACTTGATTCCCAGGAACCTCTCTAGCTTCGCTCTCGAGGTCACAGGGAATCAGTACCCTCTCGGTGGCACAACACACTGGTTGTGCATGGTTGTCCATCCACCATCCTATATATGTATCATATAATATTTAGTTATAGACTAGTATCATTAAGTAATAACACTATATAGAGAAATGTTAAAAACATACATAAATCCTATTTGTTATTATTTAATTCGGCATCTCATGTTCCCCTGAAATTAGCTTATCAGGAGGAAATGAGACAGTAGAGAAAGTAGAAAGAATAAAGAGTTAATTATCTTTCTTCGAAATAGTGTTAAATTAGAGAGTGTTGAGAGTGAGTTCAGACGATTCAATTTTGTCTATTTTGAGTACAGTATTTTGTCAGGTCACTCCCTTTCTTTTCAAATTTCTCTCTTTTATCTCTTGCACCATGGGCAATTTTTCTAGCCTGAGAGTTTCTATAATGTTCGTCTTCCACTCCGATACTGATGGGGGGTTATCCTCAATCCATTTTCTAAGAAATATTACTAATATGGATATGAAATAATGTTTTTTTCTTTCTCTAAGTAATTTGCTCTATTGAAGTAGCCTATGAAGTTGGAATTAAAATTCGAGTTTGCATGTATTTTAAGGAGTCCCACCAAGAACTATGTGGCCAAAACTTTTGGATATGCACACAGTACACTGGTGTTTTATCTCTGCATCTGTATTTCCAAATTTGACATAGCTATCATTTTTAAACCCATTTTCTTCATGTGTGCTGGACTGTAATACAGGTTATGCATAAGTTTGTGTTGCAGTACTCTATGATTTGTGAGAGAAAAGGTCTTGTGTGGTACAGTAACTCTCAAATTTCTTCCCAGGGTCAATTTGATATATCCATGTTTAAAACCCTGGACCAAAAGCCTATTGTTTCAATGGCTCTATCCTGTAATGCATTAATGAACAGAGACTAGAATGAAGAAATAGTGGGTTTACTAAACATAATAGCAGTAAAGCTTCTAGTGTTCTCATTAGATTTAAAGGTTCTTCATTTCTCTGATATAACTTAAATACAGTATTGCTTCCTTGACCATTTCACACTCTCTTCTGTTTGACAGATCTAGATTGTATCTAGTAGACAGTTGATCCTCTCCTGCCAGTTTTCCTTTGGTACATATGTCTTTAACTCTGACTATACCCAGTGTTTCCCGATATTATTTTCAAAGGTCTTTTTTTTGTGAATTTTATTTGTTCAGCTGGCCAGGGCATCTCTCAGAGGTGCCAGCTTGACCGTCTCCCCTACTCTATGCCAAAGACCTCCCTTCCCCGGAATTCCCCTCAGGGTCTTGCAGCCCCCCCCAGATCACCCCCTGGGGGAGTGCCCGCCCTACCTACCTGGGGGTCTTTCTGGTATTAGAGGGTTGGTCCTGGCAAAGAGCCCTTGGGGAGAGACAGTCCAGTATTGGGGATGTGGGCTAGGTACCTGGAGTCCTTGTCACCTCCCTGGTCCACCAAGAGTTTTTCCTACTTGTGCCTGTTATCCCAAGGCCCCGGAAGCAGTAGCGCGTGTCAATGGAGGCATGTATGCACACTGCAGCTCCAGTCCACAGCCTCATCTGCCCTCCATAGCCTACCGTTGGGGCTCCTTGAATGCGATGCTGGAAACCTGGCCTCCACCAGGAGGCAGCCGAACACCAAGGAGTCCCTCGGACCCCTCCCTGAGGGTGAGAGCTGCCAAGCAGTGGCTCAATCAGTCCCTCACCCCCCCAGCTGACCCTGATGACCTGAGTTCATTCCTGAACCCAGGTTGCCAGCATGACGTGAGGTGTGGCATCCAGTAGCTCAACCCTCAGTGCCACTGGGCTGATTTTCAAAGGTCTTGCCTGCTCTTTTTATGTTAGTGTTGCCCCATAAGGGTTGTTGTATTAACATATGCAGCTGCAGTTTTAAAGTGGCAGGGCCAGGAAATCACAAAGGGAGTGCAAAGTGGGCACAAAAGTTTGTGCAGCACTTCCCAGTTGTGCTGGTGGGCAATGGAGATATTCACAGTTGGATAGCTGGTGGGCTATCCCACTGTGCATAGGGGATGGTGGGGGCAGTGCTAACCCAGGAAAAGAAGTGGAATACCCAGTAGTGCTGCCCCCACAGCCAGCCAGAAAAATGGCTCAGCAGTCAATAGCGCTCTGGCGCTAAAGGGCTATTCATGGAAGAAGGCATGCAAATGAGCTCACTAGGCATGCAAGGCGCTAGTGGCCATTAGCATGCCCATTATGTGCTCATTTACATGCCATTAGTGTGGCAGTGAATGGCCCCCCCCAATAGCCCAAGCCTCATGCAGCCGTATTTCTGCGTAGTCCAGTGTTGCCCATCCCCACCCCGATCGCGGCCCTAATGGTAAGAAAAATGTTTATTCCATGGTGTAGGGTCCCTCCCTGGTCCCTGTTCTCCTGATCACCCACCTGTTAAGAAAAATAAACCACTATAGTGCAGGGTCCCACCCCTGTCCCCGATCACCTGCCCGACAATCAATAAAAACACATTTTTCCACAGTGTAGTGTCCCACCCCATCCCCCACCTGAGAATAAAATAATTCCTTTTCCATAGTGTAATGTCCCACCCCAGTCCCTGATCACCGGATTACCCACCTAATAATAAATAATGACATTTCCATACTGTAGGGTCCCACCCCAATCCCAGATTGCCCGAATAGCCACCCGATAGTAAATTACTTTTTTCCCCATAGTGTAGGGTTCCATCCTCAGTTCCCGATCAACCGATTACCTACCTGATAGTAAATTACATTTTTTTCCTTAGTGTAGGGTCCCAACCCAGACAGATTGCCCACCCGATATGAAAATGCATAGTTTTCAGTAGTGTAGTGGTCCCCTCAACCCCTCACCAACTCTGCTATTCACAGACCACCCCACTCCCCTTACCCCAGCACAGCTGCCAGTCATCGAGCAGCACAGCCCCCCTTACACCTCCACGGCTGCCCACTGACTGAGCTGTCAATGACAGCTTACAGTATACACCACAAGCCCATTGGCTGAACTGTCAACCAATGGGCTTGTAGTGTACACTGTAAGCTGTCAGAGACAGTTCAGTTGGTGGGCAGCCATGGAGATGTGAGGAAGGCTGTGCTGCTCGACTGAAGGCCATGCTGGCTTGGGGGGAGTAGGGTGGTCTGTGAATACCGGAGTGAGTGAGGTGGTTGGGGGGAACCATTACACTATGGAAAAATATACATTTTCATATCAGGTGGGCAGTTGGGGACCTGGGTGGGACCCTATACTATGGAAAAAAAGTAATTTACTATTGGGTGGGTGATCGTGGACCGGGGTGGGACCCTACACTATGGAAAAGGAATTATTTTATACTCAGGTGGGCAATCGGGAACAAGGGTGGGACACTATACTATGGCAAATTATTTTTTTTATTCTCGGGTGGACGATCAGGGACTGGGGAGGGTGGGGGATGCAGTACCTCTGCCAACCACTAGGACAGCATGGATTACCACCAGGTTTTTTTTAGTGGTAATTTGCTCCACACAAGGACCTTCATAAAGCCCCTTGCATGGAGCAAATCCTTTGTGAATGAGATTGCAGGGAGATGCAGGTCCCACCCTCATTCAGCTGCATCCCTCTCATGACTCTTGTTCTTTAGGTAAACCCAGTTTGCAGGGGCAAACTGGATTTTGTGAGTACCAGCTATTCACAAAGCCCAGTTTACCCTGAGCAAACTGGGTTTGTGCCTAGGCAAAGCTTTGTGAATCCTACACCAGATGTTTGATAGCTTTGTTTGGCTCAGTGTAGTATTACTTCATTCCTGATGTATTTTCTTATGCAGGCTGGCACTTAAGAAAGTGATATAACTAATTCTATTGTTTACATCTAGTAGCATTTCTTGTTCAGTTTGGACCAATTCTGGTGTATAAGCGTTATTTATGCCTGTACTGAGCCATTTGTTATATTGGGCTGCTCTGCATATAATACAGATGAAAATATGGTCGTGTTAGTCCTCCCCTTTAGATCTAGTAAGTTTGTAGTATGATTGGCATGAACAAATTTACTTATCAAGTTCTACAATTATATAAACCATAGTTTTGGGATGCAATTTGGCAGCATAAGAAAGAAGAGTACTTCAGGTAAAAGGGTCATTTTCACAGCATCTGTTCTTCCCATAAACTTAAAGGGAGCTTGTTCCATGTCTCAAAAGCCTTATCTGTGTCACCTTTTAAATTGCTATCTTTTTTTTTTAAATTACGGCTGCTGTTTGTTACCTTGTTGCGCTGCAGTGTGAACTGGCGTGGGGCATCCAGATGCCGACCCTGTCCACCCGGAGAGCTGGGTAGCTCAAACCGCACCCAGGAGGATCTGGGATGGCCATCATACTGTCCCACTGGAGGGCCTCCTCTCAGTCACTCCCAGCCAGGACAGCCCCAGACCCTCACTGACAGGACTCCGCACAAGTCCTCCAGGCAGCCCAGGGCATGGCCATCAAGCTGCATGGTCATGCCCAGCCCATTTTCCTTGATCTGTCCCCATGGGAATGCAGATGTGCAATGACGACAGGCACTATGTGCCGATGTCTGCCACATTCCCCCCAACTGTCACCTTGCCGGTAGTACCCCCAGGCATCCCCAGAGGTCACTACCGCATGATGACTGATCCCCGACCCACCCCAGGACTAAGAGAGCAGTCATCAGACGCTCTATCCTAGTCCTCCCCTGCCAACCCCCGATGACCGTAGGTCATTCCCGAACCCGGGTCGCTGGTGTGGCGCGAGGTGTGGTGTCCAATGCCTCAATCCTCAATGCCACTAGGCTGGCTAAATTGCTATATTCTAATGGAATTAAAAATATATTTAAACACTTTTACATGGAATTATACCAAAATAATAAGAAAGATGATAACACACATTTTAATAAATTTTGTGAACATATTCTGCTACCACAAATGAAAGAGGAACATAAGCATAAGCTAGATGATTCCATAACAAAAGATGAAGTCAGACATGCCATTTAGTCCTAAACAAAAATGAATCATCAGGATGGGATGGATTCCAAATCAATTTTTATTGTAAATTTATGGAAGAGATCTTATCTATATATCACAACGTGCTTATGGAAGTGTGGGAGAACATAAAACTTCCCCTCACATTAAACAGTGGCCTAATAACTGTACTCCATAAGAAAGGAAAAGACCCTGAACATTGTAAAAATTATAGCCCTAATTGTATTATTTTTAGGAGCTCTTGTATTTAAAATATTTAGTCAATTGTTTAAGTTTCTTAATCTGATAGCTAATAATCTTTGTGGTTTAGCTCCAGTTTCAGAGTATCTAACCCTGGTCTTCCCAATAGAAACTATAGCTTCTTCTTTTAGCAGGTCATCATACTGACTTTTTGCTCTTGACCACTATTACCACTTGTTTTCAGATTGGTCAGTAGTCAGTTCTTTTCTAGGTTTTTTAACTTCTCTAGTTCATCCACCACTTTAGCTCTTTTTTCCTCTTTAACTTCTCTAGTTCATCCACCACCATAGCTCTTTTTTCCTTTTTTCTTTTTTGAGGTTTCTCCTATAAATACACCTTTCAACACACATTTTAATGTTTCCCAGGAGATGGCTAAGGTTTTGTTAGATTCCACTAAAAGTTTAATTTTGAGCCGGCCCAGTGGCACTGAGGGCTGAGGTGCTGGACGCCTTACCTCACGCCACACCGGCGACCCATGTTTGGGAACAAGCATGGGTCGTCAGGAGTCGGCAGGGAAGGAAAAGGATTGAGTGTCCAAGGACTGCTCTTCTCCATGGTAGGAGGGACACCAGCTCTCGGTGTATGACTGGCCACTAGCAGAGGCTGGGGGCTAGTGCACCGAAGCCCAGGAAGAGCTTTAGATGCAGCAGATGATTGGAGGAGTGCGTGCGGTAGCATGCACGCTCACTCCTTCATGTCATTGCACACTGCATCTCGTGGGAAAAATGGAGGAAAAACAGAAGGCACTGATGGGCAGAATGAGCAGATCCCCACAGGCGCAGCTTTCACAATGGGCAGTAACCCTCGGTTCCGGATTCGTGAGAGACAGCAGAGGGGTGTCCCGCCACCCTGCCATGGGGGGCATAGCCAAGGGGACACACTGAGAGGTAAGCTGCGAGTGGGGGATGGGGCTAGGGGATCAGAGAGGCTAGCTGACAGTGCCTGGGAGAAAAATAAGAGGAGCTGCAAAAAAAAAAAAAAATTATTTTGTTCTTAATTTTTTTTACTAATTCAGGGTCTTCAAGCAGGGATGTGTTTAATCTCCATCTGTTAGGTCCCTGAATGTTAATACTTGTTGAGAACAAAACCGATACAGGTATGTGATCTGAAATTGAGATTGGATGTCTCTCAGTCTTGTGAACAGATGGAATATATGTTTGGGTATATACATCAGGGTAATACAAAACCCAGACTTATGCACAGGAGACCAAAATGTATAATCTTTTGAGTCGGAGTTTAGTAACCTCCATGCATCTATTAGGTCAAGGGCTTCAATTAGTAATTTTAAATCTTTATCAGTTTTTATAATATATTTTTTTGTTTTATGCAAGACAGGATTTATTGTACAATATGTGTCACTGACCATAATGATATTATTCATCAGAAAAGGATTCAGTAAGCTTAATAAATTGTGAAACATTTGGTGCCTGGTTTTTTTGGATCATACTTGGAACTCATTAAGGATCAAATAGTGTCCCTCTCGATCTTTGATAGCATCTGTTACCTGCAAAATGTGTATTTATGTTTGTGATTGGTTGGGCATCCATGGCACTCCAGACATTACCTCATGGGGGTAGAATCGGACAAAGATGAAGCGGAACTCCCCACCACACCATCCCTCACTTCAAAGTTGTGCTCCTTTGACACAGTTCCAGGGCTCACAAGGATTATCAAAACCACTGTGGGGTTCGACATCGAAGAGGGTAAGCCCGGGTCGAAACTCGACGCCATGATACAACTGAAAGTGTCGAACCCCAAGACTTTCCCAGTATGACCAGCTATTGAGGAGGTCTTCAATAAGGAATGGTGATCCCCAGATCCAGGCAGAATGCCCAACAAAAGGAACCTGGACAGAATGTATCCAGTGCAGGAGGAAACATCCAGTGCTTGGTGTAGAGCCCCCACCATCGACCCTCAGGTAGAGGCCCTCAGCAAAAGGACAGTACTACCATGCGGAACAATAGCCCTCAAAGATCCTATGGACAAAAGAGTGGAAGACATGCTAAAGAAGGCATTCGAAGTTGAGGGCACAGCAGCAAAAGTGGCCACGACTGCCATCTATACAGCTCGAGCACAGATCTGTTGGCTCGAAGAACTGCAGGAACAAGCCAACCCAAAATCCAGGGAGGCAGAACTCTTAGAGTGCACCTTGGATGCAGCAAAGTACCTGGCCGATATGGCGGTGGATACCCTGTGCCTGCATGCCAGGGCCACAGCTATTACCAATCATGCCCAGAGAGCATTATGGCTAAAATTATGGGACAATGACAATGAATCTAAGAACTTGTTGCAGAATTTGTCTCTGGGAGGAAAGTATGTTTTTGGGGAGGGGTTGCAGGATTACCTGAAACAAAAGGAGGAAGGTAGAGACCTCCTCAAGAGTAAAGCTAGGTACAATTACCTCCCTTCATCGAGGCGGAGATTTCAGAGTGGAAATAGGTCATTCCAACCCCGTAGGGACTCAACACAACACAATGGTCCCTTCCGAGGCAGGGGGACATCCCACAGTCCCCGTAACCCCTACCCACAGGTCTATCATCCGTCCTCCTTCAGAGCCCACGGGCAAAAGCTCGGAGTACGAGGTAGAGGTTACAGGGGGAAGCAGCAGTGACTACACCCCTCCAACCGTTTGCAATCAGAAACCCTACTCACCAGTGGGTCAAAGACTATCGTTCTCACACCTGTGGCTCAACACGACCTTGGACAGGTGGGTCTGGGAGGTGGTCACACGGGGGTGCTCCATAGAGCTATCCCACCCAAAAATTCCACACAGATTTGTCTCCTCCCCATAGCCAAAAGAAAGGTCACTCCTCACCAGGTTCAATGCATCTTGTTGGATCTGGTCCGGAACAGAGCCATCCAGCCCGTTCCCCAACACGGACAAAACCTAGGGGTTTACTCAATATTCTTCCTCGTACCCAAGAAGTCAGGAGAACTCAGACCTATTCTAGACCTAAAACATCTCAACCAACATGTGGTGTGTCACAGATTCAAAATGGAGACAATACGTTCAACCCTACACAGTCTTCGGGTAGGCGACTTCCTGATGTCCATAGACCTCAAGGATGTATACCTCCACATCCCTATCATTCAGAGACACAGGCAGTTCCTCCGTTTCCACATCCTGGGCCATCACTTTCAGTACCAAGCCCTGCCGTTCAGCTTCACTTCGGCTCCGAGAGTCTTCACCAAGGTCTCCATAGTTCTGGTGGCCAGACTCAGGGAGCAGGGGCTGGATATCATACCATACCTGGACGACTGGCTCATTCGAGCACGTTCCAGGGAACAGGCCCTACAGGACACCGTGACCGCCTTACAGGCGCTCGAGGAGCATGGTTGGGTGGTCAATCGGGAAAAGAGCCATCTCATTTCCACGCAGCAGATCGAACATCTGGGCATGCTGATCAACTCGGCCCACGGTTGGGTGAAGCCATCCCCTCGAGGGTCATCAACCTGATGACCCTGGCCCAGCAGATGACGGGCCACCACCAGATGACCATGGGTCGCATAGCCCAGTTGTTAGGATGCATGGCATCATGCATAGACCTTATACCCTGGGCCAGGTGGCATATGAGTCTGCTCCAGACATACGTCCTCATGCGGAGAGCGCCAAACGAACACAATCTGCAGGTCACTGTTCCACTACCACCATCAGTGAGACTCTCACTAGCATGGTGGACAGTGGAGTCGAACCTCATCAGGGGGGTTCCCCTGGAGGCCTCCTACATGACTACGATAGAGACGGATGCGAGTCTGTCTGGTTGGGGGGCCTGTCTGGGGGACTCAACGGCCCAGGTACTGTGGTCCCCAAAGGAATCCAAGCTGTCCATCAACATTCTGGAGATGAGGGCAGTGTACCATGTGCTCAAGGCTTTCAAACCCCTTGTACGTGGACAGTTGGTTCTGATACACTCCGACAATCGGGTCACAGTGGCCTACATCGCAAAGCAGGGTGGAACCAGGAGCAGAGCCATGTTTAGAGAAGCAACATCAGTCTTCAACTGGGCTCAATAAAATCTCAGCCATCTAGGTGCAGTACACCTGGCAGGAAAACTCAACGTACGCGTGGATTGGCTCAGCAGACAACAGGTGCACCCAGGAGAATGGCGATTGCACCCCGATCTATTTCAGATGATCCAAAGAGTTTGGGGACCCGTAACAATGGATCTCATGGCAATACGGGAGAACTCCCAGGTCAAGGATTATTACTCATGATTCTGGGAGAGTCAATCCCAGGGAACCGACGCCCTATCCCAGCCTTGGGGTCGGGATCGTGCATATGTGTTCCCGCCTCTCCCCCTAATTCCCCAGGTCCTAGCCAAAATAAGGGCATCCCAGCTCACCATCATCCTGGTAGCCCCGTATTGGCCACGAAGGACATGGTTCACCTCCGTTCACAAGATGGCCATGGCCAGCCTCAAACTTCCTCACCAAGCAGATATGCTCTCCCAGGGCCCAGTAGTCCACCCGGCTCCTCGGACACTGAAGCTCACGGCTTGGCTCCTGAAAGGAGGAGATTGATGGAGGCAGGCTACCATGATTCCATCATCAGTACCATGTTACAGTCCAGACGGACATCCACCACCTCCACCTACAGTAGACAATGGTCTATATTCTCGAGTGGTGCCAAGAAAGAGTAGTAAGTACCGAGCAGGCGGACATGGCCACCATATTGCTATTTCTGCAGCAGGGGTGGACAAGGGCCTGGCCCTCCTCCCTCAGGGTACAACTTTCAGCGATAAGGAGTGTCTGGGGCCCATCAGGGGCATAGCCGGGAGCACCCGGCTCTGCGTTTTTAAAACGGTGGAGATACTTCCGACCAGGGCCAGCGACCAAATATCGCACCTGGGATCTCCCAATGGTACTCAACTCCCTCAGCGTGGCCCCCTACGAACCGCTCTGGGAGGCAGACCTATTCTGGGTTGGCCTCAAGACTTGTTTCCTAGTGGCCATCTGCTCGGCCAGGTGGATTGGAGAGCTGGGGGCTCTATCGTGTGCTGAACCCTATACGATTTTCACCCCGCAAGGAGTCCGGCTTAGAACGGTACCAGCCTTTCAGCCTAAGGTGTCCATGGCTTTCCACAGGGAACAGCCCATTGAGCTGCCCACCTTCCCTGCGGACACACAGCGGGGCACTCTACTGATCCCACATCACCTGGATGTCGGATCCAACCTCTCTGTATACATAGCCAGAACGCAGCCTCTCTGTAAGATGGAAAGGTTATTTGTAGTCGCGAAGGGCCAGAGACAAGGCAGGGCAGCCTCCAAGTCCACGATCACCAGTTGGCTAAGGAGAACCATTCAGAACGCTTACCTAGCAAAGCAATTGATACCTCCTCAGGGTATCAGGGCCCATTCTACCAGGGCAGTCGCCACATCCTGGGAAGAAAGGGCCAACGTGTCCTCTGAAGACATCTGCAGGGCAGCTACATGGAGTTCCTTGCACACGTTCGCTAGACACTACAGTTATGTTTATTAATACTGCTGTCTTTTTACTACTTTCACCTGTGCCACATGACTGACCAATCATCCATTCCCTTTTCATATGATCGATATCTTTCTATTTTTGTAAGTAAGTCTCTTGTAGGAATACAATGTTTGGGTTACATTTTTTAAGATATTTCAACACCTTATACCTCTTGACCTTTTCGTTTAACCTCCTAACATTAGGAGGGTAGCTTCTTGTCAGGTCCTTGAAGCATTTGAGAACTAAACTGGGTGAGGGATACAGCTCAGATTATTCCTCTGAGAAGTAGTAGGTTTCAAAGTTTTTTTCCCCTATAGAAATCATAGTGGGAGGAATTCGACTTCTGAATTTCTTTTCTTTGTATAGCTTCTTCTTAACTCTTCACTTTATTTCCTTTTTTTTAAATGTCCAGGCCTGAATCTCATTAGGAGTGTTAAGAAAATAGATGGCTGAAAGGGAGTGCAGTAGGTTGCAAGGAAACCTAAACAGAAACAGAAGTTTTTCCAATTCTACACTAAGCTTCAGAGTCTCAGAAACAATAATATACACTTCACAATTTTTTTCTAAATGTCATATAAATGTATAGTGATAAAATGAAATGTTAGAGGGTTAAACAGCAATCTGATTTAGATAGATATTATCCATGTAAATATTTAATATCCCTATTGGGAAGACAGACTGAGGGAAGGTTCAAGTCTTGAAATTCTCCTGACTAAAAGCAGAACAGCAGCACTCCGACTTCACACACAAACTGTTGTAGTAGTAACATAGTAAAGTTCATTGCCTATTACTTGTGATCATGGGCAATACCACATAACAAGCTGATTTACAGCTCCAAGTAAGCAATAAGCCACAAGAAAGGAGCACCAAAAAAGGAATGTGTGTGTTTCAAGGGAAAACTCAGGAAGCTTAATGACTTGAGGCTCCTATAGCTCAGGTGGTTAAGAGCAAGGCATGGAATGCCAAGTTCCCTGGGTCCAAGTCCCGGTAAGAGTCACACTTTTCCTTTCATTTCTACAATTGGATTTTCAAAAATTGCCTTGCGGTGGCTAACTGCATGGAGAGAAAGAAACAGCAAGTAATTTGAGTCTTTAAGACTGCCTAACGTTGCTCATTTCACAACACCATGAAAGGAATGTGTGTGATTCAAGGGAAAATTCAGGAAGTTTAATGACTTCAGGCTCCTATAGCTCATGTGGTTAAGAGCAAGACATGGAATGCCAAGGTCCCTAGGTTTGAGTCCCAGTGTAGGAGTCACACTTTTCCTTTCATTTCTACAATTGGATTTTCTTCCTGCTTTACGGTATTTTTTTCTCTGTCTCTTTCTCTCCTCCCTTCTCTATTTTTCTTCAGTAGAGAAACACCCTTGCTTAGTTGTCTTTGTGTTGTGTAGCTGATTCTATGTGTTCTGGTGAACTCTCCCTTTCTGCCTCCACAGGAAGCACCTATCTGCTGCCACTCACCCCCTAGAGCCTATAAAAGTGGAGCTAGCCCCAGGTGGATGGGAAGTATCGTGTGTGTGTGTGTTTCCCATTGCTGCTGCTAGCAAAACACCCTGTAGTAATTAATTTTTAGATGGCATTAAGCCTCTCTCAGCTCCACCCTCCCACAATTAAACTCCTGATTCACAGGGCTTCCAGAATCTACTCACCCTGAGATTAAGTTCCATGACCTAGTTTCCTTTACACCACCTGTTACAATTTAAAATCCAAGTTCTACGGTAACCCAGTCACTGCCTACCGAGTTTCAAAGTGCCCCAACCACTGCTTACAGATCTTTTCTCCCCACTTACGCTGCTACTTTCAAAAGGAAGAGAAGTATAAATAAATATTAGTATACCTTTAAGGGAAAGCTAGGTGCTTTCACTCCACTCTTTCAGCAAACTCTGGTCTTCCACCTCAGGACCCCAACTAACTTCACCTTTTAAATCTTTCTTTTGTTAGAAGACACTAAGCCTCTCTCAGCTCCACCTGCCAATTAAACACCTCATTCACAGGACTTCCTGAATCTAATCACCCCGGCCCCTATGCACTAATGGGTGGAGTGGCTACACGCCACATATCTTGGGCACATAGCCATCCCGCACCCATTGCATCCCCTGCACAGGATGCACCAATGGGGGATGCACAGCACCTACATGCCCGATCCCCTGGCTGCGTGAAGAGCAATGCACCAAGGGTGGGTGAGGAGCAGGCTGGCACTATGTGCCATGCACTACAGTGCATAGTGCTGGCCACGGGGATGCAGAGGAGGGTGCAGGGTATGACAGAGAAAACCCTGTCATACGCCACCTACACGCCCCATGCACCCTACTGTACACTGCCCAGATGGGGTGGTTGGCCCACACTGTCAATGGGGTCACTGCTGCTGGACCACCCCATGGCTGCCTGGTGCTACCCAGCACACATCGGTGCATGGCATCTACCTGGCACAACCACCACCACTTGGGCACCGGTCCATGGATGCTGTCACCCTGAATGGCACCGCTGATCAACCCCTACCCCGCACATGTTGTGGGGTACAGTGCCCCCTCATGGCTAACAGACCCCTCACCTAGTCACAGTGATCCACTCTGGGACCATACTGCAGGAGGACCAGAGGCACTGCCCTGTACTCACCACCTCAGCTGCCAGCGATAGGTCTTCTGCAGGTTGCGCTGCCAACACACACCCCACTGTGTAGGGGATCCACTCTGTGTCCCAGTCCAGGTAACCGACTGGATGCCTGGCCGGGTCTGTGTCCCTGGCTGCCCTGCAGAGTCCTGCATGTTGGGTGGGGCAATGCCACAGACAGGTGGCCAGTGGTCATGAATGCTGCCGGTGTGCACCTGTCCATGGGTGTGCAGCTACACAGGTGGGGTACGTGCTGATTCTGTGTACCCCCATCCCAATGATAAAAGGGGCCAATAAGATTAAGTTCCTGACCTAGTTTTCCCCCACACCACCTGTTACAATTTAAATCCCAAGTTTCAGTGTAACCCAGTCACTGTCTTCCAAGTTTCAAAGTGCCCCAACTACTGCTGACAGATTTGTTCTCCCCACTTACCTTGCAATTTTCAAAAGAAAGAGAAGTGTAAATAAAAAAATAAATACTAATTTACCTTTAAAGTAAAGATAGGTGTTTTCATTTCACTCTTTCAGCATAATCTGGTCTTCCACCTGATGTTGCAAAGTTTTCATTTGCTGGTGAAGTTCTGGCAAAGTCACCCACTTCACCTCCACGGAGCAATCAACAAATGTTTGCTATTAGGCTGAAAATTCACCTATGTGACTACGCCAGAAATTTCGCTGCCTGTGAATGGCAGAATTTTGCCTGCTAATGGCGGAATTCCACCCATGAATGGTGAAATTCTGCCGTCTGGGGACAAGACTTCAGCATCCTGAGACAAAGGCAGATTCCAAGCTTTGTTATTGACATAGTAAGTAAAAAAGGGTGAAGTAACGTAAATGATCAGAAAGAAGAACAACATGTGGAATGCATAGATGGTACACAAAGGCAGATACTTTCCAATGTGTATGGTTTCTGTAAACTCAGAAACAATCAAAAGTCTCAAACACCACATACAGCATCATGTGTATGCATATATGTCTGTAAGAGTTCTAAACTGGCTAACAATATTTCAGTTGGTACAGTACTACATTCTGGTTGACAAATCACTACTCAAACCACACAGTACCAATGATACTGAGATTCATCATCTGCCCTTAGCAGAAGTAGGACCCCAGTGAAAATTAGATGTGGCGACACAGCTAAGCAATCTTGTATAAGTAAATTGCTTGTAAGCTGGGAGCAGATACCTTTGAAGTGTTTCCCTACTAACATCCATAAGTCAGAATGAGGAGATAAGTTGCAGCAACCTCAACCAGATGTAAATGTCTGACCTGGTCAGGTCCTGTACACTACTTTTTTTTTTTGTAAGCATATTTTATTCAAAGTAGCTTCAAACTTACATTGCATTATAAACACGTTTAGACTACCAGGTGTCCAGTTTATAGTCAACAGATTCATACATAGTGTGGTTACATACATTAAAAGAGTTCAGCATACAATTTATTAACAGGTCTTTTACATATATTACCCTTTATACTGGGGCTTCCACTTCAGAGACTTATCTTACCAGATTCTATTGCATGTAAAAAGGGATTCCATATATTATACTTTCTCCTGCCCATTCACACTTAATTGATATTTTTTTTCTAATTTTACACATAAGACTAAGTTGTTTAACCAGTGTGTTATGTTAGGTGGAGAGCCACTTACCGGATCTTGGGCAATTGTTTTCCTCACATTTACTATTGCCAGGTCCCAAAGCTTATATGCAGCTTGTTTACCATATACTTGTGGCTCTGCACCTAGCATATATTCTAGGGGGTATTAGGTAGAGTAGTATTTAGTATTTTTTGCATAATATGATGTATCTTGCCACTCGCTGTGCCTTCAAGACTATATTGCAGATCCCTAGGGTCAGGACTGCACTAGCACAAAGATCCTTCCCCTTCAGTGCACCTTCCTGGTACATTGATCTCCCCCCTCCCCCACCTCTCTCACCAGAACAGGGCCTTTCAAGGTAACACTCAAGAATCACATCCTGTACACCTGCAACTGTGAGTGTCCTCTTCCAAAACCACCCTAGGCCTCTAGGTGCCTTTCTTCAGGGGCCGGAGCCTAGCCAACCTTGACAATGTCTTTCCTGAGACAGCACACTTTGTACCTCATAAGAAGTTACTGTGCTGGTAAGTTAGCAACTGCCTAGCTACTGACTGTATAGGACTACAGCTCATTCTGCTAATGGACAAGTTAACAACTGCCTAGCAACTATTTGTATAGGACTGAAGTTCATCTGCTGAATGACACTATCACCCTACTAATTGTATTCAATGTTCTCCATCGTATGTATTATCTGTTCCTTCAATTTTTGTTACTGTCTGTATTTTTCTCTTTGTATCATGATGTGGAGCCTTTGGAAGTGAGTCTATGACTCAAAGGTTGTAATTCCTATGTGCTTATAAATAAGTAAATATGTGTCCAAAAGGGTGCAACTTTGCTGCATAGCAATGCCATATGAGTAAAATTTCCACTTTGTATTTGGCATGGTGGACATGTGTCGGGTTTATTTGGGTTACATTTATGAAGTCTGGACGGGGTTAAAATATGCTCTGCAAAGAAAATTTAGTTGAATCCTATGCAATTTATTAGACATCAGACGGAAGTGAATCTGCTTTATGACTGCTGCCCATGTCTCGTCATCAATCTCTGTATTTAAATTGTGTTCCTAGTCTATTCTGGCCTTGATTTTTGGGGTTGGAGTGGCTCCAATAAATAATCTATATAGTGTGATCAGGATTGAAGTAGTTGGTTGTGGTTTGCATAGAACCTCTTCAATGGGAAACATTTGTGGAGATAACCTGTGTAAATACTGTTGGATTCTTAAGTAGGCATCCTGTACACTACTTGAAATAACATAAAGCTGCACCACCTCTTGCAAACCTTCCATTAAGAGGTGAAATCCAGCAGTAGCAGCCTCTAACTGTAGCCAATACCTGGCATTTTAAGGTCAGCAAAAGATGAAACCTATAAGGATGAACAGCAACTGGTGTTTCGGCTTCCTGGGAATGGACATGTTTCAGATCTTGGTACTGTCATAGCGAGCGAAAAGTAATTTAAAACCTGATCAGTAAGAAAAAGAATACCTGGATTTCATAAGTGGTACAGGAAGGCAGATACTTTCCAATTCGTATTGTTTCTGTAAACACACATGCACTCAAAAGTCTCACACTTGGCACAGAGCATCATAGGTATGTAAATGGGGGGTGAGATACTAACAACAACAAAAATAGAAAGGGACCTGGGGGTAGTCACATCAGATGATCTTAGGGTGGGCAAGCGATGTGAGAAGGCAGTAAGAAGGGCTGGTGGGATACTGGGATGCATAGGGAGAGGCATCACCAGTAGAAAACAGGAAGTTGTTATCCCTCTGTACAGACAATTGGTGAGACCCCATTTGGAGTATTGTGTGCAGTTCTGGAGACCCTATCTCCGCAAGGATATAGACAGGATGGAGGCTGTCCAGAGGAGGACAACTAAAATGGTGTAGGGTCTGCATCAGAAGACATACAATGAGAGATTAAAGGAGCTTAATATGTATACCCTCGAGGGGAGGAGGGAGAGGGGGGACATGATAGAAACTTTCAAGTACCTCAAGGGAATCAACAAAGTCTAAGAGGGTAACATCTTTCAGAAAAAGAGATGTGCAAGAATAAGGCGGCACAATCTGAAGATAGAGGGGGGATGGCTCAGAGGTAATGTGAGGAAGTATTTTTTCACAGAGAGTGTTGTGGATACATGGAACAGCCTTCCTGAACAGGTAGTGGAGTCAAAAACAGTGGGAGAATTCAAGAATGCATGGGACAGACGTAAGGCAATTCTAGTGGGGGTTAGAAGGAAGTAGGCTGCTGTTTAACTAGGATCTGCAGCTTATCAATTAGGTAGGGAAATGGGCAGACTAGGTGGGCCAAGCAGTCCTTATCTGCCATCAAATTCTATGTCTCTATGTAAATCTGTGTTTGTGTGTGGTAGGGGGACCTTACTAAAAATGTTTCAAATGGTATGACATTCTGTTTGACAAATCACTTTTCAAACCACACAACCAACATACACACTAAACGTAGCAATAATTGGTAAAATCTATACACATGATGACCATAAACAGAAGCAATTGCTTTCTGCCTAAAAAGTATTTTGTTCTGAAACCACCAAAAGACTGTATTCTAGGAAAAGTTCTAATCAACCTGTAAGTTTCATAATTTAGCTCTGCCTAGTTTTTAGCTATGAGAAGTAAAAAGGTTACAATTGGTTAAATTATTATGTAAATTCATAAACAAATAATTTCTGAATCACCATACCTATTTTTGCCATAACTACCAAAAAAGCAGCCGTTAAGACTGTTTGCACCAGAATTCAAATTACAAGGTGTTATGATTGCCAAGATATAAAGTATCAAGAACCTCATTTTTTAAACAAACACTAACTCAATATGGGTGCTACCATGCCTGTGCTCTCGATTAATGCACCCCAATCATGCCTTCTAAGCAGGAGTAAATGCTAGGTTAATGCAGCACCATGTGATGGGGTCCTGACCAATAATGAGTTGAAACTGACCAGACACCATTTTATATTAATCTATAGCTCTCTGTATATTAATATGCAACATTTGTGAGGATTACAAATGGCACTTATCAATGATATGTTTTGCTCCCTCCAGACCAAGAGTGAGAATATCACAATATTCTAACTTTAGGTCCCCAGGGGCAAAAATATTCTCACTGGAGGTGCTGACTGGTTGAAGCAGGCAATGTGAAGCATCCTATTTTTACAACTGATCTTCTCACTCACGCGCTGGCTCAATCCAACTGCATTCATTTTCTCCGGCTAATTTGTTGTGTGCTAAATGAATGCCCAGAGTCAAATAATTAATACCAAAATGTTTATTTACCTAGAAAAATCATTATTTTACCCAATCCATGAAATTGCATTTTGGACAATTCAGTTCAACCTCATTCCTCCCTCTGTATGCCCAAGTAGCTCTCCCCCTCATGCTGATCAGCACTCTCACTAATACCAAGCCAGAAATGAAAACCGACTCCTTGGCTTCAATCTCAGCCATACTCACCGAGTTTCACACCATGATCTGCCCACTTGCTCATCTTGAATGCACAGCACCTCCACATTTGTTGAAATGTGCCAGTGCACTGACACGTTAACGTCAGTTGCATCATGCACCACTTAGTCATCCACAAACATGACTCAAATATGAAAAACAACATCTTCTAAATCAAACAAAAACATGTTGGAATTATACAGCAATAAACTTATTCTAGGCACTGTTATATAAAGTTTGCATCATCTATTCCTATGCTGGTCACAAGACAGAGACGGTATCCTCAGAGTTGATAAATCTGAAATAATTCACCATTCAGCTATTTAGTCGTCAATGCTGGGCTTCGTATTCTTCAGTAAAATAACAGTCAACATTATGAAACTGGCTTCCAGTAGCAAGAAAACCCTAGTACACCTGAAATAACATTTCTTCTATACATAGCCCCTGCCTGGATAACAATATACTACTGCAGAGAAAATTGGGAAACTAATAGTAATAGCAGTTGTGAAAATGATGAGATACAGCAGGTAAACACTTAAGCATTATACAAATGACAGGAGGACATTAACTGAAGGCAAAGAGACAAGGCATGCATTTAAACTACAGTCAGACTTGTCAGTCTGCAGGGAAGTCCTCTGCTACACACATAGTAGGTTTCAGTATATAGGTGAGCTGTTCAGTAAAACAGGCATAGATAGCTGCTTGTGAAATAGAAAAGTTTCAGTCTCACAGCCTTAGTGTGGCTCCAAACTGGCCATCTTGTCCCAGGAAAGTCTCACTACCAGTGCTGGAATTACACTTGAATTTGCCAGGGCTCGGTCCCCCCGGCTTTGAAGTGAGCCCTGGTAGCTCATGCATCACTGTCACTGATTTATAATGGGGGGGGTCAGTTTAAAGGTAGGGCCCTCATGGGTCCCACTACCTCCCATAGCTCATAAAGTTAATTCCAACACTACTCATTACTGTGCCATAAAGATTCTCTGCAGTGAATACACATTTCTTCATAGCACTAGCTCTTCTCGTTGCTATACAATGACAAAGAGACATAGTAATCCACTTATCCTATCTCACTTACTGCCTCTGGGACCCCCACACAGCATTGCTTTTGTCAGCCAAAAACCCCACTAATGCAGCAGTGCAATGAAATCAAGCAATAAATATGATCCTACCTTTTTTCACTATAAAAGATTTCGGGCATTTCCCCATTCTATTTAGTGGTAACATTTCCAAGTTTCCAAAAAAGAGATAGCATTGTAGACATAACAAAGGTTAGGTTCAAGAAAATAAAAAAATAATGGCGTGCAGCATAAGTGGTACCTAGAAAAGTAGAGTTGATAGGCATGCCAATATTTTTATTAACTGCAGACAAAACAAGCGTTTAGGGAAACATTCTTCATTGCAGTGCCGCTTTAAAGCCTGGGAGAGAAATACTACATTAAGTCCTCAAAGGTAATTTATGTTGCAGCATCCCCATCAGCTGAATCTCCCATGCCCATCTCCATTTCCTATGGCTCGGTGGTGGCAGTCTTGGCTTGCTTGGTTTTTTCACCAAACACTCGGTGTCTTTAGGGTCACTGTACAAGAATCCTTTTTTTTAAAGTTGGTAATTTTTATTGAATTTTTCACATAACATATACACACACACACACAAGAAAAACATGATAATCATACAAAAACAGCAGCAGAGAAAGAATCACTATGCTGGTACAGCCATTACTCCATAGTAAAGTAACAGTGTGCACATACAGTGAGAAAAGGAGCATCAAGGCTGCTAATGGGGGGAAGCTCCCCAAGTGAGCACAAGCATGAGCTAAAACATAGTTACCATAGAGGTCCTTGCTCACTACCCAAGAGAAGGGTGGGCATCAGGAGAGCAAGCTTTCTGCTACATAACACTAATATCAATAACAGTAAAAAACAGAGAAAAACGGGTATATCTGGGTAATGGGTACAGTGCAAATAATATAGGATTGACATCAAATAGCATGGATAAACTGAACCACTGCAGGGGAAAACCTGGGGAGTAAGTTAAGGAGGAGACAGACGATGACCACATTGGCCTCATCTAATACCTGTCTGTGGCTTCAGGTAAGCAAGAAAGGGGGCCCAACAGGCATAGTACACGTCTAATTTGTTAGTTACATTATGAGACATGTGGTCCAGTGAGGTCAGCTGCATAAGTGCATGGTGCAGCTCTGGGATGGAGGGGATTTCCGTGGACCTCCAGTGGCACAGGATAAGACGTCTGGCTGAGATGCCAAGGAGAGCTAGCCAGCGGAGTTGCTGGCCCTTTAGCCGAGTACCTTGAGGTGGAAGGCCCAGAATCCAGACCAGCGGGTCCAATTGAATCATGCAGCCTAGGGTTTGGGTGACCAACTGGTCTACTTTTTGCCAGAAAGAGGACAGCAGGTAACACTGCCAAAGGATATGGTATAAGTTTCCTACTTGAGAGTTGCACCTCCAGCAAAGGTTGCTATCTATGAGTTTGACTTTGTGTAGAACATCCAGTGTTCTGTACCAGTGGTGCAGTATTTTGTTTTGAATGAGTCTACTTCGCATATCTGGGTACCTTACGTGGGCAAATTTCCAGCATAAGTTCCAGCTGGTCTCATCCAGCTGCAAGCTCAGGGCTCTTTCCCATTTCTGCTTTGACTCTCCAGACTGTGACGGGACTTTTTCCGGATATCAGTGTATATCCCACTGGCTTGGCCTTTGGAAAGCTTGAGCTATCTCTTCAAATTTTTGGGAGCTAGTGGGACTAGGTGGGTGAGACTTAAGGTATTCTGACAGGGAGCTACACAGCTGTAGATATCTCCAGAAGTCTTCCTTCCCTAGCCCTTTGTCTTTGGCAAGATCTTGGAAGGATTGAATCCTTTGCCTGGCTTCCTCCATAACATCTGCCAGTATCATATTTTTACGCTCCCATTGAGGCCAAAGAAAGGGCTTTTTGACAACCAGGATATGGGCATTCTCAAAAATGGGAGTGTGAGAGAGGGGCCTAGGGTTGGCCTTGATTCTGGCATGTACTTTGCCCCACATTTGGACCGCAGGGGTGATCATAGGGTAGCTTCTCAGGGCTTTGGGCAAGGGATTGTACAGCAAAAAAAGGGAGACTATGCACCTGAGCCAGTGACTTTTCCATGGATAGCCACTGCGGTGATTTGGGGGATACTGCTGAGAACCATTTCAGAGTTTGAGTAGAAGAATAGGCCCATGCATATCCCTCAAGTTGCAGCAGACCCCATCCTCCCAGTTTCCAGTGGGAGCGCAGTTTGTTCCTGATGTACTGGGCCTTTTTGTTTTCCCAGAGAAAACTGCCTGTGGTCGAGTCAATGGTATGAAGCCATTTAACAGGGGGAGCCAGAGGGATATGGGAAAGAGGATACAGGAGCTTGGGCGCAGAGATCATTTTAAGAACCGAAATTTTGCCAGCTAGGGTAAGATGGAGCATTTTCCACCTGTCTGGCTCGGTATTAAGATCAGCAACTAGTGGGGATGTTAGATCATAAATTTTGGTGAGATTTGGGGAAATATGGATGCCAAGGTACACCAGTGACCCAGTGGTCCATTTAAGTCCTAGAGGGGCCCCATATCCTGGGTACACTTGGGGTTGAATGGGAGCACTTCCGTTTTAGATTTATTCATCCTGAGACCTGATAGTGCTGCAAAGTCCATTAGAAGAGAGAGGAGAGCCGGGAGAGATGCCCTTACATCCTCCACTGGAACCAGCAGGTCATCCACATACATAAATGTCGTGTAGGTATGTGGCCCTATTGGGATTCCTCAAATGACAGGGTGTTGCCTGATAGCAACTGCCAGTGGCTCTACTGCTAGATGAAAAGGAGAAGGGATAGGGGGAAGCCTTGTCAGGTGCCTCTGCCCAACTGAAAGTGGCCAGAGGTCACAGTGTTAGTGCGAATACTGGGCGTAGGCTGCTGGTAGAGTGCACGTATCCAACCCTGAAATCGAGCCCCAAATCTAAAACGTAACAGCACCTGTTCTAGGTAGTCCCATTCCAGGGAATCAAAGGCCTTCTCAAAGTCTATGGCCACAGCTGCTGCAGGAGCAGGAAGGGCCTGGACATGATAGATGATGTTGAGCAGGGACCTGATATGGTCTCGACCGAAGCGCCCTGGAACAAAACCTACTTGCGAAGGATGCACAAGATAAGGAAGGAGAGGGTTTAATCTAGAGGCCAGGATCTTGGCAAAAATCTTGCTGTCCATGTTGATAAGCGATATGGGCCGATAGCTTGCAGGGACTGTGTGGGATCTTTACCCTTCTTGGGAAAGACTGTAATGACCGCTTCTTGCAGGGAAGTGGGAAAAATGCCTTAGTCCAGGGCCTCATTATATACGGTGGAAAGAAGAGGGGTAATTCGGGAGGTAAGGAGTTGCCAGAACTCTATGGGGAAGCCAACGCCTCCCGGGGCCTTGCCAGAATTTAAAGCTCTGATGGCATCCGCCACCTCAGATGTCGAGATGGGCCTATTCAGGTCCTCAATTTGGGAGGGCTGAAGGGTGGGAAGTTGAAGAGAAGAGAGGAAAGGTTCCACTGAACTGGCATCCTGTCCTCTGGCAGAGGTATACAGGTTTGAATAAAACTGTTTCATGATAGAGTTAATCAAACAAGGTTCCGTTCGGATAGCACACGACTGGTCCCTCAGTCCGGGGATGTGGCGGTCGGCCTGCTGCTTGTGCAGGCGGTAAGCCAGCAGCTTGCCGGCTTTTTCCCCCTCTCTCCCAGTATTGGTGGCACAGCCTCAGTATGGCAATCTCTGCTTTGCGAGATAGGAGGTCATTAATCTCCATGTGAGTCTCAAGCATTTCATTCCTTAATGCTGGGTTTAGCTGTGAGTTTGGGATCTGTTTGGCTTGGGGCTCTAGGGCCCTCAGGTGTGTTTCTAAGGAATTTAACAGGTGCTTCTAGTGCCTAGAAGCATACCCTATTATTGCTCGCAGAGTAGCCTTCAGTGCCTCCCACCTGATACTTGGAGAGGTGTCCTGGGGAGAGTTTTCTGCCAAGAAGAGGGCTGCCTCAGAAGATACTCACTGCACAAAGTCAGGATCCTTGAGGAGGTGGAGAGGGTCTAAATTCCAAGAAGTGGACTTCGAAGAGGGTGGGCCCCATAAAATGTGCAGATGGACAGGAACACAGTCCGAGATAATCTTGGGCATAATCTCTGAGTCCACCACCCTCTGGCAGACCCCGACCGATACTAGCCATAGATCCAGGTGACTATGTGACCCATGTACCAGCGATATATAGGAATAGTCCTTCTCCCTAGGGAGAAAGGTACTCCAAATGTCGATCAGGCCCAGCTCAACCAATAACTGCTGGAGAACTAGGCAGGTTTTGGGGTGTTGCACAGCTGATGGGGCACTACAGTCCATCTGAGGTACCAGAGCAAGACAGAAATCTCCTCCCAGGATGGTCGGTGTGGAGATGGGGCAATGGAGCAAAGTTCTTGGGCCACCTTATGGAAGAAAGCAGGGGCATCCTCATTTGGGGCATATATACAGCCTAATAACAGAGGGCCATCTGGAGTGGTCACCAGGGCTAGGACCCATCTGCCTTGAGGGTCTGCTCGAATTTGAGAGGGGGACCATGCAAGGGATTTGTGGAGCAATATAGCTACCCCTCATTTCTTAGAAGGGGGAGGATGAGAATACTTGTCCCAACCAATCTCTGACCAATTTGGCGTGGTCTTATTCATTTAATTTAGTTTCCTGTAGGAAGGCCAGCATGGCCCTCAGCCTCTTGGGATGGGATAGCACCTGTTTATGATTTACCAGGGTATTCAAGCCCAGTATGTTCCAGGTGTAAGCATGGAGGTCACCCATGATCTTGAGGAGTAATAAGAGTGCAAAAAAGGGTTGTGACAACATACTGAGATGAGGTTGAGGGTAGCGCTGCCCACTCCCACAAGAAGCTCCCACTAAGGCCTTGCAAGAAGGAACAGATATACCATGCAAAAACACAGACAATAATACCCCACAACAGTACCCGGTTATTAACAGGCAAACTACATCCAATCGGGCAAACCACCCGAGTTCACATACAACTATTTACAGAGAAAACTAATATCCTAGAACATCCTTTGTATGGAGGGAGACAGTGAGACCAGCAGTCTGTCTGTCAAGACCATCCATCTCCTTCTCGTGGGGTTGGTAGGAGAAGAGAGTAAGCATACCAGATCTGACCAAACATTAATAAGTAATTGCCGCTGGCAGCCTGTCACGTCTCACCCTCCTGTGGGAAAAGTACCACAACTACAGGGGGCATGAGCGGGGATATAAAGAGCACTGTGATGGATCACATACACCAAAGGGAGTAGAGTCCAGATCCTTGGTAGGGGCATTCCATGCCCTGCTATCTAGCAGTGGTGCAGCAAGTCCCATGCTCAGCAGATCGGAAAGGGGAGACAGCAAGGGGGATCTTGGAGCCAGCGGGGGGGCATATCTCGCTCCTCGGTCCCTGGCCCCAGGCCACAAAGAACAGTTCGGGGCTTGGATAAGGAGAGAACAGTGAGTGCCCTCTCTTCCTGGAAAGGCAGGGTACCCCCTCATGGATTACAATGTGGAGGAGAGTGAGTGTTGCGGTCCCTGTATGGAAAAAAAAGATGTTATAAAGGAGAAAACAATGCAGCACAGGTTGACATCCACTGAACTCTAGTCTGTCAGGCAAGGAAGGAGGGAAGCACAAGAATGTGACCAGCACTGCCCAAGGGGGAATGCTTATTGAGAGGCTGTATAGTGAGGTATTAGCACTAGTTACAAATGTACATGTCCGGATTGCCTTTTGGCCTCTCGAGTGTGTGCTGCATATCAATCTGTGGGCCCCAGAAAAATAACAGCAGGCTCAGCACTCTTAGTGGGCTGTAAAAGAGGCAGATAATGCTTCATCCTCTTGAGCCCTCCAGGGCAGTCTACTAAACAGAGCTTTGTGCCAGGTATGAGGGGGTAGCCCACACAAGTCAAGTGGCTGGGGATTAGAGTCAGGGGGGCCAGGCAAAGACACAGCACCTGAAAAACCCCATTTAACCCTTCAGAACAATGGAAAAGTTAGAAACAGTCACTTATCTGGCTCCTCACGGTGGTGCATTTGTCTCCTGTGTGAGGGGAGCTCTTTTCAAGGCCTCTCAATCCTGCGTCTGCTTCAGGGGAGGAACAGGTGGGTCCGGGAGCTACTTCGGGCCCTGCGCTGGAGGGGCCTCTTCCGCCACCACCACGGCCCAGGATTTTTGCTCGATCTGCGGTGTGCTGGGAACTGATTGAGCTCCTTCGTCCGGGGTGCTGTCTTCCAGAGTGAGGAGTGGGGTGAACTTGTTGGGTGAATGGAACTGTGTCAGGACATCAGTGCTCTGCTCAGGGGACTGTCCCGCATTTTGTTTGTCAGCTGGATGTTGTCATCTCTCATGCCGGTGTGGAGTGTGGCACTTCCTGGTTCAGGGAGGGAGAGAAGCATCAAACCAATGAACTGGAGGTCCCAGCAGCTGCACAGGTGACCTGGGCGAGATGTCCATGCCATGGCCTATATCAGGGATATTCCTAGAGGCATTGAACAGTCCAGGATCTTGGAAGTCTCTGGGGAATTCATGGTGCAGAAAGTCCATTAAGCGCTCTGGGGTGGAAAAGAGGGTGGAAGTCCCATTCATGGTCACCCGCATCATCACCGGGTAGCGCAGCAATAAGGGGACCTGTGTGCATGGAGAAGTGCCGGCAATCGGAGTAGGCTTTCCGCTGCTCGGAAAGCTCCTGTGAGTAATCTTGATAAATCTGAATTCTGTGCCCATTCCAAGAGATTGAGCCCTTCTCCCTGGCCATGGTAGTAACCAGTTTTTTTTGTCTAAAATCAAGAAAGAGGGCCAGGATAGGGTGCGGGCACTCCCCTGGTTTTGGTACCGGAGCCATAGAAACATAGACTTTGACGGCAGATAAGGACCGCTTGGCCCATCTAGTCTGCCCATTTCCCTACCTACAGGATAGGCCGCAGATCCTAGTTAACCAACAGCCTATTTCTTCCTACCCCCCACAAGAATTGCCTTATGTCTGTCCCATGCATTCTTGAATTCTCCCACAGTTTTAGACCCCACAATTGAGGACAAATTGGTGTTTGAGGCCAGCATGCAGTGAGCCTGCTCAATGTGTAGGATGGGAGCGGGAGTCAGGCCGAGGATTTTGGGCAGCACCTCCTGGAGGAAAGCAGTGAAATCTTGTTGTTCAGCCCCCTCCGGGAAGCCGATAAACCACAGATTATTGCAGCGGCTGCAGTTTTCCAAATCATCCACTTTATCTTGGAGCATGTGGATGAGACGGGCCTGTTCTCTGGTAGTTGCACTGAGGTCCTGGATGGCAGCATCGTGGGTCTTGAGGTGTCACTCTGTACGTAAAAGATGAGTTTCTGTAGCTTGCAGCGTTTGGGTATTAGTGTTCATGGCAACTGTCATTTGTGCCATCAGGGCAAGCAGCTGATTAAACATTTGCTCCTTTTTTGTAGATTCTGCTGATGGTGGGGCTGAGGAGGCCATCTTGCAGGCCACAGAGCTGGCAAGGATCCAAAATTCGGTCTGAATCTCCCTTGATCGAAGAAAATAAGGACTCCAAATTGCAGCAGGTAAGTCCCTCTTCTTATTTCTGCAGAGATATAGGGTGTTTGAGACCCTCCCTTATGCCGGATGATTGAGGATTCAGTCCCACAGTCAGGGAGCTGAGCAACTAAGCTGCCATCACAATCTAAGGCTAAGCCACATCCCCATAAGAATCCTTTTTTCCCCATGTAACATGCAGCCGAGTGGCAGTAGGGCAAAAGGGATCTGCAGATTTCTAAGCTCCTGTTTGATGCTGTCAAAAGCCTTAGAAAGTTAGCAGATGTATACAATCAGTCTTGGAACACAAGAATGCACTGGCTCCCGCCCCATCTGCACTGAAGAACATTTTGTCTCCTGCATCACTTTCTTTTTGTCCTAGGTGTACAAAAAGCCAGGCGTGCTCATTACAGGCCACTGCCCAATGACGGGTAATCTGGTAAGCTCGTTCAAGTTTTATCTCCTCTTCCAGGGCCAATTCCACTCCTTCCTTAGGCTTGCTCCCTCTTACTTGCCCTTAAGCCCTTGCTGAGGTCCCATTTCTCTTGTGCATGCTCTTGCCCTCACCCCTCGGGCACCTGACCCAGCCTCTCCTCTGCTTTTGTCACTGCCAGTGCTTCTACAAGATTGTTTGGTGCACATGATAAGTTTCCTATTTACTGCAGGCACCAGTTTTAGATTTTGCTTTATTTTATTCTGCCCACTATTTTGAGGGGTCATGTTTGGTTGTAGCTTGTTGTGGTTTTGCTCGTTGCCCTACTGCTATCAGTAGTACAATTCAGTTATTACTTTTAACTTCCTGTAGTATCATGTTGCTTGCGTGTCAATTACAGTATTACTATTCTCCCTTGTTCCGCTTCCCCCGGGTTGTGCCTGGAATTGAGCCTTGGCTCAGTGCACCTTTCCCAGTCACCAATTTTCAAATAAATAAAGTTTCATCAGTAGCCAGGTCTCCATGAGCCCAATAATAGCATATCATTCAATTTCCACCATTATAGAAACATGGAAAATGACAGCAGAAGGAGACCAGAGGTCCATCAAGTCTGCCCAAGGGCCACCGAGACCTTCTTTGGGTCCCGGGGATTGCCTCCCTACCAAATGTCTGTACCCACGGTATCTAAGTCCTTGCTCTTTCCCATCCCCTCTTGAAAGCTGCAACAGTCTTAGCTCCCACCACCTCGGCAGGCAGTCTATTCCATGGCTCTATGACCCTTTCAGTGAAGTAGTGTTTCCTTAGATCCCATTTGAAGCTCTCTCCCTGTAGCTTCCATTCATGCCTTCTAGTGGATGAGCTGGCTACCCTATTAAAAAGTTTAGAGTATGACACCTTATTAATGCATCTCAGGAACTTGAATGTCTCTATTATATCCCCCCTCTCTCTTCTAGTCACAAGAGAGTACATATTCAGTGTCTTTAGGCACTCCTCATACAAGAGCCCCTGTATCATCTTGGTCGCTCTCCTCTACACAGCCTCCAGCTGATCCCTGTCCATCTTGAGGTGAGGACACCAGAACTGGACACAGTACTCCAGATGAAGCCTCACCAGGGATCCATACAGTGAGAGGATCACCCCCTTGTCCCTGCTGTTAAATCCCCTTCCTTCCTATACATCCCAGATATTTGTTTGCTGACTACGCTCCTGGCAGTGCCTGGATCCTCCAACTTTCTTAACAGGTGCCCATGCAGCAACGAATCAAAGGCCTTACTAACATCGAAGTAGAGGAGATTCACTGGTTGGCCCCTATCCAGTTCCTCAGTCACCCACTCAAAGAACGTAATGAGGATTGTCTGGCATGACTTCCCTGTTACAAACTTATGTTGTCTGGCATCAAGGAGATCACTCTTCTCCAGGTATTCTACTAGGTCTTGCTAAATTAATGTTTCCATTTATTTCCCAACTATAAATGTGAGGCTCACTGGTCTGTAGTTGCCGGCCTCCTCCTTACTCCCTCCCTTGTGGAGATTACTACATCTGCTCTTTTTCAATCACCTGGCACTGTTCCTGTCTGCAACAAGTGGTTAAACAAATATGTCAAGGAGTCTGCCAATTTCATGGCAAGATCCTTCTGTACCCTGTAGTCCATCAGGCCCTGGTGCTTTGTCTGCTCTTAGGTGCATCAGTGCCTCTCTTACTCTGTCCATGGTCAATGTTGGTGTATCCATTCAGGGGATCCCCCTATCGGTAGCCTTGATGACACTATCTGGGAAAGGCCCACCTTGTTCCTCTGTGAATACCAAACAGAAGAAGTTGTTCAGAACAGCAGCCTTCTGTCCATCATCTTCAATGATCATATCATTATCTGTGAGCCAAACCATCCCCTTTTTTTCGTCTTCTCCTGGATGTAACAAAAGTGTTTGTTCCCAGATTTGATCCCCATCATAATCCGAAGCTCAGCTACCACGTTTGCTAGGCTCACTGCCCTCTTAGGTTCCTTGTTTTTCTGAGTGTAGTTTTCACATTCGCTATCCCCCTGGTTCGTTTTATATTTGCTGAAAGCTTCCCTTTTGCTCCCGATTGCTTTCTTGACCTGGTCAATCAAATGGGTCTCTTGTGCCTGTTCCTTTTCATCACTGATCTTATGCACAGCTTGGTAGCTTCCAGAATGGCCTGTTTAACCCACCCCAGATGTCCTCTACCTCCAGCTTTTCATGTATCCTCGACAGTTCTTCCCTGACTAGTTGTTTCCTCTTTTCAAAGTTAGCTCACCTGAAGTTCAAGACCTCTATACGGGATTGAGATTTGAAATCTTTCAGTGATAACTCAAACCAGACGGAGTTGTGGTCACTATTAGCCAGTGGCTCCCCTACCTTAACAGCACCAGCCACTTCTGAGTTGGTGAGGACCACATCGGGGATGTTGTCAAGCCTAGTCAGAGTGTTAACAAGCTGTGTTAGTAGGCAGTATTGTAAAGCCTCCCCAACTGTCAGTTATAACCAGGACTCGAACATTATGAGCCCACAGCAAGTGTGCTGATGTTTCCAATCAGAGTCTCAGCAGACTATTTTCTTTTACCACTACTGCCTGGGCAGTCAGAGCTCGATCAGCATTCTTGGATGACATGAGGAAATTCCCTTTAATTGTCTAATTGTTGTTCCACCATAGTTAACCAGGTTTTAATAGTGTCAAATTATTTATCCATGGTAGAAACTGATGCACATAGTTGTGCCATGGTTTTCTGTAGCGCCTCTAAGGCAAAGTCGGTTCAGCCTTCCAATGAGCTTGAACCCGAGGCTTTAGCTGGATCATGCTGGGAGCCATGTGGCTGGAAAAAGGTCTGAAATGTTCGACTCTGAGCAGCTGCTTTTCTCAAATTTCTCATACTGTGTTTGGTATCTAAACAGTCCCTCTTTCATACATGCTGAATCTCTCCTTCGATTTCCACTTCTCCACAGCATAGGAGTAAAATCCTAGTTTTAAATTCCTGTAAGAGCTCTATGAAATGGCGTATTCACAGCTAGACAACTAGCTCCACCCCAATTGTCAAAATTGTTGGATCCATGACTGGTCATCGACAAATTTTTTGTCGAACGACCAGTGAAACTGGCAGGTTGACCACATTTTGCAGTCAGCTGCCGGTTTCATAGGAAGACAAGTGTTTTCCATGGGGGGCTTTGCCCCCCAAATCCCCCAAGCAGGGGGCTGTGCTCACCACACCCCCCCCTTAGAATTCTCAACTCTGAGTAGGAGTTGATTCGGGGAGCTGCAGGACCCCAAACAGACAGTGCCGGGTTCCAGCAGGTTCCCTACAGCAACGTGGTGCTGTCACTGTATGGGACTCTACTGTCTAAATGTCGCTGATAGTGCGGCATACCAAATTGTTCAAGCAAAGTAAAAATCGTGACATTCTGTGGCTACACTCTACAGGTATGTGGTATTTATTCTGGCAACAGCTAAATTATAGTATACTAGTAGTAGTAGGTTTCATGTAAATAAGCACCTTTCTAATGCTTAAAGTGGTATTTATTCCAATTCAAATATAGAAACCACACAAAAAGGAAGACAATGAAACGATAAACTTCAAACTAACAAATGTACAGGCTATAAAATACAAAACAGTACAATATGAAACTAAACAGAAACAACACTGCCTGGAAGATATCAAACTACAAAGTCATATATTATCTGAAAAGGCCAAATTTAAGTCATACATCATCAGAAAAAAACTAAATTAAATAGACAGTTTATTAGTTTAAATTTAAAAGTGCAGAGTGGGAGAGTCAAATATCCACAGGTATGGAGATTCAGAAGATGGATGTGGCCACCGCAAATTATATATCCTCAGCTGATTTCAACTTGGATGGGAGCAAATACAATAGTCCCTGAAAAGTGGACCTTATTGTTCTGGAAGGTGGGCAGGTGATCAGGAGGCTGAGGACGTACTGATGGCCCAACTCATTCAGGGCTTTAAAAGTAGCAATAGTAAAAGGAGGAGAAGAGGTTGTATTTGACACACTTCTTTAAAACTCGTGCATTTGACAATCACAAAAGGATAGAATCAACAGCAGAGAATACAATGAATTAATAAAGGTAATTCATAAATACATAGTTCAGCAGAGGGATGGAAGTTTAATTATTCAAAGAAAACTACATAAGGCCAGGAAAGGCAATGCTGAAGAGCCACCCCATCACCTCCACTTTGAAGGACCTCAAATCACAGCAGCTCCTGATGCAGGCTGGGTGTCTAGTTGACATGGATACGTCCTACCGATGCACTTTCCATGTGTCAATGCATATCAATACACTTCAAGGAACATAGGATTTGTCGGCAGATAAGGACTGCTTGGCCCACCTAGTCTGTCCATTTTCCTACCTAACAGATAAGCTGCAGATCCTAGTTAACCAACAGCTTACTTCCTCCTACCCCCCCACTAGGACTGCCTTATGTCTGTCCCATGCATTCTTGAATTCCCCCACTGTTCTTGACTCCACGACCTCCTCAGGGGGTCTGTTCCATGCATCCACAACCCTCTCTGTGAAAAAATACTTCCTCACATTACCTCTGAGCCATTCCCCCTCTATCTTCAAATTGTGCCCCCTTGTTCTTGCACATCTCTTTTTCTGAAAGATGCTACCCTCTTGGACTTTGTTGATTCCCTTGAGGTACTTGAAAGTTTCTATCATGTCCCCTCTCTCTCTCCCTTCTTTCCTCAAGGGTATACATATTAAGCTCCTTTAGTCTTTCTTCGTATGTCTTCTGGTGCAGACCCTGCACCATTTTGGTTGCCCTCCTCTGGACAGCCTCCACTCTGTCTATGTCTTTGCAGAGATGGGGTCTCCAGAACTGCACACCGTACTCCAGCTGGGGTCTCACCAACTGTCTGTACAGAGGGATAACAACTTCCTGTTTTCTACTATTGATGCCTCTCCCTATGCATCCCAGTATCCCCCCAGCCTTCCTTACTGCCTTCTCACATTGCTTGCCCACCTTTAGGTCATCTGATATAATTACCCCAGGTCCCTTTCCATTTTCACTGTTGTCAGTATCTCACCCCCCACTGTGTACTCTTCACCTGGGTTTTTGTTTCTCAGGTGCATTACCTTGCACTTCTTTGCACTGAATCTGAGCTGCCATACATTTTACCATTCCTCCAACCTTGCCAAGTCCCTTCTCATCCTTTCCACTCCATCTTGACTTTACCATAGCATTATTGTTAAAAGTTTACTGACATGCTTCAACATTTATCGACACATGGAAACTGAAACAACATATCACTATGTTGACTTTTCTTCAAGTTTTTATTTTAAAGCAAGTTAGGTTCCTAATGCAAATGGTCCCAATTTTAACACTTTTCAAAGAACTGATCTTTAGAAAGGGTTCGCTTTGAAACTATTAGGGCTAGGAACTTAACTTTTTAAAAGATGCTTGGAGTCAGGTCAACATTGCTGTGGCATGATGATCCAGCATTTATGCAGTGACTGAATATAGGATAAAGTATGGGGTGCAGTGTGCTATGAGAATTTAATACACACCTGAGTTGCTGGATGGCACATAAACCCCGGGGGCGAAGCCCGAGGGGTTTATGGAAGCCATCCAACAACAAGGGTGTGTGTTAAATTTGAGTTAAACACACTGCGCCCCATACTTTGTTTTATATAATTCAAGGGGTTGCATTTTTTTCACTGACTTCCATCTGCTCCTTCATACGCTCTGCCATGAGGAAATAACATTATTTATTTATTTTGATTCAGGTGGTCAGCACCTGGTCAGTGGTGCTACCGCCTACTCACCACTCTGGCCCGGAATGAATTAAAAGGAGAAGTAGGCAAGAGATGCTGGCTCACGAGAGGCACTGGAGACAGGCAGTTTGAGGGACGACTTGGGGGCCTTGCTGCTCTCGACACGCCTGTCTCATCTGGCACGATTGAGAGTGTGCGACTGCGACACCGCTGAGGGATCAAAGCCATGTTTAAAATTAAAAAAAATGGCAATGTTAGGACACAGCAGGGATCTGGACCACTCGCTCTTCTGGGGTACCGAGATCAGTCCGACAGAAAGAGCCATGTATTAAAAAGATGCCGTAATACAGCATTTAATACATGTTTTTTTCTATGGGAAAAAAACACAACCCATCAATTATTATACTTTAATGTACAGTACACTGAAGCCTTGCATATATTTTGATGACAATTCAGCTTCATATGCCAATATATTTTAACTATAAATACTAGAACCTAAAGCTTATACAGTGGGATATGTTGTACTCTTTATAATATGAGCTTATAGCATGCATTGGTGCAGTGAGATTGGCTTCTAAAGACAAATTATGTGAACATAATGCATAGATGCATACACTACAATGATGCACCCAGTATAATAATAAAATACATTAATACAAACATATAAAGGACAGTTCTTTTTAACTGAAATACTTTTTAACATTTTCAATTTTTTTTTTATAAAATACCTGGAAGATAAATAGTAATAAAATACATTTGGACATAATAAAGTATTTCCAAAGTAGTTTAATCATATTACTTAAAATCTTTGTTTTCAGTCTAATAGCCCTAAATTTTCCTATGTTGTTTCAGACATCGCAAGCAAAAGTATCAGACAATAATAAATTCAAAAGTTACTGAGACAAATTGGGGAACATAAATCAAATAAGTCTTGTCAGCCGTGATTTGATTTATGTAACCATTGGATAAATTCTGACAGCACATGAAAGTTGGAAATAGCTGCATAAATGTTTAAGCCACTAGTAAGAGGCATACTCTCCTGAGTGATCTATGTTTTGTGGAAACATTTTGTGGACCCCAGGTTCACCCATATATATACATATTCTGCCAGGAAGGAGAAACATTAAAAAAGATGTACTTCAACTTTGTGCAATCCTGCCTCAAGGGAAAGAAACACATTTAAGAACAATTTGGCACTTGAATTTCATGCTATTCAAATTAACACTCTTATCATTTTATCCAAAGTGGTATGCTTTGCTGGTAATTAGATTATCATTTGATATACGGAGACAGCCAAGAAGATTTCATTATGGACATCACTCAGTAATAAAAATCTAAGAAACTATTTAATCGACAGTAAAGTAATTATTAATGTAACAAGTATTCCCAGAATTGTTTATATTGGTAACCATCTTAACTACAACTTCTGCATGGAAATATGAAGACTTCTTTTAGCATTGCTTCACTGTCAAAAATAAATTTTCATGAAGATCATTTGTTTTAGTCTCAGAACAGACTGGTTTATGTTAGAAATAAGTTTAATTGTTTAAAACTCTGTGACTGGAAGACTAATCATTCTGGCAACATGTCAGAAAAGTTTGACTAATCTCAGGTAATCAGGATTCAATGTTTTGTGTTCTGTCTGGCAGCTTTCAAAATGCTAGTGGCAAAGATGTGACCTTGAACAGGAAGGTTTTTGAAAGGCAGGAAAAAATGCTTCATTTTAATAGGAACTGGTGATTTATTTTTTGCAAAGTTTATGACACACTATCTGTCCAATGGTTCAAATGTGTACTGGAAATCTGGATGTTAAAATGCCTAGGTATAAAATTTAATACCCACACTTCCAAATTATACCATTTTTCTTAACGACAATTGATAGCCAGAGTTGCAATTTTAAGTGAAAAAAAAACTCAATATAATTTTTTAAAACTGTTTATTGAGCTAATGTATAAAACATTGCATCACCACTGCAGATAAACACCTATCTGAGATAGGCATGCATAATTATCATAATTAGATTATGTGAGTCTGCTATGAGTTGATACAAGTGTGAAGGGTTCAATCCCTTTAAGCATTATACAGAGATAGGAACACATGAAGCCACTGCAACCATATGCTATATTCATTTTTCATACATTTAAAAGAAGACATGCTTTCCGGCCCTAATGACCTTTATAAACAATCATTTAATTAATTAACAGATCCATGCTCTTTAAACCCAGCAAAATGCCCAGTTTACTAAGGCTGGCATTTAAACATTATCAGTGCCATAACATCAAGTTGCAGCATGCTCCAGTTATGATAACAGTGAGGCAAGAAACAACAGCTGGTGTGCCATCTCTGAAGTGTGCTGTGCATGTGCCAACTCCCCGCTTGGAGCTTTACTAAAGGAGTGAGTCAATCCCCACCCTCAATAAGCCCTTACAGGGACAGAAACCTCCTGGCTCTGCTGGAGCAGTATGGCAATATACACTGACCATCTTCTCTCCCTGCCTCCACAACTGCCATCCCCCATAGTAGGCCATCTATCTGCTTCCGTACTGCAACTCTTCTAATTCACAAAATACTCGTAAGCCACAAAAGTTGGAATAATCAAACACTGAGAACAAAAATTAAAAGAAACACTGACACGTTACAAACGCTAAAACCCAACTACACCAAATAAGTACTACATACACCCAATTAGAGCACTACTTCAATTGAGCAGTGATATGAGGAACACCACCACTTAATCATTTACAGAATCAGGTAGAAAAAAGTCACTCAAGTATGTGTCTCCTGACCCCCCCATTTCAAAAAAAAACAGGAAAGCGCATGCATAGCTATCTATTGCCAGTTACATCTTAGAACAATTTCACAAATGATTTCAATCAGGGCATCATGTAAAAAAATGTGTTAACTCACATTACCCAAGAACATCAGGTATCACACAAAGAGGAGAATCATCTTAAATTCACCATTCACATTGATGAAGAATAGTTTATTTTCCTTTTATAAATGTGCCCTAGTATGAGTCTGCTAATCACCAGAATAGTGCACCGGTGGTTCTCTCCATACAACATGGGAGTCTGTGGTGCACCAGTTAAAACAAGATGGTACTTACAGAACAAAGTGTCCTGACCAGCAGCAATACAGTCCAAATTGAAATGCCCATTATTAGTGGCAGTGCACCTAACCAAGTGAGGTCTCTAAATGATACAATTTTGGTGCCCATAATACCCAAATAAAGTTCCTTCTCGAACATCATTCAACCATCCTCTTCTTACATAGAAACATAGAATTTGATGGCAGATAAGGACCGCTTGGCCCACCCAGTCTGCCCATTTCCCTACCTACTGGATAAGCTGCAGATCCTAGTTAACCAGCAGCCTACTTCTTCCTACCCCCACCCCCCAGAATTGCCTTATGACTATCCCATGCATGCTTGAATTCCACCACTGATTTTGACTCCACAACCTCCTCCAGAAGGCCGTTCCATGCATCCACAACCTGTCCCTCTCTGTGAAATTCCAATGCCCTGCCAGTGATACCCTGGTTTCTGTCAGCCTCCATGTGGGTTACCAGTTTCCTTAGGGTCTGCTTAAATATATATATATATATATATATGTCTTCTTCATCACCCTCACATGAAGTCTTGCTGGTTACAGGAGATTATGGGGCATTTCTGGTAATCTTAACTTTCGTTTGACTACATCAAAGCTTTTACAGTTTGTGTGCATCACAAATGAGAGTTCTGGGAATATCATGATTTTCTGGCCCTCGTATTGAAGCGATTGCTTTTCCCTGGCTTCACATAATATGGGGTCCCTTACCACCTATGAAACATTTGAAGGCCCTCTTGCTATCTTGGGTGTAATATGATAGGCCTTGTTCAGCAGGACAGTTACATTAATATTCAAAAGGTCCTTTAGCCAGGAGTCAGGATGGAGAGAGAGAGAGAGTCCTGACCCTCACTTTCCTCTGTTAACACCAGGAGTCTTGTGTTCACTGATCAGATAGCATTTCCCAGCTGCTCCAGGTGCACTTTAATCAGGGAATGCTCCTTAATTGTAATCACTGTGGCAACCATTGCTTTCCCTGTACTCTGATTGGCCTTCTATATTCCTCCTGCCATGACATCCACCCACATTTCTACTGTCAGAAGTATATTGGAATATGAGTCCAGTTTATGATCTAGTTTTTAAACAGCCAGTGCAAGAGAAGTTATCAATGTCTGGATCAAGTGCAGGGTAGTTTGCCATGCAGGCTCCTCAATGAGTTTTGAACCACCAGACTGTTGTGATTTTGTGAGTTTTGAGAACCTGACCTCTGAGGCACAGAAATCTTCCTTTTTTCACAGTGTTCTTTTCACTAATTTTACTACTTTATCATTCCCCATACTTGCACAATACTGTTAAGATGCAGTCTCATCAAACTATAACATACTGATCAAGAAAAAAATAAAAATTTAGCCTTGTGTACTTTCCGTTGGCACCCCCAGTGAACACATCCACTTAGTTTGGCTGCTGGCCACAACCCCCCCCCCCCAATATAAATTTAATTTTATATGTTTATGTGCCCAATGGTTTTAACTCTGTAATGAACTGAAGTCTGGTTAACAAGAGTTTGTAAAAGTATGAAACTTTCATACCTGCACTGTCAAACTGCATTATTTTTTCTGTAAAAATAAGGCAAACACAAACCAGTTTTGTTGAAAGAAAAGACTCCACACATATGAATTAAATTTTATTGCAGCATGTTCACGTACCCAAGGAAATGTGCAACAGATTTAACTGCCTGGGATTTTATGAAATGGTATACTCTTACTGTCAATTTGCACTGTTTTTCTTTTTTAAAAATTTAAATACTGATGTCCAAGCCAGTGTGGGAGTTTAAAGAAAAGGCCCCACACATAGTATGAATTTAATTTCATGTAACATATTTATGTTCCCAAATGCAAAATGGACTTAACTCTCTTGATTCTGTAACAGTGTGACATTTTTTACTCACACTGTCAAACTACAGTATCTTTATTTTGAAAAAAAAATAAAATACAGGTACTGATTCAAGCCAGTGCTGGAGGTACTGGTCAAGCAAAGACCCCACACACAGAATAAAAATAATTTTATTGCTTAACATGTCTTCTTCTCTGAAACTCTACAAGTTAGAAAAATATAAACTCCTTTTTAATCAAGAACAACATTTATGTGAATATAGTGAAAGCACTAGCAGAGTAAGTCAGCAGAATAGGTCTTACATGCACAGCCAGGGAAACAATCAGCAAACAGGTAAGCCAAACATTTCTTTTACTGATGCCATTACATGGGCTACCATAATGTTACAGAAAATGTGTAACAAGTATGACTGTTGTGTGGGTTACATAAACATTTTCCAGGTAATTAATGTTTTCAGGGTTTCTAAACAAGTAAAACCAAGAACAAAATAGCATTTAAATGACTTCAAAACAGTTTTGGATGGTTCTGGTCCATCACTGCAATGGTAGCGCTACTGCTCACGATGCCAGTGACCCAGGTTTGGGAATAAGCACAAGTCACCGGGGGCTAGCCAGAGGGGGGATTGAGCATCTCAGGGGATGCACTCCTTCCACGGGGAGGAAGGGTCTCATCTGCTGCTACCACACTGCTCCCTGGATGCAGGACTCTGTAGGGAATGGCATGACTAGGGGTGGGAGGACCCACGCTGGCTGTGAATGATGTCCTACCTGTGTGAGTACATCCTTGCAGTCCTTTGCATATGGTTCTTGTCAGGTCAGGATGAGAAAATGAGAAAAGGCACCCTACGCCCAACGACAGGCTTCCGGCTTCATGGCATCCCCATTCCTGGCTGGGAAGAGGTTGCATCCCGATGAGACAAGAAAGGTTTGGGAGTATATCCCCTCCACCCAATCCACGAGGGGGGTGGGGCAAGCCACAGCTCTGTGGAGGATTGCACCTCAAGGGACCACAGGTAGGTCCAAATCAGTGGTCAGCCTTGGGGGATTGAAGGGAGATCAGAGGCAGTGTCAGAAGGGGGAGGAAACAGAAACTGCAAAAACCAAAAAACTTTTGAGTGAATAAAGTGAAAAACAAACCATGTGACTGGTACATTATTCTATAGGCAACATTCAGCCTAGATTTTCAAATGAGGTGCAAGTCCCTATTTCAGATGTAGCCTGCATTGAGACAAATGCATCAAAATACTTGCACAGTATGTTCAAATGTTTTCTTCATTTGCTGCCTTTTCCTCACTTTATGGCACAAAAATGATGCATGCATTATTATTCTAATGCATGCTTCACTTTAGGAGTGCAATATATGGCACTTGTGACACAAAAGCAAGACCACGTTTTATGTTGCAGGTGGCTCAAGTGTGGCAGAAATGTGTCACAGTTCTTTAAAAATCCAACCCTCGGTGTCAAAGTTTTTAGAAAAGACTTGTTTTCTGTGAGTTAAATCAAAGTGTGCAACTAAACTTATTTTTAGTCAGTAAGATGGGTACATGTAGTCTTGAGAAAACAATAAACAAATCGTGCTTCAGCACTTACAAAAGCAGCTTTTTATGTCATCCCTTTGCAGACTAGTAGTCTGGATGCACACAAATGCAATCCTCACATTTGAAAATGACTGTTTTAGGACTGCAAGCAGATAGCCTTATCCTAACATATCTTGGTACTCTACGTAAACTGTATACACTTGTTATCTGTACCTTTTGTAATTTACTTAAGTTCTCTCCCTATGTTCCTGCAAATTTGTTCAGTGATCTGAGCCTTGGTAGGGCACCAGACAAATAAATGAATAATGATATTAAAACTAATCTGGATAAAGAGCAAAAATGCAACCTCCCCCCAAAAAAGAAGAGAATTATGCATACCAAGAAAATTCTGGGTGGCTGTTTAGTATAATAGGGAATTTCAGAACAATTAAAACAACACTGGATGGGTAATCACCCTAAATGATATGCGGAGTAAAAGATATGCTATGAGAGAAAAAAAAGTTATGTGTATTTGAACAATGGTGTAATGTCTCATGTGATGCACAAACAGAACTTGCCTCTATTTGTTACACCACTGAATTTTGACTGATACCTATGCTGCTCTTTGGTGCCTTCTGAGCCGGTAGTTTATTAAGTCTTGCTTCATGAAATGTAACTTACATTATCAAACTCACCACTGTTTGCTATACACATCAATAGGTTAGACTTTTCTAGCTACTTGTATACTTAGAAACTGACATAATTTTGTTCATAAAGCACTCATTGTCTGCCTAAATATTTGAATGAATTTTTTTTATATAGATTTTTATCCTCTGGGCACATCTTGGGCGGCTTAGTTCAGCCCTGTCCCTACCTCCCTCTCGCAGCTGCCTCTCCGGCCGACTGAGCCCAATTAACCCACAGATTCCCCTCTGTTGTGGCAAGGACAGGAAGGAGAGGACCATCCTCCCCCACCCAGAGATCCTGCATCCAGACTGGGGGATCATCTAGCCGATGACAGAGCGGGGCGAAGGCAGGACTTTATGTAGCCAGAGACTACCATTTTCCTCCACTTTTTCTCTACTTGCCATGCAGCTGTAAGCGACTATGTAACCACGGCCCTACAACTATGCTTCTTGACATCTAGCACTGCCACCTGACCTCCACCAGATGGCAGCCAAGGAGTGAGATAGCAGATCCCCCCACCCTGGAAGAGGAGAGCAGTCCATTGGATGCTCAATCGTCAACCACTCCAACAACTTCTGGCATCCTGAGCTCGTTCCCAAACTGGGGTCACCGGCATGGTGAAAGGTAAGACACATAGTGCCTCTGCCCTCAATGCCACTGGGCCATTCATCTGAATGAATTATTGATAACACTTATTAATATACATTATCTGAAATAGATTCAGGGTCCCAAATGTCTGTTTAGAATTTGGAACTTCGCATGCCCCATAGATGCGTGTGTATTTAAACAGAAGCTGGCAAAAACACCTGTCCTGGTTTTCAGTCACAAGCATAACTGTACTGTTTACTAATTAGTTTATTTATTTTTTAGTTATTTATTTACTTATTTGTGCTTACTGTTTAAACTACCATGTATGTAAATGATTATTTTCTGTCATCCCGTCCAGGTCTGCCTGATCTCCAGTTAAAATAAACACTGAGTCAATTAAAAAAAAACTGCAAATGATACTCCTTGCCTAAGTAGTTTTAAGATATGCAGGGCCTTGTAGAAGGAAAGACTCACCATCTAAACTTTGAGAATAGGTGTGAATTTAAACAAATGTTAATTTCCTGTGACAGTGTTCCTTTTGGGTAGTCAGACATGCCAATTATATATTAGGTGGTGAAGACTTTTTGAGGTCTAAATAAAAAAAAAAGGAATTTATGCATTGAGGCTGAGATATGTGCTACGAATTGGAAAATTCTCATTTTTCCACATGTGTACTGCACTCTTCTGGAGAATAAGACCACTGGAATTCATTTAAATTTTTATAAATGAAATGTTTTATTCATCAGTAATTCTCTTCCTTACATTTGATAATGAATTCATTGTCTTTATGCTCTGCCTCCATTTTCTCAGCGATGCAGGAGATTTCATTACTAGGTATATAGTTGTTTATTGTTACGGTTTGTATACCATAAATGTTTTGAGGTCTGCTGCGTTGCATGTCAATATGATGAAGTTGTTATTAGGTTATATCTGTTGCCCCTCTGTGTTGCCCTTTAGCTGTTTATGCATTGCAGTTATAATGCAGTGTTTCCATACTTTGTAGGACACTAATACCAACTGCTAGACAATAACGATTAAATACAAAACCAAACGCACCCTGCCAGGTGCCAAATCACTCTGTCCCATGCCCAGCTGTCTCCCTGACCCCCCATGCCACCTGCCATGCCCCTTCTGCCTCTAGCAGCCCAGTTTTGGAACCCATCCCCCATCGCCACAGTGTGTGGCACTAGCGCACCTCCCTTAGACAACCTCCTGACTGGTCTAAGTGGAGCCCCTTGCTGAGTCCATGTTGGGGCTTGCAAAATCACACAAAAGGGGATGTTGTAGCCCTACCGTGGCGGAAGCCCCCTTGCGACCTGGTGTACCCCACTTTATGGCGCAAAGCAGATGCAATGCCATTCTGGTGCAACAGCTCCCCTTCTGACGCAGACCACACTTGAAAATTAGGACTGCCGCATCTTTTGATGCAAGGTGCCACTTGTGTCATTTAAGTTTGACACAAGCACGTTGCGTCATTCCCAGGTCTTTGAAAAACAAGCCCACAGCATCTCTTAGAGAATTAATTGACCAAAGTTCTGAATAATGTCTACTATTAAATATGATCATAAACAAGGACAGACCCTTGTTCGTCCATCGAATGTCCATAAGAACAGAGTAGCCAAGCTTACACAATAGTTGCTTATACTCACCCGGAAGAGCTACTGTTCTACAGTACCAGAAAGCGCTGGTGTTATTTAATAATTAGTTTGACACTAGTTTTGTAGACATAGAGCAAAGTGCTGTACTAGCTAGGTGCAATCTTAGCCTTCCTATGGTGTAAAAAGTGTGTAAGTAATCTCTTTCTCTTAACCCTTGTACCTCTGCTTGATATGCAGATACTTTGTTATTCAAACCAATGTATAGTCAGAATCTGCAGCTATCCCACTACTGCTACCTAGCAAACACTCAGGTAACTGTTTTTGAACACCCAAATGAATGTGTTAGGGTACCAAGTGCTTCTAAAAGTATCCTGGTCATTAATCCACTCTTACGCCCCTTTTAAAATTAATGGCACTACATTACTGATGCAGCCCCTCTTTATTCAAATTACTTACCCTACAACCTCTCCTGTCAATTGTAGAATGACCTTAAATTGGTTTAAACTAATAGAGCCTTAAAATCAGAGATCGTTTGGGCTCTTTAAGCCTACTACTGAATAACTTTAATGTTGTCATCAGAGGGTTGGCGGATTAGCGAAGGGGGAAGGATTGAGTATTCCAGAGTATGCTCTCCTCTGCTGGGAAGGGAGGGTTGCTGCCTACACTTCAGTGCTGCCATCTGGGTGACCACAGGTAGTAGGGCAGTACAAGGCATGTGGGTAGGTGACCATCCTCCAAGCTTGTGTTGGGCACATCACTGTGAATGCTTCTGTAGGAGTCCCATGTGTGTCAACGTCCAGAAGGCAGAGATGAAAAAACTTGGACAGTGAGACCCAGCATGAAGGACTACATTCCCTGGAGAATCCAGGTCCACACACCACTACAGGCAACTCCTGACAAAACAGGAAACCTGAATTAAATCCCCCCCCCACTCTCATCCCTGCCTGGGGTGGGGGTTAGCCAAGGATCCATGGAGGGCACAGGCATCAGCTGGTAAGGTGCGTCAGTGAAGCTTGTAGCATCAGAGTTTCTGAGGGAGGTCCATGCTGAAGTAACGCAGGGGACAAAAGAGAATGAAAAAAAAACTACAAACTGATTGGCCGAGAATCACTGTTTAGTCAAGCACAATCCACAGTTTAGCACTTCTTTCAGCGGCATGATGGAATCAGTACACCTGCATCACATGTCTAACAATTACCCAAAACCCACTGCCAAGCTTCCAAAGCCCTTCCCTGTTTGATCCATGCCTGTTTTATGCTGCTCTGTGTTTATCTATTGCCATGAACCATTGTGAGGGAGGGTTGTAACAATGGACACAAGAGATGACTCATGAGCTTTACTGTCAGTCATGGCTCAGCAAACTTAGACATGTGCACGAGTTTTGGTAAGGAATTCAGCAAACCCTTCATCTGTACAAAAATATTGTAGCCGTAATTGTCTCTTACTCAACATTGGTAAGACTTAAGCTATGCTTTTTGTGTCACGGCACCATGCAAAGTCAGTGCCCAGTACATTGACTACTACCTTACTGGATAAAAGGCACAAATAATGTCAATCAACAAAAGTACTTCAGAATTATGCTGGAGTCCTCTTTATATGGGAACCTACAAACTGAACAATGTGCAAAGAAACTGGTAAAACAAGCGCCCCTTTACCAACACTGACAGTGCTTTGTTCCCACAGTCAGAATTAAAAGCGCTGAAGTAATCATAATTTCTCTTTCTGAATAAGCCGATTACATTTACACCAGTCCTGCAGACTTCTTTCTTCAGAGACTGGATGTCTTATTCAATAGACTGGCCAGATTCAATTTACTGTAAATGCACCTTCAGATACCTACCACTGCTTGCTATATCAAAGGCTAGGGTGGCTGTCTCTGAAGACCAGAAAGCAACTCCATTTAGCCAAGTTCACGTGAAAATGTGCATAGGTAAAACTCTACCTATCTGTTAAATCTGATAAAAGACACTACACCTGGGCTGCACTCATCTGTAGGCATGTATTTCTCCACCAGCCTGGCTAACAGCATTCCTTGCAGTACAGCCTTTTCCCTCACTGGCCCAGATGAATGGAATGCCCTCCTTTCTAAACTGTGAACACTCAGTAGTAAGCCTCCCCCTAACTAAGCTAAAGCACTGATTATTGAACCAGTCCCTTCTGCCACACTCAAACTGTTCTATTTTTAACTACCTTTCCTAGTGTATGAATCTGTGTATGTTGCTAGTAAGCCATGCTTCCTTGTACCTGTTCTTATTAATGTGTTTATTATGCCAATGCTGTTGGATATGTTAGAAGGTCAAAAAGCTGTTCTCCACTAGAGTTTTGGAGGTGCACGTATTACCTCTTTACAAATGATGAAACACAGTTAAAATACTGCACCCTAGGCCGGCCAATCAGTGTAGCAGTAGCACTATCACTCATGACGCCGATGCCTGGTTGAACATTTTCTCCACCATTGTTCATGAGGTGGGGTCATAAGAAGGCTATGTTGAAAATTTGGTGTAAAAAATGTTAAAAAAACATGAAGTTATGAGCCTGCTTTGAAATTTGTGAACGTAGGCTTGAAACTTTGGAAAATTTCAATATTATGACCAAAAATTTCAAATATAACCATTTCTTCACAGCACCTCATGAATGTGACAGCTGTCATTTTTGAGATCCTGGCCAAAATGTTTTTTTGCATTCTGAAAGGTGATTTTGCAGTCGCTGCACGAAATAACTTTTTGGGCAGGAGTTGAAATGTTTCTCTGCCTTTGCTCATGAGGTGGGATCATAAGAAGGTTATGTTGAAAATGTGGTGCAAAACTATTAAAAAACAACAAAGTTATGAGCCTGTGTTGAAATTTGCAAACGCAGGCTTGTAACTTTGGTAATTCTTAATATTTTGACCCCAAATTTTCAATATAGCCATTTCTTCACAGCAGCGCATGAATGTGACAGTTGTCTTTTTTCAGATCCTGGCAAAAATGTTTTTTTACATCCTGAAAGGTGAATTTTTGCAGTCACTGTGCAAAATCACCTTTTGGGCAGGAGTTTAAAATTTTCTCTACACTCGTTCATGAGGCGGGGTCATAAGAAAGGTGTATTGAAAATTTGGGGCACAAATATTAACAAACAAGACAATTACACTGCCCGACATCATCACTTCTACATTGCACTCTTAACTAAGCAATTTTTAATGTCACTTTCAGTGGTATCAGCACCCCCCATGACACCAGTGCACGCGGCGAACACTCGGCATTGACAAATGTTTTTTCTTTACTAGGCTTTTATTAGAAGTCCATAAAACTGTCAAACACACATGGAATGATACCCTAATGAGATACTGTCAACCACACTAGACTAAAAATGCTTTCCAGTCTAAAACAAAAATTGCATTATTGTTCCATTTCTGCAATAGTTGCTTATATAGCTGATTGTTGGATTAAATTATGGAAAAAGTTGATTCTTATGGATGGTTGACAGTGTCCCTTTAAAATAAAACTGCAATCTGTTGTTCCCAAACACCCCCAAAATAATATATAATAGATCAGAAATTAAGTGCATGGGCCACCTGTTGGCCCGGTGTACTGCTGTGCTGGTGATCTGGGTTCGGGAATGGACTTGGGGCACATGGAGCGGGTGGCCAGGCTGGGAAACAGTACTGCCATTGACAGTGCCTCCCAGCCAAGGAGGGTTAGCACTGGGTGCCGCTGGTGCAGTGACCACTACTGGTGTGCTGGGGAATGTGCTCCTGCACAAGGGGTGGGCACATGCACTGAAAACAGCTGAAGTGGTTGAGGACCACTATAGGCATTACCAGACACTAGGGGTAGGTGGGAGGTCTTGGGAGAAAATCACATTGTCATCAAAATGAAGGTACATACATGGTACTCCGAGACCCTGATCTGCAGTGACATCTCTTGGTGGGACAATGGGGGTAGTGGCTAATAGGCCTATGAGGTTGCCTTGCGCAAAAAATCCTAACCTGAGGATTGTGCAGACAACACAAGACAATAAAAAGCTCTCTGAAGAAAAAAGCAAAAAAAAAAAAGAAATCAAACACACAACTATTAATTTTTGGGAGGAACTATTTATTATATTAACAGAAATTTTCACCATGTCATTTCACGGCATGAAACATCTGAGCCAAGAGATAACTATTAGAAAATAGAGATGTGAATTCCAGCCAAGTTTAACAGTTTATCATTTGCTAAACCATTAGCTATCTGGTTGGTGTGTATTCACTGAGCAGCTGGAGAACCAGTTCTCACCAATGAGAATTGTATTTGTCTTCATTTAGTCAAAACAACTGCTTCACAGAGAAATGTAACTTAATATCAATCTTAGTTCTCACAGGGTCTCTTAGCACTCTGCACTGGCTTTAACTTGGCTCTAAGACTGCAGTTCTTCCACAGTCACGTATGCTTTCATCCAGCAGGGATAGAAATCTATATGAAAAAAAAAAATAATTACCTATGGAACAAAGAAACAACGTGGTTAAGTATTAGGGTTTTGTACACATTATTTCTTTGTTCCATAGGTAATTTTTTTTTTTTCATACAAATTTCTATCCCTCTGACTAGACCCTCACAGGCAGCTGGTACCCAAGGCAACCCTACTAACCCCATCACCCTCTTACCTGATCATAACTCCTACAGCTATTCCCCCAGCGGCAAGACTGCAGATAGAGGTCCCCCACTGATTGTGTGCTATCCAGCAAAGCAGTAAAGAGGTCCAGTTTTGCTTTTGCCAAGTTTTGCTGTTACTCTTGTGGCCACCATTTCCTTTATACTTTCTCCCTCATTCCCATTAATTAACACGAATTATGAATATTCATAAATATGGAAGATTAACTAGAATAACTACACACCAAAAACTTGTTTCTGGCATGAATAATTCACGAATTTAGTATCTACTACAAGATCTTGTTACTGCAGCAAATAAAAAATAATTTTATTTTTACTACTAATTTAGTTTGCACAGCTCGAGAACTCATCAGAACCTTCGGATCATCTCCTCCCCATTCCCACTGTTGACACATCATGGCTGTGAAGGGAGACTGCTTCCTGAGTGCAGTACTTATTGGGCTGTGGTGACTCATCATTGAGTGACCCCATCTGTTCTGATGCTCCCACTTTATTCCAGCTGCCTACCTGTCCAAATGAATTATCTGGCTCCTGGCAGCATCATCCTCCCAAAAGAATTGTGTTCTGGCTGGGGCAATACAGGGATCCATATCCAAGACTTGGGGGGAATTTTCTGCACTTATTTTCCCGCTGAACTCATTTATATATGAATGACTGTATGACTACATGATTGCATGAGTGTCCATAATCATGCTGTGTTAGCCTTATTATGTGCCAGGGTAGGCACTCCATCTGCTATTCCCCAAAACAGCTGTGGCAGCTGTACCCCTTTTATGGTTGCATACCATAGCGACTGGAGGGGGGGATATAACGATGCAGGCCATTTGATATTCTGAGGAAGCTCTTTAAGAAGAAGAACTGCTGGAGTTTTAAAGGTGGGCAGGCCATGAGACATTGGTTGGAGAGAGGGGGTGATGCAAATATTTATCTTGTCACAAGTCCATCTCCCAATTTTGTTACATCAGAAAGATAAAGTTGGGACAAAGCACTACATTTTGTTCAACTCAGGTATTGAAATGCCATATCAGTCAATAATAAGACTAGGATCACAAGAGACCCTATGTCTGATTCTGGGGCTGATCTGATTCGTATCATAGAAACCTGGCTGGATGCCAGCTCCAGGCCAATTTTAGATGAGCTGGTTGCACCTGCATTTCCTGTGACATATCACCCAAAACTGGACTGTGTGTGTGAGTGGGGGGGCGCATCATATACAGAACTGAAATGAAGCTCTAAGTGTCACCTACTGAACAATTAGAAAGCTTCAAGTGTATGGCTATTTCATCCATGACTGGTCTGAGATGCAATATTGCCCTCCTATTGTGCACTCTGTAGTGTGAAATGGAATCCCTACAGAAGGTTGCTGAGTGATTTTGGGCATTGCATTGGAAGTCCCACACATATCTTTTACTGGTGACTTAAATGTATGGATCAATGACCATTCACACTACCGTATATACTCACGTAAAAGTTGATTCCCTTTCCCTGTAAATTTAAGTACTTTTAAAAATGTGTCACATGTATAGATTGACCCCAGCTGGGTATATGAAAAATTATTATGTGTCTTGCCCCGTTCCTAACTACACTATGCCTTCTGCTGATTTCAAACAGATTCCTCTTCCTCCAACTCAGGAGGCTCACTGATGTAAGTATAATGTACAGCACCAAACAACTCTATCAGCATCTCAGAAGGCTCATTGAGGTAAGCATAAGGTGCAAAACTGCCTCCTCCAGCTTAGCAGACTCACCAATGCGACCATAATGTGCTGTAAGTTTCCTATATGGGACAGAACTACTACGGCAAGAGTATTTACCATCTCAGCTACACGGCCAACTTATCATTGTCAAAACAAATGGCAAAAATACTGAATATGATCAAGTCCAAACAATGACAGTGTACCTTGATAAGTAACGTACAATGACAGTACTAATTTTGCGCTTTTGTTCCACTAAGGGGTTCAGTGCGCATGGTGGATGGAACACAAAGAAAAAAGCAAAACTGGGCACACACCAACAGCTGAAAAAACTTATGGAAATTTATTTAGAAAAGCATGGCTGAAACTCTGGGCTAACACCCCTAAATATCAACCCAATCACATGGGTCTTACTTGGGACGTGGAGTTAGCCAACACATGCACAGTTTAAATACACCCCACCATAAATTAATTACATAGTGTAGCAAATCAATCAATTAAATAGGGGTCAGGAAAACAACCTGCCCGAAACATCATTACATGGTTTCAACAGATATCATAAATACATCATTGTACTTCAAGATATTTCATTCTTGTATATAATCCATAATAAAATTGCAATGCATTTAAAACTTTTTGTATCAATCATTGCAAAGATACAAACATTACCCTTACAATTTTAAATGATCACCCATGTCCTGTTCTCATAATATTACAATTTTTAATAATAAAAATCCAGGCAAGGGAGGTTACATTTGTGCTACTAGTTTAACTCTTTTGCACTGTCATTAGTTTAGAAAAATGCATGCAATTAATTAAAAACAAAGCCAGATATAGAACGTCACCAATATGTGCAAAACGTCAAATTTATAAGTAAGGCCTGTAGTCGATCTGATTGTTAAGACCGATAGGTATATGGGCTCCTAAGTTCGAGATTGATTTTCACACTTACTTAGTAAATTTACTCTATCACCACCTCGAACTAAAGGGGGTATGTGATCAATGGCATGACTCTGCAGTCCCTTCGGGTTACTATTGTGCATTTCAAAAAATGTGCTCCTAGGGCATTTTCATGATAGCCCTAACATGTTCTTGGATGCAGTTGTTTGCTGGATTAGTTCTACCAATGTACAATTTTTTGCAGTCACAGCAGGCTGCATAGACAGTAAAAGGGTTACGGCAATTCAAGTATTGGTTTAATTTAAACATCTGTCCTGCTACAGGATGTGTAAATTTCTCCCCTGTTGCAGCATAACTACACACATTACAGCGTCTACATTTGAAGAAACCTTTCTGAGAAGAAACAGGTTTTTTAACACTTCCGGATTTTGAGAGTGACTCAACATAAGCATGCCTCTTAAATTTGGACCTCTACGGTATGACACCACTGGCACATTTCCCAAAATCAAACCTACTGCATTGTCTACTTGACATGTTGTCAACTTTCTTTGATTATATTTTTAAGTTCTGCAGATCTATGATTCTAATCTGTTACAAAAATTAAACAATTATCTGATGTTCATTCAATTAGATTTTTTTCTTTAGATTTCAATAATGTCTTCCTATCTAGTCCCCTTAATTTTGCAAGTGCATTTAAAACTACTTGAGCACTATAGCCTCATTCCTTAAAACGTTCAGATAGCAAATGGGCTTCCCTTTCAAAATCTTCATTAAGGGTACATTTTCTGCACAGCCTCAAAAACGGTCCAAATGGAATGGTTTGTGCCAAAGATCCAGGATGGCAACTTTCTGCTCTCAGCATTGTGTTTCCTGCTGTTGGCTTTCTAAAGGTATTGCTGACAACCTGATTGCCCACTATTTTCAAACTTACATCCAAAAATTCTATTTTCTGAGGATCCATTTTATGAGTGCACCTAGTATTTAAATTGTTTTCATTAAGCCACTCAAGGAATTCTGAAGTAGATTATGGACCCACACCTGAGACACAAATGATATAGTCTATATAACGATACCAAGAGACAATGTGTCTGAGGTGGGGGTTTGAATCAGTCAGCACATGTTTCTCCCACCATGCGAGAAAGAGGTTCGCATAGGAGGGCACCAGAGAGGCACCCATCATGGTTCCTTGTAATTGATGATAAAAAAATGCAAAGAAATTGTGTTCAAGCACAAATCTCAGCAGATGTATAATAAAAGTCTTAGGTGCTCCTTCCAAGTCAGTATCAGCAAACAGAAACTCTTCACTTGCTTTTAAACAATCGTGATCTTGAATATTGATATAAATGGAGACAATATCAATGGCTAGACAGCAATATTTATCTGACCATACAAGTCCCTCAGTTTTATTCAAAAGATCAGTGGTATCTCTAATATATGGTGTAGTTTTTATCACTGTTTGTTTTAAAAAGAGGTCTACAAATTTCGACGGACCCTCACTGAGTGACCCGATGCCAGAGACAATCAGTCTCCCAGAAGGGTCACAGAAATTCTTATGTATTATAGGCAAGGTATACAGTGTGGGACAGACAGGGAAATCACATTTCAAAAACACTGCTTCATCATTATCTATCCACCCTCTTTGGATACGTATTGAAACACTGAAAAAAGTACAGCTAAGACCATTACAGCAACAAATTTAAGATTGTTGCTGTAATGCTCCCGTTGTGCACCAGCACCAGTTTTGCCCCCTTGCAAATCAACTCCACCTCGGAGTTATTACAAAATCGGATGGTGCAGGTCACAGCCCTCCACAAAAAACACAGTGATTTTCCCATGGGCGAAATTTCGACACTCAAAATTTTGCCAGTTGATGTCAGGGATTTAGACAACTCTGTTGTCGAAGCGATTGGTGGAACCCTTTGGATGGCATCATCAATTAGTTACATGGAGCTGTGGGGTTAAAGGTTCACATTTTGTAGCAGTGTCCAAAAGTTGTTTTTTTTTATGTCAGCTACATATTTGCACATATCCTGGACAACAACAGATCCACCCTTGTCCACCTGTTTTATTATTTATTTCTTTATTGGTTTTAAGCTTTTTAATAGCATTCCATTCAGCTGCAAACAGGCTATTGAATTTGTGGGGTCCAGGAGACTGCAGCATTTTAGTAATGTCATTTTTGACCAAAGTTTCAAACATTTTAATTGATTTCTTTTTTGACCACTTATGCAAAACTTACTTTTCACTTTCAGGCCTGTATTAGCTCTTTGTACGATATTTGAAATCACTTCATTTTCAGTGATACACTCCAAAAGCAAATCAATATCTTCTCTTCCCCCACCCCACCCCACACTGCCTCACCCTCCCCATAGTCAAAAACTTTGCTGCCAAAAAAGTCACACACAAGATTTACATTTTCTTCAGTTTCCATGTCCAAATTTGTAGCAAATTCAGACTCCGTTAATTCTCTATTGCAAGTTGCTGATTGTTTATCTGAAAAATGTACCCATAGGTCCATTTTTCTAAATACCTTGAATAAATCCACCTCTAAATTGAAAGAATAAAGTCCTGTTGTTGGTACAAATGAAAGTCCTTTAAATAATACATTAATTTGAGGCTCTGTCAGAACAGTTTTAGAAATATTAATTACTTGTTGTACTTCTTCTATTCTGTGCTTTGTTCACACTCTCTAGCTCTCTCTCTCTTGTCCATCTGCTTTTCTTACTCCTCCTTGTCCTGCCATGCCTCTTCCTCGGTTGCCTGTTGTTACCTGCAGTGCCGGTGCCTGTGCACATTCTCCTTCCGGATTGGTCTGGGTTTTCTGCTCTAAAAAAACACTTAAGGTTATTATTGTCTCCTTGAGATCTGCCTCTCCAAAATCTTTCATGGTTACATGAACTGCTGCGGCCATGAGATTTAGATCCAGATCTGTGTTTCCAGTTGAAAACATGACCAGCCTCATAGTCCCGTTTATTTCTTTCTAGTTTTTTTATATAACTTTTTTATCCAGTTTTTTTACACTGTTTTACTTGCTGTTCAGTTTTGCAGATCTTTTTTAACTGTTCATCAAATGTTTTAAACAGTGTCATTACGGTATGGTTCAAGTTCTGTTTTTGTTGTTTTAAGTTCTGTTTCAATTTTTTTTGTGATTTCTATTATCTTGTTCAATCAGAATCTCAACTGAAGTCTTGGAACAATCAGCTAAGGAATTTTCCCAGCGTGTGGTGAGGTCATCATACAAGACACCTGAAACAGGTGCCTTGAATACTCTAAGTCCTCTCAGTACTCTACAATCTTGTTTATGTTTTTCAAGTGTTATCATACCAAACCAAATACTGACCTCTTGAATGCCGAGTTTTTCCAACTTAGAGAAGAGATTACTTAAGTCTTCATTAGCAGCAGCAGCATCATTAAGCATACTTTCATCACATAATCAGTCCCTAATATGACGACGTCTTGTTGTTTCCACAGGGTCAGCCATGCAGAAGAGTCTTTCTTCTTCTTTTTCACTCTCAGCAACTGTTATGGGTTCCCTCTCAGAATCCTGGTTTCTACTTCTAGCCATATTGCAGACAGTTCTGTCTCCTTTTCTGGCACTCGACACCTTGGCTCTGGACAGGAGGAATTAGGTATCGAACCTTGTAGAGGGCACAGTCAAACTGGAGTACTGCTTCTAAAATACCAAGGCAGAAAAAACATCAAAGAAGTGCACATCAGCCCCTCAAAGGTGCACCAGCCAAAGTACTGTTGACAAAGAAAAAAGCAAAACTGGGCACACACCAATGGCTGAGAAAACTTATAGAAATTCAATTAGAAAAGCATGACTGAAACTCTGAGCTAACAACCCTACGTGTTGACCCAATCACATGGGTCTTCTTCAGGGGGTGGAGTTAGCCAGCCCATGCACTGTTTAAATGCACCCCACCATAAATTAATCACATAGGGTAGCAAATCAATAAATTAAACAAACAGTGCAGGGGTCAGGAAAAAACATGCTCAAAACATCATTACATTATGGTTTCTACAGAGGATATAAATACATTACACTTCAAGGTATTTCATTCTTGTATAGAATCCATAATAAAATCATGATGCACATTTTCTTGACCCCTCCACTGTTTAATTGACTGATTTGCTACACTATGTAATTAATTTAAGGTGGGGTGTATCTAAACAGTGCATGGGATGGCTAACTCCACTCCTCCTCCCCCCATCTCCTCTTCCCCTCCCAACCTCTCTCTCTCTCCCCCAATCCACCCCATCCTGTCGATCTGGACTCCCACTACTTCAGCCTCCCTCATTTTATCTCCCCTTATTACCTCCACCCCACCCCAGCCACTCCTTTCTTCTTCCCCTTCCCTCCTCTGTTTACCTTGCTGACAAGGCCTCCTGTGCTGATCTTCCCTTCCCTTTCCTCTCCCTTTTTACCTTGTGACAAGGCCTTCTGGGCTGATTCTCCCTTCCCCATATTGTACCCTTCCCCTGACTCGGTCCTCCTAGCTGATGCCTAAACCTAACTCTCCTCTACTCATCTAGGCCCGTGGGCTCATCCTCCTCTCCTTATGTCATCTTGTTCTCTAATTGCTCTCTGTACCCCTCTCATCTGTACCACGGATCTCTGCAAGTGGATGTTCGCTGTACTGTTGCCATTTTTTAACTGTACTGCCTTGTCACTTTAATTCATTGTAAATGTTGCTAGCTGTCAGCTAGCAGCATAATCTCTACATTTTCTATAACTTTTAGGATGCGGAACCTACTGTACGTAATGAGCTTCTAGCACAATAGTGTCTTCCAAGATTTCAGTAAATAAATATGTAATCTCTTCTCTAAGTAGGAAAAACTCAGTATTCAAGAGGTCAATATCTGGTTTGATATGATAACACTTGAAAAATATAAACAAGATGGTAGAGTACCGAGAAGACTGAGAGTATTCAAGGCACCTGCTTCAGTTGTCTTGGACGCTGACCTTACTACACGTTGACAAAATTCCTTAGCTGATAGTTCCAAGACTTTAGTAGTGATTCTGATTGAAAAAGATAATAGAAATCACAAAAAAATTGAAACAGAACTTAAAACAACAAAAACAGAACTTGAAACATACCGTAATGACTCCGAGTGTAAAACCTTTGATGAACAGTTAAAAAAGAAGGTCTGCAAAACTGAACAAGCAGAACAGCATAAAAAAACTAGAGCGAGATAAATGGGACTACAAGGCTGGTCATGTTTTCAACTGGAAACACAGATCTAGATCTAAATCTTGTGGCTGCAACAGTTCACGTAACCAAGGAAGAATTTGGAGGGGCAGATCTCAAAGAGACAATAACAAACTTAAACAAGTGCTTTTTTTTAGAGCAGAAAAACCAGGCTAGTCAGGAAGAAAGTGCACAGGCACCGGCACCACAGGTAACCGGGGAAGAGATATGGCAAGACAAAGAGGGGTAAGAAAACCAGATGGATGAGAGAGAGAGAGAGAGAGAGAGAGAGAGTTACAGAGTGTGAACAAAGAAACAAGAGGAAAAACAAGTAATTAATATTTCTAATACTGTTCTGACAGAAACTCAAGTTAATGTATTATAGAAAGGACTTTCATTTGTACCAACAGGACTTGATGCTTTCAATTCAGAGGTGGACTTATTCAAGTTATTCTGAAAAATGGACATCCGGGTACATTTTTCAGATAAACAATCAGCAACTTGCAATAGAGAATTAACAGAGTCTGAATTTGTTAAGAGTTTGGACATTGAAACTGAAGAAAATTTAAATCTTGTATGTGACTTTTTTGACAGCGAAGATTTGACTATGGGAAGGGGAGGCAGTGGGGATGGGGGAAGAGAAGATATTGATTTGCTTTTGGAATGTATCACTGAAAATGAAGAGATTTCAAATATCATACAAAGAGCTAATACAGGTCTGAAAGTGAAATTTTGCGTAAGTGGTCCAAAAATCAGTCTGTTAAAATCTTTGAAACTTTGGTCAAAAATGACATTACTAAAATGCTGCAGTCTCCTGGACCCCACCGATTCAAAAACCTGAACACAGCTAAATGGAATGCTATTAAAAAGCTAAAAACCAAAAAAGAAATAATAATAAAACAGGCGAACAAGAGTGGATGCGTTGTTGTCCAGGACACGTGAAAATATGTAGCTGAAACAAAAAAACAACTTTCAGACACTGATTGCTTCAAGATGTTAACCCCACAGCTCCATTTAAGAACATCTTATATGACCTCATTGATGATGCCATCCAAAGAGGGTGGATAGATAATGATTAAGCAATGTTTTTGAAATGTGATTTCCCTGTCTGTTACACACTGTTTACCTTGCCTAAAATACATAAAAATCTCTGTGACCCTCCTGGGAGACCAATTGGCATTGGGTCTCTTGGTGAGGGTCCGACAAAATTTGCAGACCACTTTTTAAAACAAACAGTGGTAAACACAACAGCGTATATTAGAGATACCACTGATCTTTTGAATAAAACTGAGGGATTTGTATGGTCAGATAAATACTGGTGGCTAGCCACTGATACTGTCTCCCTTTATACCAGTATTCAACAGCACGATGGTTTAAAAGCAAGTGAAGAGTTTCTATTTACTGATACTGACCTGGAAGGAGCATCTAGATGTTAGTTACAGATCTACTGAGATTTGTGCTTGAACACAATTTCTTTACATTTGATGATACATTTTATCATCAATTACAAGGAACCATGATAGGTGCCTCCTTGGCGGCCTCCTATGCGAACCTCTTTCTTGCATGGTGGGAGAAACGTGGTGCTGACTGATTCGAAACCCCACCTCAGACACATTGTCACTTGGTATCATTATATGGACTATATCATTTGTGTCTGGGGTGGGGGTCCAGAATCTACTTCAGAATTCCTTGAGTGGCTTAATGAAAACAATTAGGTGCACTCATAAAGTGGAGCCTCAGAAAGTTGTATTTCTGGATGCAAGTTTGAAAATAGCGGACAATGAGGTTGTCAGCAAATATCTTTAGAAAGCCAATAGCAGGAAACACAATGCTGTGAGCAGAAAGTTGCCATCCTAGATCTTTGGTACAAAGCATTCCATTTGGACAGTTTTTGAGGCTTCGTAGAAACTGTACCCTTAATGAAGATTTTGAAAGGGAAGCCCATTTATTATCTGAACATTTTAAGGAATGAGGCTATAGTGCTCAAGTAGTTTTAAATGCACTTACAAAAGTAAGGGGACTAGATAGGAAGACATTATTGAAATCTAAAGAAAAAATAAAATTGAACGAACATCAGATAATGGTTTCATTTTTGTAACAGATTATAATCATAGATCTGCAGAAATTAGAAATATAATCAAAGTAAGGTGGCCAACATGTCAAGCAGACAATGCAGAAGGTTCGATTTGGGAAATGCACCAATGGTGTCATAATGTAAAGGTCCAAATTTAAGAGACATGCTTACACTGAGTCACTATCAAAATCCCGAAAGTGTTAAAAAAACTATTTCTTCTCAGAAGGTTTCTTCACATGTAGATGCTGTATTGTATGTAGTTACGCTGCAACAGGGGAGACATTTACACATCCTGTAACAGGACAGATGTTTAAATTAAATCAATACTTGGATTGCCATAGCCCCTTTACTGTCTATGCAGCCTGGTGTGACTGTAAAAAGTTGTACATTGGTAGAACTATTCATCCACTAAAAAATGCATCCAGGAACATGTTAGGGCTATCACTAATATAAAATTTGAAAATGACTTAGGAGCACATTTTTTAGAAATGCACAACAGTAATATGAAGGGACTGCAGTTCCGTGCCATTGATCACATACCCCCTTTAGTCTGAGGTGGTTTATTTACTAAATAAATGTGAAACAAAATAGATCTCGAACTTGGGGGCCCTTATAGCTATCAGTCTTAACGATCAGATCGATTACAGGCCTTACTTATAAATTTGACCTTTTGCACATATTCGTGTCCTTCTACTTCTGGCTTCATTTTTAATCAATCAGAAGCATTTTTCTGCACTAATGATTGTGCAAAAAAGAGTTTAATCAGTACCACAAATGTAACTTCCCTTGCCTGGAATCGTATTATAAAAAATTGTAATATTATGAAAACAGGACATGGGTGATCAATTCAACTTGTAAGGGTAATTTTTGTATCTTTGCAATGACTGATACAAAAGTTTTAAATGCATTGGAATTTTACTATGGATTTTATGCAAGAATGAAATATCTTGAAGTATAATGATGTATTTATAATATCTGTAGAAATCATAATGTAATGATGTTTTGTGCACGTTTTTTCCTGACCACTGCACTGTTCAATTGACTGATTTGCCACACTATGTAATTAATTTATAGTGCGGTGCATTTAAACAGTGCATGGGCTGGCTAACTCCACCCCCTGAGGAAGACCCATGTGATAGGGTTGATATTTAGGGGTGTGAGCCCAGAATTTCAGTCATGCTTTTCTAAATAAATTTCTATAAGTTTTCTCAGCCGTTGGTATGTGCCCAGCTTTGCTTTTTTGTCTACAGGACTTCGGCTGGAGCACCTTTGAGGGGCTGATGTGCGCTTCTTTGATGTTTTTTCTGACATGGTAAATGGAGCCTGCATAAAGTTAAGCCTCCTTTTTTCAGTGCCTATTTTCAGCATTAAAACTCGACTTATGCAGGAGTATATACAGTATTTTGTCAACATACTCCAACAGACAACAAATGCTCTTGATCAAATACAGATGATTACTTCAGCCAATAATGAAAGAGGCCACACACTGGACCTAGTGTTTGCTGCAACACTGTAGGTGTAGAATGCCTTAGTGGATCCAGTTACTTGGTTAGACCACTACACCATGTGTTTCAACTTCAGGGCTCTACTATGACTCCTCCAGGGATGTGGTTTCAAGCTACTCAGGAGCTGCATGCAGACAACTTTCTAATTCTGCTGGGTACCTCCTCTCTGGTATATGCATCCACCAAGAGATAGACTGCCACTGAAGAGGCTTATAATTCTGCACTCAAGACAGTGATTGATTCCCTGTCACCAGTCTGTGCACTCACTGTGATTTCACATTACATTTGTGCCTTGTTATTTGAAAGGGCTTCAAGAGTTGACAGTACAAGGCCCTAAATAAGGGCAAAAGTGGTGGAGATCACAAGTTTGTCCCAATTACAGTCAGCACTTGTTTATCCGGCTCTCATTAATCCGTTTCTCTCATGTATCTGTCTTTAACTGCATGATTTTTTTATTTCCCATTTTGTTTACACTCGTTTATCCATCCCTCGCGTTATCCGTTTATGTTGCCCATCCTGCCTGTTGTCTCCTATGTGGATTTCAATGTTTACTCTCAGATAACTGACCTTTTTCATCTCCAGTAGAGCATTGTACAGAAAACCACAGACCAAAGCAGGCAAGGCAGTCACAAACCAAAGCAGCCACAGACCTAAGCAGCCACAGATCAAACTGCAGACCGAAACATCCAGTTTCCACTTAACTGTTTCTCTCAGATATCCGTCACCTGACCTGAGAACAGAAGGCAACAGATATCTGAGTGCTGACTGTACTCATTATGAAAATCATTATGAGAGGTTATGATGGCAAAGAAGCTTACATACAAGTTGGCCCTGTTAGCACTGGACAAGATCAAGCTGGCCACATTTATTTACTGATTGAAAATTTCAGAGAATACCTTTGAGAACAAGTGTCTTTTATTTTTTTACACTGTGGACAGACTACTGTATCCTGCTTGTCTGTAGAGAAAGAAGGAGGTGTTCTTGGAGAAATGGGAACAGCTAAAGTCTATCTCTGTTCTATAAAACCAAGACTATCAGCATTCAGGAACAGATCCCCTCCATGGCTTGCTTCCAGAGTAATGGGTAGGGATGTGACAAGCACTGTAGGACCATTTAGTTTATCTGGAATGGGTCAGTGCAAGTGACTGTGGAACAGCTTTCCCTGTAGTTTCCGACTGTACTGTACTACCTCTAAGCCTGATGCAGTTCTAGCCCTGCTGATGATGGCTGAGGTGACGAACCAGGCAATGGCCAGAGATGGCATCAATACTTCTTTAAGAAAGGGAATTTATCAGGTGGCTTTGAAAAAGGCCATCTTTACATCCCTTCTTAAGAAGCAATTTCTCTATTTCCCAGACGATCCAGCAAATGGCTTATTTCCAAACTGCCATTTGTAGCTAAGGTTGTAGAGAAGGTGGTGGAGGTACAGTTCGGGGAATAACTGGAGCAATTTAATCTCTCTGAACTCCTCCAGCCAGGGTGCACTAAAATGGCAGACCCCTCAACTGCGGGCACAGTAAGCACAAAAACAAAACAGAAAAACACCCACAACTGGGCCCTAAGTGCCAGGCATGCAGGAACCCACTAAGAGTCTCAGTAACAAACTCCTTTTGTATCTGTTGTGACAGCATCCTCCCAATCTCAGCTCTAGCATCAGGACCAAGCAGCAGAGTAAGGACACCTTACTCCTGTTATCCATGGACCAGCACCCCTGATTGGCCCCCCTGCCTTACAAACAGTACTACTTGTAGGTATACACACTAATTTTAGGGCATAGGCACTCATCGTATAAGCATAAGTGTCAGGATCTGAGTTCTACTGTATTTTTATTGAGAATCATAATCCTTTGCTACTATTCTGATTGTGACACTTAGGAGATACTTCTATTTACACCATTGTGTAATGATTAGTTAGGCAATACTGCCATCTTTAGTGATAGTGCAGAACTGTAACTGCATATGTAACCACAAGTGTCCTTCATGACATATAAGACCTATTGTCTTAGCTATCTGTTACTTTCTGCTAGCTCAGCATGCTTTCCCATGCTAGTGAGAAGTCAGGTCAGTTACCACTGGCCAATTATAATGTTTTTATGTATCTTTTTAGTTGTTGCTATGACAATTATCAGAAGTATAAGACCCTTTGCACTGCACCTTCTCTCTGAGAAGAGACGTACTGCTATCTATAGGTAAGAAAGATTGGAAGTATTCTCCCGGTGATCACACTGTTTGGTTGTAAGCCTGCTTTATATACCAAAAATAAATTACTTTTTGTGCTGGACACCACTAGTCTGCCATTTCTTCACTTTAGTGCAGTTCCAACACGAATCTGAGAAGGTGATGGTTTTAAAATCCTGTTACATGTGGCGACTGTGTATAGGTTGGAATGTACAAAGTAAGGATTCTATTCGAGTTCGTTGACCTGATTGTCGAGTAGTGTAGTGCATTTTTGCCTACTTGGACCTATTCTTACTTACAGTGGGTGTTCTCTTATGGACTTATTCCGTTTTGGTTTCGGGCATGGCAGACCCACACCAAACCACTGGTATACACCCTCTGCAAGTAGCAGTGTACCGCCTTGGCTCCACCGTTTGCCCACAGGGAACCGGAAAGCCATTGGGTGAAAGCGCCAAGGATTTGAGTCCAGTCTTTCGACTGCTTTCTTTGTTTGTGTGTCTACCCCTTTGTTTGGCATGCCTGAATTGTGCACAGAACTGAGACTTGATGTCTCAAACTATCTTACCACCCATGGAGCCTGGACTGATTTCATGCTGGACATAAAGTTGGCAGAAGACCCCTTGCTTACGATCTCTGATCAATATCTAGAGTCAAAGCAAAAAGCCAAGAAATACCACACCAAAGGTCTCTTTGTCGCAGCTTTACATACAGCCGTAGAAAGTTTTTTAGCACAAAGTGCCTCCCTTGAGCTGCAAAACACTCCTCTAAAAAAAAAAGATGGGCTTGCAGACATCGGAGTTAGTGAAAAGGGAACAGAAACTATTAGAGGAGACACAGTCACTCCATGACCATAATAACAGACTGTTGCACTGTACTGCTCAAGACTCTGAGCGTGAATTGTGTGTTAAGATATGACAATAAATGGTTGAAATGTGATAAGAAACAGCTATTTTATTTGAATGACATTTTGAGTGACACGAATAAAAGTTTGAGACAGGATAATGTTGAACTGAAGGAAAAGAATGTGAGGTTGATGCATGAGCGAGACAAAGAGCTCACGGAGAACATCGAATTGGGCACCGCGTACCGAGTATTGCAGTGTGAGGTTGAGAAGGGTACTGAGCAGGGCACTGCAAAAGTTTGTCATAAGAAGTGTAGAGAACAGATGGTGAGAATGCACCATCAGTGAGAGGTTCTCGTTGGCCATGTAAAAGCCATGAATGGTTTTAAGTACACACCCACTGACATTATGTCATTGGGCGATGATGATTCTGATTACGAGAACATAGGCCACCTCATCACGTCCAAAACCCCACCCCACAGGGCAGTGGCCTTTATCAGCCATTCCCAAGATGGTGGCCACATTAGCCCACCCCCTTGTCACATGGGCACGCCTCTACGCTGCCACGCAAAAACAAACATGGCGGCCCCCATGATATGAGAGGCCGACCACCTCTGACTAGCAGCCCGCTTCCATTGGCTTCCCTTTGCAGGGAAGACAATTCGGAAGTGCGCGGCACAGTACAGGAGGCCTTCATGAATCCAGCAACATCGGATGGACAGTCGTCCATGCAAGTGTGGACTGAGCACATGTTTGAAAATACTGTAACCCAAGAAAATGCATTCAAAGCAGTCGCTAATGCGGCGGCAGAAGCTGCCCTTCATGGTGCTCTGGGTTGAGCGGAACCGACTACCATTCCCTGTACGCCCACGTTCAATCCCCTACAGGTCACTCACTCTGTTCAGCAAATTGCTCAAGGCATCGGACTGATGGGCCCCACCGACAACCTCAGTTGTCATTTGGAGAAGGTGCATTCCCTATGCAAGAAGCTTTCTCTCCAACCTGAGTACCAGGTTCAAGTCCTGAGACAGACCATTGAGCCTACCCTCTAGGCCAAACTCCCAGAGGCCATCTGCAACTGCAAGACGCTCGACTACAACAATATCTCACTGGCATTCTTTGCTGCCAAATCCCCAGGTATCGTTTGAGCCTGCTTGGCCTACAAGATTAAGCAAAATGTGAAGGAAAGCCCAGCGGCTTTCCATCAATGGTTGTGGCTTGCCTACGAGGCTGGCAAGGGCCTAGTGGGTAAGAATGCCAGCAAAAATGAAATTGAGAACAAGGATTTGTACATTTGGAACATGATTACGGCTCTCTGGGAAAACATTGAACTCAACGTTTACCCACAGACCGATACCTTTGATGAGATCCTCACTAAGATGGAGCATGCCTTCCAGGTCTATCTCCGTAACCTAGCTTCTGGTAAAAACTCCAACAAGGCCGCTGCCATCCAAACTCCGACAGCCCAGGGAGCCCCGGCACAAGTTGTTACGGTGAACCCTACCCCCATCTGCTATATAGTGGAAGGTAACAATGATAAACAGGAAGCCCCTTCTGACGACAAGCAGTCGCACGGGGGGGGGGGGACTGGAGCTATAAGAATAACCGGAACTACAACAATAACAACAGGAATTGGAAAAACTCAAATTCCAATGGCAAGTACCATAACAGGCCTAGCTATCGGACCCTTAGGGACGAGATCGAGACCCTCTCAAAACAACTGGAAGAGGCCCGTGCCAAAAAGGAGTCCGCATCCACATGTTCCGTGGCAGCCCAGGCACCGGCTAGTAATACCAACCTGAGCAGCCAAGGGAAGAACCGCTTCATGGCATCAGGCACTGGGCAGGCCGATGTGGTGATTCGGGAACCGCCAATTGAACAGGCTGAGATTGTGGCCCTGACGTCATAGGCACGGTATTTGTGTCCTGTGAAGTACCGAGAGGAGGCCCGAGTTCCCGTAGGCCTCACGTCACAGGGACAGGATGAAGAAGAATTTGAGAAATGCACCAATTGACAATTATAGGCCCCAGTCCGGATTGTGAGTGACTTGCTTGTCAATACAAGCGGATGGCCCTGTGTAAGGGCCATGGTCAGGGGCCACCAACTAGACATGCTTCTGGATACAGGAGCAGCCATGTTTGTTCTCCATGATGAGAACCCAGCCACGTCCGCCTGGTCTACCGTCTGGAAGACCAGTGAACAGGGTGTAGATGGTATCCAGCTACACACCTATCAATCTGTATCTTTACCTGTGCAGGTAGGCCATCTCAAGACTGATTTTGTCTTTGACCTCATGGTGTTACGTCACCACCCCAGCATACTGGGAACTGATTTCCTTCCACAGCATGGCTGTGTTGTGGACCTAACAGGTTATTGCTATAGATCAAGGGACAATGTCATGTTGTCACCATACCAGACTCACACGTGGTGGTAGCCATCTCCCATAACAACAAGGAGTATGACGTCATGGCTCTATTCAAAACTCATGACCTGTTTTCTGAATTTTCACCCTTGTTACAGGAACACCTTGATGTGTTTGCCGTCAACAAACACGATTGTGGTAGGATGCACACTACCACTAAGATTCCAGGACCTAACCCTGTGAGGCAGAAGCAGTACCCGTTCCCTGCTGAAGCCTTACCCTCATTGAGGGAGACCATCCAGTCACTGTTACAACAAGGAGTGATTAGGCCTGTGTCTCTACTGTCAATTCACCCATTTGGCCTGTGAAAAAGCAGAATGGAGCTTGGAGACTCACAACTTGACTACAGGAAACTTAATCAAGTTACCCCTAGCTGTGCCCCAACTGTGGCATCAGCTGCTGATGTGCTCAAGTTGCTGACCCCTGACAAAAAGTGATTCTCAGCTCTTGACATCTCTGATGGGTTTTGGTCACTCCCATTAGCACAGGAAAGCCAATACAAATTTGCCTTTTACATTTGATGGATGCCAGTATACCTGGACTTGTCTGCCTCAGGGCTTCCATAACAGCCCTTCCCTCTTCCATCTCCATATGATGGATGCCCTACAGGGGTTATCCACACCCCAGTACCTCCTGCAATACATGGATGACTTGCTTTCAGCAACCACCAGAAAAGAAGAACATTTGGCCCTTCTAGATGAATTGCTGACTCTTCCCAGGAGAGCAGGCCTCAAGTGCAATCCCTCCAAAGTGCAACTGTGTGAAAAAGAGGTAATTTTCCTTGGCCTACATATCACAGACCAAGAGAGAACCCCAGCTGTCAAGAAGATTCAGGGCTTGCAAGATCTGCCATTTCCTACAAGCGTGGCAACACTCAGACATTTTCTAAGAATGGTAAACTACTTCAGGGACTTCATCCCTAACTTTGCCTTGAAGGCTGCTCCCCTGTATGAACTGCTGAAAAAGGACGTCCTATGGACATGGGAACCCACACACACTGAAGCTGTTACACAGCTTAAACAGGCTTTAGCCTCAGCCCCAGCACTGATAAACCATAACCCAATATTATCTTTCCATTTGGAAACTGCCACCTCTGATGTGGCCATGTCTGCAGTGCTGGCACAGAAGTACAATGGGTATTACAGACCCATTGCCTGTGCATCCCAGATGCTATACCCTGTAAAGAGAAAGTATAGTCTCTGTGAAAGGACACTCTTGGTGACCTTTTGGGCTGTCAAGTACTTCCTGTATATCACTGGGTATGCCCCTATTATCTTGCATACCTGTCACACCCCAACTAACTTTCTGCTTTCAGACAAAGTAAAAGAAGGATCACTCTCTAACACCAGGCTGACCCATTGTTCTTTGCTTTTGCATGACAAGGACATCATGGTGCTGCCTGCTAAAATGCCCTCAATCTTGGCCCATGGCCTACTCTACACAGGCACACCCTACAACTGCGCCCTCCAACTACCTGACCTACCTGACCCAGGACCATTTTTACCAGCTACACCTGAGGTCCAGGAAGATACTACCATGTTTCGCATCTTTACAGATGACTCTGCCTCCTATGTGGATGGAGAGCAGGTAGCAGGGCTCGGAGTGCTCATTCTGGATCAGGAAGGTGATTTCAGGTGCATTTCTAGGAAATGCACTGTTATCTCCTCACAGTACGCCGAACTGGTAGCTGTGGCCTGTGCATTACAGATCATGCCCCATGGTGACAAGGATGCCATCATTTTTGCAGACTCTGATTGGGTTTGCTCATCACTCACTGAGTCCTTTCCATTTTGGCAAAAGAACATATTAACCTCATCTGATGGTACCCCTGTCAAATATACAGAACTGTTTGTGTACATACACACCCTAACACAAATGTTTACTCATAAACTGTACATTCACAAGGTAAGGGCTCACTGTAAATCTGACCCTTATCATGAGTTCAATGATCAAGCAGACTCACTTGCCAAAGCAGGCGCTCGAGGGAGGGAAGACATGGACAATGACTCACCCACTAGGAGTAGCAGCTATTGTGCCAACTATCATAGCTGCCAGTAAGAAATTGGTACCAGAACCTCAACTGGACCTCTCTGCTGCACAAAAAGCAGATCCTGAAATAAGAGATGTGTTCAAATTCCTAGACAAAGGAATTAAACAGCCACTGCCTGTTGGCAGTCCATATAAGAGGCACTCGGACAATTTACACTTATCCAGTGATCAGAAGCTCATCTGGTATCACAAACAGAATACAGGTGACAAGTTGTGGGTTGCACCACAATCCCTGTGAGCCAATTTATTTATATGGTTCATGACACTCCCACTGGTGGACACCAGGGGACAGAAAATACCCTCCAGAGATTCAAAACAGTCATCTGGTGGCCTTGTATGATCAAAGATGTAGAACACTATGTGGACAACTGCATAGTGTGTGCTCAGAACAATCCAATATTGGTAAAAAGAAATGCCAGATTGCTGCCCCAAAGGCAATCTGGACCATGGAATGCGTTACAGATCGATTTCATTGGCCCTCTTACCAACTCCAGTAAGAACAAGTAAGCACTTGTTGTCACAGATTTGTTCTCCAAGTGAGCAGAAGCATTTCTCACTAAGGACAACACGGCAAAGACAACTGCCAAGAACTTGGTAGATCAATTGTTCTCCAGGTGGGGTCTACCCTTAAAGGTAGACTCAGACCAGGGAACTAGCTTTACAGCTGAGCTGAAGCAATAGAGAGTTGATCAAAAATTCCACATTCCTTACCACCCCCAATCCTCAGGCCAGGTAGAAAGAGCTAACAAAAGCATCAGACAGATGCTATGTAAATTCATCGATGATAATCCCAAGGATTGGGATTCCCTCTTGCCACTGCTCCTGATGGCAATTAGGGGTACATCTGCAGCCACTACTCAGTGTACACCTTATGAGGTTATGACTGGTAGAGCTATGAGATTACCTGAGAACCTTCTGATTGATCTCTGCATCCCTACTGCAGATAGAGTATCTGTAGACAAATATGGTGAAAAGCTTCATGATGACATCATGAAGATGTGCCTGTTCGCTGCCAAGCAGATGGGCAAAGCTCAACAATAAGTTAAAGCTCATTTTGACAAGCATATCAAAGAAGTCGACTGGCAAGTTGGAGACCAAGTTATGCTACTCCAATACAGACAACCCACACATTCATTTGCCAGTAAATGGGAAGGTCCCTATCCCATTGTCAACAAACTCAGCCCTGCTGTGTATCAGGTCAGAGTACAACAGCAGAAAAAGACAGCTAACAAGTGGTTCCATGCTAACCAACTTAAATTGTACAAAGGTGACTAAATTTACTTTTCCTAACCCCTTTGGGCAGAACAGAACTTGCACTTACCTAATCCTTTTTGTTTTCTTACAGGTATCGGCAAGATGGCTATCTTGCATCCTTTTCTCCTACTGGTGGGACTACTGACTGTGACTGCACACCCACATAAAGCCCCACAGACTGATAAGGAACGTTTGCAACACTTCCTTGGTAAACTTGAACATTCAGCGCCTGTACTGATTAATGTTCCCAGCAAAATGGTTAAAGTTACTCAAGGCTCAGATGCCTTTCTTGATGCTGTAGTGGTGGCCCCAGATCACTCTTCACTCTCCATACAATGGCAAAGTGATGCTATGGGCTACACAATCCCTGTAGCTTGCTTGTCCAAGGGTACATGCCATGGCTGGCCTAATACTGATATTTCTAAAAATGGTACTCTTTCCATCAGACAGACCACTCCTAGACATTCTGGTCAGTACAATCTCACTGATTTAATAGATCCTGCCTATTGTGACTGCCTCTCCCTAGAGGAGGCACGTGTTTTCTGTCTTCAAAATTATGCAGCTTCTGAAGCTCTTTATCTTTCCATACTCCCACCAAGTCAGGAAGAACTGACTGCCTGCTCTCCACAGGAGGATGGCCCTCCTAGTGGTTTGACTGCCACATCACTACCAGGAGCCCTGATTAATAATGTGCAATTCATGCATGTCCCAGTTATTTTCAATCGCACACATTGGAATACGGCTGAATTTGGTTTCTGCAATACAACCAATACCTCCAGATTTTACAGTATGATGCTTACTGATATCGTTGCTGCTTATCAAACACACACAAATAATCCCATAGGTGGACCTCACACCACTGAACATGCTGGAGTCTTTAGACCTGTCCCTAAAGACTAATCACGTGCATGCACCAAGCGGGATGCAACTAACGTAGCTGGTGCTGCCGGATCTGTCTCTGGCATAACTGGAGCAGCTGGTACCATAACTGGCTTCTTTGGCTCAGGTATGTCCATTTGGAACAGAGCAGATATCGCTTCCATTAAGGCTCAAACTCTTAAATTTCAACAGGCCATTAATAATGATGTAATGACTCCTATTTTACAAGGTGTAAATTCTCTCAGTAATGAAGAATGTTATACTGTGTACAATATGCAAGAGATTGCCCAAGGCTTCAGTGATACTAAGCATAAACTTAATGATCTTATTTTTCAGAATAACCGTGAGGTGGACAAGCAATATATTGGGCGAGAAATTTTATGTTCTGCTTATCGCTCTTATGTTATATTTACTGTTAATGCTCTCTTCAGGGATTTGGAAGCAGGCAAAATTCCAGATATAATACATGATCTCAGAATGGGTAAGCGGTATTTCCCACATTGCAAAACCACTGGTTGCATATCTATGTGTTTAAAGAATACTCTAAACAGCTCTATGGCTACTGTTAGAAATATTGGTTATGTTCCCAGGTTTTCTAACCAAGCACCTTGCTATTTCACTAAGTCCTGTTCTATCAAGGAGAATATGTTTATCAGCTTTAATGTGTCTTTACCATGTTTTGATCCTGCAACAGCTGTTTTTGATAAATTGGCCAGCATTTATTTCACAGGCCATCTACAAAATGACATTTTCCGTGAAAGAACTGAATTACCCTCCATGCTTGCTTATCATAAAGTCCTCCGGGTTTGGATGGCACCCCATGCAAACTGCTGCACAAAGAAAGGCTGCTACTTCCTGTGCCGATGTGACGTTTTCGATATTGTGAAACCTATCTGTGGATATGCTCCTGAACACCTTGACTGGGCACTGACGTTGGGTGAAGATCTGCCGTCCAATCTTACTGATGTTGATCCAGATGATGACATCCCTCCTGCTGCATCTTCAGCGCAAGACGCTGGAACAGCTCTATCTCAAAGCTACCTTGAAGACGTACATCACTTCACTACACGGCTCACCAAAGAGTCCTTTTCCTGTCCAGTACATCTATATCGATAGCGGGTGCCTTCCGTAAGAGTTACCTATACTTTTGACGGACAGTACTGTCTTGTTACAAATTATCCCAGCTTAGATAATGGGAAAATTCAAACTCGCTTCCTGATTGGCTGAAAGAGCCTGGCACCCGGGCCGTTATTTCTTAACAATGGCCTGCTCAGAAAAAGTGCCAGCTCTGCCCAAAAAATCATCACTTTCATTCAAACCCTGCCACCATTTTTTTCTCGCTAAGCGAGACACCAATCCAAAGGCCCCACCCCTCGAACCAATACAAAACAGTCACCATAAAAAAAAGAATCAGGATGTTCAGCATTAAAAAAAACATTGTACACGTTTTACATTCCGTCCCTCTGCCCGAAAACCTGACGCTACAGAAGCGCTCAGGCCCCTCCCGACCTACGATCCCCAGCCGCTGTCACAAACCTCCCAACCTGCAACCAGCCTCCATCTGGCGGAAGCACCATAAAAAAGTCCTGCTCTGTCTGTCCTGTTGCGCTCTTCCTGATGCCCACCAGCTCTCTCACTCGCTCCCGCTCTCACAAAAACAGCAACTCACCAGCCCGACTGTACCTGTTAAATGAGCACTTTATCTTCTATTTAGCTCAAATAATGACTTCAGAATCATTCTTTTCTTTCCAATAAACAATGTTTTTAACTGTCCCTTTCATGACCTCGCATCACAGGACTACAGCTCCCATAAATCCATAGGAGAAAAAGCCAGATCAATGCGACAGGCTTTCCTAAATAGCAGCACCCAGGGACTACTTCACCAAAAATATGTAGTATTATTCTGTCTTTCACATTTATTCAGCTTCTTCTCTACTTTAATTACATTTTAATTAAAATCTTACAAACCATTTTCTAAGTGCAATAATACCCTCCAGGGTGGGTGTTATGGGATATATCGGACCTTCCAGGGGCTATAAGGCCCACCGCCTTTGGCGTCGGGCCTCATTACGCCCCTGGGCGGTCCGTTATATCCCACTAACGCCCACCCTGTCGGGTATTATTACTTACTTCTCATATGGTACTAAGACTTGTCCAATTACTAAATCTAACTTTTGTTTTACTCCACAGCAAAAAACTCTTATTGGTCACACTGTGATCACACCAGTTCCTCTCCCTGAACTGGACATTATTGATACTGATCCCCAATACTTGCTTGCCCTCTCTCAATATTTGCCTATTTTTAAAATACACATTGATCCCTTGATACTCTCTTTGAAGTCTCTTTTAGCAAGAAAAATGCTCATTTGATTTATATTAGTAATAAGATAACCAAAGCTACTAATGCACTTATTGACCTCATCCATGATGGTGATTTGAGTCTTGCCACTGGCAGCACTTGGCTGGAACTCACTTTTAAAGTTTTTGTTGTGATTTAAGCATTTTTGATTGTCTGTCTTATATTCACTCTGTGCTGCCTGTGACGTACCCTCAGACAACATCGAGAACAGCTCGAATTCCTTTACAAGGCTCGTGCGTCGGTCCTGTAAACGCCTTTTTAGCTCCATCCCTACCAGCTAACTTGGGACGGTTGCCCCTTCTGAAGCAACAAGGGGGGGAATGTTATCCATGGACCAGCACCCCTGATTGGCCCCCCTACCTCGCAGACAGTACTACTTGTAGGTACACGTTATAACCTTAGGGCACTGGCACTTATCGTATAAGCATAAGTGTCAGGATCTGAGTTCTACTGTATTTTTATTGAGAATCATAATGTCTTTGCTACTATTCTGATTGTAACACTTGGGAGATGCTTCTATTTACACCATTGTGTAATGATTAGTTAGGCAATACTGCCATCTTTAATGATAGTGCAGAACTGTAACTGCATATGTAACCACAAGTGTCTTTCATGATATACATTTTAGTAGGCAGTATAGAGCAGTGGTTTAAGGCTCTGAGCTGCAAATCTGGTAACATCCAGCAGACCAGACCGGGGTTTGAATCCCACAGCTTCCACTTGAAATACTGTGTGACCCTGAGCAAGTCACTTAACTTCCCTGTGCTCCCAGGTCGCACCTATAAAAAAGCTTTCAGTTTAGTGTGTTACTCCTGGTTAAACTAAATTAAAAAATTATACAAGACCTATTGTCTTAGCTAAATGTTACTTTCTGCTAGTTCAGCATGCTTTCCCAGGCTAATGTGAAGTCAGGTCAGTTACCACTGGCCAATTATATTGTTTTTATGTATCTTGTTAGCGGTTACATAGAAACATAGAAACTGATGGCAGATAAGGACTGCTTGGCCCACCTAGTCTGCCCATTTCCCTACCTAACGGATAAGTTGCAGATCCTAGTTAACCAACAGCCTACTTCCTCCTACCCCCCCACTAGAATTGCCTTATGTCTGTCCCATGCATTCTTGAATTCCCCCACTGTTTTTGACTCTACGACCTCCTCAGGAAGACCGTTCCATGCATCTACAACTCTCTCTGTGAAGAAATACTTCCTCACATTACCTCTGAGCCGTCCCCCTTCTATCTTCAAATTGTGCCCCATTGTTCTTGCACATCTCTTTTTCTGAAAGATGCTACCCACTTAGACTCTGTTGATTCCCTTGAGGTATTTGAAAGTTTCTATCATGTCCCCCCTCTCCCTTTTTTCCTGGAGGCTATACATCTTAAGCTCCTTTAGTCTTTCTTCATATGTCTTCTGGTGCAGACCCTCCACAATTTTGGTTTCCCTCCTCTGGACAGCCTCCACCCTGTCTATGACTTTGCGGAGATAGGGTCTCCAGAACTGTATACAGTACTCCAGATGTGGTCTTACCAACTGTCTGTACAGAGGGCCAACAACTTCCCATTTTCTACTGGTGATGCCTCTCCCTATGCATCCCAGTATCCCCCCAGCCCTCCTTACTGCCTTCTCACATTACTGGCCTACCTTTAGGTCGTCTGATATGACTATTTCCATTTTTGTTGCTGTCAGTATCTTACCCCCCATTGTGTACTCTTACCCTGGGTTTTTGTTTCCCAGGTGCATTACTTTGCACTTCTTTGCATTGAATCTAAGCTGCCATACATTTGGCCATTCCTCCAACCTTGTCAAGTCCCTTTTCATCCTTTCCACCCCACCTTGCGTATAAACCCTGTTGCAGATCTTTGTGTCATCTGAAAGAGACATACTTTCCCTTTCAGTTCCTCTGCAATGTCACTTATAAAAACATTAAAAAGGACCGGCCCCTGTAATGAACCCTGTGGTACCCCACTAGTCACCCCCCTTTCTTCACTGTGGACTCCATTTACTATTAGCCACTGTGTCCTGTTGTCCAGCCAGTGTTTTACCCAGGCTACCACCCTGGGACCCACTCCCAGGCTGGCTAATTTGTTTAATAATCTTTTGTGCAGGACTGTGTCAAATGCCATGCCAAAGTCTAGGTAGACCATGTCTACTGCCCCTCCCTGGTCTACTACTTTGGTCACCCAGTCAAAGAAATCAATTAGATTTATCTGATATGATCTTCCTGCCATGAATCCATGCTGCCTTGGGTCCTGTACCCCACTGGCCTCTAGGTACTCAACAAATCTTTCCTTCAGAAGTGATTCCATCATTTTCCCTACCACTGAGGTCAAACTGACAGGTCTGTAGTTTCCTGCCTCTGTCTTGCTCCCATTTTTGTGAAGGGAATCACATCCGCCCTCCTCCAGTCCTTAGGTACCACACCACCATACCATGATTTATTAAAAAGGGTAGTCAGTGGTGTTACTAGTTCTTCCCTTAGTTCTTTTAGAATTCTGGGGTGAATCCCATCAGGCCCATTGCTTTATCCACCTTCAGTTTTATTTATTTTTTTTTTATTTAGTTGTTTAACCAGGTATAGCACACTAAGCTGAAAGCTTTTTTACAGGAGCGACCTGGGAGCACAAGGAGGTTGAGTGACTTGCTCAGGGTCACACAGTATGCAAGTGGAAGCTGTGGGATTCAAACCCAGGTCTGGTCTGCTGGATGTCACCAGATTTGCAGCTAGTTTTAAGAGTTCTTTCAGAACCCTTTCTTCTGTGAAAGGACTAATATCAACCCCCCTATCCAGAGTGCTTCTACCGACTGGATTAGGTATCTCCCCCTGCTTTTCCACTGTTAATACTGAGCAGAAGTATGCGTTCAGTATCCCTGCTTTTTCACTGTCACTCTCTGCCCAACCACCTTCCTCTTTATTCAGCCTCACTATCCCTGCCTTAGTCTTTCTTTGCTCCCTAATGTACCTATAAAAGGTTTTATCCCCCTTCTTAATTGAGTTGGCTATCTTTTCCTAGGTTTCGGCCTTTGCTATTCTGCCTGCCTTCCCCACTTCCTTCTGCTTTAACTGGTACAGTTCTCTGTCCTGCTCCTTCTGTGTTTCCTTATACTTCCTGAATGCTATCTTTTCTCCCTTACCTTCCCCGCCACTTTTTTGAGAACCATAGTGTTTTTTCTTTCGCTTTGATTTGTTTATTTGCTTCACATAAAGGCTTGCTGCCTCTGTGATAGCGGTTTTGATGTTTCCCCATTGTTGCTCCACCCCATCTTCTTGCCTGTTTGCTAGTGCTTTTCTGAGACACTCTCCCATTTTGACAAAATCAGCCCTCCTGAAGTCCAGTACCTTCACTTTTGTGTGGCTTAACTCTACAGCTAAGTTTATCATGAACCATACTGTTTGGTGGTTGCTTGTTCCCAGATGGCTACCCACTTCAAGATCGGAGATCTTCTCTCCATTCCCACTTGAGAGTACCAGGTCTAAGATTGCTCCCTCTTGAGTGGGTTCCAAAACTAGCTGCCTGAGGCATGCCCCCTGTAGGGCATCGAGAATGGCCCTGCTCTTGGATGTGGCTGCAGCAAAGGTGCTCCAGTTAACATCTGGCAGGTTCAGGTCCACCATCAGCAATAACTCCCCTTTCTCTGCCATCCCAAGGATGCCTTCTATCATTTCCTTGCCCATTCCTTCCCCCTGAGACAGGGGTCTGTATACAACCCCTGTGCGGATTGTGGAGCCATTTCCAGTCTCTGGGGTGACCCACAGTGCCTCCTCTCCTCCCTGTTTACCCTTTAGTTCTGTTGCTTTGATCCCTTACATAGACAGCTACTCCTCCTCCTCTTCTACCCTCCCTGTCCCTCCTGTAGATTGTGTACCCTGGTATGTTGACATCCCAGTCATGGTTCTCTGTGTAACATGTTTCTATGACTGCCACGATATCCAGGTATCCCTCTTCCGAGGCCACCATTTCGGGGAGCTTTTTACCTAGACTATGGGCATTGGTACTCATTAACCTCCATTTTTTTATGGCTTTATTTCTTTTTTGCCCTATCCCTGTCCTTACTGCCTTTGTCTTTTCCTCCATTCACCCCTGCCCTTCTCCCTATTGACTGCTCTATCTTGTTTACCTCACTAACTACCCTGATTTTTTTGGGGGGGCTAGGATTTCCTGTCTCCTTTTTAATGCCTCCCCCCTTGGTTAGTTTAAATGCTTGCCAATGAAGCATTTAAACCTATCACCTAGGATCCTGATTCCCCTCCTGAATAGATGCAGACCATCACGCCTGTATAGGCCTGCATCCCTCCAGGTGGAGCCCCAGTCCCCAAATGAAGCCAAATCCCTGAACTCTGCACCAGTTTTTCAACCAGTCATTGAATTCCCTGGTGCGGAGTACCCTAGCCTCATCCATGCCTCAGACAGGCAGCACTTCCGAGAAAGTTACCGTGTGTGCTACTTGTCTAAGGCCCCTCTTCAACTCCACAAACTCCTGTTGCACAGCTCTGATCCCATTCTCAACCAGGTTATTCGTCCCTAGGTGGATAATGACATCCAGCTCACTCCCTTTGGAGCTGCTCCCATGATCCTGAGGATCTGTTTCCTGTCCCTCCAAACCATGGCGCCTGGCAGGTACCTTACCTCCCTTTCCCCTCCCTCTCTCCCCCAGTTCTACCCCCCCAACAACTGAGTCTCCCACCAGGAGTTGTCTCCTTCCCCTGTGGGGTCCTGTGCCACCCTCCTGTGGGTCTCCATTGTAGAGGTTCCCAGCATCCTCCTTGGTCTCCACTGCGGGTGCCTCCATAGAGGAACCATGCTCCACCAATTATCAGGGGTATAAGATCCTCTGAATTGCACCTTCTCTCTGAAAAGAGATGTACTGCTACCTATAGGTAAGAAAGATTGGAAGTACTCTCCTGGTGATCACACTGTTTGGTTGTAAGCCTGCTTTATATACCAGAAATAAATTACTTTTTGTGCTGGACACCACTTGTCTGTCATTTCTTTACTTTTTAGTGCAGTTCCAACAAGAACCTGAGAAGGTGTCGGTTTTACCATCCCGCTACACTCCCGGTAAATGTAAACAAATATATAAGTTAACCCGATTAGAAATGTGAAATATATACAGTATAGGACAGAAGATACCATAGGACAAAATACAGCACTGTAAAATAGGAGGGACTGACTGCTTATGGACAGAGCCTATACACAACCATAATTAATGGTAAGGAAATATAATACACCTTTGTTTGCTGGCTCCTGTAGTCAGGTAGTATGGGTCCTAATATGCAGTCACTAACTGGGAAGGTCAGTGCAGTAAGACCAAACTAAGCCCTCACCTGCCGAACACAGCATGGGCAGGTGGAGCATATCAAGGCAGTAATGCCTAGAGAATGTGTGATTGGAGTTCCAAGAAGCTGTCTTACAAATATCTTCCAGGGACACCAAGGTACCTTCATTAGAAGAAGCAGCCACAGCCCTTGTGGAATAAATTTTGATCCCAGATGGAGCAGACTGATCCCTGTAAGTGCAAACTTGTGTGATAGTGGCACACAGTCATTTGGCTAGTCTACATTTGGACAGGGCACACCATTTTCTCCCCAGGTCAAGGAGCAGAAAATCTGTCTGCACTGTGGAATGGCATGGTGCGCTTGAGGTAAATTCTGAGAGCCCTCCACACATCCAGAAAGTGTAGTAATTCCTTGTTGGTATTCTTAGGGTTCAGGCAAAGGGACTGCAATATTTTCTGGTTTTTGTGGAAGTTGGAGATTCCTGTAGGCAGAAGGGAGGCACCATTCTAAGGATGACTGTCCTTATGAAAAAAACAAATATGGCTCCTAGTATGACAGAGCTTGAAGCTCACAATTTTCCTAACCGAGCAAATGGCCAAGAAAAATAGAACACTAAGAGATAGAAGCCACAGGTATATCTCATGGATTGCTTTAAAGGGAGGGTCCATTAGGGACTCAAGGACTGTATTACAGGGAAAAAAATGGTCACAATCTAGAAAAACATATGCTGGGCAAAGTGTTACGATTTGTGTCTGTAGTCCTCATGTGTCCTTTCCTTTGTTCGCTGCCTGGATTCTAAATTGTCTTGCCAAACAATAAGACATGACAGGGTGGTCCTTATGCTGAGATTGCACTTATAAACACAGAAAAATTATATATCTGTTATAAAAAAAGAGACATATGAAACACTAAGAATTAATTTACTTGATATAAAAACTACTTGTAAAAATAATTTTGTACTTTTTGTTTTTTTTTTTAAGAATTCTACTTGCACTGATATCAGTTAGACTACAATCTGCTAAATGAACAAAGTGGTCTTCCTGAAAAATAAAAAGAAGACTTTTATCAGAAGACAGACCAGCTGTCTCTGAGGGTAGTTTCAGTCCCTTCGCCCTGTAAATGACAGGACCCCCTGGTCAGTTATCAAGTGAGCTTCAAAGAGCCCAAGGTCTTTCATATCAGGAAACTGTCCTGGGCATGCTGCCTTGCTGAGGCAGCCATGGCTCAGAACAATAAGAGGTGTCCTGAGGCCACAAAATATAATGTTCCAGTTTAGACCAGCTCTCCACAGAGGTGGTACCCCCCAGGAGACAAAGAAAGTGTCAAATCCATGATTTCAGAGTGACATATTTGATGATGCAGCATAGGGAACTGGCAGTTGAAGGCTTCTGAGGTCTATGCTAGACCCTAGTAAGTCAGTCAATGTTGGGACTCTAGACATACAACATCTAAGAGTTAGAGGCTGGCACGGCTCACTAATGCCTCCTGTGTGGTAAGAATTTTTCTACTCTGTTAGACTTTAGAAGCTATAGAAAGGGTTATTCTATTTGTTTCTTCTGCTGTATGCAAACTATTTCTTTTTAGTTTCTCTAGTAATGCAGTAATTCCCATAGTCTTGTGTATGTGATGATATCTTGTGGTTGTGTAAATACTGTGAAGTAGTAAATATTTTTATATACTTCATGCCCCTGTGACTGAATCCTTTGAGGGAATTGTTAACTGTTGGTATTGACAAATCATATGTTCTTTTCTATGCGAGAGAGATAGAAGGCTACAGTTACCATATTCAAAGAAGTAACATGTTTCTCAGGAGTGAGTGGCAAAAGAAGGCAGTTTACCCATAGCCAAATAAGCACTGTACTCTGTGGGCAGTGGCTCTGGTGGGAAACTGACCAGGAGAGTCCCTAGGTATGAAAATCACTTCTGAGTGATTGCAGCTGCCGAGGTACCCTTACAGGAGTTCAGGGTTGAGAAACATGGCAACCTGTTGCAGATGGAGTCCTCTGTGTGGTCAGATTGTGATAAAGTGGTGCCAGCAGTGTGGGTTTGATAAGGACTGTCAATATCCTAGTTAACTATCCAGTCACAGAACAGGGTATTACATAAGGGAACACAGTTTACACTAATACTGTTATTTATATTTTAAGCAAGAGTAGTTAGAAAGAATACATTATGGCTGGACTGTACGAAAAGTGCACTTCGCTAAATTTACAAGAATTGTGCAAAAGGAGAAGGGTGGGCATGAGGAAAGCCAATCAAGGGCAGAACTCATAAACTTCTTTGAGAAAAGTGACCAGGGAAGCAATGTAAAATGTTGTCACTGTTAGACGAAATTGTGAGACAGAGGCTGGAGAGCATGAAACTGGGCTAGAACTGGGAAATGGAGCAGCTATGCAGGTACAGAGGTTGCAGCCAGAGCTTGCCCTGGTTACGGTAAAGGCTGATCCAGAGCTGCAGCTGATACAGCTGGAAGCAGTGGAGTGAGAGAAGGAGGAGAAGCAAAAGGATGATTCAGAGCTGTGGTGGATATAGCTGAAAGCAGAGGGGGTGAGTAGGAGGAGAAGTGAAAGGCTGATGCAGCAGGGGTGTAGCTAGGAACATAAAGTTTGTACACCATTTTGGACACCATGACCTTCTTTGTTGCCAGTACTCTCTTTGTTGACCCAGTTCTACACTTTTTGTTTTATTTATTGATTTACTGAAGGTATCAGAATTACAATCCTTTGAGTCATAGACTCTTTTTCAAAGGCTCCACATCATCAAACAACATATAGTCTTACAAGTAACAGTGGGTACAAAAAAATCATTGGACAGGGAAAACATGAGATAATAAGAGAATACATGATAAGTATATATATAATTGAGAACACTTTGGTATTTGCAACACAGTATCTTAAGTTGTGAGATACAGGAGACAAGCGACTTAATAGGTGTAGGATGTTGAGATTAGGCAGGACAGGGTCCGTTGTTCGTTGTCAAACTGGGAAGGAGGAAGGTGGGGGTTGTCAGGATAGGAGGTGATAGGGAGGGACTAGGCTGGACAGGGTCCATTGTCGGGGGGGGGAAGGGCAGATTACAGGAGGGGGATTAGGTTAAGTTACAGGTGAAGGAGGAGAGGGGGGTGTGACTGAAGCAGGGATTTAAACTGGCCAATCTTAGGTTCGAGGATTATGTGTGCAGGAAGGGAGCTGAGCCAGGTAAGGGCTCGGTAGCGGAATGATCATTGGCCAAGGGAGGTATTTTGTTGTGGTACAAGAAGGGTTGGTTTGAGTGTGCTATGCGTGGACTTGGGTGGTGGGAGCTGGTAGTAGTAGGAGGGGGGCGAGACTGGGGGCAGTTAGTCCAGAGGAAATTTTTTAGCTAGGAGGCAGGTTTGGTATTGCAATCTGTCATCAAAGTCAAGCAAGTTAGTATGGCTGTAGAGAGAGCAGGTGTGGGTAGATTTAGGGCATCCTAGGGCTAGGCGTCAGGCCTTGTTCAGGGGAGTCTTGACTCTTTGGTGGGCAGTATTGTCGGCAGTACCATATACCAAAATGCCATAGTCTATAATAGACAGTACAGAGGATGTGATGGTGAGTTGGAGGGCTTCTGGAGTTTCTTCTACCCTGCTTGCTGCCCCTAGTTGCACCAAGTTTATTGCCAATAGATGTCACCTGTTTGATGTTCTACAGCTGTATAACCCAATGCTTTGTTAAGCATGGGAGAAAAGTAAAGCATTACCCAGTTGTATGCATCTGCACAGTGACTTGCTTACGCAGAGCACTAATAATCATATTACAGCATCAGAAGGTAGGACAAATAGTGCTCTTAGGGTCAGGCAATATGCTGCCCCTCAAAAATAAATCTGTACACCATGGCTTACATGGTGTATGTACTGCCTACACCCTTGAGATGCAGAGCTGCATCAGATACTGCTGGAAGTAGAGGAGCAAGAGAAACAGCACCAACATGAGTGAGAGATGGAGAATCTCTGCAATAGGACAACACCACAAACTGCGAGTAATTGCATGAGGAGTTTGACCGAGAAAGCCAAAATCGATTCTAAAATGTTTGCCAGACATCAGGAGTGAGATGATCTTGATTTGTTTTTAAGGTCTTTTGAGAGACCCTCTGGGCAATTTAAATTGAGCAGGGCTTCTTGGGCAACTCACTTTTTGCCTTTGTTCACAGGCAGGGCATTAAAAGCTTTTGCTAGAATGGACAATGAGGACTGCATGGATTATGATAAAGTGAAAAATGCCTTGCTAAAGTGTTTTGAATTAACTCCCGAGGCCTTTAGGCAACAATTTAGAGGGTTAAGAAAGGCATCGAGAGCTGGTTAGGCTGAAATCTGTGTGCAGCTAATTTGTTAGAATGATAGGCAGAGGGTGCAAAAGCTTGCTCTGTAGAGGAAATAAAATATCTATTTTTGATGGAATAGTTCCTAATATCTGTACCCCAGAAACTAAGAATATGATTGTTGGATAGAATTCGGAGTTCTGCGAGGGAGGCAGCCAAGAGGGCTGATCAGTTCATATCCTACTTGCTGACTACCTTGAAACAAACAACATCCTCTCACCCCATCAGTCCAGCTTCAGGAAACACCATTCCATGATTTCCTCCCCCCTGCATGTCACCAACCATATCCAAACTGCCTCCGACCAAGGCTTCCTTACAGTAGCAGCAGTATTTGTCAATTTAGCCAAGGCATTTGACTCCGTATCTACCCTCTTCTCCTACAGAAGCTTGAGGCAGCTGGACTTGTCCCCATCATTGTAAGGTGGTTTCAATCTTAACTATTCACCAGATTCCAATCTGTTAGAATCGCTGATGCCACATCCCCCCTCTCCCTATCCTGGTGGGCATCCCTCAAGGCTCTGTTCTCGGTCCCATCCTTTTCTCCCTCTTCATTAACGATCTTCCCTCCTCCTGCACCAGTTCATCAAGACACATGTATGCAGATGACACCATCCTTTTTACCTTTGGTCCCAACCTGCTTGAAGTCCAAGCTACCATAAAAAGTGGCTTCGACAACATTCAGTGCTGGTTCAGCCAAAACCAACTGAAACTAAACACCCCCAAAGCTGTTTCCATGGTTTTCAGCTTTGCCCAGAAACTTAGCCGTTCTACCGCCGCTCCCCCGTCACCTCTCTCAATGGCTCCCCACTTGACCAAGTCACCAGATACAAGTACCTGGGTGTTTGGCTGAACCCTCATTTGTCTTTGTCGGCTCAAACTGAATCTATCATCTTCAAGCTTTGCCCCAAACTCGGCATGCTATACCGGAACAGGGACTCTCTCCCATTACCTGTCAGACGTGAAACCATCTCTAAAATGATCCTCCCCATACTAGATTATGCAGAAGTGGTTTACAGCTCTGCCCCTGTAACCTCCATTGCCAGGTTGGATACTCTTCTAAACTCATTTTGCTGCTTCACTACAAACTCCCCCATACGCACCCATCACTGCGATATTTACTCCCTCCTTGGACTACGTCCCTTATCTCACAGGTACTATATACACACCCTCTCCCTTATATCTAAGTACTGGTTTAACTTGCTCCCCTCCTATCTTGAGGACTATCAATCCTCAGACTCCCTATCCTCCTATGAACTCAGGCACAGAAATGAAAGATCCTTCACCCTGCCCCGACCCTACTTGTGAAACAAACTTACCCCAACTATCAGAAACTCACCCTCTCACTCTAGTTGCAAGCAACAGCTACGTCTCCTTCCTCCACCCTTATGCCGCTGCTACAACTGAGCTAAACCCATTACCTCTACTGACTTTACCTTCCTACAACCCTCCCTAGCACTTATTAAAGATTCATTACATAGAGCACTTACTATTGTATTGTTCACCTCTAGATATTCATCACATTATGTTGTTTTGCTCTCACCGCTGTATTATATTGATTATAATTAGCTGCTATTGTTCTGTTAACTAATTCTCTGCATTTGCTTGCATTTCCACTGCTCCCCCCCCCCAACCGGGTCGCACCTGGAATCAAGCCTCGGCTCAACATGCCTCTCCCAGTTACTAACATGTTTAAATAAATATCCAGCTGACAATCCTCTCATCACAAAAGTAAAGAGGAGGAACATCAGATGATTTTTAGGGAACTACCGGGGGGGTGGGTAACCTAAAGGATGCCAGTCTGTGCCCGACCCAAAAGGGACGCCAACTGGTTTCAGAAGTAAAGAGTCAGGGGAATGCAGAGGTTATATCTGCCAGAAACTGGGGCATTTGCCATATGATTGCCCAAAAAATATAACATGAAGGGTTAATGCAGCAAGAGGGGACAGCTCAGGGAGCTGCCAGCAGATAGAGGGCACTGCACTCTGTCAGGGTTTTAAATAATTGATTAGCAGTTTTTTCCTTGGGACAATGCTAACCGTACAGAAAGTATTTATATAGGTTTTCTGGAAGTGTTATGTTTGTTAAACACAGTGAGGCAAGTGCTATGCATTTTCACAATGTTTTAGCATTTTTATGAGCAAAACGCTAATCAATTTTTGGAGTTAAATAAAACCCTGCTCTGTGTACAGACTGCTAACTCAACTGCATGCACATATGGACCCAGCAGTGGTAAATAGACTGGTAACCCAAGGACTGAGGGACAGTGGGGACTCCATTTCTATGGTGAAGCAGGATTTGGTTCATAAGGAACAGATCCTACCTGGCCAGTTTTCCCAGATTAGAGGGGTGACAGGTTCGGCAGTCTCAGTGACAATGGCCTGGATCTTCCTAAGCTGGGAAGGTGGTCAGGGCATATGGGAGGTGGATGATGTACCAGACCTGTCCATGGATGTGATTATGAGGAATGACTTGAATAGCAGGGCCAAAATTGTGTGTGTCACTACCCGTAGCAAGGTGAGGGAACAAGTTCCTGAGAATGCAGAGGGGGCAGTGCAAGAGGAAGCAACCCCTACCACAGCAGCAGGGGCAGTTGCAGCCATAGGACATGCTGGGAGCAGCAGTTCTGAGCCACAGCTACAGACAGAGGAGAGTCCAGCCGTGGGTGGCACCGGAGAGTTTGTTTTTGGGATGGTCAGGCATGCAGAGGAGGAGAGAGCTCAGCAAGCTGATCCATCCCTCCAGAGATTAAGAGGGTTGAGTCAGCAGTGTGGAAGATGATTATCTGAGTTATGAAAAAAGGGACATGTACTGTGCAATGCTTAGAATTATTTGTGGCTAAATGTGTAAGACATGTTGGTTATTTTGAGCAAAAGGCGTCAAGACCATTAAATCTGACTTCTTGTGTGGCGCTGTTTTCCTCCAGTGTAATAGCCCCAACCCTATAGTAGAGGGTAGGGCTGTTCTAGTTGTGCCTAACAGAGGGACACAGTGCCTTATCATTGCCCCCTGAGGTTTAATGGTGAGGGTGGAGTTTAGGGAGTATAAAACAGGGTGCCCTTGTGACACCAGGGCAAACTGGTAGGGACCAATGGCTACAGAGCCCAGGGGCCAAGAATTTTGAGTGTCAGAGGCACAGGGGAAGGGGATGTCACCCCGGTACCAGCAGGGCGGGTTCAGCACCTGTATTAGGCTGCTGGCTAGGGGAAGCGTGCAGACATTGCCAGATTTGCTGCTGAGTGCTGGGGAGGAAGGGACTCTGGTTGTGCCGGGATGGGCGGGCGCACAATGTGCACTGTCATCTGGCTGTCCACAAACCACAGGCTGGGGGGTGCACAATTTCCCGATGCAAGCTCCCACCTAGAGACATGAGTGCAAGGCCACCCTCGATGCCTGAGGGTGGGATGAGGTCAGAGACACCTTCCATAGTAAGGGGAACCCCGTGGAATATTTGCAGGCCTAGTGTGTGACTAGTCAGGCCTTAGGTACTCGAGATGTACCTCAACTCAGAAGGAGGTGGAATGTGAGCTGGAGGTGAGCCCTGTGTAGTCAGGACAGTTCAAGTCAGTCATTGGAGGGCAAATAAATCACAGGAGTATCCCCTCAAGAGATATTTTCTAACAGTCTTCGGGTCTGAAATGAATTCTATAGAAGACTGCTTGGGAAAGTGTAATATGAGGGGGTGACTTCCAGATCTGCACAGAAAGACCATCCAATCCTCCAAAGGATGAAAAGGACAGGTATTTGACCAGAAGCTGGTAAAAGGTAGAAGAATGTCTCTGAGCATGTGGGGAGGTGTTCCCTAAAGGTAAGTTGGGCATTCTTGGCCGCTTATGCCAGGTCTTTTATAGAAGGGTGGCAAGCTACCAGTTACTGCAGCATACAGAGCAATGACTGATGTTGGCCTTGCCATGTATGGAAGACACTGGCAGTTCCAGGGCAGTGAGGCACAGTGCAAGGGTTCTGGTCCAGTAAGCTAAAGTAATCAACCTGAACATCTGGGAGCCCTACAAGCATACCAATTAAAGCCCTACACATAATGAGAATGTCAATGCGAAAGGGGAACAAAAGTTTAGCGAAGTTTGGGAACAGGCATTCTCAGGGCAGAGTTATGTTTGATTGAAAATGGGACAGGGAAAGTACGGGACAAGTCACAGGCCACATGATGCCTGTGATAGTGAGACCAAGTCGTCAGTGCAAAGCTGTGAGTGTACTTCAGTTAACTGTGTAAAAGATGTATGATTTTGGTCTCTGGACCAGCATGAATTATCTGCACTGTCATAAATGGCCATCTGCCTCAATAAAGCAAGTCAAGTGATTTGGAATCCCTGTATAAGAGTTGTCATTTTCCCAGCAGATAAGCTGCCCCAGTCCCAGTATCTCCAGAAGGAGGAGATCCAATTGCGGAGATTTTTTGTTAGCGGCTCCTCACTTACCTTTATTTATTTATTTTAAAACTGGGTAGGTGCACTGGTACCACAATGCCTTTTTCAGGCATGAAACTGGTACTAAAAGTATATTACACACTACAGAAACTTTTTTTTTTTCATTTCTTTATACCTCCTCAGCTGGAGGGAGTGTACTTATGGTTGCCCCCATCCAGCGGACTCCTTGGTTCTGTACTGGCTGCAGTCAGGCTCTGACCCCCTTACCTCCTGCCCACCCCAGGCTGCATCAGAGTGGGTACTTACCCAGCACACTGCGAAAGACCTGGGGGCCAGGCTCAGGGGGAGCTGACTTGAATGCATCTGCTGCAGCGCTGGCCTTCACATTTCATGCTGGAGGATTAGTTTTTCCCTTTGTGACCCCCCGTAGCACGAATGGTGCAATGGCGCCAAGGATGCCGCTGCCACGCCCCCGCGCAGCACGTCCGATGTCGACCTGCGCCGACCCACACTTGTGTCCCCCGAGCCTGCACGAGCCCCCAGCCACCACCAAGAGCCAGCAGCTCAGCGGTCGTCCCTTCCCACCCTTCCCGGAGGAGAGCAGTTCTTGGGATGCTCGATCCTCCTCCCCTCCCTGGCCCACCCACTGACACCCGAGGCTGTTCCCAATCCTGGGTCGTCAGCGTGGTAAGAGGTAAGGCTCCAGCGGCTCAGCCTTCTACACCACCAAGCTGGCACAGAGTACAGAAACTTGACATGAAAGTGTAAAATTGATACATGAAAATATAAACCAGCAAAAAAAAAAAAATCAGTAAAATAAAAGTAACACAAAACATGAGCAGACATTACGTTTGTAAATAATCTTTAAGTTTCACAGAGAAAATTGCAAGTCTTGAAAACAATATTTAGTTATTTATAATTGCTAACCCAGAGAGGCCCATTGTGCCAAGGCTCATTTCCAGGTGCGACCAAGGGGAAAGGGGAGAAGCACAATTACAAACAAAATACAGCTAGTCAGGTGATGTTGTTACAATGAGGGTGACGTAAAGAGCTTAAGTTAAATGCAGTACAGACAAAATGGCAAAACACTGTATATGGAGAACAAATGAATTAGCATGCAAATCATCTGTGCAAACCGGGCAAACTCAAAGTGCATAGTGCCAGAGTGAAGGGAGACTGAGCTGGTGCTAAAAGTAGCAGTCAAAACAGGTTGATAAATTTCAATGAGGTTGCTGGAACTATGAGGTTAGCATGGAGGGAGAGATAAGGGGGTGGTCAAAAGCCAGGCAAGTGTAAGGAAGGGTTCAGGCAGAGGGTTGGCAGGAGCAAGGGGTGGGGAGAGGAGTTTTAGCTGGCATCTAATAGAGGGAAGAGAGTGGGATCCAATAGAACATGTGAAATAGACACACTTGGGCGTGCCGGTCCCCATGCTCAGAAACCTCGCTGGGCAAGGGGCACTGGGAGGCTTCTGGAGAAAGGATGGGCATCAGGTACTGGGGGCTGTCAAGTTTCTGGAACGACAGCCCCAGACACAAACCAAGACAGACTGTGAGCAGAGCCTATAAAGGCAGGACCGTGCTGGAGAAGGGCAGATCTGGTGGAGATCTCGTAGTGGAAAGGTCTGCAGTACTGGGTACAAGCTGTGCCATCCCAGGCCTCAAAGGCAGGAGCAAACTATGACCAGAGTGGCTGAGTTCCAGAGAGAAAGTGGCAACCACATGCAAGCCAGCAGGAGGGCGACACTGAAGATATAGTGTGGAGAAAAAGACCAAGGGCCACTGTTCCAGGTCCTGTACCAGGCACAGCAGCATGGTGCCGGGCTACCTTTGACCTATGGGTTTGGACGTCAGGATGTGCGAGGGTCAGACTGGAGTCTCAGCAGTCCGGAATGAGTGGAAGGAGGCTGGAAAAGCCTGCAGGCAGTGCCCAAGCTTGCTGGTTCAGCATGGTGCAGAGGGAGCAAGTCTTTTTTTTTTTCAAATTTAGTGCTCTTTAGTTAGTTGGAAGTACATGTCACAAAGAGTAGAACCGTCGTAACAAAGAACATCAAAAATTATCGCAGTTAACTATGTTACACTCATCAATGTAGCAAAATGTATAAGTAAACAATAAACTTAGATTTTTAAAAAAAAAAAGTCCCCCTTCCCTCCCTCTCCCCTGACCCCATCCCTCCCTTCCCTGCCACCATCAGAGGAAAAAACGGAGAAGAAACCCGTATACCTCCTGTGAGAAGTCGTGTAACAATTAATATGTGGTGAATATAAGACCTACTGGGGTAGTGATGGTATAAGAAAGTAGTATGGTTATGTAAGAACCAAGGGGTTATACTGTTAAGAGGGTACAAGGGTGCCCAAATTTGTTGATATGTGCAGCAGTTGTTTGCTATATTGACTAGGGTTTTCTCCGCCTGAAGGGCAAAGAGAATTTCAGAGGGAGGAAGCCTACCTGCATCGTAGATGCCCTGGGGAGCAGAGATCCAGTGGCCTGCTGCATCAGGAGGAACAATTTGGGGCTGGGAACAGTGAGTATGCTGCAGTGTGGCATTGTTTCACTGGACCGTGCCTGTTGTTTCACCATGTTTCGCAATCTGGATTACAAATACCCCATATGTTGAGGGTTTTTCTGCCATTTAAGCACTTGCATGGCCTGCAGAGTTTAGGGAATTGAGCACACTGCTTTGTTTAAAGTGCGACAATGCCGGCCAACCCATGGCAACATCTATAGGCCTGCAGCTATTCTGCACCTTCCGTACCAAGGGACTGAGTTAAAGGAGCTCCCATTTCGATCTGTTTAAAACCTGGTACCAGGTGGGAAGGGGTATATCTGGCCTGCCTAAGAGGGCACCTATTTTAAAGTTGAGATTTGCACTAACCCACCTTCTTGCAGTTAGTTGGCTGATAATAAAGCTTTGTTATTCCGTTAAAGTTGGGATGGTTATTAACTTCCCATGCGGTATAGAATTTAGTGTTTTCCTTACCGTGCCCACCAAGAGCTGAAACCCTTGTGACTCAGTTGATCAAAGTGTCTCCAGCACTTGCCAATCAACTGCAATTTACCAGACACCAGTTTACTAAAGGTGGTGGCAGTACCATCTGTATGGCCTGGGCACAGTTTGCCGCAGGGTCCATCACAGACTGGTGGCAGACGTAGGAGTCACTGCAAACAAGTTTGCTGAGTAAAACAGAAACGGTTACTGTATGAAATTTTGTTATTTTTGTGTTGCACCTAAAATTAAAACTGTACCAACCAACGTTAGCAGCTAGCCCACACGAACTGTCATTGGGGGGAGGTGTGAGGTGACCTTCCTTCAGGTCCCACTCCTTCGACGGTCAGAACCAAGAGTGGACTGACTGTTGGAGCAATTTGAGATTACAGCTGAACGAATGGGATGCAGCAGCTACGCAAAAATTTATGGGACTTTCATTCTGGGGAAAAGCCTACGAAGTGTATCCGGGACTGGCTTCTGACATCAAACAAAATGATACTGCTCTTCTAGTGGCAATGAAGCAGTCCCTTGAGCCTGCCGAACGTGCTGATTGAGTAAGTACTGTCTTTTTCAACAGAAGAAGAAGAGAAAAAGGGGAATCTGTTTGAGACTATGGAAGAGCCCTGTGCTGCCTGGCAGTCAAGGCCTATCAAGATGCTGGTTCACCCACCCAAGAACTGCTGGTCCAAGACCATTTCATACCTCATGCGGAAACTGGGAAGCTCCATTTCCAGCTACGCCTACCGAAATCCTCAGGGCTAGAACAAGCAATCCAGTATGCCACCAAATTGGAGGCTGTGGGAAATTTGTATTTTCCTCAGACTCTGAGTCCCCAGGTTTGGGACTAGGAAGTGTCCCCAGAGAGTGTTATTCAGCAGTGTTGACCCAGGTAGTAGTAGACAGAGTTGTTACCTACACAAGTCAGGCTCTAACCGCGGCAGAGTGCAAGTATGCCATTACAAGGAAAGAGCTGTTAGCTGTTGTAACCTTTACTCGCCATCTACGCCACTTCCTGCTTGGAAAGACGTTCATGCCGAGGACGGACCATGGCTCGCTCTGCTGGCTATGCAACTTCCATGAGTGTTAAGGACAGCTTGCTCACTGGCTGGAACAGTTGGCACAATTTAACTACCATATCATACATCGCCCAAGAAAGTAGCATAAGGCAGAAACCATATCCTGGAGGCAGACATCGAGTGACACAATGCCAGATAAAGTCCTGTCCCTGGGATGTGCTGAACCCCAGCCCCTGCCAATATGGAAGAGGACACAGACTGGCCAAGTTTGCTGGACCACCAACAGGAAGATCCAGTGGTCACAAGACTGATGTTATGGCTGCAGAAAGGACTTATTACATTCCCCAAAAGAGGACTGACATAACCCAGAGCTTTGCAAGTACCAATCGGTGTGGCCTTACCTCCATGTACAAGGACTTTTGGTGCTGAAGGCTGAAGATAAGGAAGGCAGGTCTGATCAAAAATGCATAGTAGTCCCCAAGTGGGTAGTTCAGGAGGTCCTTAAAGCATTATGATGGGGACACTTGGGGGTAGAGGAGCTCACACACAAAGTGCAGGCCAGGTACTACTGGTCAGGGTGGAGAAAGTCCATTAAGGAGTGGTATACAGCCTGTTTGATTTTTGGGTCTTGGAAAGCTGTAGGTTCTGTCCCTAGAGCCCCATGGTCTCATTCCAAACTAGTCTGCCCTTAGAGAGGGTAGCAGTGGATATCCTGAGCCCCTTGTCACTAACCCCTAGGAAAAACAGGTATAGTTTAGTAGTATCCAATGAGTGCATACTCGGTGCCTGGCCGTGGTGGTGGTGAGAAGAAGGCTGTGCCGGTCGTTGGCTTGCGGTTTGGGATGGGGGAGTGGGGTGGTGGGCACTACCTGCCAGAGTGGGGGTCCAGTAGACAACCAGTAGTGTCATATAATTTCACAAAATGGTCCAAAGCCTACCCACTGCCTGATCAGCAGGCTCAAACAGTTGCTAAGGCTTTTGTGGAACAAATCAATATGGGGCCCCCAGATCCGTCCATACGGACCAGGGATGGAACTTTGAGTCATGGTTGTTCCAAGAGGTGTGCAAACTCCTAGAAGTACACAAAACCAGAACCACTCCATACCACCCATAGTCAGATGGAATGGTAGAGCAGCTGAACTGCATACTCCTAGCCATGCTGTCCTCCTTCATGTGGGATAATCAGACTGAATGGGATAGTCTGCTGCTGTACGTCATGTTGGGTTTCAAGAGTAGTGTACAGTCCATGGCGGGGTACACCCCATTTATGGTGATCTGTCATTAAATCATAGTCCTGGTGGAGCTTCTCAGTGAGGCAGATTTCCAGGAGAGGAACACTGATCCTGCTGATTATGTGACTAATGTGGCAGGGTACCGCAGTACAGTGGCTGCAGCGGTAAAGCGGCACCATGAGAAGGCAATGGGTAAGCAGAAGAACAGTATGACCTTAAGGCAACCAGCCAAGTTTATGCAGAGAAAGGGTAACTGGTTGTGGGTTAAAAACCAGAGCCGGAAAAAGGATGTTTGCCCCAATCTACAGCCACGGTTCAGGGACCTATATCAAATGATTACAAAGGTCTCTGATGTGTTGTATGAACTGTTATCTGTAAATGAGAGAAAGACTGTAATCATGCATTATAATTGACTGAAACCTTATCATGGGGACAGGCACACTGACGGGACAACTGCTGAATCACAGACCCCACTTGAACTTCCACCTTAGGTGGCCAGGCAGCTGGCAAAGGTCCCGGAGCTTGCAACGGTGCCACTAACAGAGATAGGAACTGGTACAGGAACTATGACCTACTTGTTTTCTGTACAGCAAAGACCCTGAAGATGAGAACAGAGAAACTGGTCAACCCAGAAGCATGGCTCCTCTAGCAGACTCTGGTGCAACAATTGGGCCCCTCAGAACTTGAACATGAAACAGCTGACCCTGTCGCTCTTGGAGAAGGGCCCAGTGGTAAGATGGTGTCAGATAGCCTGGTGCTGCCAGTGGACAGATACAGGGCAAGACCACAGAAAGTGCACATGGCTCCTAGTTGACACAAAGACTATGTTATGGACAGTGACTCAGACCCTGAGTTGTACCAGCTAGAAAAGGGGACGCATCCTCATATGGGAGGGGGTAATGTTATAGACCTGCTTAGGTGGGCCTGTCCCCATGCTCAGAAACCTTGCAGGGGAACGTTCTGGCACCTTTCCTGTGTCCTGTAGGCTGTCAAGTTTCTGAAGCATTAGCACCAGATACAAAGCAAGACAGACTGTCAGCAGGGCCTATAAAGGCAGGACTGTGCTGGAGGAGGGCAGATCTGGTGGAGATCTTGTAGTGGAAATGTCTGCAGTACTGGGAGTGGATGCAAGCTGTGCCATCCCAGGCCTCAAAAGCGGAGAGCAAACTGTGATCAGAGCTGCTGAGTTCCAGAGAGAAAGAAAGTGGCAACCACATGCAAGCCAACACATGGGTGAGGCTGAAGCATGGAGAAAAAGGCCAAGGGCTGCTGATTCAGGTCCTGTAGCAGACACTACAGCATGGCGCTGGGGTGCTTTGACCTAGGGGTTTGGAAGCCAGGACATGTGAGGGTCAGAGTGGGGCATAAGCAGTCCAGAATGAGTGGAAGAAGGTCAGAAGAGCTTGCACCCAGTGCAGTTTAGCACGAAGCAGAGGAAGACTACCTGCATCATAGAAACCCTGAGAGAACAGAGATCTAATGGCCTGCTTCATCAGGAGACTTCCGGGTCCAAGAACAGAGTATGCCGCAATGTGGCATTGTTTCAAGGGACAGCACCTGATGTTTCACTGTGTTTCAAAATTTAGATTACAAATACCCTGTGTTAAGGGGTTTCCTGCCATTTAAGCAACTGCACAGCCTGTGAGGTTTGGTGAACTAAGCATCCGCCGGTTAACCCACGACAATATCTAAAGGCCTGCAGCAATTCTACACCTGTGGTACCCAGAGACTCAGTTAAAGGAGGTCCCATTTGGATCTGTTTAAAACCTGGTACCAAGTGGGAAGGGGTAGATCTGGCCTGCCTAGGAAGGCACCTAAGAGGGCCGTGTTTAAAGTTGATATTTGCACTAACCCTCCTTCTTGCAGGTGGTTGGTTGTTAATAAAGCGATGTTATTTTGTAGCACTTTGGCTGGTTACTGACTCCCCATCAGGTAGAGAAATTTGTATTTTCCTTTCTGAGCTCACCAAGAGCCGAAACCTTTGTGGCTTCGCCGACTGGAGAGTCTTTAGCACTTGCCTCTGAACCACAATTTACTGAACCACACCCGTTTACCAAAGGTGGTGGCAACAGCACTTGTACAGCCTGGGCACGCCTTGCCGCAGGATCTGTCACAGATGGAATGGTGTCATAGAGCATTTAATATGGCAAATGCTAAAAAGGAAGTGCAGCTACCACAGGGGTAAAAACAGGGGAGGCCTTTTTCCAATATATAAGGGAGAAAAGAATACCAAGGATGAAATAGATTAAAAAAGGAGAGAGGTTTGACTGAGGGTAGTGAAGAGAAAGTGGAGGTACTTAAGTACTTCTGTTAAGTCTTCACTAGAGAGGACAGATCAGTGCCACAAGGGAGAGGTGAAGGGGGGGGACAGGGGGGAGTCACGGATAGCGTTATTCGTGCTGATGGAGTACTTTACAACACTTTATTTGTTTACCGGGTGGGTTCACTGATCCCAGGGACCATTTTCAGGCACGACCCAGGCCACATCGCTGATACTGAAGGGGATACACCTCTCTGGGGTATTGGATCGTGCCCCAGGGCTGGAGAACTACACATGTGGAGTCTCACCACAAAAGTGGGTTGAAGGATGAACAAGGAAACTACAGGCAGGTCAGCCTGACCTCAATAGTGGGCAAGCTAATGGAAACAGTCCTGAAAGAGAGACTGGTGAGCTTTCTGGAGGATAATGAGCTCCAGGATGTGAGATGGCATGGGTTTGTGTTGGGGAGGTCCTGCCAGGCGAACCTAACTGACATCGTTGACTGGGTCACCAGGACAGTGGACAGGGGCCAAGTGGCTGATATCCTGTATCTGGACTTCAGCAAGGCCTTTGACCCTGTACCTCAAAGAAGACTGGTCAGGAAGCTAGAAGACCTAGTGGTGGGGGCTAAGCTTGCTGGGTGGGTCAGTAGTTGGCTACAGGACAGAAGTCAAAAGGTGGTAGTGGGGGGATTCTCAGAAGCTAGGCTTGTGAGCAGTGGGGTCCCACAGAACTCTGTGTTCAGTGCGGTGTTGTTTAGCATATTCATAATTGACATCACGGATGGGATCAAGGGTAAGATATGCCTGTTCCTAGACAACACAAAACTCTGTGGGAGGGTGGACAGGGAGGAGGGGAGACAGGAACTCAGGGAAGACCTGGCTAGGATAGAGAAGTGGTCTGGCATTTGGCAACTGGTGTTTAACACTAAAAAGGGCTAAGTTATTTACTTGGGGGTAGAAGATCCAGGGGCCAAATACAGGTTGAGTGGTGTGCTGGTAACCATGACAGAGGAGGAAAAGGACCTGGGTGTAATTATCAAAAGTGACCTGAGACACTTGACACACTGCAGGAAGGCTGCAGCCAAAGCAAATCAGATGTTTAGCTGCATAGCTAGGGGAATCACTAACAGGAAGGTGGAGGTCATTTTGCCACTATTCAGGTCTCTAGCAAGACCACACCTAGAGTACAGTGTATAGTATTGGGACCCCTGTGTCTTAAGAAGGGTATCAACTTGCAGGAAACGGTCCAGTGAAGGGCAACCAAGATGATCCAGGGCTAGCAAAGAGGCACCTATGAGGAGAGGCTCAAGGAGCTCCACATATACTCTCTTGGGGACATGAAGGAGGGGGGACATGACTGAGACCTTCAAGTACCATAAAGATATAAACAGAGTGAGCACCAAGGGCCTCTTCAGCCTTACTGGAAACAAGACCACTAGGGGTAACAGACTAAAGCTGGTAGGGGGAAGGTTTAGAAGGGAGATGAGGCACTTTAGCAACTAGTGGAATGAGTTGCTGAAGGAGATGGTATTCCTAAATACAGTGGACAGCTTAAAGACAGGTTGGGACAGGGTGAGGGGGAAAGTTGCAAGTGAGGGGTACCTGACAGGGGTCAAGGAGGATATGGGAAGAGGGAGCAATTCCCTCTGTAAATGCAGTGGGAAGTGCACATTCGGGCAGGTTAGACAGACCATAGGGCCTTAACCTGCTGGCATATTCTTATGTCCCAAAAAAGAAGTGACTTGGTAACTGAACAAATTCTTCCCCATACCCACATGAATGGAATTTTTAATAAGTGCTGTGGAACAGGAAGATGGGTTAACAAATGTGAAAATCTCAGTGAGGCCCTGGGGTGTTTTTTTGAGCAGGATCTTGAACTCAAACTTGTCTATAATGTATGGTGGAATGTGGTTGTATATGGTAAGCCAAACACCACAAACGGTCGTTCTGCTGCAGTAGTGACGTCTTCACTAATGCAGAACAATTTTTCGTTCTGCGTTAGTAAGGTTGTAATAATACAAGGGACTCCAGCAGATGTTATGATTTGTCCCTTGTTGTGTGAGAGTCGCGCAAGTGTGTGCTGGCCAGCGACAGTTGTTAACCAAGAGCAGCCGGCAGGGCTGATCTAAAACAGGGAAAAGTGAGTTGTTTTTTTTATTTTACTGTCACCATACATTATCTAGAACAGTATATGGGTAAACATACATTACTCAGCTATTCTTTCATCTAGTGGATACAATGCCGACTTCATCAGTCAGCATAGCCTTGTAGTGTATGGTTACTCATACACTACCGTATGTTAACTGGTCTCTATATTCTGGCTGCAACCATCCAAGATGTTCAAAATTACTACAATGACAGGACCTGGGGCTTTTTTTTTTTCCCTCTTACTCACCGCCTCAAGCTCCTATCTTCGGGGAATTCCAATGCTGTTCGCACTCCCGTAGGTCCGCCCCAGGTACCTCCCTCCGGGGTGCTGGTGAGCCTGCCCCCATCCTGCCTCGGTTTACTCCCCGGGCGCGGAGGAGAGAGACCCCCATTAGTCTCCTCCAGTCCTTAAGTGTGCGTCAGGAGGCTGCATCGACCCCTTCTATGGAGCCTTGTTCTGAATTTCTCGGGATAGCCGAGTCCCTTCTTCAGGTGCCTGATGCGTTTTTTTTCCGGTTTTCTGGTACCAGCCCTCAGGACACTGGCATGCTAGGGAAGCCTAGGGCTGGGCATGTTGTGACGTGCCAGTGCTCCGGCCGACGTCCTCCCACCCTGCTGCAAGCTGTCTCTGCACCTCCACCTGTGGTCACCCAGTGGCAGTAGGCAGTAAAACAACAGACTTCGCGACCCACCCCTCCCGAGGCAGCAGCCTCTGTGCTCAATCCTACCTCCCCGGCTGACCCTCCAGCCTCCCGAGTCCGTTCCTGAACCCGGGTCGCTGGTGCCTCGAGCGGTAGCCCTATCTCTGCGCCGGCTAGGACCTGGGGCTTTGAGTTGATACAAATGGGGGGGGGAGGGCAAATTGTGAGGGTACTATACCTCTCTCAACTGCTATGAATTTTGCATAGCACTATGATTGTTACACTCAAATTTACCCTTGATCTGCAAAGGTTTGCTGACATTTTTTATAATGTTAGAGCTATTTCTGGACAAACAAACGACTAAACCATTGAACTAAAATATGAGGCCCACTATTTAAAGACATGCTATTTGTTAAATTAAGAAAGGTGCTACACATTCTGGCCATTTGCTCTGATTTTTGAAGGCCAGTGCTATGAATTTTAAAAAGCGGCTGACACCTTTGGGAAAACATAATATTTAGACACAATTCAGCTTGTATTTCATACATCTTATATATTTTTCTCTTCTCCATTATTTATTACTGAAAAAATTATCAGAAAAATAAGATCTTTATCCCTTAGAGTTAATCTGCCTCTGTAGCTTAGTCCCTACTTGAAATCACAATGCTCTGTTGTGACATCACAGTCTGTAGCCATGGGAATAAATGTGAAGTCATAATCAGAGCATTATGACATCAGTTTGGGAAGAAGCAATAGGAGCTGATGAACCCTCAAGGAACAGCTATCCTGTTTTCAAGTATATAATCTCAGTAATAAATAATGGGGATAAGAACTACAGAGTTTTATGTTTTTTCAAAGCTCTTCTTGAGGCGTCAGTGGCTCTTTAATACTAAGAAGTATGGACTGTACTACCGCGGACGTCCAAGGCCAACGGGTCTTTGGTTTAGAACCAAGGGCTTGACTAAGCCAGAGCCCACAGTTCCACCACCTCTTACAAAACTGCATCCACTGCCTTAAAAAGACAACTCCCCCCACCCCACGAAACCTAAATGTTAAAAGAACCCACCCTTCCCAATGTTTGGAACTGCTCTTTCCTGCATATGTCACATTGCACCCCCTAAATGGTAGTATGAAAGACAGGTCCCAATGAGAGAAAAAGACTCCCTCACGTGGGACACGCTTTAATGTATGATCAGCCTGTTTCTGCCGTAATGTGTAGCACTGCACCTTCTGCGGAGAACGCTATCTCGCGGCCAGCCAACCACAGTAACAGATGAATCGTCTCGTATCCTTGCAGCATGCTTTGAACATGCGCGATTCTTGGCGACCACTGTCAAGCATGCGTAGACGCTGGGAAGCAGTCCTCCAATCCCTGTAAGTCAACAACCAGTCATCAAGTTCCGCTTTCAGCGTGTGACGCGACGAACCGGCGGGGAAAACAGGCTTCCGGGAAGCTAAGTTTTCAGATGGGAAAAATTTAAAATTGTAGCGCGTCTTATAGCTGACGGTGTATGTTTCAGTCAGTGTAAACATAATGCTAATGCAGTAGCCAACCGTTAGTTCTCCAGTGCGATTAAAATTTAAAAACAATGAAACTCACTAGAGCACAGTACAATGATATTGCTCAATACATGGAACAGCTTAGACCCACCAGGCAGTGCCTGAAGATGCTAGCGGAAAAGTTCCCTGGGTAAGTCCCGAAAAAGGAAGTGGCGATGCACGGTTTGGGGTGCATGAAGGGGTGTTGCTGTTTTATGACATATAAGAGAGGCATTTATGATAGCTGAAAATTAGGGTTTAGATGCCAATTTTCTGCACATAAAATGTATTAACCCAAAAGAGACCATTGGAGGTTAAGTGAATTATTCGTGGCCTTAAAGACAGTAAGTGACAGAGATGGGGTTTGAATCCGGGTCTAAAGATGCTGTTTCCAAAGCCACCAATAGACTACAGTATCTCCTATCTTACCCAGCATCCTCTTATCTAGACTAATCACTGCCTCCAATTTTACCCAGAATTCTCTTTTAGAAAAATGGCAAGAATATTTTCTGTCTCCTGATTGGCTAAAAGCACCTCAAACCTGGGCATCTATTTTTCAATAGATGCCCAGCTAAAATAAGTGCCAGTCTAAGTGCCACTTCACCGCATACTATTGCCCAGTGGTGCCCAGCCTGCTTTGTAATTGGCTGAAATCACCTGGGAAAATTTGAAATGACAGCCATGTTTTTCTCTCGCTTAGCGAGAGTTACTGGTCCTCCCCAACACTCCTTAGCTCAGTGGCAGCTGCCTTTAATAGAAAAAGACACACTCCAGTTATTTTGCAGTTGGGAAGAGTGAAAAACTAGCTATTTCACACAGCCATGTGTATTTACAATGGCACCACTCTCCCGATGCGATCTCGCACTCCGTTCTCCAAATGCAGCGTGCACAAAGAAAAGCCATCAGTCTGATCGGCTTCATAGTGGAAGTCCTATTTCCAAAGAAAAGAAACACACTCTTTTTTTATTTTGTGGCTGGGGAGAGACAATTGATCATTTCATTCAACAACGCTTACTTTCAATGGCAGCTCTGTGCCCTCTTCTCCTGATGGCGGTCTGCTGTGATTCTTAGCGAGTGGCCCCACGCTGACACTCACTCAGTTTTAACACGCTTTTTGTCCCTGGTTTGAACATGTTACTAGTTAGCGCTGGCACTAAGCGCTACACTGAAAGCGCCTGGCTCATCAAAATTCCACGGTGGTTCCCTGACTGAGAAAAATAATAATTTTACAGCCAGAACTTCAGTAAAATAAATAAGAACTGACTTGCAGCAGCTGCCATCCTATGTTGAGCTCCACTTCTTCCTGTTTTTCACAAACGGTCACACAAGTCGCGTGGTTGAACGGCAGCATCTTCTGAAAAAAAAACTTGCAGGAAATGAACAGTAGTGCTCTTTGTTAAAAGCACCAAAAATGTCAAGTTTAACAAAACATGCCAAGAGTAGTGTGTGAGTGTGTGTATGTGTGGAGGGGGAGGTAAGTAGAAGGAATGGCTGTGTGTGGTGGGGAGGGAGCTAGAACAGCACAAAAGGCAGGTATTATTTACCTTATGAAAGTTTTCTTTTCTAATCTTTCTATTTAGAAACTCATTTCCTCTAATCTTTTATTTAATTAAAATTTACAGACAAGCCTATTTTTTTGTTATAATATTCTCCAGGGTGGGTGGTACAGCAATACGGACCTTCCAGAGGTTATAAGGCCCCCGCCCTGCGCGCCGGGCCTCATTACGCCCCTGGGCGGTCCGGTATAGCCCAATACCGCCCACCCTGTTGGCTATTATTGCTTACATAGTGTATAGTGGAGTGTTGTTCTGTATATAATTTCATCCCTTTCAAAATGGTGTTCTACCACAGTTCCAATGTCATGGAATGCTGTTCTACCCTACTGTGGTAGAACAGCATTCTAGAACCTCTAGAGACTGCATGAGTCCGTTTTATTTTGAAAGCAAAAGAACTCACAAAAGTCATTTTTCACACAGTACTATACACGATAAAAAATACAGGATGAGCAACTCTATGCACAGCCAGTGTGTTTTGCCACCTGAGGATTCTGAGTCCCATAGACCTCTCGAGCGTTGCTCTCGAGGTCAGAGGGACTCAGAATCCCTCTGTGGCAGAATACACTGGTTCTGCATAGTTGCCCATCCAGTATTCTCTATATCCCTGGTGGCATTATTATTTTTTTGTAATCTTGGCTCTGTTTCATGTACAAAATCTTCACACCATACACAGTCAAAAGCAACATGCACTGTGCCTACTCCCTGGCCTCCATATTTCAGTCATCTTCTCCTTTTTAACTAGCAGCACTTGAGGTAGACTAACTTACTGGAAACAGTCATGGCACTGACAACATGTGTAATTTCCCATGGGATAACTGTTTCATGATGTACCATGGTTTTTAGGCAGTGGTTCAGGAAGTAGCACACTTGCCTCTGGGGCTGGAAGATCAGAGGGTCGTGAGTTGTATGTAGCTCCACACCATGTACAATTAGAGGTAATATTCATAACTGACACTGTCATGCAGTATGGGGAGGGTGCGTTGCACTGCTGAGGTGCCGTCCTTTGGATGAAACATTAAACCACGATCACTTCTCGCCATCTCAGGACCCTGTCTAGGTGGACGTTAAAGATCCCAAGGCATTTACTGAAGAAGAGTAGGGGAGTTTTCCCGGTATCATGGCCAATTTCCACCTGGCAATAAAATGGGTCCATGTAACCCATTCCCCCCAGGATGCACCTGGCAGCTAGCTATAACAGGTCATCAATTTGGAGCATGATCAGTCCTTGCTCAAACCAGAATTTCCATAGTTCTGTACTCCAAACAGTGGTTGATGAATTACTGCAGAATTGATGATAATCATGGCATTACCTTTCATGGTTATTGTAGTATGATGACTATTTCCTAGTTTGATATCCCTTCTAGTCCTATTGGTCTAAATGAGGGATGATCAGCTCTTAATAGCATTGCCAGAATGTGCTGTATAGACTGCATTTTATAATGTTTTGAACCATGAAGGTATGCTAGGATATTATCATATGTAAGATATTGTTTGAAATTAACTTTCAGGATTGCTAGTCTCCAGCATGATACCCAGAAAGCTAGAGCACTGAGCTGTAAACCTGGAGACCCATCAGTTTGAATCCCACATTCACCACTTGCATACTCTGTGACCCTGAGCAAGGCACTTAACCAACGTGTGCTTCCGGAACATGACTAAAAATAAGCTTTGGTTCGTTGAACCTTTCCTGGCCAAAAGTTTGAAAATAACAGTAAATGAAAAATATCATAACTAGGACTAGCCCAGTGGCGTGGTGGGCTGAAGCACTGGCCACCTTACCACCTGCCACACAGGTGATCCGGGTTGGGGAACAGACCAGGGCCGCTTTGTGGCTGGCCGTGAGAGGGTGGATTGAGCGTCCTAAGGACAATTCTTGCCCCTCGGGAAGGGGAGTTCCTGATACTGGTCAGTTGCCTGCCACCTGTCAGAGGCCGTGAAGCAGCACTGGTGGGACCAGCAGATTTGGGGGAGTGTGCTGATTCAGCATGCAACTGCATCAAAACGCACTTGCTTGATTCGTTGACGCAGTTGTCTTGGAACCAAACACCTGACATATAAAATCAAAACCTTTAAGCCCATCCGCTCATCTTTTTTCATTTTTTCCCCTCAGTTTTATATTACAGGACTCCAAATGTCGGTTATGATTATCTCCTATCAGCAGCCATTGCTGGTGCCTTGCTCCATCCTTCACAACCCCCCTGCTTTACCCTCGCTTCGTTAACCACATCCAGTTGGCTGCTGATTAGCTCACTTCTAAAATCACCATTAGCATTTTCACATTAAATTTAAGTAGTTACTAATGCTGAGATTGATTGGCACTGCTCGCTGTCGCTATCGTGCTCTCTCTCTCTGCATTAAATCACTACTCTCTCTCCCACACATGAAACGGTATCTGCATTGGTTTGTCTCTCTTGCTGTCATTTCCAGTGGCCATATTGCACTTTCTGTCTAACTGATTGGTAGACAAAACACAGACACCAGAAAATGAAATAAGGCATAAATAAAACCAAACTAATAAATGTTTGACTCTCTCATGAAATGGTGCTCTCTATGGATGCATTTGCCAATGGTCACATCACTCTCTATGTCACTGAACAGCAGAGAAAAACAAAAGCACCAGAAATCAAAATAGAACATAGAAAATATAGGCATACTAATAAAGATTATAGATTGAGAGAGCACTTCTGACCATTCGGAGTGCTTCCTTCCTTCCTTGGCACTTGAGACACTCTTATTCTGTGAAGAATGTTACATGCAGCTGCCCTGGAAGCAGGCACAATTGGATAAGGTTTAAAAAAAATAATATTACTCAAGCTCGATTAGTAATATATTAATACCATCACCGAGACCATTCTTATGATTGTAAGAGTGGTCTCACTTACATTCTTAAGTTATCAGAACCGCTTACCTTCGGTTTGCTGTTCTTATACCCTAAGATTGCGCGTGAGACCACTCTTACTACTGAAAGAGTGGACTCAGTGGTGGTATTAGGAAACAGGTCATACTAACAAGGATCTCAAAACACATACACATCAGTGTATTACCTGTATAAAGTTGCTCACCACAGCCTCACGTAGTGGCACAAAGCTGACACAGGGACGGTTTTTCTTAATTACTTTAAATTACTTTAAAATGTAACTTTTGACACTTTAAAGATACTTTAAAATAAACAAAATTACATTTTAATTTGTTTTATTTTTTATTTTTACAGTGGACCCATTTTATAAGTGCGATAATACACTCAAGGGGATTGATTATTACACTTTCAGGTGCTGAAGGCATGCAGTAACCCATGACAGCCAATGCCCCTGTCATGTCTTATTGCTTAGCTATATAGAGAAATTTATATATCGATTTCTATTAATTTCTAGAATTCATTATTTTATCCAGCAATTCAGTGTCTTATAAATTGTTGTTGAAAGCTTACAGTTAAAGTCAAACCTACATACAGTAGTAACATACATATTTAAGGTCAGAAGGGTCTCTAGATCCATCAGCCCCATCCCCAGCAATAAACAGGGATTAATAGGTATGCTGTGCAAACATGTTCTAATGTATAGATATTTCCTGCCATTTCTGTGCAGAAATTAGTCATGGCTTACCTTAAAGGCCTGTACTGTCTTCATAGCCCATGCCTGTGTTGATGCGTTGTTTAATACAGTATAACAGAAGGAAAAAAACAAATTTTTTTTTTCATTGCATAATTGTTCTTAAACCCAAGAACGATTATAGGTACTAAATGTATTACCACTGCAGTTTCCATGAGAAATTCTGTATTTGAGGATTGTCAGGCTTCACTAGCTATTGTATTGTGTCCCGTGTGTTATATTTCATGTCGTTTTAGTTTCTATGCTATTAACTGTACAGTTAATTGATCCCATGATGTGTTTCGTGGAATAGCCTGTGGCATTGTCCATTGATTCCACCACGTGAGTTTTTTTTTTTTTTCTTTGCAGGCTGCTAGTCCATCTCCTTTATTTGTTGTCTTGCAGTATCCTAGGCTGTAGATTAAGACTAAATAGGGTTTTATGTGATCTGTGATGAAGTAATGCACAACAGTAATTTTCCCCAAATTAAAACTGCCTAAACATTAAATCTGCCACTGAGGTCTACATTGGTTGGACCATCCCACTAACTCTTAGGGATTATCTTGCAGCATTTATTGTTTGAGAGTATGTTGGAGGACATAATACTCCATGGTGACTTGTGGTGCAGTGTGTGGATTTTGTGTACTTGTTTATAATTGTGGATAAAAATGAGTATTTTATGGTTTTTCTCAGGAACATAAATTACATGTTATTCCTCATGAGTATAAGTAGGAATTTCTGTGGCTTTTATTATGAAAAATCTACAGATGACAGATAAGGGGCTCACTCTTTTACAAATTTGTGGCTGCAGGAGTGTAGTTTTGATGTTTTAGTTTTATTTTTATTTTAGTTTTTGTTAATCAGGTAAGCAAACGAGACAAGTACATTCCTATTTTCAGGTATGACCTGAGAGATCACAGTGGAAGAAACAGGTAATCAAGTTACAAGAAGGGTCAAATCATACTTCGGTACAAATCAAACCTTGCTCATATCCCGTGTGATCAAAACTCTAAACTCAGATTCTTGAGATTTCAAATACAGTTTCAACTCTGAGAGTTCCTCTACTTCCCCCACTGCACAATAATACAGTCATCTATGTATCGCTTTCACACTCCAGTCCTGTCACGAAGCATATTTTCCTCAAAGAACATGGTATCCAACTCCCACATCCCAATTGCTAAATTAGCATAATTGAGGGCAAATGTCTTCTCCATTGCTGTGCCACTTAATTGAATGTAATACTCCCCCCATGAAGTTGAAAGAGATTCACTCCAATACACATTTGGCCGTATTCACAAGTAAGGAAGTGGGTAGTTTGTTGGGGTTCATTCTTTGCTTAAGGAAAGATCCCAAAGCTTTCAAGCTGTAATTGTGTGAGATATTGTTGTAGAGGGATTCCATATCAAGTGTGGCCATCAATCTGTTGTCCTTGATGTGGATAGCCCCCCCAAATTGCAAATACGATCTTGTATCCTGGACATATGATCCAAGTCCTGAAACAGTTGGCTTAATGTGACAATGAATTGGGATAAAGGTTCCCTTCCTAAGGTGGGGGGCTGGGGGAGAGAGAGTGGGTTTGGTAAAAAGCAAAACAAACAAAAAATCAACAATAACAAAAAAACTGTTAATGATGTTAGGTCAGTGGGATAGGTTGGAAACTATGGACAGACTGGATGGACCCTTGGTCTTATCTGCTGGCAATGTCTATGTTTTTATGTGATTACAATTGTTGTATTTGTCTGCAGGGAACATGGCTAAAATAACAGTAGAGTGGCATGGGAGATGAAATCTCTCAGGAATAAAGCTCCAAATTTTAATGGCGTTGTGCCTCACTATCCTGTATTCTTGCGACTCCTTGTGTCTTTTTTACGATTGTAGACAGAATGAGGGGAAGAATTATAATGAAAGTGCCAAGTTGGTTGTAGAGGGACATGCAGCCTTCTGTAAGAGAGTTTCCCATGTTTAGACAAAACAAGCTAGTAGTTGATATGAAACGGCACCAAAGAAATGTGGTAGCCGAGTTAATCCAGCTGAAGATGCCGGGGGAAAAACAGCAAATATGTTGGGGTTGACTAACTTCTGAGTTATTCTTTCCCCATCAGGTCGTTTTGACTGATGAAGAGAATAACTCACGAAAGCTAATCTCAGATAAACTTTTTTACTTCATGGCAAGGTATCATCTATTTCTTAATTTGTTTAGATTTCTTTTTCAGCAAATGGTGCCAAAATACATTTCCAGTACTTCAGGATCAGGGAAATAGCTCTGTTATCATGTGAAGCTTTTTGGATCATTGTTAAAGCCTCTCCAGACCTCAGCAGGGTGTGCTGCGGACTGCCATTATCTTCCTGCTAGAATTTTTCATTTACAATACATTATAGTGGACCCCTGTTTCCTACTAAGTTTTAGTGGTTGAGAAATGCTGTTATTCTGAGGAAAGAACACCTCCAAGACACGCATCTTACTGCCACTGGGCCTGCTAAATTGGCGCAGGGGGGTGCCTATGAGGGTTACGCTTTTTCATATAAATCTGGAAGGAAAAGGGGGGGGTGGCATTGTTCTCCTTTATGAACAGCTGTATAGACCCTGCAGGCCATTATGTCATCTTAACGTGCCATTTATAAGATACTGAAGTGACTCTTGCAAATGTTTATCCCCCCCCAACACTAACAAAGCCACCTTGCAAACTTTTCTTAGTGGGCATGCTTATGGGTCAGCTGATAATCGGAGGAGATTTTAACCTCGCCTGACTGACTGTATTTTGTTTGTAATTGTGCTTTCCCCGTTCCCCTTTCCATGAGTTGCACCTGGAAATGAGCCTCAGCTCATTGTGCCTCTCCCGGTTACCAGTTTTAAATAAACAAACAAATACATTTTCTCTGGAGCTCAATGCCATAAATGCTTCAGCACTTAGGACTAATTCTTGGGTAAAAATTGGCACTGGCTCACTAGCCATGTGCTGGTAGATTTTGTATTGGGCTAGTAAGAGTATCCTTTAGCCCCGTTTGTATTAGGGAAGGTAACATTTCGATAAGCACATCACCTGGGCTAATGGAAAAGTCTGTGGGGGTCACTGGATTTTCACGGTCACTAGCCCTGCTGGCTAGTTGCTGCAAAACTTCATTTTTATTCCTGCTGATTGATGTCTGGAGGTGTCTTTTTGACTGAAGATATACTCACTACTTTACCAGTCGTAATAAGTATGCAAGGCTTGGTTACTTTATCATGAGTTATGAGTATTTCCTACAGTCCAGGATATGTCATACAGTCCCCAACTTTTTAGATTACAGTTGTCTTCCACTGAAAGGTAACTTGGGCCAAAGGAAAAAAAATACTTTTTTTGGCTTCTGAACTTCCCCTACAAAATACAATACAACTTAATGACACAAGTGAGGTTAGTGACGCTATTTTATGGAAGCAATAAAAGCACTTACCTGAGGGCTTATCATTTCCCACACTAGTTGCAAGAAACATACTAGGGAGCACTGCCTTGCTGAATTAATTGATCAGCTGTCCACCTTGCATGGAGTCAACTCCAAACTACTCTGTATTCTCCCATGGCAGCCCAAATTGAAGAAGTCAAACAAAAAATCCAAAACATGCTGCACAGCTGGATGGAATTTATCCTTACATGTCATACTACAAAGGAAGAACTCGGGGAGCCAGGTCGTTAGCCTGCCGACTGCGAACACAGCAGAAAAAAGCATTTGTATTACAGATCTAGTGTCCTCACCCAGGCAAATTAGAACACCATAGTGGGAAAATTATGCAGATTATGACTGACTGTTACAAGGCTGACTTCTATGAGGCCCCCCCCCCAAGGCATGCTGAAATTATTTGGTACAGTTGACATCCCTTCCCTCACTGAATCACAGTGCCAAAAACTGCTACAGCCAATCACACTGGACACGGTCCTATCTGTGATCAGCTCAGCAAAGACCCTGAACTTTTCTGACCTGATGGGTACCCAGTGCTATTTTATTCATTTATTTTGGAACAGCTTCTTTCCTGCCTTTCAAGCAGTACCAGAGGGACAAGCATCCCCCTCCCAAGCTGGCAGGCTGCCATGATCTCAGCTATACCGAAACCAGGCAAATACTCGAGCTCGCCTACTTCTTATCACCCCATCTCAATCCTTAACATGGATTATAAAATTTACATGGGGTCTGTGCCTGTAGATTTGATTGCCTTCTTCCCTTTCTGATAAACCTAGATCAGTCGGGTTCATACAAAAAAATCCAGAGCATGGATAAGATCCAGAGAACATTTCACCTACTTGACTGTGTACAGAACCATTCAATCCCTTTAGCTCTTCTCAGCCGAGATACTGAGAAGGCATTCGATAGGATCACCTGGCCTCTTTATGGGAGGCCTTAGTGACTTTTGGTTTCCCCCTGCCCATACTCATCTGACTTCAAAACCTATTCCCTGATCCACAAGCCTATGTAAGGGTGACCGATTCCTGCAGTCCCCCAATTAATTTGCAGAGATGTGCAAAGCAGGGGTGTCCCCCTCTCTATACACCCTACTATTCATGCTTTATATTGAACCTTTAGCAGCTGCAGTTTGGCAGAATGTTGGGATAGAGGGTACCCAAGGGGGTGAGAATTTTAAAATTAATCTTTAGGCAGATGATGTGCCCCTCACTACTATCCCTAGAGACTTCCATCTGAGAGGCATGTCAGGAGCTGCAATGGTATAGAGAGATCTCAGGTCTCTGTCTAAATTTACAAAAAAAAAGAACTTCTCTAGTTTAACTTCTCCCCTTCTGGAGAACTGAAAACCCGTTTCCCTTTTAAATGGAATAAAACTAACATTGAATATTTAGGGCTTTTTATCATGAAAAATCTGGCAAATATGGAACTTCAAAGCTATGAACCTAATACACAGAGTATCACACAGGATTGCCAGTAGCCTGTAGATTTGCCTGGGCAATTCTGTTGGAGCATGGTGCCCAGGCTATCTCCCTAAATGTCACCCTGGGCCCCACAAGAGCCCCCATCATCATCACAGCCACCTATATTCTCCCGAGCCACCAGAACCGTGCCCTGCGACCCCTACTAAACTACATTACTCAACAACCCAGTAAGATGGAACAAATTATCATGGGGGACCTAAATATTAACTGGCTCGCCAATACTGGGAACAATGCCAAAGATGCCTTTGCTGCGCTCAATCTCACCCAGCTTGTCTCTGCCCCCACCCGACTACTGGTAGTGCCACACTACTGGACCTGGTACTCACAAACAGGCCTCATAAGATCACTGATTTGATAATACTACCAAATGCCCTCAGTGACCACTGCCAAGTTGTCTTCTCCTGATCATGTAACCTTGAGAAGCCTAAGCCCGTTCTCATCTCCAGGAGGCGCATGTCCGGGTAACCTTGCCTTACTCCATCGGCACCTTGCCAGCTGTGATTGGTCCCCAGTAAAACTGGCCCCCGATATTGATGCTGCCCTACACTACTTTATATACTACTTTAACCGGGCCCGCGATGCTTATGCACCCATCTCCAAAACCATGTGAAGGAATCATAACTCTCCCAGGATCACCCCTGCTCTCATTAAGCAAATGCGTCTCGGGGATGATCTTTGGCACAGAGCCCTGGAGTCCAGGAAGCCTGCCGATAGGCAAGCCTATAGAACTGAGTGCAACAAATGCACCTGGGCTGTCTGTAGTGCAAAGGCAGCATACTACAGGAATACCCTTGCATCCACCTGGGGCTCCTCACGCAAATTCTGGGACAACCTAAAGGAACTTAATGGCAAAACTCAGTCCCCCTCAGCTCAATATCGAGGGCACCGTCACCACTGACACAGGCGGTGTTGCTAATGGACTGAATGATGCCTTCTCGGATCTCTCCTCTACACTACCTACCAACTTTTTTGATCTAGCTCCTGATCCCCCTACCACCACTCTCCATTACCCACCCTTCTATTTCCGAGCCCTCTCACCATCTGCTGCCAAACCCTATCTGATCAAAGCCCTAATGGGCTCCAGGCACAGTAGTGACTCACTTGATCCCTGTCTCCTCTACTCTACCGTAGACGTTGTTCTCACTCCCCTCACTGACCTTCTCAACCTCTCCCTCTGACTTGGCCAATTCCCACAAGCATGGAAAAGAGCTATCATTACCCCCACACACAAGTGCGGTGATAAAATGACCCCAGGCAACTACAGGCTGATCTCCATCCTCCCCCCTTTCCAAAGCCCTAGAAAAGATCGTGGCTGACCAAATAACAGACTACCTCACCAAGTATAACCTACTCTGCAGGGAACAACACGGTTTTTACCATGGCTTCAGTACCACAACTGCCCTCATTGAGTTCTCCACTTTCATTCACTCTGCCTTGGACAAAGGGCATCCTGCCGGGGCAGTCTTCATTGATTTGACAAAGGCCTTTGACATGGTCTGCCACCCTCTTCTTATAAACACCCTCGCTCAGCTTGGTTTCACCTCGGGCCCTGTAAAATGGGTTGCAAATTACCTCGCTACCCATACCCAGTGCGTAAAAATAAATAAAATCCTATCTAACCCACGTCAGGTCCGCTCCGGGGTTCCCCAAGGCTCCATCCTGGGGCCACTACTCTTTAGCTCATACCTAATCACGCTACCCAATGTCTCATCAGAAAACATTCTGCTTTAAGCAGATGATGCGGTCCTCTTCACATCCCACCGTGACCCCGTCAAACTCCAACTTGTGCTACAATCCGCTTTTGCCCAGACTGAGCAGTGGTTCCTCGACCACAGGCTTGTGATCAATTTGAAAAAAACTAAAATGCTGCTGTTCACCCACAATTGGAACAAACTCAAGGGCTCTGCACTGTCCATTCAATCCCTCTCCCACCAACTTACTGAACAGGTTACCTCATACAAATATCTAGGTATCATCCTCGATTCCTCTCTCACCTTCCATGAACACATCCACACACTCTGCTCTGCCATACATTCCCGCATAGGCCTGCTTTATCGGCACAGAGCCTGTCTTCACCCAGAAGCACTAAGACTCACCATTGACTCTTCTGTCCTGTCCCTAGTGGACAATGGACTCCTAATATATGGTGCAGCATGCAACACTGCTCTGGGAAAAGTCAAGTGGTCAATCAACAAGGCCTGTCGGCTACTCACTGGGGCTAACAGGAAAACACATACCTGCACACTTTATGCAGTGTCTAATATCCTCTAACTTCAAGAGCGATTACTCTACCAGACCTGCCTGCTCACCCAAAAAATCCATGTCGGATTAACCCCCCCCCCGGACTGACTACACTAATCAGCATGGCCACCCCTTCTGTCCACACTCGTAGCTCCACTAAGACCCTGCTAGTAGTCCCCATGGTTAGGTCGACCCTCGCTCAGAAACCCTTTCCCTACAGGGCACCCTCCTGGTTCAACACCCTCCTCCTGATACCTCGTCTGAGGTCAGAATTGGACCTTTCAAGTCATCATTGCATAGCCACCTTCTAAGCTCCCGTCATTGCAATTGTAAATAACTGCTCCACTACTGCTACCTAATCCCACACCACCCACCCGGTTCTTATACCAGTGTACAGCTCCCACGAATGCTAAGTCACAACCACGTATAAACCTCACCTGCAATCCTAAGCTCAACACCACACTCTGACCGACTACCACTACTGTACCCAATGTATATATATCAGTGACCACTCCTTCTTGCTTAGCTGCCATCATGTATAGGCCTGTCTCCTGCAAGAAGGGGCATATTTTTTCTCTCCTACTTTTATTAACCTTCCACCTGTTCTTAACTGTACATTGTGTAACTGTATATATTTCTGCCATGCTACTGTTCCTACGCTACTGTCTCTTCCCCACACAATGTATGTTTTTAGCCTCTCTGTCCTACTCTGTGTATGACAATGAGCCTTTGGAAATGAGTCCCTGACTCAAAGGGTTGTAATTCTGATACTATAATAAATAAATAAATGGCAATAATTTTCCCTCAGCTTCTCTAGAATAGACTCAATATGTCTGATAGTATTAACCAGGGTACTCTGTCTTTTGCAGACTCTCCTGGTGTACCCGTCCAACTTTTACTTCATCTCCTGGGGTAAACTGGTGTCACGCGTTATTTGGGGGGTAAAACAGACTCAAATTCGCCTTCCCACCTTTTATTTATTTATTTCAGACATTTCACCAGGAAAGACATACTGAACTGAGTACAGCTCATTTCCAGATGCGTCCTGGAGGGAGGGGGAAGGGGAGGCAAATAGGTGACACAAACAGTTTACAAGTGGTACAGGTACAAATTAAAACATAGTACAACAAGCAGTAATGATTAGGCCTAACAGTGATTATACAAGCTAAGCATGGGAGTGGCAGAGGATACAAGACATTGCAAGTTTGAAGTTCATTGTGTGATTTGACCTAGGATAGTGGAGTGATAATTTGGAGATAGGGAGAAATATGAATGAGGGGAGAGGGGTATGCAGGCAAATACAAGAGAGAGTCAGAGTGGGAATTGGTGAGCATGGGGGAGAAAAGGCGAGGCATAAGGGAGAGGGGGAGTAGGTGGGTAGAGGGAAGTAGAGGAGATGGTGTGGGGATCAGTTGCAGTTACAGGAGGGAGAGGTGAGGTTAACCAGAAGAGAGGCTAGAGAGTGAAGGGAGGGGCAGAACTGATGGTTCCAGAGTTTAGGGAAGCAGTAGGACAAGGCAGTCTGGACGGCTGAGGATGTCTGTGGGGGGGGGAGAGAGAAAGGGAGTGAAAGGTAGAGCTGCAAAGAGTGTAAGAGGTTGGGGGGGTGGGAAGAGGAGAGAGATGAGATAAGATTTTCCCGGGTCGTTCCTGAAAATAGGCATAATACTTGTCTAGTGTACTAACCCGGGAAACAAAAGCTAAATAAATAAGAGGGGTGAGAACCAAGCCAGTATTTGGTTATAAAGGAGGAGCAGTGGGCTAGGTGTCTGGCTTCAAGGGAGGGAAAGAAGAGCTAGGTATAGAGAGAGAGCAGTGGTGAGAGCGGGGTGGATAGTCCAGAGCAAATCGACAGAAGGCGTGAAAGAGGATGTCCAGTCTGGATAGGGTGAATTTGGGAGCAGTTCTGTAGACTATGTCGCTATAGTCGAAATATAGGAAGAATAATTTTCTGAATAATGGCTCTGCGAGCCAGTAAGGGTATAGAGCCACAGTTTCAGTACAGTGTACCTAGTTTGGGGTGCAATTTTTTGTGGACAGCATCCACATGTTCAGAAAAGTCAAAGTGGCTGTCAAGCCATAGTGGACCTATCCAGGGTGCAGAAGAAGGTGGGAGCAGTAAGCCTATAGAACGTTTGCCTGGTGCCAAAGGTAATAGAGGCAGTTTTCTTGGCACTAAGGGCCAACTGATTAGAGTAGAACTAGAGCTGAACAGTGTAGAAGTCAGCAGGAGAGGGGCCTGAGGCAAACAGAAGCATAGAACTTGTCGGCAGAAAAGGACTGCCTGGCCTACCCAGTCTGCCCAGTATGCCTAGCAAACCGCTCGGACTTCCTTTCTGCCTGCTCCCTCCCTGGAACTTACCAGTCCCTTGTGTCTGTCCCGCTGTCTCGTGAAACCCCCCACAGTTCCTGCCTCCACCACCTCTCCTGGGAATCTGTTCCAGCTGTCCACCACCCTTTCTGTAAAGTAGAATTTTCTGATGATCCCCCTGAATCTCCCCCTTACTATCTCATGTCATGTCCCCTTGTTTTTGATTTTACCTTTAACTGGAAGATATCCCCTGCTGGTATCTTGTTGAAACCCTTGATATACTTGAAGGTCTCAATCATGTCCCCCCTTTCTCTCCTCTGTTCAAGGGAGTACATGCTGAGGTCTTTCAGCCATTCTTCGTATGACAGATGCCTGAGTCCCCCTACCATTTTTGTCGTCTGTCTTTGGATGCACTCCACCCTCTCCACATCCTTCCTAAGGTATGGCCTCCAGAACTGGACTCTGTACTCAAGGTGTGGCCTGACACGCTGCCTCTACAAGGGCATTATGACCTCCCTTCTCCTGCTAGTTATTCCCCTGCCAATACTACCCAGCATCCTACTGGCCCTCGCCACTGCCTTCTCACATTGCTTCGCCACTTTCAGGTCCCATGAAATGTATATGCCAAGGTCTCTTTCCAGCTCGGTAACCTCTAGGTCTTGCCCTCCCATACTGTATTTTGTGCGCTGATTCTTTTTCCTAAATGTATGAGTTTGCATTTTTTTTCGTTAAAGGTCAACTGACATTCCCTGGACCATTCCTCCAGCTTCTCCAGATCCTTGCGCATGCTTTCAACCTCCTCAGGTGTATCTACTCTATTGCAGACCTTTGTGTCATCGGCAAATAGACACACTCTTCCCTCTAGCTCCTCTGTCATGTCCCTTATAAATATATTGAAAAGGAGTGGCCCCAGTACTGACCCCTGAAGTACCAGACTGGTGACCATATCTTCCCTTGACAGTACCCCATTAACAATTACCCTCTGCCTTCTGCCCCCAAGGAATGTGTCATCAGCATACATATGTACGGATGCTGAGATGCAGGCAGCAGGAAGGTAATTTAGGAAGACTGAAAAGAGTATTGGTCCGTGGACGGAACCTGGGGGACACTGGTACAGATTGGGGGGGGAGTGAGTTGCCTATTCTAACTGATTGAGTCCTACCCTTGCAGTAGGAGCAGAACCAATTAGTGGCAGAGACGGAAAGCCCTGCTGCTGTAGGCTTGGTGAGAGGAAAGGGGTGGGCAACAGTGTCGAAGGCCTTGGCTAGGTCGACAAAGATGGGTGAGGTGATGTGACCCTGATCCATGCCTGAGAGAATGGAGTTAGTAAGGCAGAGGGAGGTAGAGGTGGAGTTGGATTTGTGGAACCCAGACTGGAAAGGGGTGAAGAAGGAGAAAGAGTCCAGGAAGGAGGAGAGCTGAGATAGCACCAAATGCTTTTAGAGTTTGGCAAGGGTGGGGAGTAGGGAGATAGGGCAATAGTTGTCTGGACTAGAGGAGTCTTCACCTTTAGGTAGTGGTATGACTGTGGCATGTTTACAGGTTTCGGGGACAGAGGCAAGGGTGAATGAGAGATTTAGAAGGGAGGAGATTGGGCGGGAAATGGCGGGGACAGAGAGGTGGAGGAGCTTAGGGTCGAGCCCATCAGGGCTCTTGCACTTGTGATGCTTGAGGGCTAGTAGAGCCTTGATGGTATCAGCAGGTGAGATAGGAAAGAATGTGAAAGGGTGCTTGGAAGGGTGGGTGGGGTGGTGAGGAGGTGGTGGAATTGGGAATGAGGAGAAAGGAGGAGGTGCATGAGGTGAAGAAAGTATTATTGCGCGTCACGAGAGGAGTCAGTAATGGTGGTATCTCTCGCCTTGAGGTCTGGGACGGAGCACTGGACTGTGGGGGAGAATAATGTGTGGACAACCTTCCAGAACTTTGAGGAGTGGCTAATATTGTTCTGAAAGGTTGAGGAAGAGTATTCAGCTTTAGCAAACCTAGTGGCTCTGACGCAGGCATTACGAAGGGCTCGATATTTGAGTATGTCTGCAGGGGAGCCTGTGGCCTTGTGAACCTTCCATGCAAGATCCCATGCTTGCAGGCAGACCAGCAGTTTGGCTGAGATCCGGGGAAGATGGGAGTCTTTGACCCTGGTTTTTCTGAGGGGGCATGCGATCCAAGATGGATAGGAATTTGGACTTGAAATAATCTAGAGCAGAATCAGTGTTACTGGAGGTGGAGAGGGTGACCAGTTGGCTGCAGCCAATTCCTCATGGAGGGAGGAGGGAGGACAAATCCAAAGATCTGAAGGACATGATCAGGAGGTGTTTGGGAGGGGCTTTGGGGTGGTGAATTTTTCGAATTCAGTAGACCAAGTGGTGGTCACTGAGGGCATCTGGGAGGGTGCCTGCAGTAATAATGTGATGGGGGTTGCGAGGTGAGTACCCAGTCCAAAAGGGTGTGCTTGAGGGATTTGTGGTTGAGTCGGGTGGGGTCAGAGATAGCTGTGTGAGATTAAGGGATGTGGTGTCATGGTGAACTTTGGTGTGAGAAGGGGAGAGACAGTTTAAATTAAAGTCCCCAAGGATAAGCAGTTCGCCTGAAGAAGCATGGGTGGAGACAGTGGTGAGGAGGTTGGTGAGAGAGGATTAGGAGAGGCCTAGGCAGCAGTAGACAGCAGCTACAAAGATGGGGAGGGAGAAAGAGAGGGAGAGTTTTAGAACTAATAGTTTGTAGGTGAACAGGGAAGAGATGGAGAGTATAAGGGTGAATTGTTTTTTTTTTTGTTTGTTTTATTTCAAGGTTAAGACCATTGAGTATAAACTCATTTGCAATGGTGACTTTCATTCATATATTTCATGAACAATCAATAAACATAAAAACAAGGTAACACAATAATACAATTAATTGAAACAGTTACACTGCTTTTCCAAAGACCACAAATACTTTTTCAATGTAAAAACTGAGGGAGATTGTCTGGTTTGGGTCCTAAATGCATGGGGAAGACTGTTCCAGAGAACTGGAATGTAGTAACTAAAACAAGATTGGGGACGTTTTGTTTTATAAAAATGAACCAACATTTTTCTTGCACTGGAATTCCTCAAAGATGGTTCTGTTTTCCTAAAACTTAGCCTCTTACTCAAGTATAAGGGAACAAGACCCAACCCACATTTATAAGCAAACAACCGTTTATGGATATTCCTCCTATCACATAAGAATAACTATCCTAATTTCTTATACATCTCACAATGATGCATACATTTTAAACAATTTAGCACCAATCTGGCCAGTCTATTTAATAACACATCCAGTCTTGAAAGCCTGTCACTAGTTGCATTGTCATACAAAATGTCCCCATAATCTATTAACGGAAGAATTTGAACTTTTATGACTAATTTAAAGTTTCTGTACCAAAACAATTTTTATATCTATAAAGAGAACCCACCCTCTTACTCAATTGGGTTATAAGCTTATCTACATGGGTATTCTCCAAACAGAACCTGTCTAGCCCAAACCCTGAGTACTTGTGATTATCTACACATTCCAAAGTACTTCCTGTACCATCAACAATTTTCAATTCACAATCCACTCTCAGTTTTGTGGCTGTTCTAAATAACATACATTTAATTTTTGAGATGTTTAGTTTTAATCTTGAATTAGAAAAATAAGTTTGAAAATTCTCAAAACCGTCCTGAAGTGTATTTTGTACACCTGACAATAAAGAATGAGAAGAATAAATGATGGTGTCATTGGCAAGTAAATGATACTGAGCAGCCTCTACATGTTGTCCAAGATCTTTCAAATAAACCAAAAAAAGTAGGGGGCCCAGGACCGACGCTGGGGCACCCCTCTATGGACAAGAAGAGGAGCTGTCTCAGAACCATTCACTGCCATGACCTGCCATCTACTGGAGAGATATGAACAGAACCATTGAGTAGTCTCCCTGGATAGACCAACCTCACCTAGGCCCTTCAACAACAGTTGATGGTCGACCATGTCGAAGGCCTTGGAGAGATTGATAAAAATTGCTCCTGTAAAACACTGAGCATCATTTGCCACACCAGTCTCATCCAAGACCACTGACACAGCCGCCAAAGTTCCATGAGACTTTTGAAACCCAGATTGGTATTGGTCCAAAAGCCCATCTCCCTCCAAATAGCCCACAAGCTGTCTAGCTAGCAACTTTTCAAATACTGTACTGTGTTTACCACTGGCAACAAAGATATTGGCCTATAGTTGGACAGGCGGCCAGGGTCTCCTCCTTAAATACAGGGACCACCCCAGCCGACTTCCAACCCCTGGGACATATCCCGATGTAATAGACCAATTGAATAGGTAAGTCAAAGGTTCGGCTGTATGTGTTGCAGCATACCTCTGCATTTTAGGGGACAGACCATCAGGGCCACAACTATTACTCAACTTCAACTCCAAGAGTAACTCCAGCACTTTATAGTTCCCTATTTCTTTAAAAGCAAATGGATGCATTTCCCCATGACTTGAGGTCCAGGGATTACAGAAAGGGCTGGAAGAACCTCCGAAGAAATTACGTGATTCAATAAAGACTTTATTAAATCTGTCAGGAGGTGCCATGTCACATTCATATGGTTCTTCTTTGGACAGGTGGATATTAGCTTTAGGTTTTCTTTGACCATTTAAATCATTTATTATTCCCCCAAATTTTTGAGGGTTTCCTAAAGACTCTGTGGTCTTAGTTTTTAAAAATTTGTTCTTGGTTTCTCTTACCTTAACAACATGTGAATTCCTCACTTTCCTATAATTATGCCAGTCACCTGCTTTTCTTGATGCTTGGGCTTTGGCCCAAGCCTTATTTTTAAGTTGTTTCAGTTTAGTCAAGTTGGGAGAATACCAAGGTACCAAATTAATTTTAACCTTCCGGGATTTAACTGGCATATGCTTGTTACATAACTGCAACAGCTTGCCCAGGAAATAATTCCAGGCCAGGTCCAAATCAGGGATTAGTTCTAACCTATCCCATTGTATGTCCTCACTCAGCTATAAAAGCAAAATAATCAAAGGTTTTGAGGGATCTAAACTGAATTAAGGAAGATGGAGGGAGGAGGAAAGGTAAATAGCAGTACCCCCACCCCAACTGCTGCGATCCTGCTGGATGAGGCATGACCTGGGGATGGAGATGGCATTGTCCGGAATCTTAGGGGAGAGCCACAATTCCGAGATGATTAACACATCCGGTTGGAGGTTAACCATGAACAGTTGTAGGAGAGCAACCTTAGAAAGGAGGGCTTCTGATGTTGAGATGTGCGACTCTCAACCCTTTGGGAAGGCGGGGGGGGGGAGAGGGCAGGGCCAGGATTGTGCTCAGTATCTCCTGCTGCCAATAGCAGCAGTGAGATAAGAAGCTTTACAGGGACGGAAACTCGTTTGCATGGTGGGAGGGAGAGTGTAGGTGTCAGAGGGAAGGGAGGAGGGTTGGAAGCAGACACCTGAGAGAAGCTAGATGAAGGCAGGGGGGAGGAAGGAAGGAGAGAAGGGCCAGGGAGCCTGGGGGAATGGGAGAGAGGAGGGAGGCAGGAGGAAGGAGAGGTGGGGGGTGGATGGAGAAGTATGTGGGAAGGGGAGAGGGTAGTATGTGGGAGGGGGGTGAGGGTAATCAGGAAGGGGAGGAGGAGGAGGAGGAAGAGGGTGATAAGGAACATGGAGGTGGAGAGGGAGGAATGGAAGATGGAGGGAGTAGCACAGAACACAGAGACAATAGGGGGACCCTAGATAGGGAGTTTGAGCCTTATTTAGAAGAGTGAGAGGGGGAGGGAAGTATACTAGCAGGGAGTAGAAGATAGAGGGGAGTAGCACAAAACACAGAGATAGGGGGACCCTAATAGGCGGTATGACCTTAGTCAGGAAAGCGAGAGGTAGAGGGAATTAGCAGAGGGTGGACTGGGGTTGATACTTGATAGTAGTAGTAGTAGGACTAGGTTGCCCTACTGGAGAATACACAATATGCACGTGGTAATAATATGATTGTGTCTATCAGTAGTACCATAATATGATCACGAACACCATAAATAGTACCATAACCTTGCAGCTTCCCAGGGAACAAGGGGGAGTAAATCTGCCTAACTTTTTTACCTATGCCCAGGCAGCTCAACTCCGCATAGTGTGCAGCTGGATTTCCCCATCTTGTAGATCCCCATGGAAACAAGCAGAATTTCACCTGAACAACTTACTTGATACCTCCCACTACCTTTTCGCATACCCCGCAGTGCAGTTTAATAATAGAGATTGGACCACTTACACAGCCATTATCCGGAAGCAGTGGTGTAAATTCATAAAATAACCCAGCCATAGCAGTCTACTGGACCTATTGTAGACTTCTAGCAGAAAATGGGGAGTTTACACAAATACAACAATATATTACCTTTAAAAGCTGGCAGTAACTGGGCTTCTGTTCTATATATTTCAATTTCTGAACAAACAGGGAGTGCCTCCTTTTGAACTTCTGCAAAACACCAATGACCTTAACAGGAAGAGAACATTTTAGGTATTTGTAGATTTGCACTTCAATTTGCTAAATACCCCTCAAGGTACCCCCAAGATCCCCGATCCACTTCCTCTTCTTAGAATATTTATGGGTTTACTGAAAGAAATGTCTGGCAGCATTTAATACTGTAGGTCTCCTGTTCAAAGGTCTCAAGGAATTGTGGCCACATAATGTCTATTATGCACTGGTTTGGTGGAATCAGGAACTGAATACTTCTTATACTTATGCACTCTGGGTTAAGTGCTCCCTCACCTCTCTGAATGCCACAGCCTCAACAGGGTGGCGTGAATTCACCTGGAAATGTTAAATTTGTTATTTCTGCACACCTTGGATTTAAGCTACATACACAGAAACACAGAAAATGCCAGGCAAAAAAAAACCAGTAGGCCCATCTAGTGTGCCCTGTTTTTCCTACTTGTTGCTATGCCCTGGACTCTGGTCACAGGTGTCCCTCCCTCCTCCCTTACCCCTGTTTATTATACCCATGTGCCTATCCCATACATTCTTGAAGCTTCCCACTGTCTTCACCTCTACCACTTCTTCTGGCAGGCTGTTCCATGTGTCCACCACCCTTTCTGTGACAGTGTTTCCTCGCATCCCTCTTAAACTCCTATGCCCCACCAAGTTTCAAAGCATGCCCCTCTGTTCCGGTGCTCCTCCTCCTGTGAAAGAGACTCCTGTACTCCACCGTGCTCATCTCCGTGAGGTACTTCTGGATCTTAATCATGTCTCCTCTCCTCCAAGGAGTGCATGTTGAGCTCCCACAGCCTCTCCTCATATTGTTTCTCGTGAACCCCCCTCACCATTTTAGTAGCCCTCCTCTGGAGCACTTACACCCTATTGATGTCCTTGCGGAGGTGCGACCTCCAGGATTGAACATAGTACTCCAGGTGGGATCGCACAAGTGAGCAATACAGAGGAAACACCACCTCCCTTCTCCTGCTAGAAATCCCCCTCCTTGTGCACCCCAGCATCCAGCTCAACTTGCCCTACTGCCTTGTCACACTGCCCTGCCACCTTGAGATCATCAGATATGATCATCCCAAAGTCCCTCTCTAGCTTGGCAACTATAAGTACCCCCCCCTCTATCTTAGACACAATCCTTGGGTTTCCCTGCCACAGGTGCATGACTTTGCACTTTTTGTCATTGAAACCCAACTGCCATTCCCTAGACCCCTTTGCAGTCTCTCCACCCCTCCTGGGTGTCCACCCTGTTGAAGATTTTTCTGTCAGCTGCAAAAAGATACACCTTTCCCTCCAGTTCTCCAGTGTTATCACTTATGAAGATATTGAAGAGTATAGGACCCAGTACTGATTCCTGTGGTATTTCACTGGTCACTCTCTTTTCCTCCAAGTGACTGCCGCTCACTACCACCCTCTGCCTCCTGTCTTTCAGTCATTTAGATACCCAGCTCACCACTTTCTCCCCCAACCCTAGGCTGCTGTGTGAGGGCTCCTAAACTCAGCCCTCCCCAGCCCAGCAAGCCGCAATGGAGCCCCCAGCTCATCCCAGTTCGGGACTCGGGTGTGAGGCTCCCTAAGCTCAGCCCTCCCTAAGCCAGCAGCGCAGGACCCCAAAGCTCATCCCAGTTCGGGACTCTGGTCATGAGGAGCTCCCTGAAGAAGCTAGGCCCTCCCCAAGCCAGCAGCAGCAAGGCGCCCCTCCCCGAAGCTCATCCCAGTTCAGGACTTGGGTCGCGAGGCTCCTAAGCTCAGCCCTCCCCAAGCCAGCAGCGAGCGAGGACCCCCCCACTGAAGCTCATCCCAGTTCGGGACTCGGGTCCTTGAGACTCCCTGAAGAAGCTCAGCCTTCCCAAGCCAGCAGCTGCAGGACCCCCTCCCGAGCTCAGCCCAGTTCGGGACTCGGGTCTCGAGGGCTCCCTGAAGAAACTCAGCCCTCCCAAGCCAGCAGCCCGGGCAGGCCCCCCAAAGCTCATCCCAGATGCAGACACCAGCAGACTTGAACAATAGAATCTGCAAGGGCTTCGGCCTTCCACAGAGACTCTTGTGCTTTACTGGGGTTTTGCACTTCTGCCTTAAATGTCAGCATACGGCTGCTGATAGTTTTTTGCAGGCTAATTTCATGTACTTGCCATAGAGTTTTACTGTTTCTCCAGGGTACCTTAAGAGTTTGTGAGCTCCTACTGCATTTAAAGTAATTAATTTCCACAAAGACATCAGTTTGCTCTGCCCAGTGTTATAAAGTGCTGGATTACCTTTATGCCATAGAGTTTCTCTGTATTCCCCAGGGTACCTTAAGTTTCTGTGCTGTAAACTGCATTTTATTGAATTAATTCCCCCAAAACATCAGTTGCTCTGCACAGATTTTAAAGCGCTGTTAGGAATTACACACAGTCTCTCCAACATTACCAGCAGTCTCACTACTAGTCTCCAGGGCCCCTTAAAATATTCGGTGCTGTAACTCCATTTTGCAGTAATTAACTTCCCCCAAGTCAACAGGTGCTCTTCCCATAGAATAGTGTTGATTAAGCATTACCTAGGTGCTCGAGATTGCTCCTCCCTCACTGCTTCTCTATATAGTCTCCTTTCTCCGCAGTTCGGGACTGGGGTCGTGAGGGCTTCCTGAAGGTACGAACACCAGCCGGTGAACTCGGAGCGCGGTTTTGGTGCCTTTACAGTTTGAAACTTGAACAATAGAATCTGCAAGGGCTTCGGCCTTCCACAGAGACTCTTGTGCTTTACTGGGCTTTTTTATAGTGCTCACACACGTGATCTGAAAAACCGATCAGCCCACTCTCCCATTTGCAGCTTATCAGCTGCTACCACTAGAGGCCGCTACCACCAGGATATAGCCTTTCTCCACAATCTTTCTGACCAAGATGTTGCCCTTTCTATTCCTGCTACTCCTCTCACTGGCCCCTCTGGCATCCCTGCCCCCAGTAGACCTCCCAGTCAAAGAATCCCCCCCCGCAGATGTCCCCCTGCCTCACCCCTCAGCCTAACTATGCTGCCCCTCTCACCTCCTGCATACCCATGCACAGGCACACATACACAACTGGCCCATTAGTGCCACCGTCCTGCCCCCATCCTTTCTCCCGGGTCTTTCTGTTCTCCACATCCCAGCCCTCCACTACCCACCGCATACAACCTCAGATCACACACCTGCCACCTGCCCAAAATACCTCTGGCATAAAACCAAACAGCTTATTACACTGCTACTCCTCCTGGCTGGGGATATAGAGGTAAACCCTGGACCCACCACCTCAAACGCCCACACCTCATTTTCATTCCCCAAAGGTCTCAGGATCCTGCACCTCAACACCTGCAGTTTACTAAATAAAATCTCTGTGCTGCAACCAATTGCCCTAACCCATGGCCCTGACATCCTGATCATCTCCGAAACCTGTCTAAAACCCCAGCATACCAATGCTGAAGTATCCACACCTGGCTACACAATCATCAGGCATGATAGACTAGGGAAAAAGAGAGATGGAGGAACTGCCATGTACATCTCCACTAGTCTGCAGTTCACAATAGTGCAAATTCCCTCACCTCAGCCCACATTGATTCCCTCCTAATCAAACTCTCGCTCCCAAGCTCCAGTGTACGTTGCAGGCACCTGTTGCCCTCCTGGAACACCCCCAACGGACATCATTACTCACCTGGACACCCTACAGTCCTTAGCTGCAGGTGGCGAGCTTCACGCCATCGGTGACTATAACCACAACTGGCTAGCCATAGATAAAGCCCACCTTAAAACCAAGATCAAGGCCCTGAACCTTACACAACTGATTGCAGATCCCACCAGGCTCAACCACAAGATGTACAATCGCTCACTGCTGGACTGGGCTCTCTCCTCCCACCCACACAGTATCATACGCGCGGGTCTGCTCCATGACTCCCTAAGTGACCACCACATGATTTTTCTGATCAGGAAAGTGCACAGGCCCACAGCCCCCCCCCCCCCAAAAAAAAGACGGTGTGCACAAGGTCATATAATTCCCTGGACCTAGCCTCGCTCCTGATAGACCTAGACCAAGCAGACTGGTCCTTCATCCCAGTGGCCACATCTATTGACGGGGCGCTCAAAACTTTCAAGGCCAAATTTCTTAAAGTCTGGGACAAATATGCCCCCCTGCGCACAAAAAGAGTCAGAGGCGCCCACCTTCCCTGGATCACCGCTGATATCATCAGCAAATGCCACTCCAGGGACCATGCATGGATAGCCCACAAGAAACTGGGCACCCAGGCATCCTTCCAAATCTACAGAGCCCTCCGCAACTCCTGCACAAACCTCATTCGCCAGGCAAAAAAGAACTATTTTCTATCTGCATTTAGCGCAAACATAAACCACCCGACAAACTTCTGGAAATCATTCAAATCCCTGTTCTGCCCCCCCACCCAACCTCCACCCCCGACACTATCAGTTCAGGGCACCTACATCTCCGATCCCTGTGAGGTAGCCACGGCCTTCAATACCTACTTCTCCAGCTGCACTGACTCGCTTCTGTCGACCCTCCAGCATCCACCCACCCTGGACCTTCCCCCACCAGTCTAGTGCACTCCCTCCAGCCCTACAGTTCTCCTTCCGCCCTGTATCCCAAGCCAAAGTCCTCAAATCCCTACGTTCTCTGAACCCCAACAAAGGCAAATGCCCTACGTCCCTGGATGCCAAGATGCTATACTTGTCCACTCCAGCCATAGCCGCCCCTTGAACCTTTCCTTCACGATGGGCAAATTACCCTCCAAATGGAAATGGGCTACCATCATACCCCTGCCTAAAGGGGGCGACCCCCTCCTCCCCAGGCAACTATCGCCCCATCTTCCTACTCACGATTCTGGCAAAAATACAGGAACATCTTGTCCTGGCCCAACTCTCTCCCCATCTGGACGCCTCTTCCTTCTTCACTCTTTTTCCAGTCCGGCTTTCACAAATCTCACTCAACCATCACCTCCCTGCTACGAGTCACTGACGACATACTCACCGGTTTGGACAAAGGCCACATCACCTCTGCCATCTTTATAGACTTAGCCAAGGCCTTCAACACCGTCTCCCACACTCTGCTCCTCTCCAAACTAACTGAAGACGGGCTCTCCAAACCAGCCACCACATGGTTCCATGACTACCTGGTGGGCAGACACTAGGCTGTAAAAGTCACCTCACACATCTCTAACCCCCTGCCAGTTACCTCCGGCGTCCCCCAAAGATCAGTCTTGGGCCCACTGCTGTTCTCCATATTTCTAGACGACCTACCATCAGCCTGTCGCCACTCTTCCACGCAAATGTATGCGGACGACACAGTACTGTATGTCTCAGGCCCCTCCACAAGCATAGTGGCAAATCTCCTACAGGAAGATTTCAACACCATCCAGAACTGGTTCCAGTCAAACCAACTATTCCTAAACCCTAAAAAAATGATGTCGCTAACCTTCGGCTCACAGCAAAGACTCTCCTGCCAAGCCCCCTGCCCCCTTTCAAAACCCTGGACGGGTCCCTACTGGAACAATGCACCAGCTTCAGATACCTAGGCGTCTGGCTCGACCCCACTTCTCGATTCGCCACTCCATATCGACTCCATTCACAGAAACTTCTCCCTAAACTCGGTGCCCTATTCAGGAACAAAAGCTGCCTCCCTTCTCCTGCTAGGAATGCTATTGTCCAAAAGATGATACTCCCAGTACTCGACTACGATGATATAGTCTATATTATCGCTCCCTCCTCCGTCTTGGCCAGCCTTGACACCTTTTTCCACTCTTTTTGTCGATTTATCCTCGACTGACCACAATCAACCCACCACTGCACCTTATATAGCTCCCTTGACCTGCTGTCCCTCCAAGACCGTAGATTAACCCATAGCGCTAGGTTTGCAGCCAAATTTTGGTCCCATTCCCTACCCCCCCCCTTACCTGGCCTCTACCCTCTCCCAACAACCCCCCCGCCTACTCCCTCAGACACATTGACCCCAAGCTCCTCCACGTCCCCTTTATGCGCACAACCATAGGGCAGGTCGCTTTCAATTACCGTATCCCACAATTATGGAACGCCGTGCCAGCTGACATAAGACACTCACCCAACCCCAGCCATCGCACTCGCCTACTCAGTACCCACTTCTCCTCCAGCTGCTCCTGCTATAGCTAATGTCAACTTATGTATTGAAATTGTTTCTGAGCTCAGACATAACCATTGAAAATGTATCATGTATTCAGTCTTCCTACTGTCTGTATCTACCTGCCGTTTGTTTGTATGACGGATGGCCATTCATTGTTTGTATTAACTCTGTAACTAGTGTTTTGTACTGTTGTCTTGGGTCTTGACCCCCAGGTCGCATCTGGAATCAAGCAGCACTGCTCAGTATGCCTTCCTGGTTAAACTCGTAAATAAATAAATAAATAGATTATCTGCCTCCTGTGTGATACACTGTCAAAGGCCTTACAGAAATCCAGATAGCCCACATCCAGTGCCTTCCCCTGATCCACCTCCCTAGTTACCCAGTCAAAGAAATCTATAAGATTTGTTTGACATGACCTCCCCCATGAAGCCATACTGCCGGTTGTTCTGTAGCCTGTTTGTCTCCAGGTACTCCATCAGTCTCTCCCTCAGCAGGGACTCGATTAATTTCCCCACCACTGATGTGAGGCTGACTTGTCTGTAATTGCTAGCCTCCTCCTTGCTGACCCTCTTTTGTAGAGGGACCACCGCATCAGCCCTCCTCCAGTCCGCCAGTCCTCCAGAACCACCCCTGTCTCCAGTGAGGTGCTCAATAATGTTACCAGAAGGTCAACTAGCACCTTGCTCAGTTCCTTTAGTACCCTTGGGTGGATCTCATCTGGCCCCATCGCCTTGTTTTCCTTTAGGGTGTTCAACCCCCCCCCCAGTGGACTCTCTTCTGTAAATGGACTTATGTCCACTCTCCCATCGAGCGATTAAAAAACAAAAAATGCACTCTACTATTGTCCTTGTCTGGGTGATTGGCAGAGACGTTGGTTCTGGACATTTTAACTGCTGCAGGGACAAGGCTCTTAACTGTTAGCTGCATGCAGGAAAGCATGCCTTCATTAGGGATAACGTGCCTCGCAATGACCTTCTTGTCTATAATACATACATACGTATACGAGAGATGTATATGGATGCTGCTGATGTAGGTGTGGCGAGACGTTTGCTGAGCCAGATGTCTATTTTTTGGTCCTGCTCTATCTTGGGGGACCTTTGGAAAAAATTGAAGCAGCAAGTCCTGTTGCTTTCTATAGATTCTCTGTTACTACACCCAACTATGGTACTGTTATCCGTTCCCCTGGGTGGGGCGTCGGAGGGCTTTGCCTCGATCATTGATCTCTGTGTTTCTTCTAGCAATGAAAAAGGCCAGAGCAAGATTGTGGCTACAGGCCACTGCCTCAGCTGTTCCTCATTGGCAACAGATTGTAGCAAGCATCTACTTGTATGAGAAAGTGACAAATCAGTTGAATGGGAGACTGCCCCAGTTTAATGAGAAGTGGCAGCCATGGGTATTATATGACACAAAACGCGCAGTTTGTACCACGATGTATTCAGAAGGATAAGTAATGAACCCAAAAGAGACTCTGTCTCTACACTTTGTACGCTCTGGGATATTTATATATTAAGTACGAAACTGAGACAACTCCATGCTAGAGATGTATTTGTGTAGTAACTTTTACCTGGCAACCTCTGACTTTTATCTGTTTCTGAATCTTTCTTGTATCATTTGGTTGAGTGTATGATTGTACATGGTACAAAAATACTTTTTAATAAAAATAAAATACAGTGTTCCCTCGTTTTCTGACCCCCTTTATCATCCATCCTCGTTTACTGCCAGTGTGAGCTCCTGTCCCATTTTCCAGTAGTGTTATCTCTCCTTTTAACCGCCACCCTCTATTCTAGGGACATGGATATGTTGTTCATCCACACTGTCTGGCAGGTTCCTTGCCACTTTAAATCTTGCCGGAAGGTCTTCAAGCTGGCTCCTCTCACCCACCCGGGTGGTAAAACTCGGCTCCGCCCATGGCGCGGATCTTCCTTACGGCAGGCTCAGGTTTCCCTCCAGCAGCGCTCTGCGTTTTTGACTGGTTCCTGATTCTTGATTCGTCCAATTTAGTTTGAAGTTTTCTAAACTTAGGTCTTCTTTTCCCTCGCGGCTGCGATGGACAATTTGTTTCCCGGCTCTCGGAGGCACCCTGGCGGGCAGAGTTTATCCAGGACTGATCCACACTCCACGTGTGCATACTGCCTCGACTGAGACCATGACCCGCAGGTCTGTGAGTTGTGCCGTGCTTCCCGTAGCGTCCTGGAGGATCGTGCTGCCCGATTGAAGGCTCGGGCACCCGAGGATTTTCCCCGCGTAAACCACAAGAGGCTCATTGGGCGGTGTCCGCGGGCGGGCTGGCTAGCGAGCACTTGATCACCCTCGAGGAGGTGGCCCCAGGCGCATCTCCTCCTCCTCGGTCGCGGCATTTATCCGGCTCTCTGAGTTCCTCTCATTCGGCCGTTCAAAGAGCTTCACAGTCCTTTCCACGAAGGAGAGGGCCATCGGGACATTCCTCTCGGCCCAAGGCAGGGAGTCGAAGGGTAAGTCCCATCGTCGGCGTTTGTGGGAGCGGGAGAGGTCTCCTTCCCCGGACAGCCGACTGTCGACTTCGGTCGAGGTTGCGGCTCAGGCCGTTGACTTCACAGTGTCCCCGTCAGGCCAGCCTGCCGAGACTCCTGTCGACGTAGTCGAGTTATCTCTCGACCCGTCAGCCGGGTGGTCGACTAGTAGAACTGTCAACCCCTCTCTGCCGGTTTCACCAGTGGAGACCGAGGATCTGCCCATGCCTTCGGGGCGGTCCCGGTCAGGTGTCCAGCGCGAGGAAGAAGCGGTGTCCCCGCCCCTTCCAAGGCCAGCCTCGGTTTCACGAGGGTCTCGATCTCGGTCTTGGACTTCATCTCGGTCAAGTCGCTCCCGCTGATTTCGGCGGTCTCAGTCTGGGCACTGAGTTAAGTGGCGACACCGTTCCTCCTCGTCATCCTCCTCAGATGAGGAGAAGCTTCGACGCAGATTGCGTCGACGTTACGAGGAGCTTATGTGGCAGCAGTTGCTGTTGTCCAGAAGTAGATTGACTCCGATTCATTCCCCGGCTATCAAGTGGCTGCTGCCCGAACGGCCGAAGCAACCACTCGCCGCAGTCGAGATGCCCATTTCTGGGCAGGCTGTTCGACCAAATCTAGCTGCCCCACCGATTGTGGTGGAACCTCGGTCGGGTCACGGCCTGCCCCGCAGGTTGTTGGTCACCCTCACTCCGGGCCACCCTCAGCAGGTGAAGGGTGGCTCAGGCCTGAGGCAACTCTTTGCAGACTCTCCAGAGTCCGATGACGACTCCTCCTTGTTCCCCAGGCGGGTTGGCTTAGAGTCCTCCCGAGGCCAGTTTCTGGACGATAGCCCATCGTCCTTCTTGGGTCTGCTTAGGCTCATCTCGGAGTTTACTGGGATGCAGCTCGAGCCCGTGTCCAAACGGGCCTATTATCCCTTGACGGAGATTCTAGACCGAGGGGATTCACCCACGGAGGCCTTCCCTGTGGCTGAGGCCATTATCGCCCAGCCTTGGGGCTTTGGCAGCGGCCTGCTTCCTGTCCTGTGCCCTCGGCCAGGATGGCCAGGAAGTATGCGGTCCCTATCGGCTCTTTGCCCGGTTTCTCGGAGCACCCCTCTGCTGAGGGGCTAGTCACCGATAACGTCTTCCAGCGTTCTGGAAACGCTCGGGACATGGATAGGCCCCCCAACAAGGAGTCCAAAAGGCTGGACTATGTCAGGCGCAAGGTATACGCTGTGTCCTCCCTCGGTCTCTGGCAGGCCAGCTCAGGCGCGCTGATGGCGCACTTCTCCCACGCCCTCATGGGCTCCCTGGATGAGGTGATCCCTCATCTCCCGGCCGACCTGCGGACCACGGTCTGGCAGGTGCGGGACCAGGGAAGGGCGGTGGCTAAGCAGCAGCTTCAGACTGCTCTAGACATAGGTGATTCCTGTGCCAGGTCAGTAGCGGTCGCGGTGGCCATGTGCCGCAGGGCGTGGCTGAGGATATCCTCCTTCTCGGCGGATACCCAGCACAAGTTGGCGGACATCCCCTTCTTGGGGACTGACCTCTTCGGCCCTGGAGTGGAGGGACACCTCCAGTGGATCGAAAAGTCCAACACCACTCTGGACTCGGTCACCTCTGCCCAGAGGGACAAGGGCCACCGGCAACATCAGCGTAAGTCCTTTCGTCCTTCGGCCCCTGCGGCACGACCGGCCCATCAGCACCAGCACGGGCCAGCAGGCTTGCGCTTGGCATCCCAAACCCAAGCCAGTGGCTTCCTCTAATGGGAAGCAAGGAGGTAAAGGCCCAGGAGCTCCCTCGGCGGTCCCTCCTCAAGCCTGCCAGTGGCCGGTTTGAGGCGCCCCTAACCTCGCCACCCTTCCTGGGTCTCACCCCCGTGGAGGCGGCTCCGCCACTTCCCTTCCGCCTGGTCCGCTATCACCACGGACCGTTTGTGTTGGAGGTGGTAGGTGAGGCCTGCCTCTGGTTTTGAGCAGGCCCTTCCCTTTCAGCCGTTCCCCAGACCCACGGGGTCGAGCCTCGCTGTCGGCCGCCGAGCCAATGATGCCCTGCGCCTCGAGTTAGAGGTGATCAGGAAGGTGGCGGATCCTCCTCCAGACCCGGGTCTGTGTCCAGGAAATCCTGGTCCCAAAACGGACGGGGGGCTCGCGCCCCATTCTCGACCTGCACGACTTGAGCAGGTCCCCAAGGTCTCGGACCTTCAGGATGCTCACTCTGGTTCAGATATTCCCATCCCTGGAATTGGGGTGTGGGGTTCTGTTCCCTGGACCTCCAGGACACGTTCTTCTCGTCCCGATCTGTCCGTTTCATCAGAAATTTCTCTGCTTAAGAGCGGAGGGATCTCTTATGAGTTCCGGGCCATACCCTTCAGCCTCTCTAGCTCCCAGGGTCTTCACAAACGCATGGCAGTGGTGACGGCATTCCTGTGGCACTGAAGGGTCCGGGTGTACCCCTACCCGGATGACTGGCTGTTGGCAGCCCCTCCAGAGCAGAGGTGGAGCGGTCCAGAGCTCTGGCCTTCCAGGTTTGCTCTCAGATTGGCCTCCTCATCAACGAGGCCAAGTCGGAACTCGTGCCGAAGCAGGTGGTACACTTCATCGGGGCAGAGCTCAACTCTCTTCGAGCCAGAGCTCGGCTCCCGGCGGACAGGGCTGAGGTTCTTTTCTCCTTTGCCCAGTCATTTCTGGTTGAGCAATTGCGCCCTGCCCAGGACTTCCTGCACCTCCTGGACCTCATGGCGGCCTGCACGAGCGTGGTCCGTTGGGCCCGCTGGTACATGCGTCCCCTTCAGTGGGGACTGGCCAGCCAGTGGTCTCAACACTGCGATCCGTTGGATCAGTTGGTGACAGTGACCCAGGAGATGTGGAACCCTCTCCAGTGGTGGACCGTTCCGGCACATTTACAGGAGGGCTTCCCGTTTGTCCGCCCCGAGCCGATGGTCTCTCTATCGACCGATGCATCTCTGATGGGTTGGGGTGCCCATCTGGGGGAGTACAGAGCGCACGGCCTCTGGTCCCCTCGGTAGTCCCGGTACCATATCAACCTGCTGGAGCTCCGAGCGGTCTGCCTAGCTCTCAACACCTTCGCTCCGTTTCTACGGGGTCAAGTGGTTCACGTCCAGATGAACAATACCACGACCATGTGCTACCCAAACCGCCAGGGCCGGACGCGTTCCTTGCCGTTATGCAAGGAGGCTCTCCGCATATGGTCTCATGTGCAGCCTGGAGGCGGATCTACTAGCCATTCAGGTGGCAAGAGCCTCCAACACCCTGGCCGATGCCCTAAGCCGGATAGGGGCTGCGTCTCACGAGGGGTTCTCTCTTGCCGGAGGTAGTACAAGATCTGTTCTCCCACTGGGTCACACCTCAGGCGGATCTTTTTGCCTCCAGGGAGAATGCGAAGCTGAGACTGTTTCATGCCCGCCCCCTCAGCAGGGCTCGCTGCAGGGGGATGCATTTTGAGGCCGTGGACCCCGGGCCTCTTCTACGCCTTTCCCCCATTCCCTTGATCCACAAGGTGCTTCTCAAGGCGAGGAGGAACAAGGCGCAGGTGATTCTGGTAGCCCCAGACTGGCTCCGCCAGCTCTGGTATCCAGTTCTCCTCAGTCTCAGCTCCAGGCTCCCGAGGCTGCTTCCAGCCCGCCCGGACCTGATCTCTGTCATGGGGAAGGTATTCCATCCGGGCCTTCAATCCCTGCACCTAACGGCCTGGTTCCTGAGCGGCTAGTTTTCCAGGCCTTGGGTCTTCCGACGAGGTCCTCAACGTGGTTGAGGCGTCCTGTAAGGAGTCGACCAGATAATGCTATGCCTTCGAATGGAAGAGATCTTCCATTTGGTGTCAGGGAAAGGGCCTGGACCCTTCCTCCTGTTCCTCTGCAAGCATTCCGGACTACCTGTGGTCCTTTTCTCAGCAAGGGCTTCGGTCGACGACCCTTAAGGTGCACCTGACAGCCATCTCTGCCCTCCGGGTGCGGGTCGGAAAGCAGTCGGTGGCGCAGGAGAAGGTGGTCTGGCGCTTTTCTAAGGCCTTGGTCACATTTCCCCCTCTGGTGCGAGAACCTCCACCTCCATGGGATCTACTGCTGGTATTGGCCAAGCTCACAGGCAAGCCATTCGAACCAATGCACAGGTGTGATATCTCCCACCTGTTGTGGAAGACCGCCTTCTTGGTGGCTATCACGTCAATCAGAAGGACGGGAGAGCTCCAGGTGCTTCCTTTGAGTCTCCCTTTCTGGTCTTCCACAGGGACAAGGTTGTCATGTGTCCCCACCTGAAATTCCTTCCGAAGGTGGTGTTGGAGTTTTACTTTAACCAGGTGTTGACTTTGCTGGTGTTCTACCCCAATCATACCTCGGAGGCCGAATATAGGCTCCATATTGGACCCTAGTTGAGCGCTCGCTTTCTTAAGGAGCGTACGGCTAAAGTTCAGGGAGAGGTTCGCCAGCTGTTTGTCACCTACGCTGAAGCCGCACCTGGCAGACCTGCAGCCAAGTGGACGATAAGTGGGTGGGTTACCTCCTGCATAGATCTCTGCTATAGGTTGGCGGGCATGGAGCCTCCCAGAGGGATAAGAGCTCATTTTACCCGCCATACCGCTGCATCGGTGGCTGCTTCCAGGGATGTCCCTATCCAGGATATCTGCAGGGCTGCTACCTGGAAGTCGGCACATACCTTAATTACCCACTACCACATTGACCTTGGGTCATGCCGGGATGCTGGTTTTGGGGCCTCGGTTCTCCAGTCTTTATTTCCTAAGTAGTGGGTGTGCGCCTTGCCTCCCTCCTCCTGGAGAACTGCTAGGAGTCTGCCAGACAGTGTGGATGAACAACATATCCATGTCCCTAGAAATACAGGTTACTCACCTGTAACAGGAGTTCTAGGAATGGTATATGTTGTTCATCCACATGACCCATCCGACCTCCCCGGCTTCGACACACAACCTGGCTTCCAGCGGGCTAGATCTGGCGTCATGGGGCGGAGCCGAGAGTTTTACCACCTGGGTGGGTGGGAAGAGCCAGCTTGAAGACCTTCCGGCAAGATTTAAAGCGGCAAGGAACCTGCCAGACAGTGTGGATGAACAACATATACCATTCCTAGAATTCCTGTTACAGGTGAGTAACCTGTATTTATCCACCACCCTCTCATATCTGCCAAAATGCTGGATGTATGGAGGCTGGCGGATAAAAGAGGAAGCACTGTATTAAAAAAATAAAATACTGTCGTTTACTGCTAGCAGTGAAAAACAGAGTGTGTGTTTACATTCTGAACTTTTATTTGCTGTTCGTCACAAAGAAAAGAGAGTGAATAATGTCTCAAAATGTAAATGAAGAGAGAAACCCTGCTCTGGAGGTACTAACACAACACTGGGAAAACCTGATCTGGAGCTACTATTAGTCACAAGATGCTATCATTCTACTGCTTGAGGTAAAACCAGACTAGGATAATGTTAAACAATATTTTCTCTCTCTTAAGCTGGTCTCCAGGCTTCCTTACTCATGGGCTGTACCTCCTGATGCTGATAGGAAGGCAGGAATCAGACCTCTGCAGCAGGGGACATCCAGCCCTCCACTTCCTGTCTCTGTCAGTTTACTTCCTGCCTGTCAAGAGGCAGGTTCTCTGCAGGGGCTCTGTCTCGGATGTGACAGAGTTGAAGCCATCAAACTGTAAGTGCTGATTTTTCTTGCTAACAAAGAAGAGGAATTTTCACTCCAGTTTCGCCCCTCTGATTCTTTAGGGACCCCAGTCTCAGCCGTGCACGCTGAACAGACTGGCTCCCTATCTCCCCTTCATCTTTCCCGCTCTTTAAGGAGCTTGCCCCCCCCCACCCCCGTACAACAGTCTGCTTCTTCACGGGGGCACGACAGGACCTTCTAGGGCACAAATCCTCTTTGGAGTTTTTTTTTTTTTTTGCCGTCTTGGACTTAAGCACAGGGACCCAGTCTCAGCTGGGAGTGCTACACAGACTAGCTCCCAAGCCTTCTTCCCACGCCTCTCAGGGACTCGTGCAACACCCCCCTCCAGCCTACAGTCAGCTTTTTTCTCGTGCAAGGGGGCACAACGCAGGAAGAGGGGACTAAGTGGAACCGTTAGGAGAGCAGCATAAAGAACACGAGCCCGCGGAAGGGCAAAGCCAGCAAGAGTTATGTCTTCCCCGGCCGGAAGGCTGAAGCTCGGAAAAGCCACACTTCATTCCACTCGTCGATGACCACTTTAGCACAGGCTGTCAACGCTGCTTCCATCGACGAACCCCCTGGTCCTCTGGCTCGTTGACGGATGTCATGGGAAGCCTGTTGGAACGTTTCCACTCTTCTGCCGGAGATACCGCGATGAACCAGCTCGTCGGCAGCATTGATTATAATCCCGCCAGGAGGCGTGTGACTGAGGGGGAAGGTCGAAGCTCATAGCGTGCTGATGAGCCCATGCTGATTCCTTTTGCTCGTCGACGAATCTTCAAGTGCCTCTCCCGGTGCCAAGCCCATTGAAACTTTTTCATTTAGACCCCCCCCTTCCCACATTTGGCAGTAAGGTGAAGAGGGTCCACAGCAGAGCGCATAGAATCAAAGTCTGTTACACAGTGAAAGGGGGCACAACTGGCACTGCTGTGCCTAAAGTGTGAACGTGCCACAGCCGCAAGGTCGGAGGAGACCCCGGAGACATTCACCTTACACTCCCAGGAGCACCATTCCCAGTCTTCCTCCTCCAAGGGGTGACGTTCCTTGCCCTCCGACCTAGCCCCAGATTTAATCGAAAAACTTAACAGGACCTTTGCCCTCAACCCATCCTGCTTAGATTTCCTTCCACAGGAAGGACACTCGAAAGTGATCCCCCTCCCCATCTTCAGATGAGGAGGAGCATCACTCCTCCCAGCACCACAGGGGGAGCAGGAGGTCAGGATCCAAGAGCAGGTCCAAGGATGCCCACAGGGGGGGAAACGCCGACAGAGCAGGTCCCCAAGCCTGTCAGAGAACAGTTACTCATCCCCAGAAGAGGGTGAACTGACGGACAACGATTCCATCTCAGATGACTTGCCATCCAGAAACTTCGACTTAAATGATCTCTATTTTTTTCATTAAACAGGTGATGGAAGAAATTCATCTGTGGTCTCCCTCACCAACTCTTGAACACCCAAATACAGCTTTCAGTCTTGCGTCGGCTGCCAAGCCAGCAACGACATTTCATATCCGTCCGGCCATCGAAGACCTCCTGAAAGAAGAGTGGCAGGGGCCAGAACATTCATACCTCATCCCACAACGACTTTCCAAGCTGTTAAAATTTGACAAGAAGCACTCGGAACAATGGCTGGACTGCCCCAGAATTGATCTCTTGATATCCAGCCTTGCCAAGAAAACGGTTATCCCAGCAGAGGGTGGGGGCCTCTCTGTGGGGGCCCAGTGGACAGAAACGTGGTCGCATTCCTTAAGAAGACCTTCTAGTCCACCTTAGCCTCAGGCAGCTACAGCTAACCTTTTTTTTGCCTTAGCTGCATTATCGTGGGCCTCTGACCTGGCATTCCAACCTGCTGATGAGCCAGATAAAAACAAGTCCACCCTGCGGCAACTACAGCTCATGGGACTAGCCTCTGCCTTCTCAGCTGACGTATCAGAGGAGGCTGTCAGATGTGCAGCAGGAGCCATGTTTTACTAGACCTCTACTCGGTACAACCTATGGCTACAGGCATGGCAGATGGACACGTCCTCAAAGGCACACTTGGTGAATGCCCCTTACGAGGGAGGCCTCCTTTTTGGTTCGGCTCTCAAGGAGGCTGTAAAGGAATCCTGGGAATCGGCGAAAGTTCGAATGCCACAATCCAGGGGCAGGAACAGACCCTAGTCGTGTGGATCCAGACAGAATTTTCGAGTCCATAACTACTCAAGAGGACAAAATAAAACATCTTCCGGAAGATGACCCTGGTTCACCACCCGCACCCAGCATGACTTTAGGGGAGGAAGAGACGGCTCCCGAGATGCTGCAGGAGAAGCCAGAAAGTCGCAATGAGGCAAGGGTTACCTAATACAAGCCCCCACTACCTCATATGGTGCCATTCTCTATCTCTGGCAACCCATCTAAAAGACAGGCAATGCTACAGGCCATTACGAACCTTCTGCAAACGGGCTAGTTTCCCTCACAGAGATCAGTTGGGGAGTTTTCTCCCTATTCTTCATCATGCCAAATTGCACAGGGGGGGATTCAAGCCAGTCCTGGACCTCAAATTCCTGAATAGTTTTGTCCATAGCAGACCCTTCAACGTGGAAACCTTGTCATCAGGGAGTCGAAAAAGGGGATTTTCCTGCATCCATCGATCTGCAAGATGCCTATTTGCATATTCCCATTCAGGCACTACACAGGCACTATCTCAGGTTCAAGTGGATAAGCAGTACTTCCAATTCAAAACTCTGCCATTCGGGTTTTCCTCAGACCCATGGGCATTATTAAAGGTGCTAGTAGCGGTCATAGTCCACATAAAGACCCCACAGCTCAACCATGCAGTACAAGCAGTGGTGGAGGTAGTCTGGTGCTCGTCGGCACATGGATTTCTCATCAACAAGAAAAAGAGTTCCCTAACTCTAAACCAGACCTTGATCCTTCTGGGGGGAGACATCATAACACAAGCCAGCAAGGTCTTTCCCCTGGAAACTAAATTTTAGGGATCTGCTAAAGCTCATCAAGGAGTTTCACATAGCTCCTCAGCTGCCTGCTTATTTTTTCATGCAGCTAATGGGGACAGATTAAACCCTCTCTCCAGCGAGGGTCTCGGAGGACAGAGGTCATGAAGGGTTGCAAGTTGGGCTATCCACCCCAAATCTGGATCACAACCAATGCAAGCCTCAGGAGCTGGGGACTCACCTGCATCAGCTGTCAGCGTAGAGCAGGTGGTTGCTATTAGAAACAAGGTACGTCATAAATGTTCTCGAGGGGACAGCAGTAGGTCTTGCCCTGAGGCACTTTGAGCAGCAATTCCTCAGTTAGGATGGACTGATTCCAACTGACAATCTGACAACATTGGCATACATCAACCATCAGGGTGGCACAAGAAGCTCATAAATGCTAAAGTAGTCCCTTCTTCTCTTTTAGTGGGCTGAGCACCACTAAGCAGTGTATATTCCTGGACAGGAATATGTCACAGCAGACTGGCTCAGTCACAGAGTTGTTCTACCAGGGGAATGAGAGCTGAAGGACAGTGCCTTCCACATCCTAATAGAACACTCAGATAGATCTTTTCGCCTGGTGGCGGAACTCCAAGTAAAGCAGTTCTGCTCCCTGGCCAAGGACGAACCAGCGGTGGCTCAGGACACCTTTTCCCTAAACTGGGATCAGTTCGGTCTCCTGTATGCCTCTTCTCCAATGCCTCTTCTATCAAGAGTCCGCTACACAGCTCCTGTTATTGAAATGATGGGGAACTCATGTCTCCCTTCTTCCTCTAAAGCGTATTATAGAATCTGGAGGAAATTCTGGTTCTGGCTTCATCCCAAACACATACAGAACTATCTAATATAATCGCCTGTACTACTGCAGTTCCTTTAAGATGGGTGGACAAAGGACTGCAACCAGCTACCTTACAAGTTCAGGTTTCCACCCTGGGGGCACTCTTGTTGACGGATTCAGGGGAATCGTTGGGCTCACATCCCCATGTCTGGAGGTTTCTAAAGGCAGCAACATTAAAACACCCCCCAATCAAGCCAACGGTACTACCTCGGAGTCTTAATCTGGTTCTCAAGGAGACATCCCTCATGCATCTCAAAATGAAGATCGCCTTTTTCTCATAGCTATTACGTCAGCCAGGAAAATCCGTGAACTAGGAGCATTGTTCACCCAACAGCTGTACACTCTCATCAGCCTCTGAGGTACTCCGAACAGATCCAGGTTGTTTGCCAAAAGTTATGTCTCCCTTCCATTACAACCAAGGGTTCTTTCTTTCTTCCTTCTGCCCACTCCCTAAAAGCAGTAAGGAAAGGGAATTTCATCCACTAGACCCAAGAAGAGTGATGAAAATGTATATTAAGAGGAACGGAGGCTATTTGCAAAACATCAGGTTTGTTCATTTCAACTATGGGCCAAAATTATGGGTAAAAAGGATTCAAAAGGCTGTATAGCCAGATGAATTCTATCCGTCATCTCCACTGCTTATGATCAGGCCGGAGTAACTTTGCCTGGCCCAGTGAGAGCCCATTCCACCAAAACTATGGCCCCTTTATGGGCGTACTTCAAAGAAATGTCTCCAGCAGACTTATGCAGAGCGGCCACTTGGACATCCAGTCACACATTTACAAAATTGTATAAGCTGGATATGATGTCCTCGACGGAGGCATCAGGTGGTGGTGGACCCTTTAGGGCATTTGATATTCTTCCCACCCAGGACATCTGAGGATGTACTGCTTTTGTATATTGCATGAGTAAAGGAAACCTGGAGACCAGCTTAGGAGAGAGAGAAATCAAAATTTAAATACCTGTAAATTTTGTTTCTCCGACAGCTGGTCTCTGGATGCCCTCCCAGAATGTATAGAGTTAGCTGGCTTCACGACCATATATGCCTCAAAATTCTTGTTTTTTGTTTCTAAGTTCTTGTAGTATCGTCACATTTGGACTGCTTTAGGAAGAACTGAGGGAGACAGGAAGTGGAGAACTGGATGTCCCTTGCTTCAGAGGTCTGATTCCTGCCTTCCTATGAGCATCAGGAGGTACAGCCCATGAGTAAGGAAGCCCGGAGACCAGCTGTCAGAGAAAGAAAATTTACAGGTATTTAAATTTCAATATTTTTTTTTTTTCTCCGGCAGTCAGTATTCTAAACATTTTCCCTTCTGTCCTAACCACGTAATATAATTAGGGCCCCATGTAAATCACATTTTCATGGAAGGCATGATTTCCATGAAAATCCGTAAATCTGAAATCTCCTGTGAAATTTTTGGAAGCTGATGAATTTGCTGTGAAAATGTGCCATAACTTCATTTTTATAGTTTTTGTGTGTACTAGCAGTTCATGGGATTGAAAATTGTCCAGTGGTTTACAACTGATTTCCTTCCAGATGATGTTAGTTTAAAAAAAACTGTACTCCTTGTCAGTAAAAATGAAATCACCTCAATACCATGCAGTGTTTTTTTACTTTGTTTTAAATTAGTTTATGAAAGATTGAAATTAGTAATTCTTAACCATAACCAATCTGTGAAATGTTTCAACTGTGTCCATGAATTTCATGTGGTTCTCTCTTTCCTTCCTTCCTTTCTTTCTTTCTTTCTTTCTTTCTTCCCTGCTTGTTAACCAGGTAGACGCATTACACACACACACACTACTTTCATTAACCGCAGGTTCCTTTGACAAACTTTATGGATGTAATATCATGTGAAGTTGAGGGCATTCCAGTAGAAGCCACTTATTTATGTATGTATGTATTTATCCCAGCTTTACTCTATGAAGTTACCACCTTGTTCCTCACATGCACCTGCAGTATGAATTATTTTATATGTTAACCACTGTGACTAAAGCAATCTAAATATTTGAGACACACAGAAATACTTAAATGGTAGTAACTATAGTCCTGATACAGAAAATGTGTGCTAGTGAAAGTGTGGCACATTTTCTGCCTTTATGGTTTAGCAACTGTAGTGAACTGGTTAGGAATTCCCTTAGCCACTTAGGAAATCTTTTAGCATCTGACTGTGTGGCTAATGGCAAGTGGGAATATTGATTGCCATTTCTGATGTTTGTCAGGCAGTTGATTCCACCTATCATGTTTGTCTAGCCATATATGCCTCAGAAATTCATGGATCTAAAGCTAGGTATTATACATTATGTGTGTTAAAAACAGCACATGGGTGCTTAAAATTGGCTAACCACTGAGTTTGTCTCTGAGTTCTGCATTCATGGAGCCTCCTACGACCTCTCTAGGATTATCCAGTGACTAACTGTATTGATTGTGAGGCAGTGGGACGATAAACTGGTTCTTGGCCTCATACACTTGACAGTCCAGTGGAAACAAAAATTATTTCATACCTTGCTCAGAAAATGGGTGGGGATGAGGGAACAAGACAAAAAAGCAAGAGATAAAGGAATCGGATAGAGTTGATCAATTAAATGGCCTTTCCTCATCCTCAGGCTGCTTACTAGAGTCCATAGGCTGCTTCCTACATATGAACATACGAATTTGCCAGCGGAAACAGGCCATAATGATCTATCGAGTCTGCTCGAGTGCGCAGCTCAGTTAATTCCTTGGAGCTGACTCCCCCACTCCTCCGGGAGGCATCCCCCACCATCCCATTCCCCTCCCCTATCCACTTCCCAGTAGTGCCTCCTTCAGTCCTAATCTTCTTCGTCACCCTGTCCCACCCACCCCCTTGAACCTGGCCACTGTCTTTGCTGCCACCACTTCCTCTGGCAGCTCATTCCACCCCTTCACCACACTTTCAGTGAAAAAATGCCTCCTCATTTCCTTCTTGAATCTGCTCCCCACCAATTTCAGGCTATACCCCCTTGTACCCTCCTTTCTTAAGTTAAAGATGCCCTCTGTACCAAATCTGTTTATACCCTTAAGGTACTTGAAGGTTTCAGTCATAGTCCCCCCTCTCCCTTCTGTCCTCCAGGGAGTACATGTTTAGCTCCCTCAGCCTCTTCTCATATATTTTGTCCCCATGCCCTTGATCATTTTGGTTGCCCTCTGCTGGACCCCCTCCAGTAGTTTGATATCCTTCTTCAGGTAAGGGCACCAGAACTGAACACAATATTCCAGGTGTGGTCTCACCAGTGACCTGTACAGTGGCAGAATAACTGGCTGCTGCCTTTCGGCACTGTGCTGTGTGTCTCAAATCACCCCTGACCATTACTCCCAGGTCCTTTTCCCCATACTGTCACCTGTATTCCCCCTAGCCAGTAACTGGCCTTTGGGTTTCTGGCTCCCATTTGCATTACCTTACGTTTCTTAGCATTAAAACCCAACTGCCAGATGCCCGACCATTTCTCCAGCTTAGCCAGGTCCTCTCTTAAATCCTGTCTCCCCTCCTCTATGTCCAGCCTCCCACAGAACTTCCTAGAGTGGAGAGCTCAATAGACATAGGAGAGGGAGGATGCACTGGCTTCGATCCTGACTCAATAGGAGAAAACCATTTGTTTGATAGAGGCAATATTACTGATTTGGTAAAGCGGATGTACTTATCCTTAATTATGGTACAGGCAGGCACAGTTAGTTAACTGAATGAGGATCCATACTGCAGTGTACTAACTTACCTCAAAGAGGTTTTTCCTGTGTGTGTTGCATTGAAGATGTGGCTAATTAAGAATTTAAGCACTGGGCAAATAGCAACAGTGAACTGGTGTTCTAAAGCTGGTAAGCATTTTTAAACTGCACAAGCACTTTAAATATCAAAGGCATTGAACATGCTTTTCTATTGAGATGCAATGTGGAACCAAAAGTCAGCACTTAAAATCCCAACAGTCACCGAACCTGAACAACCCCAAAAGGTTCTGGCAGTTGGTCAACTCTCTGCTTAATGCCCATTCCCTTCCCCTAAAAATGTCTATCGACTCGGGTAGTGACCACTATACTGACCCCTCAAAAATCGCTACTCTTTTCAACGACTGCTGTGACTTGTCTAAATACAGACCCACTGGACACACCAACCTTGGTCCCGACAATGCCTTAAATGATCTGAAGCGGTCTGTTTTTTTTTTTTATACATTGAAAGGGTCACAAGCCACGAAGTCTGTAAGCTTCTTCTTACACTCAAAACTACTAAATCGACCGGACCCGATGAACGTACACCCAAATTCCTAAAGCTTGCTGCCTCCCTAATAGCGTTACCAATATCAAAAATCTTCAACCTGTCCTTCTCATCCAGTACTGTCCCAGACCTCTGGAAAACATCCACGGTCATCCCCCTGCATAAGGGTAACAAGAGCTCCCTTGAAAATTATCGCCTAATTTCAATTCTCTCTGCACTGGCCTAGCTGCAAGAAAAGATTGTCCATAACCAGCTAGTCAAATACCTGCAACTGCATGACATAACCTGTCCAGAACAACATGGTTTTCAAAAAGGTCACAGTACAGACACTGCCCTAATCGTTTTAACCGAAGCCGTCTACCATTCTATGGACAAGGGTCAGGTCAACAGTGCAGTGTTCGTGTATCTGACTTAAGACCTTTACTGATGTCCAGGTTACAGGCCCCTGGCCTCGGGTCTCCTGCTGTTGCTTGGTTCAAAGACTACCTGTGCCACAGAAAACAGGCTGTCAAAATCGGCAACTGCCTATCTGGATTAAACACCATCTCAAGCAGAGTCCCCCTAGGCTCTATTTTTGGGCTGCTCCAATTTTCAGTTTTCATAAACGACCTCCCAACTATCTATAAGCCAGTGCACACACTCCTATATGCTGACGATGCCGTCCTCTATACCCAGAGCGACATCAACTCAATTAACCTTTCACTCAGCAACTGTTGTGCTTGATAAAGGCATTCATGCCAGTATACTTACCCTATCAACAAAGTGAAATAAGTAAATGAATGAGTAGGTAAATTAAAGGGAATGTGCATGTTTATTTTAGCACAATAGAGGTTTGAAATAATGAAGTGAACCATGTTCAGTAAGTAAAAGTGGAGTATATACACATGAATAAGAGGTTTATAACAGGCTGCACACCTCTGGCACCGAAAGAAGCTTCTGTTTAGTTATTTTTACTTGCAGCATGCAATTGAGGTATAGAACTAAGGTAGGCAAAACCTGAGTTTTATAACAAATTGATATTAAAAGTGTGTTAATGGCTGTAAAAGATTTGAGTTGTGACACATAGAGTGGTAGTAGATAAACTAGTTTTACTGTACAGTTGGTACACAACGTTTGATTAAATATGAAGATTATTTATATTTTTAGATCTACCTGTCCACCCTGAGGAAGGGGGTTAATTTTCCTGTGAGGTTGGTGGGATACAGGGGATAGTGTCTTTACATTAATAAATTGTCTGAAAATAAGACTTGGAGAGTGGTCCTTATTCTCCTGTACTCTACAGGTGTTGCTTTGACCTTCATAGGAGCAGACCACTCCCTGATGGAGATTTTCTTTTTGTACAGTACCGGTGGAATCCCAGATATCACAGGTTCACAGTTAGATGCAGACAAACGAAGGCAAATGCCCACTGGTGTTGTCTGTCCTTTTCTCAATGGGAATATCCTGTAATATTCTTTGCTCTTAAATAATTCATTTTGAACACTTGTAGGGATCCATACAAAAAAAAGTAAGTTGTTCCAAACAGAAACTACTCTCTAGATAAACTGTACTCATCACTTTTTAAAATGCTCACCCCTAAGCTGATCCATATGACATCTTGAATTAAAGCCTTGGTCCTTAAACTCCAAGGTGAGACATTGCCTAAAATCCTTATCCTTAATGGATCTAAAAACAGCAATTAAGTCTCCTCTCCTGAGTGCTCCAGATAAGGTGAGTACTGGCCTATTTTACTCACCAATTTTTCAAAAATACTGTCTTTAATTTTTTTTTTTTTTTTTAATGAGTACTGATTATTCATTCCAACCTATGGAAATGCTGCATACGTGCTTTAAGAGGAGCTGTTTTTTCCAAGTTTAAAGCACTTTTACTTATCAAAATAATATTGTACAACCCTAATGTCAAAAATGTTGAATAACATACTAACATATTAAAAAGCCAGCAGAATAGGCCAAATGGTCTGTCTTGTCTGCTCAAAAGCTAGCAACCTAATGGCTGCCTGCCTCACCACCCCCCCAGCCCCCAAGAGTGTCTTTGTTTCCCCTTGTACCTGTCCCACCCCTTTTTGAAGCCCTCCACTGTCCCTCCTCCACCAGCCTCCCGGGAAGCGCATTCCACGGCTCTACCGCCCTTTCAGTGGAAAAAAATGCTTCCTACGTTCCCCCCTGTAGTTCCCCCATCCAACTTCCACTTATGGCCCTGGTCACTCCCCCCTTCTTCAGCCTAAACAACTCCCTGGTTCCACTCCTAATTATTCCCTTTACATACTTGAAAACCTCTGTCATGTCTCTCCTATCCCTCCTCTCTAGTGAGTAAAGCCCAAGCTCTTCCAGTCTCTCCTCATAAGGCCTCCCCTCCATGCCCTGAACCATCCTGGTCGCTCTCCTCTGGACCCTTTCCAGCAGCGCTATGTCCTTCTTAAGGTGAGGTCTCCAGAACTGCACACAGTACTCAAGCTGCGGCCTTACCAATGCATTATATAGAGGGAGGATCACCTCCCTGCTTCTGGACGTAATTCCCCTGGCTATGCAACCCAATATCCTGTTTGCCTTGGCTGTAATTCTTCTACAATTTTCAGAGTTATTCATTTTGACATCTACCACCACCCCTAAATCCCTTTCTCCCAATGTGGCATGCAGGGGTGTATACATGGCCTGGGTTTTTGACCACTAAATGAAGTACCTTACATTTCCCGGAATTAAATTTCAGTCCCCACCTCTTTGACCACCCCTCCAGGGTATCCAGATCACCCTGGACTGTCTCCCTCACTTCCTCACTATCCATCAGTGCTCCCAATTTTGGATCATCCGCAAAAAGACTCAACCTATTCGTAACCCCCCCTCCCTATATCCGAGACGTAGGCATTGAACAAGTGTGGCCCCAATACTGAACCTTGAGGGACTCCACTGATTACCTTCCTGTGGGAGGATGTTATCCCATCCACCATTACCCTCTGTAAACGCCCGAAGCCAGTTTTCAACCCAATTTAGCTCCTGTCCTCCAACCCCCATCTCCCCCATTTTTGCTATCAGTCCATTATGAGGTACTGAATCAAACACCTTACTGAAATCTAGGTATAGGACATCCACCGGCCTATGTCTAGCCAAGGTCCCCGTCACCTGATCATAAAACTCTACGAGGTTGGTCTGACATGATCTCCCTGGGACAAAGCCATACTGTTTATCATCCTGGTGTCCTAACCTTTTCAACTGCCTCCCGAGCCTCTCCTTGATAAAGCCCTCCATTACTTTGCCCACTACAGACGTCAGACTGACCGGTCTATAATTCCCCATCTCCTCCCTAGACCTCTCTTTATGAATACATTACTCTTTGAGTGCTAAAGTTATCTGGAGCACAGCAACTCCTCCTTTCCATCTCCAGACTGTACAAATCCAGTTCACTTAGTCATTCCTCATTCAATTTCTCTTTTAAACGTCTGATTATCTTTGTAGTTCTCTGCTGCACCCTCTCCACTCTCTATGTCTGTCTTGTTCTGAGGTGACAAAAAAAACCCATAATATTCAAGAGGCGACCTGACTAATGGCCTATAAATTGGTATAATCAGTTTCATTAACCCTTCTCAGAATATTCCTTCGGGTCACAACCTAAGATGCTATTACATTTTTTAATCATTTTATAACACTGTCTAAATTTGATACTAGATAAACTGTATTTTATATTATAACTTATTATTTGATTTTAATATCTGATGTTATGGCATTTTATTTATATGTATTGTAGATTTGTATTTGAAAATATGGTTTTAAAATGTTCAGCGCCTTGATATATTGAAAGGCGCTTTATAAATAAAATTATTATTATTATATTTCAATGGACAAATAGAACAAATACCATGACAGCTTAACATACCTTGTACCAGCTCAAAACTGGTCACAGTCTTAGAATTTGGAGCCCAGGATAGTGCAGCCATTGGCTTTATCTTCCAGAGGATGGCCATACTCCCTACGGGGGTGATCTCAATTTTTAAAAGGGGGAAGAAAAAAAAATCCTGTGATTTTTTTTTTTTTTTTGGCTATCCCTAAAGGCAGCTGTTTCCACTGTGTGTACTGTCAGAGCACTGATTAACTGGCTTATATTGGATGTGCCCAAGTATTCAGAAGCCGATGGTGCAGTGCTTTCATTTACATTTGGTGGTTTTGTTTATGGGAGACACCATATACAATTTAAGACAATTGTATCTAGGGTCACAGCACAAAGAGCATTATAGCGTCACCACTGGTCAGTGGATAAGTGGGCATGTCTTTAAAAGAATATTTGTAATTAGTTTGGAGGTAGAGTAGGCCAAGCTGATTTTAGTTTTCTGCTTTCATTAATGTTGTTCATTAGTATATTGCATGTGGAATATCTTTTATGAATGGCTTTGGACAGAAGAATCATTGGGGAAATGTTCTTAAATGTTAAAACTTAAGTGTATTCTGTCACATGCTGTGCTTCAGATTTCCATGGAAGACTAGCAGAAATCAAATTTATGGCAAAAGGGAAAGCCCCCCTTTCTGTGAATGACTTTTTGTTAAGGTTAGTGTGTATAAGCAAGTCTACCAGTTCACATGTTGTGTTGGCAAATGAGAGCAATGATATTTCCACAAATACTAAACACCTGGTTTGAGATGCCATAATGTCATTGCAGAGTAACAAGAAACAAAGTCTGGCCAGAGCCCATAGGGCTGCAGCTGAGAAATCGGGGTTAAAAATATTGTACATTACCAAAGTTACAAGCATGCATTTGCAAAATGTAACATAGGCTCATAAATGTGTTGGTTTGTAATATTTTTTACACCAACCTTTCAGCATATCCTTGTTATGACACTGCCTCATTAATTCGGGCAGCCAAAATGTTTAACTCCTGACTTAAAGGTGTTTTTGCACAGGGACTGCAAAATCAATTTTCAGGATGTAAAAATACATTAAGGGCAGGAGTTGAAAAATGACAGCTATCACATTCCTGAGGTGCTGTAAAGAAAAGGCTATGTGGAAAATCTGGGGTAAAAATATTGAATATTACCGAACTTACGAGCCTGCATTCACAAAAATCAATGTAGGCTCGTAACTTTTTTGTTTTGTAATGTTTGTACACCAAATTTCTGACATAGCCTTTTTCTGACCCCACTTCATTAACAAGGGCAGAGAAAATGTTCAACTCCTGGCTGAAAGATGATTTCGTGCAGGGACCGCAAAATCACCTTTCGGGATTTAAAAAAACATATTGGCCAAGATTTAAAAAATGACAACTGTCACATTCATGAGGTACTGTAAAGCTATGGCTATGTTGTAAATTTGGGTTAAAATATTGAAAATTACCAAAGTTATGAGCCTGCATTTGCAAAATTCTATGGGGTCTCATAGCTTGGTTATTTTGTAATATTTTTGCACCACATTTTCAACATAGCCTTCTTATGATCCCACCTCATGAACAAGGGTAGAAAAAATATTCAACTAATGCCCAAAAGGTGATTTTGCACAGGGACTGCATAATCACGTTTTGGGATGTAAAAAAAAACAAAACATTTTGCACAGGATTTGAAAAATGACAGCTATCACAGTCATGAGGTGCTGTAAAGATATGGCTATGTTGTAAATTTGGGGAAAAATATTGAAAAGTACCGAAGTCATGAGTCTGCGTTTGCAGAATTCAATATAGGCTCATAACTTTGTTGTTTTTTAATATTTTTACATCAAATTATCAACATAACCTTCTTATGACCCCACCTTATAAACAAGGACAGAGAAAAGTTTCAACTCCTGCCCAAAATGTGATTTTGTGAAAGGACCGCAAAATTACCTTTCGGGTCAGATCTGCCTAACAGTAACATTGTTCATGAGGCAGAATCCCAAAGAAGACATGTTGAAAATTTGGGCCACAAATATGTAAAAATGCCCAAGTTATGGCACTAAGTTCAAAACCCTGCTGAAATACATTGAACTGCATACCTGTGTCTTCAGTTCACAGTCTGGCTTTGAAGAGTGAAGACGTGTCTGCGATCGAGAGATGATTATGGCATTGGACTCTGATGTGTAAGTAATGGCTTGGGGGGGGTGCGGGGTGATAGATGCTCAGTGGGAGAGTTGGGTGAGGGTAAGGAATGGCCACAAAGGACATCGATGGACCTTTTTACAGGTGGGGAAAAAAAAAAGAGGCAGACGATCCCCGATCGTGACACTGGGGGATTGGGCACCCCAGTGTCACAGTTGTGTGGGGGGAAGACATCAGTGGACTGTGTTTTTTTTTTTTGTTGTTTAGCGGGTGAGAAACAAATGAAAAAGACTGATCACCGTTCGCGACACTGGGGGATTGAGCATCCCCAGTGTCATTTCTATGTTTCTGGGGGTGTGTAGGGTGGTAAATTCTGGGGGACGATCGTGACACTGGGGGTTTGGGCTCCTCCAGTGTCATTGCTATGTTTCTGGGCTGGGGCAGTGTGGTGTGGTGTGGGGGGTGCTGAGAGGAAAGGTCGGTTGGGGGGAATTTCTATAATATAACAAAAAATATATAAATACATTTATTTATTTATTTAGTTTTTGTTTACTGGGTAAGGTGCACTAGCCAAAAGACTATTCAAACACCATGAAGTCTTGCTGTATTATGACTTAAGGCAGTTAGCCACAGCACTTGAACTGCCCCGGAGAGGAAACAGTTAACTCCAGGGGGACTGGAGTTCTAAAGCGCGAGAGCGCTATGCCAAAGCTCTATCTGGCAAGTTTCAAATGAAACTGTCAGATTCTTTACTCCGCTTCACTGAACAGTCGCTCCGGAGATCTGCTCCTTCAGCTCGGTTCATTTCTCGGTTCAAGCGAGTATTTTCGGTTCATTTGAACTGGCAAAAAGTATTTATTTTACCGCATTTCGGTTCAAAGCTCTATCTGGTAAACCGTAAGTACAGGATTTAAAGTCTGTGTGGAAAATTAATTATCGGTTCGGTTTTGAACCGATCGGTTTGCTAAAATAAGCATTTCTATTCATATTTTGGGCTTTTTAGAGGCGGTTCCCGGTTCTTATCGGTTCTAAAAACCTATACTTTTTGGGTTTTTCAAATACCCATGACACGGTTAGGAACCGATAAGGGTGTCTTGCCTGGCACTGCCATCAAAGGGCAAGTTTTGGATAGGCTGGCATTATGTCTGAGAAACCCAAAGAAAACCGGGCCACTGGGTTTCAACACTGTGATGTCTGTGGGGAAGCCTTTGCCAGGGCTGACCCACACACCACTTATGTTTATTGTCTGGGGGCTGACCACCTCCTGTCAGACTGCCAGGTGTGTAAAAATTTCCCTGTAGCCACCCTGGAGACGAGATTGGGCCGGCTCAGGAAACGAGAGGCTAAAAAGTCCGCTGACCAAGGATGGCCAGCCCGGTCCAGCACCCACTGGACCAGAGGGAGTGCCCTCTGACCAGGCGAGACTCGGCAAAGGGAAGGCTGGTTCGGAGGAACCAGTCCCAGTAAAAGACAAGAAATCAGCAGGTCTGGAGTCCAAAATTGTCTCTCCAACTGCTGCAGAGATAGCTAAAGCCATACAGATTGTCCAGTCACTGTCTCAGGGACTCGGTCGAACCACCAACAGCTAGCAAAGGTTGGTTCGTTCAGTTCCAGTGGTTCAAGAGTATGATGTTGAGGAATTTTATGAACCACAGGAGGGGAGGAATTGATCATTATGTATGTGGCTGGGAGGGTCTGGACGTGCCCATTGAACCGGACATTTCTCCAGACAGACCTTTAGAATCTCCCCTATGCTGTCTGAGTCCCTTCTCATTTTATGTTTTATAAAAGTTGCAGAAACCCTCCAGCTTCCTTTAGAAGAGGCTGTGGATGAGCAAGAGGAGCCTGATTATGTAGAAATGATGGATATACCAGAGTCTAGGAGGTTGTCTATTCCTTTGCATAAGTCATTTAGGAAGCAAACAACAAAGATTTTAAAAATCCTCATTCTGTCCCTCCTGTAGATAAAAAATGGACAGAAGGTATACTTTGTCAGGCCTGTTACAGACTTCCTCACTGAGCAGTGTAGTCATGTAGGTGTGGTACAAGCTGCAGCCTGTGACAAGGCTAATATTCCCTGGCCTCACATCCTCCTGATAAGGATTCCAGGAAGATTGATGCCATGGCTAAAAACAATATATGGCAGCTCTTTGGGACTCAGGCAGGCAAATTATATGGCTATGTGGCTAGATATCGAAATCTAGATGGGACACAGTATTGCAGTTAGCCAAGCAGGCCCATGGCCAGCTGGCTAGTGAGTTGGAACAGGTGGCTGCTGATGGCATTGAAGCCTCTAAAGTTCAATTTCATACTGCTGTTGATGTTAATGATGTTTCCTCTAGGGTCATGGCCACTTCTGTAGCTTTCTGTAGGTTGGCATGGCTCAGATGCACTAATCTGTCCCAAGATACTCAGTCAAAGGCTATGGATTTTCCTGTAGTGGGAAATTCTCTGTTTGGGGAACAAACAGAAACTTGTATGAAAAAGATGGATGAATACAGAACTACCTACAAAAGTGCCCAGGCCAAGGAGAGGCATGCCACTCCACAAAGGCACGCTCCCAGAGGTAGGGGCAGGCCTTTCCACAGGCCTTTTTACCAATCTCAAGCCTCCTCTGCGTTGCACAGAGGGGTTTCTTCAGAGGCAGAGGTAGACGGGGCACAAGTAAACCGTCCCACTCCCCTCAGCCTAAGGCTGCTGCCAAGCAGGCACCCTGATGGGGTGCCCAGGGCCGATTCTCCTGTACCGGTGGGGGCAGGTTGGCTTATTTCAGCCAGAACTGGCTGTCCCTAACTTTGGACAGATGGGTTCTGGAGGTAGAAGCCAGGTCTGGTTCTCAGCTTCAAACAGTTTCCAAAGATGAGAGCCAGACATTTTCCACCTGCAAATCCTTCAGAAGCCCTTGCTTTGGAAGCAGAGGTTTCTTCTCTTCTAGACTGCAAAGCAGTGGAAAGGGTCCCTCCTTGCCACCAGGGCAAGGGGCTGTACTCAAGATACTTTCTTACCCCAAAAGACAGGAGAATGGCGGCCATTCTAGATTTAAGTTACCTGAACAAGCATCTTTTTGAAACCAAAGTTCAAAATGTTAACTCCTGGCAATGATTTTGCCTTCCTGAGAGCCAGGGGACTGGCTAGCTTCCCTGGACCTCAAGGATGCCTATTTTCATGTCCTGATCAGGCCTTCTCACGAAAGTACCTCAGGTTCGAACTGCCCTCAGGCCACTTCCAGTTCAGAGCAATGCCCTTGGCCTCACCTCTGCTCCAAGGGTATTCACAAAATGTCTAGCTGTGGTAGTGGCTCATTTAAGAAGGCAAGGGGTTGCTGTGTTTCCTTACCTGGGCGACTGGCTCATGAGTGGGTCAGTCTCCAGATCAGGTAAATCCCACTTGCAAGTCACCCAGCAGCTTCTCACTTCCCTGGGATTCCTGCTGAATTTACCAAAGTCAGTTCTGGAACCAGTTCAGGTACTAACTTTCATAGGTGCAGAATTGAACACAAAGTTAGCCCGGGCATTTCTCCCCTCGTAAAGGGTAGACAGACTCATTGCCCTGGCATCCTCCTTTACCCTGCGGGTCTCTCGACCAGCAAGGCATTTTCTGCAACTCCTAGGGCACATGGCTGCTTCCACAGCTGTTGTGCAAGGAGCAAGATTCCAGATGAGGGACATTCAGTTCCATTTGAGGGCCTATTGGTCTCAAAGGAGGGACCCCCTTACCAAATTAGTCCCAGTGACCCAAACTTTGATCCTGGCTTCCAGTGTGGCAGGATCAAAGCAATCTAACACAAGGGGTTCCCTTCATTCCGTTTCCCTCCCTCACTCTCACCACGGATGCCTCCCTGCTAGGGTGGGGCTCACTTGGGCGACCTTTCCACTCAGGGAGTGTGGTCCCCCAGGAATCTCTGCTCCACATCAATCTTTTGGAACTCAGAGCTGTCTTTTTAGCTCTTCAGGTTTTCAGCTTCTGTCCAGAACAAAGTAGTTCAAGTCAGGACAGGCAACACCACAACAATGTGGTACATCAACAAGCAAGGGGCACTGGTCATCAGCCTTGTGCACGAAGCAATGAGTTGTGGTCTCTGGCTTACTCCCTGAACACCTCCTGATAGCAGTTCACCTTCCAGGAAAGGACAATGTCCTGGCGGATGCCCTCAGCAGGATTTCTCAGGGCCATCACGAATGGGCTCTGAATCCTCAGGTGCTGGGGTCGGTCTTTGCCAGATGGGGCACCCCTCAGATAGATCTTTCGCAGCCCCAGACAACCACCAACTTCCTGTATTTTGTTGCAGGCCTCCAGTGCTGGGCTCAGTCCCTCTGGGCCTTTCTGTTGGATTGGAAGGGAAGTTCCTTATGCCTTTCCCCCCCTTCCCTCTTCTCTTCAGGGTATTAGTAAAAATCAGATCTCAGCCCTGCAAAGTGATTCTGATTGCTCCAGATTGGGCCAGACAGCCCTGGTACCCTCTGCTTCTGTCCCTGTCAGTCCACCCTGCCCTGAGCTTGCCCAGAGTCCACGACTTGCTGGCCCGTGCACAGGGGAGAGTGTGGTATCCGGACCTCAAATCCCTCCATCTCAAGGCTTGGCTCTTGAGGAGTTAGAATTTGCTGATTTACACCTTTCCCAAGGTGTCCTGGATATTTTAAAGGCTTCAAGGAAGCCTTCCACTAGGGCCACTTACAATTCTAAGTGGAAGAGGTTTTCCATCTGGTGTTCTGAGAAACAAATTGTCCCAGAATCTGCTGATTTGCCCATTTTACTGGACTATTTGGTCCATTTAAATTCCTTAGGCCTTAGGCCAGCTACCTTAAAGGTTCATCTGGCAGCTGTCTCTGCTTTTGTATCAGCAGGAAGCCTGCTTCTTTTTCCTCTCATCCTGTGTTTTCCAAGTTTTTTAAGGGGTTACTTCACACTAACCCTCCTTTTCGGGAACCAGCTCCTGCCTGGGACCTGAATGTTTGCATTGCTCAGTTAATGCAACCCCCCTTTGAGCATCTGTCTTCAGCAGATCTCAAGTTTCTAACTTGGAAAACTGTTTTTCTAGTGGCTATCACTTCTGCCAGACGCATAAGTGAATTACAAGCTCTGTCAGTGGAAAAAGATTTTATATCTTTTCACAGAGATAAGGTAGTCCTCAGGACTAACAGAAAGTTTTTGCCTAAAGTGGTTTCAGATTTCCATCTGAACCAATCCATCTCTCTTCCAGTATTTTTCACTGAGCATTCTTCCTCGGGTGAGAGGAGACTGCACAGTTTAGACGTCAAAAGAGCTTTAGCTACTATTTGAACGCACCAAGGGTCACAGGTTCGAATCCCTCCAACTCTTCCTTACCTATGGCGAGGTTGGCAAAGGGAAACCTGCCACTAAGAGGACAATTGCAAGGTGGATTGTCTCTTGTATCCAATTTTGTTACCAAAAACTAGGTAGAGAACCCCCCTCAGGACTGAGGGCTCACTCCACCAGGGGTACAGCTGCATCTCTAGCGGCTGCTAGAGATATTCCCATTCTGGATATCTGTCAAGCTGCTACTTGGAAAACAGTTCACACTTTTACCAAGCATTATTCCCTGGATGTCCAGTCCGGGAGAGATGCTCGTTTTGGCACAGCTGTGCTTCAGAGCCTATTTCCCAAGTAGGTTCTGACCTCCTCCATGGAGGTACTGCTGTGTATCTGTTTTAAGTTTATAATATAGCAAGACTTCATGGTGTTTGAAGAAAAATTACTCACCTTAGTAATTGCTTTTCTTCTCATGGAGTCTTGCTATATTATGACCTCCCCAACCTGCCCCTCTCAGAACTTCTACTTGGGTAGGGGTTGGCAAATTAGTGCAAGCACTGTGTCATGCCATTTTAGTTCTTCCCTTCCCCTTTTATTTAGGGTTGAGGAACTAGGTATTTCTGTTTTTAGTAATATATGGCCCCTTCGGGACTTGAGTCTTTTGGGAAGGGGTCTAATAGTGCGTTGAGGGTGAAACTAATAATATTATTATCATTGTTATTATTATTGCTCTTGTTGTTGTTGTGTTTGCTGTTGTTATTCCTACTAGTAGGGAGCCACTTGGCTAGTGTAGAGCTTTCCACAGAACTTGCTGCTTAGTATTAGCCTAAAGATCTGACAGTTTCATTTGAAACTTGCCAGATAGAGCTTTGGCATACCGCTCTCGGCTTTAGAACTCCAGTCTCCCTGGAGTTAACTGTTTCCTCTCCGGGGCAGTTCAAGTGCTGTGGCTAACTGCCTTAAGTCATAATATAGCAAGACTCCATGAGAAGAAAAGCAATTACTAAGGTGAGTAATTTTTTCTTTTCAGGCACAACCCGGGAGGGCACAGAGACAAACCTTCAAATAGATACATATTTGTACATAATGCAAGTAAATAAATGTTTGAACAATTTACAGTGGTAAAATATGACAAAAAGACAATACAGCATTTCAGTTTACATGTAAGAGACAGCAACCAGGTCATTTTTAAAGTAACTGAGCAGTATGCCAACAGTGTGGAATAAAGTGCTGTGAAGCAGGTAGTGGCAGGGCAGAGTTAGGTAAAAGGGGGATAGAGAGAAAGGTGGAGACAGGAAGAGGCAATAGATTGGTGGGAATAGATATGGTGGGGTAAGGGTAGTAGCCAAGCATAGTTCGGGGAAAGGGGAGATAGAGAGAAAGATGGAGAGAGGAGGCAATAGATTGGGGGGGTGGAATAGATATGGTGAGGTAAATGCAGGTTACCCAAAAACTGATTTAGCTGGTGAAGGAAGAGGAGGGCTGTGCAGTTAACTTGAGAAAGCACAAACAGAGAACGCTGATAGAAGGGAAAAGTAGAATGGAAAGAAAATGGTACAAGGATTTAGGAGATGAGATTGAAGACGTGCTCCTCATTGGAGTAGACCCCAGGGTCCCAGGGGACAAACAGAGAGAAGGGGGTGGGATTAGAGAGTTTGGGCTATGGCGGTTTGAAGCAGGAGCATTCATAAGAGGAGAAGAGATAGTGGCGTAGTTCTCGCTTAAAGGAGATGTGGGATGCATTTTGACGTAGAGTTAAAGGGAGTGTATTCCAGAAAAGTGGTGCATGACAGGCAAAGGCACAACCACCTTTCGAAGTACGATGTCTTGGAATGAGAACAGGGACGTGGTCCGCAGAGCGCAAAGCATAGTTGGTTTTGTGGTAGAGAAAGAGACTGGGCAGAGGTTTAGGTGAGTGGGATCTGATGATGCTTTCAGTAATGGATCCAAGTGCATAAGACTTTAGTTCTTGAGGAGGAAGCCAACCCAGATCTGAGTAGAGGAGACAGTGGTGTTTCAGACGGGGGGGAGCAAGATGCAAAGTGACAAATATTATTGTAGGTAATATCATACTTTCGTAGACTTGAGTTGCAGGCAGAAACATACGTGGGGACCCCATATGTGAGAGGGAAGTAGTATCCCATGGGCAATGGCCAGTCTTGCTGAGAGGGTGAGCGCATAGCAAGTATGGTAGGCAGTACCGAGTTAGGAGTTTACCTGCTTACAGGTAACTTTAATGTGGAGGTTGACATTCAGACATGGGTCAAGAGTGACCCCTAGATATTTGAAGGAGCTTACGACACCTACAGATGTGCCGTCGGGGGAGGAGACACTAAAGAGTGTCTGGGCATGTCTGAGTTTGAGACTGGTGCCAAATTACACTGCTTGGGTCTTTGATTTATTTAGAATAAGTTTGTGATTTGTAAGCCACTGGTGGATAAGCTGAAGGTCACAAGACAGTCGAGAGTTTATGTCACCAATACTCTTGGAACTGGTATACAGTACAATCAACATATAATAGAGAGGAAGTTTTAAGGAGATTTGAGGTAATACTATTGATAAAAATTGAGAAAAGCAGAGGACGTAAGATAGATCCTTGGGAACCCCAATATTGATGGTAACCTTGTCAGAGAGGGTAGAGTTAAATTTCACATATTGGGACCGATCAGTCAGATAGCTATTAAACCAGTTCACAACATTTGATGAGAAAATAAGTGCTGGCGGTCATGGTGGAACATTGCGCACTCTGCTGTGACCAAGATGGCTGCTGCATGCTGCTGCGCTGGCCATCTTGGACATGACAGAGTGTGGCGTGTTCTGCCATGACTGCTGGCACCGTGAAATACTGCAGTGCTGCGGTTGGTAGGGACAACATTGGCGGACTGCATCACAGATGTGGAAGTGACTGTGACGTAATCTAGCATGTTGTTCATTCGGAAGGAATGCGTAGTCCTTTTACTTAGTGATTGTAAGAGGACTGCAGGGCTCTGCCCACTGCAGCCCTAAAAAAATTGTTTTTCAAATCCTATGTACGTATAGAGGTCCTGCCGGTACCTATGGGGACGTTAGAAAGGAAGCAGAACGTTTGGGAATTTAATAATTGGTTACGGAAATGGTGTCCCGTTATGGGGTTTGGGTTAGTGGAAAACTGGGGCACTATGTGGGAAAACAAGGAACTCTTCACTAGGGATTGATGCCTGAGGTGCAGGCTCTGTTGGCGGGAGGGGTGTGGATGGAGCAGCTGTAACAGAAACCTGGTCCATTGCCATAATTGGGACCGGAAGCTCCTGGGGTACACAACCTCTAGAAAAGATAGGATAGTTGGCAAAGGGGCGGGGGTAGCTTTGTTCATTTGTGAAGGGATTGAGTGTAGCAAGGATGAGGACATGGAGCGGAGTGTGGAAATGGTATGGACCACCTTGCAATACGGTAAGGGAAGGAGGGTCAACCTGGGGGTTGTATACAGGCCACCAATGCAATCAGAAGACAGACAGCGAACTGGTAGCCAATATTAGCAAACACTGTAGTGGGGGGAAGGAACCGTGGTACTGGGGGTTTTAACATGCCATGGGCAGATTGAAAAACCATGGCATCAGCATCTGCAAAAGTTACTGGACGTCTTTCAGGATGAGTTTCTACCTCAACTAATGGGGAACCGACTAGGGAGGGTAACATCCTGGACTTGGTACTGATGAATGGGGACCAGGTAAGGTATTTTGTAGTGGAGAACCCCCTGGCAGGGAGTGATCACTCAGTATTTTGGTTCACCTTAGACCTACGGAAGGAGTGGAACCAGACCAAAAACGACTGTGGTGTACTTTAGGGGAGCTGACTTCGGGGAGATGGCTGACATACTCAGGCAGCATTTAAGAAACATCAGGCCAGGGATGAGCACTGAGAATCAGTAAAGGGTTCTGAATCTGGGCCTGCTGGAGGCCACAAAAGTCTGCACTAAATCCCATCACAAGAAGGCTAGGGCCAGAAAATCTTGTTGGTGGTCCAGAGAATTGCAGCGGGGGTGAGGGAGAACTGGTTGGCTTTCAGAAGGTACAAGTGCTCCCGCAGGGAGTCAGATAGGGAAGAGTACTGCAGGGTCTCAAACGAGGTCAGTAGAAAGGTAAGAGTGGCCAAAGCAGCTAAGGAGCTTAGGCTACCCAGGGGATCAGGGAAGGGGAGAAGGAATTTTATAGGTATATTAGGGAGAGAAGGAAAGGGGGGGCAGATAAACGGATTAAAGAAGAAGGAAGGGGGTTTGGCTGAAGGAACAGTAGAACAGGCAGAAGCACTGGTGTAGTTCTGCTCAGTCTTTACTAGGGAGTGGAAGGGACCGTTACCACAAAGGGAGGCAGGATCGGGACAGTGGATAGGGGGACACTTACAGATTGTGAGAATCACGTGGGAAGGGTGAGGGAGGATCTCAAATCTTTGAGGACTGATAAGCCCCCAGGACCAGACGGGATCCACACTAGAATTCTTTGGGAACTGGTGGATGTACTGGCTGCTCTAATGATGGAATTAGTCAATTCCTCCCTCCAATCAGGATGTGTACCCCTGGACTGGAGAACTGCACATGTTGTGCCAGCCCACAAGAGTGGACCGAGGGATGAATTGGGAAACTACAGACCGGTCAGTCTGACGTCCATTGTGGGGAAACTGATGGAGGCCATCCTGAAGGAAAGGATGGTGGAGTTCCTGGAGGCAAATGGCTTTCAAGATGTAAGCTAGCATGGGTTAGTCCGGGGGAGATTTTGTCAGACCAACCTAGTCGAATTCTTCGACTGGGTGACAAGATCCCTGGATAATGGGTAATGGAAAGTCAGTAGATGTAAAAGCGCTATATAAATGCTGATTCTTCTTCTTCTTCCTGTAATTGAACTTCAGCAAGGCTTTCGCTTCGGTCCCACATGGAAGGCTGACATGTCAGCTGAGGAACTTAGGGGTGGGGGAAAAAGTGGTGGGCTGGATAACAAATTGGGTTAGTGACTGGCAGCAGAGGGTGGTGGTAAGGGGGGTAGCTTTGACTCACAGGAGGATCATCAGTGGGGTCCCTCAGGGATCAGTGTTGGTCCCAGTCCTGTTCAGTGCGTTCATTGCAGACTTTGGGGAGGGTGTAAGTAGCAAGATGAGCCTATTTGCAGATGATTCTAAGTAAGGTGCAGTGGTAGACAGTGAGAAGGGTAAGAGGACACTCCAGGAGGATTTGGTCAGGTTGGAAAGGTGGGCACACATTTGGCAGTTGGGGTTTAATGCTCGGAAGTGTAGCTTGCTACATCTGGGTTTCAGAAACCCTGGGTATAATTATCATTTGTTGGGGAGGGGGGAGAGACAGCTGTTGACATCTAGGGGGGGAAAAGACTTGGGGGTGGTTATTGATGCCAGGATGAGTAATTCAGAATAGTGCCAGAGAACGGCTGCTAAGGCAGATAAAATACTTGGGTGTATCTCTAGGGGAATAACATCAAGGAGAAGGGAGGTCATTCTGCCCCTGTACATCTCCTTAGTGAGGTCTCACTTGGAGTATTGAGTACAATTTTGGAGACCTTACTTAAAGAGGGATGTTACCCTTTTAGAGAGAGTACAGAGATGATCCACAAGGATGATCCATGGCATGGTGGGATTGTCCTATGAAGAACGACTGGGGGAGTTGAACATGTACTCTCTGGAGGTTAGACAGGACTGGGGGGATATGATAGAGGTCTTCAAATATATGAAGGGGATAAATAGGTTAGACATGGAGGGTCTGTTTACATTGAAGGGGGAGGGAAGTATGAAGGAACATAACTTTAAGCTAGTGGTGGGAGGTACAGGGGGAAGGTGAGGAACCACTATTTCACAGAGAGGGTAGTGGCACCTTGGAACACACTACCAGGGAAACTGTTGGCAAAGGAAACAGTGGAGGTTTTCAAGGTGGGGTGGGACAGATGCATGGACAAGGTGCAGGTTGGAGGGGTTAATAACAGTGTGCTGGGGGGGGGTGCGGGGGGCAGCTGCTGAAACTTAATCAGGAGCTGTAACTTGGGCAGACGAGATAGACCAGTGAGCCTAATCTACTGGCAATTTGTATGTATCACAAAATGCAATTACCCACAAATGCAAAAACAGCAATATTAAAGAGAATTTCCTGCCTTTGCAGGGGCTAACAGAATTTAAGTTCTAGAATACTCGGTTTCTCAACTAAAAATTCCTTCCTTTATTTTTATTCTTCACCTGATTTTTCTCCCTTTGTTCTCCCTGTTGCCATCTGGATGATTGCAGTTGCCACTGCCACACGCTACCTTTGCCTGTGAGTGTGGCTGAGCAGCTGCCTTCACTGACACTGCTGCTCCTTGGCTGACCAACGAGGGGTGGGTAAATACCTGGCAGCCCAAACCTTCCTTTCCTAGGTCTGAGAGTCTCACCTGCTGAACTCATTATAAATCTTTTATTCCCCCAAACAGTCATTTACGCCACCTATCTGCGGACCGACCGACCCTCCAAGCACTATCATCCACCTTTGCTAGGACTTCTTTGGCTCTGGGAGAGTCCCAGATGGGTTCCCCCCATGGCAGAGCTGGGGGGGGGTGTCCCCTCCCCAAGAGGATAATCCAGAATCCTGGAGCCCTGCCTAGTTGGTGGTGTAGGGCCTGTGAGGGTCGGGCAGTCATCTAGCTGACAGGATTTCCTTCCAGTATTATTTCCCCCTAGAGCCATACAGCGTGCCATGATGCATCGCGTTTGCACATCTCCACATGTACGTGTGTGTCAGCATCTGACGGTGGCTCTCCCCTTGCTGAGGCAATCCCTTTTGTGTTATAACTCAGTTTTTGCCAGGTGTTGGACTGGTAGCAGGATGCCTGAACCCCGTTCCCCATGAGAGGAGCGTTATCCATAGGATGTTGTATTCTCCTTCCCCTGAATGACTTGAGTCTGCTCCCAAATCTGGGTCGCTGGCATAGTGGGCGGTAGCGCTACCAGGCCAGTCCTTTTATTTTTCAACAGTCAACAATACACCTGCAACAACCTTTATCACTGTAGAGAAAAAAAATACCTGTTATATGGGTATTGCAGTGTGTATAATGTGTGTAAATCTTTCATAATAACATGGTGTGTTGGTTTATTACAGCATTTCTAGTCCAGATTTTAGTGTACCAGGTGAGAGGCTAAGCTACAGTATAGTAGATTGTAGCAGGCTTATTCTGCTGACGCCCAAGTTGACATTTACTGTAACCAGAAATCCTAGAACCCCCTGCTGTTGTCAGATCTGGGCTGCAAGAAGCCAGCAGCGCAAGTCAGAGTTTTTATAAGCTCCGATCTTTTGTTTGCTGGTCTCTCTGTCCTTCTGGGGCTAAAAACAATCACAGAGGTCTGTACTTTAGCCTTGGAAGAACAGAAGCACCAGAAAACATCTGATCAGAGCTTATAAAAGCTCTAACATGACATGCAGACTATTGAATTTCTCACTGCTAGAGCCCAGCTCAGACATCAGCTGCAGGGGATTCTGGGATTTCTGGTTACAACAAATGTAAGCTTGGGAGTAAGCAGAATCAGCTTGACACAGTCTACTATACTGCAGTAAACAGTAAGCAGTTTTTGTTGCTCCTCCTCAGGCTCCCTGGCTGACCACTCCTTCGGGCCGCCTAGGACCGCTGCCACTCAGCCCTGTTGACATCCTCCGCCCCTTAGTGCCGCAGCCCCCAGGTAACCCGACATAATCCTTTGTCGGGTGGGTCCCTCTTCTGAGGGAGAAGCACCTCATAGGCGCAGATATTTATCCCGGGCACAGCAAGGTTGGCTTGGACACTTTCGGGCTTTGTGGGAATAGGGACTGGCGGCCATCATCTGGTCAACTGGGGTAAGTTTTCCACTTTTCTTCCCTTCCCCATGTCTCGAAATGGACCTTGGTTGCGATGGCGACTTGGGGCAAGAATGTGTGGCCAGCGTGTTGAGAGTCACGCTGCCTAGAAGCGTTACCAAAGCCACCTCCAGGTGCGAGTCCACCCCCACCCCCGGGGCAAGCATCAAGAGACACTCCGAACTCCCTCCTGCGGTCTTGGCTCCTGGTACCCGGCTTGGGGTGTGAACCCGGTCGCTGGGTGCCTAGCGAACCCCTTTGCTTGGTGCCGTGGAGCTGGCTACAGTTTGGTTTTTGCACACACAGTGCCCATCAGGACCAGCCCATACTTGGGTGTGGGGTTCTTGCTGCTGACTGTTTCCCTGTAAAGAGCACCAGTTTCGGTGCTCTAAGCATGATCCCCCCCCCCCAATGCTAGCTTACCTAATGTGGACCTAAACAGTCCACAGTACTGAATTTCCTGCTGCTTAGTTATTTCATTGGAAAGGATCATAAAGTGAGCTCAGCCACCTGATTCCTTTCCCTGCCTGGTGCCCAATTGTACTTTTGTTATGTAAGGCGCCCAGAGCCTGTGGGATTTGGCACCTAAAAAATAAATGTGCTACTACTACTGCTATAGTAGCAAGCTCTTTTCCCGTGCTGCCTCTGCACTCTGACATTTTGTGATGTAGTTTTTTTTTTTATCACATCTCTTTTTCTCACCTATTTGCAGCTACAATCCTGCAATGAATCCATCCACCGCCGACCCTGAAGCTTGACGTGCTCAGCTGGCATATGGTGCTACGTCCGTCGAGAGGGGCCCCCCTAAGCTCCCGCGCCTGGCAAGGATCCAGTACCGGCACATGCCTGGTTCCAGGCATCGTCGGCTAGTGAAACGTGCGGCCATCAAGCTGCCACGGACTGTGCTGCTGTTTTTTCCTTTTTCTCCCCAGTGGGAGCATGGACGTGCAATGATGTCCATGCACAACGTGTGGACGTCTGCTGTGCCCCCCCCTTACTTAACACTCACACACTGCAGTTCCTCCAGGCGTCCCCAGGGACAGCCAGAGTGCGATGTGTACCCACCCCTTTTCCCAAGGCCTAGGAGAGCTGTCGTCACGCTCGATCCTAGTCCTCACTTACCGATGACCCAAGCTCGTTCCCGAACCCGAGTTGCCGGTGTGGAGCGAGGTGTGGTGTCCAGCGCCTCAACCCTCAGCGCCACTGGGCCAGTATGATGTAGTAGTTTGAATAGCTCAGGTACATGCTGTATTGCTAGCAATAAGAGTGGGTTTTGAATTGGATATTAGTATATTTTAGAGGGTCGCCGGGGTCAAATCAAAGCCACAGCTCAGCTAACAAGGCTCTTGGTAGCTGAGCTGTGGCTTTGATTTGACCCCAGTGGCCCTCTAAAATTATAATATCTAATTCAAAACCCATTCCCATTTTTTTCAATAGAGTGAGTCCCCATGCTGTGCAAACTGCTGTATCACAAAATATTGGGAGCACGGGGGCTGAATCGTGGCAGGGCTTGCTATCGAAGGCACCAGGATGAGTAACGAATCTGAGCTCAGTATATGTTTCCTTACCCTGAAATAACTAAGCAGCAGAAAGTTCAGTACTATAGACTGTTTAAGTTAATTTTCGGTAAGCTAGCATTGAGGAGGCTTGAGTTTTTTTTTTGTTTTGTTTTTTTAAATGAGGACAACTGTTGCTTTTAAACAGATTCTTATCAAGAGTTAACTTACCTACTAGCCTGCTGTCATTCCTCACAGGCTACAAGGACCTTGGAGAAGATTCCTCTAGATAGCCTTACCCTTAAGAACATTCTTAATTCAATTAATTACTACCTCAGGTCCTCTAAATTTTTGCCCATATTCAAATGCAAAAAACTGACATCTTTTCTTTTTAGCTATACTTGTTGGCTATGCATCACTCTCATTTGGCCTCTACTACAGGCTGTCAGATTGCCTTTCCTGCATTAGCACAGTGGTCCAACAATTCCCCTCCATCTCTCCTGCTACTTTTATTGAAGAGACCCCTATAAATGCATTCTTATTACCACTTTACCCAGCCATTTCCTGTATACTCTGTGACATGTCCGGTGTATGACTGGGCAACATTTATGGATATGACATCCACACAGTTATCCCAGAATTTCATAATTTTCCAAAAACTCATGAAATTTGACTAAGTACTGATGCTATTTAGCATATTTTGGCTGCTTGTAACTTGGCCATCCTTTAGACAACAGAATATAAAGTTGACACACGCATGTCATTTTGTTAATGGTCTATAAAACTGCAATACTTGGTGACATTGTGTTCTCTAGTTTTAAAGTTACAGGTGCTTTACATGTTGCAGTTTAAGTTCTTATGTAATTTCATTAAAAGTTTATCAATTTTGGCTGTTTCACTTGAAAGCTATAGATTTGAGACTTGGTATACATACAGTATCCATGCAGTAGCGGGCATCCAAATTCCAACTTTGGTGACATTTGGATAAGTAGTTTTAAAACAAGATGGAAATAACTAAAAATAAAAATTCAGCAAAAGTTCACAAAATTTTCGCAGATCTTTAGCAAAATTTCACAGAAACAATATTGTAATTTCACCAGAATTTCACAGACAGACGTAATGGTTCACCTTGTCCTAGCCACCAGTATAGCTTGCTTAATCAAATATATTAAAGAAATAACCCTTCCCCATCACACCACTACCCTGTTTTTGTAAGCATTGAAGAATCTTTTTTTTTTTTTTTTACATAATCAACATGTTCAACTAGGAAAACAGCACAGTAATTAATTTTGTGACTAGCGCAGAGGTTATTTTAGGGAAGGAATTTGGTTTTATACAGTTCCTTTGATAAAAAACTATATCTGAAAATGTTTCACAATCCAGGAGAGGGAAATGAAGCTGCCATTGGCAGTGCACAGGGAGATTCATGCAGGACAGAGAGAGAGAGAGAGAGATGAGAGACAGCACACATGCAGAGAGGTTAAGCAACATGCTCAGAGTCATGTGCTGTGTATGTAGCAGCTGTGGGATTCAAACTTTGGACCCCAGGTTAACAGCTATGCACTCTAACCACTAGGCCAGACTGCCTCCTACTTCATTAACAATGTGAACAGTAGCATCCAAAATGAAATACTTTTTCTTCAGGTTAACACAATATAAAGTACTTGAAGAGGTGCGCATTCGTATTGTATTTCCAATTTAGAAAATTGTTTCTTCCTTAACTCCAAGTTTGTCTCAATATTTAAAATATTCTGGACAAACCCTCTGAGTTGCCAGATAATGTGTTAGGTGTGTGGAACTGTATGATAATTATATGGGCACTTTTCTAAGAATTTATCAAGGAATGCAAAATGACTATACAGTACCATTGCAGATGTCTAATTTTCCTGCATAATACCGCTTTCTACAATTTACCTCTCCCACAAAATGCTTGAAACCTGGATAAAAACAGGCATTACCAGTACCACCATGATCAATAAATACCTTTGCTTGTGTAAATAGACAGTATTGAGCCTACAGATGCGGTATAATAAAGTAATGATTAAGTATAATGCTCTGTTTAATTAAATAGATTGAAACACTAATTAACCCTGTTGTTGAGATCAATTACTGCGATGTGTGCAGCTAAGGTCAAAGTTTGTACCTTTTGTTCTTCAAGTTGGACTTGGCGAACAGGAGAGCTGTTATTAGGCCCAGTTTTATTTTATTCACCGCTGTGAAGTGGGATGATGCATTTACCATTGCAGTATTATTTGCCCTGTCGATTAAAGGAAATTTTACACTAATGTCAAGTGGACTATTTATGCCATGCGATCTGTTGTTAGCATTTGCATTACATCATCAGCAGTTTTCTTTATTATATTATAATTCACTCTAATGGCCTGTCTAGCAAACCTGATCTCAAAGGATTTTAAAAACATTGCAAATCAAGCAGGTTGTTCAATTGATGATTGGGGAAGGGGTATTTCCCTTTATTTTGAAGCCAGAGGCAAGAACCCTATAGTAGTTCTGTTTTCATGCTAAAATGTAGAGGGGAACAGAAACCTACTTTACCCATATATAAAAATAAGGGGTGTAGGGAATTGAGCTTGTGATGAAGCTGGATTTATTTTTTAATTTTTTTTACCATGGTGGTTTTTGCTTTATGTGGTTTAATAAAAAGGCCCATGAGGTATAAATTAGATACATAAATGTGTTTCTGTGTGATATGAAAAAGATTCCATTAATGAAGGGAAGACTTTGATTACAGGGCATTCTTCCTCTGCGTTGTGGGGCAATAATTCGATCTGCAGAAGGGTTTGTACTACTGTAATATCTTCAGTGGCTGTTGTCAGTAGTTCAGCATATGCTAAGGGCATTATCTTCTGGCAAAGCTCATTCCAGGATGAATTATTCTGATTACAAACCAGCATAATGGTGATTTGTAGTGTACTAAAGAACGACTCTTTATTTCTGCATGTATTCTCGTAAACATTATGTTTTATCTATAACACTTTACTAAATAATACTTTTTTATAATTTTCAGATTTTCTTTCCGTTGTTTATAACACATTTTGGTAGTCTATCCAAAAAGCCTTTATAAAAAGCATTGGCCTATCCATTCTTGACCTCATGGTGCCTTTGTTTATGACATCATAATGCTTAGCATAACAGGTTGTGATGTCACAAACAGAAATTGTGAAGTTAGTTGTAAACAGTGAGATGCTTTTTGAAAGTCTCAGTGAACTATGTACAGCATTCTCTGAAGTTTGTAGTAGACAGAACAAGTGAAAGTAAAAGAAAACACTAAGTTTAAGCATAACTGTTGGAAATCTAATAGTCATAAACTTTTTCTTCTAGTAGAGAACTACTCTTTGAGGTGGTTTTATACATGTTTCATATTTTGGTGTTATCAAGAATGTTCAGAATTGGATGTTCCGTGGTATGGGGGACATTGATAAAACAGTCTCTGGTGGGACCTTGAAAATAAAAATGTTTGCCATATATTAATTTTATTTATTTACTTGCTTTTGTTTACTGGGTAAGCACACTAGACAGCAGAGTGCCTATTTTCAGGTGCGACCCGGGAGGATTACAAGGTACATACAATCAGTAACAGGAGGAAGAGTCAAAGTTAACATTCAAGAAACATCGGGCATTACAGAGATTAATAGGGTAGCTAACTGCATAGAAGACTTCAGGCACAACTGATTAATATTAAGATATCAGAATTAAGATACATAATAGATTAATTGGGTAGATATACAGCGTAATACAGAAGTAATACAGACAGTGTCAACAGAGGCAAACAATATAGGGTATGTCATACCGGGGAGGAGGCAGAGATACAGCATAAAACATAATAGTACAGAAATTGTGAACAAGGCAGACAGTATATGGTAGGCCCTTACCAATTTGGGAGTGGGGGCTGGGTGAATAAACAGGAGGATACAATAGTGCAGGAGGAGACCTGGGAAGATAGGGATAGATCAGGCAGGGTACCCCTCGGTGGGGGCGAGGGAGATCCCAGTGCAAGAATGACAGCTTATTGTTGTATCAACCGGTTACAGGAGAAGTGCTTTAAAATGCTGATTGCATCTATCATGTGACATAACATAGCAAAGCAAGAATATGGGGCCCTAGATATAGCTGATATGTCTGACACTAAATGGTTGCTGCCACGAGTTTGTGACCCTGTAGAGCTATGCTCAGTGGGGATCTTGACTCCATCATTCATGATCACAAAAGTAGTTGCCACCTAACCTTGTAGGAAGGGTGGCCATGCTCAGTAGGTTGGCGACTTCTGCACAGGCAGTCACAGTCTCCTGCGTGCCCCTCCTACCTACTTTTGATGCCATTTGATAGGGATACTGCAGAAGTGGGGCTGCACATTTGAACTGGGGTTAGGGAAGGGATACCATTGGACACCAGGGTAGTTAGTCATACATCAGGGAGCAGTTGGGTGGTCCAGTTGACAGGAGTACGGTCATTGGGCCACTGGGGGACCAAAGGTTGGGGGTGGGTTAGGGAGGGAGAGACTTCTTGGCATCATGTCAGTGCTCCACAGTTCAATGTTTGGTATAGTGCCATGCTATTTCATTGTTTGGTATAGTACCATGTGATTAGCACTATGCCGTGCAGTGACTTGATGTATTTCACTAACCAGTATGCTGCTGGGCCAGTAATATCTGGAACAATAATTTGCATTGCAACAAAGTCACAGGTGAGGGGAACTGCCCTTGTAACTTAAACTATGTATAGTAGTGTAAATGTATGGCATTGCAGCTGAGCGACAGAATGACCCCACCCGTTTTGTGCTACCACCCATGGTGACTGAGAATGAGGCCCCAAATAAGCAGATTATTGGTCTCGATATTTATAAATTTTAGGATACTGCTAATCACTAGCAATTTATTTTCATTTTTTGACTAGAAAAAGCACATTGAACCAAGGCTCATTTTCAGCTACGTCCTTGGGGTGGGTGTATGGGATAAAATGCAAACTGTAGCAGTAGAAATATGAAACATTGCATCATTTTCAATCTGCTTTCAATTACCTGTGTTTTACCAAAGAATAATTATACCACATAAAAATGTAATTTATGTGAATATATTATTTTGCCTCCTGAAATGTTCAGAGAGAAGTTATGGGTGATAGCACTGTTGGATGTTCAGTTATGAAAGTTGAGCACGTGAATATCTAGACAGTGGGGCCTTTTATCAGGTCACCAAACCATGGGTAATAAAACCCCTACAAACCACATCTAAATTATCAACTCTAGGCTGGTTTGATTTCTTATTTTGGAGGCTAAACTGCATGCGTGGTCTTTGCTGCTTGCAACGTAACAGCCAGTATCTAGTGTAGAACGCTGTTGATGCAGGCAGCAAAAAATGTTTCTTAGGGGTTATTATTGGCCTTCCACCAGGAAAAAATATGAAGTCATTCTTATGGACTGAAAAACCTTTTTCAGGGAAAGCAGTCCGGCAGAGCCCCACAGGTTTGTTTCTCTACCTCATTCCACATCCTTTGGTTGATGCCTATGCAGCTGCAGATGGCATAGTTAAGTATTCCGAAGCTACAGTAAGCAGAACAAGTGCGGTATTACAACAGAGGGACTAAAGTATCTGACGAAAGCAGGTGGTTGGGGTGATAACATAAATGCACTAAGGGTCTAACTTGATAGCTTGGATGGGGTACTCATTTGGGGGCTAATCAGCTTATAATTGTGCAGCTTGCTAATTGTGTGGTTTGCTATTTTTGGGGGGATACAATGGTATTGAAATAAACTGAATACATGTATTTTGTGTGTATACAATTATAACATAGGTAAAAAAAAAGCCTGTGTTTATATTAGCTAATCAATTTCCCATGCTGAGTAAATATGATGGCACAGACCATGGTTTAGATTTTGTTTCCTGAGTAGGATGCATCACAAAAATATCACTACACCCTCTTAAAATCATTTGCATGGCACCCATTTTTTCCCTTACTTAAAAAATAACTTAAAATGGGCCCTAAAGAATAAAATGCACTGAATTATTTCTCTTAATTATTCTGTTCTTACACACATACACAATTTTAAACAAATCAAGTACTACACATAATTTTAAATCTTCCTGGACATAAGTCTCCACCACTCATTCACACTAGTGGGATTAGCGCCGGAGGCACTAGGACCCATCGGGAGCAAACTTTTTGCTGGAGGGTCGGCGCGAGAAGATGGCGCGCGAGGCATGGCGCCCATGACACACTCGAGCTGGCAATGACCATCTCGGCGACGACCTCCAACCACCTCAGTTCTTTTTCACTGGCCGAGGCGCTTTAGTGACGACGCCGCCGCCTAAGTCGGGAGTCAAACTTCAAACTAAGCGATAGTTTTCAGTTTATTTTTTGTAACATTATCTCGATAGTAGTATCGCAATTTTATTCTATTTTCTAATATTTTAAATTTAACTACTTGAAGAAGTCTAGCCTACTGGACGGAGTCCGACCATGAGCAGGTCAGGTGGCGGTAGGGCGACTTCGTGTAAGCTGTTCAGTCAGCGGGCTGGGTCAGTCAGCCTCCTTTTCCTCAGCGGGTTCCGACAACGGTCAGTCCGATGCTCGGGATGGGCGGTCCCCCGTCGGCATAAAATAAGCGGTCGCATTCTCGGCACCGTTCGGCCTCGAGCTCTTCTTCGGCCCACAGGTCAAAAAAGAGAAGGCATCACTCGAGGTCGCCCTCTGGTATGTCTGCGCGTCGACGGTCGGTTATCGTAGCTAGTTGCCGTTCTCCTTCTTCGGAGTCGCCAACTGCTGGTGACCATTGTCCTCGACATCGGAGCCCTTCCCCGCCTGTAGGTAGGGCTCCAGATGAGCAGTTTCATCAGTGGGCCGCTCTTATGGAGCGATGGGCTCGGAGGTTGGTTCTCCTGCCTGGCTCGGTTGCCACGGAGCCCCCGGGCTCCTCCAGTGATCGGGTAGGGCGGTTGGACCTTCCTAGTCGCTGGCGCCTTCTTCTTGCGGTGACTCACGCCATGTCCCCCCTCACATGGCTGCGGCGCGGGGGCCACCCGATGCCCTTATCTCCTGTTTTTCTTTCTCTAGCTTTCAGGTTCCTGGGGCGTTTCCGGCGCCTTCCTTGAGGTCTGTTGGCTTATCGGTGCGTTTTGGTGCGCTCGGCCTCTTGGCGCCATCCTTGGCGCGCCGCATGCCTCTTCAGCGCCCGTGCCCCTCTGTGGTGCCGTTTCAACCCGTTTTGCCTTCCGGCGCGGGGGCCCTCGGGACTCTCCTTGTTTCTCTGCTATTTCCTCCTCTCTCTAATTTTCACCCTTTCCTGTCCAATCAGTCCTTTCTGGACCATCAGGAGATGATGTTGAGCCTGACCCAGACCTTCGGTTGGGTGATGAAGTGGAGGAAACAGGATCTTTCTTTGCTACAGAGCCTGTGGTGAGGACCTGTCCTTTAAGTCTCTGTTGAAGAACCTGAGATCCACTTTCTCTCCAGACTACAGGCATCGATCCTGGGAAGATATTAAACTCCAGTACCTTCATGCTTCGGAGATCCCTACGGATTTGACGCCTCCGATCCAGCTTCCTTGAGGCGCTGTCTCAAATGGTATGGAGTAATCCTGCTCTTATTCCCTCAGTGGCTAAATCCATTGATAAGAAGTATTCAGCTCCAAGGATCGTCCCATTTTGGCATCCCAAGCCTTTGCGGATCCTATTGTAGTCCTGGCAGAGAATGATAAGGTCATTCTTCCTCAACTACTACAGCTCGACTTATTAACAAAGAGTCTCGTAGATTGATACATTAGGTAAGAGAGTTCTTTGCTGCCTCCACTCTAAGTATGCGACACAGTTATCAAGGCTATTTTTCTCAGTATGAGTATATCCTGTGGCACTCTTTGAAAAGAATGGTTGAAGCTCCTTCCGGATTCGAACTCCAAGTCAGAGCTTCTTCTGACCGTTACTTAGGGTATTGAGTCCAATAACCAACAGGTCAAAGCCGCTATGGACGCTTTTCGGCTACTGCTTCTCGCCTCAGCAGCCGCAGGTATTTGTACTCGGCGCCATTCCTGGCTGCTGCACTTCTGGCTTCACGAATGATGCTCAGCAGCAGGTAATGGCGCTGCCCTTTGATGGCTCTTTTCTTTCGGCCCTCAGGTGGAACAAGCCTAGAGGCCACTCAGAAGACTAGGTCGGCCATTAAGTTGGCCAGACCTCCGCCTGCTCCCTCTCGGGGGCATGTGAACAGACGTCAGTTTCATAGTCGTCAGTCCTTTCGAGGCAGAGGCAGGGGAAGCTTCCATAAAAGCCAACCTGCCCAACCTCAAAGGAAAGCGCAGGGGCCCAAAGCCCCCAGCGCCACCTTATGAATTGCTGGCCCAAGTTCCATCCACATTGCCCGAGGTGGAACTTTCTCCTCCGGTGGGAGGTCGTTTGATGTACTTCTACAACCAGTGGAAGTCCATAACTTCGGACAAATGGGTCCTTCGGATAATTCGCGAGGGTTATTCTCTCAATTTTTTGGAAACCCCCCCGAATTGTCCTCCCAGACGACAACCCAGGTTGTCGGCCTCTCAGTCAGACCTCCTCACCGCCGAGATCCAGGGCCTTCTAAGCAACAGGGCAATAGAACTGGTGCCCCCACATCTGCGGAGCACAGGGTTCTACTCCCATTACTTCCTGGTTCCAAAGAAGTCTGGGGGAATGCGCCCCATTCTAGACCTCAGAAAGTTAAACAAATTTCTCCCCAGGGAGAAATTCAAAATGATTTCCCTAGGTACCCTGTTACCCTTGCTGCATCAGCACGACTGGCTGGCCTCCCTGGATATGCAGGACGCTTACCAGCATATCCCCATCCACCCGACCCACCGCAAGTTCCTCAGGTTTGTAGCTCTGGTTCAGCATTATCAGTTCAGAGTCCTGCCCTTTGGGCTATCTTCGGCGCCGCGAGTCTTTACAAAGTGTTGTGCAGTTCTCGCAGCGCATCTCAGGAAGATCGGACTCCGAGTGTTTCCCTACCTGGACGATTGGCTTCTAGCAAGCCCTTCCAGCCAAGGGACTTTGGAAGCCGTGCAAACGACTTCTCGTCTTCTTACGTCCATAGGAATTCTGCTGAATTTGAAAAAATCACAACTGCAGCCCTCCCAGAGGCTCCTTTTCATAGGGACGCTTCTAGACACCTCTTCCGCGAAGGCTTTCCTTCCAGAGGACAGAAGACTCGACATCCTTCGGATGGCCCGTTACATCGGGGAGAACCAATCGGTTACAGCCCTCTCGCTGCAACGCATGTTGGGTCTCATGGCGTCCTCGGTGTTCACTGTACCCCTGGCCCAGTTGCACATGAGAACCACCCAATGGATGCTCTCCACTCAGTGGTCTCCGACCTCTCACCCCCAGTCTTATCCCATCAAGGTGACAGAGCCCCTTCGAAGGTCTCTCACCTGGTGGACTCAAGAGAGTAATCTCCTGGAAGGGTTCCCCTTTGCTCCCCCGGATCATCAGACCTCCATCACCACAGACGCATCGCTAATGGGATGGGGAGCTCACTGTCTCCCTCCACACTCAAGGTGTATGGACTCAGTTCAAACTCTTTCTCACATAAATGTCCTGGAGATGAGAGCGGTCCTCTACGCGATCCGAGCTCTGAAGGATATCCTTTGTCATAAGAACATTCTCCTTCAAACGGACAACAAAGCTGCGATGTATTACATCAACAAGCAAGGCGGTGCTCATTCTTACCCCCTTTGCAGGGAAGCAATGAGGGTGTGGGAGTGGTGCTTGGAGCACAAATCTCTGATTCAGGCGGTTTATTTGCCAGGTATACAAAACGATCTAGCAGATCACCTCAGCAGAACGGAGGCAGACCCTCACGAGTGGTCTCTCGATCCAGCCGTAGCTCGGTCACTATTCAAAGAGTGGGACTCCAGACCTGGACCTTTTGCATCCCCACTCAGCAAAAACTGCCTCTCTTCTGCTCCAGAAATCCAGGGCCTGGCATTTTCTGTCAGGGATGCGTTCAGGCTGCTGTGGACAAAATGTTTTCTTCACGCCTTTCCACCGATCCCTCTAATCCAGAGAGTTCTCTCAAGTTCGAGTCTCAGGGGACCAAAATGATTCTCATTGCTCCCTCCTGGCCTCGCAACTATGGTTCCTCTGCTCAACAGTATGTTGGCAGCCTCTCGAGACCACTTCCCTTGCAAATCAACCTTTTGACTCAGGGTTCGTTGGTCCATCCCAACCTGAAATCACTTCACCTTCATGCTTGGCTCCGAAGAGGTAGAAGTGAATCGATTCAACTGTAGCTCAGAGTCTGGACATCCTTCTGGCTGCGCTGAAGCCAGCCACACTAAAAACGTACGCTCCAAATGGAAACGCTTTTCTCTCTGGTGTGCAAAGTCTCTTGAATCCCTTTTCTGTCCTCCTGACAAGGTTCTGGAGTATCTTTTGACCTATCAAACTCCAGGTCTCAGTACTCCACAGTTAAATTCACCTTAGTGCCATCTCAGCGTTCCATGAGCAGTTTCTTCCTTGTCTCTGGCTCAGCTTCCTATGGTGAAAAGATTTCTTAAGGGGATTCTTCATACCAGACCCCTGTTAGGCGTCCAGTTGCAACCTGGGACATTAACCTGGTGCTGGACATGCTCACTCGGAAGCCTTCGAGCCCTTAGCTACCTGTGAGCTAAAATTTCTTACCTGGAAGACTGCCTTCCTGGTGGCCATTACCTCAGCCCGCGGGTCTCGGGAGATTCATGCCTTGGTGACGGACCCTCAGTATACTGTATTCCATAAAGACAAGGTAGTTCTCTGCTCATCCTAAATTTCTTCCCAAGGTTGTGTCAGAATTCATCTAAACCAACCTCTGGTACTTCCTCTTACAGTTAATTTCCAAAATGAAGGGGAACGATCTCTTCATTCCTTGGATGTTAAGAGACTTCTGGTTCTATTTAGATAGAACCAAGAATTTTCTAAGACTCAGCAACTGTTTGTTTCTTTCAGCGACACCGCTGGGTCAACCCGTCGCTATTAGATGCATCTCATCATGGTTAGTGGCATGCCTTGACATTGCTACTCCATGGTTCAAGTTAAATTGGAGGGTAGAGTGCGCTCACTCTACTAGAAGTGATCGCAGCATCTATAGCGGAGATTAGCAATGTTCCAATTGAGGATATCTGCAACGCGCCACCTGGAGCTCGTGCATACCTTCGTTAAGCATTATGCACTGGATGTTCCTTCTGCCAGGCGACATTCCGCATTCGGCAGAACTATCTCATGGTCTTATCTTAGACGCGTGAGCTCTGGCCTCCTGCCGCCTCTTTTGGGGATTATCAGCTTGGTACTCTCCCTAGTGTGAATGAGTGGTGGAGACTTATGTCCAGGAAGATATGAAAATTACGTACCTCACCGTAATTCTTGATCTTCTTGGACGAGTCTCCACCACTCATTCACACGCCCACCTCCATCCCCGAGCTCACCGCTGTGTTGGTCTTCACTCCCTCAAATCTTTAGGCCGTGAGGACTTCTTTGCTGACCCTTCTTACACGGGTCATACGGACTATCTTATGTCCGTTTTTAAGGTCGTTACTCTTTCGTTGGTTAGCTGCACCTCCTTGGTAAAAGGTACTGGCCCGGTTGGAGGTACGTGCCGAGATGGTCATTGCCGCCGAGCCGCTGCTCGCGGCGCCATGCCCCGCGGCGCCATCTCTCGCGCCGACCCTCCAGCAAAAAGTTTGCTCCCGATGGGTCCTAGTGCCTCCGGCGCTAATCCCACTAGTGTGAATGAGTGGTGGAGACTCGTCCAAGAAGATCAAGAATTACGGTAGGTACGTAATTTTCATTTTCTAATGTTTCTCTGCTGACCATGAAAATTCCCCCTCCTATCCTTACCAGGGAAATCAATGCTGCTTACCATGCCACACTAAAATTGAGGCCCTAGCTCCATATAATGCCTTCTGGGATGTGAGAGTATGTGGGTGTGGTGGGGAGTATTTTGCTTGTAAAAGTGTGCAGAATTTAAACAAGAAAATATTCTGTCTATTAAACACATTGGACAGCATTTTTGCAGCTTGAGCAAAGCACAGAGAACAGTTTACCTGTGCGATGGATGTCCAAAATACCCCCTTGTGAGCACAATGCAGAGAAGGCACAAACTGCAGGCAAAGCCCCCTGCAGGCCTATGGTGTGGGGGGGGGAATAATGAGGTCAACAAAGAAGCATTTTTTATTTATTGAAATGTTTCACCAGGAAGGCACACTGAACAACAAATTGCTCTCGCCGTGGTGTACATTTGGATGTAGAATTAGACATATAGTTTACCATTTAACATATCAGAGAAATTATTATTATTTTTTTTTATTTAGTTGTTTAACCAGGAGTAGCACACTAAGCTAAAAGCTTTTTAACAGGTGCGACTTGGGAGCACAGGGAAGTTAAGTGACTTCCTCAGGGTTACACAGTATGCAAGTGGAAGCTGTGGGATTCAAACCCAGGTCTGGTCTGCTGGATGTCACTAGATTTGCAGCTTAGAGCCTTAAACCACTGCACTATACTGCCTCCCCATTCAATTACATTTGTAACAGGACCTACAGTTAAAAAATATCATCATGCAATTGCATGTGTGACATAACATACAGTTAAATATATCATATCTGTGGAATGTGCATTTAATTACAAGTGGCACATCTGGGGAACATAGTATAAAAATTTAATGTAACCTTGGAACCAACACATTACAGGAATGGATCACAGTTAAGAGGCAGATCATTTAGCAATTATTGAATGAATGAGGTGCAGTGAGGGGACATCAAGGAGGGTAGAGAGGTAGACATGGGAAACCAGCTGGGGGAAGGAGAGGATAACGATGGGGGGAACATTGCCAGAGCAAAGTGAGCAAAAAATCAGTTGTGAGGGGCAAGGTAACACAGGGCTAGTGCATTCTGGGAGCACCTCAGACAGAACAAAAATTGCAGGTTATTAGCTCATAGAAACATATCATTTGATGGCAGGTAAGGATTGCGTGGCCCACCTAGTCTGCACATTTCCCTTCCTAGTGGATAAGCTGCAGATCCTAGTTAACCAACTGCCTACTTCCTCCTACCCCCCCACTAGAATTGCCTTATGTCTTTCCCATGCATTCTTGAATTCCCCCACTGTTTTTGACTCCACAACCTCCTCAGGAAGGCTGTTACATGCATCCACAACCCCCTCCATGAAAAAATACTTCCTCACATTACCTCTGAGCCATCTCCTCTATCTTCAAATTGTGCTCCCTTGTTCTTGCACATCTCTTTTTTCTGAAAGATGATACCCTCTTGGACTTTGTTGATTCTCTTGAGGTACTTGAAAGTTTCTATCATGTGCCCCCTCTCCCTCCTTTCCTCGAGGGTATACATATTAAGCTCCTTTAGTCTGTCTTCATATGTCTTCTTGTGCAGACCCTGCACCATTTTGATTGCCTTCCTCTGGACAGCCTCCACCCTGTCTATGTCTTTGCGGAGATGGGGTCTCTAGAACTGCACGCAGTACTCTAGATGGGGTCTCACCAACTGTCTGTAGGGAAGGATAACAACTTTCTGTCTTCTACTGGTGATGCCTCTCCCTGTGTATCCCAGTATCCCCCCAGCCCTCCTTACTGCCTTCTCACATTGCTTGCCCACCTTTAGGTTATCTGATATAATTACCCCCAGGTCCCTTTCCATTTTTGTTGTTGTCAGTATCTCACCCCCTATTGTGTACTCTTCCCTTGGCTCAAGTGAACTAATTCCTTTGTTTAAGTGCAGGGGTGGGGGGCAGGAGGGAGGTGGGGGAAAGGGATAGGGTACGGAAGGATGAGTCATACCTGGAACTGGCCCCTTCAGAGTGTGGAGATCGCTGCCAGTGGTGGAATGAGGCGAGGACTTAGAATAAGGGGCAGGAGTAGGCAAGGACAAGTTGGGTAGAGATAGTAGAGGGGATGGTAACGGGAAGAAGGAGGAGGGGTAGGAGAAACTTGCCTAAGACTAGGCCTCTTCAAGATGCCGAAAACCCTGCCAGACAGCAGAGCCAGGTGAGGACGAGTTAAATAGAAAGGATGGAGGGGAAAGGGGAGGGAAGAAAGAGTCATTTCCCACTGCTGGAACCCCTCCAGGATGCTGACATCCCTGCCAGGGGGCAGAACTAGGTGAGGACACATTGGGAAGAGAGAAAAGAAAGGATGAAGGGAAAGGAGGAAAGAAGAGGGAAAGAAGAAGCTTTCCTAAGACCAGGCCACTCCAGGATGCTGAGAACCCTGCCAGAGTGCAGAATCAGGCGAGTACTAGTTGGGTAGAAAGGATAGAGGGGGATTACACACACACATGGAAGAAAACCAGCAGTTCACACAGGGGGAACCAGTGTGCTCCTGAAAGCCACAATCCTATACTGGAATCTTACCTTGCAAATGGCCACCCTGCCTTGACAGGGTGCCAAGAAGTCGTTTGCTTCCCATTATAACCTCATTACAGTGTGAGGCGCAGTCTTTTGCTCCTTGGATTGCTTGCTGGTTGTGGGCTCCACACTGTTGCCCTTGGTCAACTGTAGTGCTTTTAAACATACTACCATAGCAGCAAGGGTTCCCCCTCCCTCGGGTCAAAATTAAGTCTTGCAGCCAGTAGCCAGCAGGGCTAGTGACAGGGAGAACCCAGTAGCCCCACAGATATTTTAACTGGCTCAGCTGGTGTACTTATTGAAATATTACCTTCTCAATATAAGCCTGCTGGACTACATAGACATTTTTTTTTTTTTTTTACTAGCTTGATACAGAATCTACCAACATTTGGCTAGTGGTCCAGTGCCAGTTTCGTCCCCTGTCCCTCACCTGATCACTGTTGGCTGTTGTAAAATATTTCCTGATATACAGTGTGCGCCCCTCCCTCACCCAGTTCATGACTGGCAGTTCAGAAACCATTCCCTAGTGTCCAGTGGTCCCCCTCTCCCTCACCTGATCCCCATTAATATAAGAAAACAGTCCCTGGGTACAGTGGCTCCTCCCCACTCCTGGTAGCCTACTCCACCAATACCATGCCCTGCCCCAGTGGCATGCACTTAGCCTCCATTCTCCTCCCTGGCCAACCTCCATCTGTCCCGGCCAAGTCTTGTGTTGATGTACACCTTTGTATTATGTATAGCGATACAGGACTTGCTGCCTGAAAATTAACTAAGTCCACATAAAGCTGTGTTGCGAATGCATGCAGAATTAGTTCCATTGCCAGCAACATTTCTTCTTGTATCCCTAACTCTTGAAAATCAAACTGTTCACGCCAAACTTGAATGAAAGCTTAAAACCCCAGGAAATCTTACTGTATTCTGACAAATGCAGTATGGTCTCGCCATAGGACTGCCCCGGAGCCGAAATGGTTAATAGAACCTATGCTAATAGTGGAATGTTAGGCTCAAGCTCATTTTTCAAATCACTGTCCCTGGTTGCACTTCCTGCAACCGTCAGATTCTTTACTCCGCTTGCCTCAGTAAGACGTCTCTGGAGAGCTCTCCTTCACTCTAACTGAAGAAATTATTTTCTTGGTTTATTTTAAAAGTCTTTATTCTTATTTCGATCTTTGAAGCACTGTTCTTGGTTCACAGGTAGAATTAGTTAATTAGTGTAGTTTTGGTAAGTCTTTTCGGTTCCTCCTCAGTTCTTCCAACCGGGAAGGAACCAATATTATTTTGTGTCTTTAAGTTAAGTTTACTAGTTACTGTCCGGTAAGGTAGTTTTTCATAGTTTAAATTTACCAGGGTAATTCTCGGTCTAGTTCATTTTTTTTACAACTGATCAATGTCATAGACCAAGAAGCGAATGGGTCCCACAGGTTTCCAACATTGTACAGAGTGTGGGGGACCGTTTGCAAAAGCAGATCCTCATCTTATATGTGTGTTTTACTTGGGGTTTGACCACCTCAAAGGGGACTATGACATCTGTAAAAAGCTTCCCTTAGTCGATGCTTGAGAGGCGCTTCAAACGACTGCAGGAGAACATGTCTGAGAAGGCTGCTGAACCCGCTGCAGACAAACCAATTTCTGGCCAAAAAGAACAGGAGGATCAGCCCTCTGACAAGGGCGACAGTTCTTCGGCCAAAAAGAGACCTGCTGACCCTGCCGCTAACCCAGCAGCCGCAGAAAAGAGAAAAAGAAAGGAAAAACATTCAGCGGTTGAACCGCAACAGAGTACCCCGGTTCCAACCGCTGAGGAAATAGCAAATGTTATTAGAATGATTCAGTTGCTTCAACCGGTAACCCCTGTTCAGGTTTGAAGAGGCCACATTTGGATGCCTCAAGTTCCACTCCAGTTCCTGGTTCCTTGGAACCAGAGTTGGATACTTTTGCCGAGGATTATGATGATGAAGCTGACGATGATGAGGACGAGGACTATGGTGAACCCATTGATCCTGATATTTCACCTGATCCTCATCGTCCTGACTCCCCTAACAAGGGAACTGAGGACTTTACCTCTCATTTTACATTTGTGAAACAGGTGGCTCAGTCCCTGGACCTCCCCACACAGGAATCAACTGATGAGGAGGAGGAGGAACAGGACTACAGGGATTTGATGGATGTTCAGGCTCCTAAAAGAGTTTTACTGCCCATCCACAAGTCCCTGAAGAAGCAGGTTATGAAAATCCTGCATACCCCAACCTCTATTCCACCAGTTAATAGAAAGGTGGATAAGAAATATTGGGTGGCTAAGGGTGGGACTGAGTTCCTGTTCGGTCACCCTAGCCATGAGGGTGTGGTACAGACAGCAGCCTGTGATAAAGCAGGCATTCCCCTAGCATCACACCCTCCTGACAAAGATTCCAGAAAGCTGGATTCTGTTTCAGAGAAGCAATATTTGGGTTCCTCCCTGGCAATTAGGCAGGCTTCATACATAACCTATGTTGCCAGGTACCAAAGGACACTCTGGGACACTCTGCTAGAGATTACAAAATCTGTGCCAGCACCAATGGCAGCAGATCTGGAGGAAGCTGCCAAGGGAGGGGTAGAGGCCTCCAAGGTCCAATTCAGAATGGCAGTGGACAGCAATGACATTGCAGCCAGGCAGAAGGCTTCCTCAGTGTCTCTCAGGAGATTTGCTTGGGTACGTACTACAATCTTACACAAGATACCTAGTCCAAAGTCATGGACTTCCCATGTGAACCTTCATCTCTATTCAGACAGCAGACTGAGGTTTATATGAGGAAGATGGATGAATACTAAGCAGCATACCAAAGTGCTGCTGCTAAGGATAAGGCTCCTACCCCCTCAAAAGCAGCATTCCGGGGTCATAGGGGCAGACTTTACAGGCCATTCTTCTAGCCTCAAGCCTATCCACAGTACCAACAGCAGAGAGGCTACTTCAGAGGCAGGGGTAGGAGAGGCATCAACCGCACTAGCCCCAGCACCTGAAAATAAGCAGACACCCTGAGGGATCTGCTGGGGTCGCCTCCCCAGGTCCAATAGGGAGCAGGCTGACCCACTGTCTCCAGGAATGGCAATCCATCACCACGGATCAGTGGGTCCTGGAGTTGGTGGGTCAGGGCCTTGAACTCAGTTTCAAACTCAGACCAAGACGAGGGCAAGAGTTTTTCAATCTTTCTCCCCCTCAGAGACACTCTTACTGGAAAAGTAGGTGTTAAACCTGCTTTCATTAGGAGCAGTGGAGCCAGTTCCTCTCTTACAGAAAGGAAAGGGCCTTTACTCAAGATACTTCCTCACAACCAAGAAAACAGAGAGTGGTGACCCATATTGGATCTCAGACACCTGAACAAGCATTTACTGAAGCCAAAATTCAAAATGGTCACCTTAAAAACGATTCTACCAGCTTTAAGGCAAGGAGACTGGCTGGCATCTCTGGATTTAAAAGATGCCTACTTCCGTATCCTAATAAGGCAGTCTCACAGAAAGTTCCTCAGGTTCAGACTTCCTGTCAGGCCACTACCAGTTCAGAGCAATGCCTTTCGGCCTTACTTCTGCTCCAAGGGTGTTCGCAAAATGCTTGACTATGGTTGTGGCACACCTACGAAGGCAGGGAGTGGCAGTTTTTTCCATACCTGGACGACTGTCTCTTAGTGGGACAGTCTCCTCAGCAGGTCAAGCAGTCTCTGGACGTAACACAGGAACAGTTACAGTCCCTGGGTTTCTTGATAAACCAGCAGAAGTCAGAGCTGCAGCCAGTATCAATCAGTCAATCAATCAATCACTTTATTTAACCAGGCATTAACACCATTGAGCAAGCTCATTTTCAATGTGGTCATGGGCATTAATACAATACAGTACACTTCATAAGATTACAATTAACGTGGACAGCGATGCAAAAAAAAAAAGAAACATTGTGAAGGTGCCGGTCAATATGGGCCTATATATACCGGTCAACATAATTAACATGCAAAGGTACATAATGATAAGCTTTACTGGAATGAGAAGAGACAACAGTCCCATATAGTCTCCGCTAAGTAAGAGCTCATACCTAAATGATGAAAAATAAGGAGGTATTAAGGAATAGGGTAGAAATTGGGGTGAAAGAGTAGGCAGCCAAGAGGGAGGCCAGAATAGGTAAAAGGTAGAGAATAGGCAGGGCCATCTCGGATTAAAGGAACTAGGCTTGTAGGTCCTAGGTTTCTGTTGTTAGGAATATGGGGTACATGAGATACTTAGGAGTAGGATTTGAGAGTGGCACCTGAGGCTTAGGGGTCATAGGCGTCTGAAACACTTGCATGATTCCTTCAGATAATCCATTAATAGAGCTTTGAATGTGAAAATGCTTGGAAGTGAGGATAATTTTAATGAGTCTTGCATAGTGTTCCAAAGTGATGGAAGTGAGAAGTTGATTGCTGCTGAGCCAAGGGTAGTTTTCACTCTAGGAATCTGGAAGCAGATTATGGAGAAGCATCTCAGGCCATAGGAACCTTTACCCCGTTTGAAGAGGTTCGAGATGTATGCAGGGAGGTTATCAGATAATGCTCTAAAAAAACAGAGGAGTGCATTCCTTTTTCTCCTAGTTGAGAGTGAGGTCCATCCCGAAACCTGGTATAGATGACAGTGATGTGTACCACAGGATAGATTTAGGATAAATCTTAAAGCCTGGTGGTAAAGGGTGTCCAATTTGTTTAGCATCGTTGATGGGCAATGACTGTAAAGGAAGTCAGCGTCGTCCAGTATAGGTAGGAATGTAGTTTGTACTAGTCTCATTCTGGCTTCTAACGTAAGTAAGTGTTTAATGCGATAGAATAAACCTAATCGCTGTCTTAGTTTTTTTGAGGTTTCATTTAAGTGGCACAGAAAGTTGAGCTTGTTATCCAGTCAGAACCCTAGGTATTTAAAGGCATCAACTACTTCAAGGGGTTCATCTAAGAGTGTTCGGATCTGTGTGATATGTGGACATCCGGAAGTAGACTTTGGTGAGAGAATCATTGCTTTAGTCTTTATGGCGTTGAGGAGGAGCTTATGCGTGATAAGGTTGTATTGGAGGGTGACTAAGTCTTTCTGCAAGTACTCATAGGCCAAATCTAAGGATGAATTTGTGGTATAGAGTACAGTATCATCTGCGAATAAGTGCACATTGGCTGTGCCCAGCTGCGAGTCCAGATTATTGATGTATTATGCAAAGAGGATAAGGCCCAGGATGGAGCCCTGTGGGACTCCTCGTAACAAGGATTTTTGTGGGGACAGATCTCCTAAGGCTTTGACTTGTTGTAACCTATTGGTTAGGTAGCTGGTGAACCATTTAATGGCAGAACTATCAAGTCCGAGGTTACTCAATGCAGTAAGCATGATGGTATGATCCACAGTATCGAAGGCCTTACTTAGATCAAGGAAGAGGACAGATACATGCTTCTTAGAGTCCAAGGGCATTTGCCAGTCTGTAGTTACTTTGGCAAGAGCCGATACTGTACTGTTTGGCTCTGAAGCCGGACTGAGCTGGGTTTAGCAACTTTTGTGAATCCAAATGTTCTCTGAGTTGGATGTTGACAATTTTTTCAAGTAATTTAGAGAGGACGGATAGTATAGAAATAGGCCGGTAATTGTTCAGATCACTCAGATCCCCAGTCTTGAATAATGGAAGATGTGGGCAGTTTTCCACAAGACAGGCACCTCACCTTGAATCAGAGAGGTGTTGAATAAGTGTGTGATGGGGGCGGTCAGATAGGTATGGCCAAGTTTTAGGAAGTAAGGTTCAATATTTTCTGCACCCGCACTCTTTTTTTTATATCCAGAGAAAGGAGGAGGTCCTCCACTTGCTTGAACGTAATTGTGAGGAAGCTGAAGGGGGTGGGATGCGGTTGGTTATGGTTGTGGTTATCAGTGAAGCCAACAGCGTAGTCTCTTGCTGGGCTAAGTTTGCTGATAGGTGAGGTGTCAAAGGCAAGCCCTGCAGTGGCAAAGTGATCATTAAACTCTCTAGTATATCAGCTTTGTCCGTATAGGTGGTACCATGAGACACAATTTGTTTGGAAGGGTGTTGCAGTGGACTGACCTTGACTTCTTTGAGGATGTTCCAAAATTTGGCAGAGTTGTTTTATTGTCTTCTAGTTCTTTTGGAAGTACCTAGCTTTTTCTGACCTAATTAGCTTGGTACAAGCATTCCTTTAATGCAGAATGCGAACCAGTCGGTCTCCAGGTGGGATTTCCTCGCTTTTTCCACCAGTAGTCCCTATCCTAAGTGCTTTCTTCAGGGTGGGAGAACCAGCCAGGAGTTTTATTTTTTGATTTGATCAGTCTTAGTGGGCGTGTTTGTCTATTAGCCCCAGTAAGAGGCTGTGAAAGATGTTAAATGCCTCGTTAAAGGTGGGGCTAGATAGAAATCCTGCAACGAATATTGCTTAGATCTTTCAGGAAAGTGTACTGGCAGAACTTTTTCAGGCATCTTTTCAGTTCGAATTTGGAGGCCGTTTTTATTTGGGAAGGATGTCTGATGCAGGCAGTAGCGCAATGGTCGCTTATATCATTGAAGAATACTCCTGTATGGGAGATATTGTGAGGTTTGTTTACTAGCATAAGGTCCAGGAGGGTGCTGCGCTCAGGGTTTTTTCTGTTAGGTCTGGTTATAGCAGTCGCCATTTGTAACAGACCATTAACATCGCATAGATCCTTCAATTTCTTAGAGCTGTCATCATTCCAGTTTAGATTGAAATCCCCCATTAGAATACACTCAGTATTAGCAGAGTCAAGAATGATTTGAAGGTGTGGCAGAAGTGCCCAGCCACCAGACGACAGTCGGTAGCATGCTGCCATAAGGAGTGATTTCTCGCTGGAAAGTGATAATTTTAGAGCCAGGCATTCAAATTTCTTAGCCTTTGAGGTACCGTCAAAGACTGTGACTGTGAATTTGCTTTTGACATATATTGCAACCCCTCCCCCTCTAGTGGGTCTATCACAGCGGTAGATGATATATCCGGGTATGTTGATAGATTTGTCTGGGGTCGAGGGTGTGAGCCAGGATTCAGTTATCAGTATCACTGCTGTAGTTTATAGGAGCAGAATTGGATTCAGTCAGAGGAAGGACCTTTCTTCCTCAGCTGAGGGCAGACACTCTAAGGCAGCTGGTAGGCTCCTTCAAGCCTCACAGCCTCAGGCTGGCCAGGCACTTTCTCCAGTTGTTAGGCCACATGACAGCCTCAACTGCCACAGTGTCAGGAGCAAGATTTCAGATGAGGGATATTCAGTATCACCTCAAGCATTACTGGCATCAGAAAAGGGACAGGTTATCAAAGCTGGTCCCAGTCACTCAAACATTCATGCAGATACTCCAGTGGTGGCAGGATCTGGAAAACCTCAGATGGGGTCCCATTCCTCCAAGAGCAACCATCTCTGGTGCTCACTACAGATGCTTCCGTACTAGGGTGGGGAGCATACTGTCCATGGTGCTTGGCTCAAACAGGAGTCGTTGCTGCACATCAACCTGTTGGATCTCAGGGCAGTGTTCCTAGCACTTCAGGCATTCGTCAGCATGCTGCAAGGAAAGGTGGTCCAGGTCAGGACAGACAACATGACTACTATGTATTACATCAACAAACAGGGAGGCACAAGGTCCACACCCCTGTGCACAGAAGCTATGAAAATATGGACCCTGGCCTATTCCCTGAACGTTTTGCTGTCAGCAATCCACCTTCCAGGGAAGAACAATGTGCTGGCAGATGCACTGAGCAGAATAAATCTGAACCATCACGAATGGTCCTTAAATAAGCAAGTGCTGCAGTTGGTGTTCAGAAGGTGGGGCACTCCAGAGGTAGACCTCTTTGTTTCCCCAGACAACTACCAGCTCCCTCTGTACTGTTGCAGACCCCCACTGAAGGGCACAGTATCACTAGACGCATTGACCCTGGATTGGACAGGGAAGTTCCTGTATGCCTTCCCTCCCTTCCCATTGTTCCTGAGAGCCCTGAACAAGCTCAGGTCCCAGCCAGCCACAGTGATCCTCAATGCCCCAGATTGGACCAGACAGCCATGGTATTCTCTAGATCTGTCCCTCTCGGTAGCCAAGCCAATCAGCCTACCCAGGAGGCACAATTTGCTGACCTCCTCCCAGGGCAGGATCCTCTACCCCAACCTTCGATCCCTCAGACTCAAAGCATGGTTCTTGAGGACCTAGAGTATGCAAATTTGAATCTTTCCGAAGGGGTAATGGAGGTCCTTAGGGTATCCAGAAAACCTGCTACCAGAAAAATCTATACTTCTAAGTGGAAGCGATTTTCTTTCTGGTGCAGGGAAAAACCTTAGACCATACCCAGGCTGGCTTATCAGTAGTTCTTGACTATCTCACCCATTTTCATTCTGTAGGCCTCAGGACCTCTACTTTGAAGGTGCATTTGGCTGCAGTGTCTGCTTACTTGTCAGTAGGTAGGCCATCCTCTTTGGCCTCTAATGCAGTGTTCAGGAAGTTTTTTTAAGGGGCTACTGCATTTGCACCCTCCTCATAGAGTCCCTATCCCCGTGTGAGACTTAAACATTTGCATAGCACAGCTTATGCAGCCTCCTTTCGAGCCCATGTCATTAGCTGACCTTAAGTATGTGACTTGGAAGGCTGTGTTTTTAGTGACCATTACTTCTGCCAGAAAGATTAGTGAGATCCAGGCTTTGTCCATGGAGCCCAGTTATGTGGCCTTCCATAGGGACAAGGTGGTACTCGGGACAACTAATACATTTCTCCCTAAGGTGGTATCTGACTTTCACATTAATCAGTCCATCACCCTGCCAGTCTTTTTAACTGATCATTCCTCCTCAGGTGAGCGTAGACTACATAGCTTGGATGTCAAGAGGGCTACCTAGAGCAAACAAAAGGTTACAGAGGGGCTAGAACCCAGCTCTTTCTGACCTATGGAGAGGCTGGGAAGGGTAAACCTGCCACAAAGAAATCCATAGCGAGATGGATTTTCTCATGTATCCAGTTCTGTTACGACAAAGGGCTTAGGGCCCATTCTACTAGAGGGACTGCTGCATCTATAGCAGCTTCCAGAGATATTTCTCTTCTGGAAATCTGTAAGGCAGCAACCTGGAAAACAGTTCACACATTTACCAAGCACTACTGCCTGGACACCCAGGCCAGGAGTGATGCCAGGTTTGGCACAGCAGCTCTGCAGAGCCTGTTTCCTGAATAGGTCCTCTGCCTGCCTCCAAAGGCACTGCTTGGGTAGTCTGCATTTGTCAGAATACAGTAAGATTTCCTGGGGTTTGAAGAAAACATTACTTACCATAGTAATCCTGTTTCTTCTAAGGGAATCTTATTGTATTCAGAGCTTCTACCCTTCTTCCCCTGCTAGGACCTACAGGGCTCTGCTCACTCCTGTATCACTGATGTTGGAAACCTGTGGGTACCTATTAAGTTTCTGGGCATCTTTTGACTTGAGTCTTAGAGATGCCCCCTGTTTGGAGTTTCTGTTCTCCTAATAGGGGCATTTAGGGGTAGTAAACTTAGTTTGGATAGTTAGTATTTAGCTTCTGCATGCTTCTTAAGAATCTGACGGTTGCAGGAAGTGCAACCAGAGACAGTGATTTGAAAACCAAGCTCGAGCCTAACATTCCACTATTAGCATAGGTTCTATTAACCATTTCAGCTTCGGGGCAGTCCTATGGTGAGACCATACTGCATTTGTCAGAATACATTAAGATTCCCTTAGAAGAAACAAGATTACTCTGGTATATAATGTTTTCTTTCAGACCACGCTCCATCACAGCCACATTAGTGATAACTTATGTCCCATCCAAATATCGGGTGTTCGGCACATGCCTACTGGACACCCATTTTGGGTGGAATTTACGCGTCATCAGTATAGGAAATACAAATCTACGGTGATATATGTAGTGTCTTACTATGAGGAAAAGCAAGGGAACTTATTATGTTCCTTGCTGTTTCTTTATCTTAGTAGTGTTCCATTTGGTTGTGCTTGATTAGTTCACTTGCATTTTGGAGCAAATTTAGCTTACATGGTGGTTTTAAAGGGAAAGTCCCCTCAGCCGTTTATTCTGTTCCCCTGTGTAGTTTGTAGGCATGCACAATGATTGCCTCTATTGCACTCCCCTAATTTCATCAGGATTTAAAATTTAAATGCACCTACTTAAAGCAGCAGTACTGGTTAACCAAGAAGTGTTCATCACTTCCCATATTTTTGCCCTGCCTGGTAGTTTAAAATTTCAGATTTAAGTTTTGCTGTTTACTACTGTTTTCTGATAATTGTTTCCCTTGATTTTTAATACATTTATAATGTTGTGTAGAGTTGCAGAAAATATGGCAGCCCTCATACTATTTCCTATTTTTCACCCTTTGTTTACATTGCTTGTCCTATAAACACTCAGCAGGCAAAGGAAGGGGTGGTGCATCAGACAAAATAACCAGTGAGAGAATAGCACCACCCCATTTCCCTCAGAATCCAATATGGCACCCTGGTAAGGATCTGTGCTAAACTGTCAGGAAACATAAAGAATATAAAGAAAACAAAAAAAATTAAAAGCAAAGGATTCAAGTTTTATCAAGTTGTGGGACTTGTTTGACATAACTACAGTAAAAAGAACATTTTTATTAACTAGTACTGCTGCTTGAAATTAGTTGTGAAAAGCTGTTTGACTCCATTGCAAAGGTCATGACCTGATTCATGTAAGGCATCCTGTAATTTTGTGATGTTTTGGTGCTAAGGTCTGCAGTAGTCACACTGTATAAGTCAGTGCTGTTTCTGTCCTCTGTGATACCTATGTTCCTTGCCTTACTGTATACTGGCCATGAAACTTTTCAAGGCATAGTAAGTAACGTACTAACATACTAAGATGCCAGCAGAGTAGGCCTTATGGTCTATCAAGTTTGCTCGAAAATCAGCACCCGGTCAGGAAACCGTTGTTGCCCTCCCCGCCTCCCCCGAATCCCCCCGACTTCATCCCCCATCGGAGTTACACTCCAGGTCTGGCATTACTCAGCTTTACCTTCCCCTTATACCTGTCCAAGACCCTTTTGAATCCCTCCACAGTATGCCACTAGTTCCGCAGGCAGTGCGTTCCAGGGGTCCACCACCCTCTGGGTGAAGTAGTGTCTCCTAGTCTCCCCCGAGCCTCCCGCCAGCCAGCCTCATGGAGTGTCCCCTGGTGGCCCCCTCCTCCCTTAGAAGAAACACCCCATTTAGGCTGACCCTGTTTGCTCCCTTTACGTATTTAAAGACCTTGATCATATCCCCTCTGTCCCTTCTCTCCTCCATGGAGTACAAGTTGAGCTCCTCAAATCTCTCCTCATAGGATCTTTCTCCCAGACCCTGTATCATCCTGATCGGCCTCCTCTGGACCCTCGCGAGAAGTGCAAAGTCCTTTTTCAAGTAAGGGTGCCAAAACTGCACACAGTACTCTAGGTGCGGTCTAACCAGGCAGTTATACAGAGGGAGAACCACCTCCCGTCTCCTTGAGGTTATCCCCTGGTGATGCACCCAAACATTTGATTTGCTTTAGCTGCAGCCCTCCTACACTGCTCAGAGTTATTCATTTTGGCATCCATAACCACCCCAAGATCCTTTTCCCCTCCCAAATCCTGCAGTTTCTCCCCACCCAAAAAGTACTCATGAGCTGGGTTACTATGCTCCAAGTGGAGAACACTGCATTTCTTGGCATTAAACCTCAGTTTCCATGTACGTGACCACCTCTCCAGAGTCTCCAGGTCCCCCTGAAGGCTGTTTTACCCTCCTCCCCATCCACCACTGCCCCCAGCTTCAAGTCATCGCAAAGAGGTTAATCTCACTCCTATTACCATCCCTGATGTCCAAGATGTAAGCATTAAACAGGAGTGAACCCAGCAACAACCCTTGTGGGACCCCACTAATGACCCTCCTGGGAGATACCTCCCCCGACCACTACCTTCTGAAACCGCCCAGTTAGATAGTTTCCTAGTCATCTAACCATCCTTTCCCCCCAGCTTGTCCAGCAACCCAGGGTGTGGCACTGAATCAAACACCTTGCTGAAGTCTAGAGTGAGTGTCCTGCTGTCTTCTGTAGTTTAAAGTGTATCTGAGTGAATGCTTCTAGAGAATGCAGGGGCTTCACAAGACATGTAACAGAGCTGAATAAGAGTATGACTTCTGCTGACTTGTGCTTGTATGCATCATCAACTCCTGTAACTTTTTATTTATTTATTTAGGAAAGTACCTTTGAACCAAAGGCTCTTTTACAGGGGTTCCATGTCATAGCAATCACATGGGTATAAATTCAAAATGCAGAGGTTACATATACACAGTCATCAAATGTTCAGTTTACAGTAGGGCAATGTTACAACCAGAAAAAGTATCAAATGAGTACAAAATACTGAGCAGAAAATGCAAGAAGAGGTTCAGTTGGTAAAGTTATGCACTTTTGCAGATACAGATGGTTGCTTTGAGATCAGGGTATCACATAGTAGTATAACCAGGACAAGGTCACTTGGCCCAGTTAAGAAATGACTTGCATGAGTGGGGTCATGACCTTTGTAATGGAGACAAGCAGGTTTTTACACCAGAGCAAAACAGAGTGAAGCAACCGCATTTACATTTACATTAGGAAGACATCAGGGGGATGCAAGAGAGGGAATCTTTGTTCATGCCTACAAACTACACAGGTATACAGAAAATAGGATTAGGGGACTTCCCTTTAAAAGTGAGTGGTAGTCCTTGTTCTGTGAAGGAGGGCCAGAGAGACAGACGGGGGGAGGGGAGAGAGAGACTGAGCTGGGTGGGTGGTTGTGAAGAAAATTTGCCCCCCCCCAAAAAAAAACAAAAAAACAAAACAAATGTGAACAGTTTTGAAGAAGGAGCCAATTCAGTTTTGTGTGCCTTTAAAGAGTTCTGTTTTGGAACATGCAGATTAATCTTGTACATTTGTTTTTGACCCTGAAATAAATGATGAAATACATTGCCAGTGATGCTGTGGAGTTTTATTTCAGGTGTTTGAAAACAGTGTTTTAAATGCTGTTTCAACACAATTATACTTGCCTACAGATATTGCAAATGCAAAATGCAACTTACTTTGTCAGCCTTAAGTGCTCTATCAGGCTCTTTGTGTGTAATGCTTGTTCCAATTTCAATCCTGCATTATAGAGGCATACTGATATATAAATGTATTCTTTTGTAAATATGAAAATATATCCTTTCTTTTTTCCAAAGTTTTCTCACCATTTTGGGTTTTAATTTATGCATGCACAATGTGTTGTTGTGGTAAAGGGGGTAGAAAAATATCTTATTTTTTTAAACTTGTATTGCATTCATTTTAGTAAAAATGTACAAAATACAGATATTCAAAAACAGTGTATAAACAATATTTCACATAGATTTAAATCTAACAATATACAGGATGATACGCGTCCCCTGAATACAGTATGTACTTTCCACATGGAGGGCTACCTAATAATATGTATAATCTAACACAGAACATGTAGTCAGCTAGCTATGGAACTGTAGCCCAAGAGTACATGGCAGAGAAATACATTAACTAAGAACTTCTGTCCATAAAAGCCTCCGGCACCCATAAAAATGGGTATTTTAGGTGCCATGATGTTGCTAACATTTATTAATATGTCGTTATTATGTGGTAACCCAATAGCAAAACCTCATCCTCCCCAAACATCTGAATGACCCTCCCAGTGTTATAAAAGGCACAGTTACACCTTATAGAGCTAAACAAGAAAACAGATTAAAAACTGCTGAGTTATTAAGCAGTGCATGTTATGTACTGTTTGCATGTGTGTGACATTGTATTTTAATAAGGTGGCTTCAGAAGGAAGGATGTAAAGTTCTTATGCCTTTAGCAGTCCGATAGAAACTTGTAAGGTGCCATTAAGTCTCTGTCGTAAATATATAAATAAGAGAAGCACTTACCACACTGTAGCACATAGAAATCAGTAAACTACTAACATTATCAACAAGAAGAGGAAAAAAAAAGGTTAATCCACAAAAAGCAAAACCACCATAGTGGTCACTACAGGAAAAATCCCTAGTAGTTGGTGTGTAGTTAGGAGAAAAGTTTCAGTCCTGTTCGGGTTACAGACTCTTACTTTCACTCTTGCTGGTCCATCATGGTCTGCCTTGAGGCCACCATCTTTGCCACTCATTTCCCTGCACTGCCAGGATCAGTGAAAATGTAGCTTTTATTGTCCCAAACAACCCGTAATTTAGCAGGGAAGTCAATGGAGTGTGGTATATTCAGGTCCCTTAATACACTCCAGACCTGATAAAATAATTTTTTTGCATTGTCTGGTGGCATAGTATATGTCCAGGAACAAAAGTATAGAGGGAAGCAGGGAAAGCAGTAAGGTGAGCAAAGGTGCAAACTGAGGAGGTAACAAAAGGAAATGAGGCATTTTTAAGTACGTAAGTGAAAAGAGGAAGACCAGGGTGGGATTGAAAAGAGGGAAGGGGTTGGGGGAGACTGTGCAGAGGGGGACCTGGAAAAGGCAGACATCCTAAACAAATATTTTTGTTCAGTGCTTACAGAGGAAGGAGAAGGGAAGGGGCTACACAAAAGTAACAGAAGCTTTGGAGGAAGGGAGGTGGACATTAGTCCTTTTTTGGAGGAGAGAGATCTGAAAGGGGACAAAGCAGTGGGGCCAGACGGGGTGCATCCAAGGGTACTGAGGGAGATCAGGGAGATACTGGCTGTTCCTCTGACAATCCTACGTAACAGCACACTGAAAACAGGAGTAATTCCAGAGGACTGGAGGAGGGCGGATGTAGTCCTACTACACAAAAGTGGTAACAGGGAGGAGGCTGGCAATTATAGGCCAGTCAGCCTGACATCAGTGGTGGGAAAGGTAATGGAATCAGTCCTGAAGGAAAGGATTGTGGAATGTCTTGCATCCAGTGGGTTACAAGACCCCAAGACAGCATGGGTTGACAAGGGGGAGGACATGTCAAAGGAATCTAATAGATTTCATTGACTGGGTGACAAAGGATTTAGATCAGGGTGGAGCAGTGGACGTGGCCTACCTAGATTTCAGTAAGGCTTTTGACACTGTTCCACGTAGACTAGTAAGCAAGCTGGGTAGCTTAGGAGGGCACGGGGTAATAATGTCGCAAGACATTATGCAGCATGGCAAATCGTGCTGCCAATACAGCGCGATATTGCCATGCGGCATAATCCTTTTTCTGTGGGGGCTCCCACCCCAAACCCGCCACATCTGGGGTTGTGTTTCACTGGACCCCCACTGAAGATTCTCAACTCCGGGGGTCCAACTTGGGGAGCACAAATTGTGAGGAGGAAAATAAAGAGTCTGGGACCGGAATCAAACCGTCCCAGACGCAGCATCTGGGTTCCTGCTGCTGTGGCTCTGTCCACTGAGCCACGGCAGCTGCCTCAGCAGAATCCACTCCCAGCAGAGTCTTATCCTTTGCCTGGGAGTGTGTGAATGGTTGCAATACTGCGTGCAGCAGTATCATGAGTATTGCACCATTAAGCTGTCCTGGACAGCGCTCTTTCAGGTTAGCTATAATGTCGTACGCTATTAAGCGTACAACATTATGACCCGGTAGGGCTTAGGAGTGGGTCCAAAGGTGGTAAACTGGATAAGAAATTAGTTAGGGATAGGTGACGGGGGAGTGGTAAGTGGAGTTCTCTGAGGAAGGGAGGGTGACCAGCGAATGCCTCAGGGATCACTGCTGGGACCAGTCCTCTTTAATGTCTTTATAAGTGACATTTCAGAGGAGCTGGAAGGGAAGGTCTGCCTCTTTGTGGATTACACCAGAATCTGCAATAGGGTGGACACTGTGTACAAGTGCATGCGTAAAGGATGAGCAGAGACCTGAGAGAACTAGAGCAGTGTTCAAGGGTATGGCAGCTGGATTTCAGTGCAGAAAAGTGCAGAGTAATGTAATTGGGGCACAGAAATCCAGGGGCTGAGTACAAAATGAGTGGGGTGGTATTGACGACCACCAAGCAGGAAAGAGACCTAAGGGTAATCATATTGGATGACCCAAAGGAGCCCGGCCAGTGCAGCAAGGCAGGTGGGAGGGCTAGTGGATGTTGGGGTGCATGGGGAGGGATATCACCAGCAGAAAGAGGGAGGTGATGTTGCCTCTGTGTAGATCGCTGGTAAGACTCCACTTAGAGTACTGTGCCCAGTTCAGTTCTGGAGACCACATCTCTGGAATAACATAGATATAGTGGAGGCAGTCCAGAGGAGGGCAACTAAAATGGTGCGGCATCTGCATCAAAAGCCCAAGGAGAGACTAAAGGTCCTCAGTATGTACACCCTGGAAGGGGGGGATATAATAGAGACCTTTAATTACTTTACTGGGGTAAATAAGGTACAGGAGGGAAGAATTTTTCAGAAGAAAACATGCTCAAGAACAAGCGGACATGCTACGAAGCTTGGGGGGGGTGCAGATTCAGGAGAGATGTGAGAAAGTATTTCTTCACACTAAGAGTGGTGGATTCCTGGAACAGCCTCCTAGCGAAGGTGGTGGGGGTGAAAACGGTGGTGGGATTCAGGAATGCATAGTATAGGCACAAGGGAATCATAGTGGGAAGGAAGAGGGGGAGAAAGAGCTGTATCTGTATGTGAAGTACTGTCTGTAGTAGTACTATAAACAGAGAAAAATGGGCAGACTGGGTGGGCCATGCGGTCCTTATCTGCCATCAAATTCTAAGGTTCTATGTTTCTATGGCATTATAACACAGATGAGGTGAAGGTGCTCCACAGAAATCATTGAAATGCATACTGCTTTTATTTTATTATCTTAATTTTGCTCTGTTTATGGACCTTGGGCTACTAATTGATACACAATCAGTGTATTAGACTTTGTAATACACCCACTGCGTTTGTATAAGTAGCCTGATGTACACAAGTATGGCAAAATTAAGATGAGTGAATAAAAGGTGTATGAATTATAGTGACTCCTGCTTCAGGGACATCATTGTGCTGCACATCTGACACCCTCTTGAAGTCTGTTCAAAAGAGTTATTGTGTCTGGGTTAAAGAGAAACTCCTGAATACACCGCAAGTGCAGCAGCGGCTGCAGAAAATAGCTGTACCATCCATAATGTCTGCAGAGCCTCCGCGCCATCTCGCACTCGGCAGCTCTGATGTGCTACAGCTAATAAGGGGCCACCAACCAATGGCAGAGTTGGTAGCCTCTACAGCATAACTAGCGCGGCTGAAGCTGCCCAAGCTGTATGAGATGGCCGCAGGTGGCTCTGCAGACATTATTGAAGGCATGGTTGTATAAAAGTGAAATTGGCATGCACCAGATAAATAAAAAAATCAACTTAAAGTTAATGCTAAACTCCCTATTGGGGCATTTCTACAGCAGCTGCTGCACTTGCTGAGTATTATGGACGGCACAATTGCTTAAAAGTGAAATTGGCATGCAGCAGATAAATGGCTTCCATGTATGAGAAACTTGGAAGTGTCAAAGTAGACACATCCCATTTCAAGGACTGTATTCTGCATGTTACCAGCAGACTTTGTGGAATACAGTCCTGCTGCTGTGTGAGAGCTTGCATTTCCAAGAGAAGCTTCTCCTAGCACATACAGTGAAGTTTGGTTTGGAAGCTGCTAAATACCATTTTCAAATGGCTGTTGATGTGAATAATATTGTGTCTAGAGCTCTAGCAAATCAGTGTCTGTCAGGAGGTATACGTGGCTTAAAACAACTGGGTTGTCGCAGGAAAGGCAAATAAGGCAAGTTCAATGGTGCATGCATCCCATTCGGTGGGAATTAGGGCGCCATCATATGCAATCCTGAACTGTTTGGTTTTGGTGACCCAGCCAAGGCTGAATGCCTTCAGTTGGTGACTCTCCTCCAAGCCTGTATGAGGGCATCTCCTTTGTCCAAGCAGACCCATCACTCAGCTTGAGTATTGAGCGTCCCTGGTGGGGTGAGAAGCACATCTGCTGAATCACAGAGTGCAAGGGTTTTGGTCACTGAGTAAAGCTTGTCTCCACATCAGCCTGTTGGAGCTCTGTGCAGTCCATCTAGCACTGATGTAGTTCACTCTATTCAGGGTCCAGGTTGTGCAGGTCAAAATGGTCAACATGACCACCAGGATAAGAATAGGGGATATTGATAGAGTGGAAGTAGTTGAGTCAGGCAATAAAAATGATTAGGGGATGAGGGACCAGTTATAACATGAGAGACTAAACCATCTCCTCGCTCCTTTGTAGCCTCACCTTCCCCTCCTGCAGCTGCATCCGTTTCCCTAGCTCCTCTCCCCCACCAGTAATTTCTCCCTGCACTGCCCAACTCTATTCCATTTCCTGCCTACTCCTGCAGCTGCCTCCCCCCTCCTGCAGCTGCCTCCATTCCCCTGTCTCCGCTCTCCATCCCAGTAGATTTCTCCAGTACAGCCCAACACTATCCCTTCCAACAATTCAGTACGTTATTTCGCTCTCAGTGCTGCTCCAACAGTGCAGCCCTCTCATTACTAAATTTTCTGGCTCCCCTCATTTCTTATTTTGCTCTAGTTGGGCTTCTGTACTCCTAGGGTTATCAATTCATTCTGAATTCCTCTTTGCATTGCACTTGAAGTCTTGTATACTGTATCTGCATTGTTCGGACTGCTTTGTTTGTATATTGTGGTTTGTTACCTTGCAAATTGTTACCATGTATATTGTTGACTGTTACCATGTACTCTTGATCTGTCCCCTTCTGTTACCCCCCCAGGATGCATCTGGGAATAAGCAACACTGCTAAGTATTTTTTTCCTTGTGAAATTTTTTAAATAAGTAAAAATAAAAAATATAAATCTAACGTGTACGGGGAAGAGGGAAAGGGGAGACATGCTACTATTGTATGATGTAACTAAGGACGTTGAATTCAGCAAACTTAAAATTAGAATTCAAAGATGTAACGCGTTACACTAGGGTACACAGTAAACAGTTTAGGGGAGTAAACTTCAGGATGGAAGAGGAAGCACTTTTTCACACAGAGGGTGGTAGAGTTGTGGAATAGGCTGTCTGAATCTATAATTAACAGCAGTATAAAGACGTTCTGTCAAAAAGCTTTATTGATCAGCAACATGCCACTGCGGCTTAATACAAAGTACATAAATAAAAACTCGACCAGGAATACATAGGGCACAGTCATAAACAGGATAAAATCAATAAATCCATGGATAAAATCTAAATCACAGTTCTGATGTTGATTAATAAATAGCCCCCCCCCCCAAACAAAGCTAAGATAGCCTTCAATATTTATCTTCAGTTTAGTTTTTCACTTTTAGAGGTACTCTAATTTCACTTTTAAGGTATTCTGGTTAGTCTGTAATAATTACAACTGCATACAAGCTCCCTTAAACCTTATATCAGAAATGATGCCATAATTCTCCCAAATCATGCTAAAATATTTTGTACTGTAGGCGTGGGATAAATGACAGACAACCAGGCAGTAGACAAGTGCATAAAAAACGCAGAAACATACGTTTATCATTTTATTTCAAAGCCAAAAGAAAGTTCAAGAAAAATACTATTTATAGAAAGAAAAATATTGGTGGTAAACTTCACACTCCACAGGATATGATATTTCCTTCAGACTCCTGTCTTTCCTCTGTACAACGATATCTTTTCTTAGTATGGGCAAACTCTCACATACACCTCCTCCTCCTCCTCACTCTGTGGTCAGCCACTTACTGACCCACTTCCCTCTCTCTTCAACCTCCAGGAGGAGCTTTTTATAGTCTCAATTTGGGATTTGACTCCTCCCCTTTTTGTGACATCATGTCTCCTGATTCTATAAAGTCTGGCAGTAGAGAGGCTGCCAGCCCTATAGTAAGGGGCTCCATAAATGACTGGATATCAGGTAAAAAGAAATGTTAATCTTTCCATTTTATTCTAGTAATAGGAATACTCAGTCCAAACAGGGGGAAAAACAAAGGAGGGGTGCGCTTCCTCTTTGCATTCCTTTGACAGGCAGGGAGACTCAATAATAATGTAACAGACAGAAGTCATGAAATTACTGCAGAGAATATCCTCCTGTATATGATTTTATATCTAACATGTTTATTTTGGCTGTTTTCCCTTTAATGTTGCAAAATTCTGCACTCTCCACTGTACTACGTCTGAAATACATGCTTTTAAACAACCTGATAGCTCAGATGTCAGCCGCTGGCAAACTATTTCATTTCGGCCTTTTTGACAACTTTCAGGCCCTTTTTACATAGCTGTAGTTGAACACCACCTCTACATCATTATAATTACAGAGGACACTACGGACTTTCCCTTTCTGCCAATCATGTCTTTTTAAGGAATTTCCTTCCTTCGCTTTCAAACAACATGAAGTCTTGCTGTATTCTGACAAATGCAGTTAGCCCCAGCCTTTAAACTGCCCCGGAGAACAAAGGGTTAACTTTCTATGCAGAGCATAGAATGCTGAGCTCGAGCTCGATTGGTGTCTCTGTCTGGAGCCCTTTGAAATCCAACCATCAGATTCTTTACTGCGCCTCAACAGTCGCTCCGGAGATTTCTCCCGCAGCTCAGTTCGAAAGTCGGTTAAGTGTCGGTTTTTAACCGAAATTTATTTCCGCATAGTCAGTTCAGTCTCTCTGTGGTGCCGTGAGTACTAGATAGGTTTTGTGCTGATTTTCTGTGTGGAACTTGTAAAAGTGTAGATCGGTTTGGCTGAACCGATCATTTGTGGTTATTACTTGTATCTTTCTTCAGTGTGTGGTTACCGGTGTTTATCAGTTCTAAAAAAACAACAAAAAAAAAAACATGTTTTTGTACATTTTTTTCCAATATCCTTGACACGGTTAGGAACCGATAAGGGAGTCTTGCCTGGCAGTTGCCATAAAAAAGGTACGTTTATTAGGTTGGCCATGTCTGAGAAACCCAAGAAAAAAACTGGGCCCACTGGGTTTCAGCACTGCAGTGAGTGTGGGGAGGTCTTTGCCAAGGCCGATCACCACACCACCTGTGTTTATTGTCTGGGGTTTGAACACCTCGATACAGACTGCCAAATATGTATAAATTTTCCCAAATCTACCCTTGAAAAAAGATTAGGTAGACTGAGGAAAAAGGAGGCCGAGAAGTCCGCTGACCTGTATGGCCAGCCCCGTTCGGTTCTGACTGAACCAGAAGGAGTGCCCTCTGACCAGGGCGATACTTCTTCGGGCAAAAGGAGAGCCGATCCTGAGGGTTTGGTTCCGACAAAAAGAAAACGCAAAGAGAAATTGATTCGGATCCAGAAGTTCATGTTCCGACCGCCGAGGAAATAGCCAGAGCGATTCGGATTGTGGAATCGCTTTGCCCGGTTCCGACTGATCCGACACCTTTTGGCAGGGGTTCGGTTCGGTCGGTTCCCCCGGTTCACGATTATACCCCTGAAGAATTTTATGAACCAGAGTTTGAGGAGGAGGGGGAGTTTGAAGATGACGATGGTGATGGTGAAAGTCTGGATGTGCCTGTGGAACCAGACATCTTCCCAGACAGACCTTCGGGTGTATCCCCTCCTAGGCTTTCCGAGTCCCCTTCCCACTTTAGGTTTTACAGAAAGGTGGCTGAAACCCTCCAGCTTCCTATGGAGGAAGCAATGGAGGATCAAGAGGAGCCTGATTATGTGGACATGATGGACATCCCAGAGTCCAGGAGACTGTCTATTCCCCTTCACAAATCTTTTGGGAAGCAAACACAAAAAATCCTGAAGTCTCCCAATTCTATACCTCCTGTTGATAGAAGAATGAACAAGAGGTATACACTACCAGGCTCAGATATGGAGTTTTTATACCAGCAATGCAGCCACGTTGGGGTTATGCAGGCTGCTGCCTGTGACAAGGCAAACATTTCCTTGGCTTCACACCCCCAGACAAAGACTCCAGGAAGATTGATGCCATGGCAAAAAAACAGTACATGGCATCTTCCTTGGGACTCAGGCAGGCGAATTATATGGCCTGTATAGCCAGGTACCAGAAGTCCAGGTGGGACACTGTACTGGCACTGGCTAAACAGCCCCTTCCCCCAGCTAGCCAAGGAGCTGGATGAGGTGGCTGCAGATGGGATTGAAGCATCAAAAGTACAATTTCATGCTGCTGTGGACTCCAGTGATGTGTCATCAAGAGTCATGGCTGCATCTGTGGCTCTTCGGAGAATGGCTTGGCTCAGATGTACTAGCCTCTCGCAGGATACCCAGGCTAAGGCCATGGATTTTCCTGTAGTGGGTAATTCTCTGTTTGGGGAGCAGACAGAGAATTACATGAAGAAAATGGACGAGTACAGGACCACTTGCAGGAGCGCTCAGGCCAAGGAGAGGCAGGCAACTTCTCAAAGGAAGCAGTCTAGGGGCAGGGGCAGGCCTTTTCATAGGCTTTTCTACCAAGCACAGTCCTCTTCTCCCTTTTCACAGAGGGGGGGGTCTTCAGAGGGAGATGCAGAAGGGGGATGGGCAGGGCTGCACCACTCCTCAGCCTAAGGCCCCTGCCAAGCAGACACCCTGATGGGTCTGCCTGGCTCGACTCTCCTATTCCAGTAGGGGGCAGGCTGGCTTGTTTCGTCCAGGACTGGAAGTCTGTTACCTCAGACAAGTGGGTCCTGGAAGTAGTAAGCCAGGGACTGGTTCTCAGGTTCAAAAAACTTCCAAAGATGAGAGCCAGATCTTTTCCACCTGCAGGTCTCTCAGAAACCCTTGCCCTAGAGGCAGAGGTTTCGTCTCTTCTGGCTTTAACAGCCATAGAGAGATTGCCTATCCTACACTGGGGCAAAGGTCTCTACTCCAGGTACTTTCTTACCCCAAAAAAGACAGGGGAGTGGCGACCCATCCTAGACTTAAGATACCTGAACAAACATCTTTTAAAACCAAAGTTCAAGATGGTAACTCTGGGAATAATTCTTCCCTCTCTAAGGCCAGGGGACTGGCTAGCTTTCCTGGACCTCAAAGATGCCTATTTTCACATTCCCATCAGGTGCTCCCACAGAAAGAACCTCAGGTTCGAGTTGCCCTCAGGCCACTATCAGTTCAGAGCAATGCCCTTTGGTCTAACATCAGCCCCAAGGATTTTCACAAAGTGCCTGGCAGTAGTAGTTGCCTTTCTAAGGAGGCAAAAGATTTCCATTTTTCCATATCTGGACGATTCGCTAATAGTGGGCCAGTCCCCAGACCAAGTCAAGTCAGACATGCAAGTGACCCAGCAAGTGCTCACTTCTCTAGGATTTCTTCTCAATCTTCCCAAGTCAGTTCTCGAGCCAGTCCAGCTTCTTACCTTTATAGGGGCAGAGCTGGATATGGTCAAAGCAAGAGCCTTTCTTCCCCTGGACAGGGCAAGAGCTCTTATAGAACTAGCTGCTTCCTTCAGCCTTCAGGTGTCTCGACCAGCAAGGCATTTCCTCCAGCTCTTGGGCCACATGGCAGCTTCTACAGCAGTGGTCCAAGGGGCAAGATTCCAGATGAGGGACATTCAGTTCCATCTGAGGGCCTTTTGGTCCCAGAAGAAGGACTCCCTTGCCAAACTGATTCCAGTGACTCGGACCTTGATCCAAGCCCTTCAATGGTGGCAGGATCAGGACGATTTAAGGCAAGGGGTCCCATTTGCCACTCAGTGTCATTCAGTGGTCCTTACCACGGATGCTTCCCTTCTGGGCTGGGGAGCCCATCTGGGGGCCCTCACTGCCCAGGAACTGTGGTCCCCTCAGGAGTCCCTTCTCCATATCAATCTTCTAGAGCTCAGGGCAGTTTTTCTGGCCCTGCAAGCTTTCTCTCGGTCAGTGCAGAACAGGGTGGTTCAGGTCAGAACAGACAACACCACCACCATGTGGTACATCAACAAGCAGGGAGGCACTTGGTCTATGGCCTTGTGCACAGGAGCCATGAAGTTGTGGTCCCTGGCTTATTCCCTTCAAACCTCTCTGATAGCAGGCCACCTTCCGGGGAAGGACAGTGTGCTAGCAGATGCACTGAGCAGGATCTCACAGGGCCGCCACAAATGGTCCCTGGATCCTCTGGTGTTGAAGGTGATTTTTCATGTGGGGCACCCAGAGATAGATCTTTTGCAGCCCCAGACAATCACCAACTTCCTCTTTTGTTGCAGACCCCCAGTCTTGGGCTAAGTCCCCCTGGATGCTCTGATTCTGAACTGGGAAGGAACATTTCTGTGTGCCTTCCTCCTTCCCTCTTCTGTTCAAAGTTTTAGTCAAGATAAGGTCACAACCTTGCAAAGTGATTCTGATTGCTCCAGACTGGGCCAGACAGCCTTGGTACCCCCTGTTGCTGTTCCTAGCTGTCCATCTTCCCCTGTCTCTTCCCAGAAATTACAACCTGTTAACTTCCTCTCAGGGGAGGATTTGGTACCCCAATCTTCAGTCTCTCAATCTCAAGGCATGGCTGTTAAAGAGTTAGAGTTTGCAGATTTGCATCTGTCTCAGGGGGTTCTGGACATTCTCAAAGCTTCTCGAAAGCCCTCCACCAGAAAGACTTATAACTCCAAATGGAAGTGATTCAGCATTTGGTGTTCCAAGAAGCATCTTTCCCCAGATACTGCTGAATTGCCTACAGTTCTGGATTATATGGTCCATCTTAATGGCCTAGGCTTCAGACCAGCTACTTTCAAGGTTCACTTGTCAGCTGTTTCTGCTTTTCTGACAGTGGGGAAGTCTTCCTCACTATCTTCTCATCCTGTGTTCTGTACATATTTTAAAGGATTGCTTCATACTAATCCTCCCTTTAGAGACCCTGCCTGGGATTTAAATGTTTGGATTGCTCAGCTTATGCAACCTCCCTTCGAACCTATGTCCTCAGCAGAGCTTAAGTACTTGACTTGGAAAACTGTGTTTTTTAGTGGCCATTACCTCTGCCAGATGTATCAAGTGAATTGCAAGCCTTGTCAGTGGAACCTGATTTTATCTCCTTTCACAGGGATAAAGTGGTCCTTAGAACCAATAGAAGGTTCTTGCCCAAAGTGGTTTCAGATTTCCATTTGAATCAGTCTATGTCTCTCCTGTTTTTTCACTGATCATTCTTCCTCAGTGGAGAGGAGGTTTAGATGTTAAAAGAGCCCTTAGCTACTACATAGAGCGTACCAAGGGTCACAAGTTTGATTCCCTCCAGTTGTTCCTCACTTATGGGGAAGTGGGAAAGGGCAAACCCACTACCAAGAGAACTATTGCCAGGTGGATTGTGTCGTGTATACAATTCTGCTATGAGAAACTGGGAAAGATTCCACCCTCGGGCCTGAGGGCTCACTCTACAAGAGGTACAGCTGCTTCCCTGGCTGCTGCCAGGGACATCCCTCTCTTAGAAATTTGTCAAGCAGCCACCTGGAAAACAGTCCATACTTTTACCAAGCATTACTCCCTGGATATTCAGGCTAGGAGTGATGCTCGGTTTGGCACAGCAGTATTTCAAAGCCTATTCCCAAAGTAGGTTCTATCCCTCCTCCATGGAGGTACTGCTTGGTAGTTTGCATTTGTCAGAATACAGCAATACTTCATGTTGTTTGAAGAAAAAATTACTCGCCTTAGTAATTATGTTTCTTCTATTGGAGTCTTTCTGTATTCTGACCTCCCTCCACCTCCCTTCTCAGAACCTGGTTTTGGGAAGTGGGTGGGCAGGCGCAGTGTTGCACCTCAGGGGTGCTCCTTTTACACCCTCTTCTTTTTGTTTGGGTGTTGTTTTATTATTATTATTCTTATTTGGATTGGGTTTTGTGTTTCCTGACTTGAGTCTTCCTTTGGGAATCCAAAACTTTTGTTGCCGGTTGGCTAGTAAAATTTTACAATTTCCACATAGGATAGTTAGTGAGGTTTTGCTCGTAAGAATCTGACGGTTGGATTTCAAAGGGCTCCAGACAGAGACACCAACTGAGCTCGAGCTCAGCATTCTATGCTCTGCATAGAAAGTTAACCCTTTGTTCTCCGTGGCAGTTTAAAGGCTGGGGCTAACTGCATTTGTCAGAATACAGCAAGACTCCAATAGAAGAAACATAATTACTAAGGTGAGTAATTTTTTCTTCTCTACCTTGTGTGGCACTTTCACTTTCCATTCCACGAAGCAGTCTGCTTGGTAATAAACACAATGCTGCACCTTCCTGCACACATCGGAGCATGCTCCTGCTCTGATATACAAAGCAGTAGGGGTGCATGTGTTATAGCTGCAGGAGGCAGTTTTTCCAAACTACAGGCTCTTTTCTTTTGTTTACCCAGCCCGACTTTGGGAGCATTAGAGTTACATCGGAGCGTTCTCCTGCTCCAATGTAAGATTCAGCGCCTATTTTAATCTCATAGCTGCAACAGGCAGCTAGCGGCTGCAAGAACCTCATAAGGCTCCTTTTAAACATTAAACTCCCCATATCAGGAGTTTTAAAAAGATTACCGCAGCAGCGATTGCTTGATTTATGTAGCTCAACCTCGAGCTTTCAAATACAGCGCTTCAAATAAGTGGGTAAAAGCACCACCAGCATTACAGCGCATAGCGCGTTTCTGACTAATAGGGGCACCTTTTAGAGATAGGCACACATATTATTACTGCACTGTTTATTCACTAATATGTGCTTAATTTAAGAACGGAGAATAGAATATAAAGGGACGGTAAAGGTTTCATAGGCATGCCAGGTTGGCCACCCTGGCATGAAAAGACAGCTACAGAAGAGGGAAGTAAGAGAACAGGCAAGTAGGAAAAGAATAAGGAAAGGGAAGCACATTTGTCTCTTTAAAACATTTTATTTTCTTAACAGGGGCACCCTGTTACATGTACATAGCCCAAAATGAGCCAAACTATGCTACCAGCCATAAGGAGATCAACCAAAGTTAGTACCCCTAGGTGCAAAGTGGTAAAGTAGTTACTAGACACCTTGCTCAGTAGAACAATATCATGCCCCACATAAGGGCAGGACCAAGTCCCAAATAACAAACCTCAAACCAGTAGAAAGGGTTACTGCACCCACTGCTCTGTCCCAGTTGGATTTAACAGGCCACTGCCGCTAGAGCCAAATTGATCCATCTCATGCTACCAGCCAGAACCTGCCACCATAAGGAGGTCTAAAAGTTGCACCCTACAACGCATGCTGCGCTGTGCTCCTGTATCTGACCCCCCGGACAATTATTCACGAGTGGACTGCACCGTAGACATCCAATATAGGTCCATGGGACTGAGTCTGTTCTGTCACTTGGGGTCATTTCCTCCTGTGCTTAACCCAAACATCAGTTATGGGCCTGTACCACATCTTGATTTCCTTACCCCAACAAGAGACTAACAGAGTTCACTTTTGGAGGTGTTATTAGGCCGCATCACCTTAAGACTGTGAGGCCTTACCAGCCATAAGAAGGCCAACCAAAGTCAGTACTCTTGAGTGGCAAGTCGATAAACTAGTCACTAGACACCTCACTCAGTAGAACAACATGCTCCACATAAAGGCAGGACCAAGTCCTGGATGACAAACCTCAAACCAGTAGACAGGGTTAGTGCATCCACTACTCTGTCCCGGTTGGATTTTACAGATTTTACTGGAGCCATATTTTCGTTTTTCACTTTTTATTTTTTATACTTGTAAGCAGGATTAGCATTGCTGCCCATTTTCACAAGTGACAAGTTTTACAAGAAACATAATATTACATACATAAGACAGTAGGAACACACGATATAAACAGTACAAAAGAACAGGACATTTATGAATTTAAATTACTATTTATAGTATCCAGCCACAATCTTAATCTATTTTTTAAAATAGGCCACACTACAATAATTAGATATGATGTTTGGAATTGTGTTATAGAAGAGTGGGGTCCTGTATTGTAAAGATTTCTGTCCAAAGTTTTTTTTTTTTTTATAAAAAGATAATCGAAATACAAACTTTCTCTGAGATCTTGTACCTTGTACAAACTTACTGTGAGATCTTGTACCTTGTATATTAGTGTTCATAGTTTCATAGTTTGATTACGAATTCAGTGGGCATACGAACGTATGAAATTTGCCAGCAGATAAAAGGCCTAGAGGTCTCTCAAGTCTGCTCGAATGTGCAACTAGCACCCTTATTCTGCAGCTGCCCTCCCTCCCACCCTTCCCCTCCATTGACCCTCCCCTTGCCCTGTCCCAGCCCCTTTTGAAGCAGTCCACTGTTCTACTAGATACCACTTCTGCCAGTAACACATTCCACCCAGCTACCACCTTCTCTGTAAAAAAGTGTCTCCTCATCTCCCTCCTGAACCTTCCTCCTTCCAGTCTCATATCATGGCCCCAGGTGTCCCTCTCCTCCCTTACTTTAAACAGCCCCTCTGTACCTGTCTTGTTTATTCCTTTCATGTACTTAAAGGTTTCAGTCATGTCCCCCCGTCTCTCCTTTTCTCCAGCGAGTACATGTTCAGCTCCCTCTGCCTCCTCTCTTATGGTAAGTCCCCCAGCCCCTTGACCATCTTTGTCACCCTGCACTGCACCACCTCCAGTAACTTAATGCTCCTCTTCAGATATAGGCACCAGTAATGCACTCAGTACTCCAGATGCGGTCTAACTAATGACCTGTACAGTGGCAGAATCACCTCCCCACTCTTTAAGGAGATATGACTTGCAATGCAACCCAGCATTTAGTTGGCCTTTGCAGCTGCCTTCCTAAATTATGCTGAGTTGTTCATTGACCCTGTAATGTGCACCCCCAGATTCTTCTCCTCTGTCTTGTCTAGCTGCACTCCCCCAGCTGGTAACTCCTCCTTGGGTTCTTCACCCCAAAATGCAGCACATTGCACTTTTTGGCATTAAAACCCCAGTTGCCAGGTGTCTGACCAGGTTTCCAGCTTTTCCAGATCATGCTGCAACCCCTGCCACCCTCCTAGGTTGTCCACCACTGCTCCCATCTTGGTGTCATCAGCAAACAGACTGATCTTGCTCTTGATGCCCAATGATATGTCTGCAGTGAATATCCCAAACAGCACTGGTCCCAACATCGAGCCCTGTGGAACATCGCTCGTCACTACCCTTGGGGATGAGAGCGCCCCACCCACCATCACCCTTTGTTGCCTTTCCTGAAGCCAGTTCCCTACCCATCTCACCAGCTTTGCACCTGCCCCAATGCCTTCCAACTTACTTCCCAGTCTCCCATGTGGCACCAAGTCGAATGCCTTACTGAAGTCCAGATACAGGACATCCACTGCATGGCCCATGTCCAATTGCCTAGTTACCTAGTCATAGAACTCCACCAGGTTGGTTTGGCAGGATATGCCATGTAAGAAGCCATGGTGTCTGCTGTTCTGTAGTCCTTTGGCCTGCAGGAGGGCCACCAGCCTCTTCTTCAGGATAGTCTTCATCAGCTTACCCACGATGGATGTGAGGCTCACCGGTCTGTAGTAACCTGGTTCATCCTTGGGGCTACTCTTGTGGAGGGGCACCACATGAACCATCCTCCAAGCCTGAAGTATACACCCTGAGTGTAGATAGGCATTAAATAAGTCTGTCAAAGGTCCTGCAAGGACCTCTGCCAGCTCCTTCAGTACCCTGGGGTGAATGCCATCTGGGCCTGGCACCTTGTCCACACTCAGTGCCCTTCAACCCCCCAGAACTCTGCCCTCCATGATTTCCCCATCTGTCACCCTCTCCCCCCCCCCAGTTTCTGCTGTTTCTCCCCACTTGGGTATCACCCCCTCTTCTCCTTAGTAAATACCGGGCAGAAGTAATCATTTAGCGCTTCTGCCTTATCACCCCCTGCTTCCACCCAACCCCCCTCCTTCCTAATCCTTACTATGTGGTCCTTGCAGTTTCTTTTCTCCCTGATGTACCTAAAGAAGTCCTTCTCACCCTTCTTAATGCCTTGTGCCAGCCTGAGCTCCGTAGATGCCTTGGCTCCCCTTACTGCCCGTGTTGCCTCCTTAGATTCCTTCAGGTACTTCTCTCTGTCCTACCCCCTCCCTGTTTTCTTGTACCTCCTAAAGGCAGCTCTTTTCCTCCTTACCTTTTCCATGACCTCCTTGCTCACTTGTTTCTTAGCTCTAGCCTTCTTGCTCTGGGCCTTGCTGAAGGTTCTGGTTGCCCCTGCTGTCCCAAACTTTATGAGCTCCCACCTCTGGTTAATGCCCATGCTAGGTTGAATTCTGGCCAGGTACCTTTTACCACTTCCCCCATCCTCCCAAAGTTGGCCCTCCTGAAGTCCAGCACCCTTGTGCCAGATTCCACTCCTTCCTTGCCCATATCCAGTGTGAACCATATTGAGTGGTGGTCACTACCTGACATTGGTTCTTCCACCCTAAGTTCCCACACAAACTCCCCATTTGCCAGCACAATGTCAAAGGTATTCCCTAACCTGGTTGATTCACTGACTATTTGCATCAGGAAGCTGTCCTGGAAGGCATCCAATAGTATCTGCTCCCTTCTGTTGCTGGTTGTTGGGGTACTCCAGTCCACTCCTGACATGTTGAAATCCTCCACAGTCACCACACTACCCCTCTCGCAGGTCCTTCTGATCTGTCCCGCTAGTTCCCTGTCTAACTCTTCCGTCTGAGAGGGTGGCCTGTACACCACTCCCATTCTGAGAGTCCTATTCTTGGAATCCTGGATTTGCATCCGAAGTGACTCTGTGCTACCCTCCTCCTCTTCCTCCCTTACACACAGTCCTTTCCTGACATATACTGCCACCCCCTCCTTTCCCAATTATCCTATCCCTATGAAATAACCTGTACCCTGGTACAGACAGGTCGCAGTCACTGTATTGGGTGGCCTGTGTTTCTGTGATGGCTGCAATGTCCACCTCTCCCTCTGCCATGAGCACCTGTAGGTCTGCAGTTTTTCTCCCAAGGCTCCTAGCGTTAAGGGTGACCACCATGGACTGCCTTTGGAGAACTCGCCACTTTCTATTGGTGGAATTTAAACTTTAGACCTTCCATATGTTCATCTAATCTATTTTTGAAAGTATTGATTGTGTTGCTTTCAACAACTTCTTTAGGAAGTGAATTCCATGCTGAAATAAATCTCTGCGTATACCAGGAATTCCTTTTATTGGTTTTTTGACTACCAGTAAGTTTCATGTTGTGGGTTCTAGTAATTGTTTTAGTTAAGTGTTTAATTAACCCAACTGACTCAAATGTTGATTCATCATTTATTGCTTTATATGTAAGACAAAGATCACCCCTCATCCTCCTATATTGCATAGAATATAGGCCTAGCTTTTTTAGTGTACTACCTAACTACAGTAATCAACATTTCTTACATTTTTTATTTTTTTAGTTAGTTTGAGTTGTACTTTCTCTATTAATTTGTCTCCACTGACCAGATGTGGAGTGCAAATTGAAGAACAATATTCCAAATGAGGTCATACAAGGCTGGAATAAAGAGGAATTATAACCTTGGCTCGTCTGCTTTTGATATTTTTTAGTATACATCCCAGTGTTTGATTGGCTTTTTTAACAATATTTTTTGTACGAGTATCAAAAGATAAGTTGTTTGAGATAGTGACCCCAAGGTCCTTTTCGTTATCTGTAGTTAGTAATGTAGTATTGTTCAGGGAGTAGGTGAAGCAGGGGTTATTTATCCCTAGGTGCATTACTTTACATTTAAGTGCATTAAATGATAATTTGTTTTCAGCTGCCCATTTCTCAAGATATGTTAGATTTTCCTGAAATGCTATAGCCAAGGTACTGTCAGTTATAATGGTTCCTAGTTTACAGTCATAGTACTGAACCTAAAACGGATCCCTGTGGGACACCGCTGGTAACTGGGCCCCAAGGAGATACGTGCCCTTTTAATGATACTTGCGGGGTTCTGTTTGTTAGCCACGGAGTTACCCAGGATATAATCAGTGGGTGAATTTGTAAATTCTTCATCTGTTTTATTAGTATTGTATGTGACACTGAGTCAAAGGCCTTTGAAAAGTCCAAAAATATAATAACAACCGATAGACTTTTGTCAAGGGCTTCACTAACAGGTTCAAAAAAGTTTAGCAGATTAGTCTGAATGACCTGCCCTTGACAAACCTGTGCTGACAGATGTCAGTGTGCCCCAAATCTTGAAGATGGTGCACAATTCTGTTTTTTAATAATCTTTCCAATAATTTGCAGAGAACAGCTGTTAAACTAATTGGTCTATAGTTTTCTGCTAGGTTCTTGTTTCCCTTTTTATGAACTGGGATCATCGTGTCTTGGTTCCATATAGGAATGGTAGCCCCTGAATGTAGTGAAGAATTGTAAAGTATGGTTAAGGGACCAGCTATCTGTTGTGCTATACATTTCATAAAATAGGGTGGAAGTCTGTCAGGGCCAGGAGAACCATCTAATTTAGTTTTATTTATAACCTCTAATATTTCTTTTTTATTAAAATGTGGAAACTTGAGGGGAGATGTGACATTAGGCATAGGAGTAGAGGGTTCCGCTATGTAGTTACTAATAACATAACTATTTAGTTCAGTTGCCATCTCTACTTCATCTGTTATTATCCCTTTGGCTGTTTTAAGGGGACCTATAGCTGGATTATTTTTTTTCCATAGATCCGTTGTAATTAAAAAATGTATTTTTATTATCATTTACGGAGGTAGCCAGTTTTTGTTCAAGGTGTTTTTTTGGTTGTCTGATTTTATGTTTACTGTTGTTGACCGTTTTTTTTTGTAGATGGTTGTTTTTTGTAGTTTTTGTTTTTTGTTTAGATGCTTTTTAATACTTTTATTCCACCATAAGGGAATTCCTTTGTTTGTGTTGTATTTTTTTCTGATTGGTACCAGTTGTTTATACAGTATTGTAATTTGTCCTGAAATTTGCACCAGATAGTGTTTAAATCGCAGTTTGCTAACTCTGATTGCCAATCCCATTCATCATGGTGGTGATTTATGGCTACATAATCAGCTTTATAGAAATCTTTCATAGATGAACAACCTGGATTTCCTTTAGTGTAATTTGTATTTATTTCCATAAGTACCATGTTGTGGTCTATTTGATAGTGGTTGTATTACCTTGATTTTGCTTATATCCTCAGTGAAATTTGATAAGAGTAAGTCTAGAATATGATTATCTCTAGTTGGAGTTTTTACAGCCTGTTCCATGTTGTTTAGTAGCATTATTTCAATAAATCTCTCTGTTACAGATGAGCCTTGGCAAGATTCCCAGTTGATATTAGGTAGGTTAAAATCTCCCATGAAAATTTAGTCTCCCTCTATACTCATAGTTTCTATTCTGTCCACGAAGTTTGTTCTCATGACTGTTAAAATTTGGTGGTCTGTATCCTAGTCCAGTAGTGATGGTATGTTTGTTGGGTAATAGAACCTTGGTCCATAATAGTTCTATGTCTATTGTTTCTTCTAATTCACTGTCAAAGGATTTGGTTTTGAAATGGTTAGAAACATATAAGACTATCCCTCCTCCTTCAGAGTGTTTTCTATTTTTAACTTGTTTGGTGTATCCAGGAATGTCTGTTCCCCAGTCCATGTCAGTGAACCATGTTTCTGTGACTCCACAGATTCCAATCTTATTTGTTAGCACAAAGTCTTGTAGTTCATCTATTTTATTTAATAGGCTACGGGCATTTAGTAGGAGTAAGTTTAGGTTTCCCTGATTCTGAATTTGTGAGATACTGTCTTGGTAATTACTGTGTATGTATGAGGTATCTTTTCCGTTCAGAGAGACCTAAGAAGAGGGTCTCTCTCCCCTTGTATATTAGTTTAAATTGGTTTTTATAAAAGAACGAATTTGTTTAACAAGAATGTTATTTCCCTTTCTACTAAGATGTATGCCATCCCATAAGAAAAGTTTGTGTCTGTCACCGAAATCCTCCCAGTGTGTGATGCAGCTGATTTGCTGCTTCAGACACCATCCACGCAGCCAATTATTTAGTTCTTTAATTTTAGTTTGGTGAAAGGTGGATGCTTTTGGGATGGGAAGAATTTCAGAGAAGGCAATTTGGGAGTTAATTTCTGTGAGTTTATTTGTCATAGCAAAAATGTCTTGTTTAATTTTTGATATGGGTTCTCTCAAAATGTTATTTGCCCCAGTGTGAATAATAACTAATGGATTCTCTGAATTTTTAAGGATATCATCTAGCATGACAGTGATATGTTCTATTTTAGCTCCACCAAAGGAGGACAAAGTTCTACTAGCTTTATCGTCATTGCAAATGATTCTATCTAAATGCTTAACTATCGAGTCCCCTAAAACACATGTTGATTTAGGACTTACTGTGCACTGAAAATCCATCAGATTTATGTCTACTGTTGGTTCAGAAGCCACATCTTTGGAAGCTGGAACTTTATTTCTGAGAGTAGTTCCTGACATAAATCATGATTTTTATTAGAATTGGGTATGAGTGTCACAGGATTGGAATGCAAAATTGATTTATGACTATTATTTGTTGTAACGCAATATCTGATTTAGAGGCATTTTGTGAACCATAAGATCTCTAAGAAGGTTCCAGGTTATCAAAGGTGCACTGCATTTGTTTTATCTGTCCTCTAAGATCTCGTAGTGGTTTATGAGTGGAATTTCAAATGTACCTGCCTTGCAGCCCTTTTTAAGTGCCTTTCCACTTTGAACTAGGAATCATTCCTCCTCCTCTGTATTTACTTACGTGTCTATCTCCCTTGATCTTTTCTTTGTATTGGGAGGTGGATTCAAGCTTTCTGTATAAGTGCTAACAAAAGGAGTCTGACGGGGGGGGACGGTACTCTATCATTATGTTGTGTTACATGTAACTCCTGGGCAGTGCTGATATTTTGGGTAGCATATATGTTATCTAGTTCTGGTTGAGCTGATTGCATTCGATTTGCCATTTTATCCTGGCTGATTTCCAATGCTCTAAACCTAGCCCCAAATGTTGCTATTTCCTGTTACATCTCCTCATTACTGACACATTTTGCACATTTAAAGGCTTTATCTTTTGCCAAATGCTGGGTGGAAATTTCGTACATGCTACAAATTAGACATTTGATACCAATGTCACCATTCAAGGTCATTATGTGCTCAGCCATGATGTAATACACAGTCTAGGGTACGGTGGTTAGTTATCGCTTCTCTATTTTGGTACTAGGGAGAGATTGGGACTTACCAAATGGTTCCAACACAGTACTGATTTACTGTTCACGCTGCAGCACGCATGGATGCGCCCTGCTCGTAGTAGAGCTTGCGTTTATCTAGCCCACTGACCCGGAAGTGCTCTCCAAGGTCGCGCTATGCAGCGAGTGTAGTTGCAGAAATAAAAAACTTTAAAACCACCAAAAACTTACTGGTGAGAATCACTCATGTGTGATTCTGGCAAGCACCGGGTGGAAATGTGCCCCAAAGTGCAAAATCAGCCCCACAAACTGAGCTGTAGTCCTAAAGTTTACAGTGTTGGACAACAGGTCACTCTTCCTGCTTCCTCTAAGTGGGTTGCAGGGCTCCAGGCATTCCGTTAGGGTGCTTCAGTAAATTACTTAAAATTTCAGTAAGAAGTACACTTTAGGAGGTAAAACTCCACGCTGTGAAGTGCACAAGATGTGAAACAGCAAGGTTTTATTGTGGGAGAATAAGGACTGGACAGAACTGGGGAGGAGGAGGTTATTAGTAACTTTAAAAAGTAAAACATCCATTCTAACCTTTATCCTGTTTTTAAAGGATGGACACCCTAGTTTTTTAAACAACTCACAATGATGGAGTTTAGATGCTGAGTTAGTCATAAACCTGAGGGCACAGTTATACAGGTGACTTTCGGTTTTGACAGGACACTTTCACTTGTTGCTGTATAAATGGTGAGGCTGTAATCAAGCATACTGAGTAGAAAACTATGGGTTAAGATCCTTTTTGATTTAAGAGTCAAAAAAGTCTTCACTATATAAAGCTGCCAATTTCTGGTGTATTATTTTTATTGTGTTATTAATGTGGTATTCAAAAGTTAAGTTGGAATCTAGGGTTATTGCTAAACATTTAAAGCTAATAACTTGCTCAGCTATCTCCCCATTCAAATCCACAAGTTGAATTAACTAATTTTTTTCTCATTACTGAAACAATCATTGATTTGGTTTTCTTTACATTCAATAACATCTGCTTGGACATCAACCATTTTTGAAACAAAAAATCACCTTGCACTATCTGAACTGCATCCCTAGGTGGATCACTGATGCTAAAAATTACGGCATCATCTGCATGTAGAATCATTGTTGATTTCTGGCATACATCTGGAGCCGGGTTCATGTAGATAGAAAATATTAGGGGACCCAATATTGGTCCTTGGGGCACCTCGCACTTAATGATATTGCTTTGTGAAAGGACTCCATCGATTCTGGTTCTGTGAACTCTATTATTAAGATAAAGTACAGTTATGTAAGAACTTACCGTAACAGTAGATCTTTGAGAGAAGCTCTTGCAGCAGGTAACATATATAAGACTGTAGCCGGCAGATGGCAGGACCCCATGGAAAACTTCTAGCTAGCAATCTATGACGGGGAACGTCCCCTGACGTCGGCCCGCCCCCGACGTCACATATGGTATAAAGGGTGGCCGGTCCCCGGCATGCCCCAGTTCTCCTGCTGGAGACTCCAGCATCAAGATGGAAGGTGATCAGAACCAGAGAACCAAGGCCAATACCTCTCAGAGCAATTAGAATATTGCCAATGCAGATCAGTAGCAGGAGAGAAACCTCAAGAGGGAAGGAGGGCGGGAAGCATACCTACTGCAAGAGCTTCTCTCGAAGATCTACTGTTATGGTAAGTTTTTGCGTAATTGTACTATCTTACTTTGAGAGTCCGCTTTTGCAACAGGTAACACATATAGGACTGAGTTCCAGGCAGTACAGGAGACCAGACTAGTCTCGGGTGGAGGTAAGGAAAGAGTGAAGAGGGTAGTACCCTCATGAGAGGAGTCCCTTGAGAACTGCAAGGCCGAATCCTGCTCTACGACGAGAGGCAGTGTTCAGACTGCAGTGTCTGAGGAACGTGTAGACTGTATGCCACGTGGCTGCTGCATAGATGTCAGCTGCAGACACATTTCTGAGGGCAGCAAAGGATGCTGCTACTGCCCTCATGGAGTGACCCTTCACCGAGCCCAGCAAGGGTTTATCATATTTCTGGTCACAGAAGGAGATGCAATTGACAAGCCATTTTGAAAGGGTCTGTTTGGCTACATGAGCCCCCTGGATCCTAGGGGCAAAAGAAATGAAAAGCTGATCAGAACATCTGAAATCTTTTGTTCTGGATAAATAGAATCGCAAAATGCGATGAACATCAAGTGTATGGAGAAGAGCCTCCACCCAGTTTGAATGATCAGGGCAATACACCGGGAGATGGATGTCCTGATTTAAAGTCAACTCGGACACCATCTTTGGTAAAAACTTAGGATTAGTCCTCAAGGCTACTTGGTCCTTGTGGAACACTAAATAAGGCTCCTTGCACATCAGGGCCTGAAGCTTGGAAATTCTTTGAGCAGAAATAACAGCAACTAAAAATAACGCTTTCTCCATGAGATCAAGCGAAGCTTGCAATCCGTGGCTGGCTCAAATGTGGGAAGGTCAACTTTTCCAGCACAAACAACAAATCCCAAGGAAGGATGGGGTCCCTTATGGGAGGTTTTATATGTAGGATTCCCCTGAGAAAGGTACGGGTTACCTCCATTTGCGCTGTAGTTCTGCCTTGGACAGGGATATGGTAGGCAGAAATGGCTGCTAAATGCACTTTAATGGAGGAATAGCCCAATCCGAGTTTGAGAGCGACAAGTACTTGAGCGAGTTCACCAGACAGGCCAAGGGATTGAGGTGAGGAGCCATAGCCCAGAGACAAAAAAGTGCTTCCACTTCATGGCATAAATGGCTGTGGTGGAGGGTTTCCTGGCAGCCACCAGAATGTTAGCAACCCTGTCTGAGACCCCAAAATGGATCCTGGCTAGATCCTCAACAGCCATGCATGGAGGTGCAGAGACCGAAGGTTTGGATGAACCAAGGTCCCGTCATTCTGGGACAGCAGATGGGTGCTCAGTGACAAGAGAATCGGAAGTTCGGTAGCCAACTGTTGCAGCAGTGGGAACCAAATCTGTCATGGCCACAGTGGGACCACAAGGATCATTGCTGCTTCCTCCGCTTGCAACTTGCGAAGGACCTTCTGAAGGAGCGGGAAGGGAGGGAAGGCGTAGAGGTATCTCCCTCTCTAGGAGAGGGACAATGCGTCTTGCCAGAAAACTCCAGGCCCTGGATCTAGCGAGCAAACACTGTGCAGCTTTGCATTGATAGGGCCGGCAAAGAGGTCCAGCTCTGGTCTGCCCCATCTGTCAAAGAGAGTTTCGACGACAGATTGGAGGAGGGCTCATTCGTGGGCTCTGGACCGAATGCAACTGAGAGCATTGGCCAGAGTATTCTGGATCCCTGGAACGTGGACCGTCGAGATCTCTAGGCGGTGGCTATAGCCCAATTCCACACCTGCATTGCTTTCTGGCAAAGGGGGGTAGGAGTGTGTGCCTCCTTGCTTGTTGAGGTAGAGCACCACAGACATATTGCCTGTCTGTGCGAGAAGGCCTGGGCACAATACTGTGCTCAAGGCCTGCAAGGCATAGAGAACTGCTGTCATCTCCAGAATGTTTAGGTGGAGAGCCTTCTCATTCGCTGACCAGGAGCCGAGAGTCCTGTGAACGCTGAGGTGTGCGACCCACCCCGTGCCCGAGGCATCAGACGTCAACTCTTCGTCTGGAGTTCCTTTCTGAATGGGCGTCCCTTCCCCTAGGGAGGGGGATGACATCCACCAACTTAGTTTTCAATGGACCGGGCCTGTAATTGAAACTGGTTGGTCCAAATAATCCCATCTTTGGTCCCATTGGACATGCAGGGTCCACTGGATCATCCTCATATGCAGTCGCACTAAAGGGACTGTGATGATGGACGCTGCCATGTGGCCTAACAGTCATAACAGAGTCCTGGCTGGGACTGATGACATGGATGAGATGTGATGTGCTAAGACACAAAGCTGAAGAGCTCTGTCCTGAGGCAAAAAAGCCCTCCCTCAAGTGGTAGTGAGCTGTCCTTCGGTGAACTGGGGGGATTGAGATGGGATTAGGGAGAATTTTGATATGTTGAGAGTGATACCTAGTTCTCCAAACAGAAAACAGGTATCCTGAATGGACTGTAGTAGCTGCCCTCTGGACGAGGCTTCTGGAATCCAATCATCCAGGTAGGGAAAGTCATAGTGCCCTTTCCTTTGCAGGGCCGCTGCAACCACTGCAAGGTACTTGGTAAAACCCCTTGGTGCCGAGGACAGGCCAAAGGGCAATGCCCTGAATTGATAATGCCTCCCCTGGAAGTGAAATGTGAGGAACCTCCTGTGTGGCTTGGCCACAAAGATATGGAGGTAGGCATCCTGCATATCCAGAGATTCTAACCAGTCCCCTTGCTGTATCATGGGGAGTAGTTCCTGGAGGGTGACCATCCGAAACTGCTTGTATTCCACAAACTTGTTGAGGTCGCTGAGGTCCAGAATGGGTCACAGATCCCCAGTCTTTTCTGGCACTAGGAAAAAGTGCGAGTAGAAGCCTGTGCCTATCTGAGCTGGGGAGACTGGCTCTATGGCTTTCTTGAGCAGCAGGGCCTGGATTTCTGCTTGAATTAGTCCAGTGTATGCCGGTGAGTATCAGGCTGGAGGGAGAGGTCTGTCCGGTAGAAACTGGATGAACTCTGAGTGCCCATTGTTGATTAGTTGAAGGACCCACTGATTGGAGTTGATCTCCCCCCAAACCCTAGGCGTAAAGAGAAAAGTGGCCTCCGTCCGCCTCCCCTGCAGGGATCATGGGAGGTTGTGGGTCCAACAAGGAGCAGGCTGTAGCTGGAAGGGGGAGGGCAGCTTGGTCCGAGTTGACTAAATGAGAGGTGGGCCCTGCAGAACCTCTGGGTGCGCCTCTCCGACTGTAACCGCCTCACTGTGGCGGTTGATGCTGAAAGCAAGGTTGTGGTTGTTGTCCCCCATGGCCTCAAAATGAGTCTTTTGAAAAGGCCTTTGTTTCGGCCAGTACGTGGACAGGACAGTCCGAACAGCCTTGTCAGAATCTTACAGTTTGGTGATAATTCTCTCTGTATCTTCATCAAAGAGGACTGAACCCTGGAAGGGAGCATCAAGGAGGTTGGTCTGGACATCCTGTGCGAACCCTGTCACTCAGAGCCAGGAGTGTCTGCATACACATATTCCTTTGGCTGCTGCCCTCGCCGCCGTGTCCATCGAATTATAGGCTGATCGGAGGACATGTGTACCCATGTCTGAACCGGTCTGCAGAAGCTTGGCTAGTTCTGCTTTTTGTGGACAGTCCAGGACTCCTTAACTATCGATTCCTTGTTCCCAAAGCGCGTTCTGGAACTGAACCATGTGTGTTAAGAAGTTTAGGCTGCGAATATTGCAGATGGTGGACAAGTAGATCTTGCACCCAGTGGAGTCCAACATGTTTGGATTCTTTATCTGGGGGTTGAATGCTGAGGTGCTTTGGCCTCTGAGACCTGTCATGGGCGGCCGATATCACTGCCAAGTCAGCCAAGGGGTGTTCTGCCAAAAAGGGCTGTTCTTTAGGGGCCCTGTAGAGGTGGTCCACCTTCTCTGGGATTGCAACAGATGAGTGGGGGAGCTTCCAAGCCGCCTTTGTAACGTCTGCAAAGGTATCCACTAATGGTGGGATAACAACCAGCTTAGGGTCCTTCTGGCATAGGTATTTAGCCAGGTGGAGTCTTTCTGGGTCTAATTCCTCTGTGTCCCACTCCATATTGGCTTGTATGTGCCTCATGATCTCCATGAAGGAGGGATCATCAGGCAGTGATTTTTGGGGTGTCTCATGGATCTAATGGGGACAGGTCCTCAATAGACGAGGGTTCTGAGTAGGATGTATCTGACGACTGGTCGGAATCCATTGAGGAAAAGGAATGAGACCTATGGTGCCATCTTTTATGCCTATAGCGGTCCGGAGAACTGGAGGAACTCGGGCTCCGAGACCGAGATCTAGGGCGGCGCCTACGGGGGAGTCTTCCCTTTGCTTTTGTCCAAAGGAGGGGGAGGCTGTGTGCCAGTGTCCTTATCTAGAGGTTGGGTTGGAACCTTAGTTGAAGCCCCAGTATGCGGGGTGGTATTCACCACCGTTTGTGGCTTAGGTGGGAGGAGGTCGGTACGGATAGTCTCCTACCAGTAGCCAAAGAGGTCCTTGACCTGGGACAGATTCAATTTCATGTCTGAATCTGGCGTTAGACCTGACGCCGGTCCAGTGCCTGTATCTGGTATAGTGCCATGGTCTGGCAACTGTGGGTGGGCAGGAGACGATGTGGGGGCGACGTTTAGAGCATCTGATGCTGGTAGCCAGCGTCTGCTTGGGAGCCGATGAGCAGTCATCCTCCGAAGGGCTCGCGCCTGACCGATCGTCTACCAGTGGCAGGTGAGAACCTGGTGGCGACGGTATCTGGTTCAGCGGAGCCAGCGCCTGAACAGCCGTGGCAGTGACGTCGTAGCTTGACGTCAATGGTGGTCCTCACTCGACGTATGCTTTGTTGACGGATGTTTGTCCGATGACGGTTTAGAATGCCTGGGAGGCTGTGAAACATCTCTCAGAGAAGTGCCCCGAGGTCTTATGCCTGTCCTGGAGTCAGCACCAGATGTAGAGACCGACCAGGAAGGTACTGACGTTTGCCCCTTGCCGGCATCAGTAGTACGGCCTGAAGGAAAGTCCGACGGCTGAATCTTTAGCAGCTGGAGGGTTGGACCCAAAGACTCCAAGCTGTGGTCTTTAGTGCCCGAAGCCCAGACCAGGGTGGGGGGCTTGAGCACAGTAAGCAGAGAAGGAGAGCGGGTCACCTTCGAGGCTGAGTCCGAACTGCCCTTGAAAGCCAAGTGGGAGCCGGAAGATTGGGATCTCGAAAGGGACCTCTCCTTCTCTCTGTCTCTCTCTCTCTCCCCTTCCTCTTTTCTTTATGCTTCCTCAAAGATTTCTTATGGTGGGAAGAGCCTTTTTCTGAAGAGGAATCCCTCTACATGGCGGCCAGACGTTGTTCTGTGAGATAGGCCCGCAGGGTCTTCTGGCATTGGATCTGCGTTCAACTAATAAATTTCTGGCAGTGCGGGCAGTTCTGGGTGTCGTGGTCTGTATCCAAGCACAGCAGACAGGTCGAGTGGCCTGGCTAGGATCTGTTTCCCACAGACACACTTAGAAGGGTGCCCCTTGGAAGAAGGCGTCAAGGAAGACGACATACAGAATAGAATCGCTGAAAAGCAGAACTTTTTTGTAGAAAAATAAGAACATTTGATAAAGTCGTATAACAAGTATGGTGGTCGAGCTAGTGAGAGGCAATCCGTGGAACCAATGAGCACGAGTCGATGGCGGGAAAAGAACTAGGGCACATTGGGGACCGCCCACCCTTTATACCATACGTGACGTCGGGGGGGTCAGTGCCCGCCATAGACTGCTAGTTAGAAGTTTTCCTTGGGGTCCTGCCGCCTGCCGGCTACAGTCCTGCATGTGTTACCTGCTGCAAGAGCAGACTCTTGAAGTAAGATCTGGAATACCAATCTGAGACATACTTTGAAACATTTAAAACTGAAAAAGAATCCTGCAACAGACTATGGTTCACTAAATCAAAGGCCTTGGTGAGGTCCACAAATACAGTTGCCACGGAGCGCCCCCTTATCTAGGGCACCCTGTATGGAGCTGGTGAACCCCACCAAGACCGTTTCCGTGTTATGCTTCAACTTGAAGCCATGTTGTGCACTTGATAAATTATAATTTTCCATAAAATCAGAAGTCTGATCGAATATAATTTTCTCTCTAGAATTTTTGAAAGGGGGGACAGCAATGAAATTGGCCGATAATTGGAGACATTTGTTATGCTACCATTTTTTAAAATTGGTCTAATTATAACCATTTTCCACTGCTCCAGAAACACTCCGTGACATAAAGAAAAATTAAAACGGGTTGCTAGTGGATAAGCCAGTGTATCAATACCCAATTTAATTAACCTGAAGTGAATACCGCCATGAACAATATGAGGTTTAGGATTATATTTTAGTACCTAGTCTTTGACTTGGTTAGTGTAACTATCTGAAAATAAAATTTAGGATGTGTCACCTTTTTAGTTTGAATAGGAGAATTACTTTGAGACATCTGATTGCTATTAATTTTATACTTCTCAAGATCACCAAAAAAATCATTAAAAGTTTCAGCAACTTGGGATGGTTCATTAACAAGTTGACCATTAACAGTCAAAGACAAGGCAATATCTTTAATTCCTTTACCCAGCAAGTTGTTTAATACTTGCCATGTTCTTTTGAAGTTTCCAGATGATTTCACATATTCTGACAAAAAGTATTGCGATTTAGATCTTATTTCAGATTTACACTTATTCCTTAACATTTTACATTCCTGAATTACTGTTTCTTTATTTTTTTATACTGTGTCCATGTTTTATCCCTTTGTTGCATCAGTTTTAGTAGGTCTTGATTTACCCATTTATTTTTATTAGTCTGAATACACGTGTTCTTTTTTGGTGCTAATCTATCAACAATCAACTTAAAATTAGTTGAAAAAGTTTTCAGTAGAGCATCAGTATCACAACATGACTCCAAACCTGACCAGTTAACCTCCCTATAAGCTGCATTCAAAGTTTCAGAGTTTATTCTTTTTAGATTTTTAAATTCAATATATCAAGGTGGATTCTTAGTTCCCTTAGTTGTCCTTTCACAAATTGATCCATCTCATGCTACCATTCAGAACCCACTGCTTAAAAGAGGTCTAAAAGGTGCACACTGCAATGCATGCTGCTCTGTGCTCCTATATTTGACCCATGGGCAATTATTCCTAACTGGACAGTGAGTCGATCTCCAAGACGCCGGTCATTCCGGTCCTCTCCCAGGAGGATTTGGATCGGTTGGTTTCACCAGCCTTCCCTGCTTGGGATCAGCCTCCATTGGAGGTTGTACAGCCAAATCTGGTGCTCGTGTATTGCACCGTACCTCAGGCTGCTTCTTCTTGACATTGGCCCACGGGTCGAGGTATAGGTCAAGGGGCTCCTTGAACTGTTGATCCCACTCGATTGGGAAACATTGCCATCACTGCTGCTTGTCCTCTTCGTCTTTAGATGAAGGGAGGCTCTGCTGGCGGCTGCAGTGACGTTGCGAGGAGGTCCTCTGGCAGCATTGGGCCTTGTCAGAGCTGGGTAGAGCTCTACCCCTGACCCCTGTGGTTGACTGGGCAGTGCCAGTCAAGCCCACGCCAGTCCAGTCAAGACAGTTGTCCTCGACTCGTGTCTTTCCACCATTGTCGGTGGAACCAGCTCCACAGCAGCCCATGTGGGGGGCTTCTATGAAGGACTTCCGTCTGGGCACCGGCTTGCTAGGCCGGATGTCTGTGGCGATTACCCACTCTGATCATTCCAGGGTGGGCCATCGTGGTAAACAGCTGCAGGCTGTCTTTGAAGAGTCCTCGGATGACTCTGATGCATCCTCTGTGTAGTCTTCGAGGATGCGTACATTCAATTGGGAGTCGGTCGAGGAACTGATCATTGACCATGGGCCGGTGTCTTTTGGGCTACTCCTGCAACTGATGTTGGAGTATTAATGTTCCATTGGAGCCAGTTCATACAAGGGCCAAGTTATCCCTTCACTAACATCCTGGATGAGAACAAATCACTGGAGGGCTGCCTTTTCTATGGCCGAGGCAATTCTGGGACTGGCTCTGGAGCTTTGGCAGCATACAGCCTCCTTCCAGGCAGCCTCAGCATGTATGGTCCGCAAGTAGGCAGTCCCTACCTGGTCTTTTCCTGTATTTCCAGACCACCCCTCGGCTGAGGGTCTGGTCTCAGATTCTGTTTTTCTGAAGTCCGGCAATACTCGGAGCGTGGACAGGCTCACTAACAAGGAGTCCAAGAAGCTTGCCCACGCGGCCAAGAAGGTCTGTGCCACGCCCTTCCTTGGTCTCCGTCAGGTGAGCTACACCTTGTTGATGGCCCACTTTGATCACTTCCTGCTGGGAATACTCAACAGCATCTTCCCTTACCTGCCTGCTGACAAACAGCTTCTGGTGAAGGTCACTCGAGACCAAGGTTAAGCGCTGGCTAAACACCATCTCCAGATGGTCTTGGACATTGTCGACCCTTGTGCCTATCATGGCAGCAGCTGTCACAATAGGTTGCAGGGCATGGCTGAGGATCTCCACCTTTACAGCAGGCACTTGGCACAAGTTGGCCGATATCCTTTTCTTGGGCACCAACCTCTTTGGCCGGAGTGAGGGGGTGGATAGGGTATCTCACGAGGATGCAGAAGTGAAGCGCTACCCTAGATTCTGTGGCTTCTTCCCAGAAGGACCAGAAAGGCCAAAAACAAAAGAAGGCCTTTCAGTTTCGGCACTTGCAGTCTCTCTCTGAGATCCTGCCAGTCTGGGAGAGGGGGAGCAGATGGACGGAAGGTCAGAGAAGGGGAGATAGGGGAGCTAAACACGTGGCTCAAGGACTGGTGCCAGGAAAAAGGACACAGATTTGTAGGGAACTGGCAACAGTTCTGGGAGCGAAAGTTCTTTAAATTTGATGGACTGCATCTGACTAAAGAGGGAGTCAGTGCATTGGGGCAGAAGTTTGACGTCTTTGCAGAATATTTAAACTAGCAAATGGGGAAAGGGGTGCAGCACCCCATATGTCGAATGGGAAGAACACCCCTCCCCCCTCAGCTAGTGGTCAAACAGGAATTCAGCGTGTTTGCCGTTCATTTGCATCACCAGGTAAGAAAAAAGGTTTGTCTCCCCATACGATGCACAGGGGTAATGCCAAACTTCACCCAACAACTAACACACCAAAATCTGGCCAATGGAAAATCATGTACACAAATGCTCACAGCCTGGGAAATAAGATCCCAGACCTGCAGGCAATAATGTCAGAGGCTAAACTGGACATAGTAGCAATTAGTGAGACGTGGTTTACCAGTAACCACACTTGGGAGACTTCAGTACCTGGCTATGTATTGTTCAGAAGAGACCGAGGTGCAAAAGGGGGAGGAGGGCCCTGTATGTTAATGAAAATATCAAAGCTACAGAAATTCAGAATACACATAAGGAGCCAGAAGATCTGTGGGTCACCCTGAAACAGGAAATGGGACAGCCATATGAACTGGGGTTATCTACAGGCCTCCAGACCAGAGGGAGGACATAGACACATTACTGTTAGAAGATATACAAAACATGACAGCTAAAGGGAGGTTCTGATAATGGAGACTTCAACATGCCAGATACAGATTGGTCAATACCAGCAGGAACATCTGCCAGAACTAGACTCATAGTGGATTTCCATGGAGGGCCTCAAACAACTGGTACAGCAACCCACAAGAGACAGGGCTATCCTAGATCTAGTACTGACTAACAAAGAAGGGATCACAGATCTCCAGGTAGAAGGTCACCTGGGGGCCAGTGACCATCACATGGTATGGTTCAATTGGCTACTACAGCTAAATCATCCCATTCCAAGGCAAAATATGGGACTTCAGAGGAGCTGACTTTGATAAGATGGCCAACAGAGTTAAGATAGCCTGGCAAAAGAAACACAGGTGAGGGGTACAGGCAAAGTGGGCAAGCATTAGGATGCAATACTTGAAGCAACATCCCATTGTGTTAGACAGAAAAGGAAGTGCAAAAGAAGAAGGAAACCACTTTGGTTCTCAAATACAGTAGCAGAAAAGGTCAGAGCCAAAAGGCTGGCCTTCAGGAAATATAAGGGAACACAGCGGATGAAGATAGGGAGGCATACCAAACTGCCCTAAGGGAAGCAGGTAAGGCAGTAAGGCAGGCAAAGTCCCAAACTGAGGAAACACTAGCATGAACAGTAAAGAAGGTGACAAGACTTTCTATAGATACATTAGTGAAAGGAGAAAGTCCAGAGGGGTATTGCTAAGCTTAATGGAGAAAAGGGAGCATGTGAGGAGGAGGACCCTGTAAAGGCATCTATCCTAAATAGATACTTTGCTCAGTATTTACTGAAGAGAAGGTAGGCAGGGCCCACAGCTCAGCATCATGGACACAGGGGGAGGGAGGTGGCACTACCCCTTCACAAAAGAAAGGGTCCTACAAGAGCTTGCTAAGCTCAGAGTGGATAAGGCAATGGGACCTGATGGCATACATCCCAGGGTACTTAAGGAGCTAAAGGAGGAACTAGCAGAGCCATTAGCAGAATTGTTTAGTGAGTCTCTGAGCACAGGAGAGGTCCCAGAAGACTGGAGAAGGGCTCTGAGGTCCCGCTCCACAAGAGTGGTAGCAGGGAGGAGGCGGGAACTACAGACCGGTCAGTCTTACCTCAGTAGTGGGCAAGATTATGGAGGCACTCCTTAAGGAAAGGATAGTGCAACACCTGGAATCCATAGGAGCACAGGATCCAAGATAGCATGGGTTTACAAAAGGAAGGTCCTGTCAAACTAATCTCATAGATTTCTTTGACTGGGTAACCAGAGTGGTGGACCAAGGGGGAGCAGTTGATGTCGCCTACCTTGACTTCAGCAAAGCTTTTGACACTGTTCCACATAGAAGATTGATAAATAAGCTGGGTAGGCCTCGGGTGGGTCAGAAGTTGGTCAGCTGGGTGGCAAACTGGTTGACTGGCAGAAAACAGAGAGTGGTGGTAAATGGTATACAGTCAGAAGAGATGCAAGTCACAAGTGGGTACCTCAGGGATCAGTCCTGGGGCCAGTCCTATTCAACATCTTCATTAGCGACCTTGCAGATGGACTAGAGGGTAAGGCTTGTCTGTTTGCAGATGACACCAAGATCTGCAACAGAGTAGATGAGCCAGATGGGTGGGCAGAATGAGAAGAGATCTGGATAAACTAGCAGAATGGTCAGAAGAGTGGCAACTGGATTTAATGCAAAGAAGTGCAAAATCATGCACATAGGGAAGAGAAACCCTGAAGCCACTTATAGGCTGGGAGGGAGTTAGCAGTCACAAAGGAAGAAAGAGACTTGGGCATCATCATCACTGATGACCTAAAATCATCCAAGCAGACCTCTAAAGCAGTAGGTAAGGCTAGGGGGTGTTAGGGTGTATTAGTAGGGGTATCACAAGTCGTAAGAGGGAGGTAATAATCCCTCTGTACAAGACATTGGTTAGGCCCCATCCGAGTACTGCGGCAGTATTGGAGGCCACACCTTCACAAGGACATTAACCAAATTGAGGCAGTCCAGAGAAGGGCAACCAAAATGGTGCAGGGACTGCATCAGAAGACATATGAGGACAGATTAACGGAGCTCAATATGTATACCCTTGAGCAAAGGAGGAGAGAGGTGATATGATCGAGGCATTCAAACACCTTAAGGGCATAAACAAGGTGAAAGAGTCTAACGCTTAAATGTAAGAAAATAGCAGGACAAGAGGACAGCATGAGATTAGAGGGAGGCCGATTAAGGGGAATGTGAGGAAATTCTTTTCACAGAAAGGGTGGTGGATGATGGAATGGCTTACCACAAGAAGTGGTAGCTATGAATACAGTGCAGGGCTTCAAACAGGCATGGGATAGGCATAAGGGAGCAATACAAATGACTATGAATAGATAGGTCACTGACAGAGCAAAGGCCGATGGCACATTTATAAGGTAGAAAAAGAAATGGGCAGACTGGATGGGCCTTGCGGTCCTTATCTGCCGTCAACTTCTATGTTTCTATGTTTCTATGTTTCACAGCAGTCTTGGCAGCAGTAGCCCCAGCAGGGACAATTCCAAGCCTGGTGCCCCAAGGTCAAGTTCTCCAGCCAAGGGCCCAAAAAAGGCGGGAGTAGGGATGTGGTACCTCTCCAGCCTCAGCGGCTGGTGCCTCCTCCAGAGTTGCCTAGGGATGGGTCGAGGGGGTGTTCACCTCCCACCTATCTGGTCCCTGGCTCAGCTCCCGGCAGGAATTCGGCTTCATCACTTCTGGCCTCACTAGTCTGTCATGACTATGGACAAGTGGGTTCTCAAGGTGATCGGCAGAGGGCTGTCTCTCAATTTCAAGACTCTTCTGCCCTACCAATCCCGTGCTGCAAGGGAGTCCTCGGTGTCACAGGCCACGTTCATCCTCAGGGAGGACGTTGCTCAGCTCATCGAAAAAGGAGCCATAGCGCATGTCCCAGGCACCCTGCCCAGTGAGGGGTAAATGTACAGGTACTTCCTGGTCCTGAAATGAATGGGGGGGCGGTGGGGGGCGCTGGTGCCTCATACTGGATCTTCACAATCTGAACCAGCTTATAAGGAAGTGCAAGTTCAGAATGGTCACGCCATACCAGATTATACCATCACAGGAGTAGGGTATGTGGTTCTGCTCCCCGGACCTCCAGGATGCATTCTTCCACATTCCAGTGTGTCCGTCCCACTGGCGGTACCTCTGATGCTGTGCAGAAGGGGTGCCCCATTGGTTCCAGGTCATGCCATTTGGCCTCCTTTCGGTGCTCAGGGTCTTCGCCAAGTGCATAGCAGTGGTGGCAGCATTCCTGCGGCACCAGAGTGTCAGGGTTTATCCTTATCTGAATGACTGGCTGATAGTCGGGCCTTCCAAAGAGGCAGTGGAGTGGTCCAGGGGAGCTGGCCCTCCAGACCTGCAGAGACTTGGGCCTCTTGGTTAACTCAGCCAAGTCTGGACTGATCCACTCACAGGTGATTACTTCATTGAGGCAGAGCTAGACTCCCTACAGGCCAAGGCCCACCTCCCAGCAGATGAGCATCAGATCTTACCGCCTTTGCCTGACCATTTCAGGTTGGGCGTGTGGGCTCTTCCTGGGACTTCCTGAGGCTGCTGGGGTACATGGCATCTTTGCACCAGCGTGGTCCGGTGGGCTCTCTAGTGAATGTGGCACCTGCAGTGGGAGCTGAGCTGTCAGTAGTCCCAGCGCCTAGGGCACCTGGACCAGCTGGTCACAGTAACTCACCTGGTGTGGGAATGCCATCAAGTGGTGGCTAATCCCAGAACATCTGGAGGAAGGAGTCCTGTTTGTCCACCCAGAACCAACAGTCACCCTCATGACGAACGTGTCTCTGGTGAGATGGGGAGTGCGCTTGGGGGACCACAAGACCCATAGGTTATGGTCTTCCAGGGAGTCCCATCACCACATCAGCCTGCTGAAGCTCCATGCAGTGCGGTTATCTCTGATGGAATTTGCTCCTCTAATCAAGGATCAGGTCATGCAAGTCCAGACGGACAGCACCCCGACCATGTTCTACCTGAACAGGCAGGGCAGAACACACTTCCTTCCATTGTGTCGGGATGCCCTCCGCACCTGGACCCTCATGCGCAGCCTAGGTACAGACCTCCTGGCAGTGAATTTCACAGGAGCAGACAGTCGGCTGGCAGATGCTCTCAATTGGGTGGGCGAGATGTCACATGAGTGGTCCCTGCATCAGGAGGTGGTGAACCCACCTGTTCTTCCTGTGGGGCACCCCTGTTGTGGACCTGTTTGCCTCCTGGGAGAACACAGAACTGAAGCTGTTCTGTGCCTGTCCCCCTCCATCTGGGACACTGGTGTGGGAGGGCTTCACAAGGCCCAGGACCCCAGGCCCCCTGAACGACTGTCTTCCCTTTTTGCTAATCCACAAAGTGGTGGTCAGGGTGCGGAAGGACAAGGCATGGATGATCCTCTTTGCTCTGGATTGGCCTCCCCAGTTCTGGTACCCAGATCTCTTCAGCCTCAGAAGCAGGCCTCCTTGGTCATTGCCTCTTCCCCCGGATCTGCTGAGCAAACAACAGGGGACAGTCCTGCACCTGGACCTTCAATCCCTGCAACTCACAGCCTGATTCCTGAGCGGCTAGAGTTCCAGGCTCTGGGTCTTTCAGAGAACATTCTGCATGCTGTGGAGGCTTCTTGAAAAGAGTCGACTTGCCAGTGTTTTGCCTTCAAATAGAAAAGGTTTTCCATTTGGTGTTAGGGCCAGGAGCTTGATCCACTGGCCTGCACTGTGGCTAGCATCTTAGAATATCTCTGGCACTTTTCCGAGCTGGGACTAACGTTTAACGACCCTTAAGGTGTACCTGGCAGCCATCTGTGCGTACCAGGTGCAGGCTAGTGTGCTGCCGGTGGGGTAGAAGAAGGTGGTTGGCCATGTCTTTAAGAGCCTTCACCACCGTATCACCGAACTGGCCATGTCTCCTACCCTTGGCTGTCCCCTTAGTGGTACCCATCCAATTCATGGCCCCTCCCTCTTCAGAGGGTCACTTGGCCATGGTGGACGTTCAGGCTCTAGTTCAATCCATTATGGACCTTACTAGACCCTCCCCATCTCCTTTGGGGGAGGCCATGGTCCCTGCTTCAGTCCCCTTCAGGCCTTCTTCGGCCTTCCGGATGGGGAATTCCTCTCCTTCCTCCCCTGGGTTCCACCTCAATCCCTACTGGAATGGGATCTGGAAGATCAGGGGGATGAGAAAATAGATCAGGATTATGGCTCGCAAGTCTCTTCCTCTTGAGACGTCTTCCATGCCCGGGGACCCCCCAGAAGTGCTCCCCTGCTCTCCTCCTGATGACCCATCTTTTTCAGATATTATGGTGCATCTGCAGAACACCTTTGGTTTCCAGACTATGGAACAGGATGCCTCGAGAAGCAAGTTGGCCAGGTACCTAGGCCTTCCTGATAGCCCGTCACTGGTCATCCCTCCCCTGGTGAATGCTTTTGAGGAGGCCATGTTGTTTGCCTGGCAACAACCTTTCCATGTCCCCTGTTGTCCCCGCAAAGGCAGACAGACTTTATAGGGCCCCTGTGGACCACCCTTACCTTTCTATGCCTCCACAGGTGGATTCTGTGGTTAAGAATGCAGCTCATGATAGATCTACCAGACTGCAACACATGAGTGCTCATCCCTCAGATAAAGAATCCATGAAATTGGATATTATGGGGAAGACCACTTTGTCCCTTCACATTTTGAATTATATGGGCCATCTCCTCAAATATCAGGAGGAGATCCTTAAGGCTGCTCAAGCATCAGTCCAGTCCCTTCCGCCTGGCCAGCCTCAGGAGTACCTTGATGCCAAGCTGTCTACCGCTGGGGCTGTCTGTCGCCACCTGCTTAGGGCCACCTATGATGCCGTCGATACTTTGGCCAGGGCCTCCTCGGCGGGTGTTTGCCTCAGATGCCATGCATGGCTGAGGGTTTCCGGATGTTTGCAAGATGTCCAACAATCCATCCTGAATGCTCCTTTTAAAGGAGACAAACTTTTTGGACCACAGACCCAAGACATTCTAAAAGACCTGCAAGACTCGGGTCGTACTCTTCAGCCTGTTCGGACCTTATATCGCCCACAGGCGAAGCCTTCATATAAGGGTACCTTTCAGAATAATTCTTCTAAAGGTAAACCTGCTGCTCAGTGACAGCCTGCTCACAAACGCAAGGCTCAGTCAGCCCTACTGGATCCCAGAACTGTCCCAGAGAAGATCCGATATGACCCTGCTGTCCCTCAGCAGAGTCAGTCTTCGGCCTGAAGACATGTCTCTGACTGTGGAGGCTGAGACCCCTGTTGGGGGCATGTTCTCCCTGCGCCTCAGTGGTTGGCAAAGGATCACATTGGACCGGTGGATCTTTCAATTGATCCAGTATGGTCATACATTAGATTTGATAAGTCTTCCTCCTGCTTTACCTCCTCGGGTCTCACACTACCCTCCGGACTGTGCTCTAGCACTGCAAGGAGAAATAAATGCTTTGTTACACAAACATGCTATAGAACCAGTTCCTGCCCATCAAAGGGGCTGAGGATTTTACTCTTGTTTTTTGGGGGTTCATAGGTGGACAGGGGAACTTACATCACATTCTGGACCTCAGAGGCCTCAACCTCTATATAAGGTACCAGAAATTGCGGATGGTGACATCACCCGCCCTTCTTCCCCTGCTGAACACAGGAGATTGGCTCTGTTCCCTGGACATGAAGGACGCATACCTTCATATCCTGATCCATTCCGCCCACAGGTGGTTCTTACGATTCCAGTTTCAAGACCATTATTTTCAATTTCGGTCCCTCCGTTTTGGCCTTTCTTCGGCCCCAAGGGTTTTCTCGAAGTGCCTGACAGCAGTGGCAGGAGCTCTTCGCCAGGAGGGTCTGTACGTCTTTCTGTACCTAGACAACTGGCTCCTAAAGGTGTCTACACGCCCCATGCTGGAATACACCCAGACCCACACTCTGGAGATGTTCTCCATGGTGGGCATCATGGTCAACCATCCAAAGTCTATGATGACCCCATCATATACTCTCCAGTATATCGGAGCGGTACTAGAGATCTCTCAAGGCAGGGCTTTTCTCCCTGAATTCAGGGCGGATACTATCCTGACCCTCATTCTCTGCTTGGAACCTTATCGGTGTGTTTCTGCAAGGGACTACCTTTCGTTCCTGGGACATTTGGCAGCTACCATTCCCATTGTCCCTCATGCCAGACTTCATATGAGGATTCTTCAGTGGGATCAAAAATGGAACGATTTCGATGCCCCAGTCCTTCTGTCCTCTCCAGCACTTTGCACACTGCAATGGTGGAAATCCAGGGACAAACTTCTAAAGGGCATGTCATTTCATCCCAGGGTCCCGGACCTCATTTTAACAACGGATGCCTCCTTGATGGGCTGGGGTGCCCATCTTCAAAGGATTCGGTCCCAGGGCTCTTGGACAGTGATGGAAACTCGTCTTCACACCAGCATCCTGGGACTGAGGGCTGTTCTTTACGCATTACAGATGTTCAAGACGTTACTCCCTCAGGGCTGCCTTCAAGTGCATTCGGACAGTTCCACAGTTGTTCACAACCTGAACAAACAGGGAGGTACCCATTCATACTTTCTCTGCTGAGAATCCATGAGGTGGTGGTATTGGGTGATCCAGAGAGGCGTTTACCTTCTGTCGGTCCACATTCCAGGGGTTTTAAATACCCTGGCAGATGCCCTGAGCAGAACCCATGCTCAGGCTCATGAATGGGAGCTCCACCTAGACGTCTTGGCAGATGTCTTCCTCTGGTGGGGTCCCCCGGAGTTAGACCTGTTTGCTTCTCCGCAAAACTGCCTCTCTTGCTCTCTAGAGCGAGGTCCTGGAACTTTATGGCTTGGCGCCTTATCTCGTTCCTGGACAGAAAAATTTCTTTATGCTTGGCAGACATCTTCCTCCGGTGGGGTCGCCCGGAGTTCGACCTGTTTGCTTCTCTGCAAAACTGCCTCTCTTGCTCTCTAGAGCGAGGTCCTGGAACTTTATGGCTGGATGCCTTATCTCGTTCCTGGACAGAAAAATGTCTTTATGCTTTCCCTCCTTTTCCTCTTATACAGAGAGTACTCCTAAAACTGGTCAAAGACGGGGCGTCAGTGATTCTTATAGCCCCCTACTCGCCAAGGCAGATTTGGTTCCCATTGCTGTTGCAAATCTCAGATCGAGATCCTCTTCCTCTACCTCTTTGTCCGGCCCTCCTCTCACAGGAGAATGGCTCCTTGCTACACCCAGACCTGCACTCCCAGCGTCCGCATGCCTGGCTTCTGAGGACATAGTCCTCTCTCATTATCAGGTGTCCCCAGGGTAGCAGAGATTCTGCGGGTAGCATGGAAGCCCTCTACTAGGTCCTCCTACTCTATGAAATGGGATCATTTCTCCATTTGGGCCTCTTTCCGGGAACTGGACCCCTTTGACTGTTCCCTACAGAGAATACTGGACTGCCTCTTCTCTCTGTCAGAGGGTGGCCTAAAATATTCATCAATAAAAGTACATCTATCCGCTGTTTCTGCTTTCGATTTACCTGTGGACAACAAACCATTGTCCCAGTTACCGCTCATGAAAACCTTCCTGAAAGGTATCCTCCTTTTGCATCCCTCTGTTCGGGACCCTGTCCCAGTGTGGGATTTGAATTTTGTACTTGGAAAAATTGACTGAAGATCCTTTTGAGCCCGCTGATAACATGAGAGCTCTGGTTTTTGTTGTGGAAAATGATTTTTTTGGTGGTGATTACATCAGGTAGTCATATCTCTGAGTTACAGGCGCTTATGTACAAGCCACCTTATTTACAGTTTCATACGGATCGGGTGTCCTTATGTACTAACCCCTCCTTTCTACCTAAAATTGTTTCTGAACTTACTCTAAATCAGTCGATTCAGTTGCCAGTATATTTTGTGGAGCCTGAGGATCCAGGGGAAACCCTGCTTCATATTTGCGATGTGAAAAGAACATTGAGACTTTATCTTCTCTGCACTGAACACTGAGGAACTCTTTGTTTCTTTCACCCCAGGATGACTGGGTGATCAGATTTCTAAGCAGTGCTTGTCCACATGGTTGGCCAACAGCATTACGTTCATATATAACAAATACAATAAACCTCTCACAGGATCCGTGAAACCCCACTCCACTAGAGGTATGGCTACTTCTACAGCTTGTTTTTGAGGCTCCTCTGCTTCAGACATTTGCGAGGCCGCCACCTGGTCTACTGTACATACATTCACAAAACATTACAATCTAGACATTGCTTCTAAGAAGTGTGCCACTTTTGGGCAGGCTGTCCTCAATGGCCTCCTGTTCTAATATGCTGCGGTTTGCTACCTCCTCCCTTGGGCATCATAACTGCTTGGGATTCTTCCCATGTGTTATGGCCTGCTGCAAGAGATTGACGTGAAGAAGATAGTACAGTTGCACAAGAACTTACCGTAACAGTAGATCTTTGAGAGTATCTCTTTCGGCAGGCGATGCTGCCACATCCACCATACCCCTTGCTCCTGCTTCAGAAGGGTACCTTGCTCCATCCTCCACATGGAAGCCTTGAGCTGCTGCCTTTATGTTCCTCTCCTCGGTTCCCATCGAAGAACTATGATTCACTTTTCATATTGGTCGCTAAGATGGAAAATAGAACTGAGAAGTGTCAGGGGCCTCCCCTTTATATATGTGCAAGAGCACATCAGGTGACAGAAAGTGGAGGCCCCTGGAAGAGACTGCTGGGAAGTCATCCGGAGGAAGTGATACCTGCGGCTGGGTATCCCATGGCCTTCTGCAAGAGATACTTTCGAAGATCTACTGTTACGGTAAGTTCTTACACAACTGCACTTTCTAGGAGTGGTATGTGGTTCACACTCACACCACCTACCTGACCTCCCCTGGCAAGTGACACATGGATCCCTGCTTCCAGCGTGCAAGATCTGACATCACAGGCTGGAACCAAGGGATATACCACCAGGGTGGTGGGAGGAGCTTTATTTAAAGACGTTCCAGTGAATGAGCTCTTACGGATGAACTGTCCTTGTGTGGATGTGAACCATATACCACTCCTAGAACTATGGTTACAGGTGAGTAACCTGTTTGTACAAGTACTACAGACAGTACATATATTTAAAAGGTATCAGTGATCACTTTGGAGTACTGTTGCTCCGATGATATTGTGCATGAATGTTGCAGCCATTTATGAGTACAAGTCACTTGGCTGGTTTGTTTACATTTTTCAAATATGATGAAACAATATAAAACATTATTTTGGAGCCCAGCATTAGATAGGTAAAGTTTTAACCTATGTTTTCCAATTTTTAACTTTTGATTTATTAAATAACCTGTTTAGTTGTCTTTTTTTTTTTTTTATATATACTTTCTTTTTCTCCCTCCTGGTATTTCCTACCCTCTTGGTCCTACTCCTTCGGGCCTCTCAATGCTCTTTTGCCGTCCCCTAGATCTGCCCCTAGAGTGCCTCCTCTCCTTCCTCCTGCACAGTGGGGTCTTGTCTGGTGTGGCGGTCTGAGCGGAGGGCCGTCATCCAGACCGTGAGGGTGATTTCCCCTGCTTCATCCCCTGGGGCGCGGCGCTGGGACTACGTCCCGAGAGGTAACGTGCTGACGCTTAGACCTCTCATGCTGTGCGACGTCCCCCCTCCCCACTCCCCTACGGAAGGAGTCGCTCGTCTTCTCAGGAATCGGTGCTTCCACCGACCTCTTTATGGGAATGACGGACGCTATGTCCCGGTATCCCACCCTGAGGGAGGAGAGCATCCAGGATGCTCAATCCTCCCTTCCCCTGCCAGCTCTTCTGGCCTCAGGTCTGTTACCGGTTCTGGTCGGCCATGTAGCGCGAGGTGGCATCCAGTGCCTCAACCCTCAGCGCCACCGGGCCGGCCTTTAGTTGTCTTTTAAAGAAAAAACTGTACAGATAAATTACACCCTGCTCCTCAACAGTTAACCTACCAATTAGCTACGTATTGTGTGCCAGCAAGTTTTATATTACCTAATTTCTGTTTCCTATACAAAGTATTCCTTAACTTTTGATTGAAACAATGGTCCTGACAACTTCTCATGAATACAGAGCATGTGTCCGCCCTGCTAGCAAATTGCCTACCGGGCCGCATTTATTTACCTGTACAGTACCAGTTGACACCTACTTTGTATTCACGATATGGTGAAAAGCAACATTGTAAATCAGAAGTTAAGGACCACTGCTGTTTGTACGCATAATGGAGAAGGAAGGTAATATAAAAATTGTTGGCACACTTTAAATAGCTAATTGGCAGGTTAGCTGCTGGGGAGTGGGGTATAATTTGTTTGTGCAGTCCTTAATACACCAGGAAAGTGTTAGTGTAACCCACTTGGTTCACCTGGGTCAGAAGGTAAGGGTTCAAGTCTCGACGGGGAGGGGGGATGGGAACCTCGATTTGTATTCAGTGTAGACTTTGCAGTGTAGTACTGGGGTGCTACCAATTTTAAAGTGAAAATGTCATTTTAATCCAACTCCCAATCTGTTAATCTCTTGTGGTTACCTAGGTGGAAGAAAAAGATACCATGACACTTTCAGTAGGAGCATGGGATTACCCCCAACTTCATGGCTGTCTTTGCCTCTGTTTATATAAGGGATTGTAATGCATTTGCCAATGTCTGTATGTGGATGGCAGGTGCTAAATGGCTGTGAATGACTGCTTGCAGCTGCAGTGTTACCAGTATCTATCTTTATTGCTTTATGAAGTATTTTGTGATTCTATGAGACCCCCCCCCCCCGAGATAACACATATTTCATCCCTACACATTCCATTCCATTCACAACGTTTAGTAGCACCAAGGACAAGAAATATCAACATGTTGATCCTCTGATTTTAATTTTTTTTTTCCTGCGAGTTTTCCGGAATTAACGAACAAAACTGTTTTCCTCTCCCTTGGGTTTAAATGCTGTATATTAGTACAGAAACAACCTATGCTTAGTACTTGTGGGTTGCAACTCCTCCACTCACCTTGCAGGACTCAGTAGTCTGGAAAATGCTGATGTGCATCATACTCAGAGTGAATTGTTTGTTTATAAAAAAAAATAAATAATAGTGACAAATCCCAGGGAGCCACACATGTTTTTGTCATGGCCTAAGAGTATATTGCAGCTGCTTGGGATATGCAGAATTTTTTTTTTTTTTTGCTACATTGCCCAGAGTAACACAGATTATTATCTTTATTATTTTATACCCCTTTCTATAAGACACATAGAAAACAATTAACTTTCTGAGCTGTGATGGAAAGAATGACTACAGAGCCTGCAAAATATATTCTCCAGGCCCGATCAGTTCTGCGGGCTCTTGGGATTTAGTGATTGGAATGGCAGGAAATCACGCTTTCAGGACATAACGAATTGACTAGGCCATCCATCATTTGTTAGCATGGGTTGAAGCACTGGGTTTATGCGCACAGGCCTGTGATTTAGTAAATACTTGGTAGATGAATAGAGCTTACACACAAGGGAAGCTATCACTGTCCTTCAGCAGCCTTAGACACAGATTCCTGCTGAGAAGGCCGTCTGACAGCAGCTCATCAGTAACTGGCCTGTCACAGTCAGCGGTGCCCACCAACCATTCCCAGTATATTAAATGCATTTTTAATATCTGCTTGAGTAGATTTAATGAAGAAAATTCAGTTTCCATACACCAAGTACTGTTTTCTCAAGTGTCTCAGTGCAAGGAAAGTGCAAGGCAGAACTCTAAACGCACTATGACTGCAGTGGCCAGGTATGGCAGAATTATTTGCAGAAAAAAAAATATGGAAGTGTGCATATTTTGGGGAAAAAAATGAAATGATTACAGACAGTAGAAATTTAAAAGATGCTGAAAATTAACTCACTTAGAGCCCCTTCACCTAGCCAGTTAATGCAGTAGGAAATGCCATCTGGAGTACTGCGTGCAGTTCTGGAGACCCCATCTCTGCAAAGACATAGACAGAGTGGAGGCTGTCCAGAGGAGGGCAACCAAAATGGTGCAGGGTATGCACCAGAAGACATACAAAGACAGACTAAAGGAGCTTAATATGTATATCCTCGAGGAAAAGAGGGAGAGGGGGGACATGAAAGAAACTTTCAAGTACCTCAAGGGAATCAACAAAGTCCAAGAGGATAGCATCTTTCAGAAAAAGAGAAGTGCAAGAACAAGGAGGCACAATTTGAAGATAGAGGGGGACGGCTCAGTGGTAATGTGAGGAAGTATTTTTTCACGGGGAGGGTTGTGGATGCATGGAATAGCCTTCCTGAGGAGGTCGTGGAGTCAAGAACAGTGGAGGAATTCAAGAATGCATGGGACAGACATATGGTAATTCTAATGGGCGGTAGGAGGAAGTAGACTGTTGGTTAACTAGGATCTGCAGCTTATCCATTACGTAGGGAAATGGGCAGACTAGGTGGGCCAAGCAGTCCTTATCTGCCATCAAATTCTATGATTCTATGCCCTTTCTAGAGAGCATTGTTGCTATTCCAGTCTGTAAATTAAAGAATGGATACAACTGTGGAAGTTTCTGGCATCTAGTGGAACCCCCTCCATAATGCTAGTTCCAGCTAACTGGTGCCATTCACTTGTTCGACAATCTTCATTCCTCAGTGGCTCACTGGTTCTTGCCCTCAGCATTACTACACCCCCCGTCAGCTTGTAGTTTTTTCACAGGCAAAGGGAGTTGCAGAATGATGCATCCAGTAAGTGAGGGATCGGCAACTCCTGCCCCTCTTCTAGCATAGTTGCAGTGTGTTTAGGGACTGTATCGGGAGGGCTTGTGACCCCATTTGTGGATGGCTCAAGAGGTGTAAATCAGTGGGCTATTGCTAAGTGGTCAATGCGACCATTTAACGACAGTGACTCTGGGCCAGTAATGCTTGTCAGTTTTACAGCACCTTTGCTGATTCGGAAAGTGTTGCACTGTGAACAGTGGACAGCATCAGGAAATGGGGAAGTGTAGTGGGCAGGAGATTGTAGAAGTGACATAGGCTCCCTTTGCTCAAATTGACTTGGACCTAAAGAATTTTAGGGAAGTTCATAGACTACTAGTAATGTCTCCATGTGCAGGGTACTGGGGTTTATTAACTAGATTCTTGCAAGAGATAATGGCTGAGTAATCTGTACTGAACATGACTGTGTAGTGATGTCGCACCCACTACACTCTCAAGCCATCCAACTACAGCTGTTTCTATTGCACCTAATCTGGGTTTTTAGAAAGGAGTATTTTAATTTTTTTTTATTCACTCTTCACCTCTTTACCCCTACCCCATGCTACGGCTGACACTGTGCTCCAGGCCAGTTCCCACCCTCACATCAGTTCCAGACCTATGGATAATCATTCAGATGCCATCCCTGGTTGCTGGGTTCTTTGTTATACACTTCTGCAACTCCCTTTGCAGCGGGGCCAACCTCCAGCTAGGATCCTTGGGATTGGCAGTCCTATGAGGCAGTCAGCTTAAGCTGCTGAGCATGGGTACTGGGCAACGTCATCCTGCTGCACTGTCTTGTGCCATTTCTTTCCCAGTTATCACGCTGCCCACCTCCCCAGCAACATAATGTACACCTACCCACTGATGTCAGCCTATGGGGGAGGCAGTGTCATTTGGTCATCCACAACTTCTAGGCTCCCCTCTGACCACAGAGGTACACAAGCACGGGGAAGGGTCTTCCCTCAGCCTCAAAATGTGAACACTATGGAGGGTCTGGAACAGCTGGGAGAGGCTGAAAATGCAGAGCACGTGTTCATTGAAGAAGGTGCTCAAAGCAGCTGCAGGAGTCTGTATTCTTGTAAGCAGTAAGGGAAGATGGTGAAAAAGTGCCCCCTTGACTCAACTGGGACATAAGACAACTGATTCTGAGCCAAAAGAAGGTGTACGATCTAAAGAATGGAGTTGCTGCAAGGCCAGAGAGGCATACAGAGCAGCACTGAGGGACTGAAAGTCTAGAACTAAGAAAGTCAAAGAAGGGCTAGGAGCTGTGGGCAAGACCAAAGCCTTCTTCCAATACAAATATAGAAGGGGAAGACAAAGAAGACATTTTGGCCCTTGAAAACAGGGTAGGGGTGAGGAGCTAGAGGCTATGCCTACTATACTTCAGTTTTCATCAGATGGCTTCTTTTTGGAGAGAGAGGGCTCATTCAAAGGGCCCATAGCATCAGGAGTAGGAATGATGCAGACAGTAGATCGTGCCTTCCCTTCTAGCTTCCTGCCTGGCAGGGATTGAGTCAGGTCTCAAGGGGCGGACAGGATATTCCTCAGGATCTTAGTGGAGCTGAAGAAACTATAGGGAGTATTATATGAGGTAATCTTTCAGGACAGATGTAGTGTCAGATGACTGGAATGTGGCCATTGTGGTCCCTGTCTTCAAGAAGGGGGCAACTACAGGCTGATCCGCCTATTGTTTGTGTTGGGCAAGGTCTTGGAGACATTTATTAAGGACAGAATAATGGAGCACTTGGTTGAGGCCAAGGTTCTTGCCCTGTCTTAGCATGACTTTATGAGGGGCAATGATGCTAACCAACCTTTTCATCTTCTTCAAGGGGTGTGATAAGGGAGGTGGACAGGGGCTGGGCTATGAATGCAGTCTAGCTGAACATCAGCAATGCCTTTTATGCTTTGCAAATGACAGCCTTCTGGGCAAAGTAAACCAGTGCAGTGTACATGAGACATATAGTTACAGCAATTAATGTGGTCAAATATTTCCTGAAATTTCTGTAATAGCTGTAGAGAAATTCCCTGCCTGCAGTACCACTGTAGGGCCACTAGAGAGAACCTTTTTATAAATATTGCAAAATATCTGGCCATGTCTACTGCTGCAGCTGTACATGAGGTAGTTTGCTAAGTGGCTTGGAGGCAGGAAGCAAAGGGTAGTGGTGGACAGGCATTATTGTGAATGGAGAGGAGTACTCTGTGATATCACTCAAGGATTGGTGCTGGGACCAGTGCTCTTCAACATCTTCAGCAACAGTCTATAAGCTGGGGTCTCTAGCAGGCTGCTTAATTATGAGGATGGCACTAAGCAAAGGGTGGTGGACTTCTTTGAAGATAGGGACAAACCTCAGGAAGACATGAATAAGCTGGTTGATTTTTCTGACTCCTAGAGCCTCAGACTCAGTGTAGCCAAATACAAGGTGCTGTACATGGGGGAGTATGATTGAACCTACACGCTGTGGGCTTCTCTCCCTGCAGTCGGGGAGGAAAAGGACATGGGGGTTATAATACACAAGCTGAAGCAAGACAAAGGAGCACGTGGTCGCTGTCAGGAGGGCCAGTAGAATGCTGTGGTGCATCAAAAGTGGGTGACCAGCAGAGTAGAAAAAGAAATGCCACTTCACAAGGTTCTGGTCAGGCCTTACCTGGAGAACTTCATGCAGTTCTGATCACCTCGATACAAAAGGGACATTGAGGCAGCAGAGAGGGCTCAACGAGGGTCATCAGAACAATCATCGCTATCGGGTTCGAAAGCTACATGGAGAGGCTGGTGGCCCTTAACGTGTTCACCATGGAGAAGAGGTGGCTGAGAGAGGATATGATCTTAGGCGTTCACATACTAAAGGGTATAGACAGGATCGAACAATCTGAGATATCTGATCTGGTGTCTTGCAGCAGGATATTTGGACACTCCCTGATCTCCATGCACAGTATACTTATTTCATTTTTGCTTATGAAACAGTGGGAGGGGGTGACTTGATGGTCCTAGAGTCCCTTCAGACCTTAAATTACTATGTTACTATGCTCTGCTGTCTTAGCATGCACTAGGCTCCTCCAGGACTGTGAACCTGGGTCCCTAACTCTGGCCCAAATCTCCCACATGAGGGTGCACTGCTAGCAACACTGAACAAGGTTAAAAGTACAGATTTACATTTTGGTGGAGGGGGATGCCACCTCCTATAATGAAATTTTGGATGCGCCCTTGTGAGCACTAACAAAGTATTCATACATAGCAAGTAATACAGCACCAGTGCTTTATGGTAGAGACTGTGTAAGTCACATTATGAGGAAGGGCTATAGCACTCTAATGGTTTATCTGTGTCCACACATGAGAAGAGGAGTTATGTTTACTTTCTCATAAGGATTCTGATTTTTAGATTTGCACTGTTTTTTTTTTTTGGTTTTCCATCTTTATATAATTTCAGTACCTTATGATGACAAAGACAATTATGATATAGAATGAATTTTCTATGCCTTCAGTAAGAGCACCATTTTTTGTCTTCGTCTTATGCAACAGTTAAGAAAACAATAGTTGGGGGACCTGGAGACCTAACTAGGACAAAGGAAAAAAAAAACATGTTTCAGGACGAGCTCTAACGAATGGAGCAGTCACTCCTACTGTGCAAGACGGGAAGGTAGGACAGAAGAGGTGTTCTTTGGAATACACAAATTCATGAAGTTCAGATCAGACTGGTTTCCCAAGGAACCTGTCCCTGGAGATGCAAAGAATTGGTCTGAAAGTGATGTCTTAGGACATGTATTCTAAGGGTAGGTGGAGGCTGGTTTTGGGAACCAAGTTAAGTCAGAGTTTTGTGGTAGACTGGGTAGTCAGGTTGGGACTCTGATGCCCTGTCCACACTACACCAGAAAAATCCCTCTGTAACGTTACAGAGTGTCCAAACCGTTACCGTAACGGTTTGTGTTTACACTGGTAATGTCACAGAAAGCGTTTTCAAAACTGTTGTTGAAAACTGATATTTTGGGCCTGTCTACACTACAGAAGTAAACTCCTGTAATGTTATCAGTGGTAGGGTGGATGCACTGTAATGTTTTGGCCTTGTCTACACTGCACTGAAAATCTGTAACGTTTTGAAACCGGTACAGACTGAAAACGTTACAGTGCATCCACACTACCACTGAAAATGTTTTGAAAACGTTATAGGATTTTACTTGTGTAGTGAGAACAGGGTTAATCAGAGCTTTGAAACCATTACAGAAACGGTTGTTGAAACCACCTCACAACAGGTTTCTGTAACGGTTAAGAAAATACTTTCTTTAACGTTACCAGTGTAAACGCAAAACGTTACGGTAACTGTTTGGATCCTCTGTAACATTATAGAGGGGATTTCCAAGGGTTGTGTTGACAGGGCCTTTCAGTCTAATGGTTTCAGAACATTACAGATTTTCAGTGCAGTGTGGACAGGGCCTGAGTAGTTACCATCTAAGGTTTGAGTCTGCCCTGATTCACCAGGTGTCCTGTGTGGTAACCTATTGTATTTTGCTTAATAGAGAGAGAAGAGTAAGATATTTTTTTTGTGGGTGTTTTTACTGTACAAAACATTTTCTTGTTGTCTCTGTAGAATTACTGTTCACCATAGTTTTAGTGTAGTATCCAGTACTGTATGTGTAAATATCTTGAAGCATTAAATATTATTTGTATATACGTTATGTTTCTTTGAGTTCTTGAAGGTACAGGTAACTATGTTATATTGACAGGAACTGTGTTCCAGTTTCAAAAAACATTTTATATGGCACACAAAAAAAAATTAAAAAATGGGAAAGAGAAATACAACATTCTGTTACAGAACAACAATGGATCCTGGCATGTAAAGCAGTACACAAATATAAACTGATGAGAGATAAAGCAGTCCAATTTAAAACTCTAAACAGGGTATACTATTCTCCATATGGGTTAAGATGAATTTAGTATCATCATATACATGTTGGCACTGTGGAGATCCAGAAGCAGACATCCTCCACATATTTTGGCAATGTCAGTGAAGTACTGATTGGTGAGAACAATCCTTTGTATTTCTCTAACAGATATGTTTTGTTTTTCAGCACTGGAAAGACTCTAAATTTTTGATTTTGGAAATGTAGAATGATTCCATTATTGACCCTAATTGCGGATTGATATTAAAAGCCAATACTATGGCAGTAAAAAGACTGATTTTAAAAACACGGAAATCCTCATTAAACCACTTAGTCTTCTCTGAACTAGAATGCAAACAGCTTTTTGTAAGTGCGGTTTATAATTAAAAACACTTTATAAATTGTGAACCAGTGTGATGGATTCTTAACAAGGAAACAGAGGATTGGACAAAGTAAGATTTTATAAAATAAAATCAAAATGCATAAAATATGTTTTGGACAGTGGGATGCTTTATGCATGTTATATAACAATGAAACTGTTTTTATGTATGACTGCAATCAGTATTGTATTCTTTATGCACTGAAGCCTGCATGTAAGAATATACATGGAAACGTAAATTTTGATGATATAAAGGAAAATTAAAAATTATTATTGGAAAAAAGATAGGAACTGTGTTCTTATCTCTGAAGAAAAGGCTACATTTACCATATTTTGAGGTGCCGTCCTAGAAAGAAACAGCAAAACAAGGTTTCCTTTTACCCATTTCTGGTAAATACCTCCCATCGTTGAAAGTTTGTGATTCTCCTTTATCTGAGAAAACATGTTTAAAGATAATATATTTATTTATTAGTTATTAATTTTGTTAAACTGAATAGATCCACTGAGACATAGCTATCCCCTTTTCAGGGGTGACCTGGAATTAATTACAGATTTTTGCAAGCAGGTAGAAACAATAAATAGAATACATAATCAGGAAAAGACAGATAAGACAACATTGCAGTACAATAGTTGTAAGACTATACAGTTGGTCAACACATAACAGTCAGCATATGACAATGAGTTAATAACAGTCTTGGACTACAAAAAGTAGGGAGGGGAAACATTACATCAAAGTGCAAGCACAAGGTCCAAAGAGATCCCTGAATGAGGGAGCATAATCAGATTTTAGCACAGTGTGAAGTCACCTGTAATTTCCTGTATTTATCCCCCAGTTCTTTATTACTGTAGGGCTGCATGAAAATTGGATCTGCTTCTCCTGCTTTTACCATCACTGAAGCCATATGATCCATGAGTTGTGACATCACAGTCTGTTGCTGAAGAAAGGACTTTTTTTGCAGCTTCAGTGGAAGTATATGCACGAGGCAAACTTGAAGTGTGAGACACAAAGATTTTTCTTCCATACAGCTGTCCTTGGTAAATCGCAATAAAGGGAGCGAACAGAAAATGCAGGAAGTATAAGCAGAATTCTGTCTGAATTTTATAGTTTAATCTACTTTCCTGGATACTGGGAAATTTGCTCTAAAGAGTCCATGGCACTCTTTAGCAATTGAGAATTACCTCTGTGTACTGGTAAACTCCTTAACCTGTCATCTACAAGCGTAACAAGCTATGTGGTAAACTAGCAAACGCCACTGTAATGGGGGCAAAAACTGTAACGGGATTCAATAATGCATGTGGTAGGCATAAAGGAACTTTAGTAGTTAAGGAAGGGAGGTCTAAGCCTGAGATCAAGTAGGGTCTGTAGTGTCACAGTAGGTAGGAAAAATGGGCAGACTGGGTGGGCCAAGTGGTCCTTATCTGCCGTCAGATTCTGTGTTTCTGCGTTTCACTTACCTGGGCAAATGAAAACTATTTTTTTTAACATAGCTTGCATTTTAAAACAGGATACTTTACTTTTTCTGGGGAATATGCTATCCCCTATTCAGTACTCCTGTAATAAACCTCTTTCTGTGCTTCATGTCCAGATGTCATTAACAAAAATAAAAAGCTGCAGAGGGTCAAAGATGGAAAACAGCAAGGTTGGAACTAATGCCTTTTATGGATACTTGCTGGGTTTGGTTACTTAGGTAGTTTTCAAACAGTTTGATGACTGACTGACTGAGGCCTGGGGTCTAGAGCTTATACAAGAGGATTGTATCATCCACCAAGGTAAAGGCTTTGGAGGAGACATCCACGAAGACAGCCCCGGTGTGGAGGCCATTATCCATGGCTATTTGTAGAATGGTAGGGACTTTGAGCAATGCAAATATGGTCAGATAAAAATGGAACCTTTTTTTAATAAGAAATAATACCCACCTGCCAGTCTGATACAGGTAGTTTTTGCTATATTTTAGGTCAGATTTAATGGAAACTGGTTTAAAAAAATGGGTGTGGAGAAGAATTAAATTTCTGTGGTTATTTGCTGTCTGTATGTTTAACATATTAGTCTAAATAGTCTGAACTGGACCTTGAACTTGGTAATGCAGTATTATAAAATGGCGTGAATCAAATAAGCAATCTGAGTGGTCTAAATTGGTCACAAGACCATGCATTAAGTAAGCATTAAAGCCATGACGAAGGTGGCATCTAATGGGGAATTAATGCATGGTTGGGACAGTTATGGCTCGAGGCCGCAGGCCGAGTGCCTACAATGGCCCAACCATGCATTAATTCCCCATTAGATACCACCTTTGGAGTGGCTTAATGCACTCGTAATATGGCAAGTGCAATGGAAGTATTAATTAGATAATGTTTTACTTGCTGTGAAACACGCATGAGCAACTGGACTTATTTCACTTACAGATTTATGGTTGACGTCTGTTACTTTCTAAGCCTGTGTCTAACTGGAGGCGTGCGTGTGCACGTTGCGGTGGCCACATCAAGTAAAATAGTATGTAGCAATCATGTGTTTGTTCAGCTCCTACGTATAGCACAGAACTGCGCTCCGACTAGTATTATGTGACTCGGTTAACTCGGTCGCTGGAAACAAGCACAGTTGTCACTTACATAACTATTCTCTGTCCTGCTCATTGTCATGCGGAACCATTCGCAATCACACCACTGCGGAACAGAACCTGTTTTGCCACACCTCTTGGTCATTATTCTGACCAATAGGTGGCGATTTGAAAGAAGGATGACACTTTCCCTGTCTGTTGATCTTATGTGTTACTAACTTGTGGTTCACACTGCTGTTTTTCAGTCTGGTGCGAGTGCTGCAGAATCTACTGGGTGGGTGGGAAACGGCACACTTTTCCCTTGATTGCTGTGTGCACTACTTCACAAGTGGTGCACCGCGGAACACACCGCTGCACCCTCTGTGTCGGGTCTCCCGCTTCCCGTTGACACACTCACACACACACACACTCTCTCTCTCTCTCTGTTCCTGGTGCCATCTATTGGTCGACCTAGCGGTACTACATAGAACAGTGACTTTTACCTTTGTAAGCGCATTCACGCTCTCAACACAGCATTATTGCTGAAATAATGCCGTGTTGCTCTTGTACCAGGTGACGCGGTTCCACCAATTGTTTTTCTTGCCTGCGGTACTGTTATTTTAGCCATGTTACAATTTCAGTTACCGCACAGCTCAAATTTTGCTTTCTTTTTTCCTGCTTTTTTAACTTCTCAGACCATTTTATAAGCACAGTAACACACTCCAGGGTGTGCAGTAATGCCATAAATTACCGCACTTTCCATGTGGTTGAAGGCATTCTGCTGCACCTTGTGCCTCACAACCCACCTGGGACGAGTGGTAATTTAGCATTACTGCACACCCTGTCATGTGTTATTGCTTACAAAGCTGCTGCCCTCTCTCTGAAAGAGAGAGTGTCCTCAGGAAAGCTCAGTCCTCCTCTTCCTGTCAGCTTGATTGATGCCACAGGCTCGAACACAAACCCAGGTTGTCATTATCATGAGTGGTGCACACTGCTGCGAACGTAGGTGGGCTCATCACTGTTATTTCAGAATTGTGTTCAGGGACCTCAGCAGAGGTTAGCAGTACTGTCTAACCTTAAAATTATCTGTTAGTTTTTTTTTTTTTAACATAAGTTGTCCTGAAATAAATTATGTTTTGCTTCTTCTTTGCTTTTGCATTGTACTTCTGTCTTCTATTTTTACATTGTATGTAATCGCTTAGGTTAGGTCAACCTAACCAACTTACCCTTTTTTTGGCAACCGCCAGGCAAGACTCCCTTATCGGTTCCTAACCGTCACGGGTCTTGGGGAAAAAAACGTATCAAACACTTTTTTTTTAGAACTGATAAGGACCGGTAACCACACACTAAAGAAAGATACAAGATCAACAAATGATCGTTTCAGCCGAACCGATCCACACTTTTACAAGTTCCACACAGAAAAACAGTACAAAACCTATCTAGTACTCACTGTACCACAGACAGAGACTGAACCGACTATGCGGAAATAAATTTCGGTCAAAAACCGACAGTAAACCGACACTTTAACCGACTTTCGAACCGAGCTGCAGGAGAAATCTCCGGAGCGACTGTTCAGTGAGGCGAAGTAAAGAATCTAACGATTAGATTTCAAAGGGAAACAGACAGAGACATCAACCGAGCTCGAGCTCAGCATTCTATGCTCTGCGTAGAAAGTTTAACCCTTTGTTCTCCAGGGCAGTTTAAAGGCTGGGGCTAACTGCATTAGTCAGAATACAGCAAGACTCCAATAGAAGAAACATAATTACTAAGGTGAGTAATTTTTCCTTTCATGCTTCTGGATGTCACTAAGCTTAACAGACAGCTTATTAAAATAAAATGCATGTTCTAGATACAGAATCCTACTCATATCTAATTAAGTCCCACTAACAACTAATTAACGTGTGTGATATATTCCCCATTCCAAACCTCAAACTTGTGTTTTTGAATAACAGCTAAGTCATTTAGCGCTAGCACTCATATTGTATGATAGTTAAAATATTACAACCTGTTTAGGGCAGAAGTGAGAAGGTTTTGAGTTAGGGGTCATTGGAAGGATTTGAAATATGACTGATGTATTAAATTAAATGCAGTCATTCTTTTTGCTCTGCTTTTCCCCAGGACTGGAGTAGAACTGTTTTAAGCTGGATTTAGATAATGGCTAAAACATTTTATTGTAAGATGCTTCCTTTAGAGGTGCTTGCCTACTGACTATTGAACATATAATGTTTAAACTGCTTTCACATTGTTAGCAGTAAAGTAAGCTTCTCTTCAAATGATTCACTAAGACACAGACTACAAATGTTTTCAGGGTGATGTACAGTAAGTTAGACCAGTGGTGGCAGTGTGCTTTAGTCAGCAATACCATAACTCCATAAAGGTTTGAACTTAGTATCACATAGGGGAACTGCAGCAGTTTCCCAACATTAGCAATTTTCACACTGATGTTAGTTACTGGCATGTCTCATCAGATTCTGTTTTTGTAGTAACATAACTTGTTTTAACTAAGTAAGCATTTCCTACATAAAAGTACAAAGAAAGAACTTGCAGCTGGTTAGTATGATGTACCAGCCAGACAAATGGGGAAAACCAGGTAGCTTCAAGGGTACACTTGGTGACTACTCCATTTATGTGGAACTTTTTTTTTTTTTTTTTTTTTTTTTTTTGTAGTTTACTGCACTTTACTTCTGTTCTGCCTGACTGGCCTACATCAGTCCAACCGACCAGCCCAACCCCATCACCTGACATCTCTGGGACTTATCTTCTCTTGCTGTTCCTCCCATGAATGACCAGTCATGAGAAGGGCTGCCGGGGGCTGGCCCTTACACCCCCAGACAGAGTTTAAGTGTCGGTTGGCAAGGAAGAATCCAGTTGGTGGTGTGGAGCCTGAGGTGGGCGGCGGACGGCATCCTGCTGCATTCATGGTGTTTTCCGCATTTTCTGTCTCACCCCAACCCCCAGTGTCGGGATGGCCTTGCTGACTCAGCGCGTCATGCTGCTGATGTCCCACTCCCTCAATCCATGGCTCCGGCTGCACCACCACCTGTGGTCACCCAGGTGGCAATGTTGAAGCAGAGATGATACTCCCGCCCACCCCAGAGGAGGTGAGCGTCCATCGTTTCTGAACCAAGGTCATCGACATCACAAGCAGTAGTGTTACTGCTGTGCTCTAAGGTCAGCTGGAACTCCGTTTGTATCCCTCTTAGGAGTTCATCTTTGGTAGAGGCGTTTAAAAAGGGGCTAACATTCCATCTGTTTTCTCCAGCCTTTGGAAACTGACTGATCCCTTCTTTCCCTCAGTGTTTTAATGTTTTAAAGTTGTGTGTTGTTTTAATCAGCTGTACAAATATGTATTGTATATCTTTCTGCTATTTGAGTAGTGTGACATGCACCCTGAGCACTAGGGATAGGGCTCTAAATAAATACAAATGTCTTGCCTTACTGTACTCAACAGAGGGAAAAAAGGGGGAAAATGGCACTCAGGCGTGCTCTGTAAACAAACAGGAGTCACTGCTCTTGCATAAAAAGTTTATTGCAAAGTGTAGCTCTTTCCTTTATAAGAGAGGTCTACAGGCTTTTTGCTGCCTTGTAAAATAGAGGTTTGCATGTTGCAATAAACTTTTGAAGTAAGACCGTGACTCCTCAGTCTTCATAGAGGATGCATGTACACCATCTTTTTTTCCATTTCTTACTTGCCTTCATCAGAATAAAGAAACCCTCCCGATCAACCAGATTATTAGGTCTGATTTTATCTAGGGCTGTGTGAGTATCTTTTTCTGAATATTTAGTCGAATATTCGGTATTTGGGTTATAAAGAAAAAAAGAAGGAAAAAAACAGCCCCCCCACCCCCTTTCTAGTCCCGATCCTTAAACATAGAAATGCCTTGTCCCTCCACCGTAGTGATCATGTGATCAGCTGGTTTTACAATGGGAGAAAGCAAAGGAGGTCTAAGGGCTCCCAATCCTGGACCATTGAGGTAATGACACCTGTGACCCCGTAACCATCACTTCCCTGTTCACTGACTTCTTTAGAGACCTTTAGATACCTGAGATGCTCTAATCCCAACCCTGTTTTGGGCCTTGACGGAATTGACTACAACCTCATTAAATTGGCCTATGAGGCACTGGCATACCCCATCTCCCGTATCTTCAACTTCTCACTCCATACGGGGGTTTACCCTAAGTTGTGGATGATGGCCAGCATCTTACCTATAACTATCGCCCCATTTCTCTCCTGACCCGCCTCATGAAGATCTTTGAAAGACTTGTCTTCGATTAGACAGAAGCCTACATCCAGCAATACGATCTGCTGGTTAGTGCCCAACATGGTTTCTGTTCTAAGCACAACACTGAGACCACCCTCATGAGACTCACAGACTATGTGCACTAAGCCATAGACTCTGGAAATCTGGTCTCTGCAATATTTGTGGCCCTCACTAAGGCCTTTGGCCTCGTAGACCATCAGGTGCTGCTTTGCACACTCACCACCCTTAACTTCTCTTCTGATGCATGGCCTGGTTCAGTAATGACCCATCTGGTTGGATGCGCAGGACCGCTATTGACAATGTCCACTTGGACTTTCATACGATCAACTGCGGGGTCCCCCAGGGCTCTAGTCTAGGACTTCTGCTGTTTTTATTATCCCTAATCTCACTCTTGATTGCGTGCCCTTCCATTGAAACCTTACTTTATTTGGATGATGCTGTCATCTTCAGCTCTGGTAAGAATCTGGCTTCCCTAAACAAAACCTTACAATACGACTTCAACCACCTCCATACCTGGTTTGTGGACAACAGAATTGTCCTCAACTTCAGAAAACACAAAAACATGATATTCTTGGGAATACATAATATAGCAACATGCTCTCCCTTTTCCATCCACGATTTCGATAGCACCATGGTTGACCTCATCCCCCATTTTAAATACCGGAGTCATCCTTGACAGCACCGTCTCTTTCGACACCCACATTAACAACTTCATTAAAACTATTCACCGGTGGCTTGGAGCCCTGCACAGGGTCAAGAGGTACATGGTCCCTGAAACCAAGCGTTTACTTACTCACAGCTTACTGTTCCCTGTTGTCAACTATGGCTCTCTCGTGTTTGCTACTGCTTATTCTGGGGCCTTTGGTAAGGTACGCAGAGCCTACAACAGCATTTGCCACTTCCTGACTGGCCAGCCCCGTCGCACCCACCACTGCCAGCTGTACAGTACGGCTGCCTGCCTGTCCCTGGAAGATTGCATTTCCCACAGGGTGGCGGTGTTTCTGCATAAGGTGGCACATGGTAAAGTTCTCCATACATCACCTCACTGTTTCCTTGCTCCACCAACAAACTGGGGACTTGCTCACAGTCCAGATTTACCTCCAAACTCCCCCTTAGAAACATGGCAGCTGGGCAAAGAGCTTTGTCCTTCAGGGCCAGTGGCCCCTATAATCTACTATTATCCCACAATCACCGCAGCTGTTAACATTCCCTCTTTCAGTGCCAGGCTCCACTAGCACCTTATGGACAATGTGTGCTGTAACTGTACCTAATTTTTGTCTGATGCTTCCCTGCACTGTATTTCTGCCTGTAATTTGTGTTTTTTTTATTGTGTTTGTAACTTTGTGGGACCTGCCTTATACTGTGTTGTACCATACTATATTGTACTGTATCTTCAAACTCTGCAACTGGTCACTTGTGGAAATGGGCTTCATAGCTCATCTAGCTATCCAGTATAATAAAGGTGAAATGAAAAATAGATGGCACAAAACAGCTGAGTGCAGGGGTGGGGCCGGCACACCTGGAAGGGGAAGGGATAAGCTTGTAGCCTCTTCTGCTTAATTTACGATTCCTTCCCTCCTGACCAGGACAGCATTAAAAATTATGAATGGTACCTTAGAAGACTCACGGTGGGTCCAGATATTGGCACGTTGGTTTAAAAATATCCACTTTATGTTATGACCCATTATCTTAGGACTTTCCTTTAAATTTACAGATATGCAGCATACCATATTTGCTAAAATCCAGGAAAAAATCCATAGCACTCTCTGCAGCCTAGATGCACAGTGAAAGATGAACAATTATTTTATTGAGTGGTCCAGTCTGTCACTTAATATGTAATGAATCCAAACGTAATATCTTTTGTCAGTTTCTAAATGTAAAAAATTGAAGCCATATCAACAGCTACATTCTTTTATGTGCGGTCACCACATTAGTTAAAGCATGATCTGAGTAAGTACAGCAGCTAGAGAGCATTACATTTAGAAAACAGCACCAAGTCATTATTTCAATCTAAATCACAGCACTAAATCTTAAGGTAATTAAAATGGATAGAGAACATTTATCAAGCGCATTATTAAAAAAAAAAAAAAAAGTCCAGAGATCATAGTCAGCCATTGTTTTGACATTCTAATACAGACAAAGCAGTGGTTGTTTACAGTCACTAGTGGATCCAGCTGTGTAGCAAAGTAACACCTGCCACCCCTTTAGCCCAAGAAATAGTAGCAGTTCTAGCCTAATCTTAGTTTTAAAAGGAAACATTTGGCATGTTCCTTAAAAAACTGGTGCCCTCTAAAGTTGATGAAAATGGAAAAAATCTTACCTTTAGCATTATTTATAAAAATTACAAATTAATTTTGTTATTCTTTTTACTGGTTTCTAAATTTCAAATTTTATTTATATGTCTTACATACATATAATAACTGGTGGGTGACCCCCTTGTTTCAAACCCGATTATTGGTTGGTTTCAAAAGCTGTAATACCTGGGTGTGATGTCACACCAAGTTAACTAAGGCATTTCAGTCTGACATTTTTTAACTGCTGATTCGTGACTGGAATCAGCGGTAGTGCTGCCTTGCACTTGCAACTCAATTGACTATTATTTCTGTTAAAGAACTAACCTCTGTCCTTCCTATGACAGCCTGCATTCGAGAGTACCTACCATATGTGCTGTGGATCAGAATGAGTACAGCTGTCTGGAACCCCAGAGAAATGGCCAAAAGCTAGGGGTCCTTTGCAGGCAGAATAGACAGCGAGCACAATGCCTTCCCACATTTTCATTTAAAGTTGGAGACGTTGTGGTTCTTAGCCAGGCATACACTCTCTGGCTGCGGGACTAAGAATGTGTAAAGGTTCCCTTCATGTAGGAAACTAGGTGAAACAAGGTCAACATTTGATAGCACCAAACAGTTTTAAAAATTGCCATTTAAGAAAAAAATATCTTGTTAGGCTCCTGGGGCAAGTCAGAGAACTAGCCTGGGGGGGGGGGGTGTTAAAGTAATTCTTTCTTTTAAATGCTAAGCACTAGTCATTATAAAAATAAAGCATATGTAACTGCGTGCTCAAGAGGTTATTTTTTTAAACACCTTTAATGTGTGATAACTGCATAAACGTCTTGAGCTTTGCTGTCTAGGTTTATGGGCCATCACACACCTGGGGTGTGTAACAAAAGAACAGCCTCACAACACACATTTACATATGTATTATTCTCTCTCTCTATTTTTTTATTCAACAGTTTAGTTTCTTGTGGTAGTCCAGCTAAGATGCAACATCTTATTTCAAGTGTGCCCTGATTCTCTGCCTGTTTCAGCAGCTGGGTGAACTGGAGCACTGGGAAGGTAAGTGACCTGACCAAAGTTACACAGTGAGTATTTGATTGTAGAAGAGATTGAACTTGTGATTCTCTCTCCTAAAGCTGGTCTCCGGGCTCATCACTTCCTGGAGGTCCTTCCTGGAAACCATGTGAAGGCAGGAGGTAGATAGGCTTCTGCAGGAAGGGAGGTAACCTCCCAGCCACTTCCTCCAGATGCCAGTTTACTTCCTGCCTGTCTGGTGGCAGGAGCTCTGCAGGACCTCTGTCACAGAAGTGACAGACCAGGAGAACAGTGAGTTTTTTCTTGTTTCTTTTTTTTCTGGCTACTAATTGGATTTATTAGTGCTTCGGAGCGCTACTACAGGAACCCCAGTCCCAGCCTTGCAAGCTGGACAAACGGGCTCCCTGCGCTCCCTCGCTGCACTTGCTTCCCGCGCTTGAGCGCTCGACCCCCTCCGGAGCATCACTGAAGCACTGAGGCGCGCCTGGGTCCCCGGATCGGCATTAAGTTCCCAGGCGTCGCCAGCATAGCAGCAGCCGCATCGACGAGCATAAGGGAAAGAATCAGCTCGTTGATGGGCGCCCGAAGCTTCGTTTTGGTCGATGGCCACAGGACAATCAGGCCGTCGACACGACTGCCGGTCGGAGAGCCGTTTTACCTCCTAGGTTCTATGACGTCACAGATTTAGCGCAGAAAAAGTAGCGCTACAGCGGCAGTACATTCAGGGGCAAAAGGGAGCAGACAGTCTCTCGTCTCGTCAGCGACCAGCCTGGTCGCAGCTCCTCGATGGATTCTGCATTTTGGGGGGCTCAAAGCAGAAAGCCTTAAGGAGATTGCTCCAAACTCAGTATTTTCAAGGAAAACAGCCCACAAACATCAAGGAGACAGCACCAGAGCACAGCAATTCAGGGGGACTATTTAAAAAGGTCTTAAAGGAGCAGGCTTCCACTAAGCCTAGGTGGCCAAGTGTTATTAACTTACCCCTTAAGTTGTGATACCAGGGGTTATGGCGTCCACTAAGGACAGGCCCCTCCAGGGTCAAAAAGTGCCACAAGTGCAGAACACCCATGCTGGCCACATTTGCAGGGTCGCTGTGTGTGAAATGCGACAGCGCAGTCTCGCGCAGTCTCGCCTGCCCGGGACGAGGTGGACGAAGCTTCCACCTCAGAATATCAGGATCCACAAGACCAGCCCAGGGGTTCGGGCCAGTCCCCAACTCTAGAGGGACGTCGCCACTTGGCTGAGGCTCTAGCCCCAGATCTGATAGAGAAACTGAATCAAGCCTTTGCCATTAACCCCTCATGTTTCGATGTCCTTCAGCAGCCTAGGGAACCTAGGACCCATAGGAAAGCCACATGCAAGCACACTCCCTCCCCATCATCGGACGAGGGCTCCCCCTCAACTCATGTCATGATAGGAGGAGGAAGAGACCTAGACCCAGATCCAGGAGTTCTTCCAGACACAGGGACACAGCCCATGGGAAACAGAAGCGGGACAGGTTCTTCAAAGGGTCCGACTATACATCCTTAGAAGAAGGAGAACTCCCCAACTTGGATTCCGACTCGGAGGCCTCACCAGCCAGAAACTTCGATTTGGAAGATCTAGATTTTTTTCATTGAAAAGGTGTTTCAGGAGCTCTACTTGAGCTCTCCCACTTCTCCAGAGCCCAAGCGAGTGAAGCCGGCATTCTGGCTAGTGTCATCTTCGAAGCTTGTGATGGCCTTTCCTCTCCCTCTGGCTATAGAGGACCTCTTAAGGGAAGAATGGCAGGGACCCAAGCGTTTCTTCCCTGTCCGCCTGACCAGACTCCTGAAGTTTGACAAGAAGCCTGCGGAGAAATGGCTCGACTGCCCTAATAGACCCTCTTATATCAAGCCTCACAAAAAGGACGGTGATCCCAGCAGAAGGCGGGGCCTCCTTGCGAGACCCGGTGGACAGGAAAGTGGACACCTCTCGAAAGAAGGCCTTTCAGTCCACTCCCCGAAGGCAGCTACAGCTAATCTCTACTCCGCCAGGGCCGCGCTTTCCTGAGCCACTGATCTGGCACTCCAGCTTGCTGACGAGCCAGACAAGAACCAGCCCATTTTACAGCAGTTACAGCTCATAGGTCTAGCTTCGGCATATTCGGGCTGACGTATCGGAGGAGGCAGTCCGATGTGCGGCATGGGCTATGTTCTACCAGACCTCGGCTCGACGCAATTTATGGCTGTGGGCTTGGCAGGAAGATGCCTCCTCGAAGATGCATTTGGTCAATGCCCCTTACGAAGGAGGCCTTCTGTTCAGCTCAGTGCTAAAAGAGGCGGTCAAGGAATCAGGAGAAACTGCGAAAGTGCGAATGCTGCAAGCCCGAGGAAGGAATAGACCTTGGACCTCGGGTTCCAGACAGAATTTTTCGTGACCAGAATTATTCCAGGGGACAGAACAAGATGGCCTCAGGCAGACGCTCTTGGTTCAACTCACATAAGCAATGCGGCTTCCGAGGTGGCAGGGGAGGCGCCCGGGATGTTGAGGGCGACTCCAAGAAATCACATTGAGGACTCACAGACCCATCCTCATGTCAGGGGCAGACTTTCCAATTTTCTCGAGGAATGGGTCCACACCATCACAGACAAGTGGGTATTATAAGTAATCCACAAGGGTTACTTCATCGAGTTCGATTCCTGGCTCCCCCCGCCCCACATAGTGCCCTCACCAATCTCATGCAACCCAGTAAAGCGAGCGACGACCCGGCAAGCGATTACAGATCTCATACAGTCAGCAGCGATCGAACAAGTGCCCACTCCAGAAAGGAACGGAGGGGTGTACTCGCTATTCTTTAGAGTACCAAAATGGTCAGGGGGGCTTTAGGCCAGTGTTAGATCTCTAGTTTCTTAAATGGCTTTGTTCGTCACAGAACTTTCAAGATGGAAACCCTGTCCTCCATCATCCGAGAAATCTATCAGGGGACTTTTTGGCCTCAGTAGATTTACAAGATGCCTATCTGCACATTCCCATCAGGAAGGCACACTGTCAATTTCTGAGATTCAAAGTGGAAGGTCACCATTTTCGGTTCAAGATGCTGCCCTTCAGCCTATCCATAGCCCCAAGTGTCTTTTCCAAAGTCCTTGTGACAGCAGTCTCTCACCTCCGAATGCAAGGGATCCAGCTCTTCTCATACCTGTACGACATTCTCATCAAAGCCCCAGGCTACGATCAAGCAGTTCGGGCAGTGACGGAGGTCTCACGGTGCCTCTCCTATCTTGGGTTCATGATCAACCGGAGGACGAGTTCTCATCCGTCTCAGTCTCTGTCCCATCTGGGGTGAATATCGGCACGATCTAAAACAAAATGTTCCCCACAGAACTGAAATTCAGGGAACTGATGGCTCTCATCCTCAAATTCCAGGCAGCCCGTTCCCTGCCGGCCTGCTCCTTCATGCAACTCATAGGGATGATGGTCTCCCTGGCAGACTCAGTCCCCTGGGCACTAGTCCACATGCAACCTCTCCAGTCAGCTCTCCTCCAGCAATGGTTCCAATCAAGGGGCACAATGGACCAGAGGATTCAAATATCCCACCAGGCGAAGGAATCCGTGATATGGTGGACTCAGCAGAATATCATGAAGGGTCTCAGTCAGGGGCACCCTCACCAGATCAGAGTCATCACCGATGCCAGTCTCCGGGGCTGGGGAGCACATTCGGAACAGCTGTCGACACAGGGCAAGTGGTCTCGGGCGGAGTCCCTCTACAGCATTAATGTACTGGAAATGCAGGCAGTCTACCTAGTACTACAGCAGTTCAAGTCGCAACTCTCCCACCAGTACGTCCTCATACTCACGGACAATTGGACAACAATGGCATACATCAACTGCCAGGGCGGCACAAAGAGCTCTCGGATGCTGCAAGAGGCTCTTCTCTTTCAGTGGGCAGAAGTCAACCTGACAAGTCTACGGGCGGCATACATTCCAGGCCAAGAAAATGTCACAGCAGATTGGCTAAGTCGAAAGGACATCCTACCAGGAGAATGGGAGCTCAAGAACAGCGCCTTCCAGCTTACCACAAAGAGGTGGGGCTACCCTCAGGTAGATCTTTTCGCCTGCCGAACAAATTGCAAAATTCCAAGATTCTGCTGTCTCAGCAAGGATGACAAGGCCATAGCACAGGATGCATTCTCCATCAACTGGGGTCAGTGGCGATCTCCTGCATGCCTTCTTGCCAATTCCAATCGTATCAAGGGTACTGCACAAGATTGCCGAAGACCAAGCAGAGGTGGTTCTGGTCTGCCCACGCTGGCCCCACAGACCGTGGTTTCCCCGATTAGTCCAAATGTCTCTTCATTCTCCCCTAATACTCCAGGCGAGCCCAGACCTACTACTTCAGGGACCGGTGCTGTATCCAAGTCCTCACAATCTGTCCCTCTCAGCGTGGAGATTGAGCGGGAAACTCTCAGGGAGTTCGGTTTCTTGGAACCTGTCATAGAAACGATGATTCAATCCAGGCGAGCCTCCTCCTCCAGGGTTTATCATAGGATTTGGAGAAAATTCCTATTCTGGTTGCAAGACTCCTCCTTACCGGATGACTCTGTGTCCATCCTTACTATTCTTCAGTTTCTTCAGGAGGGTTTTAACAAGGGCCTCCAACTGGCTAGCTTTACGAGTCCAGATGTCTGCTTTGCAGGTGCTACTGTTAGCAGACTAAGGTGAATCCTTAGGAGCTCTTCCTCATGTTCGATGATTTCTGAGGGCAGCAACCTTGAAACATCTGCCAATAAAACCGGTAGTACCTCCCTGGAGGCTTAACCTAGTACTCAAAGCGCTCACCAAACCACCATTCGAACCCTTAAAGGAGGCATCCTTACTACATCTCACTATGAAGGCTGTCTTTCTCATTGCAATCACCTCAGCCCGACGCATCAGTGAGATAGGAGCACTGTCATCCAAAGAACCTTATACTATTTTTCACCAAGACTCGGTAGTCATGCGGACAGATCCAGCCTCCTTACCTAAGGTGTTGTCTCATTTTCACTGTAACCAAGTTTTGAACATTCCCTCTTTCTGTCCTCACCCCAAGAATGAGAAAGAGAGAGAATTTACACGCTTGATCCACGGAGAACCCTCAAAATCTACATCAAGAGATCTGACTCAATCCATAAGACTTCAAGCCTATTCATCCTTACTTCAGGCCTGAACATGGGTAAGAAGGCATCAAAGGACTCTATTGTTAGGTGGATTCGTTCCACCATCATCATGGCCTACCAGAAGACTGGGATTGGCCTACCGGGACCAGTACAAGCACACTCAGCCAGCGTAATGGTCTATGTCCTGGGCGGACTTTAGAAAAGGTTCCCCAGCAGACTTATGTAGAGCGGCCACATGGTCATCCATACACACATTTGCAAAATTTTATAAGTTGGATGTCGCCGCCTCAGCGGAGGTGTCATTTGGCCACTGGGTCCTCCAGGCAGTGGTGAACCCATAGAGGACTATGAACTTTATTCCCACCCAGTGGAGGGATGTACTGCTTTAGTATATCCCAGAAGTGATGAGCCCGGAGACCAGCTTTAGGAGAGAGAAATAAAAATTTAAATACTTGTAAATTTTCTTTCTCCGACTGCTGGTCTCTGGGCTGAGTCCCTCCCAGAATGCTGAATGTTGGCCTTGGGCCGCAAGTTACACTAACCTTTCTTGTGTTTTGTTCCAAGTTATGTGTTTCCTCAGAAGACAAAGGCTATAGAAGTACTGGTGTCTGGAGGAAGTGGCTGGGAGGTTACCTCCTTCCTACAGATGGCTGTCTACCACGTGCCTGTGACGTGGTTCCAGGAAGGACCTCCCAGAAGTGATAAGCCAGGAGACCAGTAGTTGGAGAAAGAAAATTTACAGGTATTTAAATGTCTATTTTCCTGGTTTCCCAAGTCTGTGCTCTTACCATTAGACCACTCTATCTTCTTTACGTAGAGTATGTATGGGCATAAAAATCCATGAAACTGCATTCTGATCTGTTACCAGATTAGGGCAGCTGATGGCATTGCTATCACCATAATTAGAGAGCTGCATGTATTGTGGTAGTGATGTCATATGCAGATGCCTTCTGGTGACTGAGGAGAATTTGATTTCATGCCTTTTTTATGTCTGCAATTTCATTATAAGTGAAAAACACAATACATTATTAATAGCATATGAAATGTAGCAAATGGTGTTAACGATTACATAAATTGGTAATTTTTGAAATAAATAATGAAAAATAGTTTTTCATTTTGCATTGCTGGTCACCTTTACAAAAAGTCAGGATCTCTTCCTGTTTACTGTGCAGTACTCGTTTTATATTAGAACCATAGAAACATATAGAGAGTGTTGGCAGAAAAAGACCGTCGGTCCATCTAGTTATGGTGGTCTAACTGCTGTACTTAAATCATGATTTAACCATCAGTATTAATAGTCCCTTAGTGAGTACATCTTCATTTAAAACAAAACTTAGTATTAATGGTCCTTTAGTGAGGACATCTTCATTTAAAACAAGACTTGGGCTTGAAAATTAAAGGTGTTACGGAAAAAGGTGGATTTCTGTAACTACTACTTACCTGCATGTTTGTTTGGCCAGAGTATTTTGAAACCAAATCAGACCTCAAATGAAATTAGTGTCGCAAAGAACCCTCCCCAGCCTACCACAGTATTGCCTTGGCTAAACCAGAGTCAGTGTGCTGCAGAACCTTCACTTGAAGTATAATTTTTTATGGACAACTTGAGTCAAAAACTTGAGAAAATGCAGGAAAATGCATAACATGGCAGTTTTTGTGGGGAAAGTTGTAGATTTTGATTTTGGGTGCAGTTTTCCAGCGTCTCTGGTGATTATCTCTGGTCCCCCTTCCTAGATGACTCTCCTCCCTCTCCCACTAGTTAGTGCTCCCTTATCTGCCTGCCCTATGACTACCCTCCCTCTCCCCCTTAATCTTCCACCCTTACTACAAGACAAGGCTGACTTAGCTGTTTCGTCTGTCCCTACCCTCTTTCCACCCTCCTCCTTTTCTCCTAACCTGCCTCGTCCTTCCCTCATCAGATCAAGTTTCACTCTCCCTGCCTTGACCCTTCCTTCTGATTCCTTACTCTACTCTTTCTCCACCCACCTTCCTCTCTTACATTCTGTATTGGAATTGTAATTTATCTTATCTTTTGTATTTCTCAATTTGTTACCTGTATGAAACATGCTTTCTTTTCTTTTATTTATTTATTACATATTCGGAGAGTACCTTTGAGTCACAGACTCATTTACAAAGGTTTCACATTACATAGATTGTGTACAGACAGACATTACAGCAAATGAACTCAGAGACAGGTACAGATTGTTTACAAGGAATCAAATCAAGCTAACATTCGAAATACTAGGATTACTTATTAGAGTAAATTACATTGTACACATATGACGTAGTCATGAGCGAGACTGGATGGTCACTAAGAGAAGAGGCAGGCCAGTGGCGATTGTCATATATTAAGGAGGAGGTGGAGGACAGGGAATCAGTTGCAGTTACAGTTATTGGAGGATAGGAGGTGAGCCCTAAGGAGGGTTTTAAATTGTCCTAGTCTTTGTTCATTAGCCAGGGTGGAAGGAAGGCTGTTCACAAGGAACAGTTTTGACAAGGAACCTTTGTAAATGAGCTTTAGCTCAAAGGTGTACTTCCAAGATCTAAATAAATAAAACAAATAAATTACTGCAGATGATGTACTGAGTTATAAAACAAGGCCAGATAAATACTCAGGGCCAGATGCATGGCTACTAGTTGTGGGACCGCAAAATAGGGCAAACAGGTTTCCCATTGCGACAACACACCTAGCAGCCATCCAAAAAGGGCTGACAGTCGAAGAAGGACTCCTCCCACCAGTGACATTTAGTAAGTCTATGTAATGTAAGATTATAATTATTGTATCAATGTAGCATAAGCATATTTTCACTATATTGATATACTGAACAGCTGGGACAAATTAGTTTGTGGGCAAGTGGTCAGTTGACCACTAGGTTTCAAAAATCTGGTAGCCAAACCAAATTTATAGCAGACATAATTTTTAAGGGTTCTGTTGGCATTGTGTGTGGGCTTCCACAGGCAGGCAATACAGTGGGCTGTCTTCTCCTCTTAGCTGGGACAGATGGAAGAATTTGAAAGTATGAGGACATACCCCCATCCCATAACCCTCCATCTTTCTATCTGCCCTAGTACCTGGAGACAGCTCTGTGCCTTCCAGGGAATTTCTGTTTTCTTTTACTTCTTTGACCAATCTGGATTTATGGAGCCTTGAGCAGCTGAAGATTTCCTGCCCATTCTAGAGGATACCAGGCAGTGCTACTGGGGGGCAGATTGCAGGAGCCCGGGACTGCAGGCCTGGAAGGACTGCTGGAGCCCTGTTTCCTTCGTGCCATCAGGCATATTTTTCCCTCATTAAATAATTATTTATTTAAACTTTGGTAACCGGGAAAGGCACACTGAGCTGGGGCTCATTTACAGGTGCTACCCGGGAAGGGTAAATGGGGAATGGCAGCAAAAAGAAAGTTACATAAATTAGTAAATGTAAGGTAATACAATCAGGAGTGCAGTTCTTAGGAATAAAAGTGTAGTAACAAGAAGAGTAGCACAAATTTACAAAAAGCTAGTAAACTGTCAGGGTACAAAAATCAGGAGTGCAATACAATAAATACAGCTGATCAAAATACAGTTAGTATAGGCAAGAGTGAAAATGGAAAAGGTGGTCATGGCCCAGATTAGCTGGAGTGCGAGAGGCTACGGGCAGTGGCATGAAACTGCCAATTCACTTTGGAACAGGCGCTTGAGTACTGAGAGAGAGGTGGCTAGTTGGAGAGTGGGAGTAAATTTGTTCCAAAGGGAGGGTAGACGGAAGGAGAAAGCAGACTGACCAGCTGTGGAGTGAGGGCAAGGAAGAGAGAATGAATGGTTTGCCCTAGAGTGGAGTGGATAAGGGGAGGTGTTGGCTGGGGATAGGAGTGAGGAGAGATAGGAAGATAGTAGTCCAAACAAATATTTGGCAATAAAAGCTAAGGAATGCATCAGACAATGGTGTGTGTGTGTGACATCGACGAGTAAAGAGAGCAATGAGTAGTGCGTAAAGGGGAGTGTGACAAAGCGACAAAAGGAGTTTAGGAGGGTGTCAAGTCTGGCAAGGGAAGAGGCATTGGGCCCAGGTAAGAGTTAGGCATTACCTCTGTTCTCTCAGGGAGAGAATGGGCCCCAGAGTCTGGTAATCTTTTGAGGGTCAGTGCAACTGTGGGGGAAGGGCTTTAGTGCCTCAGGATGCATTATTGTGGCAGCATCATCAGAAAGTTGGTCATGCAGCTCCCTGTCTTGTAGCATCCGTTATAATTTTGTGACCCAGGAGTTAGCCCCCAGCAGCTGAGGAGCAGAGAAATGCATGGTAGTGCTGCTGGTGTTGCGATTCTAGGAGCCCTATGCTGGGGTGTTTGATGGCCTGCTAGAGCCCCCCTCCTTTCATGCGGAAGGCACATCTCCCATCTATGATGCAGGAAAGAGCTGTGCCTTTTGTTACTTGCTGCTTTGTGGTGGTGGAAAGGGAAGTCTCCAGAGTCCTGTTGCGCAAGGGTCAGTGCAACCTTGGGGGGTGGGCTCTGGTGCCTAATGCCATGTGATTTCGGTTGTGCTATTAAGGAGTTGGGGAGCCGGTATTTCCAGGCCGCGCCGGTGCAGCCACAAATTTGCTTTGCATTCTGACTACTCGGTGGCCATTTTCTTTATGGTCACTCATGTGCCTTGGGCTGCTGCTACCATCTTGTGCATGGCCATATCTGTGCACTGTAGAGCGCAGTGGCCATTTTTAATTTCTCTTGGTGAATGTTTTTTTATCCAAGTGCCTTTCCCACTACAGCCAGAGGATCTCACATTCTGCGACAGGAAGCATACGTGCAGGATGGCAGGAGCACAGAGAACCCGTTTTGGCCAGCTAATCTAGTTCTGGCTGCTGTCCAAGGGTCAGAACAGGGAAGATGTTCTTCTGAGGTAATTTGTCTGTGGACAAGATGGTGAGGGAAAAAAGAGTGGCATTCATGAGGTATAAGGAAATGCAGGGTGAGGAAGACAGGGAGGTGTACCATGTAAAACAGAGGGAAGCAGGAAAGGTGCAGACAGCAGAAAAGATGACCAAAGGGGTAGCTAAAAAGATAAGACTTTCTTCAGATACATAAGTGAGAAGAAGGACACAAGGGGGATAGTGAGGATAAGGATAGTTGGAGGGGGAAGGAGATTGGGTATAAGAGGATCAAGAAAAAGTAGACATCTTGAACAGATACTTCTGCTCAGACTTCACACTGGAGGGAGAAGGGACAGACTACCAGGAAGCAGCAGGAACAAAGTGGGGAAAGGTGGACACAAGTCCATTTTCAGAAGAAAGAGTCCTAAAGGGACTTGCAGCTCTGAAAGTGGACAAGGTCATGGTGTCAGGTGGGATACACCCAAACAGGGCTCTAGATAAGATTTTTTGGGATGAGTACCTGTACTCCTCATTTTGAAAGTGAGGTGAGTAAAACGAAATTCAGATGTGCACAAATGTTTTGCTAGAGTGGACTAAGGAGTACATTTATTAAAAAAACATTGTTTTTTTTTCTAGATAAGAATTTCAGGTGCCAACAATGCTTTAAATAATGTTGACAGGTAGGAATTTGCTCACCAGTTTTAAAACATGGTGAGTAAAACAGAATTGGGATGCATACAAGTACTGTAAATCTGGAAAAAAAACTGTTCCTTTTGAATCACCAGTTATGTTATGAAGCACTATTGTTTGGCGTGTGGAGTATTTACAAATGTTGGGTAAGCACTGGTACTCATTAGAAAAATTTCTGAAGAGTATTTCCTAAAATGAGGTGAGTAAAATAGGCCGTTGCACACCTTATCTGGAGCCCTGCACCCAAGGGTATTAAAGGAACTCAGGGAGGTGCTAGCTGACCACTGATAGCCTTATTTGTTCTGGAGGAGAGCAAACTTGGTACCTTTCCATAAGAGCAGCAGCAGGGAGGATGTTAGCAACTATATATCTGTTAGTCTCACATTATTGGTGGGGAAATTAATGGAAAACCCTGTTAAAGGAAAAGTTGGTAGAGTATCTTGAATCCAGTGATCTACATGACTAAAGGACAGCATGGGTTAATGGGGGTTGGGGGTCATGTCAGACAACTCTATCTAATTGATTTCTTCGATTGGGTGGCCAGGGAAATGGATCAGGGAAGGGCAGTGGTTGTGGCCTGTCTGGATTTAGCAAGGTCTTCGACGCTGTGCTGCACAGGAGACTGATACAGAAATTGAGCAGCCTTGGTGTGGGATCCAAAGTGGTTAACTGAGTAAGGAACTAGTTATTGGATATGTGGCAGAGGGTGGTGCATCAGTGTACTGTATCCATGTCGACTTGAATTCCAAGTCTTCATTAAAATATTAATTCTAGGGACGTGGATATGGTGCACTATCCACACTCTGGCAGTCTTCCTTTACATCTGCTGGAACCGTCTCCAAGCTAAGCTCCTTCTACCCACCTAGGTGGTAGACTCCTTGGCTCTGCCCCTTGATGATGGATCTTCCTTTCTGCTGGAAAAGCCAGGTCTTCTCCTTTGTAGCTCTGTGCGTGATATAGGCCTATGCTAAATGCACCATTGGCAAATTTTTTTTTCTAACTAACTTTGTGTGTACTTCTCGGTTTTGCCTTGCCACTGACACAGCTGTGGCCATAAAGAAACCAAATTGGGTCCTGGATTTAAATGCTGCATTCAGTGCAACCAGAAGATGCCGGGAATGGATCCGCACATTTTGTGCATTTACTGCCTCGGTGCAGAGCATGACATTGCTGCCTGAGGCCTATGCAAAACCCTGTTGCCATTGTTCCTTTAGGACTGCTATGCGCATCTCCTTCATGTTGGCTGACCGGGACCCCCGTTTATTCAAAGGATGCCCACAAGGCTAGTGGCTGCGGGCTCTGTGGCACAGCTCTTGGCAGTGGAAAAGACGGCAGCCTAAGCCGCAGTGGAAGCCTCGTCTGCCTTAGCGCTGCTCCTGGCCATGGCTGGTGTTGGGGCGTTGTTCTCTGGGACATTCAGGGACACATGTAACTCCATTCAAACCTTTAGGGAAGGCCCCTCCAGCCACAGCAGCAGAAAGAAAGCAAAGAAATCGGGCTGTCTGTTGTGGGACCAGGAATGAGCATGCGCTTCCCGCTGCTGTGATTCCCTCAACCGTTTGATGGTTGTCGAGCACTGAGCTTCGGCTGACCCTGTTTTGGTTGAGGGTCAGGCTGCTAGCACCGTGGTACCCCTGTCTGGCTTGCTGCTGGTGGTCAAAATTATCAGGGACCAGAGTAAAGCGCTGGCTGAACACCAGCTCCAGATGGCCTTGTACATCGGCTACTCTTGCACCTATTCCATGGCAGCGGCCATTGGAATGCATCGCAGGGCATGGCTGCAGATATTCGCCTTCATGGTGCACACCTAACACAAATTGGCTGATGTTCCCTTTTTGGGCACTGACCTTTTTGGCCTGGGGGAAGGCTCTCACCAGGATTGAGAAGGCCAGCACCACCCCCTCAACTCTCTGACATCCTTACAGAAGGACCAGAAATGGCAGAAGCTGAAAAAGGCCCTTTCAGTTTCATCCCTTTCACTCATAGCAGCCCAGGCAGCAGCAGCCCCAGCAAGGGCATCTCAGGCTTGGTGACCCAAAACCAAATTTGCTGGTCAGGGCACCAAGAAGCGTGGGGGGTGATGGTGCCCCTCTGGCAGCCGGTGCCAGTGCCCCCTCCAAGGCTGCCCAGTAATGGGTTGGGGGCTATCTAACTCCCACCTGTCCAGTCCCTGCCTCAGCTCCCCGTGGGGGATCGGCTTCACTATTTCTGGCACTAGTCCGTCATCACCTTGGACAAATGGGTGTTAGACGTGATGGGCAGAGGGTTGCCTCTTAAGTTTGAGGCTCTCCTGTTGTACTCACCCCACAAACCTAGGGAGTCTGTGGTGTCACAGGACATGCTGTCTGCCCTCAGGGAGGACGTTGCTCAGCTGTTAGAAAATGGAGCTATAGCCCATGTCCCAGACTCCACGGCAGGCCAGGGTTTTGTGACCAGGTACTTCCCGGTTCCAAATGGATGGGGGGCAGGTGCCCCATATTGGATCTTCATGATCTGAATCAGTTTTTGAGGAAACGCAAGTTCTGGACGGTCACTCTGAACCAAATCATTCCATCCCTGGAGCAGGGTGTGTGGTTCTGCTCCCTGGACCTCCAGGATGTCTTCTTCTACATTACAGTCTATTCATCCCACTGGTTGTACCCCTGGTTCCATGTAGAGGGGATTCTCTACGAGTTGCAGGTCATGCCTTTCTGACTTTTCTCTGCCCCCGGGGTCTTCACCAAGTGCATTGCAGTGGTGGCCGCATTCCTGAGGTGCCGAGGAGTCTATCCCTACATGGATGACTGGCTGATAGCCAGGCTGTCCAAGGAGGCTGTGGAGCAGTCTATGAATCTGGCCCTGTAGACCTGCTGAGTCTTTGGTTCTGGTCAACCTGGCCAAGTCTGAACTCAACCCCTCGCAGGTGATCCATTTTATTGGGGCAGAGCTAGATTCCCTCAGGGCCAAGGCAGAGTCCCTGTGGACTGAGCATTGGATCTTTCCTCCTTTGCCCAATCATTTCAGGTTGGGTGCTTGTGCCCTGCCCAGGACTTCCTGCGGCTGCTGGAGTACTTGGCATCCTGAACCAGGGTGGTCAGATGGCCCTTTGGCAGATCCGCCATTTGCAGTGGGAGCTTTCCAGTGGTCCCAGTGCCTAGGTCACCTGGCCGAGCCAGTCACAGTGACCCAGCTGATGTGGGATGCCATCCAGTGGTGGCTCATCATGGAACATCTGGAGGAAGAAGTCCTATTTGTCCGCCCAGAGCCGACCATCACTCTGATAACAGGCATCTCTGGTGGGATGGGGAGTGCATCTGGATGACCACAGGGCTCATGGATTCTGGACCCCAGGGAGTGCCGTCACCTCATCAACCCACTAGGGCTCCGTGCAGTGCACCTCGTTCTGATGGAATTCACTCCATTTGTCAGAGGTTGGGTCATGCAAGTCCAGATGGACAATACCACGACAATGTACTACCTGAGCAAGCAGAACAGTACGCACTCCCTGCATCTGTGTTGGGAGGTTATCCATGTAACAGGATCCTGCAATCAGCTGGCAGACGCCCTCAGCTGTGTGGGTGAGGTGTCACATGAGTGGTCCCTGCATCAGAGATGGTCAACCACCTGTTCACCTGGTGGGGCACTCTCCTGATTGATCTGTTTGCCTCTTTGGAGGACGCACAGCTGAGGCTGTTCTGTGCCCGCCCCCTACAGTGCAGGACACTGATGAGGGATGCCTTCGCAAAACCCTGGACCACAAGCCTTCTCGACGCCCCCCCTTCCCCTGATCCACAGAGTGCTGGTCAAGGTGCAGAGGGACAAGGCATGAATGATTCTGGTATCCCAGCGCTGGCCACGGCAGTTTTGTTACATGGATCTCCTCAGCCTTGGCAGCAGACCTTGGAGGTGTTTGCCTCTGCACCCAGATCTGCTCTCTTGTCACAAAGGGCAGATCCTGCATCAAGACCTTCTGTCCCTGTGCCTGACAGCCTGGTTTCTGAGCAGCTAGAGTTCCAGGCTTCGGGTCTCTCGGGAGATGTTTTCCACATTGTGGAGGCTTTTCAGAAGGAGTAGACCTGTCAGTGCTTCTCCTTCAAATGGAAACATTTTTCCATTTGGTGCCAGGCTGGGAGCTAGACCACGTGGCCTGCCTCTTAGCTAGCTGTCCCAACTACCTGTGGTCCTGCTCCCAGTTGGGACTGAGGTCGAGGACCCTCAATGTGCACCTGGCAGCCATCTCTGCATACCAGATGTGGGCTTGTGTGCCGATCATGGTGCAAGAGAAGGTGGTTGGGTGTTTCTTCAAAGTCCTGGATCAGCTGCCCCTGCCAGTGTGTGAACCACTGCCACTTTGGGACTTGTTGCTGGCGCTGGCAGTGCTCATAGTCAAGACATTTGATCCGATCCACAGGTGTGAGATGTCACACCAGTCATGGAAGACCGCCTTCTTGGTGGCTATCACCTCTGCCAGAAGAATCAGTGAGCTACAGGTGCTTTCGATGGAGTCATCATATTTGGTGTTCCACAATGACAAGGTTGCCCTCCACCCCCACCCGAAGTTCCTCATGAAGATTGTGTTAGAGTTTCACCTTAATCAGGTGATCAACCTCTCAGTGTACTTCAACCTCAAAGGCTGAGCACAGGCTCCGCTCATTGGACCTGAGGTGAGTGTTTGTTTATTACAAGGAGAGCACTGCAGGAGTTGAGGGAGAGGTTCACCAGCTCTTTGTAACACATGCTGAAGCCACATCTGACAGACAAGCAGCTAAGTGGATGATTGGCAGGTGGAGTGTCTCCTGCATCAACCTCTGTTATAGGTTGGCTGGTAGGGAGCCTCCTGTATGGCTTAGGGCTCATTCCACTAGAGAAACTGCTGCCTTGGTGGCTGCTCCCAGGGATGTCCCTATGCAGGAAATCTGCAGGGCTGCTACCTGGAAGTCAGTACACACCTTCGTTTCCTACTACCACATCGACCTTGAGTCATGCTGTTGTTGGGACCTCTGTTCTCCAATCCCTGTTTGCCAAGGAGGGGTGTGCACCTTGCCACCTCCTCCCGGAGAACTGCTAGGAGTCTGCTAGAGTGTGAATAGTGCACCTTAGCCACATCCCTAGAAATAAGGGTTACTCACCTGTAACTGTGATTCTAAGAGTGGTATGTGGTGCACATCCACATGACCCACTCGACCTCCCCTGGCAAGTGATGCATGGATCCCTGCTTCCAGTGTGCAAGACCTGTCATCACAGGGCAGAGCTGAGGAATATACCACCCAGATGGGTGTGAAGAACTTAGCTTGGAGACATTCTGGCAGATTTCAAGGGAAAAGACTGCCCAAGTGTCAATGTGTACTACTCCTAGAACTATAGTTTCAGGTGAGTAACCTTCATTTAAAGGGAAAGTCCCCTCAACCTATTTTCTGTATACCTATGTAGTTTGTAGGCATGAACAAAGATTCCCTCTCTTACACCCCACCAATTCTATCCAAATTTAAATTGAAATGAAGTTGTTTTACTCTGTTCTGCCTCGGTGTGAAAACCTGCTTAATGCCATTGCAAAGGTCATGACCCCTCTCATGCAAGGCGTCATGTGTGTTGATGCGTACATGCAGAAGTCGGCAGAAATGCTACTGTTGATCAGTTCTGTTGTATGTCTTCTGGAAGTCCCTGTATTCTTGTCTTGTGCTGGCCATCAGACTTTTCAGGGTAAGTTCCCTAATGCTTTCTGTTCTTTAAAATGTGTCTGAGTTGAAAAAATTTGGTTGGAAGGATGCTGGTGCTTGTGACGTTTTGTTATTCAACTGATTAATTCGATTATGTGCTACGAGCTCTTTGCTTACTCACTGAGAATGAAATCCCTTTGATGTGCAAATATGCATGATCAGCTCCCATTTTTTTTCTTTTATGAGTGGGATCATGTCCTTTGCAATGGCATCAATCAGGTTTTTGCACCAGGGCAGAATGGAGTGAAGCAGCTTCATTTAAATTTAAATTAGGATGAAATTAGGGGGATGCAAGAGAGAGAATCATTGTTTTATGCCCACACACTACACCGACAATCAAAAAAAAAAAGGTTGAGGGGGACTCTCCCTTTCAGTTTCTAACACTGTCTGTTCCAAAGTTTGCCCTTGTTAAAGATAATTTCTTTGACAAGGCCTAAGTTTTGATCAGTAAGGGCTAGAAATAGATTATTCATTAATTATTGTTATTAATAAATAGGAGGAAAAATTCAAGTACATATAAAAAAGAAATGTGATTATATGTAATGGATTGAGAGATACTAGTAGTTGTCTGGTAAGGCGAACTAAAACCTTTTTTCTAGTTTAGTGCTAATTCCAGCCCCCCCCCAAACACACACACGGGCCTCACTCCTTGCTGTTTGACTGTGAAGGTCAGCGAGCAGCTCCCTTCCTAGATGATACAGATGCTGCCCCTTGGTCGGTCGGTAGGGGGTGTGAGAATTTTGGGTGGTGCTCATGCCTCACCTTGAGGTAGCATTCTGGGTATTAAACTTGAATACGTGTCCATACTCAAATTGGGTGCAGTCACTGCCATGTGGCTGCAAAGGAGGCAAGATGGACCCAAAGTCCCTTTGTGGTCACAATACTGTGTTACCTCCATGACAGGCCTGGTCTCTCGAAAGCTTGTGTGTGTGAAACCCAGGGGCTTGAACCCTCAACTCCTAGGTGGCATTGTGATGCGGTGCTGATGGGTCACCGTTCCACCGCATCAGCTATTTTCCTGCTCCATTTTTTTGCCAGCAACAACAGTGCCTATCACTCAGTAGTGGCGCTCAAAATATGTAGTGGTGCCCATGTTCGTCTGCACTTTTGAAAAACAAGTACCCCTATTCCTCTTTATTCACAGTTTATTCCTTTTTGTGGCTAATAATAAACACCCCACTTCTTTGATTCAATAGATGAGAAATACCTGTTATTGGTGCAGATACCACTGCTGGCGTTGGGGCCTATCAGCTTATTTTCTTGGAGGCAAGTCAGACATTCAGTTGCAGTACCAGAGCTAGGTTCCACTGCAGTCCCACTTTATTCTCACCTCTGCTGAGCTCACTGTTGTTTTGTTTTTTAATCTCCCCCCCCATATGATCAGCTAGCCTGTCATTTAAAAATAATAAAGCAGTGTCAGTAGCTAAGCAGGTTGCACACTTGCCTCTGAGGCCAGAAGACTGAAAGGTTGTGGGTTCTACCTCCACACCAGGAAGTTGAGGTAAGTGCCCAAATTGACATTTTAGTTCAGCATGAAAGGGATGCTGCCCTCCTGAAGTGCAGTCTTTTGAATTAGATATTAAATCTTGTTGCTCAGTTGGGCATAAAAGATCCCATGGCACTTCTTGAAAAGAGTTATGGAATCTCCCTGTTGTTCTGGCCAAATTTTCCCCATTCACAAAAAAATACCACTAACAACGTAACCTGAGTCAGTATGTCAGTTTGCGTCTGTCCCCCCAACCCCCAACAAGGCTGAAAATAGGCAGAATTGCCTAGCCCTCCTTTCCAGGCCAACAACGACTTAAACACATACATGCATGCATACATACATACATAAAAAAACTGATTCTTCTAGTTCAAATCGCTGCCAGCACTTCTCGGGCAATGGGATTTTTTTTTCACCTCTGTCTGTATTGTCTATGATAGCCTGCTCTTCTAAAAGGAGCTTCATCAGTAAAATCTTACTAAGCAGAAAAATGGCTATGTCTCACTATTTTGGGCACACTTGAGTTTGAATAATCGTATAAATGGATTGTGAGGGTATATGGAGAAACATTTTTCACCCTCCTTGAGAAAAGACTGCTGCAGAAAAAAAAGTGCATTGGTTTTCTTTTCCTATTGCTAATAATAATTTTAGTCTTTATAATGTTTTTCTATGTTTACCTTTGGTAGTTGGTATCTTTTTTTTTAAAACTGTCTATGCATAATTGGCATATTAAAGCAGGTATAGGTTGTCTATGAGTGCACATGACAGTGATCCAAGGCTTGACAGCTGCACAGTGTACGTAACACAGATGTTGGGGAGTCATCTGTCAGCTGTGCCTTTTCCAATGGAGTTAAAGTTCTAGAGGGAAAAGAATTCGACACAGTGCTGTTGCTGTTACCCTTTCACAATAGAATAGCATGCAAATATTAAACCTCCCGCTTAGCAGTAGTGCCCTGTCTAGTGTCTGTTTTGCTTAGAAGAAGAAAAAAATAGTGGGTGCATCTCAAGCTCATAGATGTGACAAAGGTCATGCTGTGTTGGGTATTTGAATTGGAAATTGTCTGGACTTAGGTTTTATGCAGCTCCCAGTGTTGTCAAGGGGAATTCCCGCATGTTTTTGTCCCTTGTGTGGGGCCTCTTAGACCCTTTTCTGCCCTATGAATGAATTTGGATGTGAGTGTTACTCTTGACTTAAAACTGTGCTCAGTTCATTTTGCATACATCCCTTGAGAAAAAAAAGTGGCAGATGCTTTTGTCTTGGAACTGTTTAAAAGAAAACTGCAAAGCAGGAGCAAGAGATAGAAGGGGCCCTGTGTGCAGTCCCAGAACATTTTGGAAATGGCTAATGTGCAGTTTTCATCAGTACGTAGGCGGGGCGCAATATGGTGTCTGTGGCTCACTGGGGAATATGAATGTTGATTAAGCATACTCCCAGGCTTTGAAATTCTGAAGTAGTGTCAGAATAATGGATGTTGAGCAAATGTCAAGCATTTGTTAATTTCTCTGTTATTTGGGGTTTATCTACCATGATCAATCAAATAAACTAGTGCTGCTCTGTTGTGGCATGTGCCATTGATATGGTGATTACCTAGCTGAGAAGACCTTTTGTTTTTCCAGGTAATGGGGGTTACTCATGAATTGAAAGAGGTTTCCAATTAAGGCTTGTGTTTGGTTTAGTCTTTGGTAAACTGGGAGATGAACTTGAAGGTTTAATGTCAAAGTATAAACCTTTAGATGAAGTTGCAGAATTGCATGCTGTAATACATAACACTGACAGATTTTAAGTTCTTTGCGCTGGTTAAAAAAACAAAAGCCTAGTCACATCTTTCAGACTCGAGGGTGCTTCAGTTTTGTCCAGCTCATGTTAGCATTATGTTTTAGTATACGTATTTTCAGTACATAAAGTCTGATGAATGTAATGGAAGGTGCCACTGAGCTTGATTGAGAAAGGGAAACCTATTGGTACCACAGAAAATTAAAATAATGACATTTCTAACTCTCTGGTTCCGAAGTGTCATTTTGTGTTTAGTGAGAAGAAGAAACAGTAAGGTCTTCTTGGTCAAAAGATATTGAAGGAGCTTTTATGCTAAAGCTCTGTAAGAGAAAACTCATTTTAAAACATAAATGGACACTGTCAGCTATGCAGTGAAATTACTAGTCATGTGTGCCCTGTTCTCTTCTAGCAACAGAACTGGCAAAGGGTTGTATTGTACATGTGCCAGTATGTCAAAAGATATTATTTTGTTACAGTTTTACCAACTTTTTATTGTTGCATTTAAAGAGAACGCTTCCTATTTTTCAAAATCTAAAACAAATGAGAGGAAGATCCCTTACGTCAACAGGAGCTCCTCTGTGGTAAAAGCAGATTTTGTTGGTTATATCCCTGAAGGAAGGGAAGGGATTGTAAATAGCCCCTGAGGGGCTAGTGGCTCGATCCCTTTCCACTTCCCAAATACTGGCTACACCCCTGCGCTCCGATGTTTTATGACCTAGGTATACGAAGAGTGCACGGTTGCACTCCATTCAAGTCTATGGAGCGTGATTTGACAACACAGTTTTCAGTCATTTAAGTGGTCATTTGGTAAAATCAGAGCAAGGGTTCAACTGACAAAGCTTTTGTTAGTTATTTGTGTGCAGCACTGAGAAAGGTACTCTTTAAGTCGAGCGGTCTGTCAGAGTTCAGCTGTCGGAAGCCTTTCATCAATGAGAACGTACGTTGTCTTGATCGTCAAACTCGTGCACAAGCGAGTTTTAACTTTCTTATAGTGACTAACTGAGGCTAGTGTCCAAAAGAATGGCTGATTCTGAACTTGTAGATGTCTCTCTGTAAAGAAAACGAGCATTAGAAGTGCAGCAAAACACATTTGAAAAAGCGATGCTGAGATCTCGAGAATACGCATTAGCTTTGTTAGTTCTGTTGCTAGAGGATGACTGGGCACACATTGTGATGCTTGGCCAGCTGGTTATGATTGTTGTGTGATATTTGTAATATAAAAATATAGTATGTGAGCCTGTGCTTCCATTGATGCCCCCCCCCCCGGTTTCAGTGAAGCTACAGGATATGATAACCTACAGGAACCATTTAATTAACTGACTTACAGAATGGCATTTTATTATCATTTACGGCCTGTTGCTTCTTTAAAGTGGAAACAAAATGTGACTTTATAAGTCTGCCAGAGGATGAGCATAATAAACTTTTATGACGTCTTAAGAAGAAGAAAATTTGATACCAACATGGTGTTAAAAAGTTTTAAACCCCCTTTGGTGTTCCTTGGGAAAACAGGAACCAGCCACCAGTTCAAAGGAAAGGCTTGATTAAAGACTGTCATAATTTAGGAAATGTCTTTTTTCTTCTGAAGTCACATTATTTAAAATATCTCCAGAGAGGAAATCATTTTTTTTTTGTAATTTTATATTCTAAAAGGAGGAGCTAGATTACTCATAGAAGGGGTGTGGAGAGATAGTTAAAATATACTTTTGTCTGAACTGTTTGTTATATATTATTTTTGGGCTCTAGAGAGACACAGTTCTCTAACTGCACTTATAGAGGTAATACATTTGATAGAAAAGATCTAAGTGTATGTTGGTAGGAGTTTGTTCTGTAGTTTTCCTTGTTTTTATTTTATGTGATTGTGATGCTCTTTGATATATTGTTCTGTGTTTGCATTTGTCATATTTTTATCAGCTTTTAATAAAATCTTTCTTTTCAAGATACTGTCTGGATGTGTCTTCCAAGTTCTTTTTGCATGTGATGTATACGTGGTTAAGTTTGACAGCTGTTCTGAAGGGCTTGATGGTGTTACTAAACTGGGAAAAGGTAAGAATATACCTAAGGTCTCTAATAGAGTTTTAAGGGTTCATTTTGGAAGCTTGGCTTGGTGCCCCTGGCGAAAGATTGTACCGCAATCCCCGAAGAGGGTACATTTCTGAGCCTGTACATTGGGTACACTAGCATAAGGTTCACAGTTTGAATCCCCCCAGAACTTGAGGCTAAAAGGTGATTTGGACCCAAAAGCAGACAGGAGGGTTACCCTGTCTGTAATCTGTTCACACTATTGTGCACGGAAGTTGGCACTATGGGAGCAGAGGGCTTGACCTGCTGAGTGTGTTTGTGACACACTTGACTAGTACTTTCACTAAACCGCTGACAGTGTCCCTTTGAAACACATAAGTATTAATAAGGTAGTATAGCTGGCCCGGTGGTACTGAGGGTTGAGGTGCTGGACGCCACACCACGTGCTACGTTGGCGACCTGGGTTCGGAATGAGCCGGACCACCGGGGGTTGGCAGGGAGAGAGGATTGAGCGTCCACAGGACTGCTCTCCCTCTCTTGAGGAGAAGATAGAGGTGGAGACGGTGGCACTGCTGCGCACATGGGCTCGCTAGCAAGGGGTAGACGTTGGGCGGCTGCCTTCCGGACGTGGGTGGGAACACCCACGTCTCGGGCTAGACGGCATTGTACGTCCCACGTCGGGGCGTAAACATGAAAAAAAACCTCTGGTCCATATAGGCGACAGCCCTCCCAAAGCCATGCCGCCACACGCCCAACACTGGAGCCCTTCCACCACCCCTTCGATCTCCTCGGGCCCTATGTCCATCTGGGGGTTTGGGGAGAAAGTAATGTCCTTAAGGATGGCGGGGCTCACAGTGGGCGGTAGAGCGACACTGGCCAGTGGAGAGGTCTGAGAGAGTTCCGGCCTCGGGGGTGATAAAGAGAGTGGGAAAAAAAAAAAAAGGTAATATAAGGTACATCTTTTGTTATCTCTCTCCTGAGCTGGTCTCCGGGCTTCCTTACACCTGGGCTGTACCTCCTGATGTCAGTGGTAGGCAGGACCACACTGTGCAGCAGGGGGGGATAACAAGCCCTCCATATCTGGTGATCTCCAGTCTACTTCCTGCCTTCAGTGAAGCAGGTACTCTGCAGCAGAGCCCTGTCACATGTGGCAGGGCTGAAGAAACTGTAAGTTCAAATCTTTTTTCTTTTGGGGACGTTTTTAGGAGACGTTTTTAGGACTTCGCCGATCTAGCCTTGGTGGGATCCAGCCTTAGCCTTTGCAGGCTACACAGACTGGTCCCACCTCACAGCGGCCCCTCGCAGCATTTTTCCTACCCCCTTCCTATGCCTGCGCTTTAACACAAAATGGCTTTGCAGTCCGTGGATATGACTAACTCATGTAAATGGTATAAACAGAAAAGGATGCAATGATACAAAAATAGTTCATTGCCATATTGTTTCTGTAGATGTTTTTTTTTAAAGTATCAACGTATTGCAGTACATTACAGATTGCTTCAGCAGTATTCTGAGTACGTTATTCATTTTGCATCCTTCGTCTTCGTATTGCGTTTTTTGTCTCTGGGACCTCACCAAAAAGGAGTCTTGTCTTAGTAACATCTTGGTTAAACCCTTGAATAAATAATAAAACAACAAATGTAATACCTTTTTTTTTTAAATTAAAAATCTTTATAATTGTCTTTAACAAATCAGCAAGCAGGTTTATACTACAATCTGTAATGGTCATAGTTTAAAAAACAGCTTTGCACTTCAGCATGTGTTTTCATTTATTTATTTACAGTTTGTCAGACTGAAGGGGTACATGGAGCTGGAACTCGTTTCCAGGTGTGGAGTTAAGATCAAGGTCAAGATCAAGAGAAGCCATATGAGGAGAGACTAAAGGAGCTTAATATGTATACCCTTGAGGAAAGGAGGAAGGGGGGGACATGATAGAAATGTTTAAGTACCTCAGTGGAATCAACAAAGTCCAAGAGGGTAGCATTTTCGGAAAAAAGAGATGTGCAAGAACAAGGGGACGGCTCAGGGGCAATGTGAGGAAGTATTCTTTCACAGAGAGGGTGGTGGGCGCATAGAACGGCCTTCCTGAGGAGATTGTGGGGTCTAAAACTGTGGGAGAATTCAAGAATGCATGGGACAGACATAAGGCAATTGTTGTGGGGAGTAGGAAGTAATAGGCTGTTGGTTAAATAGGATCTGCAGCTTATCCAATAGGTAGGGGAAATGGGCAGACTAGGTGGGCCAAGCGGTCCTTATCTGCTGTCAAAGTCTATGTTTCTATGTAAGGTAGTAAAACATATAGTGCACGTCATTGGAAGCCTCTAAAAAAGCAAATAACAGCTGGAGACTAGCTATTTGGAAAAACATTTTCTGGTGCACCACTGCTTTGATAGGCAGACAGTATATTATAGTGATAATGGGACAGTGGTCCCGAGTTTGAGGTAATAAGTGGACCCGGTTGAATAATCACTAAGGCCATAGGCCGAAGTGCTTATTAACACCCTGTTATGCCTATTAGCGAGTAAAATCCCAACCACTATGCTATTATACTGAAAACAAACAAACAGAAACAAGGTTTTAAAATAGAGCACTAAAATCGCTCTCTAACTAGTGCTACAGCAAAGCTCGTCTGTGAGAAAAGTGAAACTGTTTGGCAGTTTCTCAACAGGTATGCTGTAATGCCAGTCTTAGCCTATCGGAACACAGGGATTCGCATGCAGTCCCATGATAGAGTCTACTGTCTAGTTATCGCAGAATAATGAGATTAGCTCTGTGTTCAGGTTGGCTGAGAGGAATTTTTTTCAATGTAGTATTTGATACGTGGGGAAATATGGTTGGAAGTTAGAAATATTTTGTGGGACACTTATTCTAGTGTTTTGAATTTAGTGGTACCTCCTTAAAAAGCTAGGGCCCAGTTCTCAGTTGCTCCTGGAGGTAGATCATGAGGCACGTACCTTGTAACACGGTGTGCCTGGAAAGAACAGGCAGGTTACTTGTCCACAGGCCATGGGTTCTCAGAAGTTTCTGCTACTGATGGTTTTCCTCCCCTTAGTGCCAAGGTCCCTATCACTTCCCATTATACAAAGCAAGCCTACAGCTATTTCTTACAATACTGAATGCTGCAGCTGCATGGATGACTAGAGGCATACGATGGAGCTTGGCCCTTTGTTTTCATCCAGCATTTTCTATGTGTCACTTGCTCTTAGAAATGATCCGATTGAGTCAGGGTCTTCTACAGTATGTTTTTGAGTTAAATCTGTTCTTTGTGTTGATAAATTGTAGCGGGGTGTATCTCGCGGCCTATCATTTTCATTGTCCCAGTTCACATTAAAATCTCAGAGGAGCATGATATTATGTCGTAAGAGGAAGCAAGTGGTAAGAGGGTATCTTAATAAGGTGCGGGGATGAGGGGAGCAGTTTGAGTGGCTTGTAGTGTCAACTCAGATGAAGGTCTTTACGTCTCAGAGCTAACCTTATAAATATTACTTCTGACCAGTCTGCATCTGGTGGCCAGAGTTTGAATCACTGAGGTGTGTGGCCTTGTAGATGTCATTTGCATGGATTGCAACTCTTAGATGTAATCAGGCACTGGGATAGAAGAGAGCTGACTGAGCTGGACGGTCAAATACAGCTTGATCTCATCTGCTTGGGAATGGAAATTTTGTTGTATTCGTAACTGTATTCCCAGGTGATAGCGCATAGAACTAGTAGGAGCCAAGAAGGCGCCTGGGGCATTTTGCAGCAGATAGGAGAACATACCATAGTTCTTACAGTACATATTTTGGGGGGTTAATGCCATTTATTAAAGATTTTTTTCACAAGCTTTTGGGGCCGCTAGGGCTTTTTCATCAGGTGCAGAGAACAGCAAGGTTGGATCTATCAAGAATTAGTCTTCTCCATAGAGGCCCACTCTTTGGTCTTAGGGCTGGATGGGCTAGGACCCTGCTGGAGAAAATCTTTTTAGCCAGGGGACCAACATCAGCTGTTGTTGGCAGTGCACGCATGACAACTCATGCTGGCGCATGCTTACCACTATCCATTACTGACGCCCTCACTTACACTAGTTCTGATTTTCCCATACTCGAGTGGGCACTGTGGAGCAGTTCGTCATACCTCAGTTTGACAGCCTTTCCAAATGTCTTCTTAGTTATTTTGTATGTTGAAATATCCATGTATTCTAAGGGGGACTATGAAAAAGGCCCTCCATTCTGTCATTACATCTGCAGGAAGAACATTGCCTGCAAGACTGGCATTCTAGTTGTATGGCCTGCCTCAGGAAGGACCATAACATGGACTCCAATGAAGCCTGCTTCTTGTTTGACTATCAGACCCTTGAAAATACATAGGGGTAGTTTAGCTTGACATCTCTTGTACTTTATGTAGCAATAAAAGTTTCTTTAAGTTTTGTACTGAGCTGGTGTGTGCGCTGCTTTTGTTCTCTCTTGGTACAGAGCTTTTGTGGTTTGGCAGCAGCACCTTTGGGGACTGCGGTATGCACTCCTCTCCATCCTGACTCTCAAGAATAGATGCCTGTAGCTGGGTTACTCTGTACCCACTTTAGGCAGCAGGGCTTGGACCAGGAGGTCCCAAGGTAGGTCTCTGGAGTGTTCCCCACATCCGCCTACCTCTCTTCAGAGTCAGCTGTGGCATGGAGCTCTCCCTCCACCCATGGTGTTGCAGTCATGATGGAGTCTCTGCTGATGTCAGTCAGACCTTTGACTCCTCCTGAGTGACTAGGGGAGAACCTGTTATGTCCTGTTCTCCCTCAGCAGTGGGATACCCCTGAATTAGAGCACCAATGGTGTTGGTTAATTCTCTGGCTATATCAACATCAACCATTGGTGTCCCTTTTTCATTTATCACTGTTCTGTGCTAACTCTGGGAGTGATGCTGATATTCGTGCCATCTCTACTGTAGACACAGCTTGCTTTGACAGGGCCAGGGTCAAGTGCTGAGGTTCGTGTTGATGACGGTGTTGATATTGACTTCAGTGTTGCTAGTGACACAGAGGTCAAGGTTGATGGTGTTGAGGCCAATGACAGTGCCCCTGCTGCTGCTGGAGGGGATTCTGGTGTTGCTACCGCTGCCACCCTCGATTCTGTGTGTACATTGCTAACTTTTCAGCTTATTTTCACCTGATAATAGCAGTGTGGTGAAGTCTTTGGACTCGGGACTTTATTTCGACCTAAAGGTTGATATTGCCAGTGCCAGGGCAGTCAGTCTGTTTCTAGAATTATAGCACTAGGGTTAATCCCTGTTTTCAGCAGCTTGAATCTGTCATTCCGGTGGAAGGATATATAGTCTTCTTGGGGTTTATCAAATCCATTGCACATTATGTGCTGCATGGAACAAGTTTTTCTTTCTGCGTCTTTGTAGCATTTTTTTCTTTTTGCTTTCTGTTCTCAAGTCCTCTTGGCTAATAGTCTTAGTATCTCAGGCCTTACCCTGTGAAATAATTTTTTGGGGGGGAAATAGTTGCAATTTATATGTCTGCTGGCATTGTCTTTTTTCCAGATGTGTAGCCTCTCAAGGTAGTCAACCTTTCCCATTGTTCCTTATGCTAAATGTAAAAGGGTGTTGCGAGCATCTGAGCTTTCTGCGCCAGACTACAGTTTTTAGACTTCAGAAGGCATCCTGTTATACTGGACACCTTAGTATTGTCTGACACATGCAGCCCTTTTATCCATTGGGACACAGTCCTGCATCTGACACAGAGCATAAGCTGATGTCACTTAGGGGGCTGCTGCCCAGAGTTGTTCATTCCATTAGCTTATAACAAGGATGCGTCTGTGAGAGGTGCAGTTCATACTAGCTGTGGTTCTGTTTTCTCTTGTTTACAACTCACTGCCCCTTCAGGTGGCATAATTGAGTAAGGGATGTTTTCCCTTCTCTTTTAGGTTGGTAGTCAGCTTATACTCAGCAGCACATTTTCACTTCATTTATCCTTTCCCTCTATTCACCAAATATATGCTTGTGACCCACGACCTTTATTCTCCTTGCTACAGAACTGAAGTAAGTCAGAGTGTCAGTAGTATTTATTGGTAAGTGTGCTGCCACCAACAGCTGGTGCTGGTGCCCTAGCTAAAAATATTTGCACCCACAAGGTCCCAGCGCCTCCGACCCCAAGACCAAAGAGTGGTACTCTGTGGAGGGGATAGTCTTGAATATCTACTGTTACAGTAAGTAACTTCTCTTTCCTTCTGCACCTGATGAAAAGACTGTAGAGAGTCCAAAATCTTGTGTAAAAATTATTTGGCTACTCTAATAAAAGGTATTATAAAATGACAAGAAAAAATCCTGAAACCTCATTGTCTGAGAGACAGCACCTGACCATGCATTAAAAAGCTAGTGATGCACGGTCAGGTGCTGGATCTCATTACCAAAGCAAAAAAAGTGTCATTACGATCATGACATCACAGTGTGTGTGGTGAGGCCATACCTGTATTATTGTGCATTTCTGGAGTCCCCACCTAAGGAAAGACTGGGACTTCTTGGAGAATGTCCGTAAGATGGCTAAAAAAATTATCCAGGGGCAGCAAGAGAAGATGAACAAGGACAGGCTGGAGAGTCTCAGCCTGCCCTCTCTGGAAACCAGGAGTGGGAGGGAGGACATAATAGAGACTTACAGATTCTTGAGGGGAATAAACAGAGTGGACTGCAGTGATCTGTTCACAAGGTACAAAAGCACCATAACTAGGGGGCATGAATGGAAATTGCTGGGGTTAAGATTCATAAGGGATATGAGAGAGTTTTTTCATGGAGCCGGTGGTGGTCAGGTGGAATAATTGACCCAAGCAGGTGACTAAAGCCATTTCACTGACAGAGTTCATAGAAACATAGAAGTTAACGGCAGATAAGGACAGCAAGGCCCATCCAGTCTGCCCATTTCTTTTTCTACCTTATGAATGTGCCATCGGCATTTGCTCTGTCAATGGCCTATTTATTCATTCATACTTATCTGTATTGCTCCCTTATGCCTGTCCCATGCCTGTTTGAAACCCTGCACTGTATTCATATCCACCACTTCCTGAGGTAGGCCATTCCATGCATCCACCACCCTTTCTGTGAAAAAAAAACTTCCTCACATTACCCCTCAATCGACCTCCCTCTAATCTCATGCTGTGTCCTCTTGTCATGCTATTTTTCTTATATTGAAACATGTTAGACTCTTTCATCTTGTTAATGCCCTTAAGGTGTTTGAATGTTTCAATCATATCACCTCTCTCCCTCCTTTGCTCCAGGGTATACATATTGAGTTCCGTTAATCTGTCCTCATATGTTTCCTGATGTAGTCCCTGCACCATTTTTGGTTGCCCTTCTGTGGACTGCCTCAATTTGGTTACTGTCCTTGTGAAGGTATGGCCTCCAGCACTGCACACAGTACTCCAGATGGGGCCTAGTCAGTGTCTTGTAAAGAGGGAGTATTACCTCCTTCCCTCTTACAACTTGTGATACACCTGCTAATACACCCCAACATCCCCCTAGCCTTACCTACTGCTTTAGTGATCTGCTTGGATGATTTCGGGTCATCTGTGATGATGATGCCCAAGTCTCTTTCTTCCCTTGTGACTGCCAGCAACTCCCCTCCCAACCTATAGGTGGCTTCAGGGTTTCTCTTCCTTTTGTGCATGATCTTGCACTTCTTTGCATTAAACCCTAGTTGCCACTCTTCCCACCACTTTGTCAGTTTACCCAGATCTCTTCTCATTCTGCCCACCCCATCTGGACCATCTACTCTGTTGCAGATCTTGGTGTTATCTGCAAAGAGACAAACCTTACCCTCCAGTCCATCTGCAATGTCACTGATGAAGATATTGAAGAGGACTGGCCCCAGGACTGATCCCTGAAGTACCCCACTTGTGACTTGCATCTCTTCTAACTATATACTGTTTACCACCACTCTCTGTTTTCTGCCCGTCAACCAGTTTGCCATCCAGTTGACCAACTTCTGACCCACCCCAAGCCTACCCAGCTTATTAATCAATCTTCTATGTGGAACAGTATCGAAAGCTTTACTGAAGTCAAGGTAGGCGACATCAGTTTCTCCCCCTTGGTCCACCACCCTGGTTAGCCAGTCAAAGAAATCTATGAGATTTGTTTGACAGGACCTTCCTTTTGTAAACTCATGCTGTCTTGGATCCTGTGCTCATATGGATTCCAGGTGTTGCACTATCCTTTCCTTAAGGAGTACCTCCATAATCTTGCCCACTACTGAGGTAAGACTGACTGGTCTGTAGTTCCGTGCCTCCTCCCTGCTACCACTCTTGTGGAGCGGGACCACATGAGCCCTTCTCCAGTCTTCTGGGACCTCTCCTGTGCTCGGAGACTCACTAAACAGTTCTGATAATGGCTCTGCTAGTTCCACCCTTAGCTCCCTTAGTACCCTGGGATGTATATGCTATCAGGTCCCATTGCCTTGTCCACCCTATGGGCTTATTGAAGGGCTCTTGTAGGACCCTTTCTTTTGGAAGGGACTAGTGCACAACTCCCTCCCCCGTGTCCATGGTGCTGAGCTGTGGGCCCTGCCTTACCTTCTCCTCAGTAAATACTGAGCAGAAGTATCTATTTAGGATAGATGCTTTTACATGGTCCTCCTCACATGCCCCCTTATCCTTTTTGATCTTGGCAATACCCCCTCTGGACTTTCTCCTTTCATTAGTGTATCTATAGAAAGTCTTGTCCCTTTCTTTTAATGTTCATGCTAGTGTTTCCTTGGTTTGGGCCTTTGCCTGCCTTACTGCCTTCCCTGCTTCCCTTATGGAAGTTTGGTATGACTCCCTATCTTCATCCCGCTGCGTTCCCTTATACATACTAACATACTAAAAGCCAGTAGAATAGGTCAAATTGTCTTTCTTGTCTGCTCGAAAGCCAGCAACCTAGTGTCTGCTCGCCTTACCACCCCCCAGCCCCCGAGAAGATCTTCTTTGGTTTCATTTTCCCCTTGTACCTGTCCCACCCCTTCTTAAAGCCCTCCACTGTGCCCTCCTCCACCAGCCTCCGGAGCACCACATTCCATGGCTCCACCACCCTCTCAGTAGAAAAAATGCTTCCTACGCTCCCCCCTGTAATTTCCTCCCTCCAGCTTCCACTCATGGCCCCTGGTTGTTCCTCCCTTCTTTAGCCTAAACAGCTCCTTGGTTCCATTCCTAGTTATTCATTTTACATACTTGAAAGCCTCTATTATGTCTCCCCTGTCCCTCCTCTCCTCCAGTGTGTAAAGCCCAGGCCCTTCCAGTCTCTCCTCATAAGGCCTCCCCTCCATGCCCTGAATCATCCTGGTCGCTCTCCTCTGGACTCACTCCAGCAGTGCTATGTCCTTCTTCATATGAGGTCTCCAGAACTGTACACAGTACTCGAGCTGCGGCTTGACCAAGGCATTATACAGAGGGACGATCACCTCCCTCCTTCTGGACGTAATTCCCCTGGCTATGCAGCCCAGTATCTTGTTTGTTTTGGCTGCAATTCTTCTACAATTTTCAGAGTTATTCATTTTGACGTCTACCACCACCCCCTAAATCCCTTTCTCCCAGTATGTGGCTTGCAGTGTGACCCTCCCCAGGGTGTATACATGGCCCGGGTTTTTCACATCCAGATGAAGTACCTTACACTTCCCGGCATTGAATTTCAGTCCCCACCTCCTTGATCACCCCTCCAGGGTATCCACAGCCACCTGGACTGTCTCTCTCGCTTCTTCACAATCCATCAGTGCTCCCAGTTTTGAATCGTCCATAAAGAGACTCAACCTATTCCTAACCCCCCTCCCTATATCAGAGACATAGGCATTGAACAAGAGTGGTCCCAATACTGAACCTTGAGGGACCCCACTTATTACCTTCCTGGGGGGAGGAGTATCCCACCCACCATTACCCTCTGTAAACCCCCCGAAAGCTAATTTTCTACCCAATTGAGCTCCTGTCCTCACACCCCCTTCAAACAACATGAAGTCTTGCTGTATTCTGACAATTTGCAGTTAGCTCCAGCCTTTAAACTACCCGGAGAGTAAAGGGTTAATTTTTTATGCAGTGCATAGAACGTTGAGCTCGAGCTCGGTTGAGGTCTCTGTCTGCAGCACTTTGAAACCCAACCGTCAGATTCTTTACTCCGCCTCACTGAACAGTCGCTCCATAGATTTCTCCTTCAGCTCGGTTCAAAAGTCAGTTAAAGTGTCGGTTTAATCAGAAATTATTTCCGCATTGTCGGTTCAGGCTCTGTCTGCGGTACCGTGAGTACTTAGATAGTTTTGCTGTTTACTTTGTCTATCGGTTTGGCTGAACTGATCCATTAGTTTGATTTCTTGTGCTTTTCTTTAGTATGTGGTTACCGGTCCTCATCGGTTCCAAAAAAAAAAAACGTGTTTTAAACATTTTTTTCCAGTACCCGTGACACGGTTAGGAACTGATAAGGGAGTCTTGCCTGGCGGTTGCCGAAAAAAGGGTAAGTTTGGTTAGGTTGGCCATGTCTGAGAAACCCAAGAAAAAAACCGGGCCCACTGGGTTTCAACACTGCAGTGAGTGTGGGGAGGTTTTTGCTAAGGCTGATCCCCAAATCACCTGTGTTTATTGTCTGGGGTTTGAATACCTCGATACAGACTGCCAAATTTGTAAAACATTTTCCTAAGTCTACCCTGGAGTAAAGATTAGGTGGACTTAGGGAAAAGGAGGCCGAGAAGTCCGCTGACCCGGATGGCCAGCCAGGTTCGGTTCCGACCGAACCAGAAGGAGTGCCCTCTGACCAGGGCGATACTTCTTTGGGCAAGAGGAGAGCCGATCCTGAGGGATCGGTTCCTACGAAAAGGAAACGTAAAGACAAGTCACCCAGTTCGGATCTGGAGGTTCATGTTCCGACCGCTGATGAGATTGCCCGAGCGATTCGGATTGTTGAATCGCTTTGCCCGGTTCCGTCCGATCTGGCTCCGTTAGCTAGGGGCTCGGTTCGGTCGGTTCCACCGGTTCAGGACTATGCCCCAGAAGATTTTTATGAACTGGAATTTGAGGAGGAGGGGGATTATGAACAAGATGATGACTGTGATGGAGCAGAAAGTCTGGATGTGCCCATTGAACCGGACATCTCCCCAGACAGACTTTCTGGTATTTCCCCTCCTAGGCTCTCTGAGTCCCCTTCCCCCACTATCTGTCCTATAGGAAAGTGGCTGAAACTCTTCAGCTCCCTATGGAGAAAGCTACAGAAGATCAAGAGGAGCCTGATTTTGTAGAAATGATGGACATCCCAGAGTCCAGAAGGCTGTCTATTCCCCGCACAAACCATTTTGGAAACAGACACAAAAATTTTAAAGTCTCCTAATTCTGTACCTCCTGTTGATAGGAGAATAGACAAGAGGTACACTTTATCAGGCTCAGACACAGAGTTTTTCTACCAGCAATGCAGCCATGTTGGGGTAGTGCAGGCTGCAGCCTGTGACAGGGCTAATGTTCCATTCGCTTCACACCCCCCAGATAAAGACTCCAGGAGGATGGATGCCTTGGCAAAGAAGCAATACATGGCATCCTCTTTCGGACTCAGGCAGGTTAATCATATGGCCTATGCAGCCAGGTACCAGAAGTCCAGGTGGGACACTGTACTGGCACTGGCTAAACAGGCCTCTCCCCAGCTGGCCAAGGAACTGGAGGAGGTGGCTGCGGATGGGATCGAGGCATCTAAGGTACTGTTTCATGCTGCTGTGGACTCCAATGATGTGTCATCAAGAGTCATGGCTACATCTATGGCTCTTCAGAGAATGGCTTGGCTCAGATGTACTAGCCTCTCAGAGGACACCCAGGCTAAGGCCATGGATTTCCCTGCGGAAGGTAATTCTCTATTTGGGGAGCAGACAGAGAATTACATGAAGAAAATGGAGGAATATAGGATCACTTATAGGAGCGCACAGGCCTAGGGAAGGCAGGCAACTCCTCAAAGGCAGCAATCTGGGGTAGGGGCAGGCCTTTTCATAGGCCTTTCTACTGAGCACAGGCCTCTTCTCCCTTTTCACAGAGGGGGTTCTTCAGAGGAAGGCTGCATCCACTCCTCAGCCTAAGGCCCCTGCCAAGCAGACACCCTGATGGGCCTGCCTGGGTCGGCTCTCCTATCCCTGTAGGGGGCAGGTTGGCTTACTTCGTCCAGGACTGGGTGTCTGTTACTTCAGACAAGTGGGTCCTGGAAGTAGTAAGCCAGGGACTGGTTCTCAGCTTCAAAAAATTTCCGAAGATGAGAGCCAGATCTTTTCCACCTGCAAGTCTCTCCGAAACCCTTGCCCTAGAGGCAGAAGTTTCATCTCTCTTCTGGCCTTAGAAGCCATAGAGAGAGTTCCTACCCTACACTGGGGCAAAGGTCTGTACTCCAGGTACTTCCTTACCCCAAAAATGACAGGGGAGTGGCGACCCATCCTAGATCTAAGATACCGTAACAAACATCTTTTAAAATCAAGGTTCTAGATGATAACTCTGGGAATAATTCTTCCCTCTCTAAGGCCAGGGGACTGGCTAGCCTCCCTGGACCTCAAAGATGCCTACTTTCACATCCGCATCAAGTGCTCCCACAGAAAGTATCTCAGGTTCAAGTTACCCTCAGGCCATTTCCAGTTCAAAGCAATGCCCTTTGGCCTAACATCAGCTCCAAGGGTTTTCACAAAGTGCCTGGCAGTAGTAGTGGCCTTTTTAAGAAGGCAAAAGATTTCCATTTTTCCATATCTGGACAACTGGCTCATAGTGGGTCAGTCTCTAGGCCAAGTCAAGTCAGACCTGCAAGTGACCCAGCAAGTGCTCACTTCCCTAGGATTTCTTCTCAACTTCCCAAGTCAGTTCTCGAGCCAGTGCAGCTTCTTACCTTTATAGGGGCAGAGCTAGATACTGTCAAGGCAAGAGCCTTTCTTTCCCTGGAAGGGCAAGAGCTCTTATAGAACTGGCTTCTTCCTTCAGCCTTCAGGTGTCCCGATCAGTAAGACACTTCCTGCAGCTCTTGGGCCACATGGCAGCTTTTGCAGCAGTGGTCCAAGGGGCAAGATTCCAGATGAGGGACATCCAGTTCCATCTGAGGTCCTTTTGGTCCCAAAAGAAGGATCTTCTTTCCAAACTGATTCCAGTGACTCGGACACTGATCCAAGCTCTTCAATGATGGCAGGATCAGGACAATTTAAGGCAAAGGGTCCTATTTGTCACTCAGACTCATTCAGTGGTTCTTACCACGGATGCTTCCCTTTTAGGATGGGGAGCCTTTCTGGGGGCTCTCACAACCCAGGGACTGTGGTCCTTTCAGGAGTCCCTTCTTCATATCAGTCTCCTGGAACTCAGGGCAGTTTTTCTGGCCCTGCAAGCTTTTTCTCAGTCTGTGCAGAACAAGGTGGTTCAGGTCAGAACAGACAACACCACCACCATGTGGTACATCAACAAACTGGGAGGCACCCCGGTCTATGGCCTTGTGCATGGAAGCCATGAAATTGTGGTCCCTGGCTTATTCTCTGCAGACCTCTCTGATAGCAGTCCACCTTCCAGGGAAGGACAGTGTGCTAGCAGATGCACTGAGCAGGATCTCCCAGGACTATCACGAATGGTCCCTGGATCCCCTGGTGTTGAAAGTGATTTTTTCAAGGTGGGGGCACTCCAGAGATAGATCTCTTTGCAGCCCCAGACAATCACCAACTTCCTCTGTTTTGTTGTAGACCCCCAGTCTTGTGTTCAGTTCCTCTGAATGCTCTGATTTTGAACTGGGAAGGGACATTTCTGTATGCCTTTCCTCTCCTGTTCAAGGTTCTAGTCAAGGTAAGGTCACAACCTTGCAAAGTGATTCTGATTGCTCCAGACTGGGCCAGACAGCCTTGGTACCCTCTGCTGCTGTCTCTAGCAGTACATCCTCCCTGTCTCTTCCCAAGAATTACAACTTGTTAACCTCCTCTCAGGGGAGGATTTGATACCCCAATCTTCGGTCTCTCAATCTCAAGGCATTGCTCTTGAAGACTTAGAGTATGCAGATTTACACCTGTCCCAGAGGGTTCTGGATAGTCTCAAAGCCTCTTGAAAGCCTGCCACAAGAAAGACTTATGACTGCAAATGGAAAAGATTCAGCATTTGGTGTTCCAAGAAGCATATCTCTCCCAGACACTGCTGAATTGCCTACAGTTCTGGATTATATGGTCCATCTTAATGGCCTAGGCCTCAGACCAGCTACTCTCAAGGTACACTTGTCAGCTGTTTCTGCTTTTCTGTCAGTGGGGAAGCCTTCCTCACTCTCATCTCATCCTGTGTTCTGTACATTTTTCAAGGGATTGCTTCATACCAATCCTCCCTTTAGGGATCGTGACCCTGCCTGGGAGTTAAATGTTTGCATTGCCCAACTTATGCAACCTCCTTTTGAGGCTATGTCCTCAGCAGAGCTTAAGTACTTGACTTGGAAGAGTATTTTTAGTAGCCATTACCTCTGCCAGGCGTATCAGTGAGTTGCAAGCCCTGTCAGTGGAACCTGATTTTATCTCATTCCATAGAGATAAAGTGGTCCTTAGAACCATTAGGAGGCTCTTGCCCAAAGTGGTTTCAGACTTCCATTTGAATCAGTCCATGTCTCTCCCTGTTTTCTTCACTGATCATTCTTCCTCAGGGGAGAGGAGGTTATACAGTTTAGATGTTAAAAGAGCCCTTAGCTACTAGATAGAGCGTACCAAGGGTCACAGGTTTGATTCCCTCCAGTTATTCTTCACTTATGGGGAAGTGGGAAGGGGCAAACCTGCCACCAAGAGAGCTATTACCAGGTGGATTGTTTCTTGTGTACAATTCTGCTATGAGAAACTGGGAAAAATTCCACCCTCAGGCCTGAGGGCTCATTTCACAAGATGTACAGCTGCTTCCCTGGCTGCTGCCAGGGATATCCCTCTGTTAGAAAGCTGTCAAGCAGCCACCTGGAAAACAGTCCATACCTTTACCAAGGATTACTCTTTGGATATCCAGGCTTGGAGTGATGCTCGGTTTGGCACAGCAGTACTTCAGAGCCTATTCCCAAAGTAGGTTCTGTCCCTCCTCCATGGAGGTAGTGCTTGGTAGTCTGCATTTGTCAGAATACAGCAAGACTTCATGTTGTTTGAAGAAAAAATTACTCACCTTAGTAATTGTGTTTCTTTTAATAGAGTCTTGCTGTATTCTGACCTCTCTCCCTGCCTCCCCTCTCAGAACCTGTTTTTGGGAAGTGGGTGGGAGATGCATTTTGCACCCCAGGGGTGTCTTCAGGACACCTTCCTTTTTCCTTGGGTGCTTATATTATAGTCTTTATTTGAATATGTTTTTGGTTTTGGATTTTCTGACTTGAGTCTTCCTTTGGGAATCTAAAACTTTTGTTGCCAGTTGGTTAGTTAAACATTTTACAATTTCCACATAGTATAGTTAGTGTTTGCTCGTAAGAATCTGACTGTTGGGTTTCAAAGTGCTGCACAGAGAGACCTCAACCGAGCTTGAGCTCAACGTTCTATGCACTGCATAGAAAATTAACCCTATACTCTCCGGGGCAGTTTAAAGGCTGGAGCTAACTGCAGATTGTCAGAATACAGCAAGACTCCATTAGAGGAAACACAATTACTAAGGTTAGTAATTTTCTCATCTCCCCAATTTTTGCTATCAGTCCATTATGGGGCACTGAATCAAACGCCTTACTGAAATCTAGGTATAGGACATCCACTGGCCTGTGTCTATCCAAGGCCCCCGTCACCCAGTCATAAAACTCTGAGGTTGGACTGACACGATCTCCCCGGGATGAAGCCATACTGTTTATCATCCTGGTGTCCTAACCTTTCCAACTGCCTCCCAAGCCTCTCCTTGATAAAGCCCTCCATTACTTTGCCTACCACAGACGTCAGACTGACAGGCCTATAATTCCCCATCTCTTCCCTAGACCCCCCTTTATGTACAGGCACTACATAAGCCACCCTCCAGTCCTGTGGCACCCATCCTGTCTGCAGAGTGATGTTGAAGAGTGCAGCCAGTGGAGCTGCCAGTTCCTCCGCCAGTTCCTTCATAACCCTCGGATGTAGTCCGTTCGGCCCCAGAGCCTTATCAGTTTTTAGCTTCCAAAGGGCCTCCCTCACTCTATCCCCTGTGATTTATATTTCCTGAAGGCCAACCTTTTGGCTCTAACCTTTTCAGCTACTGTTTTTGAGAACCAAAGTGGTTTCCTTCTTCTTTTGCACTTCCTTTTCTCTCTAACACAATGGGATGTTGCTTCAAGTATTGCATCCTTAATACTTACCCACTTTGCCTGTACCCCCTCATCTCTATTTCTTCTTTCCAGGGCTAGCTTAACTCTGTTGGCCATCTTATCAAAGTCAGCTCCTCTGAAGTCCCATATTTTGCCATGGAATGGGATGATTTAGTTCTAGTGGCCAAACTGAACCATATCATATGATGGTCACTGGCCCCCAGGTGACCTTCTCCTTGGAGATCTGTCATCCATTCCCTGTAATTCAGTACCAGATCTAGGATAGCCCTGTCTCTTGGAGGTTGTTGTACCAGTTGTTTGAGGCCCTCCCCCTGCAGGGAATCCACTGTGTGTCTAGTTCTGGCAGATGTTTCTGCTGGTATTGACCAATCTGTATCTGGCATGTTGAAGTCTCTCATTATCAGAACCTCCCCCTTAGCTGTCATGTTTTGAATATCTTCTAACAGTAATGTGTCTACGTCCTCCCCCTGGTCTGGAGGCCTGTAGACAACCCCCGTTCATATGGATGTCCCATTTTCTGTTTCCAGGGTGACCCACAGTTCTTCTGGCTCCTTATGTGTATTCTGAATTTATGTAGCTTTGATATTTTCATTGACATAAAGGGCCACTCCACCTCCCCCCCTTTTTGCACCTCGGTCTCTTCCGAACAGTACATAACCGGGTACTGAAGTCTCCCAAGTGCGGTTACTGGTGAACCATGTCTCGCTAATGGCTACTATGTCCAGTTTTGCCTCTGTCATTCTCATCATCTGGGATCTTGTTTCCCAGACTGCGAGCATTTGTGTACATGATTTTCCACTGGCGAGATTTTGGTGTGTTGGGTGTTGGGCGAGGTATGGCATTTCCCCTGTGCGTTGAATGGGGGGCCGGACCTTATTCCTTACCTGGTGATGCAAGTGAACTACAAACATGCTGAACTATTGTTTGATCACTAGCTGAGGGGGGAGGGGTGTTCTTCCCATTTGATGTATCGGGTGCTGCACTCCTATCCCCATTTGCTAGTTTAAATATTCTGCAAAGACATCAAACTTCTGCCGCAATGCACTGACTCCTTCCTTAGTCAGATGCAGTCCATCAAATTTTAAGAACTTTTGCTCCCAAAACTGTTGCCAATTACCTACAAATTTGTGTCCTTTTTCCTGACACCAGCCCTTGAGCCACATGTGTAGCCCCCCTGTCTCCCCTTCTCTGATCTTCTGTCCATCTAACCCCCTCTCCCAGACTGGCAGGATCTCAGAGAAGGAGATGCCGGATGAAATGGATGATAGTTTGTCACCCAGCCTGGTCAGGTGTTCTTTGGTCTCCACAACTGACCAGCTGGCGAGATCGTTCGTCCCTATGTGTACTAGGACGTCGATGTTTTCTCCTGTTTCCTGTACAATTTTAGCAATGCGCTCAGTGTCTCTCCACGATGATGTACCTGGGAGACATCTGACCATTACCCCTGGCTGGAGATAGATATCAACTCCCCGAATCATGGAGTCTCCTATGATCAGAAATGTTTTGGATTTCCTTTTTGCTTTTTTTGTTTTGGTTCCTGTTTTGGACGAGTTTTGTTGTGTTAGCTTCCGTGATGCAGTGTCCTGCACTGCAGTGTCCTCTGCCCCTTTGTTTGATTTCGGAGATGGAGGCAGATACCTGTTTGTAGTTTTTATATGGTTTGTGGAGGTGATATGTTGGAGCGCACTGAGTGATGGGGCACCCGATTTGTCCCTCCTAACGACCTGCCAACCTCCTGGACCAACTACCCTCTGCTGTCGAGGTGCTGCTGTTGGATGTTGGGGAAATGGCAGGCAGTTCTTTTAATTTATTTCCTCCTGAATATGTGATTTGAGGTGTGCAGTCGCTGCCCAGCTGCCTGGAGCTGAGCCCTTAGATCTCCAATGGCCCAGCATGTAGGACAGTGTCCTAAATCTTCTATAACTGCCCTTTTGAAAAGTGTCCCGCGCAGTACCCTGCAGTTAATAATATCCATTCCAGATAAGTTGCTGGGTTTATAACCTGGTCAGAGTAATTAAGAAGAGGAAAATGAAAGCAAAAGTTTGATTTTGTGTTTTGTTTGTTTTTGTATAACTTGTTATAACAAGTTAAATTACTTGTGCCTCTGTAGATGAGGTCACTGTGTGGACACCCCTCTGATCTGCCCCTTCCTGCTTTGCTACAGGAACTATCATGACTGTGCTACCCTGTAAAAGGAGTGTAGTGTGGGGTGGCTGGGCCCTTCCCCTGCCAAAAAAGGAAGAACCACGGACAAAAGAAACAAGGAGGTAATAGGAGAATCAATCAGTCAGCAACAAATGCAGTAGTCCTGAAAGCTTAGCCTAATGACAAATAAAACTGTAAAGTCTCACCTGTAACAATTTCACAGAAGATATACCCTGTAAGAAACACTTTCCTACAGAGAAAAATAAAGTAGTAACAGAAGATATACCTTGCAAAAGACAATTTGAATCAGAAGATTACAGCAGTAATCTGTAAGCACACACCTGTAGGCACACCTTGTAATAATGCTGCAGAAGGTATACCCAGCAACAACAATATGAATCAGAGAAAAATAAAGCAATAAAATGTTAGCAACAAGCAGTAACAATCCCTGTGAATACAAAAGAAAATAATAACACACATTAAATCTGCCTAGCCAAAAGAAACCTTAATCCTTTTCCTTGCTCTGGTAAGGTTCTTTGCCCTGTCCTTATAAGCAACTAGCTAGTCTTCCATCTTCAGGCATGGATGGGACAGACGCAAGAAGATAGTGAGGCCTGTGGGAAAGGTGGAGGGTGGATAGCCTGGGGAAGGGGGAACCAAGACACCATTACCAGTGCTTAAATTTTGGGGAGGGGGGGGATTGTGTGGTTTGTAGTATTACTGGAATCTTCCTGTAATTTTTTTAATCCCCAGGTGGGAAAGTCCCACGTAGTACTTTATTGCAATGAGGAACTAACTAGTGTGCCAGTGCTGGGTCTAGTTTTGTGCGGTCAAGAATTCAGAAGACTCCTTAGCGCAAGATTCTCACTGCTGGATTGAGAGGTGCCACAGTGGTGAGTGCTGCCAGTTGTCATCCAAGATCCGATGGGTAGCACAGTTCGGGCTGCATAAAAAACAGTAGTCTGGCAGGTGCAAACAACAAAACGCTGAAAAAAGCCCCATTTTTTTTAAAGATACTAAGTCCTTACTTACCGTAGTAGACCGTGCAGGTTGCAGTGCTGACAACACTTTAGCAGCTTGAATGCAAGAGAACAAAGTGCTGAGTTTAAAAAATTCCAAGTAAATGAAAAGAAAAGAAAAAACATGCTGATATACAACTTTACTGTTTAGGTGAGGGTGGGCTCGGGCCAAATGGTTCAAAGAGTATCACTTAGCATCAGGGCCGAGGCAGACATGGATGTGGTTTAATTCGGCAACAGTCGGAGCAGTGGCTCATTGGATAGATCTTGAGAAAGATATCAGTGGAGATCTTCCTCCAGATTCAACGTGCGCATTGCTTTCCTCCTCAGGAGTTTGCAGTACATGTTTGGTCCACAGTGAAGTCATTTCTGGGGCCCACCTGGGATGTCCTTGTTTCATGCTTGCCTTTGTGGCATAATACATGGTTAAAGGTAGGGGGTTAGCCATTATCCTGGCCTTCTTGGTTAAAGGGTGGCCTGCATCGGGTTGACTGTCACTTAGTACTAAATATTTTAAATCCTTTTCTGATCTCCAAGAGGAGGCTTCTTTCTCAGCTTCTCACCACTGGAGATACTTGCAACTCAGGCATTTATTATCTCAGGTGGTGGGTACACAGTTGCGACTACCTGTTAAAAGTAAATGGGATGACATTGTAGGGGGACCAACTAGCAAGAAATCGAATAATTCTCGTATAGGGTATATACTGTATACAAAGCTTTCTTGGAGCAGTACACCCAACATACAAGCCGCTTGAAGGTCCGCTGGGAGGCACTTCTTGGGCACGGCCTCACCAAGGAAAAATGGGACCGGGCATGGGACAATGCTTATGAGGCCTGTAAGAATCCCTGGGGCAGGCTAATGCACTTAAAATGTTGCATTGTTGGTATCGTACCCCAGTTTTACTTTACAAAATGAAACTGATGTCATCTCCTGTACGTTGGTGGTACGATTCATCTGAAGGTACCGTATTTCATCTCCTGTGGGACTGTCCCTGATTTACAGGCTGGTGGAACAAGATCCTTTCTTTGACGGAAACTGTTATGGCTTGTTGCTATTCCAGAGATGCGCCCTTGCTTGTTTTGGGGAATACATTATGGTTACCTGTACATCATCAACCACTTCATAACTGGTTTATGGCAGCTATCACTGAGGCAAAGCGACTTCTTCTCTGGCAATGGCAAACAAGAGATATCCCTTCTACTGCTGGGTGGTTGGATGGCATGTTCATGCTTGTGGGCTATGAGCGACTGGCCTACATTGCAACTGGCAAGTCCCACAGATACCAGCAAGTTTGGGGCCCCTTCCTCAGTACACAAGGAATACAGTTTAAGTCCGGCATGACTGGTTCTTCTCCTGGCATTCCTATGACTGGTTAGGAGTATTCGGAAGAAGGACAGTTTAAAGATAGCTTCCCTGTCTCCTCATTCGGAGGATGTTCTTCCTTTGCTCATGACAGACCCATCCCTGCCCCCCCCACCCTTCCCTGGTAGTGACTCATAATTCCAGCTGTTTCTTCTTGTCTCTGGTCTGTTGTACTAATAATTCCATGATTAATGTACAGTAGGTTTATATAAACTGTTTGTTTTATATCTACTGCCAGTTGAGGTTTCCATTAACAGAAAGACAACTAACTCGCTTTTTTATATACAACTGCTCAACAGTAGATCTCATAAGGAGTGGCTTGCTAACTTATTTGAAAGGCATTTATCTGGGCATTGCCTGATTCTCTCTACATTTAGTATCAATCTCAGTCTATTCATTTAGCCTGTATTCCAAGGGGCACTTGCTGCTCCGGTTAGGTATTGAGATGTCATGTTAGTTGTGAAGTTTGTAATTTGTGTATTTGGAAAACCTCAATAAACTGTTAATTTAAAAAAAAGTAGTTGAGGGTTGGCAACTGAACAAGATGTGGGGGCAACTAAGGAGGTCTAGCACCAAAGAAGAAACCAAGGGGACAAGACTCGAATAGCTTTATTTATCATGACAGTCAGCGACACAAAAATAATCTATTTTATTTTTAGTAATTTCCACCAAAAGTTGGGGATCTCTCCATCTGTTAGTGATCCCCCGCATCTGGAAGACCATGGGGGGGGGGAGGATTCCCCCTAGGCACAAAGCTGAAGTTTAAGTCCTGCATTAGGACAGTTGGCTCAGTATATCTGATCTGGCAATAGGTTGGACACCAACTCAGGCAGGTAATAAGCAGACTGGCTGGATCAATGGGTTGTTATCTGCCAGCAAATTCTATGTATCTGTGTTTGGTTTAGTAGCTCTCTTGCGAACAGGTCTTAGAGAGTCAAGTATGGGCTCTCCTTCGCTGAACCTGCCCCATCTTTGGTGGGGTTTCCTCAAGGATCTCTTTTAGGTCCCATTCTATTTGTCCTGCATATTAACTCCATAAACCGAGGCGTATCCACTACTCTGCCATTCTTTATACAGATTACCTGGTCCTCTACTCTGGCTCAAAAAGCAGTGATCATAGAAACCAAAATCAAACTAATGGCCTCCAATCTGTGCACAGTTGGCTGTCTGCAAACAAACTGATTCTGAAAATGACCAAAATGCAATCTATGTTATTTGGAATGTCTTCCAGACTAAGGCTGCATCCGTCCCTTTTAGCCATAACACTTTGATGTTATGGTCCCCCCACCCCCGACTCCTCCTTCACCTACATTGGAGTCACCCTGGTTCCCTACCTCAGTTACTCACTTCATTTAAGTCAGTTCCATGCTGGGTATCTCCTACAGTGGGGGCCGTATCCTTACCTCCCAAGCGTGTTTTGCCATTGCCCATGGGATGCTTTTCCCCAAACTTCCTCTATTGAACCCATGTGTTCTCAACTGCCTCAAAATGTACTCTCTTTGGGTGGTAAGAAGGGAGGTGGCTAGAGATGCTGTGTAATGGAGCCAGAGTTAAAAATCGAACAGCAAGCAAACAAAAAACTTGCTGCACATTTGAACTTGAAGCAGTTCCCCAACCCATTATGGTGGTTCACATGAGCTTTATTAGCAAAAAACCAGAATAGAACACCTAATAGTTGTTCACTGACGCTGTTTCAAGATGTTTTCAAGTCTTGAAAAAACTTCAATGTGACGTGAAACATCGACTGTTGTGAGTCCTACTCTGGTTTTTAGCTAGTAAGGCTCATGTGAGCGACTCCAGTTGTATTAGGGAATTGCTTTGCGTTTAAATGTATAGCTGCGTTTTTTTGTTTGCTTACTCTTCTTAGGTGGGATGTCACAACAAACAGTATTTGATGATTTACACTGGCATCCCACTGACTCACCCATCATTGCTTCCTTTAAGACAAGCTTGTTTGTCTTCCCTGTCCTCTCTGGGAGACCACACTTTTGGGAGCATATCTTTTAGCACCATGCATAATCGTCTGCTGTTTCCCTTGCTTCACTTCTCAAAGCTGTATACAGTGCTTACCATCTGAGGTCTGGAGATAATGCTCCATTGACTGTCCCTAATTTTAGTACTAGGGTAGGAGAATCCTTGTTTGCCTATGCTGCCCCATGGTTATGGAACTCCAAACCCTGTGAAGTTTGCCTCTGCCCCTCGGCAACTTTGTTTCATTGTAGATATCGTGAACATCATAGCCTGGTAAAGTGCTTTTGCCCCTAAATCGTCCAGTTCTGACTTGCCTTTGTATCATGATATTACTATGTCCTTTTCATGACTTTACGTCATGTAAGTTCCAGGGACATTTTTGATGTTTTGTAATTTTTTCTTGCAACTGTGTAATTTTTTGTTAATCCCATTTGTTTCACTGTTTATTGTATTACAGTGTTATCATACTGTCTGTACTGCCTTGATTATCGTAATGTGTGTAACCTCCTGGGTCATGCATTTGACTGCCTAGTTTACTTACTTGGTTAGCAAAAACTAAATAAATACACTGCAGTACAAAAAGGATACTTCAAACAACATGAAGTCTTGCTATATTATGACATATGCAGTGAGTCCCAACCTTCGAACTGCTCCGGAGGTGAAAGAGTTAACTTTCCATGCCAGGCATGGAACGCTGAGCTCGAGCTCGGTTGAAACTCTGTCTGTTGTTCTTCAAACTAAAACCATCAGATTCTTTACTCCGCCTCACTGAACAGTCGCTCCGGAGATTTCTCCTTCTGCTCGGTTCATTTTGTCGGTTAAAGTATTGTTTTTCTCGGTTTTCGACTGAATTTAAACCGCAACCGGTCGGTTCAAGCTCTGTCTGTGGTATTTGTGAGTACTAGATAGGTTTACATTATTTCTATTCTGTGTGGAACTTGTAAACGGTTTATCGGTTCGGTTTGAACCGATCAGGTTGTTTAAAATATCTTAATCTGTGATTTAGAGTGTGGTTACCGGTTCTTATCGGTTCTAAAAAAAAACGGATTTTATTACGTTTTTTTCCACGACCCGTGACACGGTTGGGAACCAATAAGAGGGTCTTACCTGGCGGATTGCCATAAATGGGTAAGTTTGGTTAGGACTGGCACTATGTCTGAGAAACCCAAAAGAAAAACCGGGCCCGCTGGGTTTCAACACTGCAGTGTGTGTGGGGAAGTCTTTGCCAAAGCTGACCTCCACACCACCTGTGTTTATTGTTTGGGGTTTGACCACCTCAATGCAGACTGCCAGATTTGTAAAAATTTTCCTGCAGCTACCCTAGAAAAGAGAGTTGGTAGGCTCAGGGAAAGGGAGGCCAAAAAGTCAGCTGAACCGGATGGCCGGCCCGGTTCGGTTCCAGCCAAACCAGAGGGAAAGCCCTCTGACCAGGGCGAGACTTCGTCGGGCAAAAGGAGAACCGACTCTGAGGAGTCGGTTCCAGCAAGAAGGACTAGGAAATCAGCTGGTGTGGAGCCAAAACTTTCCTCTCCAACCGCTGAAGAAATAGCCAAAGTGATTAAAATTGTCCAGTCGCATTCCCTGGTTCCGACCGAACCGGCACCTTCAGGTAAGCGCCAGGTTCGGCCGGTTTCACCAGTTCAAGAATATGATTTAGAGGAATATTATGAACCGGAGGAGGGGGAAGAGGAGTATGAGGAGAGTGAATGTGGATTTGAAAGTCTGGATGTGCCCATTGACCCGGACATCTCCCCAGACAGACCTTCAAGAGTGTCTCCTCCTAGGCTTTCTGAGTCCCCTTTTCATTTTATGTTTTTTAAAAAAGTGGCTGAAACCCTCCAGCTCCCTATGGAGGAAGTTGTGGATGATCAAGAGGAGCCTGACTATGTGGAAATGATGGATACCCCAGAGTCTAGGAGACTGTCTATTCCCTTGCATAAATCTTTTGGGAAACAGACATTTAAAATTCTAAAAACTCCTCACACTATACCTCCTGTGGATAAGAGAATTGACAAGAGGTACACATTGTCAGGCTCTGATACGGAGTTTCTTACACAACAATGCAGCCATGTTGGGGTAGTGCAGGCTGCAGCCTGTGACAAGGCAAATATTCCCTTGGCTTCACACCCCCCGGACAAGGACTCCAGGAGGATTGATGCCATGGCAAAGAAACAGTACATGGCAGCATCCTTGGGACTCAGACAGGCAAATTATATGGCTTATGTTGCTAGATATCAGAAATCCAGATGGGATACTGTTATGGCTCTAGCAAAACAGGTCCCTGGCCAGCTTGCCAAGGAGCTGGAGCAGGTGGCTGCTGATGGTTTGAGGCATCCAAGGTGCAATTCCATGCTGCAGTGGACTCAAATGATGTGTCATCAAGAGTCATGGCTACATCTGTGGCACTTGCAGAATGGCTTGGCTCAGATATACTAGCCTGTCACGGATACCCAGACTAAAGCCATGGATTTTCCTGTTGTGGGTAATTCTCTGTTTGGGGAGCAGACAGAGAATTACATGAAAGAAAATGGATGAGTATAGGACCACCTGTAGGAGTGCACAGGCCAAGGAAAGGCAGGCCACTCCTCAAGGCAGCATCCCAGGGGCAGGGGCAGGTCTTTCATAGGCCTTTTACCAAGCCCAGGCCTTCTCTTCTGCTTATGCCCAGAGGGGTTCTTTGAGGGAGGGCAGGCAGGGGTACAAGCAGGCCTGCTTCCACCCTCAGCCCAAAGCCCCTGCTAAGCAGGCACCCTGATGGGGTTGCCAGGGCCGATTCTCACCTACCTGTAGGGGCAGGCTGGCTTACTTTGTCCAGGACTGGCAGTCTCTGACATCAGACAAGTGGGTCCTGGAAATAGTAAGCCAGGGACTGGTTCTCAGCTTCAAAAAGTTTCCAAAGATGAGAACCAGATCCTTTCCACCTGCAAATCCACCAGAGGCACTTGCCCTAGAGGCAGAGGTCTCTTCCCCGCCTGGCTCTCAGAGCTGTGGAAAGGGTTCCACCCCTACACCAGGGCAAAGGGTTGTACTCCAGGTACTTCCTTACCCCCAAAAAGACAGGAGAATGGTGGCCCATCCTGGATCTCTCATACTTAAACAAGCACCTTTTAAAACCAAAATTCAAAATGGTGACTCTGGGGAATTATTCTACCCTTTCTAAGGCCAGGGGACTGGCTAGCATCCCTGGACGTCAAGGATGCCTACTTCCATATTCTCATCAGAAGCTCCCATCGAAAGTACCTCAGGTTCGAGCTGCCCTCAGGCCATTACCAGTTCAGAGCAATGCCCTTTGGCCTCACCTCTGCTCCAAGGGTATTCACAAAATGCCTGGCAGTAGCAGTTGCTTCCCTAAGAAGGCAAAAAATTGCCATCTTCCCTTACCTGGATGATTGGCTCATAGTAGGCCAGTCCCCAGACCAAGTCAGGTTACACCTACAGATAACTCAGCAACTGCTAACCTCTCTAGGTTTCCTTCTGAATCTCTCAAAGTCAGTTCTAGAGCCTGTACAGCTCCTCACCTTCATAGGCGCAGAGCTGAACACAGAGAAAGCCAGAGCCTTCCTTCCTTCCTTTGGACAGGGCAAGGACCCTGGTCTCTCTGGCCTCCTCATTCACCCTGCAGGTCTCTCGACCAGCAAGGCATTTTCTACAGGTGCTGGGGCACATGGCTGCCTCTACAGCAGTAGTGCAGGGAGCAAGATTTCAGATGAGGGACATCCAGTTCCATTTGAGAGCCTTTTGGTCTCAAAGGAAAGACCCCTCTAACCAAATTGATCCCAGTGACTCGAACCCTGATCCAGGCCCTACAGTGGTGGCAGGATCAGAGCAATCTGAGACAAGGGGTTCCTTTTGTCACTCAGTCTGTCACTCCTTAATCCTTACTACAGATGCATCCTTCTTGGGATGGGGAGCTCACATGGGCGACCTCACTGCCAAGGGGTTGTGGTCCCCTCAGGAATCTCTGCTCCACATCAATCTGTTGGAACTCAGAGCAGTTTTTCTAGCACTTCAAGCTTTTTCCAAATCTGTTCAGAACAAAGTTGTACAGGTCAGAACAGACACCACCACTACAATGTGGTACATCAACAAGCAAGGGGGCACTCGGTCTACGGCCTTGTTAACCGAAGCAATGAAGTTGTGGTCTCTGGCTTACTCCATGAACACCTCCCTTATGGCAGTTCACCTCCCAGGCAAAGACAATGTCCTGGCAGATGCTCTCAGCAGGATTTCCCAGGGCCATCACGAATGGTCACTGGACCCCCTGGTTTTGGAGGTGATCTTTGCCAGATCGGGCACCCCTCAGATAGATCTTTTTGCAGCCCCAGACAATCACCAACTTCCCCTTTTTTGCTGCAGGCCCCCAGTGTTGGGCTTAGTCCCTCTGGATGCCTTAGTCCTCATTTGGGAAGGGAAGTTTCTCTATGCTTTTCCTCCCTTCCCTCTCCTGTTCAAAGTGCTAGTCAAAATCAGATCCCAGCCCTGCAAGATGATCCTGATTGCTCCAGATTGGGCCAGACAACCCTGGTATCCACTCCTACTGTCCTTAGCAGTCCATCTTCCCCTGTGTCTTCCCAGGAAGCACAACTTGTTAACCTGTGCTCAGAGGAGGGTTTGGTACCCGAACCTCAAATCTCTCAATCTCAAGGCCTGGCTCTTGAAGAGTTAGAGTTTGCTGATCTACACCTCTCCCAAGGTGTAATGGATATCCTGAAGGCTTCTAGGAAACCTTCCACCCAGGCTACTTATAATTCCAAATGGAAAACGTTTTCCATATGGTGTTCTGGAAAGCATATTTCCCCAGAATCTGCTGATTTACCCACAGTCTTGGATTATATGGTCCACTTAAATACCTTGGGGCTGAGACCAGCTACCCTAAAAGTGCATTTGGCAGCTGTGTCTGCATTTATTTCAGCAGGTAAGCCCTCTTCTCTTTCAGCTCATCCTGTATTCTCCAAGTTTTTCAAGGGATTGCTTCATACCAACCCTCCATTCAGGGACCTGCCCCTGCCTGGGATCTTAATGTTTGCATTGCTCAGCTTATGCAACCCCTTTGAGCCTTTGTCTTCAGCAGAACTTAAGTACTTGACTTGGAAGACTGTGTTTCTGGTAGCCATCACTTCTGCCAGACGCATAAGTGAATTGCAAGCTTTGTCAGTGGAGCCTGATTTTATCTCCTTTCATAGAGATAAGGTGGTCCTTAGGACTAATAGGAAGTTCTTGCCTAAGGTGGTTTCAGATTTCCACCTTAATCAATCCATATCTCTTCCAGTGTACTTCACTGACCATTCTTCCTCTGGCGAGAGGAGGTTGCACAGCTTAGTTGTGAAGAGAGCCCTTAGTTACTACATAGAGCGTACCAAGGGTCACAGGTTTGACTCCCTCCAACTGTTCCTCACTTATGGTGAGGTTGGTAAAGGGAAATCTGCCCTTAAAAGATCCATTGCCAGGTGGATTGTCTCTTGTATCCAATTTTGCTATGAAAAACTGGGTAAGGTTCCTACCTCAGGCCTGAGGGCTCACTCTAACAGAGGTACAGCTGCTTCCCTGGCTGCGGCCAGGGACATCCCTATTCTAGAGATATGTCAAGCAGCTACCTGGAAAACAGTTCACACTTTTACCAAGCATTACTCCCTGGACATCCAGGCTAGGAGTGATGCTCGGTTTAGCACAGCTGTGCTGCAGAGTCTATTTCCAAGTAGGTTCTCTCCTCCTCCATGGAGGTACTGCTTTGTAGTCTGTATATGTCATAATATAGCAAGACTTCAAAGTTGTTTGAAGAAAAATTACTCACCTTAGTAATGTTGTTTCTTCTAATGGAGTCTTGCTATATTATGACCTCCCCCCCTGCCTGCCCCTCTCAGAACCTCTGGTTTTGGGATGTGGGTGGGCAGTGCAGTGTTGGCACTTAGTAGGTGCTCACCTTGTTGTTTTCAGCCCTCCTTTCTTGGGGTGACTTGGTGTTGTGTTTTTCATTTTTTGGGTCTCCTGACTTGAGTCTTTGTTTTGGGACCAAAAAATGTGTTCTTATGTTTAGTAGCCAGTTGGCTAGTGTAGGTTTACAGCTTCCACACAGGACCTCAGTGAGTTTAGCTCGTAAAGATCTGACGGTTTGAGTTTGAAGAACAACAGACAGAGTTTCAACCGAGCTCGAGCTCAGCGTTCCATGCCTGGCATGGAAAGTTAACTCTTTCACCTCCGGAGCAGTTCGAAGGTTGGGACTCACTGCATATGTCATAATATAGCAAGACTCCATTAGAAGAAACAACATTACTAAGGTGAGTAATTTTTTCATATATGCAAGTTACACAGCACAAAGTAGTTAATGACAATATTGGGCTATACTGTATGGGTGGCCGTGACCTGGCAGTAACAGAACAGGAAAGGGGCCAAGGCATCGCCATATCAAGAGACCTGAAGGTGGCAAAGCACTGCGAGAGGGCAGTAGCTAGAGGTAGCAGAATACTGGGCTGCATTGGGAGGGGGTATTACTAGCAGGAGGAAGGATGTCATAGTGTCCTTATACACCCATCTGGTTAGGCTGCATCTGGAATATGGGGTCCAGTTCTGGAGGCCATATCTCAGAAAGGATGTGGGGAGGCTGGAGCATGTTCAAAGGAGGGCAACGAAGATGGTAAAGGGGCTCAGCCACCTATCCTATGAGGAAAGATTAAGGGGATCTAGCATGTACTCCCTGGAGCAGAGGAGGGAAAGGGGGGACGTGATTGAGACTTTCAAGTACAGTCAATTTCGGTTGTGTGCACATGCTCAGGAAACGGAATTTATGTGCACACAACTGAAAATGCACACATCCGAAATGAAAAAAAAAAAAAAAGAGGTCTTGATGAACCGGAACATCACTGTCATTAAATGACAAACACACGTAAGTAATCTAAAATGAATTTTACTGATAAAATAGCACATAGCCTCTACATTAACCCCTTTAAAACAAAGTTTTTTGATTCGCCAACCACTAGAACTTGGCACTTTAAAGTCCCACCTGTGTTGCCAGTGCTGACTGAGAGGCTTTTAAATTTTTGAAGCAGCACAAGCCCCGTTACTGGAATGCAGCAAACCAGCGAAGAATCCTGTTGTCCTTCCCTCCTGTCCTGTTTTCTTGTTCTTGTCATGGGACATCCACTCTTCCAATCACTGAGGCAGATTTTTTAATCGGCTTTACTCTCTGCTCCAGGGAAAGCACATTATGTGTTCGCCTCTCCCTGATATCTTGCAGGTAGCCAGGAATTTAGACTCAGATTACAGCAAAGCCTTTAATAGTAACACCACTTAGCAGTCACTTAACAGCATAGCTTGAGTGATTTGTTTTAAAAGTGAGGTGAATCGAAGGACATTAACAGCTCACTGCATATTAAATTTACAATATTGGCTCAGGAAAAAAGGCACACAAGTGAAAATCGGTGAGCACACAAATGAGTGAAAATGAATAGGAAAGGAAATCGGGACTTTGCGCATGTGTGCACATATCCAAAATGTGCACACATCCGAAAGGCACACAAGTGGAATGGGCTGTACCTAAAAGGTATAAACCAAGTGCAAGTGGAGAGCATCTTCCAGCTGAAAGGAAATCAGAGGACTGGGGGCCATAGATTGCAGATTGTGAGGGGACAGTTCAAGGGGAACATTAGGAAGTACTATTTCACAGAGAGGGTGGTGGCCACTTCGAATAGGCTCCCTGAGGAGTTGGTTGGAGAAACAACAGTGAGAGAGTTAAAAAGAGCATGGGGCAGACACAAGGGACCGTTGAAGGTGGGGGTGGGGGAGGGCATGTCCTAGCAGATACCTAGGCAAAGTGGGCAGACAAGTTGGGCCTGGTGGTCCTTTTCTGCCATCACATTTCTGTGTATCTATGTACGTGTTACCATGCAGCAGGTAAGGGATGATGGCCAGTGGTGTTGAGGGGTTGTATTTCACTTGTTCAAATTTAATTGGTTCCTCCGTTGAGGGTGATAAGGGATCCCTACAGCCTGATGGGAGAGAAGATGTGTCAGCAAAAGTGAGAGAGAGGTCAGTCTCTGTCTGAGACCAGAGGATGGAAAGAGGCTAGGGTACAGGCTGGCCCAGACCAAGATGGAGTAGGAAGGTTGCATGAGGGAGTGATTGGGAAGGGGGGGGGGAATCACAGTGGATAGGGTGAGGGATGCCCTTCGGAAACTAAAAACCAATAAGGCGCCGGGGCTGGATGGATTACATCTGAGGGTTATGAAGGAATTGGCGAAGGTACTGGCAGCTCCACTGGCTGCAGTCTTTAATACCTCTCTGCAGACGGGATGGGTGCCACAGGACTGGAGGGTGGCTTATGAAGTGCCTATATATAAAGGGGGGGTCTCGGGAGGAGATAGAAAATTATAGGCCCGTCAGTCTGACGTCTGTGGTAGGTAAAGTAATGGAGGGCTTTATGAAGGAGAGACTTGGGAGGCAGTTGGAAAGGTTAGGACACCAGGATGATAAACAATATGGCTTCGTCCCGGGGAGATCATGTCAGACCAACCTTGTAGAGTTTTATGATTGGGTGACGGGAGCCTTGGATAGACATAGGCCGGTGGATGTTTATACCTAGATTTCAGTAAGGCGTTTGATTCAGTGCCTCATAATGGTGTGATAGCAAAATTGGGGGGGATGGGGGTGGAAGGACAGGAGCTCGTTTGGGTGGAGAATTGGCTTTCGGGGCATTTACAGAGGGTAATGGTGGGTGGGATACTCTCCTCCCCAGGAAGGTAATCAGTGAGGTCCCTCAAGGTTCAGTATTGGGGCCACTCTTGTTCAATGCCTACGTCTCGGATGTGGGGGGGGGGGTCAAAAATAGGTTAAGTCTCTTTGCGGATGACTCAAAACTGGGAGCACTGGTGGATTGTGTAGAAGCGAGGGAGTCAGTCCAGGGGGATCTGGATACCCTGGAGGGGTGGTCAAGGAGGTGGCGACTGAAATTTAATGCCGGAAAATGTAAGGTACTTCATTTGGTGGTTAAAAACCCGGGTCATGTATACTCCCGGGGTGGGGGGTCACACTGCAAGCTACATTGGGAGAAAGGGATTTAGGGGTGGTGGTAGATGTCAAAATGAATAACTCTGGAAATTGTAGAAAAACAGCCAGCCAAAGCAAACAGGATACTGGGCTGCATAGCCAGGGGAATTACGTCCAGAAGAAGAGAGAAGGAAGGTGATCCTTCCTCTGTATAATGCCTTGGTCAGGCCGCAGCTTAATTACTGTGTACAGTTCTGGAGACCTCATCTGAAGAAGGATATAGTACTGCTAGAGAGGGTTCAGAGGAGAGCAACCAGGATGATTCAGGGCATGGAGGGGGGGAGGCCTTATGAGGAGAGACTGGAAGAGCTTGGGCTTTACTTTCTAAAGGAGAGGAGGGATAGGGGAGACATGATAGAGGTTTTCAAGTATGTAAAGGGAATAACCAGGAGTGGAACAAAAGGAGCTGTTTAGGTTAAAGAAGGGAGGAACAACCAGGGGCTGTGAGTGGAAGCTGGAGGGGGGAAATTATGGGGGGGGGGGCGTAGGAGGCATTTTTTCACTGAAAGGGTGGTGGAGCCGTTGAATGCACTGCCTGGGAGACTGGTGGAGGAGGGTACAGTGGAATAGGTACCAGGGGAAATTGAAACAAATGAAGACCCTCTTGGAGGGCTAGGGGGGATGGTAAGGCAAGCAGCCATTAGGTTGCTGTCCTTCGAGCAGACAAGATAGACCATTTGGCCTATTCTGCTGGCTTTAAGTTTGTTGGTTGAGCCGTACTTATATTTATTTTATTTAATAAAGTTTAGCACTTTATACTGTTGACTTGCAACCTTTTCCTTAATGCACTACTTTTGTGGTGTTTGTTTCGGTATTCGTTTACTATGGCTACTTCGGTATGGCCGCAGGCAAGGGCCCTTGAGTGCTGATTTTGCCTCTTAATATACAAAGGTAATACTGAGAGTTGAAAGGGAGGTAAATTCTCTGTGGCCTTGTGGTAACTGGTATGATTTGTGCTTGGGTTGGTTGTCACCTTTGGGTAGAAGATGCAGTACTGAGTGTGCTTTAGATACCCCCTAATATAGGAAGTGTGGGTGACTCGTACCATTATACGACTGCCTTCTAGTGTCATCAGGGTGGGGTGGGGGAGTCCTGAAGGCCTGTGGGCAGGAATTCAAAGCTCTAGACCACAGGGTACTTGGGGAGGGTTGCTATAGCATCATAGATTCATAGCGGGCTTAATCCCAACCCAAGTCTGAATGGTCTGAAAGGTCTCCGCTCTTGGTGCGTGCCCCAGGGTTGTCACGTGACAAGGTGGATGGCAGAATTGGTGGAAACAGTGGTGTGTGGGGGGGTCGTCCATACCTCTGGCTTCCCTTCCACTCCCCCACCTGGGAAAGGTTCGGCTGGCTCCACCCTAAGGAGTATGTTTGGAGCAGTATGCGAGGAGACAGGCATGGGGGGGGGTGAGTAGTTCCTGCTCCTATAGGCATGGGATGCTGGACTTGTGGACAAACTGAAGGAGAGCCTGAAAAATAAAAAAAGATATATATGTGGTTTAAAATTTTTATTGTAGTTACCGGTATTACAAAAAAAGCCTAAAACTTTCTTTGGAAGTTTGTCCTATATTATCAAGGGCGCACACTGCAGTCCGGTGAAAATGTTATCAGAAATTACTAGCATTTTAATCCAGTTACTTTCCTCACAAACATGGGGATTTTGATGTGCCTGAATGATCAGTTTTGCCCTCAGGAACATAGTTACGCACCACTATGTGCGTTTAACATAGCCAAATGCTAACTATTTTAGCAGCATGAGGTACATGCCATTAACAGTAATTTACTTAATGAAAGCCACCTGGCTATTTTTATAATTAATTACCTGTAAGTAATATATTTAAATATAATTTACAGTTTTTTTTTAAACTTGATTACAGCATAGCCCAAATTGTGAAAGAACAATCTATATTGCTGTATAATGGAACACTAGGCACTTGAGAGCTTTTATATGTCGTTACATGTTCTGAAAGGAAATTTCCAACATTATGTGTTCTGCTTTTGGGCTTTATAGACCATTACCTTATGTCTGCGCTAGTCATTTCTTGCAAAAAATTTTATTTTTATCTTAGTCCATTTAGGGAGGGAAGGGATTGTAAATCTCACCAAACAGAGGGCCACTTGATCCCTGTCCAGCCCCGCACTCTGACATTTTATGACGTCTAACCAGGGAGCATTGGATGTGCCCTGTTGTAGTCTATGGTGGGGCATTTTAAAAACATTTTTTATGTTAACGGGACACTGTCAGCCCTCGTAGGCCTTAGAGTGTCCTTAGTTTAAAAAAAACATTTGTTACGATTATTCACATTCTGTAGAGACTGTTGATGTAGCTGGTTGTTTGATTCTGGTTCTTTTTTCCTTTTAAAAGTGAAAAACAGAATGCCACCATAATGTTTACCACACAAAAACATATTTGTTTACATTCCTTGATAAGCTCCCACTGCAACTTACCTGGACTTAGGAACACCCCCAACACTGTGTAACCACTCATTAAGCAGTGGGAGTAGAGGAGAATATAGCATCATGAGTGGCTGCACTGTTTGGGGATGCTGCCAATGTTTATTTATTTATTTATTGAATTGTTTCACCAGGAAAGATACATTGAGCAACGTAATGCTCATCTCACGGTACGTCCTGGGGAATGGGGAGAGGGATGTACAGAGTGAGAGTTTAGATACATACATAACAGATGGTGAGTGCATACATACAGGTACAAAACAGGTTCATGGCAATTGAGTACATAATAGGCTGATGCAACAGTTACTGTACTGGCAGTTCATAGGAGCAGCATACATATAGAATCAGTACAGGGACCAAACATAGAGGATGCAAGGTTGACAATGCATACATTACAGGCAGTTCACTAGTGATGCAGATGCAGCAGGGTGAACACATAGGATCCAGTCACCCTTTTTAAGAGCTAGTCTATAAGGGGTAATAATGTTCAGGAACTATGCAGTAACAAAAGATCTAGGATTTGAAACAAAGCAGGGTTGGTTATAACTATACATTAACATTCATTTTGGTCCTACTAAGCAAGGAGGCAGATAAAACAACCAGTGGCATCAATGAATTTTAGAGAAGGTAAGAAGTCATAAAAATGTGTGGTTTTAAGCAGAAATAGTATGATGCAAAAAAGGTTGACTTTGTTCCTTTAAAGGTGACCGGCAAAGGCAAATGGGACAAGGATCTACCCCTGCAGTCCAGGTCTCCAAACAATGTGTTTTTGTAATTTCAGATTAGGTAGTTTTCTTGTATTTTACTACTGCAGCGTTTTAGCAAATGTGAAAGCAAAAGCTTCTCCTCAAGCAGGTCAACCAGCTGGCACCAGAGCACTATGGGTAAACACGCCAAATTAATGACATGGATCCTGCTACTGTTATAATTGAGATAGCAGTGTGAGAGTATCACATTAATGTTTCTATGGCTTTGACGGGGATATTAACATTTAAAATTATATCTGTGGCTACTTGGGTCTCAAAATGTAGCTGTAGATATAATTTTAGTATCTGAGTACACTGCATTTTTCCTCCTAGTGGAGTGGCATACTTAGCTGCATCCCTCAAGGACTGGTGCTGGGGCCACTGCTCTTCAGCATCTTTATCAGTGCTCTGAAAGGTGTGGTCGCCAGCAGGCTGCTTGAGTTACCAGATGACACTAAGCTGTTTAGGATAGGGGACGCCCTTGAGGATGAGGACAAACTTCAGAGGGACTTGAACAAGCTGAAGGATTGGTCTGGCTCTTGGAGTCACAGGTTCAGTGTAGACAGATGCTACACTTGGGAAGGAAAACCAGAAGCCGGACCTACACACTATGTGGGGCTCTCTTGCTGCAGTTGAGGAAGAGAACCCGGGAGGGGGGGCATAATCAACAAAGGGTTGAAGCAAGACAAGCAGTGCACAGCTGCTGTCTGGAGGGCCAACATAGTGCTGGGGGTACATCAAAAATGGGCTGACCAGCAAAACATAGGAAATAATCCTGCCACTTTACAAGGCCATGGTCAGGCCCCATCTGGAGTGCTGCATGTTGTTTTGGCCTCCTCAGTACAAAAGAAAGACTACTAAGAAGGTGCCACCAAAATTATCAGTAGTATGGGGAACAAAAGTTTTGAGGAGAGGCTGGAAGCACTTCATGTTCACCCTGGAGAAAAGAAGGCAGAGAGGGGACCTGATCTCGGCTTTTCTTACACTTCAGAATATTGACCAGATCAAACAGTCCAACACGTTTGATATTGTGTCCTGCAGGCGGACACATGGCTTAGGGATTTCACGGTATGAAATTCTGATGGTATGATAACCATCACATGTAACGCCACTGTTATCAGTTTACTGTGGTATTAGAGAAGAAGTAATTTGGATGAAAAAAGAAGATCCTCAAACACTTGCATCGAGGAGAGTTAGTGTGGAATGGACAGTTTTCCTTGAAAACAAACAAAAAATAGTTAAGTATGAGAACCGTGCTGTATATTGCAGTATCAGAAGTTGCCCATGGTACCAATACTGTGACTTCTGACACTGTGCTATAGCGTACTACCCTGAAGGTCAGAGGTAGAAAATTCAGTGGCATTGTTAGGAGGCCTTTTTTCTCCTAGAGGTTGTTGAACCTGTGGAGCATCCTGCTAACAGAGATAGTGGGCATGAAGGCAGCACAAGCCTTTAATGGGAAGTTGTCAGTACAAAGAACCCTTCATCCAGTTGTGGGGCTGGTTCCAGTCTGCACTTTGTGTCCAACAACTTTTTATGTACTGTTTACTACAGTATAATAGATTGTATCAGACCGTTTATATTGACTTGAAGGCTGACATTTCCTGTAACTATGTAAGCAAGAATCCCCTGAAGTTGACAGAGGAGGGCTGCAGCAGTAGGAGATTCAATATGCAGTGCATATTGTATTAGAAGTTTTATAAGATCCAATCGGATATTTGCCGGCCCCACTATTCTCCTTAGACTAAGCACAGTCTTCTGGAGTGGACAGCAAGACCTGCAAAATAAGATCAGAGCTTATTAAAACTCTTAACATGCACTGTAAGCTATTGAATCTCACACTCTGATGTCAGCTGCAGGGAAATCTGGGATTTGTAGTTAAAGAAAATGTCAGCTTGCAAGTCAACAGAAACAGTCTGATGCAATCTACTACACTGCAGTAAACGGTTAAAAAAAAAACAACTTTTTGCACACAAAGTGCAAACTTGGACCAGCCTCACACTTGAGTGTGGGGCTCATAGGGCAGACTGTTGACCTTTAAGGTGAGCCTGGACAAATTTCTGCTTACCAATGGAATTACCGGTTACCTGGGGTAGTAGAGTGGGTAGGGTATTCCTTATTGATTGGTATGTGTTTACACAGCATACATTTCTTGGGACATGGATATGTTGTTCATCCACACTATCTGGCAGGTTCCTTGCCGCTTTAAATCTTGCCAGAAGGTCTTCAAGCTGGCTCCTCCCACCCACCTGGGTGGTAAAACTCTCGGCTCCGCCCCATGACGTCAAATCTTCCTTACCGCTTGGAAGCTCAGGTTCCCTCCTTAGCGCTCTGTGTTTTCGAATTGGTTCCTGATTCTTCGGTTCATCTGAATTTAGTTCTGAAGTTTTCTAAAACTTCGGTCTTCTTTCCCTCGCAGCTGCGATGGACAACTCGTTTCCCGGCTCTTGGAGGTGCCCTGACGGGTGGAATATCTCCAGGACTGATCCGCACTCCATGTGCGTATACTGCCTTGACTTGGACCATGACCCACTTAAGTTTCTTGGTGTACTGCGCCTTTGGATAACGCCCTGGAGGATCGTGTGGCCCGTTTGGGGCTTGGCCGCCCTGAGGATTTTTCCGCGCCGGTAAAATCTATATAGGCTTGTTGGGCGGTGTCTGCATCGGCTGACTCGGCTGAGCAGCTCGATCTCTCTACCTCCCTGGAAGAGGCGGCGGCCAAGGCTGCATCTCGCTCCTCCTCGGTCGCGGCATTTATTCCGCTCTCTTTGAGTTCCTCTCATTCGGCTTCATACAAAGGAGCTTTGCCAGTCCCTCTCCACGAAGGGAGAGGGGCCATCGGGACTTGCCCCTCAGCCCAGGTCGAGGGAGTCGCAGGGTAAGTCCCATCGTCGGTGTTTGTGGGAGCGGGAGAGGTCCCCTTCCCCGGACTGCCGACCTTTGACTTCGGTCGAGGTTGTGGCTCAGGCTGTTGGCTTCACGGTGTCCCCGTCAGGCCAGCCGGCCAAGACTCCCATCGACGTTGTCGAGTTTTCTCTTGACCCATCACCCGGGCGGTCGACTGCAAGAGCCGTCAACCCTTCACTGGTTTCCCTGGTGGAGGCCGAGGTTCTGCCTGTGCCTTCGGGGTGGCAGCCCTCAGTCATTCTGTCCGAGCCAAGGGAAGAGCGGGTGTCCCCCGCTCCTTCCCAGACCCACCCTCGGTTTTGCCGAGGATCTGGGTCTCGGTCTCGGTCCTCTTCTTGGTCAAGCCGCTCCCACCGACTTCGGCGGTCTTGGTCGGGGCACTGAGTTAAGTGGCAACACCGTTCCTCCTCGTCTCCCTTCTCGGATGAGGAGAGGCTTCGACGCAGATGGCGTCGACGTTACGAGGAGTTTATGTGGCAGCAGTTGCTGTTGTCTGGGAATCAATCGACTCCGATTCATTTCCCGTCTATCAAGCAACTGCCGCCTGAGCGGCCCGATGCAACGCTTCGCTGCAGTCGGGGTGTACTTCTGGGCGATTCGACCAAATCTTGCTGCCCCACCGATTGTGGTGGAACCTCGGTCAGGTCATGGCCTGTCCTGCAGGTTGTCGGTCATCCTCACTCCCGCCCGCCCTCGGCGGGTGAAGAGTGGCTCAGGCCTGAGGCAGCTCTTTGCAGACCCTTTGGAGTCCGACGATGACTCCTCCGTGTTCCCCAGGCGGGAGGGCCCGGAGTCCTCCCTGGACCAGTCTTTGGACAACAGCCCATCGTCCTTCCTGGGTCTGCGTAGGCTCATCTTGGAGTTCACCGGGATGCAGCTCGAACCCGTGTCCAAACGGGCCCATTATCCCCTGACGGAGATCCTAGACCGAGGAGGGGGTTCACCCTCGGAGGCCTTCCCAGTGGCTGAGGCCATTGTCGGCCCAGCCTTGGAGCTTTGGCAGCGGCCTACTTCCTGTCCTGTGCCCTTGGCCAGGATGGCCAGGAAGTATGCTGTTCCTATCGGTTCTTTGCCCGGTTTTTCAGAGCACCCCTCCGCTGAGGGGTTGGTTACGATAACGTCTTCCAGCATTCAGTGAGCGCTCGGGATGTGGATGGGACCCCGACAAAGAGTCCAAAGGATGGACTATGTCGGGCGCAAGGTTATCGCGTCCTCCCTAGGCCTCCGACAGGCCAGCTCGGCCGCACTGATGGCACATTTCTCACGCCCTCTTGGGCTCCCTGGATGAGGTGCTCCCTCATCTCCCGGCCGACCTGCGGACCACGGTCCGGCGGGTGCGGGACCAGGGTAGGGTGGTGGCGAAGCAGCAGCTTCAGACTGCTCTGGACATAGGTGATTCCTGTGCCAGGTCAGTAGCGGCCGCGGTGGCCATGCGCCGCAGGGCGTGGCTGAGGATATCCACCTTCTCGACGGATACCCAGCACAAGTTGATGGACATCCCCTTCTTTTGGGGACTGACCTCTTTGGCCCTGGAGTGGAGGGACACCTCCAGGGGACCGAGAAGTCCAATGCCACTCTGGACTCCGTCACCCCCACACAGAGGGACAAGGGCCGCTGGCAACCTTTGCGTAAGCCCCTTCGTCCTTCGGCCCCTGTGGCATGACTGGCCCATCAACAGCAGCATGAGGGCCGGCAGGCTTGCGCTTGGCATCCTGATCCCAAGCCAGCGGCTTCCTCTAAAGGGAAGCAAGGAGGTAAAGGCGCAGGAGCTGCCTTGGCCAATCCCTCCTCTAAGCCTGCTCAGTGACGGGCTGAGGCGCCGCCCCGGCCTCGTCACCCCTACACGGGTCCCCCCGTGGGGGGACGGCTCCGCCACTTCCTCCGCCTGGTCTGCTATCACCATGGACCGCTGGGTGTTGGAGGTGCTAGGAAAGGGCCTGCCTCTGGAGTTCGAGCAGGCCCCACCCTTTCGAGCCGTCGCCCCTTGGGGGGCCACGGGGTCTGCAGCCTCGCTGTTGGCCTGCCGAGCCGACACTACCCTGCTCCTCGAGAAAGAGGTGATCAGGAAGGTGCGGATCCATCTCTAGACCTGAGGTTTGTGTCCAGGTTTTTCCTGGTCCCCAAACGGACGGTGGGCTGGCGCCCCATCCTCGACCCTCACGACCTGATCAGCTTCTTAAGGTCTCGGACCTTCTGGATGGTCACTCTGACTCAGATACCCCATCCTCAGAACGAGGCGTGTGGCTCTGTTTCCTGGACCTCCAGACGTATTCTTCACATTTCTATCCGTCCGTTTCTTTGGAGACTCCTCCGCTTCAAGAGTGGGGATCTCTTCTGATTCAGGCCATACCCTTCGGCCTCTTCCCAGCAGCATTCCTGCGGCGCTGAAGGTTCCGGGTGTATCCCTACCCGGATGGCGGGCTGACTGCAACCCCTCCAGAGTGGAGGTGGAGCGGTCCGGAGTTCGGGCCCTCTAGGTTGCTCTCAGACCGGTCTCCTGTCTAACGGAGCCAAGTCGGAACTCGTGCCATAGCGGGTGATCCTTTCATCGGGACGGAGCTCGACTCCCGGCAGACAGGACCGAGGTTCTTCCTCCTTTACCTAGTCATGTCTGATTGGGCAATTGCGCCCTGCCCGGGACTTCCTGTGCCTCCTGGGCCTCATGGCGGCCTGCACCAACGTGGTCTGATTGGGCCCGTTGGTACATGCGTCCCCCTTAATGGGGGCTGGCCAGCCAGCGGTCACAACGCTGTGATGCTTTGGACCAGCCCGTGACAGTAACCCAGGGGATGTGGAACGCTCTCCTATGACGGACCGTTCCAGCACATCTGCAGGAAGACATCCCATTCGTCCGCCCCGAGTCGACGGTCTTCTTCGACCAATGCATCTCTGATGGGTTGGGGTGCCCATCAAGGGGAGCGCAGAGTGCACTGCCTCTGGTCCCCTCGGGAGTCCCGATGCCATTTCAACCTGCTGGAGCTTCATGCGGTCCGCTTAGCTCGCACTATTTTCGCTCTGTTTGTGCGGGGTCAAGTGGTTCAGGTCCAGAGCGGACTATACCATGACTATGTGTTACCTAACCCGGCCAGGGCCAGGCGCCCTTGCCGTTGCATAGGAGGTTCTCCGCATTTGGTCGTGCACAGCCTGGAGGTGGTTTTCTAGCCATTTCGATGGCAGGAGCCTCCAACACCCTGGCGATGCCCTAAGCGGATAGGGCTACGCCTCGACAGTGGTCTCCCCTGCCGGAGGTAGCACAAGATCTTTCTCCCACTGGGTCACGCCTCGGGCGGACCTTTTTCCCTCCAGGGAGAATGCGAAGCCGAGACTGTTTCATGCCCGCCCCCCTCAGCAGGGCTCACTGTTAGGGGATGCCTTTGAGGCCGTGGACCCCGGGCCTCTTCTACGTCTTTCCCCCATTTCCCTTGACCCACAGGCAAGGCGAGGAGGGACTAGGCACAGGTGATTCTGGTAGCCGCAGACTGGTTCCGCCAGCTCTGGTATCCAGCTCTCCTCAGTCTCAGTCCCAGGCTCCCGAGGCGGCTTCCAGCCCGCCCGGACCTGATCTCGTTATCAGGGGAAGGTTTTCCATCCGGACCTTCAATCCCTGCACCTGGCGGCCTGGTTCCTGTGCGGCTAGTGGCCAGGCCTTGGGTCTTCCGGCGAGGTCCTCGACGTTGTTTGAGGCGTCCCGCCAGGAGACGACCAGATATGCTACGCCTTCAAATGGAAGAGTTCTCCATTTGGTGTTAGGATAGGGCCTGGTCCCTTCTCCTGTTCCTCGGCGAGCATTCCGTACTACCTGTGGTCCGTTCTTCTTTAGCAAGGGCTTTGGTCGACGACCCTTAAGGTGCTCCTGGCAGCCACCCCTGTCCTCCGGGTGCGGGCTGGAAGACAGTCGGTGGCGCAGGAAAGGTGGTCTGGCGCTTTTCCAAGGCCTCGATCATGCTTCCCCTCTGGGGAGAGAATCTCCACCTCCGTGGGATCTTCTGCTGGTATGGGCTTAGCTCACGGGCAAGCTATTCGAACTAATGCACAGGTGCGATTCTCCCACCTGTTGTGGAAGAACACCTTCTCGGTGGCTACCACGTCAACCAGAAGGATGGGAGAGCTCAAGGCGCTTCCTTAGAGTCTCCCTATCTGGTCTTCCACAGGGACAAGGTTGTCCTGCGCCCCACCCGAAGTTCCTTCTGAAGGTGGTGTTGGAGCGTCACCCTAACCGGGTGTTAACTCTGCCGGGGTTCTGTCCCATTCACACCTCAGAGGCCGCATATAGGCTCCATTTGGACCCTAGTTGAGCGCTCGCCTTCTAAGGGAGCGTAGGGCTGAAGTTCGGGAGAGGTTCGCCAACCGTTTGTCATCTATGCTGAAGCCGCGCCTGGCAGACCTGCAGCCAAGCGGACGATGAGCGGGTGGGTCACCTCCTGCATAGATCTCTGCTATAGGTGGGCGGGCATGGAGCCCCCCAGAGGGATAAGTGCTCATTTTACTCACCTTTCCGCTGCATCGGTGGCTGCTTCCAGGGATGTCCCTATCCAGGATATCTGCAGGGCTCCTACCTGGAAGTCGGCACATACCGTTTTACCCCCTACTACATCGGCCTTGGGTCACGCCGGGATGCTGGTTGGGGCCTCGGTTCTCCAGTCTTTATTCCCTAAGTGGGGGGAGGGTGCACCTTGCCTCCCTCCTCCCGGAGAACTGCTAGGAGTCTGCAGATAGTGTGGATGAACAACATATCCATGTCCCTAGAAATACAGGTTACTCACCTGTAACAGGAGTTCTAGGAATGGTATATGTTCATCCACATGACCACCGACCTCCCGGCCGGCCGCACAACCTGGCTTCCAGCGGGCTAGATCTGGTGTCATGATGGGGAGCCTAGAGTTTTACCACCCGGTGGGTGGGAGACCAGCTAGACCTTCCGCAAGATTTAAAGCGGCAAGGAACCTGCACAGATAGTGTGGATGAACAACATATACCATTCCTAGAACTCTTGTTACAGATGAGTAACCTGTATATTTCATCCCTGCTTATGATGTGGGGTGGGGGGGAACGATGAACCTGCAGTCCCTTCCAAATGATTGTGTTACTATGTAGAATAGCTGCAGCTGTCTTTCGTTTACTTCTGTTCAGGCGGCTTGAAAAGTTAATGAAAGTTTGAAAAGTAATTTTCTTATTATTGAATGGCTTTATTTTATGTAACACTGAAGCCATTAAGTTTAAGACAATTTTCAATCTACATTAATTAGTTATTAGACTGGGGTTGTGAATGTCGTTTCAAACTGACTGTGTTTTCTGTTATGCTAGTGAGAAAGGTCTGAATTCAGATAGTTAAATTTTAGGAGTCTTTAGTACCAAGGATTAAACTTGAATCAAGTGATCAAACTCAACACTATATCAAGGCAAGCAGCCATAGGTAAAATTACTGAGCAATTGCATGAATTCTACAAGGGCTGCAGTGGTGTTATTAAAGTGCCTTTAAAGGTGACTGCTTTTACCAGCTAGCCACTTGTGTATGCTGTCTCATCTACGGAGAACAAAAGAGCAGAAAATGCAAAAATGGGAGAAAATCACCAAAGCAAGAAAAAGATCACAGGGATCATGTTGGCAGGAAAATTATACCACTGAGCACCTTTACCCTTCTGAACTTGGTGAAACTGTGTTAAAGCATTGCAATAGAAGTCTGATTGCACTCTGTATTTACTTAGCAGGGCGTGAAATAAAACCGCTCTATTCACTACTGTATTTGCTGATCCAGTCAGGGGGGCAGGTCAGATTAACTTTTTGTTTCTGGTTTCTTAACATGGCAGGAAATCTGAATTTTTCTTATCTAAAGAATTAACTGGCAAAAGGTAAATTGAGAAAATTAACTCACTGTATATCAATGCAGTGTTTCATTAGCATGTGACAGGATGTCACAGTGATCACTTAAGAGTGTGAATTAAAACAAATTATTCATACCAATGACAAAATTATTATAAGAAGTTTGAGAGCTTGTGGATGTGTTTTGCAGAATTAACTAAAAATATCATGACTCTTCATATCACTCGTCCTTTTGTTACAGCTTGGTGCGTCTGTCATCACTCTTGCCTATCACTGTGTCCTTTATTATTTTGAGTAGCCCTCTTGAGACCATAATGTTGGTTTAACAACAGGGCTTTAACAAAACTGTCTCACTTGACACTGCAATTTGCATATATTTCAAAACAGTGGTGCTTACATTTTAACACTGCTTGCAACATCTTGGATAATGAACCTCTGACTTTACAGAAAATGTAATTTGAGTTTTTTTTTTTTTTTTTTACCCCAGGATCTGTGCAGTATTATTGATGAGGTTGTAAACCCAGGGTAGTATGTTCACAGATGGGCTTCACATGCATGCATTGCACCCCACTCATATGGGGAATAGAGATGCAGAAATGGATGAGAGATTCACAGTTTTGAAAAAAATGTCTGCCAGCCATGAGTGTGGATTCCTTGTGGATGGGTATGCAAAGCAAATGAGGGGAATAGCCACTTACACTTTGGTAGTTTTCCCAAAATTGGTGCATGTATGTATGTATGTAAAGGCTTATTTTCTAAATCTGATGCATTTTAAAGTTTAGACTTTTTCTCCTGGACCTTGAAATGTCCTTCTCATTTCTATCTCCCCACCCTTTCCTGAAGCATAAATAGTTTTAATAAAAATTATTGTTTTTCTTAAATAAACTTATTTTGTGGTTTGGAGGTCAAGGAGACCAGTAGTTGTCTCTACACAGTTACCTGTTGCTTAACTCTTAACATTTTATTTATTTAAAATATTTGACTGGGGTGGGGGGACACATGGAGCTGTGGACTGCTTATTTCCAGATACATGTTGAGCAAAGGGGAAGCTGGTGCAATATTACAAAGCATGAGAGATAACTATAATAAAGTAAGTACAAGTGTTATGTATGGAAATAAAATTACATACAAAAAATTAAATTATGCAAGTACCTACAGTACAAGAGGTATGAACACTAGTGTAGCATCTCAGTAACAAAGGTAGGCATCAACTGGCAGTTTCCTGTACGACAGGGGTACCATGGGGGAACAGGACTGATGGGCAAAAAAAGGACTGAGGGGTAAGTGAGTGAAGGCCAGGTGCAGTGTGTACGAGGAACTGGGGTGAAGAGGGGGAGGAGAAAAGATAGGCAGGAAGGGGGTAAACAAAGGGAGGGTTAGATGCAGGTGTAGATTTACAGTAGTATAAATGGAAAAACCAGCTTTACTGGTGTTTTTTCTACAAGAGTTGGCAGACAGGCATTTCCATTCACACACTCTGAGTCACAGATAGCTATTCTGAGTTTCACTGTGTGCAGTATGAGAGGGTACACTGCATAGACACTTGAGGTGCAGTGATCCTGTTACTAGTCTGTAGCCATATTATTTGGGGAACTGTAAAGTGCTGCTGTCACACTCCGTGTTAGGCTCTCCGCTCCTGTCATGCCCACTGTTACAAAAGGCACACAGGTGCTGTCCACACTGCCAAAAGTATTTCAAACCATTAAAACAAAACCAGAAACGCACTTTGCTTTCCATGCTTGAGCATGGTTGTCGGAGAGTTCAGATTGCACTCCGACAGCGTGCTTCTCTTGAGTGAGTTCCCAGGCATTATTGCAGCAGTACCACAATGTATACTGGGATACTTGGGATTGGGTGCAGTAAAAAATCCTGGAAAAAGTGATGCCATTCGGATCAGTAGTTCATTACAGGCTTGAGAAGGATTATAAATAATTTTTTCTTGTTTTGGAAGCTCAAAATAAGAGTTTATAATGTGGTAGCAGTTGCCTTTAAACCATGTTACAGCATGGATTGCATCCACACTACTGTTCACACAGTTTAGTACAACGCAGTTGGTCTAAAATTGAGAACAAGCCTACCTCGGAGCAGGCTTTGAGTACAGTTTTGGAACACAAATTGTAGCATGGTTTTACCATGCTACAGTCTGGATGCAAACCTTTTAAACTGTTTTATTCTCTGAGTGTCGCTGCTGCTATCGTACTCACCACTTACAAAAGACACTCAGTGTTGGTCTCTCTGAGTCCCTCAGTTCTGGTCACCCTCACAACTTTCTAATTGGGGGCAATATTTCTAATCTAACTACAGACCTCAAAACAAGGAAATCACAGAAGAGGACGTGCCCCAAGTACAGTTGTTTACACATGGGTAATGCTTCATCATGTTGCCAGGTATGATCAATCAGTCTAAGGATCTGGGGATGAGTTGAGGAAAGGATAATTAACTTTTTGTATGGGGCTCAGGTCACCGATGTAGCAGGTACTCCAAATCCGTTCTAACAGACATGTTTATAATGGAGGTGCTATGATACTGGTTTGGGAATCCTAAATCTGTCTGTTTAAAGAGACAGTCAACCCACTTAGGCCTCACAGTGTCTTTGGTTTAAAAAAACATTTAGTGATTGGTCACGTTTTATAGAAATTGCTGAAGTAGCTGGTAATTTGAGTCTGATTTCTTTTTCCTTTTAGAAAATGAAAAACAGACTGACCAACATACTGGTGTTACGACACTAGAACATGTTTGTTTACATTTTCTGATCAACATCCACTACAGCTTGCCTAGACCTTGGAACACCCCAACAGAGTCTAGCCACTTATAATGCAGTGGGAAGAGAGACTATTGTGTCGTAAGTGGCTGCACTGTTTTTGGGGTGTTGCTAATGTTCAGAAAGTATGCAAGAAAATTGAATTCAGGATTTGATGTTTGGGTATAATGACATCATTAGCATATATTTCAGTTCTACTTAGGAAGCAGATAAAACAACCAGTATCATCAGTGAATTTTAGAGGAGGTAATCTATTATAAAATGCGGGTTTTCAGCTAGAAGTAATGTGATGCAAAAATGGTTGACAGTTTCCTTTTAAAGTGATTGTCCGGCTAAAGAATGGGCAGTATAAGTGGAGGCCACTATATGGTGTCAGAGAAGTTTCAGGGCGGTAGGGAAGGAAGCAAAGCTCTGTGTGTGTGTGTGTGTGTGTGTGTGTGTGTGTGTGTGTGTGTCTCTCTCTCTGTGTTGACGGGAATGGGTGGTTAGACCCAAGCCAACAGAGCCTGCAAGAAAGGCTGCCATATCATGCAAATGATGGGACACTGGCCATAAACATGAGGGAAAAAAAAGACCACATCTATCTGGAATATCTTTTCAGATAATAGAGATACAGGCATAGAGCACTCTGGGTAACAGTGTGTTTATCTAAGTTTACTATGCATTAATATGAATTTCTGGTTTTAAATATGAATTTCTGGTCTGAAACTGCAGGACTTTCTATTTAATAGCTGGTCCACAGCAATGCTGCTCACAAGATTCCATTGTGCCACAGCCCACCTGGGCATATTTAATCTGGCTTACACTAGGAATGGGAAAAGAATCCCCAGCACAAGCAGGCAAACCACTTGCCCATGGAATCTGATATGTGGGTCATCTAAACCTTTTTTTTTTCCAGTGAGTTACAGATCCTTAGAGGTCTTGTATAGGTCCTGATCCATGTTTGGTCAAAGATATATGCAGCCTTGTAGGCCTGTAGCATTGTTACACTCCAGAGTACCCCAGCCCACCTCTCGTTGTCTGCCCCACATACAGCCTTTTCTTTCTCTCGAAGAAACATAGAAAGTTGCTGTCAGAAAAAGACCTGTGGTCTAGCATGTCTGCCCAGTTACAGTACTTGCTGAGCTGCTCCAGCCTAACACTGGTGTGGACTAGGCCAAATACCGTAGTGGCAGTTTGGTACTGTTCCTCCCTGCCCCCTCACCCTCTCCTGGTGGTTGGTTCCGCAAAACCCTTGTAGCTGTCCCAGCCACTCTTGAAACCTAGAAACATCTTAGCATTTACCACCTCCTTCATGAACGTGGGCAACTTTTTCCCTCTTCTACCACTCTTCCTTTTTGCTGTGATTTCTGCTTCCTGACACACCTCCTTGCAACATAGAAACTTAGAGTTTGTGGGCAGAAAAGGATCATTTGGACCACCCAGTCTGCCATGATGTTCCCTGCCTAATCTGTTCCCGGAGTCCCAAACTGGTCTCTGGCGACCCTCCCTCCTCCTTCACAGTCATTATGCCGCAGTCAAAAACAGCATGGCAGTGGCCCGGTGGTGCTGAGGGTTGAGGTGCTGGGCGCTGCACCTGGCACCATGCCGGCGACCCAGGTTCGTGATCGAGCCTGGGTTGCCGAGGATTGGCAGGGGAAGAGGGCGAGGAGTAGGATGTAGCTGCCTTGAGGTGATTCTCCTCTCCTGGAGAGGGATTAGGGGTTTCCCCGGCCCTTGGCTGCCACCCGATGGAGGGCAGAACTGCAGTTCGCGGGCTTGGAGTAACCAGCCGGTGCCAGGGAGGGCAGAGGGCTGTGCCGCTCACGGGTGCATGTGTGACTCGTGTGCATGCACAACCATGTGCTGGTGTCCCGGGTACAATGGGGAGAAAATGGGGGTAAAACCTGTAAATTGCAAATAAAAAAAAAAAAAAACAGCATGGCAACACAACGTGCTGTCAATACAGCATACACACATCTACAGCACTCGTTAAAAACACCAAGCTGTACTAATATCGCATATCACACAGAAAACATTGCTTCTTCGTGCACCCCTCATTGAGCAGGGGCCTGTGCCCCCGAAACCCCCCCATATTAAAATGACCACTTTGGGGGGAGGGGGGCTGGGAGGCAGCTCTAGGATGGGGAGAAGCATGTGCAGGGGAGAACTGTGGACCGCACAACAGTTTAAAAATTAAAAAACACACAGGTAATCTGGGACTGGGACTCAAACCCTGGTCCACAGATGCTCCACTGCCGGCGGCTCTACCCTCTGAGCCACAGCAGCTGCTCAGAGGACCGCCACCCAGCAGAGGTCTTATCCTCTGCATCACTGCCCTCAGCCAGCAGCTAAAGGGGTACACTTCCACTCCTTCACCATTTCTTCCAAGCGGTATTTTTACCGTGTAGCTATTTTACTGCATGCTGTTTATGCCGCGCAGTTTTGTCTGCAGCATTCTTTACACAACCTATTGACCTGGTACCTCCTCCTCCCTGCCTGTTTTCTAATATGCTCCTATGTTTATCTCATACATGCTAGAAGCACTGTTTTTGCTTTCAACACTTCTGCTGGCACTCTGTTCTTAGCATCTACCACCTGTTCTGTGAAGAAATATTTCCTCACATCTCTCTTAACCCTCCCACCGCCAGCTTCATTGCATGACTGCCTAGTCCTGGTGCTCCTTCTCATTTGAAAGAGACTTCCTTCCTGCATCCTGCTCACTCCTGTAAGGTACTTGTAAGTTTCTATCTTGTTACCCGTAAATCTTCTCTCTTCCAGGGTGTAGATGTTGAGATCCCTCAGTCTCTCCTCGTAAGGCTTCTCATGCAACCCCAGCACCATTTTAGTTGCCCTCCTCTGGACTACTCCACCTGATATGTGTCCTTTCTGAGGTGTGGCTTCTAAAACTGGACATGTTATTCCAGGTTGGGGGAGGTCTGATCAGCAAGCAATACAGTGGCAACACCACTTCCCTTCTCCTGCTGGATATACTAATCCACGTGCACCCCAGCATCCCACTAGCCCTACCCACTGCTTTGTCACACTGCCCAGCCACCTTGAGGACATCAGATATGACAGCCCCAAGTTCTCTTTCCTGTTCAGTGACTCTTAGTACTCCCCCCCCCCCATTCTATGCTCAGCACCTGGGTCTGGGACAGGCAGACAGGTGGTTATTTTGACCCCTGGCTGTTTACCACCACCTTCTGTCTCCTATCAGTTAGCCAGTGTCTTACCCAGTTTACCACCTTGTATCCTACTCCCAGGCTGCTTATTTCCTTTATCAACCTCCTGTGTGGCACAGCGTCGAAGGCCTTGCTGAAGTTGAGATAGGTTACGTCAAAAGCCTTCCTCAGTCTGTTTCCGTGGTCGCTCAGTCAAAGAAATCCATAAGATTAGTTTGGCATGACCCCCCTCCCCCAATATGATTCCATGGTGCCTGTGGTCTTGCAGCCCATTCAATTCAAGATACTCAACTAGTCTTTCCTTTAGCAGGGTTTCCATTAATTTCTCCACCACTGAAGTAAGACTGACCAGCTTGTAGTTGCTAGCCGTCGTCCCACTGCCGATTTTATGTACAGGGACCACGTCCGTTCTTTTCTAGTCTTGTGGAACTATGGCTGTTTCCAATGAGCTGTTGACTAATGCTGTCAGTAGGACAGCTAGCATCTCTCCAAGTTCCTTTAGTCTCCATTTTATTACCCATTTTTATTTATTGAATTTTGGTGATCGGGTAGGCTCATTGAGGCAAGCTGTCCCATTTTAGGAGTGACACAAAATTTATTATGTGGAATACATAGTGTACACCTTCGACATCAGTGTAACTGTAAGCTTCTAGTGTCTGCCACTGCACCTTGTATTTTACGGTACTGTAATTTGTACTCCTATGTATCTTGTATTTTAGCATTTTTGTACCTTTTCCTTTTATCATGCAATCCCTTGTATTATATTTCATGTATACTTGCATATTTTGTATCTCTGCATCTTGCTATGCCTACGAACATACGAACATACGAAATTTGCCAGCAGATAAAGGCCTAGAGGTCTATCAAGTCTGCTCGAATGTGCAGCTAGCACCCCTTATTCTGCAGCTGCCCCTCCCTTCCACCCTTCCCCTTCATTAACCCTCCCCCTTGTCCTGTCCCATCCTCGTTTGAAAGCAGTCCACTGTTCTACTGCATACCACTTCTGCAGGTAACTCATTCCACCCAGCCACCACCCTCTGTAAAAGTGTCTCCTCATCTCCTCCTGGAACCTTCCTCGCCTCCAGTCTCATATCATGGCCCTGGTGGCCCCTCCCTCCCTTACTTTGAACAGCCCTCTGTACCTGTCTTGTTTATTCCTTTCATGTATTTAAGGTTTCGATCATGTCCCCTCTGTCTCCTCTCCTCCAGTGAGTACATGTTCAACTCCTTCAACCTCCTCTCATATGATAAGTCCCCAGACCCTTGATCATCTTTGTCGCCCTGTGCTGCCTCCCTCCAGTAACAATGTCCTCTTCAAATCTGAGGACGCCAGAACTGTCACGTGAGTACTCAGGTGTGGTCTAACTAATGACCTATACAGTGGCAGAATCACCTCCTCCTCCTCGGGATATACCCTTGCAATACAACCCAGCATTTTGTTGGCCTTTGCAGCTGCCTTCCTACACTGTGCCGAGTTGTTCATTGACCCTGTGATGACACACCCAGATCCTTCTCCTCCTCTGTCTGGGCTAGCTGCACTCCCCTAGCTGGTAAGTCCTCCTTGGTTCTTCATCCCAAAATGCATCACCTTGCACTTTTGGCATTAAAGCCAGTTGCCAGGTGTCTGACCAGGTTTCAAGCTTTGCCAGATCATCCTCATCTTCTGCCATCCCCTAGGTCATCCACCACCGCGTCCAACCTTGGTATCATCAGCAAACAGACTGATCTTGCTCTTGATGTCCCATGATATGTCTGCAATGAATATCCCAAAACAACACTGGTCCCAACACCGAGCCCTGTGGGACACCGCTCGTCACTGCCCTGGGTGTGAGAGCTCCCCACCCACCACTACCTCTGTTGCCTTCCTGCAGCCAGTTTCCTACCCATCTCACCAGCATTGCACCTGCCCCTGTGCCTACTAACTTCCTTCCCAGCCTTCCATGTGGCACGGAGTCGAATGCCTTACGAAGTCCAGATACAGGACATCCACTGCATGTCCCTGTCCAGTTGCCTAGTTACCCAGTCATAGAACCCGACCAGGTTGGTTTGGCAGGATCGGCCACGTATGAAGCCATGCTGTCTGCTGTCCTGTAGTCCTTTGGCCTCTAAGAGGGCACCAGCCTCTCCTTCAGGATAGTCTTCATTAGCTTACCCACTATGGATGTGAGGCTCACTGGTCTGTAGTTTCGGTTCATCATTGGGGCCACTCTTGTGGAGGGCACCATGTACCATCCTCCAGTCCTGGTACACACCAATGTAGTGAGGCATTAAATAGGTCTGCCAAAGGTCCTGCAAGGACCTCTGCCAGCTCCTTCAGTACCCTGGGGTGGATGCCATCTGGGCCTGGTGCCTTGTCCACCCTCAGTGCCTTCAAACCCTCTCGAACTCTGCCCTCCATGATTTCCCCATCTGTCACCACTTCCCCCCCTGCGTCTGCCATTTCACCCATCTTGGGTGTCACCCCCCTCTTCTCTTTAGTAAATACTGAGCAGAAGTACTCATTTAGTGCTTCCGCCTTATTGTACCCTGCTTCCACCCAACCCCCCTCCTTCCTAATCCTTACTATGTGGTCCTTACAGCTCCTTTTCTCCCTGATGTACTTAAAGAAGTCCTTCTCCCCCTTCTTAATGCCTTGTGCCAGCCTGAGTTCCGTAGATGCTTTGGCTCCTTACTGCCCTTGTCACCTCCTTGATTCTGTCAAGTACTCCTCTCTGTCCTCCCCTCCCTGTTTCTTGTATTTCCTAAAGGCAGCTCTTTTCCTCCTTACCTTATCCATGACCTCCTTGCTCAACCAGCTCGGTTTCTTAGCCCTAGCCTTCTTGCTCTGGGCTTTGCAGCAGAGTTTTGGTTGCCTCCACTATCCCCAACTTTAGAGCTCCATCTCTGGTTAGTATCCATACTAGATTGAATTCTGGCCAGGTACCCTTTTACCACTTCCATCCTCCCAAAGTCAGCCCTCCTGAAGTCCAGCACTCTTGTGCAGATTCCCTCCTTCCTTGCCCATATCCAATGTGAGCCATACTGAGTGGTGGTCACTCCTGACAGCGGTTCCTCCACTGTAAGTTCTCTCACAAAGTGCCCATTTGCCAGCACAAGGTCAAGGGTATTCCCTAACCTGGTTGGTTCACTGACCATTTGCAGCAGGAAGCTGTCCTGGAAGGCATCCAGCAGTACCTGCTCCTTCTGTTCCTGGTTGTTGGGGTGCTCCAGTCCACTCCTGGCATGTTGAAGTCCCCACAATCACCACACTACCCTTCTCGAGGTCCTCCTGATCTGTCCCGCTAGTTCCCTGTCTAACTCTCCATCTGAGATGGTGGCCTGTACACCACTCCCATTCTAAGACTCCTATTCTTGGAATCCTGGATTTGCACCCAAAGTGACTCTGTACTACCCTCCTCCCTTCCTCCCTTACACACTTCAGTCCTTCCTTCATATAGTGCCACCCCCTCCTTTCCCAGTCACCCTGTCCCTCTGAAATAACCTGTACCCTGGTACAGACAGGTCCAGTCATTATATTGGGTGGCCCATGTTTTGTGATGGCTGCAATGTCCACCCTCCCTCTGCCATGAGAACCTGCAACTCTGCAGTTTTCCTCCCAAGGCTCCTAGCATTAAGGGTAACCACCTTCCACCCTTCCCCTCCTCCCATCCTGCCCTCCTTTCCTAGCATCACCAACAGTACTTGCCATTTGTCCTTTGTCACTGTTATGGGGGTAAGCTCATATGATTTCCCAACCTGTGGTCTCTGTATATCTCTTCCCAACTGCCACCCCCACCCTAGTTTAAACCCCAACTTCCTCTATATATTCTTCCATCCTCTGCTTCAACACTTTCTTCCTTCCTCACTCAAGTGTAGTCTGTCCTTGGCATAGAGACTACTGTCCTCCCAGGTCCCTCCCACCCCCAACAGCCCATACCCTTTAGCACAACACCAGGTTCTTAGCCATCTGTTAAATTCCTCTATTCTCAGCTTTCTTGTTGTCTTGCCTTTGCACGGGAGTATCTCGGAAAAGTTACTGATCTTCCTGCCCCTCACATAATTGTGCTAGTTCCTCAAACCTCCTCTGGACTATATCCACTGTCTTGTCAGCAGGTCGTTTGTCCCAAGATGTATAATTAAGTGAGCTTGTCCCTACCCTTCTAGCATATTTCAGAACAGACTGTCCCACCCTTTCGCTGTCATTCCTGGCATGGCCTCCACCCAAATGCGACTATGCCTCTCCCTTGCTACCCACCTAACTCCTCTTAGTATTGAGTCCCCAGCACTAAGATTCCACCCTCTTACTCCCTGCTTGCTTCCTTTCATCTCCTCCTCATTTCAGCTCCTCTTCTTCCTCCTGCACATTATTATCCTTTTACCCCTGTTGCAGTTCTCCCAGCAGAACTTCCCCCCGCTCCAGTTTGGTCCAGGCATTTATCAATTACTCCCCTAATTTCATCACTTCCCTCCTCCACCTTCTTCCTCTCTAGCAGTGCAAAACTATTTTCTGAAGATCCTTCACAAATGCCCGCTCCCTCTCTCTGCATAGTAACCTGTTCTCTCCTTTCCACTCCATGACTTTTGCCACTTCGCCTCCCCTCACAAGTCCCTATTGCCTCCTTCCATTTGACTTTGTCTCCTGACCTGGTTTCCCGGCAATCGTTCTTCCTGGCCTGGGCCCTTTGTCTCTGCTTCCTTCTTCTGAGCCTCTCCTCACCACTGTTGGCTTAAATTGCCCTCCCTCATCTCCCTTCCTCCCTCCAGTATTGGGCTAAACCCACCCCAATCTGCCTTGCCTGTCTTAGTTCCTCCTGCAGACCCTCAATCTCCTTTCTAAGTTTTTCTATGTGGTTGCACACTAAACATCCTCCCACTCTCCAGGCAATGTTTAGAAGATTGTGCACCGCAGTTGTTGCAACCTACCACCCCTACCCATTGCTGTCATTGCCCCTGGCGACCCCCACCCTTCCAGATGCAGGATACCAAACACCCCCAAGTCCCCACTCCCCCCTCTATCAGTGCAAAACATTCTTTATGTCCCTTACCTCCTTTGTTGCACACGTTTAGATATGCTGAGCAACTGCTTTTTATATTCCTATCCACACTCAAAAATACTTTAAGTAGCCATTGCACAACCTTCTTCAACTCCTACTCCTCCTTTACCCAATGCAATAACTATGTGAAGTAGTAATAATGAAAGCGCCTAGATTTGCATTTACTTCCCTTCCACTGAGAGAGCAGTCACCTCTTCACTTGCTGCAGTTCCCTTCCTGGATGTCTGCTTCTGTTATGACAGGTGCAAATCCTTTGCCTGTTTGAAGTGATGTCAGAACCCCTAGTACAAAGGAATAATTGACCAGGGGTGGGTGGGGATGAGGGGTTTGGGTGGGTGAGGGACCAGCCCAAGTCTTCCGGAAACAATCAGGTAGCTGAGGCCTCTAGTCAGACAATTAGCACCCTTCCCCCACTCTGACGTGGAGCCTTTGTAAAGGAGTCACTGACTCAAAGGTTGTAATTTCGAAAGTTCAATAAATACAAATAAATAAAAACATATTGACACTAATTACATATAGTGCATACACAATAAATGTATGGATATAATTTGAAAAACTATGTGCAGCAGGTCCAGTTATTGGATACAGACAAATACTCTTAGGCACTTGGTGCTGTCAGAACTTGTTGTATTCTGTCTGGTCCCATAGCTGTGTCCACCTTCAAAGCTGCAAGTCCCTTTCAGGCTGTGTGTTCTGAAAATAGATGTGTGTCTACCCCCCAAAACACCACCACCATCACAGTTCCTGCTCCCTTCACTGTGAAGACTGAACAGAAGTACCTCTTTAGGATGTCTCCTTTTTTTGGTTTTGTTCTCCGTGGTCTCTCCCCTCTGATCATCCAGTCCTTACTATCTGTCCCCTTCTCACTTACTGTATATATCTGAAGAAAATCATATCCCCCATAGTGACCCCTTTAGTGATCTTTTTCCTCATTCTCCGCCTTTGCTCCCTTCACTGCCTTGCCTGCTTCCCTGTACTCTTCCCTCTGTGGTTTCTTATACCTCCGGAATGCCACCCTTTTTTCCTTCATCACCTTTGCCACTTCCTTAGAGAACCATAATGATCGTGTTTCCTTCAGCTTTTGCTCACTTTCTTCTTCTAGCATTGGCACACATGGCTCTCCTCATCTTCATTCCCTCCTGCTTCCCCCTTCCATTCGTGACTGTTTTTTTTTTCCGTGAAGTTCCACCACACTTTCCGCCTACCTTTTTAATTTCCTCATTCCTTGTCCCCTTCAGTCCTCCACCCTCACCTGAGTTTTACCTCCTTTTTTTAATTACTTTATTTATTTGGATTTTGTTAACCTGGTAGGCTCGCTGAGACTAGAAATCCCTTTTTTAGGAGTAACCCAGAATTAATGACTCACAATACTCATGTTTATATTATATACAGTAACTATAAACAGCGAAGCACAATGAAGTTTACACATGAAAAGAAACTTTGCGAGATCAGACAACTTTTCTTTAGTCTTGTCTCCATCCCTGCCTTTGTGCGCCCCTTCCATAGGGGAGATTTCTCACCTCAGGCCCTGCCTCCTTGCTGCTTCATCATCGGGGGGGGGGATTTGTGGTTTCCTGTGGTTTTAATGCCCCCACGACTACTTTAAATGCTCATCCATGAAGCATTTAAACTTCCCTTCCTGGAAGGATGCAGGCTGTGTCCCTCATAGAGGCCTGTATTCTCCCTGGCTGGCTTCCAGTCCTCAGTGTAGCTGAAGTCATCCTCCATGCACCATGCTTTCAACTAGCTGTTAAATACCCGGTGCAGAGTTCCCTTGCATCTCCCTGGTTGTACAGAGGTAACATCTTGGTAAAAGCCACCGTGCATGCTACCTGCTTACAGCCCTTCTTCAACTCCCTGAAGTTACCCTGCACTACCCTTGCCTTGTTTCTTGCAAGGTCATTTGTTTCCATGTAGACAGTGACATCTAGCTCCCTCCCATCTCCCGCTACCGTAGTGATCCTCTGGATATGCTCTTTATCCCTTGCAGCCGAAGCACCTCTTAGGCATTTCACCTTCTCCCTTCCTCCCCCTGCTCCCACATCTATCCCCTAGCAAGAAAGTTCCCCAACAGCAGCAGCTTCCTTCTTGGCTGGGGTCCTCTTCTTCTGTCCTTAGAACCTACACCTTTGAGGATCCCCACTTCCCTGTTCCCACTGTGATGAGTTACCTCATCACGCTAGTATGGCAGAGGAGTTTAGCAGTGGTATAGGCTGAGGAGTATGCACCTTTCCTGTCACTCCCACCTTCATGGAGCTGACTGAAGTCCATCCACTCTGCTTAGGCATCCTTTGTGGTAGCAGCAGCAAAGTTGGTGTCCCTGGGTGGGGCAGAAGGTCGTCTGTACCCTTTTCAGTGTGGCCCAGAATTCTGCAGCCTCTGCACACAACCCACAGAGGTGAGTGCAAATGGAGCAGTCCCTCAGTCTCCAGAAGGTGTCCCGAAAAACTGCAGCTTCACATCCATTACACTGCACCACTTCTATGATCTTTCCTTCCTTTGTCTAGTCTCTGTACCCTTCTGCCTCCTTCCTACTCACATTCTACTCCTACAGCTCCCTTTTGCTTTCCTGAATTTAATTTGTTTCCCTACCCTAGAGAGGGTGTCTCTTGATTTTCTTTTTTTCCTCTCCTAAAAGTACCTTCCTTACCCTGGGTGTGTACTACTCCTTCCCACTTGTAGTATGGCTACAGCCTGTAGTTACCTTTTCCCTAGTTGTTGTAAATGGAAAACAGCAACCAGTACTGTATTGCTTCCATACGGTGGTCTGATGTCTTCCCCTGCAGAGTTTTCTGTGGCCTGCGATCACCCTGTGGATACTCTGCAGCCCTGCAGATGTCCTTAAGGTAAATCCATTCCCTGTTTGGGTTGCCCATTACTCCCTACAGATGTCCCTAAGGTAGATATATTCCCTGTTTGCCCACACTAGTTAGGGGAGCACTAGCTAGATCTCTTTAATCTGGGTTCCCACTGAAGCTACCCCAAGTCGCAGCTCCTCACTGTACTAGTTTAAACACCCAGACATGTATGCTTTAAATGTCTGCCCCAGTGATTTTGTCCCCTCCTTATTTAGATAAAGGTTGTTTGGTTTAAATAGGCCTTTATCCCACCAAAAAGCACTCCAGTATCCCTGGAAGGGAACCCCATTTTCAGCATATCACTCCTTCAGCCAGTTGTTAAATTAGTGCATTTTTATCTTTCACCTTGCTTGCCTCCCCCACCTGTTAACTGGGAGGATCTCTGAGAAGGTCACAGAATCTGCTGTCGTCCTCAGCTTGGTACCCAAATCCATGAAACTAGCTTTTTCAGTTTTCTTAACTGTCTCCCTTGTTCACATAGTGTAGGATTTTGAAGCTTATTCACTAACAGTCGAACAGAGGAAGAGATAAGGAAAATAAAGGACTATTTTACTACCATGTTTGCATAATTTACTTCCACTTTGTGATTTTAGAAATGTTTTCCACCCTGCACATCTGCAGTGTGTTGATGCATATTTACAAAATTAGCAGCACCATGCAGTGCTGCATGACATGGATTCACACACTGGCAAAGAGTGTAAGCAGCCAGTGTGGTGACAGTAAGCAGCATTTCTGTCAATTGCGGACAATGTAGGAGACAGTTTTTATTTATTTATTTATGTAGTTTTTGTTGACCGGGTAAGTGCACTAGGCAAATCCTGCCTATTTTCAGGCACGACCCGGGGGAGGGGGATACAGATGAATGCCAACTGACCTTGAACCAGATTAAGCTGTTGGTGGTATTTTTAGTGAATGAGGGAAATTTGGCCAGGACACCGGGGAAATTCCCCTACTCTTTTCGAGAAGTGTCATGGGATCTTTAGCATCCACCTGAACTATCACCAATCCAGGTAGATGGGACCTCGGTTTAACGTCTCATCTGAAAGAAGGCACCTCAGAAGTGCAGCACCCCTCTCATGCTGTACTACAGTGTCAGTACTGGGATATTAACCCAAGTGCCAGATGTGGGAACTGAGCCCACAGCCCTCTGATCTCCTAGCCTCAGAGGCGAGTGTGCTACCTACTGAGCCACTGACACTGACAGGAGTTTTAGGAGTTGCTCACTGGCTGGCCAGAAGGACCGTTGCAACTTGCAACTTGCAACATTGCAAAATGTTACAAATAGCATCAGGGCACTGCTGTACATAGCAGGGGGAAAGTTTATCATTATTCCACAGCAGTATCGGAAAAAGAGAGTAAGTGGCTGCAGGCACCCAGTGGCTTTGACACTGTTTAGAGGTGAGGGGTCCAAGACAGGTAAATTGATAATATTACAGTGGAGCCTGCTTAAGTGCACACCCTCGGGATATTGTTTTTTGTGCACTTTACCAGGCTGTGCATTAAACCAAAAAAATCACTTTCCAGCCACAGTTCAGTGTTCTGTAATGCACTTTATTACATACTGGTGCTAAATTTAAAAGGCAAACAGAATCATAACATTAAAGTACTACATTGCTACTTCACAACTTAAAAAAAATCAGTAATTTTTTTCTGTTTTGTGTTTTTTAGTGCAAGCTGCTGCACAGAGGACTCAAAATTGAACAGTAGGCTAAAGTCACTCTTTTCCCTTGACAATACGAATTTTCTTACTGTGGCCATGCTGTTAAGCACCACAGCTGCAGTTACCGGCTCCTCCTCTGGGCTACTCTCATCCTTGTCTTCCTGGTCATTGTCCTGTGAGTCCCTTTGGAGATCCCCATATATGTCCTGCTCACAGACTGGGCCAACAGTTGGTACATTGGCATCTATATTGGTGTAGTCTATAAAATCATGCACAGACATGCCAGCAGGCAGATCAGGAATTGGCGGCATCTCATTACTACGAACATGTGAAATTTGCCAGCAGAAAAAGTCCATTTTAGTCCATCGAGTCTGCTCGATTTTGCAGCTAGCAACCCTGTTCTGCAGCTGCCCTTCCCTCCTTGCTCCCCCTCGCCCTGTCTCAGCCCCTTTTGAAACCGTCCACTGTTTTACAGGCCACCACCTCCGCTGATAATGCATTCCACCCTGCCACCACCCTCTCTGTAAAAAAAGTGTCTCCTCATGTCCCTGCTGACCCTTCCAGAACCTCAGTTCTCTCCTCTAACATCAGCAGTGATCTGAACCCAGCCTTGCAGTAGCAATTGGCTATTGTCTCTTAATGCACATCAGCCCGCGCTGAGTCCAGCTTCTGTGTCACATCCAGGACTGATGTGTTTCACCAGTTTGGAAACAGTTTGCCTTGATCCGGAGTCCATGTAAAGTAGAACACGCTTGGCAATCTGTACAAAAATTTAAGAAAAGGACAGATTAGCATTTTTAATGAAAGTATGGATCAGGGTTAGCAGGTGGGGACTCGTGAGACACGCCTATCTCTGGTAGAAGTGCTTCAGATTTCTTTTCTTTCTTTTTTTTCCTAGCGGCCCGGTATTTTCGGCCTGGTCATGATGCCACGACTTCCACCCCTCATATGGGCCACTGGGTCCCTCCGAGGCCCCGTTGCTTCCCCCCACGGCGGGGTTGCGGCGCTCTTCCTGCACGCCGCAGACCTTCAGATAGGTCGGAGGGCCCTAGCCTGAGGGGGCTAATTAAAGCCGTGGCAGGGCTTCATGTAGGGCGGTCAGTGGCTGTTCTTTTTCCATTTTCTGGGGGAGATGGGGCCATGCAATGACGTCCAGCATCCGCCCCACCTCCTGTCTGAACTGAGCGCCAGTAGCTGTGTGACTATTGGCCTCCGCCAGGGGTCCCACATGCGCCGGGCACTACACCACCCTTTCCCGGAGAAGGAGGCAGTCCTTGGATGCTCTATCCCTCCCCTGCTGAAATCCTCCAGCCACCGGTCCATTCCTGAACCCGGTCGCTGGCGTCGCGAGCGGAAATCCAACTGCTGTGCTGACGGGCTGGCATGCTTCAGATTTCTAATGATGCCCATATTCATGGGCTGGATTACTGATGTAGTGTTATGAGGCAAGAAAATCAGTTTGATATTGGACAGCTTAATGTTCTGGTGTATACTGTAGTTATCAAGAAGCAAAGCGATCTTCCTTCAGTGTCTCCTCATTTTGGCATTTACTGTCTGTAGCCACCTGGTGAAAATCTCTGCAGTTATCTACAAGTTTGAGCTTGCATTGTAGATGACTGGCAGAGCGCTGACTTCAATACTGTTGCAGCACTTTGGTTTACAAGACTTGCCTATGACAACAGGTTTCATTTTTCCAGAACCTGTTATATTTGTGAAACCTTCACTGGCTTTTTTTACCTCCACTGGTAGCATTGGTTTTAAACGTACGTATATCCTGCTGTGTTGCCCTGAAGGTACAGCCCCATCTCATCACAATTAAAAATATCCTCGGGGCTGTACTCATTTAAAATCTGTAGTGGTATTGTTGTGACTCAGTACTCTGCAGAGTCTGCATCAGCGTCCTTTTTAGGGCTGCAGTGGGCGTAGCCCTGCAGACCTCTTGCTATCACAAAAGCAGTTAGTCGTATTGCTTCCAACTGAACAACATGTTGGGGTTGCAACAGAGTCACCTTCGCGACAATGTTGCACTCTGCTCACTGTCTCTATTGGCAGTCACACTGCACTATTTGTTGCTCTGTCGGTGGTCATGGCACACTCTGCCATGTCCAAGATGGCTGCCAAACTGTATTGCGCATGTGCAGTACATTGCAGTAGCCATGTTGGTCACTGCAGACTGTGCTGTGTTCCACCGTGACTGTTGATTTTGTTTGTTAAAAAAATATATATATATACATATCTCCCTCTCACTCGACCCTCCCTCTCAGAGCCTGTGGATCAGTTTGAACTCCTTCCTCAGTTTGCACAGACAACCTCAGTGGTTTGCTGTCGATCCTGGGGTGTTATTGGAACTCCTTGAGGAATACTTTGGACTCGCTGGAACAACTTTTTAGATAGCTTCAGTTCTTCTTGTCTGGCAGATCGCAGCAGGTGGCGGTGGGTTCGTACTCATTGGGCCCAGTAGTGGTCAGTTGTAGAGTTCCTCAGGGTTCAGTCCTGTTCCACATGCTTTTCGCAGTGTACCTGTTGCCTTTGGGATTAGTCATTAGATGGTGCGGACTGAGCTTTCACTGCTATACAGATGATACTCAACTGTACCAATCTTTTACTCCTGATGGTCATGCTATGGTTGCCAGACTGAGCTGCTGCCTACATGACATCTCAGACTGGATGGCCTCCAGCTGACTTATTCTTTATCCAGGCAAAAAAGAGTTGCTTCTGGTGGAAACTAGGTTTCAGAGGTCAGTCAGCCAGCATGGTTTGTCAGTTTTACCATCATTGGTTAGTACCACACTGTTGGCTATGAGTGAAGAATATGGGGGTCATTGTGGACCACAGGCTGACAGTAGAGCACCGGGTGTTAGGAGTGGTCCATAGTGGGCTGTATAAGTTGCAGAGTATCTCCTTGATGAAGGCCAGTTCTAGCATATGAGGATCTTATAACCATGCATGCCTTTGTCATGTCTAAACTCTATTATTGTAATGTCCTTTACCTAGGTTCATCTTGGAGATTGGTGTATCACCTTCAGTTGGTGCAGAATGCGGCAGCAAAGTGGATTTCAAGGACATCCAGTTTAGACTGTATTTCTTCTTTGCTCTGCTGCCTGCATGGACTTCTAGTGAGTGGCGTGCCACCTTTGAGATAGCACTGTTATCACAGCGCTTTTGGTAGGATTTCTTGTTTGGGGGTCCTGGACTTCTGGAAGAATGGGGGTCCTCAGCTAAAATTTGGGAGTCCCCTGAAATTTTTGGGGGTCCCCATTAAAATGAATGCAAGTCTAACTCCAGAGTCCTGTGGCTGCTGCTTTGAGAAACAGCATGCCATGAGATTGTCCCATCCAGCAGCTGTGTTGTGCAGTGTTGGGAGGAGGTGCATGTCGGAGAGTAATTCACAGAACTGAAATTGGAGTGAGACAGGAGAGAAGGGGTGTGAAGTATGCAAATGACTTACTTCAAGCCTCTTCTCTTCTGCTTTCGCCCTGATATCACTTCTGTGAATCACTTGTCAACATGCCCGTCCTTCCAACACAGGACAATAGAGCTGCTGGGAGGAACTCTTTCATGGCGTGCTGTTTTTAAAGCAGCAGCTGTGGGACTCCTGGGTCTTGTAGTGTGAGTGTCTCTGGGACTTGCTGCTGAAATTTCGGAGTGTCATAAGGCCCAAAATTTGCGTAAAGGACATGGGTACTTGTGTTACCAAGAGCCCTGTATCATGCAAGGCCCTACGTAGACAGGGCCCGAGCTATATGAAAAACCTCTTGGTTTTATATACAACTGGTCTTTTTCTCCCCTCCACTGAGGGCAGCTTTTTGATTGTCCTAAGATCCTGCCTGAGACTGTAAGGTGACAGTTTTCTCTGTGGTGGCTCCACTATTGTGGAATACATTGCCATGGGGTAAGTTCATGAAATGGGGGTACCAATGTGCCCAATACTTTGTATGTTGACTTAAAAAAATTAACAACAGTCACTGCAGTCATGATAAGTAAATTTAAAAGGTAGCAACAAGTACAGATACATTTCATAGTTTGAGAAACCTCGGTGCACCGGTTTTATTTTTATTCCATGTCTAGCTCCAAAATGTAACAGATTTTCCCTAGCAAAATGTGACGTGCAAAACCACAGTACAGTCCATTGCTTCTATGAAGACTTTATTTTAGTTGCCTTTCAGTAAATTTATGTTGAAAACTGCCTCGGTTGTTGTCTTTTGTTAATGAAAACATTTTCACTTAAAATTTCTGGTTCACCCAAGTTTTGCATAGCGCGTGCAACTGTGGTGTTCAAGCAACTTGCATTTTTTACATGTTCCCAAATTGTCAGCAAAAAGCTTCCAGCTTTTTTTGAGTGGGTGATTTTCTTTTGGGATGGGGTCTTAAAAGTACTGCAGGACATTGGTTAGAAGGGGTGCAGGCAATGCTTTTTTTTAAATTAAACAGTTGTGTGGTGTCCACCATTGCACGTGCAACGTTTGGTGTCCCCATTGCACACGCAACACTGAAGGTGCTTTTCTCTCCAGTCTGTTATGGAGTTATCCCACAACATAGTCCTTTTTTCACTCTTGGGTCATAGTGTCTTGAAATGCTTAGTAAAATAATGTAGAAAAGAAAAGTAACATCTTTTTGTCGAGTTAAACACCTGTTGTGTTCACTGTTACTGCGTTAGCGTTGGTATCCGGCCGATCGCAGCTTTTGAAGGTGATTTTTCTCAAATCCCTGCTAGGGAGTTATCTCATAATTTGGTTCCTTTTTGACTCTTCAGTCACAGTGTCTTGACAAGCTTATTAAACTGATACATTGTGAATTTGAAAAATTGACGCTCTTGTCACACTTTGGTAACCCCTTTCCATGAATTTGCCCCCCATATTTAAGGAATTTGCTCTCTGTGGAGACATTTAAAAAGGGACTAAGAATATTTTTGTTTCTATAAGCATTTAACTCCAACTAGTTTTAGCTGAAGTTACACCTAGGTTCTTGCCTCCAACTGTTTTAACAATTTATTTAGTTTAGTAGTTAATTTATTCAGTTTATTTATAAAGCAATGTTAGTTGTGTTTATTTTATGATGTGTTGTTTGGACTACTGCTCTGTTTTACTGTGTTGTTGTAAAGCACCTAGAGCCCTTGGAATTGGACACTATATAATTACAAGTTGCCTTGCCTTAAAGGGGAAGGGAAGCATTACAGCATCCCCAGTTCATATTTGCTTACTCCCTTTTCTTTTCTGGTACATATCTCTCTTTTGTTTATGCTTTTTTTTGAGGATATCTCCTCCATTTGGCCACACCTTTGGAACTATAAGCCGTCAGTGTTAGGACCACACAGAAACGTCAGTGTTGGGACCACACAGAAACGTCAGTGTTGGGACCACACTGAAACGTCAGTGTTGGGACCACACTGAAACGTCAGTGTTGGGACCACACAGAAACGTTTGCTGTCCAGGGGCTGCCCACAGTGATGTGCAGCATCTTCGTATATATAAATGTGGGCAGCCCCATCATGCCTCAGTTCTTCTTGTCAGACCTGCTGAAGGAAAAACCATTAACCTAGCTGTTGCTGTTTGTTTTACTTTACTTAGTGTTTTACAAAGTCTGTGTTGACTCCATGCCAAAGACTGCAGTACATAGGGGTGTTCTTGGACACAGAGACAGGATGTGCTCTTTTGCCACAGGACAGGGTAGTCAGTCTTATTGCCCAGATGCACTTAGTATACAGGAGCCACTGTGTCCCTGTGAGGACAGTGTTGTGTCTCCTGGGTCTCATGGCTGTGGCTGTAGTGATTGCGCCTCTGGCACACATTCATATGAAGATCCCTCTGTGGACACTCGGGGTCCAGTGGGATCAGTTGACAGACAACCTGGAGCAAATAATTCTCATCATGTCTCCTTTTCGCAGAGCATTGTTATGCTGGTTGGGTTGTGAAAACCTATTGAAGGGCATTCCATTCCTTGTACCAGCTCCTGGTTCCTCACCACGGATGCCTCAGGCTCCAAATGGGGTGCTCATCTTGGCACTTACCTGACACTGGGGTCATGGACCAAGGTGGACGCTGAGCTGTATATAACTGTTTTGGAAATGAGGACTGTCCTATACAGCCTCAACACTTTTCAGGATCATCTCTGCCCTGTCCTCTGCTAATTCAGGTGCACAACGCCAATTGAGGCAGTATGGCGCAGTGGTTTAAGGCTCTAAGCTGCAAACCTGGAGACCTGGGTTTGAATCACACAGCCCCCACTTGCATACTGTGTGACCCTGAGCAAGTCACTTAACTTCCTTGTGCTCCCAGGTCACACCTGTAAACAAGCTTCAAACAACATGAAGTCTTGCTGTATTCTGACAATAGCAGTGAGTCCCAACCTTCGAACTGCCCCAGAGATGAAAGAGTTAACTTTCCATGCCAGGCATGGAACGCTGAGCTCGAGCTCGGTTGAGACTCTGTCTGTTGCTGTTTGAACTCAAACCGTCAGATTCTTTACTCCGCCTCACTGAACAGTCGCTCCGGAGATTTCTCCTTTGCTCGGTTCAATTTGTCGGTTAAAGTCCGTTTTTCTCGGTTTCCAACCGAATTTAAACCGCGACCTGCTGGTTCAGTCTCTGTCTGTGGTATTCGTAGGTTTATGTTTATTTTCTATTCTGTGTGGAACTTGTAAACGTTTCATCGGTTCGGTTTGAACCGATCAGGTTGTTTAAAAATCCTTATTTCTACTTCTAGAGTGTGGTTACCGGTTCTTATCAGTTCTAAAAAAAATGGATTTTACTACGTTTTTTTCCACGACCCGTAACACGGTCAGGAACCGATAAGAGTGTCTTGCCTGGCGGATTGCCATTAAAAGGGTAAGTTTGGTTAGGACTGGCACCATGTCTGAGAAACCCAAAAGAAAAACCGGGCCCACTGGGTTTCAACACTGTAGTGTGTGTGGGGAAGTCTTTGCTAAAGCTGACCCCCACACCACCTGTGTTTATTGTCTGGGGTTTGACCACCTCAATTCAGACTGCCAGATTTGTAAAAATTTTCCTGCAGCTACCCTAGAAAAGAGAGTTGGTAGTCTCAGGGAAAGGGAGGCCAAAAAGTCAGCTGACCCGGATGGCCAGCCTGGTTTGGTTCAAACCGAACCAGAAGGAGTGCCCTCTGACCAGGAATAAACTTCTTTGGGCAAGGAGACCGATTCGAGTCGGTTCTGGCTAAGAACAAGAAGGGAAAATCAGCTGGTGTGGATCCAAAGTTTCTTCTCCAACCGCTGATGAAATAGCCAAAGCGATAAAAATTGTGCAGTCGCTTTCCGTTCCCGCCAACACCGCACCATCAGGAAGGCGCTCGGTTCGGCCGGTTCCACCGGTTCCGGATTATGATTTGGAAGAATACTATGAACCGGAAGAGGAGTATGAGGAAAGTGAATGTGGTTATGAAAGTCTGGATGTGCCCATTGACCCAGACATCTCCCCAGACAGACCTTCAGGAGTGTCTTCTCCTAGGCTTTCTGAGTCCCCCTCCCATTTCACGTTTTACAAGAAAGTGTCCGAAACCCTTCAGCTTCCTATGGAAGAAGCTTTGGATGACCAGGAGGAGCCTGACTATGTGGAAATGATGGATATCCCAGAGTCCAGGAGGCTGTCTATTCCTTACACAAGTCTTTTGGGAAGCAGACATTTAAGATTTTAAAGACTCTAATTCTATACCTCCTGTGGATAAAAGAATGGACAAGAGGTATACTCTGTCAGGCTCAGATACGGAGTTCATTACCTAGCAATGCAGCCATGTTGGGGTAGTGCAGGCTGCAACCTGTGATAAGGCTAATATACCCTTGGCTTCACACCCCCCCCAGATAAGGACTCCAGGAGGATTCATGCCATGGCAAAGAAACATTACATGGCAGCATCCTTGGGACTCAGGCAGGCCAATTACATGGCCTATACAGCTAGATATCAGAAATCTAGATGGGACACTGTCATGGCTTTAGCTAAACAGGTCCCTGGCCAGCTTGCCAAGGAGCTGGAGCAGGTGGCTGCTGATGGTATTGAGGCATACAAGGTGCAGTTCCATGCTGCAGTGGACTCCAGTGATGTTTCATCTAGAGTCATGGCTACATCTGTGGCACTTCGTAGGATGGCTTGGCTCAGATGTACTAGCCTGTCTCAGGATACCCAGACTAAGGCCATGGATTTTCCTGTTGTGGGTAATTCTCTGTTTGGGGAGCAAACAGAGAACTACATGAAGAAAATGGATGAATACAGGACCACCTATAGGAGTGCTCAGGCCAAGGAAAGGCAGGCCACTCCTCAGAGGCAGCATCCCAGGGGCAGGGGCAGGCCTTTTCATAGGCCTTTCTACCAAGCCCAGGCCTCCTCTTCTGCCTATGCTCAGAGGGGGTTCTTTAGAGGGAGACGCAGACGGGCTACAAGCAGACCTGCTTTCACCCCTCAGCCTAAACCCCCCTGCCAAACAGACACCCTGATGGGATTGCCAGGGCCGATTCTCCACCACCTGTAGGGGGCAGGCTGGCTTACTTTGTCCAGGACTGGAAGTCTTTAACATCAGACAAATGGGTCCTGGAAGTAGTAAGCCAGGGACTGGTTCTCAGCTTCAAAAAATGTCCAAAGATGAGAACCAGAGCCTTTCCACCTGCAATTCCCTCAGAGGCACTTGCCCTAGAGGCAGAGGTCTCTTCCCTCCTGGCTCTCAGAGCTGTGGAAAGGGTTCCACCCCTACACCAAGGGAAAGGATTGTACTCCAGGTACTTCCTTACCCCCAAAAAGACAGGAGAATGGCGGCCCATCCTGGATCTCAGATATTTAAACAAGCACCTTTTAAAGTCAAAGTTCAAAATGATGACTCTGGGAATAATTCTACCCTCTCTAAGGCCAGGGGACTGGCTAGTCTCCCTGGACCTCAAGGATGCCTACTTCATATTCTCATCAGAAGCTCCCGTCGAAAATACCTCAGGTTCGAGCTGCCCTCAGGCCATTACCAATTCAGAGCAGTGCCCTTCGGCCTCACCTCTGCTCCAAGGGTGTTCACAAAATGCCTGACAGTAGTAGTTGCTTCCCTAAGAAGGCAAAGAATTGCCATCTTCCCTTACCTGGACGACTGGCTCATAGTGGGCCAGTCCCCAGACCAAGTCAAGTTACACCTACAGATAACTCAGCAACTGCTCACCTCTCTAGGTTTGCTTCTGAATCTTTCAAAGTCAGTTCTAGAGCCTGTTCAGCTCCTCACCTTCATAGGCGCAGAGCTAGATACAGAAAAGGCCAGAGCCTTCCTTCCCCTGGACAGGGCAAGGACCGTTATCACACTGGCCTCTTCATTCACCCTACAGGTGTCTCGACCAGCAAGGCATTTTCTGCAGCTCCTGGGGCACATGGCTGCTTCTACAGCAGTGGTGCAGGGAGCAAGATTTCAGATGAGGGACATTCAGTTCCACTTCAGAGCCTTTTGGTCTCAGAAAAAGGACCCTCTGACCAAACTGATACCAGTGACTCGAACCCTGATCCAGGCCCTGCAGTGGTGGTAGGATCAGGACAATCTAAGACAGGGAGTTCCTTTTGTCACTCAGTCTCACTCTTTAATCCTTACTACAGATGCCTCCCTCTTGGGGTGGGGGGCCCACTTGGGAGACCTGACCACCCAAGGGTTGTGGTCCCCTCAGGAATCTCTGCTTCACATCAATCTGTTGGAACTCAGAGCAGTGTTTCTAGCACTTCAAGCTTTTTCCAAGTCTGTTCAGAACAAAGTTGTTCAGATCAGGACAGACAATACCACCACAATGTGGTATATCAACAAGCAAGGGGGCACTCGGTCTACGGCCTTGTGCACAGAAGCAATGAAGTTGTGGTCTCTGGCCTATTCCTGAATACCTTCCTTACAGCAGTACACCTCCCAGGCAAGGACAATGTCCTGGCAGATGCTCTCAGCAGGATATCTCAGGGCCATCACGAATGGTCACTGGATCCCTTGGTTTTGGAGGTGATCTTCTCCAGATGGGGCGCCCCACAGATAGATCTTTTTGCAGCCCCAGACAATCACCAACTTCCCCTTTTTTGCTGCAGGCCCCCAATGTTGGGCTCAGTCCCCCTGGATGCCCTGGTTCTCAGTTGGGAAGGGAAGTTCCTGTATGCTCCCCCTTCCCTCTCCTGTTCAAAATGCTATTCAAAATCAGGTCTCAACCCTGCAAGGTGATTCTGATTGCTCCAGACTGGGCCAGACAGCCCTGGTACCCTCTCCTGTTGTCCTTAGCAGTCTACCTTCCCTTGTCTCTTCCCAGGAATTACAACCTGTTAACCTGTGCTCAAGGGAGGGTTTGGTACCCCGAATCTCAAATCTCTCAATCTCAAGGCCTGGCTCTTGAAGAGTTAGAGTTTGCTGATTTACACCTCTCTCAAGGTGTTATGGATATTCTAAAGGCTTCTAGGAAGCCTTCCACCAGAACTACTTATAATTCCAAATGGAAAAGATTCTCCATATGGTGCTCTGGGGAGCTTATTTCCCCAGAGTCTGCTGACCTGCCCACAGTCCTTGACTATATGGTCCATCTGAATACCTTGGGACTCAGACCAGCTACACTAAGGGTGCATCTGGCAGCTATCTCTGCTTTTCTTTCAGCAGGTAAGCCCTCTTCTCTTTCAGCTCATCCTGTATTCTCCAAGTTTTTCAAGGGGATTGCTTCATACCAATCTGCCATTCAGAGACCCTGCCCCTGCCTGGGACCTTAATGTTTGCATTGCTCAGCTTATGCAACCCCCTTTTGAGCCTTTGTCCTCAGCAGAGCTTAAGTACTTGACTTGGAAAACTGTGTTCCTGGTGGCCATCACTTCTGCCAGGCGCATAAGTGAGTTACAAGCCCTGTCAGTGGAGACTGATTTTATCTCTTTCCATAGAGATAAGGTGGTCCTCAGGACTAACAGGAAGTTTTACCTAAGGTGGTTTCAGACTTCACCTTAACCAATCTTTGTCTCTTCCTGTGTACTTCACTGACCATTCCTCCTCTGGTGAGAGGAGGTTGCACAGTTGGATGTGAAAGAGCCCTTAGCTACTACATAGAACGTACCAAGGGTCACAGGTTTGACTCTCTCCAACTGTTCCTCACTTATGGTGAGGTTGGTAAAGGGAAACCTGCCACTAAAAGATCCATTGCCAGCTGGTTTGTCTCTTGCATTCAATTTTGCTATGAAAAACTAGGTAAGATTCCACCCTCAGGCCTGAGGGCTCACTCTACCAGAGGTACAGCTGCTTCCCTGGCTGCTGCCAGGGATATTCCTATCTTAGAGATATGTCAAGCAGCTACCTGGAAAACAGTTCACACTTTTACCAAGCATTACTCTCTGGATATCCAGGCTGGGGTGATGCTCGGTTTGCCAGCCTGTGCTTCAGAGCCTATTTCCTAAGTAGGTTCTGTCCCTCCTCCATGGAGGTACTGCTTGGTAGTCTGCTATTGTCAGAATACAGCAAGACTTCATGTTGTTTGAAGAAAAAATTACTCACCTTAGTAATGTTGTTTCTTCTAATGGAGTCTTGCTGTATTCTGACCTCCCCCCCTGCCTTCCCCTCTCAGAACCTTTGTTTTTGGGATATGGGTGGGCAGTAGCAGTGTTGGCACTCAGAAGGTGCCCCACCTTTTTTATTATCACCCTCTTTCTTTGGGGGTGTTGTGTTTATTTCATTTTTTGGGTTTCCTGACTTGAGTCTTTGTTTTGGGACCAAAATATCTGTTATTATATTTAGTAACCAGTTGGCTAGTGTAGGTTTACAGCTTCCACACAGGTCCTCAGTGAGTTTAGCTCGTAAAGATCTGAAGGTTTGAGTTCAAACAGCAACAGACAGAGTCTCAACCGAGCTTGAGCTCAGCGTTCCATGCCTGGCATGGAAAGTTAACTCTTTCATCTCCGGGGCAGTTCGAAGGTTGGGACTCACTGCTATTGTCAGAATACAGCAAGACTCCATTAGAAGAAACAACATTACTAAGGTGAGTAATTTTTTCTTTCAGCTTAATGTGTCTCTCCTGGTAAGAAAAAAAAAACCCCCAAAAAAACAAGTGTGATGCTTTCCATCTACAGAGGGGCACTCATTCCTATCCCTCATGCAGGGAAGCAGTGAGAGTATGGTACTGGGTGCTGTCTCATGGCCTTCTGCTATCGCCCGTGTATTTCCCAGGTGTCCAAAACATCTTAGCAGTCAGGAAAAGCAGATCCCAGTCGATGTTTCATGAATGTGAACTGCTGACGTCCATGGTAAACGACCTCTTCGCAAGATGGTATCATCCAGAGCTGGACTGTTTTGCATCCCCACACCACGCAAAACTGCTGCATTTTTTCTCGTGCACTCCAGGACCTGGAGTTGTTTGATGAGATGCATTGTCCCACTCTTGGAAAGGGAAATTCCCCTACGCCATTCCCCCCATTCCTCTAATACGGTGAGTTCTGCTCAAACTGTGGGTGGAGAGTGCCACTGTCATCCTCATTGCCCCATTATGGCCTTGTCAGATATGATGTCCCCTCCTTCAGCATCTAGCAGTGGAGTCTCCTGTCCCCCTACCTCTGTGTTGTGGTCTGTTGTCATAGGACAAGGGGTTCCTGGTACATTCAGACATGAAGTCCCTCCATCTGCATGCATGTCTCCTGAAGACATAGCCATTACACGTTTAGGGGTATTCTGCTGTATCACCTTTCCATGCACCTATTGATGGTCATTCGATTGCCCAGTTAGAAGTGTCCTGTATGTTCATGAGAGGTAGTCTTCATATAAAACCTCCCATCTGTAATCCAGACCCGCCTTGGGACTTGAATTCTGTGCTTGAGAAATTGATATTGGCTCCTTTTGCGCCTGCCTCGAGTTGTAGCTTACATTTTCTGTCATGGAAAATGGAGTTTTTAGTTGCAATGACTTCTGCTTGAAGGATTTCTGAGCTTCAGGCTCTAATGTGTGGGCCTCGTTATTTGACTTTTCACAAAGACGGTCTCTCATTGCATATGAATCCTACATTTTTACCAAAGGTGGTGTCTGAATTTACAATGAATCAAACAATGCACCTTCCTGTATATTATCCTAAGCATACTAACCAGGGTGAGGCACTGATCCATACTTTGGATATATGTAAAATATGCCTTCAGCTTCATGCCCCAACCAGCCCAACCGTGGATTAATGCCACAGTAGAACCATGTTCTGTCATGGTTTAATGCTTATGAGATACTATATTACTCACACCAAAGGACTGCAGAAAGTCCTGTCAGCTTTTTGTTTTGTTCACCGTTGGGAAAGAGAGTGCCCATGTGTCTTAACAATGCTTATCCAAATGGCGCATCAACACAAGTTGCGTCAATGCTATGGAGACCTTATGTGGCAACAGTTGGTGTTTTCTGGTCCCGGCCATCACTTGGCTATCACCTGACAGGCCGACACCGACCACCCCGCCCGGCGGGGCTGGTCGACACCGTTCCTCCGCCTGCAGAGCCGGTACAGACCACCTTGGTTCGGCCGGAAGCTGGCCTCCACTGATTGTTGTGGAGCCACCACCCAACAGCCACCGACCGGGGATCCGACCAAGGAGTCTGGGCTGGCTCAGGGGCTTCCCCATTGGCTGTCGGTCATTCTTACACCTTACTGACCGTGACAGGTCCGGAGTGACTCGGGTGGTAGGCCGCTCTATGCAGACTACTCGGAGTCCAAGGATTCCTCACTGCACTCCTGTCCAATCGACATGGAGTATTTGGGGGACCTCTGGACGGAGGAAGGTCCCACGTCCTTCATGGGCATTCTCTGTATCATCTCCGAGTCAACAGCTGTAGGGCTTGGCTACAGAGCTCGACCTTCATGGCAGACACTCAGCACAAGCTGGTGGATATTCTGTTCTTAGGCACCGACCTGTTTGGGCCCGGTGTGGAGGGTTACCTCCAGTGTATCAAGAAGTCCGGTGCCACCTTGGACTCTGTTACATCTGCCCAGTGGGATCCCAAGGGCTCCAAGCAGCAGAAGCTTTAGCCTTTTCGGCCCTCAACTCCTGCGGCAAAACCAGTCCAGCATCAATCTGGCCAGCAGGCTCAGTCCTGATGACCCAGGCCCAAGTCCGTGGCCTCGGTGGTACGAAGGCCCGGAGGGAAGGAACCTGTTGGCTCGTCAGCTGGATCCTCCTCCTCCAAGCCTGCTCAGTGACGGGATGGGAGTTGCTACCCTCATACCCATCACACCTCCTCTGGGTCCTCCTGTGGGGGGCCCGCTCTGCTACTTTCTTTCCTTCTGGTCCGCTGTCACCACGGACAGGTGGATCCTGGAAGTGGTCTCTCAGGGTCTGCCTCCAGAGATCTTACTTTAAGTGGGAGCTCTTGCAGCAGGCTGTTACAATAAGGACTAATGCCGCAGGCATAGGACCCACCGGAAAACTTCTTAGCTAGCAGTACCCAGCAGGGATTGCCCCCGACATCGGCTCCATCCGACATCAGCCCTGGTATAAAAGGGGGCCGACCCGGCTCCACCCCAATTCTTTTCCCACTGTGACCTGCGCACGTGAAGAGTTCTTGGCTTGCCAGCCTCCATCTAAAAACTTTGGTTGTTCGCAATTTTATAATTATTCATAATTTTTCTCTGTTTTTCGACGTTTTTTTCCTACAGGTACCGACGTATGTTGTCCCCGTCCTCGGTCTCCTCATCGGGATCCCATTGCAATAAGTGCAGCTGTGGCCGTCAGATTCCAGCCAAAGACGGCCACATGAGGTGTGTCTTCTGCCTGGGGCCTAACCACGACACTGCGGCCTGTTCCACCTGCCAAGGCTTTACGAGTAGGACCAAGGTCCTCCGCCTAAAGGCTCTGAAGGCATACCTGCTGGAAAAAGATGGACCTACACACCTCCGGGGGAGAAAGCCAAACATAAAGAAAAATCTAAGCGGTCCCACGGCAAGGACTGTAGTCAGTCCCGGTACCGGTCCAGGTCCCGCTCCTGCTCGCTGCCCTCTCCAAAGAAAGCCCGCTGTTCTCCGGGCTCAGGTGAGCACTCAAAATCAAAGAAACAGGCTAAAGCTGGACCATCGGGGGAGAAACCAGCCAAGCCTAAGGTGACTCCGCTAAGGGTCACCACCAAGTCCTCGGAGGCACAAGCTTCGGCCCTGCCTTCCAAGGCCACGGCGTTGCCTGATAAGAGCACACCCCTGGAGTCCAAGGACACTCCAGCACCACCCAGCATTAAGCTGTCGTCGGTCCCGGTATCGGCGCTGGTAGAAGGGGCGAAGGATCCTGTTGTGGCTGGCGAGGGCCCAGCTTCTCTATCCCCCAAGTCCTCCTCCCCCTGAGGTTCTCCAGGTGGCTCTCCTTCCAGGCCTCGGTGTTCACGAAGGACGAGCTGCAGGATCTCTCTTCCTTTTGGTGGGGTCAGGTCCAGAAGCAAACCCCTCCGAAGCTGGCCCTGTCACCGGTTCCGGACCCATCGGGTGAACCCCAGCTGGAGGGTGTCTCTTCAACGCAGAAGACCCCCGAGAGGCCGCCATCTTGAACATTCTCTATGGCTCGTTCCCGATCTCGGTCCGCAGACCGACGCCGGCGCTCTCCAAGGTCTGGTAGCCGACGCCGGGTCAGGTCTCACACCAGGAGCCAATCCTGTTCTGATAGGCGGGCCCGCTCCCGACGTTGATCCACTGACTGACGTCAGTCACCGCTCCGTCGTTGGTCCTTGTACCGTCTTCAGTCAGTGAGCCACTGACGCTCGAGCGGGGTTAGTCACAGAGATAGGTCAGGCTACTCGACACCTAGTAGCTGGTCCACCTCTTCCTCTTCCTCCTCCATTTCGGGAATCGGGGGTTCCCCAGGAGAAAAGGACCAGCCTCCTGATGATCCTACTTTCATGAACGTCATGAGGCACATCCAGGCCTCGAATGAATGGGATACGGAGGACCTGGATCTGGAACGCTGTCAACTGGCTATGTACCTGAGGCAGAAGGAGCCCAAACCTTTTGTGATGCCTTCTTTGGTGGACACCTTCCAGGGTCTCACCCAGATCACTTGGAAGCGTCCAGCTTCGGTCCTGGCATTTCTGAAAAAATCAGATGGGCTGTACAGAGCCACGAGGGATGAACCTTTTTTGACTGAAAACCCTTAGGCGGAATCTTTCGTGATTACGGCTGCCCATGATAAATCTCAGCAGCCCAAGCACCTTAGCTCACAGCCTCCCGACCTTGAGTCTCGCTATTTGGATCAGGTGGGAAAGGATATTATTTCTGCTTCTTCCTGGTCCCCAAAAAGACACAGGACCTTCGTCCCATTCTGGACTTCAGCTCTTTAAATCTTTATATTGAGTACAGAAGGTTCTGGATGGTGACTTTTCTAGGACTGCTTCCTCTGCTGCACCAGGGGGACTGGCTCTGTTCCCTAGACATGCAAGATGTGTACATGCACATCGGAGTCTTTCCCCCTCACAGAAAGTACCTGAGGTTCCACTTCCAGGGGGAGCATTATCACTTTCAGGTTCTCCCGTTCAGCTTCTTCTCCGCTCCTCGAGTCTTCACAAAATGCTTGGCAGTAGTGCCTGTGGCTCTAAGGCGCCAGGGACATTATGTCTTTCCTTACCTGGACGATTGGCTGCTTGCGGCCCTGCCAAGGTCACTCCTTCTCCAAGCTGTCAGAGACACCTATACTCTGTTCCGAGATCTGGGGATCACCCTGAACCTTCCAAAGTCTTCCCCAGAACCCAGCCAAAGACTCGTCTTTATAGGAGCGGTCCTGGATTCGGTCCAGGGCATGGCTTTTCTACCCCCAAGGAGGGCCGATCGCTTGCGGAAGATTGCCAGATCGGTCCTAGTAACCCCTCTGGTCCAGGCCAGGACCTTCCTCAGACTTCTGGGGCACATGGCGGTGGCCATTCCCGTTACTCATCTGGCCCGCCTCCACATGAGAATCCCACAGTGGATGCTCAGGGTGCAGTGGGGATCAATGCTCAGTTGACTTAGACTACATGGCCAAAGTCACGGAGCCAGTAAAGAGGACACTTCTTTGGTGGTTGGACCCGCTAAATTTGGAAAAAGGGGTCCCCTTCCATCCAGAGGCCCTGAATCATACTCTTACAACGGATGCCTCGGATTTGGGTTGGGGGCGCACCTGGGGGCATGCCAAACGCAGGGTGCCTGGACCCCCATGGAGCACGAACTCCATGTCAGTGTCTTGGAGAAGCGAGCGGTCCTCAGTGCGCTACATGCCTTTCAAGAGGACCTCGTGCCAGGCTCTCTTCTTGTTCAGACGGACAACATGGCAGTTGTCTTCTATAGCAACAAGCAAGGGGGCACTCACTCTTACCCCCCCTATGCAGGGAGGCGATGAGAGTCTGGTACTGGGCACTGGAGCAGCACATTTCCCTGTCCACAGTGCACATTCCAGGCATCCTAAATGACTTGGCCGACAGCCTCAGCAGGTCTCAGTCCAAGATGCATGAGGGGAGCTACTGCAGTCAGTAGCAGACCAGCTGTTCGACTAATGGGGTCATCCAGAGCTGGACCTCTTTGCATCACCACGCAATGCCAAACTGCCAGTTTTCTGCTCGCGAGAGCCCGTGCCTGGTGTTTTCTGGCCAGTCTCGTTGTCCTTTTGTTGGACAGGGAGATTTCTTTACGCCTTCTCTCCCTTTCCTCTCGTACAGAGAGTTCTCTTGAAGCTTCAAGCCGAAGGGGCTCAGATGATTCTTATCACCCCTCTGTGGCCTCGGCAGATTTGGTTCCCACTACTTCAGTGATTGTCCAGGGAACCTCCAATCTCGCTGCCAATATGCTTGTATTTGCTGTCCCAGGATCAGGGCTCGCTGGTCCATCCCGATCTTAGGTCTTTGCACCTTCATGCTTGGCTCCTTTGGACTTAGCAAAGTCCAGGTATGGGGTATCCCAAGAGGTAGCAGACGTACTCGTTTCAGCAAGGAAGCCCTCTATGCGCTCCACTTATGCTATGAAGTGAAAACGTTTCTGCTTGTGGGCGTCGTCTCACCGTCTGGACCCCCTCACCTGTCCAGTTAACTCAGCATTACAGTATCTCCTCTCCTTATACCAACAAGGCTTGAGCTACTCCTCCATTAAGGTGCACATGTGGGCCATCTCTGCTTATCACGCCCTTTTGGGAGACAGAACCTTAGCCCAATTGGATGTGGCCCGCACCTTTTCACGGGGGATTTTTCACATAAGATCTCCCATTCGGGGTCCTATCCTTCCCCAGGACCTCCTATTTCAGTTGGAGAAGCTTACTTTTCCTCTGTTTGAACCTGCAGCAGATTGTGAGCTGCGTTGCCTTTCCTGGAAGGTTTGCTTTTTAGTTGTCATTACGTCAGCTCGAAGAGTTTCCGAGCTTCAGGCTCTGATGTGTAAAGAGCCATATTTAATTTTCCATAGGGAAATGGTTTCCCTAAAAACGAATCCTAAGTTCCTTCCTAAAGTGGTCTCGGAGTTGACCCTCAACCAGTCGGTTGACCTTCCAGTTTATTTCCCTTCTCCCTCTAATAGAGGAGAAGCTGTCCTTCACACTTTGGACGTCCACAGAACGCTGGGGTATTACCTCAAACACACGGCTTCTCACTGTAAATCAGAGCAACTGTTTGTAGCGTTTTCTCCACAGCACTTGGATAAACCGGTGTCCAAGCAGACCATTTCCAAGTGGATTGTCCACTGCATGATGTTTTGCTATGAGAAGCATGACAAACCCCTTCCGGGACCGGTTGGGGGTTACTCCACCAGAGGAGTGTCTGCTTCTTTCGCCACTCCACAGAATGTCTCTATTAAGGACATGTGCGCGGCTGCTACCTGGAACTCGGTGCATACTTTTGTGAAGCACTCTAGTTTAGACATTGCATCCAGACGCCATACTGGCTTTGGCCTGGCAGTCCTTCAGGGACTTTTGTCTTGATTTGCTGTGTCCAGCTTATTTTCTTCCACCTCCCAGGATCAGATACCTCCTTGGCGAGGGACTGCTTGGGATTCAGTCCTTATTGTAATAGCCTGCTGCAAGAGCTCCCACTCAAAGTAAGATAGTACAGTTACGTAAGAACTTACCGTAACAGTAGATCTTCAAGAGGAGCTCTTGCAGCAGACGTTGCTTTCCCGCCCTCCATCCCCCAGATGAGGTGTGCAGATCGTTATCTTCGGGCTTCGCCTCCTTCCTTTGTCAAGGCCCGTTCATGGGTCTTGGCAGGGGAACTGGGGTGGAGCTGGGTCCGTCCCCTTTTATACCTGGGCTGATGTTGGGGTGGAGCAGACGTTTGGGGGGGGGGGGGCAGTCCCTGCTGGGTACTGCTGGCTGAGAAGTTTTCTGGTGGGTCCTAATGCCTGCGGCGTTAGTCCTTATTGTAATAGCCTGCTGCAAGAGCTCCTCTCCAAGATCTACTGTTATGGTAAGTTCTTACGTAATTGTACTTTCAAGCAGTACCCTCTCAGCCGAGCCCATGCCCCATGGAAGGACTTGGTATCTGCAGTCACTTGGTTGGCTCTATGAGATGTCATAGCCGAACTTCTCCTCAAGGAGGTTGTGTCCAGGGTTACGGATCCTCCGGAACACCCAGGGTTTGTTTCCAGGTACTTCTGGTACCAAAGCAGACGGGGGCTGGTGCCCCATTCTACAGCTGCATGACCTGAACAAATTCCTCAGGTCCCACACCTTCTGAATGGTAACTCTGTCTCAGATCATACCATCTCTGGAGCAAGACATGTGGCTTTGCTCTCTGGATCTTCAGGATACATTTTTCCATGTCCCAATCTGTCCGTCCAACCGAAAGTTCCTCCGCTTCTGAGCCGAGGGACCCCTCTACGAGTTCCAGGCCATGCCTTTCGGCCTCTTCTCAGACCCCAGCATCTTCACCAAATTCATAGCAGTGGTGGCAGCTTACCTGAAGCGCCAGGCGGTCCACGTGTACCCCTGCTGGGATGACTGGCTGATAGCAGATCCCTCCAGGCAGGAGATGGAGCGGTCCAGGGACCTGGCCCTCCAGACCTGCATAGACCTTGGCCTCCTGGTTAGTGAGGCTAAGATGGAACTCATGCCCTCGCGGGTGATCAGCTGCATTGGGGCAGAGCTCGACTCTTGCCGAGCCAGAGCCCGGCTCCCGGCGGACAGGGTGGAGGTTCTCTCCTCCTCTGCCCGATTAGTTCAGGTTGGGCACTTGTGTCCTGCCCGGGAATTCCTGCACCTGCTGGGTTACTTGGCAGCCTGCACCAACGTGGTCTGATGGGCCTGTTGGCATATGCGCTCCCTGCAGTTGGAGCTGGCCAGCCAGTGGTCTCAGCGCAAAGGTCACTTCGACCAGCTGCTCACTGTGACCCAGAGGAAGTGGGACGCCCTCCAGTGGTGGTTAGTCCCAGAACATCTGCAGGAAGGAATCTCGTTTGTCCGCCCCGAGCCAACGGTCACCCTGCCGACGGATGCCTCTCTCACGGGCTGGGGTGCCCATCTGGGGAAACGCAGAGTTCACAGGCTCTGGACCCCCGAGGAGTCCCGATGCCACATCACCCTGCTGGAGCTCTGAGCAGTCCGGCTGCCGTTGATTGCCTTCTCTCCGTTTGTTCAGGGTCAAGTGGTTCAATTCCAGACGGACAGCACCACGACCATGTACTACCTCAACAAGGAAGGTGGGATGCACTCCCTGCCCTGTGCAAGGAAGCTCTCTGCATCTGGACTCTCGTGTGCAGCCTGGAGACGGATCTCCTAGCCATCCATGTGGCAGGAGCCTCCTTATCAGCTGGCAGACGCCCATAGCCAGGTAGGCGAGGCGTCTCACCAGTGGTCTATCCATCCGGAGGTAGTTCACAGTCTGTTCTCCCAGTGGGGCACACCTCAGGTGGACCTGTTTGCCTCAAGGGAGAACACAAAGTTGAGGCTGTTTTGTGCCCACCCCCCCTCAGCAGAGCTCGCTGCAAGGGGATGCCTTCTCAAGGCTGTGGACCCCAGGCCTCTTCTATGCCTTACCGCCACTTCACTTGATCCACAAAGTGCTGCTCAAGATCAGGAGGGACAAGGCATGGGTGATCCTAGTGGCTCTGGACTGGCCTTGCCAGTTTTGGTACCCCGATCTCCTCAGCCTCAGCAACAGGCTCCCGAGGTATCTTCCCATATGCCTGGACCTGTTCTCCATCAGTCAGGGGAAGGTACTCCACTCGGACCTTCAGTCCCTGCACCTGACAGCCTGGTTCCTGAGTGGCTTGAATTCCAGGCTTTGGGTCTCTCCGAAGATGTCCTCACTATAGTTGGAGCATCTAGAAAGGAATCCACCAGAAAATGCTATGCCTTCAAATGGAAAAGATTCTCCGTTTGGGGTCAGGGCAAGGGGCTGGATCATTCGTCCTGTCTAGTGGCTAGCATTTTGGACTACCTGTGTTTTCTCTCTCAAGGAGGACTTCGGTCGATGAACCTTTAAGGTGCATCTGGCAGCCATGTCTGCTTACCAGGCGTGGGCTGGTCAGCAGTCGGTGGCACAGAAGAAGGTGATCTGGTGCTTTTTCAAAGGCCTAGATCACATTTCCCCTCCAGTACGTGAACCACCACAACTGTGGGACTAGTTGCTGGTTTTGGCAAAGCTCATGGGCAAGCCATTCAAACTGATGCACAGGTGTGACATGTCTCGCCTGTAGTGGAAGACCACTTTCTTGGTGGCTGGCTTGTCAGCCAGAAGGATTAGTGAGATCCAGGTGCTCTCGGTGTAGTCTTCTTACCTGGTCTTCCACAGGGGCAAGCTTGTCCTGCGCCCCAACCCGAAGTTCC